>JAUMIR010000004.1:318463424-319713424 GCA_030847615.1 Gambelia wislizenii
AGGCAGCCTGTGTGGGTGTTCTGTACAGCCCTTGGAGCTTCCATCCAAGAGTTCTTGGAGAACAGAAGTCCCAGCAGACTGGAGGAGGGCAAACGTTGTCCCCATTTTCAAAAAGGGGAAAAAGGAGGATCCCAACAATTATCGTCCAGTTAGTCTGACATCAATACCAGGGAAGATTCTAGAGCAGATCATTAAACAGAGAGTCTGTGAACATTTAGAAGGCAATGCCATGATCACAAAAAGTCAACATGGGTTTCAGAGAAACAAGTCATGCCAGACTAATCTGATCTCTTTTTTTGATAAAATTACCAGCTTGGTAGATGAAGGGAAAGCTGTGGATATCACATACCTTGATTTCAGTAAGGCCTTTGACAAGGTTCCACATGACATTCTTGCAAACAAGCTTGTAAAACAAGTTAACTGTTCAATGGATTTGTAATTGGTTGACCGGTTGAACCCAAAGGGTGCTCAGCAGTGGCTCCTCTTCGTCTTGGAAAGATGTGACCAGTGGGGTGCCACAGGGTTCTGTCCTGGGCCCAGTGCTATTCAACATCTTTATCAATGACTTGGATGAGGGAATTAGGGGCATACTTACCAAATTTTCAGATGACAGCAAATTAGGAGGAGTAGCTAATACCCTAGAGGGCAGGATCAAAATTCAGAATGACCTGGATAGACTGGAGAGCTGGGCCAAAGCTAACAAAATGAAATTCAGTACAGAGAAATGTAAGGTACTGCACTTAGGGCGGAAAAATGAAATGCATAGATATAGGATGGGGGACACCTGGCTGAATGAGACTACGTGCGAAAGGGATCTAGGAGTCCTAGTAGACCACAAGTTGAACATGAGTCAACAGTGTGATGCGGCAGCTAAAAAGGCCAATGCGATTTTGGGCTGCATCAATAGAAGTATAGTGTCTAGATCAAGGGAAGTAATAGTGCCGCTCTATTCTGCCTTGGTCAGACCTCACCTGGAATACTGTGTCCAGTTCTGGGCACCACAATTCAAAAAGGATAATGACAAATTGGAGCGTGTCCAGAGAAGGGTAACTAAAATGGTGAAAGGTCTGGAAACGATGCCTTATGAGGAGAGACTTAGGGAGCTGGGTATGTATGTTTAGCCTGGGAAAAAAGACGATTAAGAGGCGATATGATAGCCCTGTT
Organism: Gambelia wislizenii; assembly: GCA_030847615.1. Lineage (NCBI taxonomy): Eukaryota > Metazoa > Chordata > Lepidosauria > Squamata > Crotaphytidae > Gambelia > Gambelia wislizenii. Next base: position 318,464,589 of record JAUMIR010000004.1, read on the forward strand.
TAAGTATTTGAAGGGGTGTCACATTGAGGATGGAGCAGACTTGTTTTCTGCTGCTCCAGAGACTGGAACACAGAGGAATGGATGCAAGCTCCAGGAACAGAGATTCCACCTCAACATGAGGAGGAACTTTTTGACAGTAAGAGCTGTTCGGCAGTGGAACGCACTCCCTCAGAGCGTGGTGGAGTGTCCTTCCTTGGAAGTCTTTAAACAGAGGCTGGATGGCCATCTGTCGGGGATGCTTTGATCGTGATTTTCTGCGTGGCAGGGGGGTGGACTGGATGGCCCTCGTGGTCTCTTCCAACTCTGCAATTCTATGATTCTATGATCATAATTAAAAAGAAAAATAGAAAACCACCCCTCCAGAAGCCTCCAGAAGGGGGGTGCAATTCTTTGGCTAAAACTAGGTACCTGTATACATCTTCATGTTTTTTGTTTTTGTTGTTATGTGCCCTCAAGCCCTAGGATATTCTTGGCAAGATTTATTCAGAGGAGGTTTGCCGTGGGGTTCCTCTGAAGCTGAGAGAATATGACTTGCCCAAGATCACCTAGTTAGCTTATGTGGCTGAGCAGGGATTCACATCCTGGTCTCCCAGAGTCCTTGTTCAACTCTTCAAACCACTACACCATGTTGGTGCTCTACACTTCGCTTTACTCACCAAATATCTGATCATAAAACAAGACATGAGCTGGAAACTGCATGTTTGTCCCACAAGACTCTGAATGAGGTGAGTAGTGGTGTGTTTGAATCCACTGGATCTTCTTTGACAGACCAACCCTGACCTGATTGTCACCTCGATTTGATGGAGAAGGAGTTTGTGCTCATGAAGAAGGTGGAAGGTGTGTTGTGTCTGAGGGCAGACACTTTCAGTTTATTAGAAAGAGGAAGGATAACTTTCCATGCCAACATGGATGGCTTTAAAAAGGGATAGAGAAGGTACCCCTCCAGTATCAAAAGTTATTAGAGCAAAGATGGTTAATTTTCTGTGCCCTCCCATACTCCTAAGGTTTCACTAGACCTTCCCCCCAAATTAGCAAAATATCCAATATTCCATACAAATACATCAATTCAAATGCAAAGTCATACAACCTTTGATACTGGAACCTATCAAATATGATATGGAATACATTTATTTGTCTGTCTCTCATGTATCATGATTATCAGGATTAGAAGCCATTTGATAGACACACCTTCCATTGTGATGTCGAAGGCTTTCATGACCAGTGTCCATAGATCTTCCTTGTTGTTTTTTTTCCCAGGCTGTGAGGCCGTGTTCTGGAAGAGTTTACTTCTGACGTTTCGCCTGCATCTGTGGCTGGCATCTTCAGAGAATGGTTCACAGTACCATATATAAACTCCACACACACTCCTACCCAACCATTCTCTGAAGATGCCAGCCACAGATGCAGGTAAAACATCAGAAATAAACTCATCCAGAACATGGCCTCACAGCCTGGAAAAAAAACAAGGAAAAACACCTTCCCTTGCTTTTTAAAGCCCTGCCAGTTGGCATGTATCTTCTAGCATCATGGTCCCCAGCTTTCGGTCATTAAGATTTTTTGTTTAATTCATCTCTTGGAAGCCAACATGGTCAACGATCAAGGATTCTAGGAACTGACACCCCAAATATCTGGAGGACTAAAGCTTGAAAGCTACTGTTTTAGCATCTATCTTCTTAAAGGCAGATTTGTTGCTGTTATGTGCCTTCAAATTGACTCCAGTTTATGGCAACCCTATTCTAGTCTTTTCCTGCCGTGATTTCTTCAGAGGTAGTTTGCCACTGCCTTTCTCTAAGGCTGTGAGAGTGTGACTTGCACTGGGTGGACTTTTCTTTCCTGGAGTCCTAGTCTAGCACTCAGATCACTACACCATGCGTGGCTCGCTCTTTTGTTATTGCTTCACCTCTGTTTGATTTCAAGATTGAGAGAGAACAAAAGAAAGGAGTATAATGCAGACAAAAGGAAGGAAGGAAGGAAGGAAGGAAGGAAGGAAGGAAGGAAGGAAGGAAGGAAGGGCAAGATGGGGGCCATTTCTCAAGAAGACAGAGCCTGCCTCCTGTGCCAGGCAGGCACCCTGATTAAAAATTACACTGTGACATGCACTCTCTGCATGAGCATGAAACGATCATTACGAATCACCACATAAATAATACATGCTAAAATGCTTCCATGCGCCATCAATATTGACCTTGCTTAATTATTAATGACGGGAATATGCTCCCTTGAAACTCTTCTGAAAGAATTCCTCCTGTTTTCCCCACTGGGTTTTTTGGTAGTGATTAGTTCCCCCACCTCACCCCACAAAAAAAGGGGGCCTTGCTCTCCATCATAGTAAGCAGACACTGGGCTTGAGAAAAGGCTCCTTGTAACCTCCTTTAAGTCTTACACCTTCTGCTTCAATTTTGGCTCATTTTTTCACACTTTTGGGGAGGAGCATGGAGGTAAAAATTGCATACTCTCCAACTGTCCCAATTTGGCAGGGACAGTCCCCATGAATCCTCCATCATCCCATTTTTTCCATCTGCTTTTAAAATGTATCAGTTTCTCTCTTCTCCTCCCACCTTACTCCTGTATCCTCAGCTTATTTCATTTGCAGCAAATTGAGCTCAAAGTGTTAGCACAGTCTTCAATCACATAACTCAGAAGAGGGGAGAGGCAAGGAGGGTGAAAAAGAACACACAAGCGAGGAGAAGCTGCAGCAGGTTTCTTTTGCCTGAGCCTACTGGGAAAGGCAAGATTTTTCACCCACCTTGCCTCTCCCCAGTAGGCTCAGGCAAAAGAAACCTGATGCAGCTTCTCCTCGCTTGTGTGTTCTTCCTCATTGATAATTTTTGCCATCTTGACCACATGCTGAAGTTACTTGGCCACATGTCTCCCCAGTTTCATCTGTGAAATGTTGGGGTTTATGAAGTTGGCCCCCATGTTTGCCAAATGGACATACTCTTTTTGGGCATAACAATATAGTTTAGAGCATTATGTTTCCCTGGAGCTATTGGTATTATAGCAGGCTGTCTCTAAACCTATAGGGTGAGGTCCTATTCTGAAACTGCATAGCGTAAGTCTCTGCATGTCAAGTCATGTATTGATTGTGCTATGCAGCCCTTGTGTTGAATGGCACTGCTGTGCATCCAAATGCACAACCAAATGTACAACCTAATGCACAGACCAATGAGCATCTGCATACATAATGCCACTGAATGTGCTGTTCCATTTCCTCAACCTTGAACTGAAATGTGGACATTCTGTGTCAGGCAGAAATGTCCAACCACTTTTATAGGGGGTATGTATGCATGCATAAGATACCAAGAGGACTGCAACCATTAGTTCCTTATAGCTATTAGGTACCCCCTGCACCCATATAAGCCTCTTTGGGCCATTGTCTGAAGAGGCCTAGCTTATAGATTTGCTGGTAAGAACTCTCAGGCATGAGAAACAAGTCCTTTTCTATGTTGGCCCCATTTGAACAAAATGCCCTGACCCATGATGTACGCATGGCTCTCTAAAGACCTGGTTGTTCCATGCTGCTGTTTATTAACCAAATGTAGGACTGCTTTTTCTGCTGTGGGTTTTGATTGTTGCAGTTTGAAATGTTTTGGCTCAATCAAAACTGGCTGTATTTTGTAATGTTTTAATGTTTCAGTATCTCGCTGTTTGAATTGCTGTAGTGAGGCTTTGCTTCAGGTGGCTAATAAATTAAAATGTTATGGCTAATAGGCGTTGATTGCCCATGAATTTGTCTACTCCCCATGTAAAGCCACCAATAAGTCAATGATTTCCTCACATCACTTCTGTGCTGTATGGGGGGGAAAATCTGTGTTATATGGATACTCTCTTTTTCATCATGCATCTACTATTAGCCAGGTTTGTGGTCTTTGTACTTCTCAGTTTATATTCAATGTGTGTCACTTGTTAAATCTACACACAATAGAGCCGTTTATACCATCATATTATTTATATCTTTTTTGACTGATTCACACTGCATTTGTGTGATTTATAGCCCTTCCTGTCACTTGATTTGTCATGCCTCTATTGCCAGCCAGTGTCACTGAGTGACTCCATATTTGGCTACAAAACCCACAGTTTTAGAAAGTGTAGTGGAAGCTGCTCTCAAAGTGCTTGAAATAAATAAATCACCAGGAGCATAAAGCAGACTAATAAAACTGTTTCAAGCCATACAGTCAGAGTCAATCTATATTCGAACAAAAATCTGCCAGTAAATATGGAAAACAAAGCAATGGCCCACAGACTGGAAACTATAAGTACACATTTCAAAAACCCCAAAATGGGACAAAACAGACTATCAGACCACTGCAGTAATCTTCCATGCTAGGAAAGTGATATTCAAGATTTTATAACAAAGAATTTTACCACATATAGAACAAGAAATGCCAGACATCCAAGCTTGGTTCAGAAAAGGAAGCAGCACTAGGGATCGTATAGGAAACATATCATGGCCAATGAAGCCCACCAAAAAAATTCAGAAGAGAATCAACCTGTACTTCATAGATTACATTTGACCATGTAGATGAGAAAAACTATGGATTTCTCTAAAAGAAATGGGAATGCTTTGGCACTTCGGTTGCCCTGGTGTGTAACCTATGATCTGGATAAGATGCCCTTGGCAGGACAGCATATGCTGAAACAGAATGGTTTCCATTTGCAAAAGGGGTCAGATGCTGCTGCATTTTATCACCCTATCTTTTAAAATTTATTTGCAGAACATATTGTATGTGAAGCAGGAGTAGACTTGGAGAAAGGAGGTCTGAAAATTGGAGGAAGGAACATCAGAAATTTAAGATATGCTGATGATACCATATTACTAGAAAAAATAGCAAGGAATTGGGAACATTACTGAAGAAAGGCAAGGAAGAAAATACAAAAGCAGGGTTACAGTTGAATATTAAGAAAACAGAAATTATGACTACAGAAGATTTACATAACTTTATAGTGGGTGATGAAGACATCAAAATAGTTAAATATTTTCTGTACCCTGGCTCAGTCATAAATCAGAATGGAGACTGTAATCAAGAAATCAAAAGAAGATTAAGAAGGGAAGCTAAGAAGGAACTAGAAAAAAAATCCCCAAATATAAAGATATATCATTGAATACTAAAGTCAGAATCATCCATGCTGCAGTATCTCTGATTTCTGTGTATGGCTGCGAAAACTGGATAGGGTAGAAAGCTGATAGGAAAAGACCATCTTATCTGAAATTTGATGTTGTAGGAAAGTTCTATTGATGCCATAGACTCCAAAAAAGGACAATTGGGTCCCAGAGCATATCAAGCCTCTCCTTAGAAGCTAGAATGACTAAACTGTGGCTATTGTACTTCAGACATGTTATAAGATGACATGACTCTTTGGAAAAGACAATAATGCTCAGTATAGTGTGAGGCAGTAGGAAAAGAGGAAGATCACATTACACAGAATCATAGAAACATAGAGTTGGAAGAGACCACAAGGCCCATCCAGTCCAACCCCCTGCCATGCAGGAATACACAATCAAATCATTCCTGACAGGTGGCCCTCCAGCCTCTGTTTAAAAACCTCCAAAGAAGGAGACAGATGGATTTTCCTTGGGTTTTTCCTGGGCTGTGACGCCGTATTTTGGAATAGTTTCTTTCTGAGTTTTCACCTGCATCTGTGGCTGGCATCTTCAGAGAATGATTGGGTAGGGGTGTGTGTGTGGAGTTTATATGCTGTGAACCCCTGTTGGGGAGAATATGTAAATCTGTGTAATGGAATGGTTAGTTTCTGGGTATAGAAATGCAAGGCTCGTTAGTGTTTGTTTGGCTAATGGTTGGTTAAAGGCCCATTATCTGCTGGGAATCCCTCTGTCCCTGGGTGGAATTCTTTTGTAAGTGTTGAGTTTTGATTCTATTGTATTTCAAAACTGGGAGCCAGATTTTGTTTACTTTTAAGGTTTCTTCTTTCCTGTTGAAGTTGTCCAGGTGTTTGTGGATTTTAATAGCTTCTCTGTGCATTCTGACATGATAGTTGTTTGTCTGGTCTAGAATTTCTGTGTTTTCAAATAGCATTTTGTGTCCAGGTTGGTTTATAACATATTGTATACTTCTGATTTTTCTGACTGGCCCAGTCTGCAGTGTCTCTCATGTTCCTTGATTCGTGTTTGCACACTGCATTTAGTGTTCCCTATGTAAACTTGTCCACAGCTGCATGGTATGCGGTAAACTCCTGCAGCTATGAGAGAGTCTCTTTTGTCCTTCACTGAGCATAGCATTTCTTGGATTTTTTTTGGTTGGTCTATAGATTGTTTGGAGGTTGTGTTTCCTCATCAGTTTCCCTATTCTGTCTGTGACTCCTTTGATGTATGGTAAAAATACCTTCCCTTTGGGTGGCTGTTTTTCTTCTTCATTCCTGTGTTTTTTTCTGGGTCTGGCTGCTCTTGTGATGTCTGATCTGGAGTAGCCATTAGCCTGTAGGGTCCAGTTTAGGTGCCTCAGTTCGTCCTCTAGGTAGTGGGGTTCGCAGATCCTTTTTGCATTGTCTAACAATGTTTTTATTGTGCTTCTTTTTTGTCCTGGGTGATGATTGGAGTTCTTGTGTAGGTATCTGTCCGTGTGTGTGGGTTTTCTGTATACCTTGTGGCCTAACCGTTGGTTTGGTTTGCAGATGACTAGGACATCCAAGAAGGCAGTGTTCCTTCCTTTTCTTTTTCCATCATGAATTGGATTCACAAACTGGGACAGAAATGGTTTACAAGGGCCTGTGTGATAATCTCCTAACTGTCATGCCTCCCTCCCAGACTTCTGGTCTAGATTATGACAGACAGTGAGGAAGACAAAGAGGGTGTCAGGCCTAGCTCTCAGGACCTAGGGTTAGATCCTGACAGGGGAATGGAAGGGCAGAGGGATGTGCTCATGCAGGAGACAAACATAGATACTCCCCAGCACCTTTACTGGAAGTTGCAACCTGCTTTATTTTTTACTCTTGGCTCCTGTGATTCTAAGACTTTGAAACCCTACTTGTGAACTGGCTTTTTTATCAACACCCATTTGGATTTGACACCTTGATTAATTGCCTTCTCCTGTTGACTTGGACTGGCTTTGTTACTGAGAACTTTAAATGTTTGGCTGGAAGCTGTGGTAAGACAGCTATTATGATTGCTGAACTCTCTTCCCTGGCTAGCTGCTAAGACAGGACAATAACAACAAAGGTAATAATGTTCAGTTATAGAGCAGCAGCTAAAGATGCTGAATGAGCAAGAAGTAAACACATCTTTAAGGCCTGATGGATACTGTCTTTCCCTACAATTGAAAACATACCATGTTATACAAATACTTACCCTGGAAATTGTTCATAAAATGTAGTGTGTTTTATAATTTAAGAAAATAAAGATTTGTGTTGGATCAGGCTAAAGTCCTATCTAGCATTCTCTTCCTACAGTGGCCAAGCATATGCTTCTGGAAAGCTCACAATCAGGTCATCAGCACAATTGCACATCTTCTGCTTGTTTGCCCTAGAAAGTAGTGTTCAAAGGCACACTGCCTCTGGTACTGGAAGAAATATATGTCCATCATGACTAGAAGCCAATTATGGCCTTATTGACCAAGTGCACAAACGTGTTTTAGGCAAAGGGGAGAAAAATGACCCCCCCCCATTTTTTGAAAAAAGAAACCAAAACCTGGGTTAAAAAAATCTGCACATTTGGAAAAATGGGCATGGAATGATGTACAGTATGAATTTTTGTGCAACGAATCTGCAATCTGATATGCAGAGGCTGAGATCCTACATTGTATTTTGTGTACACTAAATCCCCGAATCTCTATATGCAGAGTTCAAGACTTGTTCGGCGTGAGTTCTCAAATAAGGCTGCAGCATTGTGGATAGTACGGCTCCATGCCTCCCGATGTGAGGTCAGGGCAGACCATTGTTGGTGATCAATTTGGCTGAGCCTGATATGTTCTTTCAGGGAGTCCTTGTATCACTTTTTTGGAGCACCCCTCTTACGCTGACCCGTGGCGAGTTCACTGTAGAGTACTATTTTTGGGAGGCGATGGTCCTCCAGAAACGTGCCCTGCCCAGCACAGCTGTGTTCTCAATATCATGACCTCAATGCTGGTGATCCCTACTTGCTCAAGTCTTGAAGAGAAACAACAACGCAGAAAGAATCACAACCCGGAAACATCACCCAGCATTGTGGATAGTGCGGCTCCATGCCTCCTGATGTGAGGTCAGGGCAGACCATTGTTGGTAATGGAAATGAGGGGGAGGGAATCACCCCTTGGCATAGTGGTTTGAGTGTTGGACTACAACTGGAAACCAGAGTTTGAATCCCAGCTTGGCCATGAAAACCCACTGTGTGACCATGGGCAAGTCACACTCTCTTAGACTCAGAAAACCACATGATGGTTTGCCTTAGGGTTGCCATAAGTCAGAAATGATTTGAAGGCACACAACAACAACAAAATTTATTCCAACATTCTGGATGGAATCCTATTGCTGTCATTTACATGCCAGAGTTTCCCTATGGAAACAGTTGGACATTTTTATCGAAAGCAGAATGGCTACGTTCAGTTCAAGGTTGCAGACTTGCACATGTGATGCTGTTGCACTTGGATGCACATTGTGCATGGATGCACAGAACTGAGCATTGTGCATTGCACATGCATGAACATTCGGTTGTACATTTGGTGTCTTGGTTCAGTTGTGCCATTCAACACAAGGATTGCACATCACAATTAACATGTAACTCTGCATCTCTCTCTCTCTCTCTCTCTCTCTCTCTGGCTTTTCTTTGCAAACGAAGATTTAGGAAGGACTCATCCTATGCTTTCTGCAAGCGCACTGATGGCTAAAAAGGCCAAACCCAGATAAACAAGTCCAGTTGCAGAAAGCACAGCATCACATGTGCAAGCCTGCAATCTTGAACTGAACGTAGCCATTCTGCTTTTGATAAAAATATCCAACTGTTTCCATAGGGGAACTCTGGCATGTAAATGACAGCAATAGGATTCCATCCAGAATGCTGGAATAAATGTTGTTGTTGTTGTGTGCCTTCAAATCATTTCTGACTTATGGCAACCCTAAGGCAAACCATCATGTGGCTTTCTGAGTTAAGAGAGTGTGACTTGTCCATGGTCACACAGTGGGTTTTCATGGCCAAGCTGGGATTCAAACCCTGGTTTCCAGTTGTAGTCCAACACTCAAACCACTATGCCAAGGGGTGATTCCTTCTCCCTCATTTCCATCTCCATAGAATGTCACAGGATGGGCAGGAGAATCTCACATCTGCAATGCGTACTCTTTAACTATCCTGATTTGTCAGGTACCATCCCAATTAATCTTTTGTTTTCCCATTTTTCAGCTATTTTTAAAATGCCCTGGCTTTTCTCTCCTCTTTCCACTTCTCCCCTTTGTCCTCAGCTTACTTCAATTGCTGTTGCAAACAAATTTCAAAGTTGAGGAGCAGTTTGCACTCAATTGACTCAGCAGGGAGGGTGGGAGAGGAGGGGAAGAGTCTTGTCCTTCTCAGTGAGCTCAGACAAAAGCAAACTGCTTCAGCCTCTAGTCTTTTTTCCCTTACTAGTAACTTTATCCACCTTGGCCACATTCTGATGCTGTTTGCGTGGGCACATCCCTGTTTTCATCTGTGAAATGTTGGAGGGTATGGCAATGAAATGATGTTTGTGCAGCTAGTCACCTGACTAAATATGGAAATACATCTTCAACAGAAAAAGTGGCTTATCTTTATAACTGCAGATCAGTTGGAATAAAAATTTCTGCAGTTCCTCTGGCTGTACCAGCGTGCCTCAGCCCATGCTCTGGTAGCCTGGACTTTGGCCTTCAGAACAACCCATTCAACACTTCAGTACAGCATTTAAGCCCCTGTGGTCCAACAATAAGAGTATGTCTTTTTAATTGATACGAGCGTCCAAACTTTTTTGCTTTTGTCCTCTTTCTCTTTGGCTAAAATGAAATCTTTAAATATTCCACTCCTGACCTTTGGTGGAAGGAAGATTTAATTACCTGCACAGTTTACATAAATTATATGGCCTGTTTGTCTAAGATTAATCCTTTGCAGAAATCAATAGAATCAGGGAGCAGTCCAGAGAAAATGGCTCCTTGGAAATGCCACCAAAGGTCATAAGAATCTTTCAGTACAAAGGGCAGGGGAGCAAGGGAGACAGTCTGTGACACTTCCTTGTCATCAGCAGCCTGGTGTGTGTTACTCCCCCTGTCTGCTTTCTCAAGCCATAGAATGATTTATCAGTTGTTAGAGGACACGGGGTACAACCTTAAGATGGATCAGAATGAATTCAATTATCTGACCACTCTGAATTAGTAGATCTTTCTTGAATACTAAGGCTATGGTAAACACAAAGCTACTTATGAGTAATGTGCTAGTGTATCTTTTTTAAACAATGAAACAAATGTGGTGTTGTGCTCTAAGGGCTTGTCTAGATGAGAAGATACAATATAATGCAGATTGGTGTGCATTATTGCAAATTCGCAGCAGGGCTCATTTGTCTCCATGGTCATTTGGCCAAATCTGTTGTATGCAAAGTTGTCTGCAACTGAAGTTCACACACAGCCGTGCCTGTAAATCAAGATGGTGGCTGAGAGCACATTATTATTCTCCAGGTGTGTTGTCACTGATGATTTTTTTTTTTTTACTTGTAAATCAAAGGTGCGCAAGTGTGACCTTCAGCTTATAAAAAGCTCTTTGGTTGCTTCAGCACAGCAAAAAAGCACACACTCGATAAGACAAAATGTGAAAATGGTGCTTCTGGACAGTCCCTTGCTGGCAAGCCATCCCCCCCACCCTCACGTCCAACCAAACCACTGTCCACTTCCACCCTTACCGAGAATGCAGTGTCCCAAACTGGATGTCCAAACAAGCAATAATGTGCACGTCCACGCATTATTTTAAAAACTTCATGAAAATCCATGACAGCTCCCACCCCCGACTGTAGATAGAGTTTTTGCCTTCCCCCTTCTGAATACTGTGAATCTCAATCACAGCATGTTGGGACAAAAGGTATTCTAGATGCATTCTAGGAGGAGTATTTTCATTGCCTAGACAACCCCTAGGTATTGGACTAGGACTTCAGAGAACAAGGGTCGGAATACCTGCTTAGCCATGGAGATCCATTGAGATGTTGGACAAATCACACTCTCTCAGCCGAAGAGGAGGGCAGTGCCAAACTTCCTCTGAATAAATTTTGCCAGGAAAATGTTATGATACAGTCATCATGTCTTGTAGTCAATTTGAACAACAGACACCCCCCCTTTACACGTCTTGATAAATGATATTAATTCATTTTCCCTAACCATCCATAGACTTCACTTTTTTTCATTTTCAGAAAAGGAAACTCGTTTCTGAAAACTCATTTTCAGAAAAGGAAAAGGGGGACCAACCTGAGGAGAATGGAACAGAGGACACAATAGGGGAAATCCAGCTCAGAATAAGCAAAGAGGTTGTACAGGAATGCCTTCTTAATTTAAATGAATTTAAATCTCCAGGACCAGATGAACTACATCCAAGAGTATTAAAAGAGCTGGCAAATGTGATCTCAGAGCCATTGGCAATAATCTTTGAGAACTCTTGGAGAACAGGAGAAGTCCCAGCAGACTGGAGGAGGGCAAACGTTGTCCCCATCTTCAAAAAGGGGAAAAAAGAGGATCCCAACAATTATCGTCCAGTTAGTCTGACATCAATACCAGGGAAGATTCTAGAGCAGATCATTAAACAGAGAGTCTGTGAACATTTAGAAGGCAATGCCATAATCACAAAAAGTCAACATGGGTTTCAGAGAAACAAGTCATGCCAGACTAATCTGATCTCTTTTTTTGATAAAGTTACCAGCTTGGTAGATGAAGGGAATGCTGTGGACATCGCATACCTTGATTTCAGTAAGGCCTTTGACAAGGTTCCCCATGACATTCCTGCAAACAAGCTTATAAAATGTGGGCTAGACAAGTTAACACTTCAATGGATTTATAATTGGTTGACCGGCCGAACCCAAAGGGTGCTCAGCAGTGGCTCCTCTTCGTCTTGGAAAGATGTGACCAGTGGGGTGCCACAGGGTTCTGTCCTGGGCCCAGTGCTATTCAACATCTTTATCAATGACTTGGATGAGGGAATTAGGGGCATACTTACCAAATTTTCAGATGACAGCAAATTAGGAGGAGTAGCTAATACCCTGGAGGACAGGATCAAAATTCAGAATGACCTGGATAGACTGGAGAGCTGGGCCAAAGCTAACAAAATGAAATTCAACATGGAGAAATGTAAAGTACTGCACTTAGGGCGGAAAAATGAAATGCATAGATATAGGATGGGGGACACCTGGCTGAACGAGACTACGTGCGAAAGAGATCTAGGAGTCCTAGTAGACCACAAGTTGAACATGAGCCAACAGTGTGATGCGGCAGCTAAAAAGGCCAATGCGATTTTGGGCTGCATCAATAGAAGTATAGTATCTAGATCAAGGGAAATAATAGTGCCGCTCTATTCTGCCTTGGTCAGACATCACCTAGAATACTGTGTCCAGTTCTGAGCACCACAATTCAAAAAGGATATGGACAAATTGGAGCATGTCCAGAGAAGGGCAACTAAAATGGTGTAAGCTCTGGAAACGATGCCTTATGAGGAGAGACTTAGGGAGCTGGGTATGTTTAGCCTGGAAAAAAGACGGTTAAGAGGCGATATGATAGCCCTGTTTAAGTATTTGAAAGGGTGTCACGCTGAGGATGGAGCGGGCTTGTTTTCTGCTGCTCCAGAGACTGGAACATGGAGCAATGGATGCAAGCTCCAGGAACAGAGATTCCACCTCAACATCAGGAGGAAGTTTTTGACAGTAAGAGCTGTTCGGCAGTGGAACGCACTCCCTCGGAGCATGGTGGAGTCTCCTTCCTTGGAGGTCTTTAAACAGAGGCTGGATTGCCACCTGTCGGGGATGCTTTGATCAAGATTTCCTGCGTGGCAGGGAATTGGACTGGATGGCCCTCGTGGTCTCTTCCAACTCTACATTTCTATGATTCTATGATTCTTCCTGGTTAGTATCTTCCTCTGAGTAGCTATGTAGCCCTGTGACACCATCTAGTTCCGTAGGTGAAACCGTGACTGGTTGGGCTGACCCTGGATTTTTCCAGGAAGTATTGCTTTCTTTCCTTCCTCCTCATTGACACCAACAGGTTGGCAAATCATAAAATCATACCCTTTGCTATATGATCTTTAATTAGGTGTGTTCAAATGCAGGACAAGAGCACTGCATAGGTTAAAAAGCAACAGTTCCTGAATATTTGCACAATTAAAAGTGTTGCAAATATTTCTCCATCATTGAAATAGCACTGTGTGTGTGTGTGTGTGTGTGTGTGTATAACTCTAGAGAATATGCCATTCTGAAATAATGATTCCTGAAGAGCTGTTTTCACATCCAATTATTATGTTGTGCAAACAGCAGGGTTGCCATGGCCCTGTAAATTCTGTAATTGCAGGAGAGCACAGGCTTTCTAAACAAGCCAATCAATCAATGAACAAAAAACAATTTTGATCCCCTCATCAGGTTATTAATAGAATAACAATTGCCTGGCGATTGCACTTTCTCATTGCTTTCGTACTATACCTCTGTCATCCGCTTCCACAGTCCTCTCTGTCCTTCAGTTACAAGCTGATGTGCTCATGTGCTGATGATGTGCCATCTATTATTGCAACTGACTGTTACCACTTTAATGACAGGAGCAGCTGTTACTACCTTTCTTGATTCTTCCCAGGCCACAGTTCCTGCAAACATCTGCCTTGCAAAGTGCTACCACAGTGTGAGCGAATCAGCATGGGGGCCCGACTTTTGCCTGCAAGAAGCCTTTGTGGGGACATTGGATATGGCTGGCATATGGGCTGGGGAAGCAATTACTTTCAACTTGTTCATTGGTCTTTTATTGCTGCTCATAGATTTTAATGGCACTTTTAGACAGCCATTAAAAAGGTGGCACTTTAGGGTCAAGCTGGAGCTTTCGGGTGCATTTTTTTTTGGCCACCCTCCAAAACAACATGGTCCAGCCCAGTTGTTTCAGGGTCAGCCAGTGGTGACATGATCATGAGCATGTTGCCTTATTACCAATTATTTATAATAAATTGCACTGTTGATATGCAAGATAATTTAGCTGTGGATCTCAGCCACTGGTACCACCATATACCACCAGTGGGATACAGAAGTTGTCTAGGCAGGATGAAGAGGGAGCTGCTGGCATGTTTTGGGGCACAATCCAACATGTTGGTTTTCATGTATAAAGCCGTATATGGCTCAGGGCCAGGCTATTTGAAAGACTGTGGTCAAATCCACAGTACACAAATAATCCAGTTTGAAACTGGATTATTTTCCATGGCTTCTCCCTATGGAATCCTGGGATTTGTAGTTGTACAAGGACTTCAGCCTTCTCTGTCAAAGAGTGCTGGTACCTCACCAAACTACAAATCTCAGGATTCCATAGGAAGGAGCCATAGAATAATAGAATCATAGAGTTGGAAGATACCACAAGGGCCATCCAAGCCAACCCCCTGCCATGCAGGAACACACAAACAAAGCACACATGATAGATGGCCATCTAGCCTCTGTTAAAAACCTCCAAAGGAGGAGACTCCAAAACACTCTGAGGCAGTGCAGTCCACTGTCGCGCAGCCCTTACTGTCAGGAAGTTCTTCCTAATGTTTAGGTGGAATCTCTTTTTCTGTAGTTTATAGCTGTGACAAATAATCCAGTTTCAAACTGGATTATTTGTGTAGTGTGGATTTGGCCTGTATCTTCCCATATGGGCCAGCCTGAGTTTTCAGACCTGCAGGGGAGGCACTAATAATAATGATAATGATAATAATAATAATAATAATAATAATTTATTTATATCCCGCCCCTCTACAAATGCAATCGGGGCGGCTTACAACAATTAAAATATACATCCTGGATCCTCAATACCACCCCAGCTTAAAATACAATTAAATAATACAGGAATTAAAACATACTTTAAAACAAAATACAAAAAATAAAAATAAACAACAGACAGTGGCCGTAGTGAGTTTGGGACAAGCTAGATTTTCTTTTCTTTTTTAATGGCCGGGTATCTATTCAGGAAAGGCTTGCCGGAAGAGATCTGTCTTAAGAGCTTTTAAAAAGCTATTTAGGTTGGTGATATGACGGATCTCATCTTCCTTCTATTCCACTGCCTTCACAGGCACAGCTGGTGGGAACATGGGAAGAGGCCTTCTCTGTGGTTGCTCCCACACTTTGGAACTCCTTCCCTAGGGAAGCTAGGATGGCTCCTTCTTTGTTGACCATTTGGCAGAAGGTTAAGACCTTTCTTTCCCAATAAGCCTTCAGAAATTAATTTTTAACATGGAAAGGGCTTTTTATGATGCTGCTTTAATCTTTGTTTTAACGTAAGTTTTTAATTTGTTTTAATTCTGTTGTTTAATACTGTTTGAAATCTCAATTTTGTATCCCAGGGGTTGTCTATATGGCAAAAATACTCCTCATAGAATTCGAGGAGCATATGATTTGTCTTAATGAGATCCCGCATCAATCCACTGTATTTGGAAGGAAGGGGGCAAAAAACACCAAAAACTTCACAGGTAAAGTCTTCATGGTTTTCCCCATATTTTAAAAAAAAGCTCTGTGGGGAATGCACATTCCCACTCATTGGGACAACAGATTTACTTTGCTGCACATTCCCGATAAGAGCGGAAGTGGAAAGCTGATTGGCTGGACGTGCGCAGGGGGAAGAGCTTGCTAACAAGGCAAGTCCCTGAAACCGCCATGTTGGATTCTCACCATAGTGATCGTGTGCTGAGGCGACAAAAGGGCCTTTTTTTCTCTTTTCATTTAAGTGGAATATCATACTTCCACACCTTGGATATGCTTAAAAAAAATAGTTTGGCGGCGGCAACTGTCGACAATAAAAACATGAGTAATACACGTGCACCTGTCATCTTCACTCGCGCCTGCCATTGCAGGCATGCGGTTTGAACAATGAATGCGGATAGCTTTGCCTGCCTGCAATCTTGCAAAAAAAGAAAAATAATTGAGACAAATGAAAGCTGCTACGAATTGGCATTAGTGCCCATCAATCCACATTTTATTGCCTTGTATAGACAAGCCCTCAATTTTGCAAACACAGCCAAGCCTCATGTGTATGTGTTTGAGGAGTGTCCAGCACAGAGGCCAACAATTATAGCACAATTAGAGCACCCGTAGCTATTTCTGCTGTATCATCTGTCTGTGTAGAAAAGGCAGGCTGGAGCACAGGGTGGCTGCTGGAAGCAATATAAGATATTATTTGTGGAAAACATCTCCCTTAGCTCTGATACCTTGGCCTTGGTTCTTGTGTTTTCTGGTAACGGCTTCTCTGGAATATCCTTCTGTGTATCCTGCACCTACGGTAGTTTATTTCACTCTGACTGACTTTGTCAGCTTTTTGACCTCTGGATTGTTTCGATTCATATTAGCCGCATCCCTCAGGTTATTTGTGAAACATTGCTATATTTGTCTTCTTATTCATTCTCTCTTTCACACCACTTCTCCTGGATCTCAACTTAATTAGGGACATTTCTACAACTAATTTTTGAATTTGGAACCTGTTCAAATGGACAGCAGTTTTCTGAACTCCTTCCTCTACAGTTCATTGGTATCTGAGGCTTGTTCTGACATTCAAGACCCTGTATAACCTAGATCTTCCTTACCTTGCACTTCTTATCTCTTTTTACCAGCCTGTTAGAAATCTTTGCTCTGTAAATTCTGGGCTTCTTACCCAGCCAAGAGTTTTCTTCCTTCTTGGCTCTTCATCCTTTTTCTCTTGCTGCCCCTTATTCCTGGAATCGCCTCCCTGTAAACATGCAGACTATTTCTTCCCTTGCTGCTTTTAAATCCAAATTGAAAACTTTTTTGTTCTCTGAAACTTTTGGAATTTCAGGTTAATGCTTATATTTTTACTATATTTGATTACCTGTACTGATTTTGTTGTTTTATTCTGCATTATGTGTATGTGTGTGCATTTTTTCCTCCTATTGTATTTTAGTATTTTATATTATTGGAATAGTTATAATTGTTTTATTCTGTAACCTTCTATAAAGTGTCATATACATGGATGGTGCAATATAAATAAACAATAATGACAATAATATTCTTCTGGCCGTCTCTTTCCCCAATGGCCTGGGTTAGGTGGAGCACTGGTTTGACTTGGTACTCCAAAGAGAACCACAGTGGTGCTGCAAGACATGCATTTGTTTCAAAATGACAGGGACCCTGAAAGCCCAAAGCAATATTTGACATAGCAACATTTTAGGAAGTATAGAGAGGAAATGGAAGAAGAAAGAGTAACAAAGATCACTCCCCTGCCCTTATAGTAGTTAATGCATTGGGCAAGGACCCGAGAAATCCAGCCTTAAGGACGTACTGAGCTGTGCAAACCATTCTCTCTCAGCCTCTCCTACTTCACAGGGATGTTGAGAAGATTAAAAAAAAAGCCCTCACTACACAGATAATCCAGTTTGAAACTTGGTTATTTGCTAATGCTCCTTCCTATGGAACCTGGGATTTATAATTTGGTGAGGCACCAGCACTCTTTGGCAGAGAAGGTGAAAGACCTTGTAAAATTACAAATCCTAGGATTCCATAGGAAGGAGCCATGGCAAATAATCCAGTTTCAAACTGGATTATTTGTGTAGTGTGGATCTGGCCTAAGGACTTTATCAGATGCTCTAAAAAAACTCACACAGAGGTCAGGAGGAGGACGTCGCTGTCCCGCTTCCGGCGGTCACTACTGCATGCTCCCTCCTTCTCCGTCCTCCTCCTTTTCCGTCCTTCCAGCACAGAGGGAGAATGAATGAAGGATGGGAGGAGGACGGGGCATGCAGTAGCAACCACCAGAAGCAGGACAGCAGCATTCTCCTCCCGACCTCTGTGTGAGTTTTTAAAGAGCATCTGATAAAGTCCTAAGCGTGGTGGAAGAGAGCCATCAATTTATTAGTGTCAAAGAGGGCTATAAGTGGAATGAATGAATCTATGAATCTATTAAGCATTACTCTAGATCCAGCCCTGGATCCAGAGTAATCCCATCATTACAACCTAAAACAAAAAGTTCTGCTTGTGTGTATGTACTGAACACTAGAGCTCAGTAGTATTCCAACACTTTTGTCAAAAGAAGTCTTCCAAAGTGATGAGAAGGCTTAGCTATCCTTGTCCAGGGATAGGCTTGCATGGCATGTATGAAAAGAAAATATTACTGATCAAATTAACATAATCCACTGCAGGGCATACTACTAAATTAATCTGATTGGATGTTTGACTTCATTTTGCTGTCTTTACAACTGACTGCTGTGAAACTGTGATCTTTCTGAAGCTGGCTAGAATGAGAGCTTTACACAGACACTTTAGTACAAATAGGGAAATAGCAATATTACCTATTCTCTCCCCTGCCGTCAAGATGGTGTTTTCTCATGACATTGGCCAGCTTTTCAGACAAGCGGATGTCTGGATGTCTCCCTGTGCAATTGTATGGTTTGTATGCTTCAGGCAACTCCATGTTTCTTTGGCTCTCTTGTTTCTCTTGCTTTAATTCCAGCCCCTCCCCCTCCATTTCTGTCTCTATAACATATCCTGTTTATATCGTTCAAAAGGCTCGTGCCTCACTTTGTGGCATTTAAGAGGAACCCAAAGCCATTCATGTTAAATTTCAGGGGGGTTGCAGAAACATACGCTCCTGACCTTGGGATGACATGCAGAGAGGCAATAGAAACAAGCAAACAAGTTAAGAATAAATGTCATCTTTTCTTCATAGCCATAGCAATAAGAGGTCCTCCTCATTCATCTGATGTTCTTGGTTGCTTGCCTACTTTGCTGCTTCAATTTTTATTTGGGAGGAGAATTGACTTTGCACTACCTACCTCTTGTGCTTATGATTTATTCATTTCTTTATGATCTAAATCCTGCCATTACTCCTGACTGGAGTAAACCCACAGAATCAATGTGATTTACCTGTGTGTTGATTCAATGGATCTGTTGTAGCCGAGATTAACCAACAAGATTTGGGCCTCTTGTGTTTTATTTATATCTTGCCTTTCTCCTAGGACATATCAGGAATGTCATGACATTATAACACTTATTATCACACATAGCTGCAATCACATAAAAGAAATGCCATGGAATTATCTCATGAAGACCACTAGCACTTCAAGAATTGTAGTTTATTTCTGTGATTTGGCATGGGCGAGATTTTGGCGGTTCTCGCAAGAAGACGTAAGTGTGCTTAAAACTCTAAAAAAAACCTTAATTAACAAAGTAAATGAACATACAAGCACTGAAACAAAACTAAAAATGTGCAAACTAAAGGAGACAATTCATAAAAAGAGCATCCTGTGCTTCATTTTCACATTCTCACCTGGACGTTTTCTCACCGAGGACCACCCGTTCATGTTGTAATCTCATGATTACAGTGGGATGTGGTTTCACATGCAGTCAATAGCGTGAAAAGAGCACTATTGACTATCTATTGATGGCTTGTCCTGTCAATGAGAAAGAACACCTTTTTTGTGGCTGAAGCATGGAGTATAATGCAAAGATGATGATATCTTGTTATAATGAGGCCCATTCATGCTACATTGATGTCGTAATCCTACCACTTTTGCCGTGTCTGATAATGTCCCAAGTATGGGACCCAGAATGGCTCAGAACAGGGAATAAAACAAAACACTACTAACAGTCTATTATAATAGTAAAAATAAGGTTAAAAGCATGGAATAAACTATCCCATTAAAAACTGCACTATCCTAAATTGGTGGGGCTAAGTTATATTTGAAAGCAAAAAGGGACAACAAACAAATAAACAAATAAACATAAATACAACACAAAAGCAACAATAGATTTAAGAATAAAAATATAGAATAAAAATAAAAACAGGAAAAAAATATATAAATAAATAAAACAAAAAATAAATAAAAACAAAATAAAAGCAAACAAAAATATATTTACTAACAGAAATGCCAGCAAAAAACATACACAAACACAAATTCAAACCTTGACAACAACAAGAAGACACTCAATTGAAATGCCTGACTTGCAACAAGCGTTACTGCAGGAATTCAAGAAATTAAGAGAAGAGATGATATCAGAAATGAGAGAGATGAGAAAAGACGTTAAAAAGGAACTTGACGACTTTGGGAAAAAATTAAATAAAATAACAATGGATGTAGAACAATTAAACGAAAAAATGGAGCAACTCCAAATTAAAACAAAGAGATTAGAGAAAACTACAGATAATTTAAATTTGGAACAAGAACAAATACTGGAAAAAAATTTAGAAGTCCAGTTGAAACTAAGGGAAAATTGTTTAAAATTAAGAGGCTTAGCAGAAATGGAGCAAGAAGACCTATATGAGAGGATTTTGCCGGGAATGGCAGAATATATAGGAATTTCTCCAGAAAAAAATTGAATTTGAGGTGGATAAAATCTTCAGGATAAACTCAAAAATTGCAAGACAAAAGAAGCTACCCCGAGACATCGTGATTTACTTCACTAGGGGAAAAATCAAAGATTTAGTACTACAGAAAAACTTGGAAGAAAGCCTAAGAATAGATGATTGTGAGATAGCAATATATAAAGATGTTCCTTCCCAGATTTTGAAGAAAAGGAAGGATTATCAATTTATTACATCTAAACTTAGAAGAAAGGGTTGGAGATATAGATGGGAAAAAGTTGAAGGGATATCGCTTGTCCACAATCAGAGGAAATATAGATTAAACACAGTCAAGAAAGCGAAGGAATTCTTAACCAAATTTAAAAAAGAATTAGAAGACACAGAAAATGATACGAGAGAAAAGACAGAGGAGTCGGAAGATTCAGAAAATGTTTTAAAAGTGCAGGGGAAAGAACAAGAAGAGGGAATTGAAAACATGAGAGGAAATAAAGACGAAAAAGCATTAAATTTGACTGATCAGGGAGAAGAAGGAGATATAGATTTAGAAGAAAGTGGGGAAGGAGAGGCTGATGAGACTGGAAGTGAGCCGGGGGAAACAGAAGAAGAAGAAGGAGAAACCCAAGAGGAAGAGACAGATATTATTTAAAAACGAATTATATGTTTGAATATATATATAAAATTATCAAAAATGAATATTAAAATTCTATCTTGGAATGTTAGGGGGATGAATTCCCCACATAAAAGAAATCAGATATTTCATCGACTAGAGAAAATGAGATCTGATATAATATGTTTACAAGAAACTCACATAAGAGACAGAGATCAAAAACTCTTAAGAAACAGGAAACTAGGACAGGATTTTATAAACGCCATAAAAGAAAAGAAAAAAGGGATAGTGATGTACGTCAATAGGAAATGGACAGCAAGAGAAGTTATAAAAGATCTAAAAGGACAATACATTGGTATAGAGACCAATCTATTAGGAAGGAAGACTTTGATTATGGGAATTTATGCCCCACTCGAAAATAAAGATAAATTCTACAAAACCCTAATGGAATCAGTGTTAAATGCAGACTACGAGAGCTTAATATGCTTAGGGGACTGGAATGGAGTCCTAAACCCGTTGATAGATAGAACTTGTGGACAAAGTGTGAAGAAAAAAGAGAACCAAGGAAAACTACCAAGGTCATTTACGAACTTCATGGAGAATACATCACTTATCGAGGTATGGAGACATCTATACGGAGACATGAAAGAATATACCTATTATTCAGAAAGGCATAAATCCCTCTCCCGTATAGACATGTTCTTAATTTCAAAGAACATCGCAAGAAACCTAGAGAGCATGGAGACACTCCCAAAGACGTTATCGGATCATAATCTAATAAAGATGACCTTAAAAGACATAAACAAAGAATACTCCTGGAGGTTAAACGAATCATTGTTGAGAGATGAAAAAATACAGGACAGAATAAGGGAATCGATCAAAAACTATTTTCAAGAGAATAGAACGGGAGAAACCTCAATCCAAAATGTATGGGATGCAAGCAAGGCAGTTATAAGAGGTACTATAATGCAGATAAACTGTGAACAAAGAAAAAGGAAGAGAGAAAAAATACAAATATTGGAAGAAGCTGAGCTAGAAAAGGAGAGAGAACTCAAAAACGATCCCTCAAATGAAAAACTGTTAAAAGAGTTAAGGATAATACAAGATCAAATGAAAAGAGAAATAAAGGAAGATATAGATAAAAAGATGAGATACGTAAAGCAAAGATATTTTGAGCATGGAAACAAGGTAGGAAAATGGCTCGCTTATAAACTAAGAAAAGAACAAGACAGGAAACAAATTTTGAAGATAAAAGAAAATAAAAATATAATAACTAATCAAGAAAAAATTAGAAATAGCTTTCAAAGATTCTACAAGAACCTATTTGCAGAGGAAGTTTTAAGCGAAACCAAGAAAGAAGAAATATTAAAATATCTAAAAGAACAAAACATCCCAAAGATAAGCTGTGATGATAAAGAACAACTAGAAAAACAAATAACATTAGGTGAGGTAGAAAAAGCCATTAGATTACTAAAGAACGGGAAGACTCCGGGTTCGGATGGCTTCCCAGCTAGCTTCTACAAAACTTTTGAAAGCGAGCTAAAAACACATCTACTAAAGATATATAATACCGTAATAACAGAAGGAAAGATGCCACTATCTTGGGAGAATGCAAATATCCAATTGATATTAAAAGAAAACAAAGATCCAGAAGAAATGAATAATTATAGACCTATTTCTTTGCTGAATACCGATTACAAAATCTTTGCGACAATAATGGCTGAAAGATTGAAGAAAATACTTAACGTGTGGATAGGGTATGACCAAACAGGTTTCCTACCAAAGCGGCATCTAAGAAACAACACAAGACGAATATTAAATCTGATAGAATATTTCGACAAACATCCAGACAAGAAATTCGCATTAATATGCCTTGACGCAGCGAAGGCATTTGATAGCGTGAATTGGTTCTTCATGACTGAGCTATTGAGTAAAATCGGGATAGGAGAAAGCTATAAAAGAGGGATCAAAGCCATATACAAGAGTCAGACTGCCCAAATTATAATAAATGGGCAAAAGACCAAGACAATAAGAATGGAAAAAGGGGTTAGACAGGGCTGCCCTCTCTCCCCATTATTATTCATAATGGTGTTGGAAGTTCTATGTAGAAGAATAAGATCAAGAGATGATATACGGGGTGTTAGAATAAAAAAACAGGATTATAAAATCTGTGCATTTGCGGATGATATGGCAATAACGTTAGAAGACCCTTTAGGATCAATCCAGAACCTACAGGAAACTTTGAAAAAATTCAGTACCGTCTCGGGGATAAAGATTAACAAGGACAAAACTGTTATGCTAACAAAAAATCTGGAAAGGAAGGAGGAGGAAAAATTGAAAGAACTATCTGGCTACAAAATAGAAAAGAAAATCAGATACTTGGGAATAACAATTACAAAAAATAATATAGATTTAGTAGACAATAACTATAAGAAAAAATGGAGTGAGATTAAAAGCGATTTAGACAAATGGAAGACACTGAATTTGACGCTATTAGGAAGAATAGCTGCAATAAAGATGTCGGTTCTGCCAAAAATATTGTACCTATTTCAGAATCTGCCTATAATATATAATGATAAACTATTCAAAGAATGGGATAAAGATCTCTCTGCTTTTATTTGGCAGAACAAGAAACCTAGAATAAAATGGCAAACATTACAGGAAGAGAAATTAAAAGGAGGCCTCAGCCTACCCAACCTGAAAATATACCATCAATCGTGTGCTCTGATATGGTTACTTGACTGGTTCCTTTTGAGAGACGATAATATACTAACTTTGGAAGGAGCTGATATAAGATATGGCCTGCATGCATATTTATGGTATCAAAAGGATAAACTAGACAAAAGCTTTAATAACCATCTCATCCGAAGATCTCTACTAAAAGTATGGAAAGCAGTCAAAAATAAGTTTTATTTCAAACTACCCATGTGGGTCTCTCCTCTAGAAGCCTTTAGAAGGACGGAGATGCTACACCTAGAGAATTGGTGGACCTATAAAGAATTAATAAAACTTCAGAAAGGGTCTAGTAGATTGAAAACGAGAGAAGAGTTAGAGCAGGAACATAAGAAATGTAATTGGTTCCAATATAGACAGCTCCGAGAAAGATATAATATAGACAAGAAATTAATGGGAATAGAAACTTTAAAGACTGAATTAGATGAAATGATAATGGATGGTAAAGATAAGGACTTTAATGTATCAAAGGCCTACAAACTTTTGCTAAAATTGGATTTGGAACCAGAAACCATAAAAGATCACATGATCAAGTGGTCACGCAATGTAGGTGCAAATATATTGTTGGAAGACTGGGAGGTTTTATGGCGGCAAAATATGAAGTTTTCACCTAGCAATGAACTGATAGAAAATTGCTATAAAATGCAATATCGGTGGTATATAACTCCATCAAAGCTAGCAAGAATGTACGAGGGGAAAATAAATAACTGTTGGAAGTGTGGAGAAAAAGAGGGGACATTCTACCACATGTGGTGGTCATGTAAAGCAGCAAAAAAATATTGGATAAAGATTCATAATCTGATAAGCAAGATAATTAGAAAAGATTTCAGGTTAACCCCACAATTATATTTACTGAACATGATTGAAAGAGACTTTCCGAAAGAACTCAAAAGAGTGATGCTCTACATGACCACCACAGCAAGAATCGTGTTTGCTAGATATTGGAAGCAAAAGAAAATTCCAAGTTGCGAAGAATGGCTGAACAAATTACTAGAAGTAGCCCAGATGGAACAATTGACATGCTGGGTTAGAAATCAATCTGTAAATAATTTCAGAAAAGAATGGGGAGACTTAATTGACTATTGGAAAAACGAATGGAATGGGTATGCGGTAATATGGTTGGTGGAGTAGATGAGAGCCTAAACACAGAATTTGACAAATAGAAAACAATAAAAATTCCCTCATAACAATTAGGTCTTCTGTTGGGTAAATACAGGTGAGATAAGGGGAATTAAGAAGAATTTGTAAAGGTTGGACTGAAACACCGTATTGGAAGTATTAATGGTATAACAGGACAAATAATGAACCACATATAGAAAGCCAGATAGCAATACATAATCAAATTTGAACTACTGTTGAATAAGGAAGTAGAAATGTATATTATTAATTTTTTATATATATACTACATATATAGATGTATATATAGACAGTTATCGTTTTGTTATTTGCTATTGTATCAATTATTTTATTGTATGTGAAAACACTCTGATAAAAAGAATAAAAAAAAAACCTGCACTATCATAAAAGAGTTTAAATGCATTTAAAGTGTAAGTAAAGGATAAAAGTACATCACCTCTTTCCATTAAAAGATCTTTCCTATGCAGCTAGTTAATAGCTCAAAGCCTGCCCAGAGGTGAACAGCCCAAAGTTGGAAAGAAAGCAGAGAGCAAGCCCAGCCTGGTCTCCCATGGGAGGGAGTTCCAGAGACCAGGGGCAGCCACTGAGAAGACCCTTTCATGTTCCCTTGATGGTGGTGGGACTGAAGTAAAGCCTTTCTCAGAGGAGTCTGTAAACTCAGTCAAGCTCATATAAGGAAACACATTTTCCCAGATAGTCTTGACTTTGACTTCAGGCAAAGCACTTTTGACTTTGCCTGAAAACAGACTGGTAGAAAATAAAGCTGTAGTAAAAGGAGTGCAGGCTATATTGCCAGGAAGAAACTGGCAAAACCACCCCTGAGCATTCCTTGCCTAAGGAAACCTTATGAAAGTTGACAGGTGGCTTGAAAGCACACACACACACACAAACACGGAGAGTTATGTGCTTTCCGTAGCAGCAGTATGAGTTTTGATTCCATAGTAGACATCTTCCACAGTAGGCATAGTATTGCATATGCACACAGACACATGTTCACACACAAAATGCTGTTGGTATCATATGCACACATAAGGTCCCCTTTAGAAACATTTTTGTCTGATGCAAAATGTCAGATGCTGTCATATTCGATACAAGTTTTTGGAAGTGGAGTTTAGCATGTGGGGACTTGGTGTACAGATGTGTATTGTAAATGCATGTGGATGCACATTGCACATGGTGCATTGCAGATGTACATGCACATTTGGTTGTGTATTCAGTTCTGCAATGTTGCAGTTCACTAATGAGGCATCATTGCACAATCATCACATAACTCTGTAAGTGTAAAGATGCATTTTGTAACTTCAAATACAGGATCTCTTGGAAGAGGCATTTCACCCTTTTAATAGCCAGGGGGGAAAGGCTGGAAGGGTGAACGGTCACAACCACACACTTGGGAGGCCTCCTGGAAGAGGTAATTCATCTTTTAAATAACTTGTAGTCCCTCTGTATTGTTTAACATTAAAAAAAGATAGCAATTTCTAAAAACCGTATGTTGAATTTTAGCCATTTCTGGGCATTATTTTGTGTGTGGAGTGTTTAGCTGCCTTTGTGGCCCTTGGAGAGCCCCTGGCTACTGCAGATGTACTGTAGTAGCCTCTCTCTGCATGACACCATACTGGTTCATGACCATATAAGAATGTAATCATATAAGAATCTGCGGATACAGAAACCATGGATAACTGCGAATCCTATTAACAGTAATGGATGTCTGGTAAAAAAAATACCATAGAGTTGCCTTGGAGGACCTAGAAGATGTCTAGAGAGGATGCTTCTCTAGGCACTTTCTAGGATGACTCTGTGGTATGTGTCCCTGTTTTGGTTCCCATGGTTAACTGAAACTGCAGATATTGGTTCTGCGGATATGGGGTGGGGTCCGAATATACTGTAAGCTAGTCGTAAGCAACTGGAAGCATTTGGACCAAAGCTGATCACAGAGCTGCAGTTAGTTCTTGGATTACCGGGGCTTGTCTACACAGGCAATAAAACCCATACTCACCCCATATTCACAGCACAGCTGACACATGAACAGAGATTCCACCTCAACATTAGGAGGAACTTTCTGACAGTAAGAGCTGTTCGGCAGTGGAACACACTCCCTCAGAGCGTGGTGGGGTCTCCTTCCTTGGAGGTCTTTAAACAGAGGCTGGATGGCCATCTGTCAGGGATGCTTTGATCGTGATTTCCTGTGTGGCAGGGGGTTGGACTGGATGGCCCTCGTGGTCTCTTCCAACTCTGCAATTCTATGATTCTATGACATTTTCAACAATGCACTTTTTCACTGGGGTTTCTGCAGGAAACCTGGGATCTGTAAGAGTTGCAGTTTGCTCCGCATTTGAGGGAAAAACCCAGATTTTTGGCCATGTGGAGGTCGAGGATTGGCTTCTAAGCAAAGCTGGTGGGGGACTTCTGGTGGACAGGACTCCATTCTGACACTTTAATTTTTGAAAAATGTTTTGATTGCATACCTATCTGAATAAGTGTATCCCTGCTCATCCAATAATACAGGAACCACATTTATTTGTTTATTCACATGCATAAGCAAACAAAAAACCAACAACCAAGCAGCCTCATGTATATATATGTATATGTATATGTATACACACACACACACACACACACACACACATATTCTACTGTGTTTCCCTCTCAAAATAAGCATTTCTAATTGTATATTATTTCTCAAAAGTATACCTTTCTAAACATATTTGATCCTAAAATGCACACTTTAAAAATCTGTTTTGGTACATTTTCGACCCAAGAAGAGCATAACAAACTTGGAAAACGTGTGAAATCTGATGACCAATTTTATTCTCATCCCCACATTAGTCCCAGAGGTAAAGATCAAATAGGTTTCCTTTGAAATGTGTACAGAATTCCCTGAGCATTCTCCAGCTTGCCTAGGTATGATTTCTTCTGCTCGTGCCTTTCCCGTTTCTTTAGTTCAGCACAGCTCCACTAGCCACAGATCACCCTAAACACCCCTGGGTAGTCCTCACCATTCGTGGTGGCTATCCAAACGGTGAAAAAACTCATGGAATGCAAGGAGAATCCTACAGCATTCCATGTGATTTCACCACATTGCGAAGGAGAGGGTGTGGGGGGGAAGCAAAAAACTTTGCCAGAAAAGCCTTTGCAGCTTTCCCCGGAGTTTTTTTTTTTTTTAAACAGTGATGGAGGTGCACACTCCTGCTCATTAGGACAAGCAATTTGCTTGCCCATATGAGAGGAAGGGCAAATCTGATTGGCTGGATGAGCACAGGGGGCAGGGCTTGCTAACAAGGCAAGTGCCCGTTTCTGCCATCTTGGATTTTTGCCTTAGCGAGCAAGTGCTAAGATGAGAAAATGGGGTACTGGGGTTTGTTTGTTTTTAAATTTTGTGTTCAATTGAAAAATCCCTCAACCGCACTGTTAAAAAAAATGTCAGCGGCCACAAATTGAGGTAAGTGGAAATGTGAGTAAACCACTCATGGCTGCCATGTTTACTAGCGGGCATGCAAAGCTTATGGGGGCAAAAAAAACCCCCAAACCATTAGGACAGGTCCCAGCTGCTGCAAAATGGCATTACTGTGAGGCACTCCATTTTTTATGGGCTCATAGAGACAAGCTCCTGGATTCTCTGCAAGTCTGAGAGTCCTTTCCCCCCTCCTCCACTTGTCAACTAAGTGTTGCTTGCTGCAGCCTGCAAACAGACTTCAAAGCACTTTTCATTCACTTGGCTCAGCAGGAGGGAGACTTCACTTCAGCTGTAGCAGAGAAGAGAGAAAGGGGTAGAGTCTTGCCCTTCCTAGTAGGGTCAGTAGGCAGGAACAAAAGAGGAGGTACTGTAGCTACTTGGAGATCTGCCCTGCTCCAACAGACTGTGTGACCCCAATAGCTTCTTTTAGTAGGGAATTTTTTTTAAAAAAATTAACACAATACACACAGGGGGAGGGAGAGCCCTGTCTTGAAGGGGATCCCCTTTGAATTAGAACACCCTGAAAACTGTTCACCAAGCCCTCTCTCAATCAGTCTCTCTCACAGGTTTCCTGTATGAATGGATTTGAGATTCTCCCTCTCCCTCTCATTTCCCTATTGCAGAGAAGCAGTCTTGATGTGAAATACTTTTTCTCCCCCCTGCTTCAGTTCCATCTGTAGATTTATTTGTTCTTGAGATTTGCATAAAGCTTATATTTTAAGGTTTAGTTTTACTGGCTCTCTTCTCCCAGTACATTCCTTTTGATTTATTAATCATCTGCGCATGTGTGTCATAAGAAAGAAACTGTAAAACTTATAGAAGCTGAGCTTTGGGAGAGAATAACTGGATAAGTACTCTGAGAGGTGTCTTCTGAAGAAAAATATGCTATGTGCATTAGCAATGTAATCATACACATATATATTCAGAAGTTAGCCACAATGAAATAAATAGGACTTGCTCTTAGGTAAATGTGTACTGTATAAATGAGACTTTAGAAAAGGCCATAAAAATGCATGGATTTCTTTCTGAGGGGTTGTCTATACAGTTAAAATAATCCAAATGGCAATCATATGGAAGGCCATCTGTCCAAACAGACATTTGTGTAAATACATCTCATTCAGAAGGGGGACAGCCAAATCCACCTTAAACTCCTTCAGGGAAGCCTTTAGAACTTTTCTTGGAGTTTTTAAAAAAACTCTGTAGGGCATGCGAATGTGTGAACATTTGGACAGTCACATTTGCGTTGCTGTGACCAAGCAGCGTAATCTGATTGGCTGGATGAGCATGGTGCTGGGGCTACCAAACAGGGAAAGCACCTGCTTCCACCATGTTGCATTTTTGGCTAAGTGAGGGTCTGGTAAGGAGATAAAACAGCAAACTTTTACTCTCTCTTTTTTTCTCTTTTGTAAATATGAAATATTGCATGGGCATACCATGGTAAACTGTTTTTTTAAAAAACAAAAAATTGGCAGCAACAGATTAAAAGCATGAGTAAATCACTCATGGCCACCATCTTGGCTAGAGGTCATGCAAAGTTTAGGGGGTATCTTTTGACAGCTAAGACAGGTCGCAGCACTACGAATGGCTGCTTCTTTGGAGGAGATCATATTTTACCCCCTCGTATAGTTGGGACCTGAAAATCTTGTGATTTTCCAACTATTTCTTGATTAATTTTATTTCATCTATATCCTGGAACTAAAAATATTATATATTACACCCATCTACCTCCCCTCCATTTTTATCCAAACAACAACTCTTTTAGTAGGTTATGTGGAGAAGCTATAATTGGGTCAAGGTAATCAGGTGAGTATTATGGGGAATCTGGGACTTGACTTGATATATAATGAACATTGGGCAGAGCTTGTAGGGTGTGTACACAGAACTCATGCAGTGGCCATGTATCTAAGAGAAAAATGTAATTTCCAGCAGAATCTGATAAAAGCATTTTGATTTTATAGTGTATTATACAATACAATACTATATTTATTGTTAATCATGCTGTGTTCACACACATATAGTGGCCAAGATCCAATATTGTCCAGTGCTGTGTAAGAATTCTGTAGGTGGAAATCTACTAGATCCCCCAGGACTCACCACCTTTAGGACTCATGGTTTTACTGTGTAGTCCCCCTGAAGAGCCATTGTGTGACTGGGGGAGAGCCAGAGGGAAGGGATCAGAGAAGCGTCTGGCAGGAGTGACAGGAGTTAGTTCTCCTATCGGGAAGCAATTGATTGATGTTCCCAGACCCTCCCATGAGCAATCTCTGGTGTGGCAGTCAGGAGCAGGACCCCTGCCATAATCCCCCCTTACACCAGAGATCATTTGTGGGAGGGGATGGGTGAGAACCTCAGTCAGATGCTTCCCAATCAACAGGAGAATAGACCCTTGTTGCTTGCAGCAGCTCATGCTTGGTAAATGGGAACTGGGGGATTTTTATGGTCCCTACATATCCCCTAAACTAGACAATACATAGGGATCGTGAATATTAACCAATCACTAATGTGTAACTCTAGGTTATGTATTTGTAACTGCAGTAATTAATTCTGGCTTTGGGATCCATATTGGGAGAATTGTGGGATAAAAATAAAATAAACCAGGGCAAATGAAAACAAGTCTCCTCTACTGGAAATGTATTTGAAGGTGTAGTTCCAGGTACAGCTTTTATTATGTAGTGTACTTGTAAAAAGTCCCTCTTCTTCCATGCATTTATAAAATGCACAGGAGCTTTCTCTTTCTTTGCCCAAGCTGACCCAAGGCCAATGTCTCTCCTGGGCATGAACAGAACAGGAAACATGAACTAATGCTCAGCAAGAGGGAGACTGATAAGTTATCAGTCCAAGGTCCTGAAAGTTTAGGTGACATCTAGAGTCCGAAGAGATCAAAAGGCCATTCTGCCCAATTCCTTTGTGGGAGGGCAGGATCACCTACTCACATGCCTCACCCCCATGTAGGCCACCGGTTGAAATACAGACAGTAGGATGCCACAAGATGATTCATATCCATTCCTAAAGGGAGTGAGATGGCAAAGAATACATGACAGTTTTGGCCAATTATTTGACTGTGAAGAAGGAATTTGTGTTCTGGAAGCTGAGTCATAGAAATGGAATGGAGTTTGATAGTACCAAGTGCAAGGTCAGACCCTTTGGGGCAAACAGGAAATTATTTTTCCTCATCTTCTGGGAACTGTAAACAAATGATGTGGAAAAAAGAATGGGTGCTGCCTGTTCACAAGAGGACTGTAAGCCCTCCATGTGATACTGCTGCAAGGAAGACAAATTCCATGCTTCTTCCTATGAGCCTGAGGCATTTGTTGAACTGATATGAATGCACTCCCTTTGTGCAAAGTTTTGATAAAGCTATATTTGTCCAGCTTTGCTATGCTGTGTGATGAGGAGGGATGACCTCAAGCTGGGTAAAGGTCCAAAGAAAAGAAATGAAAGGCACACTCAAATTTAGCATATTAAATTAATCAGTTCTAGATATTTTGATCAATTAAAAAGGGACCAGTGATTTACTGAGTGCCAATTACTTTCCTCCATGCTAGCCAGACATTTGGACTGAGATAGCAAAGATATACACTCTACAGAGGTGTATGGTCTGCTAAGCAGTGGAGTTATGAATCCACTTCAGATTTTAGTCTGTGTTTTAAAGGAACAATCCTAGGTGCTGGGCCTGTTTGGGAGATAATATACAGCACCACAGACAGTACCTTTAAAATCTGAACTGAAACCTGGAGTGGCATCACTGCTGGACTGAAATGGAATTCACCAGGTACCACGATTACTAAGGAGAAGTTCCTCCTCTTCCACCTCTTCCTCCTCCTTCTCTTCCTATATTTATTTATAACCCACTTTCCCCCCAAGGCTTGGACCCACACTTTTAAAAAACACTCAATTAAAATATACAAAAAGTATACATTAAGACAGAACTAAACTAATGAAATTATTAAAACAAAATATTTAAAAGAATAAAATATACTTAAAAGTATTTAAAACCTTTTTTTAAAAAAAAAAGATAAAAAGCTTTTAAAAACAATTCAATAAAACCATACAGCAGCCCCTAGCCTGTTCTTTAATAAATGTCTGTTTTAAAAGCCTTCCTGAATAAAATGGTTTTGGCCTGATGCCGGAAGGACAACAGAGAGAGGGCCAATCTGGCTGCCTTGGGGAGGGAGTTCCAGAGTCTAGGGCAGTGATGGCAAACCTATGACACGTGTGTCAGCACTGACACGCATAGCCATTTGGGTTGACACGCGGCCGCAGGCCTCCTCCCCCGCCCACAACCTCACCACCCTCCCTAAAGTGGCGACCGGAAAGTGGCGGGCGGGGCTACGAATCCCCAATCACTTTAGGGAGGCGGGGGGATGGAGCCTTCCCCCCCCACCTGGCCACCACCACCCCGAGGCCTGCCTTGCTTCCCCAGAGCCGCCTCAGAAAGGCCAGATAAGGCGGTGGGCGGGCGGGAGTCTGCTCGGCCTCTCCCCGGCCTTCCCGAGGGGGCTCCAGGGCTTTGAAGCCCCAGAGCCGCCTCAGGGAGGCCGTGGAAGGCAGTGGGAGGGAGGGACTCTGCCCGGCCTCTCCCCAGCCTTCCCAAGGGTGCTCCAAGGCTTCGAAGCCCCGGAGCCACCTCGGAAAGGCCGGAGAAAGCGGTGGGAGGGACTTTGTCTGGCCTTCCCAAGGGTGCCCCGAGACTTCAAAGCCCTGGAACCGCCTCGCAAAGGGCGGGGAAGGCAACAGGCGGGACTCTGTCCGGCCTCTCCCTGGCCTTCCCGAGTGGGCTCTGAGGCTTCTGAGCCCTGGAGCTGCCTCAGAAAGTCCGGGGAAGGCAGCGGACGCGCAGGCGGTAGTCTCCCTGGCCTCTCCCCAGCCTTCCCGAGGGGGCTCCGGGGCTTTGAAGCCCCAGAGCCACCTCGGGGAGGCCAGGGAAGGCAGCAGGAGGGAGGGAGGGACTCTGACCGGCCTCTCCCCGGCCTTCCCAAGGGGGCTCCAAGGCTTTGAAGGCCCGGAGACACCTCTGAAAGGTCGGGGAAGGCAGCGGGTGGGAGTCTCCCCGGCCTCTCCCCGAGGGGGCTCTGAGGCTTCGACGCCCCAGAGCTGCCTTGGAAAGGCCGGGGAAGGCAACAAGCGGGACTCTGTCCGGCCTCTCCCTGGCCTTCCCGAGTGGGCTCTGAGGCTTCTGAGCCCCGGAGCTGCCTCAGAAAGTCCGGGGAAGGCAGCGGACGCATGGGTGGGAGTCTCCCTGGCCTCTCCCCGGCCTTCCCGAGGGGGCTCCAGGGCTTTGAAGCCCCAGAGCCACCTCGGGGAGGCCAGGGAAGGCAGCAGGAGGGAGGGAGGGACTCTGACCAGCCTCTTCCTGGCCTTCCCGAGGGGGCTTCGAGGCTTTGAAGCCCCAGAGACGCCTCTGAAAGGTCGGGGAAGGCGGCGAGTGGGAGTCTACCTGGCCTCTCCCCGAGGGGGCTCTGAGGCTTTGATGCCCCGGAGCTGCCTTGGAAAGGCCGGGGAAGGCAACGAGCGGGCGGGCGAGAGTCTGCCCAGCCTTTCCCCAGCCTTCCCAAGGGGCCTCCGG
Source organism: Gambelia wislizenii (assembly GCA_030847615.1). NCBI lineage: Eukaryota > Metazoa > Chordata > Lepidosauria > Squamata > Crotaphytidae > Gambelia > Gambelia wislizenii. The sequence continues at coordinate 318,498,510 of JAUMIR010000004.1, forward strand.
GGCTTTGAAACCCTGGAACCACCTTGGGAAGGCCAGAGAAAGCAGTGGGAGGGAGTCTGCCCAGCCTCCCCAAGGGGGCTCCAGGGCTTTGAAACCCCGGAGCTACCTCGGGAAGGCCGGAGAAGGCGACGGGAGGGCAGGAGAGTCTGGCCGGCCTCTCCCTGGGCTTCCCGGAGAGACTCTAGGGATTGAGACCCCCATATAGCCTCCTCAGGAAGGTTGGGAGGGGTGGAGAGAGCGTGGCGTAGAGGTTTTTCAGCCACCCCCACCCTCCCAAAGCCACAACAAGGCTTAGAAAGCTCAATAGCGGCTTTGGGAAGGGTGGGGGGGCTAAAACGCACCTTTCCTGCCAACTCCCCGCTCTCCCGGGGCTTGGGTCCCCCCCTAAATGGAGCTAAGTCCCAGGAGAGCAGGGAGTTGAGCGCGTGGCTTGCTCAGCAAGCCCTCCATTTAAATCAGCTCCCTACCTTGAGTTGGAGGGAGAGAAGCTGATTTAAATGGGGTGCTTGCTAAGCAAACCACGAATAATCAAAACCGCGAGAGTGAAAGCTGCAAATGTGGAGGGGCAACTGTATACATTTATGTTATTTAAACAATAAATATTGCAAAATAATGTTTTTTCCTCAAAGTGACACACCACCCGAGTTATGCTCAGTTTTTTGGCGAGGTTTGACACACCAAGCTCAAAAGGTTGCCCATCACTGGTCTAGGGGCAGCCACCAAAAGTGCTCTCTCTCACATCCCCACCAACTGTACTTGAGACAGTGGTGGGAATGAAAAAAGGGCCTCTCCTGGTGATCTCAGGGCTGGGCCAGTTCATAGAGGGAGATATGGTCTGCCGGATAGCCTGGACCTGAGCCATATAGGGCTTTATAGGTCATAACCAATACTTTGATACTGGAAACAGACTGGCAGCCAGTGGAGCTGTTTCAACAGGGGTGTGGCATGATCTCCATAACCTGCCCCAGTTAACAGTCTAGCTGCAGCTCTGGCTAATTGTATTCCTAACTCAATTCTTTAATTGTTTGCCAGTTCAAAATATTTGCCAAATCTGCTTATGGATTAAAAGGCCTACTAAAATAAAATAAAATAAATGTCCTTGTTGATCAGTGGAAGGTCATCACTTATTGGCTTGCATCCTGTTAGTAACATATACAGTTGCCCCTCCACATTCGCGAACTTAGCATTTGCGGTTTTGAATATTCGCGGGTTTTGGGAGGGCCTCCGCCCTCCCAAAAGCAGTGACACGGGGCCTCTGGAGGCCCCGTTAAGGCCTTGGGCGGGAGGGGGGAGGGCCGGGGAGGCCTTCACGGAGCCCCCGGAGACGCTCCGGAGGCCCCATGAAGGCCTGGGGAGGGGGTGGGGAGGGCCGGGGAGGGCTTCAAAGGACCCCCGGAGACACTCAGGAGGCCCCATGAAGGTCTGGGGAGTGGGTGGGGAGGGCCGGGGAGGCCTTCACGGGACCTCCGGAAATGCTCTGGAGGTCCCATGAAGGCCTTGGGAGGGAGAGGGGGGTGGGGGGAAAGCGACTATAGGGCTTCTGGAGGCCCCGTGTTCGCTTTGGTGGGGGAGGGGGAGGGCAGTTGATATTCCCGGATTTTTCACATTCGCGGGGGTCTGGGGAACCTAACCCCCGTGAATGTGAAGGGATGACTGTACATGTGGAAGTTTTTCTTATGTGTATGTCCTTTTTTTGGATACTGTGGAGGTTGGTATTCCTTTCCTCCTTCTGCAGCACCCAACCCCCCTAGGACTCTGAAGTCCCCTGGCCATATTGTGCCTCATGGGGAGCAGACAGGATCATAGAAGCACATTGCTGTGTCCCTGTAGCCAAAAGCAAAATGATTACACAACTACTGAGACCTTCAGAGGACCACAGCAGACCTCAGCAGATGATATAATTACTTTGTACCTGGCTATCAGGATAAATCCAGATACTTCTCAGATCCTCTGTGTGTGTGTGTGAGCTTCAGAGATTGTGTGGTAAGCCTTGGAGGGTGGTATATGGCTCAGCCTAGTGTAGTTCTGCATGCATTGGTTTGGCCCAATGGATGGGGAAACCCTAAGGAAGGGGCTGCACTTGCTACTTGAGTTCAGAAAGAGTGGGACTGCTGGAGTGGGGGAGGAGCTGCAGTTGCCAACTCTTGAATAAGGCAGTGGGATTTCCAGTTATGTGTTTGGGAGGGAACAAAAGAGGTAACATTCTTTGTGGTATAATTTCTATATTGCACATGCATTTATTTTGTATTTTCATAAAGGTCTTTAAGACTGCATCCAAATGCTGCAATACTATTGAGCATCAGAAACAGAAGAACCCTGCAATCGAGTCATGCACTGACTCTTCTGTGGTTGTATGGAACTTTTGAAACAGTGCATGTGTTACCCTAAATGCGTGGGGGGTCTTAAGAACCCTCAAAACATCAATATTAATTTGAGGAATAAATATACTCAGATTGGCTATGCAAGAAGGGGCAACAGATAGTGGAGTCTTTTAACCTTTGTATACCAGTAGTCAGGAGGAGATGTTAAGCTAAATAGTACAATAATTTGATCTTTATTTGAGAAAACAATAACAACGTTCACACAAATACTCAGGCTTCAAGCATTCACTCAAGGCTAGCAGATAAAGTAGGAATTATTGGGACAGAGGAATAGAGAGGGGAGATTTTTTTGGGGGGTGACACTGTACCGATCTGAGGAGATGAGAGCATGGAAGAAGCCATCAAAGTGGGGGTAAGTCAGAACGACTACACAGTCTGATGTGGAGTTGAGAGGAAGACAAACTGTGCATGCTTGAGTGGGTTTATGGAAGTGTATATATAGTCAATACCTTCCTTCAGGGGATGGGATTTAGAGAGAAAGGCAATGAACACTCCAGATATTCTAATGGTACTTAATGTGCTGATACTTTGTAAGTGAATAGAAGAAGCAACCTTCTTTGTTTGGGGAAGGGCAAAGGTATGAGGGATCTTTACAGGACTGAGTATCTCAGCTCAAGCTGATAGGATTAGCCAGGTGTTCAGGCACATAGTTGCCTTTCAAATTATCATTTCTTTGGAATTTGGGTTGGCCCCTCCTTAAGTGCATACCTGACTGATTCTCAATGATAGTCCTTTGGATTTCTGGTTTGCGGAATTTTCCAGCTTGAATGGCCACATTGCATGGAAGGTCACAGTTGATCTAATTATTAGATATTGCCAATTTATTATAGATATGGGGCAGGAGGTTTCAGGGTAGGTAATGTGTGTCTTTAATATTCAATGTGTTGCATTGATCACACACACACTATGATTGTGTTTGCAATATCCCATTATACAGTGGGTCCTTGGTATATACTGGGGGTTTGTTCCAGTCCCGGCTACCATGGATACCAAAAACCATGGATGCTCAAGTCCCGTTATATACAATGGCATAGTAAAATAGTGTCCTTTATATAAAATGGCCAAATCAAGGTTTGCTTTTGGGATTTTTTTTTTTTTTTGCAGAGTGGGGGGGGGATATTTTCAAGCTGTGGATGGTAGAATCTTGGATGCAGAATCTGTGGATATGGAGGGCTGACCGTAGCTGGTCCCAGAAAACCCAGAAAGAGCTACAGTATACTGACCCATACAGAACTGCTCCCACTGTGTATATAAGGCTTTCAAGTGTGATGAGATCCAATGGCATGTAATTGACCCTTACTATGACCTTCAACTCCCCCCAAACCCCATTACAATTTGTTTTGTCACTCTTTACTCAATCTTGAGCTGCTATCCTCATCTTTAGCAGTCACCCCCATGACAAACTTCTGTAAATATATTCCAGAGCTTGTATTTAATTTGCTAAAAATTACCTTCCCATCATTCATTGTAATTTTCTGAACAATTGTTAAAAGCTACTACTCTAATCATTTTAAAATTTAACAGGGTTAATGGTGTTGAGTCACAATTACTGTTTCATGTTACTTTAATTTGTTACTTTGGGGAGAAGGATTAATTTTGTGAAAGAGAGCCAGTATGGTGTAGTGGTTTGAGTGTTGAACTATGACTCCAGAAACCAGGGTTCGAATCCTTGCTCAGCTATGGAAACCCACTGGGTGACCTTGGACAAGTCACACTCTCTCAACCTCAGAGGAAAGCAAAGGCAAGCCTCCTCTGAAGAAATCTTGCCAAGAAAACACTGTGATAGGGTCCACCTTAGGGTCGCCAGAAGTCAGAAATGACTTGAAGGCACACAACAACAGCAAATAGTTTTGTGGACGGTTGGTCATTTTGGGCCACATTAAGTAATTTTGATGGGGTGGGGGAAGCAAAATATCAGTAACACAGTACTAATACCCATTTTTCATGAGTTCTTCTGTCCATTTTATACAAAGCTTCTTGCATGGAAACTCACAGTGGAATTTTAGGGGACAACCTGGGTTTTTATCTATTCTATATCCTTAAAGTAGCACTTACAAATGATTATTCAAGTCTTTGTTTACTTTCAGCTCATCATACCATAAAAAAGCATGCAACCAACCCTCAGATCATGCCCCTCCAAGTTCAACAATCTATCATCATTTAATGTTATCCACCAGTTTTAAAGGAAAGATGAGGTCTTGGACTACCGGATTTGAAGTTGTACTTTTCTGCATGTCCTTTGGTTTGGATGAAATAGTGAGCGGCACAATACTAATGAGTGCCAGCACATTGATTTTATGAAATTCATGAAAATGGTTAATGTCAATGAATTAATGTTCAAAGTAATGTTAACAGTGGCATGTTGGCTTTTACATTCATGTTTCCAGGATCTGAACTATATGCGATATTTGGACCCCACAGAAAGGTGGAGACAGAAACCCTGGGAGAAACAGAAAAAGGCATTCTTACTTTCACTGTCTAGGTAGTGAAGCATTAGAAATAAAAGCAACCACCAACGATCTCTTTGATTATACTGAGCAGCAGCAAACTATTATGACTGACTAATATCCTACTTCTTTTGCAGGATGTACAGCATGTTACTGCTGATGGCTAGTATCAGCTGCTACAAGAGGATGTGTTCTTTTCAGGCTTTGAATGATCAGCATAGTTTGGTCGTGATGCTTTCTGACCCAACTTGGAATCTGAGCATTCTTTCCAGAATGCAAATGTACCCACAGCAGACATTGGAAAAGATGACAAAGAGCTCTCTCTACTCTGTCCAATACTTCTGATACCACCACCAGCAGCAGGGGTGTACCTGGCAGGGAGGGGAGGAATGAGTGAGTGCATGTTTCCTCTAAATAAGAATTCTCTCTCCCTCCTCCATGAAATTCTTCATGAATCCAAATTTCTAGCATTGCAGAGATGAGACACTGAAAAATCATTCACACCTAGAAGTCTTCTATTTGTGGTGTTTCCATTCTCTTGATAACTTTGCCTGGTTTTTTTCTTTGGATACCTAAACTGTATTTCTAAATGCTCCACTGAAGTTTTACGTTATTGCAATGCTAGAAACTTGGGGAATAAAGGAAAATTTCATTTGGGGAGGCAGAATTCTTATTTGCAAGGGCAATACCCTCATTCCACCATCCCACTCCCCCCTGCTCAACAGTCATTTCAATTCTTTGGAGGGAGGGCTTGCTTTCCACAACTTGATACCCCACTGGCTAACCCAAGGGATCTTTGCAATCGTAATTATAAAAAATAATAGAGAAACAGCAATGCATAGTGGTTAGAGTGTTGGATGGAGGACAGTGTTCGAAGCTATGCTTCTCGAGGAAGCTCACTAGATGATTACTGATCAGACAGTATCAGGGCTGGTTTAAGGAATTTTGGGGCCCCCTGCAATGCTTTACTTTGGGGCCCCCATATGACTTGAAGGCACATGGGCAAGAAAGAAAGAAAGAAAGAAAGAAAGAAGCCCTTTCTGAGGGAGACAACCCTCAAATTCCCTGTCTCTCTCTCTCACACACACACACTTACCCTCTCCGATGTGCCTCTCCCTCCAGCTTCTGCCACGGAGGGCTGCTGTTTCTTTCTCTTTCTCTTTCTCTTTAGTTTTGGAGAGGCTGTTTTGTTTGTTTTTTAAAAAAAGCCAGCAGGAGGTTTTTGGAGGAGGAGGGTAAAAGGGGGCTCATCCTGGCTGTCTCCTGGCTGTTCCTTCGTCAGATTAAGGAGGCCAACACGGGGCCCTCTCTTGACCTCGGGGCCCCCTCTTGACCTTGGGGCCCCCTGCCAATGCTGATTTGGCAGACAGGTTAAACCGGCCCTGGACAGTATCTCTCCAGCCCAACCTACCCTACAGGATTGTTGTGCAGATAAAACAGTAGAAAAGAACCATGCCTGCCACCATGAGCCTCTGAGGGGAAGAATGGGATGGAAATATAACATATAAAAATTACAAATGCCAATAAAAGGAAAAAGAGGACTGAAATGGATCACCTACACCCTTTGGGCAGAATGAGATGACTATCTCCAGGAGCAGATGTTGGGGTTGGTGGTGGGTAGTGTTGAGGCATTGTAGGACAGGTTCTTGGCCTATCAACAAGCAAGACTGTTGCACTTAGGTCCAGTAAAGGACATTGTCTTGTGGCAAGTGTGGAGGTAAGATTCAATTGCCAATTTGCAAACTTCTGTAGGTGGGATGGGTGTGTGAAAGGAGGAAGGGAGCACCATTTTGTTCTTTGCCTCAGGTAGCAGAATATCATGGTTCAGCCTTGGAGCCCTTGAAAAAAGCCCTGTTATTTCCTTCCCCTCCTAGTGGACTTACTTCATGGCAATGATAGCAGTGGGCTTTGGCACTGATCCAATCTGCACTAGGTGGCAGGATGCCATTTATCTTCATCACAGTGTCTATCACATACTGTCACTCTGGTACATTGTGGGAATTTTAAACGGTGGCTTCCAGACTATCATGTGGGTAGTGCGGAGGTTGGATATAAATGAATTAACAACAACAACTCATCCCTGTACGTTTTACATAGTGGTAACTGGTGGCTTCCATAACAGTAGAGTGTCAGCAGGGTGACAAAATATATTCTGGGTTTCAGCCTGAACTCTAAATGAGCTACCAAAATGCTGAACCTATTTGTAGAATAGAGTCCAGTACCTCAGATAGCTCCTTTAAAGTTCACACCAAAACACAAAGCAGACCCAACACCTTAAGGACTTGGAAGCCACAAGCTCCCACTGTTTTTACACCTTAAGGCTAACCCTCTCCTTATTGAGTGCTATGATACACCCTTGAAAAATTGCTCCCCCCCTCAATGCAAGCAAGTGCTAACTGAAGGTGTTTGTTTTTTTTTTTTTTTAAATTACAGTGATCTGGTAAGGGGGCATTTGGGAGATGCTTTTGGATAGGGGGTTCAACCTTGATGTTGCAACCCTCCCTTCAAGAAATTATCCTCTCCCACCACAACCAGACCTTTAGAAAAGATTCACTGGTGCTCATGGAGACTCTTCACATCTTGATTGCAATAGGGGGGTATCTGTTGTTTGTGTGTGCATAACCAAATGACTAAACTAAGTCTGTCGTACTTTGGATACATCATGAGATGACCTGACTCACTAAAAAAGATGATAATGGAAAGTGGAAAGCAGTAGGAAAAGAAGACCCCATTAGAGGTGGATTGACTCAATCAAGGCAGCCATGGCCTTGAACATAAAAGATCTAAGCAGGGGTGTTCATAACATGATCTCTTGAGGCTTGTCTATGTGGGTTACTTACCCCTTCTTGGCTCTGTCTTGGAGCCCTGCAATTTAAATAATGCAGGGCTCTTGCCTCTTTTGTCCCTGGCCGTTCCTGATGACATCCGTGCCAATGATGGAGGAGGGGAAAAATGGGATAAAGCCTTTTAAACCATTTCAACAAAATACCCAGGGGAAACACATCATTTAGGAAAAAATGGATTTGGCCAGTGGGACTACAGGAGTCCATAGTGGCATGCCAGCCTGTTTCTGCAGCCATTGCCAGTTGCAATACACTCTCTGAAGCCAGGCAGGAGACCTTCAGCATGTGACCAAGGCTGGTCATATTCAGAGGGCCTTGACCACATGCTGTGGGCCCCCTTCCTGGCTTCAGAGAATGTGATGCAGATGGCAATGACAGTGGTTTCAGATACAGGCTGGTGTGTCTTTGCAGACTCCATCCCATTTTGTGCAAGTAATAGAGGGGCAATAGGCCTGATCTAGAGCCAGAATATGCTGGTGGGAAGCTGGTGTATTCTGGCCAGTGCAGACAAGCCCTTGGAGGTCTCTTGTTCAGAAGGTCACTGTAAATTGAGCTAACATGAAGGCAAATGACTCCAGCAAGAACATTTGAATGTGTCAATGAAAGGAGTTTGGGCAAACATTTCAGAATCTGTGTTCCAGGTGTAGAGTGGCTCCATCCATTTTGACACGCAGTTGGCATGCAGCCCACTTCCCATGTACTTGTCCAGGGGCAATTTGTCCCCTGAGATAAATAAATAAGAAAACAAAAGTTTCCCACCCTGATTTAAGGAATAAGCACATGATGCTTGCAAGGGGCACATTTCTATTTGTGAAAGGTCACACTGCTATTGAGTAGCTGCACTGGTGTACAGCTGAGGCCACTTTCCTCTTCTGTCCTGCCATTTGCTCCATGATCAATATCACAGTCTAGACGCAGATGTCGTTGGAATTTTATTGCAGCTTAATTTCCCACAAGATCAGCTGCCCGGGCTGAAAATGCTGTGATAGGCAGGCTAAGAAGCAAATCCTGCAGTGCCAAATGCCTTCGTAGCACAATTAACACAGCCAAGCACCTCACTTTTCTTGCAGGGCACTATTGCCTTTGCTTTTACAGAAGAGTTAACCAGTCAGGTTTTTATTTATTTATTTTTTAATCTGTCCAAGCTGAAGAACAAGAAGGAGGCTACTGCAGTATCATATCCCAAATTCTACAAAGATTCCTTTGGTAGTGGCTGTTCCCAGGGCAATTTTGGAGTCCTGGCCTTCCTTGGGCATTCTATCATGCCACTGTGTAAGCAATGGCAACTGATGTCTTCCATGACCCCAGGACAGTAACTCCACTAATGGTTTCAGCAAACTCTTTAAGGAAGCTCCGAAAGGTACTGAATCCTGCTCCTCAGTAGGTTCTGCATCTAGATTAAAACCCTGAAACAGCCATATTAGAACGATTAACAGATGAACTATTTAAATGTTGTGGCAGCTTCTACCTTCTTCAGTAGCCCTAACAAAAATGAACTTTATTCAAGATGGCCATTAAGAATGTAGGTGACAAAGTGTTCCAGAGTAGATGATGATCTTAAATATTACATATGCCAAGAGCCAGCATGGTGTAGTGATTTCAGTGTTGGCCTCTGCTGTGGAAAACCACTGGCTGTCCTTGGGCAAGTCACATTCTCCCAGCTTGAGAGGAAAACCATGCAAAACTCCTTCTAAATAAATCTTGCTAAGAAATCCCTATGATAGGATTGCTATAAGTCAGAGTTGATTTGAAGGCACATAACAACAGACAGACAGACAGATAGATAGATAGATAGATAGATAGATAGATAGATAGATAGATAGGGCTCATCTACAGTGTACAGAATACACTGGCTTCCTGTTGGCATATTCTGGCCCTGGGTCAGGCCCATTACCCCTCCGTTACTGAACAAAACAGGATGGAATCTGCATGGACGCAACAGCCCATATCTGAAGCCACTGACACTACCAGGTGCATCACATTCACTGAAGCCAAGAAGGCCTGCAACATGTGATTGAGGCCTCCTTCCTGACTTCAGAGAGTGTGACATGGACGACAGTGGTGCTGGCTGCAGAGACAGGCCAGTGTGCCAGTATGGACTCCTGTGGTCCCATGGGGCCTGATCTATTTGTCCTGAAAACAAGGTGGTTTTTCCCAAGTATTGATGAAACAGTTTAACAGGCCTCATACCATCTTCCCCACATCTTTGCCCCAGGCATCATCAGGACTGCCCGGGGGCAAAATGGGGCAAGATTTAGACTGCAGGGCTCCAAGACAGGGGCAACATAGTGTAAATAGCCTATCTAAAGAAGCCCATAGAAAGATAGATGCATACATATATGAATGTGTGTGTGTGTGTGTCCCATCATTACTGTCAAAAGCTAACTTTCAGTAGCTAAACTACCTAAAGCTCTAAGATTGCATTCCATACATCAGAGAAAGTGGGCCACATTTGTGAAAGCTCAAGCTATAATAAAATCTGTTAGCCTTAGAGGTATCACAGGCCCCTGTGTTGTTTTAACAGCCAAACACAGCTACCCCTTTAAGAACTTACATAGATCTCCCTGATGGAAGTCTAACACTCCATCCACTCTGAATGGAGAAATTTGTTTGTTTCACTTTCTAAAGTTTTCATCTGTTTTTCAAATAAAGTTTTTCCTGTCCTATTTCTGTGCTGCTTTGCAAAGGTTCTATTGAAAAGGTCACAGAAAAATTTGGAGGCATTTTGGTGCACATTAGTGGGGGTTTGAAAAATCTGTATGCATGTTGGTTTTGCATGTTATTTTCTTGAGTGTATGTTTTAGTACACTTTTAAAATACAGAACTGTTTTGCAAAAGTAAAAAAATATATATATTCAAAGACCTGAGTAAAAGGAAGGTTTACTGTGTTCCGGTACATGTATTATCTCAGGAAGGTTTAGCTGAAAACGACAACCAAATGTACTTCTCTCCCATCCTGATTATCTACTGCACCTTCCAGACCTCTCAATCCTCTGTCAACATTCCCAGCTCAAATGCTATTTCAGTTAATGAATGGGAGTTAAAACCCACATGTACCCCTCGAGTGACAGCAAAGGACTTGTACTTCCAAGTCCAACACATTAAATCCAAGATTAATTTTGAATATTTATTTGTAGATATACATCTGAAATTTGGAAATGAGCCCATAAAATACAAAAGGTCCCTTGTCAGTAGGAAATAACATTATCTCACTAGGCAGCATTCTCAGGGTTTATATATCCTTCCGCTTCCCACATCCTCTAGCTCCTTTTCTTTCTTTCTTTTGTTCTCTCTCTCTCTTTCTCTTTTTATTCATACAGCTCAGCTTTTCCAATTCCAGAACATTTCTATCAAGGATAGTCATGATCAGTTAGTTGGGTTTTCCTTGCAAACTCCCAAACTGGGCCTCATTCATTTAGAGCTGGATGGACTGAAGAAACACATATTATTCTAAGGAGAGTTGTTCTGAGAGAGGGTGAACTAAATTCTTGTGCCTCTCCATTTCTTATTTTAAAAAATCTGATTTTTAAAAATTTATTTTATTTTATCATGGCTGAGAGTTCCCTCCCATAAAACAGCTAGGGAAATTGTTGCTGTTAAACTCATAGAATCATAGAATCATGGAATCATAGAGTTAGAAGAGACCACAACGACCATCTAGTCCAAACCCCTGCCATGCAGGAACACACAACCAAAGCATTCCTGACAGATGGCCATCCAGCCTGGGTTTAAAGACCCCCAAAGAAGGAGACTCCACCACATTCTGAGGCACTGCATTCCACTGCCAAACAGTTCTTACTGTCAGGAAGTTTTCCCCCAATATTTAGATGGAATCTCTGTGTGCCTTCAAGCTGTTTCTGAGCTCTGGCAACCCGAAAACAAGTCTATCATGGGGTTTTCTTGGCAAGTTTTGTTCACAGAGGATTTGTCATTGCTTTCCTCTGAGGCTGTGAGAGTGTGACTTGCCCTAGGTCACCCAGTGGGTTTCTATAGTCGAGCAGGGATTTGAACCCTGGCCTCTTAGAATCCTAGTCCAACAATCAAACCAGTACACCATGATACTTCTCAGGCAAATTATATGGAAACTTAAAAGCATTTCTCTGTTTTTTTAATGTCTGGGATTTAAGCCCAGGCCTTATTTAAGGGCCCATGTGCTGGGGTCCGTCAATGCTACAGTCTCCTGAGAGGAGAAACTAACCCACAGTTACAACTTTTGAGGCTGCACTACCAAACAAAGCCTCCACTAATTTGAAGAGCAGTGACAACAGCAGCTTGGTTAGATGCCACAGTCCATTATTATTGAGGGAGATGTTCTGCTCTTCAGCTGGTGAGATCACGGAAACATTACTTTGGGGACCACAACTTGCAGAATCCTCAGACAGTGTGAACTCCCAGAATCCTCCAGTCAGTCATCATGGCCACTGACAGGTGCCATGTATCAAGTGCTTCTGGACAAATCTCTCAGGATACCTTCTAGTTTGTCTTCTACAAAACTTCTTGGTGAAGCTACTGGCCCTGAAGAAAAGAACTGGTCTTCCCATAAAACAAAACCCATATTTCACAAGCAGAGTGGTGGTACAGTAACCCTCCAGATATTGTTAGACTATAGTTCTAATCATTCTTCACTACGAGTTATCCTTGTTGTGGCTGATGGGAGCTGGAATCCAAGAATGTCTGAGGGACCACAACTTCTCCATCTGTGCAATTTCTCAGTGCAAGAAGTTGGGTTTTGTTTTTTGTTTTTCTGGATTTTTGACTCAGATGTAGGATGTAATTCTATGCATATTTTCCCAAGAGTAAGTCCGTTGAATTAAGTAAGACTTACTTCTGAATATATATGTACAAAATTGCACTGTTAACAGATAAATAGGCATCAACATGTGTGTACAAAGTGGTACAGTCTGAGAGCATGGGGAAGACATGTGATATACAGCATGTCACCCCCACAAAAAATGTATATTGTACATCTTTCACAGCTTACAATTCTGGGATTTTTATTTTTGCATCCCCCTCCCCCATGTATACACCCTAATAGGATTAAAGATTACAATACTAGAGAACCATGTGAAAGTAGAAGAGAAACTTTAAGTGAGGTTTGCAACTCTGTGCTTCAACAATGTGAGAAGTGCATTGCTGCACAGGGATGACAATTTGAACATCTTATGCAAAATTGTAATTTAAGGTGGAATTTGTAACCGATTAAATCATTATTATAATGTTTACTCTTCAATGTAAATGTATTTAGTTAGCCTTCAAATAATCACCAGAGCTATTAGCAGTTAAAGGGTGTATACATTTGGGGGGTACCTGTCACCATGCGGGATACATTCCTGGATTTACCACAGGTACATGAAACTGCATATAATAGTGAACCACCATAGAACACTATAGAATTGTGCTGGATGACCTAGAAAATGCCTAGAGAGGATGCCTCTCTAGGCATCTGGAGGTCCTCCAGCATGACTATGGTCACTTCATAGAGTCATGCTGGAGAGCCTCCAGATGCCTAGAGAGACTAGCTCCAGTGCAACTCTGTGGTCCCCCAGATGCCTCCCCCCCCCACTGCAGGGAAGTGAAACAGCACATACCAATACCACATAAATAAAGGTGACCTGTATGATGATCTAACTGTATGATGCAGTTAGATACCTGAGATTTTAAATCTGGACAGTTTGCACAGGTGAAGGCTTCAGTCCTATGTGTATTCCTCTCTGAGTATGTCCCATTGAATTCAGTGAGATCTACTGAATGAGTAGACATGCACAGGATTGTACAGCGAGTTATTAGCTAAAGGGGAACAGTTTGAGAGTATGATCAAGACTGCAGGTAAGTGACAAGTAATATGGTTCTTTATATGAGGTTGTACTATTGTCCATCTAGCCCAGGGCTGAACAACAGTGGAAGATGCAGAAGCCAATTTTTACCTATATGTCCGTCATCAGTTGGCTATACTCATGCACCTGGCATGACTGAAAGTAATGCTGTGTCACTTTTGGTTTCAAATTCAGCTCCATTTTGACCTTTTTGTTTCTTTGTTGGTGTGTGTGTCAGCCATGAGGGTGGGAGAGCAAAATTTCTGCATTTTGTAGCAGTCTTGAGCCATGGGCTGTTGGGTGAAAAATCGCCTGATCTTTTTTAAAAATTGGGAAAATCTGGGGGCTTTGAGGGGCTTCAAGGGCCACAGTTTGGGACTCAAGGGCCACATGTGGTTCACAGACCATAGTTTGCCCACCTCTGATCAAGCCCAGTATTGACTACTGTGGCTGGTAGTGGCTGTCTACTGTTTCAGGCAGAAAACTTTCCAGTCACTTGAAAATGCTGAGGAATCAAGCTGGTAAATTCTGTTTGCACAGCAGGTGTTTCATGCTTTCTTTTATTAAATATGTGCTTTTAATTTAGGACTTTATCAGGTGAGCCTCTAAAAAACGTTTCTTCCCCACCATATTTTAAATCTTAAGTGTGCTGGCAAAATAACCCTTTATACCAAATGTTGTCATAATAGCATGAAAATGCAGCCCTGTGCTTACGCATTGGCGGCTGCACATGATCTCGGCAGTTCTCGCGAAAAGATGTGAGCACGCTTAAAAGTCTAAAAATCGCTAAATTAAAAAACAAAATGAACACACAAACATTGAAACTCACTTAAAAACTTGCCTGCAAAACAGGGAGGTTCATAAAAAGAGTGTCCTGTACCTAGTTTTTGCATTCTCACCTGAAAGTGTTCGGGGACCGCCCATTGACTCTGAAATTGTGCCAGCAGAATGGGGCAGTTTTGGATGCTTGCAGTTACACGAAAAAAATGCCATGGCAGATCAATTGACAGCTTGGCCCATCAATAAAAAAGAACACCTTTTTTACAGCATGAGAATGTGAAAGCACAACGTCATGAGAAATGGGTGCCTTTTTGCATTCATTGGGCGTCACAGACATAGACATAGACATAGAATCATAGAGTTGGTATGTTGCCATATTTGCCGTGTCTGGTAAAGTCCTTATTTGCAACCCCATTGGCTAGGATTTAGTTGTGTTATCCTTGCCTCTTGCAATCTTTTTTGTTCTCCTGTCTATCTCTGTTACAATTTATATTGTAAGCTCACCAGGGCATAGACTGACCTCTTTTGTTTACCTTGCCCGGTGAGACACTGTGTATATTTTAAACTAATACGTCTTTAGTGATGTGAGCTTTTGGCTGTATTTCTTCTAATTTTCATAAGGGAAATAAATAAATACATCTGTAAGGGAAAAAAAATCTTAATGCAATGCCATCTCACTCAGTTGAATTCTCCCCCCCCCCTAAAAGTAGCTCCATAAAAAGTGGAAAATCATCCTACAAATGTGACAGTTTTTACCTGCTCAAATATGACATTTCATCTGTTATTTTTAAAAAAGGTTTTCTTCTTCTTCTTCTCTCTCCATAAGCCTTTACTTAGTTCCTTACTGTGGATCTCTTTCCAGATGCTGGGATTATTTCTTCATTTCTAAAGGAACATGTTTAAAGAGTGAAATGTGTGTTTGTGTGTGGGGGAAATTACAGCTGCACTCTTACCACTCTTTCATGAAGTCCCCCCCCCTTTAAATATACTACACTCTTGGTATTATGGATCCATAATATGCAAATGTGCAGCATCATTAATATGCATTGGCTGCAGATCCTGTCTCTAATGGGGGGGGATACGGTATAGGAATGCAAATGAAAGGCAATATATTCGAGTCAGCAAAATCTTAATGGGCCTTTGTAGACATCAGCCCTATTTCAAAAAGGATTTGCCCCTTATTTATCCTTCACAATATCCTCAGTGCACTTTATTCTTGCTCATTTTATTGACACTGACATGTTTAGGGACAATTAAAACCGCAAATGATAATCTGTATTTAATTGCTGCCTTTTGGTAGAAGGAGCTGGAACAGAAAAGATGGACAAGGATTAAAAGCATGTGCTCCAAACTGAAGAGTGGTTAGGTTGAGGAGGATAGGGATAGGGGAGAACAGATAGAGAATAGAATAGAATAGAATAGAATAGAATAGAATAGAACAGAACAGAAGAGAAGAGAACAGAACAGAATAGGGGAGAGGGGAGTTTCCTGTTAGTGACATACGTGTATCTAAGTCTGACTTAAATCTGCATATGTTTCTTTTGGATTGGGTGCAGAGTTCCTCTAGCCTAGAAGTCTGCGAGAACTATGTCTCACTTCGGTATCCTCTGCCACCCGCTGAGTTTCTCCCCTTTCCACACAGTACAACGGGAAGCTGTGCAAGATTCTGGTTAATCTGTGGAACTACCCATCCCTCTAAAGTCTCACTAACCCCCCTTCTCTATCTCAGAGAGGATCAAGGTAGTTAGCCCATGCCAGGCACTTGTATATGGTTTAACAGGAAAACAGAAAAAGCTTTCTTTCTAGTTCAAGCAATGAAATAGTTAGCAGAAATAGAATCATGGAGAGAAAGGTATTTCTCTCCAGGTCCAACTTAAAAGTTACATAGAATAGCATTCAGTCAGAGGGTTAAAATAAATCACAAAAACTAATGCACTTCTAGCTATACACATTTTCCCTATGCTAAAAGAAAATGCTAACTTATATTTATGAAGTCCATAGTATCAGTCTGTGTCCCAATTGGGATGGGCTGGACTCATATTTATCAAAGCTGGCCTATCTGAGTCTCTGATGATGGAATTCAGAGTCATTTGAGAAGTCTGCGCCCTCAGACTTCATGATATCATATAACTCTTTGATGACCCTAGAGCCATGTGTCTCTCTAGGGCAAAGGAATTCAGAAGGAATCCAGACACTCAAAGCTCCATTAGCCAAATCTATTGGCTCTACATTGACAACTTTGATTGGCTCTCCAGTCAGGTGATGTAATGTCATATTTAGGAAATGAGGGTCCACCTTCTACATTACCTTTTGTCTTGGAAAGCAGGGAATGGAAATTTACAGATGATGGGAAATATAGTTCTTACAGATGAGATCTTGTTCCATGATGGAGTTGCAGAAGTCACTCCATCATGACAGAGCCCCTTTTCAGACAGCCCAGTCCTCCTCGTCCTCCTCCCGACCTATTCCTGACCTTCCCCCGTGCTGCAGGCGCTGCTTTTTATTAATGGAGGTTCTCCGTCAGTTTTAAAATGGTGAGTTTTAAAATGGCCAAACAACTGCAGAAATCATGCTGAGTCATGATGACTGACTCCATGAACTGCCAGTCATGCTAATGATGCTACAGCTACATGAGAAGGATTGCATCAGAAGAAGGGTTACTAGAATACAAAGCCATGAGTATGGAAATTTGATGCAATGTTAACCATTTGCTTCGGTAAGCCAGTGCTGTGCTGAGTTGTATATAAGAGAGCCAGATCAGTGTTCATTCTCTTCCTATGATCCTCTGATGCCTGGCGTAGCACTTTGTCTCTGTACATACTGAAACTACTGAAGATTAAAAGCACCTCCTGTTTTCTGGATGCCAAACACTCTGTGTGTGAGAGTATTTTTGGGAAAGGATTGCTACCTAGTTTGCTGAGACAGTTTTTGGCTTCTGCTGGGGATTGAATGTCCTATCATCCCCTGACATATATACCCTGTCTTGCCCATGTCTTGGAAACCTGCAGTTTAGATGATGCAGGGCATTTGCCCTATTTTGTCCCTGGGCAGTCCTCACAACCCCAGGGCCAAGACAGGGAGGCAGGGCAAGGCCTATTAAGGTCAAAAAAGATCTTCACTGGGCACTACACTGAGGTACTTAGATTAAGTTAAAGAACACCAGTCTAATCATTTGAGCTACAAATCCCAGACTGCCTTAGGATGGAGCCATAATAGTTGAAGTGATATGAGACTAATATACACCAAATTCCAATATATTCTGTGTACATAGAACTATTCCATGGTGGTGGTCATTGGAGAACATCACTGAAGTGGAAGACTTCTCCTGCATCCTTCATTCACACACTTCAACAGAGAGTTTCTGTGTACTTTATATTACTATTCACCTAGAATGATCCATCTACATAAATCATTAACTTATTTAATATCCTGGCTTTCTCCCAATATGGAACCAAAAGTCCTGCAAAGTGGGGAAGGGACTCAACTTTGGCAGGACAGTTGTTATTAATTTTGTCTACTTGCAGATTCTAGCATGGGGAAGGCAAATTACATTTCCCATCCATTATCACTCAAACATTCTTAAATAGGAAGACTCCTACAAGCACAGTGTCTACTCAGAAGATGTGTCCAGTGTAGCTTACTCCCAAGTAAGCGTGCATAGGATACATTGCAATTTGCCTTTATTATTCTTGTGAGCTGTCAAGGACAATCACTGTCTTAGTATTTCTGGTTGACTGACAGACTCCAAAGGGTAGTCACCAATGGCTCCTTTTCATCGTAGAGACAAGTGATAGAGGGGTGCCACAGGGTCTGTCCTGGGTCTAGTGCTATTCAACATCTTTATCAATGACTTGGATGAGGGAATAGGGGGCATTCTTATCAAGCTTGCAGATGACAACAAATTAGGAGGGATATCGAATATCCCAGAGGAAAGGATCAGAATTCAAAATGTCCTTAACAGATTAGAAAGCTGAGCCAAAACCAACAAAATGAATTTCAACAGGGAGAGATGTAGGATACCTCACTTGGTCAGTAAAAATGAAATGCACAGATATAGGATGGGTGACACATGGCTTGATAGCAGTGCATGCAGAAGGGATCTAGGAATTTTAGTGGACCACAAGAGGAACATGAGTCAGCAGTGTGATGCGGCAGCTAAAAAAGCCAATGTGATTCTAGGCTGCATCAATAGGAGTATAGTGTCTAGATCGACAGAAGTAATAGTGCCACTGTATTCTGCTTTGGTCAGATCTCACCAATTTTGGGCACCACAGTTCAAGAAGGATATGGACAAGCTGGAACATGCCCAGAGGAGGGCGACCCAAATGGTAAAAGGTCTGGAAGCCATGCCCTATGAGGAGCAGCTTCGGGAAATGGGTACGTTTAGCCTGGATAAGAGAAGGTTAAGAGGTGGCATGATAGCCATGTTTAAATATTTGAAGGAATGTCATATTGAGGACGGAGCAAGCTTGTTTGCTGCTGCTCCAGAAACTAGGACACAGAGCAATGGATTCAAACTACAGGAAAAGAGATTCCACCTAAACCTTAGGAAGAACATCCTGACAGTAAGAGCTGTTTGACAGTGGAGTTAGGTGAAATATTGCCTCGGAGTGTGGTGGAGTCTCCTTGTTTGGAGGCTTTTAAACAGAGGCTGGATGGTCATCTGTTGGGAGTGCTTTGATTGTGTGTTCCTGCATGGCAGGGGGTTGGACTGGATGGCCCTTGTGTTCTCTTCCAACTCTATGATTCTATAGATGGACCAATGGCCAGAGTCAACACAAGGCAGCTCCACGTGTGTTGACATTCTTCGGGCTTTTGCCTCATTGATAATGCCATTGACAGCTGCTCTGCTGGTCTTTTTTGTGGTTTCCCTGACCCACTGCTTCCCTGGCCATGTGCCCTCTTCATTTTTGCCTGTAGCATACAAAACATCCTCAACATTAATGGCTTTCCCCTTAGTGAGTTAGATGGACAGTGATGGCAAGCGATTAACCTTTTCAGAGCTGGCATGCTTCCAGAGGCATACGGATATTCTTCTGTTTTAATTTCCTTCTGGAAATGAACTTGGGATGCCTTTGATTGAAAGGATATGACTAACATGAAAATAGGTCCCAGCAGTACAAAGCAACATGGGAGGGCTTGCCTTCTGGTAGCTGATAATCATGAACTCACTTGGGCTTTGACCAGACCAGCAGTCATGAATGATCTCAAGCGTTTTGGTATTTGAGCTGGAAGAAACTGAATCATATTCCTCAGTTCTCCAGTGATGCAGCATGAGCTCACTGTAAGGTATAATAGGACATTAGAGCAAAGCCCAGTGAGTTAGTTTGGATTGATAAGTCACATGAGAGTCAAGCAGGAGACAGGGCTGAGGAAAGTGAAAGGCCTCACAACTCAAACTGGCTTGGGTGTACTGTGAGTGGCACTGCTATAAAAGTGAACAATGCATTCCAATCAAATAAGTGCTTTCTTTTGAAATAAGCATGCCTCATTCTCAACAGGGACTGCTCAAGTAGGACCTCTCTATGGGACCAGGGACATCAGTGATGCAGAGGGGTTGTCTAAATAGGGAAAATACTCCTCATAGAATTTGAGGAGAATATGATTTGTCTAAATGGCATCCTGTCATCAGTCCATCGTATTTGGAAAGAGAGGGGCCAAATCCACCAAAACCTCTGCAGGAAAACCTTAATGGCTTTTCCCTGAAGTTTTTAAAAAGCTCCACAGGGAATGCACATTCCCTGCTCATTGGGGCAACTGATTCACATTCATATGTGTTCCCAATAAGAGTGGAAGTGGAAAGCTGATTGATCAGATGTGTGCAGGGGATGATGCTTGCTAACACGGCAAGTGCCTGGAACCACCATGTGGGATTTTCGTCTTAGCGATCATGTGCTGAGGTGATGAAACATCCTTTTTTTTTTCTTATTTAGGTGGAATATCGCACTTTCACACCTTAGATATCCTTTTTTTTAAAAAAATACTGCTTGGCAGCAACAGCTGGTGAAAATGAAAACACAAGTAATTCACTCGTGCCCACCATCTTGATTCTCAGGCATCCCTTTTTGGACAATGAACACAGATAGCTTTGCATGCCTGCAATCTTGCCAAAAAAACATTAAGACAAATCAAAGCTGCTTCGAATTGATGTTAGTGTGCATCAATCCACATTCCGCCCCGCCTCATATAGACAACATTCTAGGCGGGATCAAGATTTAGATGGTACAAAGTGATGAAAAAGGCCAAGTGGGTCAAGGAGAGAGAATAATAGCATCATAAGAACAGCTTAAATCCAATTGCTAATTCCCAGCTAGAGTAGATCCAGTGAATAAACGGGATTTATACAAACTAGAATTACATGTGAATTGACTCAATCAAGGAAGCTAGAGAACTGTGTTTGCAGGGCTGTTAATAACAGGTTCTCATGAAGGCCTCCCATTCACAAAATCAGCGTAAATGGAAGCCAGCTTAGAATCTTAGAATCATAGAGTTGGAAGAGACCAAGATGGCTATCTGCTCTATAGATGGTCTTTATTTTTTATTTTGAAACAAGCCCAATGCATTTCAGCCTATGTAATAATTTTGATGGCCTTCTTTAGGGGCTATATAAAAACAAATACTAATAGAAATGATAAATTAAATATCAAAAGAACAACACATAATTGCACAACAATATCTATATAAAACAGCATTATACATTGTAATTTTTCTATATTACATTATAATTTTCTTCTTTGTGTGGGGCTAGTCATTGGTGGCTGCCCCCTCCCATGTCAGTGGCATGGTGGATCCAATCTAGGGGCCCATCTAAATGGTTAAAATACCCCTCATGGAATTTGCTGGGAATCCTACCAGTCTAAACAGGATCCAGTGCCAATCTACACTATTTGGAAGGAGGGGGTCCTAAACGGCAAAAACAACAGAGTAAATGCGTTCACAGATTTCCATATTTTTTACAAACTGTAAGGTGGGTGAGCATTCTTGCTCATTTGGACTATAGAACAATAAAAAAAACTTGAAGGGAAGCACAAAGTTGATGGGCCGGGTAGGAGGGTGGGGGCGGGGCATGCTAGGAGGGCAAGCGCCTCCTGCTGCCATGTTGGATTTTCACCATAGCAATCATTTGCTAAGGCGATAAAAAGGATCAGTATTTTCTTTTTTACTACAGAGAATTGCTCCAAGCACACCTTGGAACGACTTAAAAAAAACACACACACAAAACAGCAGTAGTGAAGAACTAATGCGAGTAAATCACTCGCAGCCGCCATCAGGAATGTGAGGCTTATGGGGGCTTCCGAGGCCAGAAAAACCATTTGGACATGTTGCTGCTGCTGCAAGATGCCAATACTACGAAGTATTTGGGATTTTCCCCCTCGTGTAGATGGGTCCTAGGTTTTAGTCCAAACTTTGAAGAAACTAGCAAAGGTGCTGAATCCTATCTCCAAAATAGGACCATCAACTCAGATAGCTCATTTAAAGTTTGGGCTAAAAGGTGGACAAGATTCACTTCTCCACTGACATGGGAGCCACAAGTAACTACTGGGGCTACTTCATGCAGCCCATCGATTCCACTGCTTTCTTTCCATGCATGGCAAAGAAGCCTGAATCCCTCTACTGTGTTACTGAAAATGGAATCCTGTGAGCACTAAACCGGTCTAATGGTTCTCAATGCACAACATGGACTGTTCTGATTGATGGCAGTTCTCCAATGCTTCAGTTACAATTGGGGTCAAAGACATCAGGCATTTAGAATCATAGAATCATAAAGTTGGATGAGACCACAAGGGCCATCCACTATTCTAGTCCAACCCCCTCCAATGAAGGAATACAAAAAGCACTCCCAACAGATGGTCATCCACCCTCTGTTTAAAAACCTCTAGAGAAGGAGATTCCACCACCCTCTGAGGCATTGCATTCCACTGTTGAACAGCTCTTACCATCATCAAGTTCTTCCTAAACTTTAGCTGGAATCTCTTTTCCTGTAGTTTGAATCCATTGCTCCATGTCCTAGTATCTGGAGCAGCATAAATCAAGCTTGCTTCATCCTCCATATGACACCTTTCTAATATTTAAACCTGGCTATCATGTCACCTCTTAACCTTCTCTCCCCCTGGCCAAATATACCCAGTTCCCTAAGCCTTAAGGCATGGCTTCCAGACCTTTCACCATTTTGGTTGCCCTCCTTTGAACACCTTCCAGCTTGTCAATATCTTTCCTGAATTGTGGTACCCAAAACTGGACACCGTATTCCAGGTGAGGACTGACTAAAGCAGAATAGTGTGGTAGTATTACTTCCCTTGATCTAGACACTATACTTCTATTGATGGAGCCTAGAATAGCATTTGCTTTTAGCTGCCACATCACACTACTGACTCATGTTCATCTTGTGATCCACTACGACTCCTAGATCCCTTTTGCATGCACTGCTATCAAGCCATGTGTCACCCATCTTATATCTCTGTATTTCACTTCCCATCCCAAATTTGAAGAAATTTGCACAATTTGGTAAATTCTTTAAAAGCAATGGGAAATAAATCACACCCATTTGGATAATTCATTATTTTCCCAGCATGGAGAGAATCATTTTGTACCTACCTTCTATTCACAGGAAAAGCTTCTGGGGGCGGGGGGGGGTTGGAGAGTAGCAAACCTAATTCATCGTTAACATGGTTGAATTTGGATGGAATGCTGAAAGCCCTAGGCTCATATAGACAAATCTGCCAGTTTTAGTTTTGCCACATGTGAATTGTTTAAATCTCAAGTCCTTTCTAGCTCAAATATGAAGAAAAGTGCAGATGAATTATTTATATACTTAATTGAGTGTTGCAGAACATTTCTATATTGCTTTTCATTTTTTAAAAAAATCTGAAGTAGTTCACAACAAAAACCAATACCATGGCTGAAATTTTACATTCTGTTTACATAGTTACATGTGGTTGCATTACATGACCCATCTGCTGGATGCCAACACTGTACAACCAACTGTGTATCTGCCAGTGTGCCTGCTTTGTGTCTCCTTGTGCAATGAAGAATGCATAGTGGCTGTTTCTGCAATTCCAGTTGTATAAAGTGGCACATGACAAATCGTTCTACACCGGCTTGCCAGATCTCAGGGCTTGGCTCTGAGCCTCCAAGTTTTGAGGGTCATCTCCAGGTGTAAGACAAGAGTGCAAATTCTCCAGTGTTGGGGGGCTCAGTTTTTGGGCAAGAGAAAAGGTCTGTCTGCAAATCTCCACCTCACCTAGCAGAGCAGCAACTTGCTACCATGTGTAGGGCTTAATTGATCTTTTGCTACAAGTTGCAAAGATTCTCTAGTGGGGGTCTATAAATTTACTTAGTTAACTTCCTCGTTTTCTTCCTATCATTCTAGCACCAGGGCTCACTCTCCACTCTGCTCTGCATCCACCTTCTGGTTAGAAGCAGGCAGGCTAGATTAAATGTTCCTTTTCCCATTTACCCAGTTCCCTAAGAATCCCCTGATTTCACCTTGATCTGCAAACATTACCTTTTGTTAAGATTTCTGTCTTAATTTCCAAACAGGAACATATGCTCTCTCTCTGTCTCTATCTCTCTTTCTCTCTGTGTGTGTTTATATTTGAATGCAACCTGTGAGCAACTGTAGTAGTACTTAATGCATTAATGACATCAACAGGGATTGTCTCTATGGCATCTATATGGCCTAAATACCCCAGCTTGCCCCTGTTGGAGCTCTACGGTCCACATGACACAGGGCATTTGCTCCATTCTGCTCTTGGGCAGTCCTCACAATAATAATAATAATAATGATAATAATAATAATAATAATTTTTTATTTTTAACCTGCCCCTCTGCTCGGCAACCGGGGCGGCTTACAGCAAGATTAAAACAACATCAAGTTAAAACAGTCCTTCCCCATCCTACCCTCCCACCCCTTAAAACTAAATTAAACAGAGAGTTAAAACAAAGCTAAAATACAATAAATAAATAAATAAATAAATAAAAGCAACGACGGCGAGGGGGTGGGTAGCAATCAGACCACTTGAACCAGGAAGTTATTCCGGGAAGGCCTGCTGGAAGAGATCCATCTTTAGCGCTTTCTTGAAGCTATCAAGAGTAGCGATAAGACGGATCTCATCCGGCAGGCCATTCCAAAGTCTGGGAGCCGTAGAAGAGAAGGCCCTCTGGGAGGTCTGCGACAGCCTAGTTTTCATAGGCTGCAGCAGGTTCCTCCCAGAGGACCGAAGTGTGCGGGGGGGATCATATAGGATGAGGCGGTCCCAGAGATAAGATGGACCCAAGCCATGTAGGGCTTTAAAGGTTAAAACCAACACCTTGTACTGTGCCCGGAAACTAATCGGCAGCCAGTGGAGAGATTTAAGCACAGGTGTTATATGCTGTCTCCTAGATGTACCCGTAATTAACCTGGCTGCCATATTTTGTACCAGTTGAAGTTTCCGGGTTAGGCACAAGGGTAGCCCCATGTAGAGTGCATTACAGTAATACAAACGTGAGGTTACCAAAGCATGTACCACAGTTTCCAGATCCCTTGTATCCAGGTAAGGGCGCAGTTGGCGTATCAGCCGAAGCTGATAACAGGCACTTCTGGCCATCGCATTCACCTGACCAGTCATGTGAAGCGACGAATCCAGGAGTACCCCCAAACTGCGAACACAGTCCTTAGAGGAGAGTGTGAGTCCATCCAGGACTGGAAGTTGTATTCCCAGACCTGGTTTCGGGCCTGTGACTGTCAGTACCTCCGTTTTGTCTGGATTTAGTCTCAATCTGTTTTTCCTCATCCAATCCATTACCGCTCTAAGACAGTCATTGAGAGGAGAGACACCATCTGAAGTCTAAGCCGACGGTCTGGTCATGGAGAAATATATCTGAGTGTCATCAGCGTACTGATGACACCGAGCTCCATGCCTCCGGATGATCTCTCCCAGCAGCTTCATATAAATGTTAAATAGCAGGCAGACATGGGGCTGAGATGGGGGCAAGCCAGGATAGGGCCCAATAAATTGTTACATCATAATACCCAGTCTAATCCATTATGACCAGATTGGGCCCCACGTGTCCGCAGGAACCTGTTTGGTACGCTGGTCCTCACTGCTGCTGCCATCTTCCTGATTCTCCCAGAAGCCAGGAAGGGGCCCCTCAGCATGTGATCAAGGCAGGGGGTCTTCATTCACATACTATGGGCCCCCTTCCTGGCTTCTGAGACAGCAGAGAAAATGGTGGCGGTGACTACAGTGATGGACCAGCATTCCTGTTTGGATTCTAGCCCATTCCATGGAAGTAATGGGGGAAGGATGGGGCAGCTTCACAGCCAAGATATGCCTGTATCTCAGGGCCTAGGATGATCCTGAAGTGGCAGACCTAGTTCTGCATCATCAAAGAATGAGCCCTTCAAAGCCTGAAGCCTTTCCACCAGCAAACAAATAATTGCATCACAACACAAGCTATAACATTCTTCAAAAACCATGCCATAAAGATCAGTTATTAGGAAAACAGTCAGGAAAATGGTCAAGGACAAATGAACTGAAACAACTGCAATGTTCTGGAAAGCCCTGGGATGCTGGAAAGCACACGACATCAAAGAAAGTGCCACAAGGTCCCCAATCATTAGTTGACTTGAGCTATTTTTGTGTATCAAACCATTAATTTATCAGCTCTGTTATCAGCTTGGCAAGAACTCTGGTGGATTTTACATCAGAACGGATCCAATTGTGTCAAAAGTTATATGGACACAACAGCTGTCGGCCTTTGAATGGCAAGGGCTAGCTCCTGTGTCTTATCACCCAAACTACAAAAAAGAGTGAAGAAGAATGATATTGATCCAAGTACAAGGAGATAAGCTTGAAGGGCATTTGATTTTGTGTTTGGACACCAACAGACCTCAGGTGAACCCTGTTCCTAACTTTCAAAGCATTAGGAAAGTAACAATGAAATGATGACAAATAGCCAGTGTAAAGAAATACACCTTCATGTTCTTGTGAAGATATGATGGAATTAGATTTCAGGACAGGTTGGATAATATTGGTAAGAGCTTTTCGTATTCTTTCCTTATATACGGGTGGCCAAGGTTGCCTTCTTCAAGTCCCAGTGCACTAAAGGACGTGCGCACACGTGTGTGTGTAATAAGAGAAAATATAAGAAAGAGAGCAAAGTTTTCTTTACCAGTGCTGGGATGGGATTGTGGTAAAAATAGAGCAAGTGTGGTGTAATGCTTAGAACAGCCTTTCCCAGCCTCATGCCTTCCAGATGTTTTGGAGCACCACTCTCTTAAACCATAGGATATGGACAATAAGTAGTCCTCCAGATGTTGTTGAACTGCAACTACCAGCAGTCCTCATCATTGGCTGGGAGTTGTAGTTTGACAGCATCTGAAGGGGCACATAAATCGCATTCCTGCCCCAGATAGTATGGCCGCTAGCTAAGGATGTTGGGATTTGTAGTTCAACACAGCTCAAAGACACCAGATTTGAGAAAGCTCAGTTAGAGTCTTGGGCTAGGACTAGAAAAACCCAGATTCAAACCCCTACTAGTTTGTGACACTCACTTTTATCTTAACTTATATCATTGGTTCATTGTGAGGATTAAATGAGGTGTAGAATGGAGGGCAGACTATGCATATGGCCCTGAACGTCTTCAATGAAAGAAAGGTTTATACATCTAAAAAAATAAATGTGGAACAGCAATTAATGAAACACTGTTGTAACTACAAGACCACAAGAGCCATCCAGTCCGACCCCCTGGGGTTGTTGTTGTTGCTATGGCTGTTGCTTTGATTCCTCCAGAATCATCACCAGTGGTCCTTCTTCTCTACTTCTAGGCCAGCCATCAGAAATTCCCTTCCCCAGTTGCTCCCTATAAATATCACTTTGATGGTAATTCCAAGGCAAATGACATGGTTCCCATTCCATGAAGACATCTAAAGCATCAAAAAGAGGCAGCAAAACTTTTGATTAGACAGGCAAAACCTGCTTGAGAAGTGGTGGCCATTCTGTACACTTCCAAATCTCCACCAATTTTCTCTCAAAGTCACAAAAAAGTACAATTTTGTTCTTGCTTTGGAGTACATCAAGAGGAGCAAAAACAGTTTTGATAAATAAACAAAGCTTCTCAGGGGTCTTCTGAGTAGCTCTGCCTCACTTACCTTCCCCCATTATAGTGGGAATAGGGGGAAAATTGGTTGAGATATTGCATTGATGGACCAAACCATGATAGGTTTGGACATGTTAAATGTAAATATATCTTAAATTAACTGCACCCATGAACAGCTTGGGATTTTCTCTGGGTAAATGCTCTTGCCCAGTGGGGCAAGTGGAGAACCTCATTTTTAGGTTACAGCTAAGGCAGCCACTTCAACATCATGGGTGGATGGGAGTCAACTTGTACAAAACAGCATGTGTTATCCTATATGGACAGAGGTGCAAATTTGGAAATGAGTTTTGTTAATTGTAATAAAACAGGATTACAATTAATCTTGGCCAAGTGGGAAACAAAGTGGCCAGATGATTCATATGCCTCTTGAGACAACTGCCCAAGTTGTAATTATTGATGGACCCTCCTCTTTCTCTTTCTGGTAATTTAAATCAGATTTGGACTGGACATGGCTCCAAACAAAGGACACTTTCAAAGTGAGGGGATGTTACATCCTTTCCAGCAGAGAACTGTCCTATGTAAAGTAGGAGATATGGCCACCAAGATATGACCTAGATAGCTGTTCAAAGTTGTGACTACAGTTGTCCCTTCACATTCACTGGGGTTTGGTTCCAGGACCCCCATGAATACCCAAATCCGTGAATACTCGAGTCCCATTATATGCAATGGCAAAGCAAAATGGTGTCCCTTATATAAGATGGCAAAATCAAGGTTTGCTTTTTGTATTATTATTTTTAAAGAATATTTTCGAACTGTGAATACTTAAAACCGTGAATGCCAAATCCGTGAATGTGGAGGGACAACTGTATTAGAAAGGAGATCACAGATCTCTTCAGACACAGATGTATGACCATACCTGGATTAAACATAGTTAGGGTCCTGAAGCAGTTTCCAAAATAAAGGCTGCCATCCTGTCAGTGATGCACACCAACGTAACATCAGTTTGTGCCTTGCTTTTGTCACTGTAGATCAGGGGTGGTCAAACTGTGGCCCATGGGCTGCATGCATCCCTGAACTCAACTTTTGTGGTCCCTGAAGCCCTCCACCTGCCCCCCCATCTCCCCCAATTGTTTTAAAAAATCAACATAAATGTTGGTCAATTTTTGACCCAAAACCCTGCAGAAAGCCCCAACAAGTATGTGGAAACACACAAAAACATTTCCCTTCACAAACTACCCAGAACTCCATGCTATGCTCAATACTTCCATTCTCCTCAGCAATCACTCTCAAAATGGTGAGTCACTTCCTGTCACCATTTTGAGAGGGACTACAAGTGGAATTATCTGGGCTTGCTGTGAGGGAGTATATAACCCAAGAGGTAGGTCTGAGGGAAGATATGAAGTTGCCCACCTCTGTTCTAGAGGAAAAAGTTAACTATTTCCTTATATAATGACTGCCACCCCCTCACAGCTCATCTGTTGCCTGTCTCACACACACCCAGTCACTTTTTTCCTGTATTTTAATAATAATAATAATAATAATAATAATAATTTATTTATACCCCACCCCTCTGCTAAAAACAATCGGGGTGCCTTCCAACAATTAAAACATTATAATAATGACTAAAAACACCACCCACCCCCACCCTCCTCCATAAAAAGACATTAAACAATATAAAATTAAAACCACCTAACTAAAATCACATTAAAACAAATACACACATGATTAAAAAAGCCAGGAGACGCAGCTCCTGAGGCCGGGATCCAATCAGGAAATGACTGCTGAAAGAGGTCCGTCTTTAGTGCTTTATAAAAACTACTCAAGCTCGTCAGCTGATGGATCTTGTTCGGCAGGCCATTCCATAAATTGGGGGCGATTACCAAAAAGGCCCTCTGGGAGGTTGCAGACAGCCTAGATTTTTGTGGCTGAAGCAAATTCCTCCCAGAGGACTGGAGTGCACGTATGGGAGGAGGCGGTTCCAAAGGTAAGTTGGACCCAAGCCATTTAGGGCTTTAAAGATAATAACCAACACCTTATACTGGGCCTGGAAACTGATAGGCAGCCAGTGGAGAGATTTCAATACTGGAGTTATATGGTCTCTCCAAGATGTTCCCGAGACCACTCTGGCTGCCATATTTTGTACCAACTGAAGTTTCCGGACCAAGCATGAGGGTAGCCGCATGTACAGCGCATTGCAGAAATCTAGACAAGAGGTTACCAGCGCATGCACCACAGTCTCGAGGTCCCTTACTTCCAGGAAAGGGCACAGCTGGCGTATCAGCCGAAGCTGATAACAAGCGCTCCTGACCGTCACATTCACTTGACTCGTCATCTGAAGCGATGAATCAAGGAGCACCCCCAGACTGCGAACACAGTCCTTAATGGAGAGCGTGACCCCGTCCAGCACTGGAGGTTGCAACCCAACTCCTGGTTTCAGGGCTGCTACCATAAGCACCTCTGTTTTGTCCGGATTTAATCTCAATCTGTTTTTCCTCATACAGCCCATTACTGCTTCAAGACAGTCATTAAGAGGAGAGACACCATCGGAATTCGACGCCGATGATTGGGACAAGGAGAAATAGATCTGGGTGTCATCAGCGTACTGATAAGACCCAGCCCCATAACTCCAAATAATCTCACCCAGCGGCTTCATATAGATGTTAAACAGCATCGGGGACAGGATGGCACCCTGTGGAACACCGCAAGTAAGCTCCTTTCTGCTGGAGCAGCTGTCCCCGAGCCGCACCCTCTGGGACCTGCCCGAGAGGAAGGACCGGAACCACTGGAGCGCAGTGCCTCCGATTCCTAACCCACTCAGGCGATCCAGGAGGATGCTATGATCTATCGTATCGAAAGCCGCTGAGAAGTCCAGAAGCACCAACAGGAACAAATTACCCCTGTTGATGTTTCCTTTAAACAGGATGGAACACACCCTTCCCTGAGGGATGCACTGATGATGTCCTTAAGGACATCAAGGCACCCCACCCCCCTGATGGCCAGCCATGAAGGGCAAGGATCAACAGGGCAGGTCGTCTTCCTCACTCTACTTAGTAGCTTGTCCACATCCTTGGTACTCACGATTGAAATTGATCCAGTAAACTTACATCAACGGAGTTGCTGGACACCTCATCAATTGTTTCTGTCAAAATACTGCCATCTAAGTTGGCTCTTATCGGAAAGATTTTATCTGCAAAGTAGTTGTTAAATGTGTCACAGCAGGCTGTTGTTGGGTTAAGCAATGGGTTCTGCGCAGGTATAACCTGAGTCATCTCCCTTACCACCCTAAACAGCTCTTCTGGATGGGATTCTGCAGACACAATACGTGCAGAGGAGAAGGATCTCTGCGCTGCACATATTGCCTCTAGATAGGACCGAAGAAAGTTCCTATGTCGAGTCCTGTCGGATAAGAGTCGAGTTTTCTGCCAGTTGCGCTCTAGTGGTTGTCCAACCTGCCTCATTTTCCTAAGCTCTGAACTATACCATGGTTTACAGTTAGGAGTGGGTTGGAAAGGACGCTTGGCAGTGATCGTGTCAATAGCCTTGGTAAGATCGGTGTTCCAAGTATTAACCAAAGCTTCGACAGGGTCACCGGCATTACCAACCATTAAACCCTCCAAGGCTTTTTGGAATCCTATTGGTTCCATTCGCCTTTGGGGGTGGACCATTCCAATGGGTCCGCCACCCCCAGTGGGGCAGGAAGAGACTCTTAGTTCAGTCTTGACCAGGAAATGATCCGTCCATGACAATGCAGTGGTTTTAATAACCGCCGCCCATGGATATTGCTGTTCCGTCCTGAAAACCGCATCAAGGGTATGACCCGCACAATGTGTGGGCCCAATGATCAATTGGGATAGGCCCATGTTTGTCATGGTTTCCATGAACTCCTGAGCCACACCAGTCAGATTTGTCAAGCTGGTCTCGAGTGGAATGTTGAAGTCGCCCAAAACTAAAAGTCTGGGCGACTCCAACAGCAACTCTGAGACCAGCTGTGTCAGCTTGGTTAGGGAGTCTGCTAGACAATGGGGTGGTCGGTATACTAGCAGAATCCCCAAACTATCCCTGGTCCTCAGGCTAAGGTACATATACTGAAAGTGGACTGTGTTTCGGACAAGTATCCTGGTCAAAGTCAGATTGTCCTTATAAACCAGAGCCACTCCGCCCCCCACCCACCCACTTCCCCTCACCTGCTCACTGACAGAATACCTGGCTGGGAGGGCCTGCGCCCACGTGACAGCACTATCCTCTCCCAGCCAGGTTTCTGTGAAGCAAGCCAGGTTGGCATCCTCATCCAAAAGAAGATTGTAAATAATGTGAGTTTTTTTCTTAACCGACCTGGCATTGCAGAGGAGCAAAGTAAGGTTCTGTGGAATGGTTGGTACGCTGTTCAATCCATTCAGGGAAACAGGGTGAACTGAAGGTGAGATAGCTAACAAACAGTGATCCCACCTTCTTTTATAACATCTGTCCACTCTGTTCTGACCATACCTCCCTTTCCCTAGCACAACTCCAATTTCCGCCCCCACTCCATTCCTGACCTCAGCTGACTCCAATTGCAGGCTTGGGTCTTCCTGGCTGGCAGGCTGGTGTTCCTGAGGGGTGTGGAAGTAGCTTAAAATGCCAACCACTCCTGGCCACACCCCCTCTCACTGCTGCTCTGCTGCCAAAAGTCCTCAGGGCCCTCTGCAGCCTTCTAGCCCGGTGGAGTGGGGAGAAGAGGCTGCTGCAGGCTTGGAGTCCTTCTGGCTGGCTGGCTGGTCATCAGAGGGGTGGGGTAATAATAATAATAATAATAATAATAATAATAATAATATTTTTGGTTGTAGAGGAGGCAGCAAAGAAGTTCCTGACTACATCCTTATAGCCAGATGCATAGCGACAACTTCATCCTCCTTCATTCTCTCTAGGGTGCACCAATTGACCCATTGATGATCTGGATCTGTATGTGAGGCTAAGACCTAATGTTTCTTTGCCACAATCCCTAAAGGGTTACACTAGTGATAAGCCTCACTCTCATATCAGAGAACATAATGTGCCATCTGAATAGGCTTCATCAGGAATTCATTGCATTTGTTTCCTTGACTCCTGATGTGCCTCACATCATCTGTCTTGCTGAGTCACTGACTTATGACGTCTTTCCTGATGATTGTGCTGGATCATAATGACTCCCCCCCAACATATTTGGCAATTACAGCTCCCCTCTATTAACTACCCCCCTCCTTTGCTCCAATATTTGCCGTTAGAAAAATGAGTTCCAATCTCGTCTAAAATCAAAAGCTCAGAACAAGTAAGAGTAAAATAAATAAAATAACTTGTCAAGGCAATCTCACACAAGCCCTGCCAAAGGAAAGAATTATGACAAAAGGCAAATGCTTTTAACTTTGATGGTCACACAGGCAAGTCAGCCATGCAAATACGACTGGATTTGAAAATGCAGCATTTCCAGTGAATTTGGTGGGATTCCTCATGACCTGGTTCACAGGCAATCTGGCTGGTGGCTCTGATCACTTCTTGGGTCATCTTTGGGACTAAACTAGAGGACAGGGTATTTTTTTTAAAAAAAAATCAGCAGTTTGATGTTGCTTAGCTGTCTGGCTTTCCTGTAAACAACACTTGTTCAGAGCCTGAGGAGGTTACTCCCAGAATCCCCCAGCCCAAGGCCAGGTACGGGTAGCTTTTAAAAGCTTTGCCAAAAAAACCCTCCTCCTTCCACTCCCCCACCCTCCAAAAGTGATAGAATATTACTTCTGGCCATTCTTTTGAAGTGGAAACTAAGAAACAAAATAAGTTACCCTGACATGCTTCTGCAGAGTGTGTGTGTATGCAGCCTGCAAGGGGGACGGCTGGGAGAAACTTGACCAGCTGGAGCGTGTCCAGAGGAGGGTGACCAAAATGGTGAAAGGTCTGGAAACCATGCCCTATGAGGAACTGCCTATAGAGTTGGGTACATTTAGCCTGGTTAAAGAGGTGATATGATAGCCATGTTCAAACTACAGGAAAAGAGATTCCACCTAAACATTAGGAAGAACTTCTTGATAGCAAGAGCTGTTTGACAGTGGAATGCATTGCCTCAGAGTGTGGCGGAGTTTCCTTCTTCGGAGGTTTTGAAACAGAGGCTGGATGGCCATCTGTCGGGAATGCTTTGATTGTGTGTTTCTGCATGGCAGGGGGTTGGACTGGATGGCCTCTTGGTCTCTTCCGACTCTATGATTCAAAGCCCACAATCCTGAAGTCTATCTACCCCTGTTGTAAAGTGCAAATGTGAGGTTACTCCACTGATGTGAGGGGGAAGGAGGCAGATGGCAGTGGGCAGGTGTCTTCAGAGAGAGGCAGAGGTGTTGTGGTACTGTTGGTGGGAAAGAAGACAGAAAGGAGGAGGAGGGGGAAAGAGGACAACAACACTGCAGGAGATTTTTGCAGCAGTGCCATCATCCTAAGAGGAAAAGGCTTGGAGGTCAGTGGCAGAAGCAATGGAGGTCCAGCAGAGGCGTCCTAGGTGTGAGGTGGAGATACGAGTCTGTCTATTCGGTAAACGAGACTTATGTTTCTACCTTTCAGACACATCAGGGAGAACTGATTGTGAATGCTTGAGTGGTGACCTTGAACATGTCTGAACCTGCATGACAAACATCAGCACTCTCTGCTGTTCAGTTAATTGTCAGTCGTTGTTTAAAGCAGCTGCTGTGTTGTCTGTCATGTGCCGGAGAAATGCAAAGTTTAAAAGTCAAGTTAATGACTGGGAAATGTATATTATATATATATATATATATATATATATATGTGTGTGTGTGTGTGTGTGTGTGTGTGTATGTGTGTGTGTGTGTATATATATATATATATATATATATATATATGCAATACCACTGCTGAATGATGCTTCAACAGTTTGTATTTAATTATTAAATTATAGTGGCACTCAATGTTGTAAAACACTCCACAACGGTATATAAGCAACTCTCAAATACAAGCAACTCACAATGAATAGTGTTCTTACGGTACCTCACAGATTTGCATAAGCAACATCAACACTCTCGGCCGTTCCGTTAATGGTCAGCTGTCATTTAAAGCAGCTGTGTTGGAAAAATGCTAAGTTTAGCAGTCAAGCAACGTGACATTCTGCAGCAACCTGAGGCAGACCCAAACCTTTTTTTAAAAAATCATCACTTGTGATGAAACCTGGATCTCCCAGTATGATCCTGAGACAAAACGACAGTCAATGCACTATAATCACCAATAATGAAAAAAGCATGTCAAAGCTAGTCCACATTCAAAGCCATGCTTATTGGTTGTTCATTTTTACATCAAGGGTGTAATTTTGGCAGAATGGGTTCCAGAAGGCAGAACAGTGAACCCGCATTATTATAAGGAAATTTTGACAAAGCTGAGAGAAAAAGTCAGGGGGGGCATCCACACTAGAGAAATAATCCAGGTTGAAACTGGATTATTTGCATGGCTCCTTCCTATTGAATCTTGGGATTTGTAGTTTGGTGAGGCACCAGCATTCTTTGTCAGAGAAGGCTAAAGACCTCGTAAAACTATAAATCCCAGGATTCCATAGGAAGGAACTATGTAAATGATCCAGTTTCAAACTGGATTATTTGTGTCATGTGGATTCTCCCAGGGGGAAGAAAAGTCCAGAACTGTGGGAAAATAGTTTCATTCTTCATCAAGGCAATACGCCTGCTCATATAGCACTTTCTGTAAAGCAGTTTTTGGCCAATAAACGCATTACTATACTTAAACATCCTCCAAATTCACCAGATTTGCCACCATGTGACTTTATTGTTTTCCCTAAAGTGAAATTGGTGCTTAAAGGAACACGTTTTGAGTCAATTGATGCAGTAAGACGAAAACAGCAAATGTGTTGAGACAGCTGACAGAAGCTGATCTGCCCCATGCCTTCAACCAGTGGAAAACAAGGCTGTATCGGTGTGTGAGTGTGAATGGGGAGTATACTGAAGGGGACAAGTATTAGAATTATAATACATATACATTGTAATACATATACCTATAAAGATGGGTTATTTTATCAATCTCGTAATTTAATAGACAAATGTATTTGCTGCAGGAGAGTGTGTAGCATGCATATTTGAGGGAGGGGCTTAAAATATTTGTGGCTTTTCCATTTTTGTGGGGTCCTGTGCCCCCAACGCCTGTGAAAGTTAATGGGTGATTATATGCACAGAGGTAGAAAAGCTTGCAAATACTGTACTGACAAAGGAAGAATGGTTGCTGAAACTGATGGACTTAGCTGAGATTGACAAGTTAACCTGTTTGATCAGAGAGAAATAGACAGTTTCCTTTTTAAAAGTGTTGAAACCCTTTATGGACCTTTTGCAGAAAAAGGTAAATGTTTTGATAATAAGTGGATTTGATCATTAGCAGGATTTGAATTTTGGGAGAAATGTAAGAAGCAGTGGTTAAAGGAGAGGTTTATTACCGCCAAGAAGAAAGCTAGAAGTCATATTTTGTATTGTTTATGTAATCCTTTACATGTGTCCTTTTTCTTTTTCCTTATCAGTAGGTTGTTTAGGTAGTTGTAATATATGTTCTTTCTTTATTTTATTTTTGTATAATCTTTAAATAAATTTAATTTAAAAAGAGAAAGAAGCATGCATGTTAACGTCATTAACACAGATAATACCACATCTAATTTATGATAATGCAATAGATGTGCCCTCATGTTCATCTGAAAATTTAGATTGGATGGTACACCAGAATGTCATCAGAAATCTTGGAGTCATTGCAATACCTAATGACATCCTTTTGACTCATATATATAAATATTCCAGATCTGCTTCCCATCAGTCTAATGAAAATGTGTTCTTCTGCTGTTCTGATAATGGAGACATGAGCTTGAAAGATAAAAATGTTGGAACCTGGGGATAAATTCAGTCATTCTACCTCAACACCAGTCTTACATCAGCCAGAAATGTGTCTTGTCATCTTCCTGTCTGAAAGTGCATAACAAAATGATTCATTGTGTCCAGGAGCAAGGGATTCCAGACCCCATCCTCACATAATGTGAACTTGTGATCAGGATACCATAGAGCAGTGGCTCCTAACCTTTTCTTTACCAGGGACACCCTTTAAATATCTTTTGTTGCCACAGACCCCCAAATCTTAACTCAAGATTTAAAATGTTACAAGAATTACTGAGGCCTGTGGAAATTCAGTGCATGTCTACCAAAAATCAATATTTCTATGATGAATTTTAATTAGCTCAATATGGCAGTGAGAAGCTGGGCAACAATGGATTCTTTTGACCTATGTATACCAGTAGTAACTGAGGAGACTCGAAGCCAGGAGACAAATTAAAAAATAATAATTGAAAAATAATCAGGGGAACACACACATACATGAACTCAGGCTTCAACCACTCAGACAAGTCCAACAAAGAACAGGAGGAAGTATTGGGGTAGAGGAATAGAGATAGGTTGTACTATACCTGTCTGAAGAGCAAAGATTCATGCAGAGAAGAAGAATGGCTGAATGTGCCAGGTAACCCAGTAAACCAACAGAGTGACAGCCTCTGAGAAACTGAGCACATTTTGGTGGTGTTTTGGGGTGATATTTGTATTCAATATCCCCCCTGAAGGGGTGTTATGAGTGGAATACAATATCTGCCAGTTTCCCAAATTTGAACAATGGATTCTTTGGATGTGTTAATGATCGCTAATGGCTGAAACATTGTAACTGATCGGTCTCATCCAACTCTCTATTGTTTTAGGACAGATGCGAAGAAAAACCAGTTTTGCCAGGCAATGAGTGTCCAGCCACATTGATTGAATTAGTGAATGACTCACTTCCATATACACCCAGGAGAATTAGCCCATTTCCTTCCTAACTCATCAGTTCCAGGGGGGGTTCCATAATTACTACCCAGCCAAGTCTTTTAGGAATGTAGGCTGCCTAGGTCCTCAGGCTTTCCAAGCAAACCTTGAGTCCTTGTATTTGGGAAGCCCTGGTCTATTACCAACCATGTGGAGTGCCAATAATAAGCCAATTTATGAAATATAACCTATTGGTGAATTAATGGAAGAGTGGGGGATATCAGGGGACATTCCTTACAATATGGTACACATGACAACCCAAGCTAGGACTAACATTGTGTTTAGCCCCATGTATTTCATAGAATCATAGAGTTAGTAGAGACTAAAAGGGTCATTCAGTCCAACCCTCTGCCTTGCAGAAATATACAATCAAAGATGTTTGACAGATGGCCATTCAGCCTCTCTTTAAAAACCTCCAAAGAAGAAGACTCCACCACACTCCAAGCCAGTGTATTCCAAAACTGAACAGCTCTTACCATCAGGAAGTTCTTCCTAATGTTTAAGTGAAATCTCTTTTCCTGTAGTTTGAGTCCATTGCTTTGTGTCCTAGTCTCTGGAGCAGCAGAAAACAAGCTTGCTCCATCCTCAATATGACATCCTTTCCAGTACTTAAATATGGCTATCATATCACCTCTTAACCTTCTCTTCCCCAGGCTAAACATAACTAGCACCCTAAGCTGTTCCTCATGGCATGGCTTCCAGACCTTTTACCATTTTGGTTGCCCTCCTCTGGACATGCTCTAGCTTGTCAATATCCTTCTTGAATTGTGGTGCCCATAACTGGACACTGTATTCTGGGTGAGGTCTGACCAATGTAATAATGTGTTGAATCAGAGGTGAATCTGATGACAATATGAAGTCCT
This sequence comes from Gambelia wislizenii, assembly GCA_030847615.1. Taxonomy (NCBI): domain Eukaryota; kingdom Metazoa; phylum Chordata; class Lepidosauria; order Squamata; family Crotaphytidae; genus Gambelia; species Gambelia wislizenii. Next base: position 318,536,550 of record JAUMIR010000004.1, read on the forward strand.
CATTTTGGAAAATTATGGGTGGTAGAGGCCAAGCCTGGGGCTGAGTCCCTTGGCCATAGACCTTCTGCTCCCCACCCCTGCTGTCCTAGAGATGATATTTTTCTTACTCTCACCCACAATCCATAACCAACTCTCCATGATATTCTCAAAAAGCACACAAGGCAGACAAGAGGGTGGAAAGGTGATTACACATAAAGAATGCAACTCAGTGGTAGAGCATGAATTTTGTGTGCAAAAGGTCTCAGGTTCAATCCCTGTGGTATTTCCTGTTAAAAGGACCAGGGCAGAAATGTAGGTATGGGGGAGGGGGCAAACTGAGGGCATTGTCCCTCCAAATGAGAATTCTTCCCCACCCCCATGAAATTTTCCTTTAGTCACCAAATTTCTAGCATTACAGAGAGTGAAACATTGAAAATCACTCACACCTAGAACTCTTCTATTTGCTGTGTTCACATTCCCTTGGTCATTTTACCTGTTGGGAAATAACAATGTCCTGCCTGTTTTCTTTGGATCCCTAAACTGTATTTCTGGGGTGGAGTTTTAAGTTACCGCAGTGCTATTATTTGAAAGACTATGGGGCTTATCACACTCCAAAGTAAACAAGCAGTACAGCAGGAAGGTTCTGTCTTCCATGCTGCCTTACCACATGATATCGCCATTCTTCCGGTTTCAGTCTTTTTTTGGCAAGATTGCTGGTATGTGTAGCTGTCAGTGTTTGATGTTCACACAGAAGCATGCTTGTGAATCAAAATGGTGACCACAAGTGAATTACTCAAGTATTTATTCTCCACAAATTGCCACCACTGAACAGCATTTCTATAACCTTGGGCATGATGGATACTATCAGATAGAGGGCCTTTTCAGTGATGGTACCCCATGCTTTCAAATGTTACTCAGAGTGGCTTGCTTGGCCCCCATTCTCATTAGTATCAGATTAAGAGTTTTTTAAAAAATTCCAAAGACAAGGGAAGTAATAGTCCCCCTATATTCTGTGTTGGTCAGTCCTCATCTGGAGATTTGCATTCAGTTCTGGCCATCTCATTTTAAGAAGGACACAGCCAAGTTGTAGCAGGTTCAGAGAAAGTCAACAAGGATGATAAGAGGTATGGAGAACAAAACATATGAAGAAAGGATGAAGGAGCTGGGCATGTTAAGCCTGGTGAAGAGAAGACTCAGGGGTGTCATGATTGCCCTCTTTAAATACCTCAAGGACTGTCATAGAGAGGAGTGGGGAGGTTGGTTCTCTGCTGCCCCAGAGGGTAGAGCCAGGTCTAATGGTTTTACGTTACAGGAGGGTAGATGACAATTGAACATTAGAAAGAACTTCTTGATGGTAAGAGTGGTTTGGCAATAGAACCAGCTACTTAGAGCCTTATCACACAAAAGAAAAGAAGCAGCTTTAAAGCCCAGGAATAGTGCCTTCCACCTTGCCTTATCACACAATGTTGGCATGACTTAGCTGTTCTCTCATTCTAGTCCCTTGGGACATGGTGGTAAAGGCATTTTATTTTAATTTTATTTTATTGCTAACAGGTTTTTCCAGTTAGCAAAAAGACTTGTGTTTACCACTGTCTCCCATGGGACCAGAATGGGAGAACAGCTGAAACATGCCGACATCGTACAATAAAGCAAGGAGGGTGGCACTATTATTGGGGTGCATTGACGCTTCCTTCCCTCATGTGATAAACCGCTTAGAGAGGTGGTGGAATCTTCTCCTCTGGACATCTTCAGCATTCAAAAAGAGGCTGAACACCTACCTGATGAGGATGCATTAACTGGAGTTTCTGCATTGAACAGGGTGTTGGACTTGATGGCTCATGAGGCCCCTTCAAAATCTATGATTGTATTATTCAGTCTTTAACCTTTTTATTGTGGTTTTATTGTGTAACTCTTACTGTTATGATGCTTTTATAGATTTTCTGATTTTAGCTTATTGTTATGTATTACTGTATTAATTTTAAACCTTCCATGCTTAAACATGGAAGCTTCCAATTGAAATCAATGGAATCTGAAAGTGCATCATCTTGGCTGTACTGTGTTTTAACAAACATTCCCCTATTCAAATTTCATCCAAGTAAGACAAATTTATTCACTTTCCCCTTCCTTCCTTCCTTCCTTCCTTCCTTCCTTCCTTCCTTCCTTCCTTCCTGTTTAGATCTTTTCCTCCTCTTGTTTTTCCTTTCTATTTGAATGGCCCGTCACCCATTGATCTTTGATCCAGAGTTTCTTTGCCAAGTTTTTCAAAACTGTGCCTGTCATCCTGGCCTCTTATTTCCATATTGTGTCTATGGAAGGAAAGCAATGATTTCCCCTTTGGAACCAGCTTCAGAGGCATGTCATTGATTAATCAACAAAGGTCACTATAAAGGGAAGCAGTCAACAGTCTCACTGCCTCCTGTCATGTGTAAAAAAAGCTGATCTTTAAAATAAGCCACCACCCATCTCGAGAGGCTGGGGCATTGTTTTTGCCTAGGTCTCCCAAATGCAGTTCAGTTCTCCGAATTGGTGAGGTCAGGCCTTCTCTGTGAGGATTTGATGGGACTCAGATTGCTCAGTTTTGTTTGACAAAAACAGCTGTAGAAAAGATTTGCAAGATGGGAAACATAAATCCAAGTCTTTTTCATGGCTAAAAGACTTATACTGAAGCATTAGGCAAGACAAATGCCCATGTTTTAATGGATGGAGCACTTCATAACTGAGCTTCAGCCAGAATGTTAACTGGGGATGGTTACTGGGATCAATCAATTCCCATACTCCAGAAGCTCTATTAACTGCTGGACTGTTTCTGGGCACAATTCAAAGTGCTAGTTATGTCCTATAAAGCCCTATATGGCTAAAGTCCAGGGTATCTGAAAGACTATATCTCCCCTCCTGAGGCCTTGACTACATGGGGGATAAAAATCCGGATGAGATTTGGACTACTTTGGCTCAGAGCTGCTGCACATGAAATTTGGGCTACTCTGGTCCAGATTTAAAAACCGCACCTGCCAAAGCCCAAGTCTGCATTTTTACTTGGCTTCCATTCAAAGCTGTTACTCACACTTGACTCTGAGCTCTAGGAAAAGCAAAGTGCCAACAGTAGTTGTCCTCTCTGAAGTCAGAATGGGCACCTGCCAGTCATTGTGAGTCTAGTTGCCCATTCTGGTCTGCATCAACCTTGTGATCAGGTGGAATACCCCTGGTATTCCAGGGTAGTAGACTCTACTCAGTGTTGGTCTGCCTCAGCCAATATGTTTACAATTTCAGGGTGCCCTGCAGATGTTCTGTCTCTATGGCCAGTAAGTAGGCTTCTGCCCAACTCAGCAGCTTCTGGGGCTCTGCCATTAGGGACCACAATCTCATCCCACCTTTGCAATTCAGATGGGCCTTTGTGGTGACATTGTCCTGATCAGGGCCACCTTTCCCTCTTTGATGTTTGTGAAGGATAGGAAGCTAACGTGACTCCAGCCAATTTATGCTGTGACATAGCTCTTCCAGGTTCCATCTGCCTTGTGCCAGATGTGGACCACAGTGGGGTCCTCAGCTCCTGAGGCTGGCATTCATGATGCTTTGGGTCTTTGTTGGCTCCCAAATGGGCTCCCACTTGTTGATGGCAGGGGAGGTCCAACAGTTGAAGGTGCAGAAGATTGGGAGAGGACTGTTGCTTCTGGTAGCTATGGTGTCTTAAAAGGGGCAGTCCTAGGGGTGTGTAGAGAGGCTGAACTGCACGAGGTCACACTGTTGGGGGGACAGGTGACACCAGCCTTAGTGATACCACAGGCCTCTTAGTGGGGAACCAGGAGCCGCTGGAGCAGTCTGGCATGGAATCCACCCAGAGAAGGCACTCTATCATGGACACCACCATGGTGGGCCAGCAGGTTTGAGGTAGGTGCATTCTTGACCACAGAGATGGTCCTTGAAATTGCATGGACTCTGTCTTGGGGAAGAGAGACTACAACTGACCTGGTGTTGATCAAAGCCCCAAGGTGCTGTATCTCCTGAGATGAAGGCTCTTCTTGATGTTCACCAGGATGCCATGTTGGTTCAGCAAATGGATCACCATTCAGGCTACCACTCAGGCCTTGCTGCAAGGTGGGAGATTTTCACATGGGGAAACCATTCCCCGGAGCGATTGGGACAGAAATGGGGCTGTTCTGGAAGCAGCGCCGCATTTTGCATGCCCACTTCCCTCTCCTGATCTTCCAGAGTCTTCTGTTGTCCCCACACTGTGCTCATTCTATTTCTATTTATTAACAACAAACTCTCGTTAATAAAAAATAAAAAATCGCAGAACCTAGCGGGAGGAAAATAGAACGAGCACAGCGTCAGGACGACGGGAGAGGGAAGTGGGCATGCAAAACGTGGCACTGCTTCCAGAACAGCCCCATTTCTGTCCCGATCTCCCCAGGGGATAATTTTCTCGTGTGAAAATCTCTGTGGTCAAACAAGCCAGCAGATCTTTGAGATATGGGCAAATGAGAAAGCATGATTTTGATGAACACCCTGGGTGGTGACAATGGACTGAATGGAAGCATATTGTATTGGCAATGGTATTTTCAATATGCGAAGTAATGGTGTTTCCCATATGCTGTGTATGCAGTATACATCAGAGGACATAAGGGCAGACACAGGGGCATTACCAGTGGGGTTTGAAACTTGGCCATTATGTCCTTAGGGAGACAATACAGTTTCTTAACACCATTCAGAGTGGGTCTACTCCACTCTTCCCTCACAATTTGCATAAAATTAGCTGGAAATGGCATATCCAAGGGAGAGGTAGCTGCTGTGGGGGGAAACTCCCCATTCCCCTGAGGGAGGTCTGGATCCCAATGGAAGGAAGAGGTCCAGAGATTTATTGCCTCCCTCAGGAGCACTGGGAAGTCCTCAGTCTGGAATAACCTAATAGAATTAGGGGTGGTGAGACTCCTTCCTCCTCCAATGAAAGTTCTTAGTCTCCAAGGAGGTGGTGTAGGAAGTCTCATTCCCATATTCCTTGGAGGTGGAGCGCATGGTATAAGCCATGCTTTCCCTTGCAGAAGCTTGATGGTGCTTCCTATGCTGCTTAGGTGTGGGTCTATGCTGGCCTTGGCTGTTTCAAAATTAGAGGCTGAGGCTTCCCTCCATATCTGTTAGACCTCATTTAGGCCTCTTTGTGATCACAGGGTCAAGATGGTGACTGCCCGTGATGGAAGAGAAAATCTTTTTCTCCTACATGTTTTCAGCATGGGGGGTTTAAAATCAGGTCAGAACGATATCTGGCATGATACTGCATGCTTCCAAAGGTACAAGCTGGTCTCCCCCACCCATTGGGGATGCCACATGGTATTGGTGATGGGGAAGTGAAAGGGAGAGAGACTATGTGCTCCCCCAATCTGCCCTCCAGGTGAGTTCTGAGGCTTTCTGTGGCAAGAGTGTGCCCACCAGAGTGATGTCAGTGGCCTCCTGGGCAATGTCCACATGGAGCCAGGCCACTAAATCTGTCAGAGGTTCCTTCCTGGCCACACACACACCGGCTGCCCCTTCCCCTCTGTTGTCAGACTTGGCTGCCTCCTTGACTCCTGACCTGTTTCAGGCTGGGCAGTGTTGGCATGAGGATGGAACAGAGGGGGATCCCATGGTTCCTTTGCTGTCTTTGTGCCCTTTGGAGGCACTTCCTGCAAGTTTAATATGGTTAATAAGTGGTACTTTTGTTTGAACTGTGATATGAGACCCTTAGGTTTAGGGAAATTGATCAAGACCAGTTTTTGATGGTTTAATTTTAAGTTCCATTTCCCATTGTTAGCAGTGCTAATGCCCTTCTCAGTAGAGACTTTCCTTTTTAACGAGAAAAGGTTCCAGGGATCTTGAGAGATTGACTGTTCTCTTTGTATTTCTATTGTTCTTGACTGGGTTGAGTGTGCATGTAGTCCAATTTTCTTTACTAATTCGGGCTCTTCTGTATTATCTGCTTGTATCTTAGCTATTTCTTTTGTTTAGGGAGTTTCAATATTGTTTGATCTATTTTCTTTTGGAACCTTTTTCCTTAGTGATTTATTTTCACTATAGTGTAGTAGCTTCAAGTTTTTGGGTGTTTTTCTCATGATAGTTTTAGTTTTTCCCTTGAGGTTTCTTGATCCTTTGTTTTAGTTGCTCTTGTGGTATAAATGCTAATATTGTTTGACGATTTGTTTCTTGGAATACTTGGACTAATTTTACTATTTATTGATTTGTTTCTTGGGGCACTTGAGTTGATTATGTTATTTGCTAATAGTGTTAGAAGATTGTTGCTTGCCAGTAAGAAAGTTTTTATATTCTCAATCTCCTTCATCAGCAAGAAAATCCATCCTGCAATTGGTAGATTCTCTGTGAAAGTGGGAGGCGTGACTTGGTTTAGTTTCTTCTTGTCTTCAGCGAGTTCTTGTAGTTGCTTAGCAATTACATTATTTAACTGGATTTCATTATCGTTGAGTTGTGTTTTTTCTGGGATGGGTGCAAGATCTGCATCTCTCATTGCTATTGTGTGATGTCCAGAAAAAAAGTGCATCCGTTGGTACCTGTAAGTCCACTATAGAATTTGAGTGATTTGGAGCTTTTTCAGGGAGGGCAACATCTATTTTATTTTCAAGATATTGGATGATCTTTGCTTGCTTCCTGGTTTTGTTTGGAATGGATTCTGCCACCATTGGTGTAATTCTTAAAGCCTGGTATCCATTTCTCATAAACACCATCTCTTTTGTTTTAAGCTGCCTATCTTACTTAGCAAGGAAGAACATGAACTTGAACGATTCAGTTACTTACTTACAGGTTGATATTGTTCGTCCACTCAAAATTAAGTGTGAGTTCTGTTCACCCTTGTTTAGGTTGACTATTTGAAAAGTTACGTAACTAAAATTAAATTCTTCGTTCCTATTTGAGTATATATAGTAATATTTTGAAACATTAAAACAGGGTAACTGGAAATTAAAATTGTTTCAGAAAAAATAAGTATTTCCTTACTGGCCCACGTTCTCTAATATTAAGACTTTCAAAGTAAATAAAAACAAAGAATTTGTATTAAGGTAGAGGTTTAGTATTAAGTACCATTCGCACCCTGTTTGAGTTAATTGGTGGGAAGATTAATTTCTAAAGTTGACCTCTCCTTTTCTATTCAAAAATTAACAGTAGAAATTTATAGCACGAGAAAGCAAGGAAAACTGGCATATAGCACCAGTTCAGAAGAACTAGTTGTCACCCTCAGGGACAAGGTTCCTCCTGAACTAGCACATTAAAATCAACTACAAAACAGAGAAAGACAAAGAGCTAGTGGTGCAGTAAAAATTCAGTAATGGGTCATATAATCACCAAAATAACCCTTGCCCTTCAATTTATAACCTCAAGCCCCAGGAACTCACAGGTGCCTTGGGAGCTGCCTCCGCTGTTGTCCTGGTGTTGTTGCTGCTAGGCTTCCTCCTCTGCTGCCAGGGACTCTGGAGAAGGGCTGGGAGGGCATTTTAAAGCCCCAGGAGCTCACAGGTGCCTTGGGAGCTGAATCCAAGATGGCAGTTTGAGGTGCTTGCCTTGTTAGAAAGTTCAACCCCTGTCCACATCTGACCAATCAGCTTTCCACTTCCACTCTTATTGGGAATCCGAATGAAAGTGAATTGGTTGTCCAAATGGGTGGAAATGCACATTCTCTATGGATTAAAAAAAAATACAGGAAAAGACACGAAGGCTTTCCCAGTGGAATTTATGATGGATTTGTCCCCCCTCCTTCTGAATATTGCAATATGATGCAGAATGCCATTAGGACAAGTAGGATTCCAAGCAAATTCTATGAGGATTATTTTGACCATTAGGACAACCCCTGACCTTCTAGGAATTGTTTTCCCCATGTGGGAACACTGGAAGGTCTTTCTTTCTCCTGCCTATTGCAGCAAGTGGGAGGAGCAACCCAAGTTACAGGATGTTCCTCCCTTCTCTGCTGGGAAACCCAGGAAGGAAATGCAGAGAAACTCAACAAAATCAAGACTGAGAGATAGCCCTAGGAAACAGGAGTATCACTGGGTGTAATATGTAGATACCGAGTCTTTTGTAGATACACAACAGACTTCTGTAGATAAATAAAAGTCCCAGTGTCAAAATAAATGTGCAGAGAAAATTCTTTTCAGCTATGCTCTTGACAGCTCCATTCTTGACAACCAGTGTGCAGAGATGCTTGGCTGAAGTAGCTATAAATGTGTGTGTGCATGTGTGTGTTCAGACAGGAGGACAGATGGATATTGTAAAATTGAGGGGGAGTGTAGCAGACACAGGCAGAGCTGCCCTTCAGGTAAGGACTAGAGAGACTGTGCCAACAATTTGTGAGGCATCAGGCATTTGCTCAGAGAACTGAAGCAGCACCAACAAATCCCAGGAAGAGGAATATAGTGGAAGATGCAGCAGGGTTAGTGCTTTGCACAGCAGAACTGCTGCTCCCTGTTGGATTTCAAATCGCAGCTGCGCTGTTTGAGCCTTAATAGTGGCAATATTTTACTCAGGCAATGTGCAAGCAGGTCTCTCTTGTGCAAGAAGAGCAGATTCAGCCTTGGCATCAGGTTATAAGCCTCTACTGAAGACGGAGGGTAAGGCGAGGGTTAGGGACTCCTTCAAGCTCAATAGTCTAAGGACAGAAAAGAAATCTACACTCACTGAATTTTCAAATGTCTTTGTCCAGTCTGTCATCTGTAAGATTATTAGCAAAAATACATGTGTATCTTTCTGTTTCCCATCATGGATGGTACTGATGCTCTCCCACATCCCCCGCCTCTTCTTCTGAATTATAATCAATCAATCAATCAATGCACACCTTTCAGAAATATAATCCAATATGTCTCATTTCAGGGCAATGTTTCCTTCAAAGGGGAAATGCATCCAAAAGCATGTAACTTATGAGAAATATGTGGAAGAAGACCTATGTGAGGAAAAGCATGTATCTGAAACATGTGCATTCCTTATCACACAAACTGATACAAAAGAGGTACTAGAAGAAAAAGCAGGTGGAATCCAGAGAAAGCCGATAAAATTGAGACAGATTTTCAAACGCTTACAACTAAATATAATGGAATGCACACACACACACACACAAAGACAAATTAGTTTTTTTTAATAATAAATTGCAGACCTATTAATCATACCCCAAAAGAACAAAGGCTGAGATTCTACATTGGGTTTGCATTACAGAAATCTCTCTGTGTTTTTTTTTTTTTTTTTTGTGGGCACAGTTCAAAATGCTGGTTATAACCAATGCAGCTTAGGTCAGGTTATCTGAAAGACATTAGTATCTCCCAATGTCAGCCTGCAAACTGAATTCAAATTGCAAATGTAGTTTGCACTCAGTAAACTCAGCCGAGGGGAGAGGAGGGGGAGAAGCTTTCTCTTCCCAGTAGGCTCAAGCAAAAGTAAACAGCTGCAGCCTGTCCTAGCTAGTGTGCTCTACCTCATTAATAACTTATGTCAATTTGACCACACCCTGATGTTGCATGGTCACACAAGTCCTGTGTTTCCTCTGTGAAATGCTGGAGGGCATGCACCCACGGCCCTCCAGCAACTGTATAGTTGTTGAGAAGGACAAGAGGCCCTACACACATTCTAGTTTATGTTTCTTTTATTATTATTTATGTACTTATACATATTCATTAAATTCATATCCCACCTTTCACCTGATGAGCTCTCAAGGGCTGTATATGGCAGTCCCTCTTCCCATTTTATCTGCAAGACAACACTCTGAGGTAGGTCAGTCTGAGAAAGAGAGAATGAGGGTACTCTCAAGGAAGGGTAAATAAAGGATGTTCTGGGGGGTATGTCAGGATCACATCCAGGAAGGCTTTGGAGCCATTGTGTTCCCTAGATATACTCTTGGAAGGGGACAAAATTATGCCAGCCCTGGACTTTTTTGTTGTCCACTAATATGAGGTTACCAACAAATATGGCTACTTGGGTGCTCACCCCTAACTCTGTATCAAGTGGGAACAAGTGGTAAAAGTACTGGATCAAATCCATATCCTCAATGAGCATCACTGTTTTAAGAAAAGATTTAGGGACATTATGCAACTATGGAAGTTGGACTCTGACCAATGGATTCCATTTTCAAGGAAAGAGATTTTGAGTAAATATTAGTTAGATACTTCCTGTTCAGGAATGGAATGGATTGTTTTGGAGGGCAGTCAATTCTCCTTCATTTGAAGCTCTTAGGCAGCATGTCCTCCAACATTTCACAGATGAAAACCAGGATATGTGTGGCCAGGCAACATCAGAGTGTGGTCAAGATGGCAGAAGTTATTAATGAGGAAAAATGCATAAGCCAGAAAAGGTTGTACCAGTTTGCTTTTGGGAAGGGCAAGATTACGCCCCCCACTCACCTCTCTCCCTGCGGAGTTGAATGCACACTATTTTTTGAACTCACTTGCAGCAATTGAAATAAACTGAGGACAAAGGTGGGAGGAAGAGAAAGAAACTGGGAAATTTTAAAAGCAGTTGAAAAAGTGGAATGACAGAGGGTTAATTGGGATTGTCTGTGCTAAATCAAGACACTGGGAGGGTATGAAACAGAGGTTGGATGGCCACCTCTTCAAGATGCTTTAGCTCTGGATTTCCTAGATTGGCAAGTATTGGACTAGATGTCCCATGGAGTCCCTTCCAACTCTACAGTGCATCCCACAGTTCTATGGTCCTGTGTCATCAGGCATAATGTAACCTGATATATTCAGGGGCAGTAGGGTGGAGGGGGGAACTGGGAAAGTGTACCAAGCCAAAGCTGTATAATTATACATGTGTGTCCTTTATTCTTTACTCAGTATAGCTGAAAGATACACCTGCAGCAGCATCTGAGATTCCTGGCATCAGCATTTTTTTTATTTGATAATGTTTGCAAAAGGATTTGAAAGAAGAGATTCAGTGAAGGTCGTTTCCCTTTGTGTGACAGCCCTATATTTTCTAAGCAACTGAGAATACATCCCCTTTATGGTAGAACAGTACCAGTTTGGTTGATAGAATACCATCTTCCTTGTTTTATCTACTCATGTAAAAGGTTCTTTGTATTTTAAATGTTATGGTTTTAAGAAGCTGTTAGGAGATTTTCGGACGCCTCTTTCAGGCTCTTGCCGCGCAAGCAGCCTCCGGAGCAGTAACGAGGCTGCCGTGTGGCAAGGGGTCCATTTTGGATGACACCGTTTCTCTCTCAGCATCGTCCGTGACTCTTGCAGCTAGCATTGGAGGCAGCCGCGCTGTTTTTCACTCACGAAAGTTGTCCGTGAGTAAAAAACAGTGCGGCCACCTCCAATGCTAGCCGCAAGAGTCACGGATGACGCCGAGAGAGAAACGGCGTTGTCCAAAATGGACCCCTTGCTGCGTGGCAGCCTCTTTACTGATCCGGAGGCTGCTTGCGCGATAAGAGCCTGAAAGAGGCGTCCGAAAATCTCCCCAGAATTAATAAGAGCATGAAGAAAGAGATGTGTGACTTTGTCCGTCTGCAGGATTGAAAAAGTAGCTCACAAGCAATACAAACAAGAAAGTGAATAAGGTAAGTGGTATTGGAAGACAGATAAGCATCTAAAATGAGTTAGTTTGCCATAGTGGTCTAGGGATGGGAAGGCTATTAGAATTTTTTTGAAAAATGGTAGAAAAATGTGTTTCTCAAGTGTCAATTTCTGCACAGAAAGAATCCTGAAATGACGAGACTCTTTGCAGTTCAAGCCTTACTCTATCAAAATTCATATATGGTAGTTTTATGTAGAAAATAGCATTTTTGTTGGGGAGTTATTCTGTGTAAAATTTGTGTAAAAATGTGGTGATTTTTGTGCAGAAAAGAGCATTTTCTACACAAAAATAAGATTTCTGCATTGAACTAATATTTTATGCACAGAAATTTCAATTTCCTATGCAGAAAAAAGTACATTTGAAACATGGAAAGAGGCAGTTCCTGGTGGGAAAGGTCAGCTGATCACCTGTCCCAGGGAGCCTCCTCCTGATCTCTTCTGCCCCCCCCTCTAAAACTCCTTCCTCTGGCTCCACATCCATGTTGCTATGGAGCTCAGTCCACACACACACACACACGCACACACGCACACACATCCAGATTTGATGCTCAAATCCAGGGTAAATCCCAATTCTTTTTGGTCTGGATTAAAACTGTGAGGTGCTTAAAAGACCTGGATTTGAGCTGTATGTCCTCTGGATAGCTCGCTGTGAAAATAAGCTGAGGTCATTTTATTTGGTCCACATAGTCAAGCCCTATGTCATTATTTTTGACACCCATTGTAAAACTGGTGAATTTCTGTATACGCACAATCCTAAATATACACTGGACTGACTATGTGACGAATGTTGCTGTCCTTGAGCAAGCAGGGATCACCAGCGTTGAGGCCATGATATTGAGAAAACAGCTACGCTGGGCAGGGAACGTTTCGAGGATGGAGGACCATCGCCTCCCAAAAATACTACTCTATGGTGAACTCGCCATGGGTCAGCGTAAGAGGGGCGCTCCAAAAAAGCGATACAAAGACTCCCTGAAACAACACCTCAGGCTTGGCCAAATTGATCACCAACAGTGGTCCGCCCTGGCCTCACATTGGGAGGCATGGGGATGCACTATCCACAATGCTGCAGCCTTATTTGAGAACTCACGCTGAACAAGTCTTGAAGAAAAATGACAACGCAGAAAGAATCACAACCCAGAAACATCACCCAAGGAGACCTTCTGCTGTGCTTTCTGCAACCGGACTTGTTTATCTTGGATTGGCCTTTTTAGTCATCAGTGCGCTTGCAGAAAGCGTGGGATGAGTCCTTCCTGAATCTTCGTTTGCGAAGAAAAGCCAGAGAGAGAGTTGTCCAGGAGCTAATAGATGCCAGGAAAAGAAGCTGGACAGGGAAGCACCACTGTGTTAACTGAGTGAAAACTACTTAGAATCATAGAGCTGGAAGAGACCACAAGGGCAATCTAGTCCCACCCCCTGCCCTGTAGGCATACCCAACCAAAACACACCTGACAGATGGCCATTCAGCCTCTGTTTAAAAACCTCCAAAGAAGGAGACTCCACCACACTCTGAGGCAGTGCATTCCACTTCTGCATTTTGAACTCATTTTGAAGCAATTGAAGTAAGCTGGGGACAAAGTAAGAATATATAAGGAGGAGAGAGAAATGAGAACAATTTAAAAGCAGCTGAAAAAGTGGGATGACAGAGGATTAGTCAGGACTCTCCCTCCAAAATTGGGACAGTTGGAGGGTATGTTGTTGTTTTAATGGCATAGAGCCTCACTCCCTGCAATTGACAATAAAAGTGATTTATAAATAATGTGAATAATACAAATTAAATGAAAGAGGAGGTGCAACCAGACATGACACACAGCCATTAAAGAAATGTTCTGCCTCCTACCTTGATGTTTCCACACCAGTTGCAAAATTTGGCCTTTGTGGGTGAAGAATTTGAGTGACCTTGGCACAGACTGAATGACTCTGGTTTGAGCAAAAGATACATGCACAACTCTGGACATAGCCATCAATCAACACCCCTGGGAAGGACAAAGAAGGCAGAGGACTCACATGCCTGCCAAAATAGCAGATGTTTTTCTCCCTTCACTTCTCCCTCTTTTTTAAAAAAGCTTGGAATCAACATTCAGTATCTGAAGGCATGCCTGCAGCACTAGACTTGGATCCACCTTGGATGTACGCTTGCCATTTGCAATTGGAACAATTGGGAAACTAGCATGGTAGGAAAAAAGTGTGAAAAGAATGAATTTCTTTGTTCAAAGTTCATCCTCCCTCTGGTTTCATTCCAGGATTTTTTTTTTCCTCCTACAGGAAATCTCTCTGCTTGGCAGTGTTTCAGATAATCTCATCTGGGCTTCCATGTTGCTTCACTTGATTGCTACATGCTTTTGTTACAGACCATATGTTGCTCATCTTCAGGCTATGGATGTTTTGACACCAACGTCATTCATCTTTCAAACTTTTGAAGATCTCCAGTTGACTTTTTGAGAGAACTACAGCTACTACATTCTGTGAAAACAATTTTGTTACAGGACTATATATTCAGGGATCAGAGTTTGGGAGCTATAGTCCAAAAAGTCATGTTTTCAAGTTTGGTTACAGGATACAACCATGAACAAGAGAACAATAGCTTGCTGTAGCTACTGCTTTCAGAGTCAGAGCATTGCAACGAATGTGATGCAAGGCCTGTGTTTGCTACAGTTTGGGAACACAATTATGCAGCAGAAGAGCTCCAGATGTGGTAAGGAAAGCCTTGAATTTTGCTTCAGATGATAACTCACCCTACTACCCTCTCCCTGTAATATCTCATAATTGGAAATACTGGACACTTCATAGGGGTCTAAGTAGACTTGGGTAATCCAACAAGAGGTCAGATGGAGGTCACAAGGACCTGGGAAGATGTCTTAGCAGTATTTTTAGCAAACCAGACCAACCTAGGATTATGCAGAGACATCTAGTAAACAGAACCATTAAGGAGGCATGTGTTAATCCCCTCTTAAGCACCACAATGGTGAGTCATCCAACTAAACATTCAAGTGACCTACACAACCCAAATTCCCAGGAAATATCCCTCGGACCCCCCTCCTGTCCTGCAATGTGAGGTTGTCGCAAACCCATCAATTCCTATCTCCCAGCTATCTAAGAGAATCAGTGGAATCTTGTTCTCCTTTGTTCCTCCTGTGGGAGAATCATTTAGCCACTGTAGCCAAAATGTGCCTTCAAGGCATGAAATGGGTTATAAATATTCTGGCCTAGACAATAGCAAAGTGTGCCACTGTGGATGAACCTGGTACTCTCTTTCTCGATGCGTCTCTGGATCGAACTTCCAGTGCCACCCTCAAAATTCTGTCTGAGTACTTCACTCTTCAAAACTGGTAACTATTGCCTTACCTTCTGAATGTATTCCTCTATCCAACCTTTCTGCCTTAACTCTTTGATAGCCTTGTGTGGTTTTTGTGAATGTGTGTTGTGTGTATGAATGCTTTTTGTGTTATTTCCAATAAAAAAGATTTTATTTCACTTTAACCTGGAATTCTCTGCAGTTAGTACTGGTATACATAGGTGAAAAAGTCCTGAAGTTACCTGCCTCTCTCAGCATACCAATTGAGCTAATAATAATAATTCCCCCAGCTAATAATAGATCACGATGGGGCTCTAAAGCACCCCCACCTCTTTGGGTAACTATAGTAGGTACCATCTGCATACTTACGCTTATGACACTTTCCATGCTTTCCCAAGAATGGAAATATTTTTCATGCTCCTGCTTGGGTTGAGTTTTCTGCCTCAGCTTTTCTCTCTTTTCTTCCATGAAACATTGCTGAATGATGATCAATGGAAATCAGAAGTTGTTGCCAGTGAAATGCTGATGGACGAAGAGACATGCCACGTATCGACTGATTCTACTCCCTATGGAGTTTCTTAGTCGAGCCCATAAGAAGTGTTTACAGCACAAAACTCAAATGACAAAAGTAGCAACCACCAAGAGGAAAATACCTTTTCACTCTCTTGGGGGTTTCTTTTACTTTATGGGGAAAGATGACACTTGGTGAGAGCATGTCTTCTAGGAATGTTCTGATGACAGATAGGAGCAAAGAGAGGCAATATTCCTGCTGCCAAAGTGGGCGAAATATTTTGTTAGGTCATGTTATATAGGTTGTCCCCCATACCAGCAGGGGATACATTCCAAGACCCCCCACATGGATTCCTGGAACCATGGATAATAAGGAACCTTATTATTTTCAATGAGAAGAATGCCAGAAGTTGACCATAGAATCACATTGGAGGACCTAGAAATGCCTAGAGTGAACATATTTTTTTCAGATATGGATAAGTGAAACCATGGATAAAGAACCTTTGGATATGGAGGTTGACCTGTACTTTTATTTTTATGCTATTTTGGGACACATATTGATGCAAAAAATTATTTTCAGACTGTTCATTTTGGTAGGTTCCAGTTTCTCATTTTCCTTTTTTAAAATTCCATCTTTTTATATATATACATCTTCATTATCCATAAATTCATTCTTAATTATTCCAATATACTACATAGTACAATATACATAATATACAGAATATTACTTAAATACTAAAATGCATAAATAAATATATTGACTTCCTCCATAAACCAAATCAAAAGAATTTTTTACCTTTTTCCATTTAGTTTCATTTTCCTATCTAATCATATTTGATAGTTTTATTTTCCAAATATGATCTAAATGTACATATTCCCTAATCGCAATTCATCTTTATTGAACATTTTAGCTCTTAAATATTTTTGACTTTCCCTCCTTCCTGAAATTTCTCCTTTGTTAAATATCCATTTTTATATTCCATCTTTTTTTTTTTTTAAGTCTTTTACTGGAGTCCAGTTTCTCATTTTTCAGACTTCAGCTTAGGGTTTTTCTTAAAAAATACAAACAAACATGGAGAACCTTTCCAGTTTTAAGTTGGGTTCATATGAAGTCTTGAATATTTTTTTAAAAGTTTGCATGAAAAGTTGTACATGTTTTTTTGTGCAGACTTCTTCTAAAAGAGTTGTCTTCTAAAAGAGTTCTTAACAAGTGATGTCCAAAGGGAACAACACTACTTCATGATGTATTTTTATTCTCAGGGGCAAAAGGGGTTTTTAAAGCTGCACAACAGCAGAAATTAAGCAGGTGAAGCTTTTCCTGTAGCTGAATGTCTGCCCATTGTACAACAGCTTTTGAAAGCACAAAGCTGACTGCCACAAATTATTATTTTTTTAATTGGAATTTGTGTTTTTGCATTTTCAAGCAGCAAGAAAGGCTTTGTGGCTAGCAAAACAATCTTTTTTTTTTAATTCATTCAATTTAACTAATGCACAAGGCCTGTCTCCAGAGAGGAAGCCCTCTGGTTTTACAACTTATGCCCAGATGTCATATATCTGGAAAACATCCCTGCCTGTTCCCATTCTTTTGTTAATATCTTAGTGGCATTTTTGTCAGAGAAATTCCAAAACAGTGGCATTGCTCGAATGCGCTGGAGAAAGGCTCAGCAGTTCTGAGCTGGCAAATATTTCATAAACATATGTCAGCCACTTAGAAGAAATGTGGTTTATTTATACATTAATTATTACACCAACGCTCTGGGAAAATATTTGCGTATTGAGAGCTATTTAAACAGACAAGTGTGAAGAGTGCTCGTGATTAAATAAAAGCAACACTTGCCATTAAATGAAAAATAAAGATACAATGTGTGAGCAAAGCCTGCCTTTGCCACAAGTCAAATCCCCAAGCAAAAGCAGTAACAGAAAAAGTACAGTTCGTTTTTTTATTATACGTTTTTCAAATAGAAATAGTTGATTACCTCTCCTCAGCACCAACAGTAGCCTAAATTCTGCACTTTGAATAAAAAGCATGCAGGTGAAGTTATATATCTGAATTCCCTTGGATCTAAGTTCTCTTGGATATGACAATGGGCTTGTCTAGATAAAAGAAATAATGCACATACCTGCATGTTATAGGCAATTTACAGCAGCGTCATTTTGTTCTCATGGTGTTTTGTTAAAAACAATAGGCTACAAAGCTCTCCTGTGTGGTGTTTGCATGGCTGCGAATCAAGATGGCAGCTGTGT
This sequence comes from Gambelia wislizenii, assembly GCA_030847615.1. Taxonomy (NCBI): domain Eukaryota; kingdom Metazoa; phylum Chordata; class Lepidosauria; order Squamata; family Crotaphytidae; genus Gambelia; species Gambelia wislizenii. The sequence goes on from JAUMIR010000004.1 coordinate 318,554,106, forward strand.
TATTATTTTGTGCAGTGGGGGGGGGGAGGAAGGTGAAGGGAACCTGGTAGTGCCCAGAGACAGCAAGGAGGGTGGCCATCATGAGGAAGAGGAGCTTTTCTCACAGAGTATTTGGAGTTTTTGTCCCCCTTCTTCCCTAATACGTCAAATTGCTGCAGGATCCCATTGGGACAAAAGGTATTCTTGAATTTTATGAGGAGAATTTTCACCATCTAGACAAGCCCAACATCACAAACAGTGGCTGGAATTCACGATCACAGTTACAAGTGAATAAACTGGAGTTAGGCATTTGTAACTGATTTGTATTCATGATCCCTGCATATTCAGTAGTGTAGGGAGTATGTAGGGGTCATAAAAGTCCCCCAATCCTGATTTACTGGGCAGCAGACTCTATGAGCAATGGGGGGGGGTGTCTGTTCTCCTGTCAATTGGGATGCAACAGACTGATGTTTCCACCCCCATCTGATAAGTGATCTCTGTTGCGAGGAGGAATCATGACAGGGAACTGGCTTCTGACTGTCACACTGGAGAGTGCACAAAGGAGGGGATGGAAACGTCAGTCTTCTGTATCCTGAGTGACAGAAGAACAGAGCCCTGTTGCTCACAGCAACTGCTGCCTGGTAAGTCAGGAAATAGGTGGGCAGGCCAGTAGATGCTATTTGCTACACAGCTAAGGTTGTTACATATTGCATAAGGGTCCTATCCTGCAACTATTGTGTTGATTGTAAAATCTGGAAGAGTAAAAGGAGACAAAGCTCCACATGCTATATGATGGTCACAAACCTTTATTTCTTAAAAAGCCCAACACGTTTCGGCCTTGACACCAATTGATCTTCTTCAGGGACAATTCTAAAAACAAACAGAAAAAAATTACTCTATTGTCTAATTGCCTTATCACAATACACTTTTATAGTGCTATTATTGCACTTTAACTGCTGTAGCTGCCTCCTGTGGAATTCTGGGGTTTGTAGTTTAGTGAGGTCTAAGAGCTCTCTGGGTGAGAATGCTAAATGCCCCTCCCTAAACTGCCAATCCCAGGATTCCACAGGAGGCAGCCATAGCAGTACTTAGTTATAAAATAGTTAAGTGCCTTCCAAGATTAAATCAAGCTCCACCTAGTCTAATATTATTTGCAAGACCAGCAGAACTATGTGGTGTACTAAAAATTGGGCAGTGGTCCAGTGATAGACCAGGGCCTTCTAACTTGGTCTGAGAACCTGTGCAGAAAACATGAATGCAGGGTCCCTTAAAGAAGATTGGCGAAAGGAAGAAAGAAAGAAAGAAAGAAAGAAAGAAAGAAAGAAAGAAAGAAAGATTTTCCCACTCTCAGCTTCACGTTGTTCTCATCCCCATTTTGTTTCAAGGTAAATCTGCTGCAGCCTGCTTCACTTCTGATAGAAAAATCCTTCACCTTCCCATCTAGGTAGTTTGGTCCAGATCTGGCCTGTTCAAAGATCATCATGGCCCCACCTATTCAAAACCAAAGACCAGAAAGACTTTCATGTTTACCAACAAGGTAGTGGAAACTGCTCTAAGAAGTCAGAACATCAGAGCAATTTAGGAAACCACAAGAACAGGTTCAGAACATGATCAGGTGGGTGGGTGGGTTAGTTTCCGGCCACCTCCTTTCAAGACAGCTGTGTGAAGCTCAGCCCAACCAACATCCTGTTTAAATGCTAAAAGAATCTCAACAACAAAAGACATTTAATGTTTAAATACCTTGGTTACTGCTGTTATCCTCAGCTGACCTTTGAGGGAGAAATACAATCTAGAGTTGATGGGTTTTCAGGCTCATAAGAAACAACCTTCTATTGGGTGAGAGACTTGGTCCATGTAGCTCAGTACTGCCTACACTGACTGGCAGAAACTTTCCAGAGGACTAGACAAGGGTCTTTTCCAGCTTTATCTGGAGATGCTAGGGATTCAGTCTGAGATCTTTTGCATCAAAAACTTGTGCTTTACTGCCTAGGTATGATGCAGACAAATTCAGGGGAGATACAATAATGGGGGATAACTGGAACTGCTGACTGGATCTTGCCAAGAGGTTGCCACAGTTCAAACTGGGGAAGGCTCCTGGAATGATTATGCAGAAGAGGGAATTTCAGCAGGTGTTGCTCCTTAGGTGACCAGGTAACAAGCAACACCTGTTGAAGTTCCCTCTTCTAACAGCCATTAAAGATACAGGAAATCTCTCTAGTTTTCACTCTGGCAACCGAGCTTGTCAATGCACTTTTTAAAAGCACAGAGACTATGGGAAGGGGCAGGAAAGTGTCAGTTCAAGGAAATGAGCACAGAAAATACAGAGACAAGAGCAATGGTGAGGAACCTGTGACCTTTCAACAGATGTTGAATTATGTCTCTCATGAACCGGTCTCCATGCATCTGAGGAAGTAGACCAAGTCTACAAAAGCTTATGTTAATTTTTTTTTCTTTTAGTTAATCTCAAAGGTGTTACAAGATTCCCTTGCTTACTGATATTCCTGACTAACATGACTATGGGGCCAGTTACACGGCAATATTTTCCCCGCAATGTATCGCAATATCGCACTTTCGATACAGCGTCGCATAGTGTACATGATTTTTCATTACTTTTGTGAAACGCCGCAATCAAAGTTCACATGATGCAATTATGCAGAATTAAATAAGGTACGAATTATTCGATTTCGGGGTTTTTTTAGTTCCCACAGTATCGACATTTCGCATTTTAGCTAGTACCGTAGCTGTCAATCAGCAGCATACGTCACTCCTTCATGGTTAACTTCCTTTCTGTGCTCCCACCACTCTTATTCTTATTGGCTAACAGTTTCTATTAAACTTTCCCGCTCCAAGAAATCTGATTGGGCACACCTATACCTGGTGCACCTCATCATTCGCCCACCGTCGTTAGGGTATCCCTACCTATTCAATTTAAAAATGGAGGCTTTAGCAACTATTTCTTGTTGCTTTTGTTGATGTTCAGAATCATAGCCACAATTGCTGCATTTCAGGATGCATGCAGGTCTTATCGCCACAGAAGCTGTATTAGGAGAAGGAATAGATGTAGGCAGCTGTGATCCTTCATAGAACAAGTCATCACAAAGCAATGTCCCTTTTTCTCAAGATATATTCTTCCTTTTGCTGCGTAAGAGGTGCTTCCCTGCCTGCGTGATGTTTTTGTTTGGTGGGAGGGATGCTTTAGTGGGCCACTCCCAAGGATCCGCCTAATTTCCGGTAGATGAAAAAAATGCGAAAGTGGATGTCAGATAGTTCACAATATCGATAGTGCGCTATACTGCGGAACTTTTAAAAAAAGAGTGGAAAATCAGCGCAGTCAAAAGTTGCGCCACTTACGGGTATTTTACACCCTCTCCTTCTGAAAAGGGCGATACTGCATCGAAATACATGGGAACTATCAGGCATCTTGCCGAATTATTACACGACTTATTTTGCCATGTAAACGGCCCCTATGTCTTTGAATTCTGTCCCTCATGCACCTTAATCATCGCCATGTTATCTCAAAGATATTACTATCTTTCTGTTCTTTGGTGAAGTCGAAGGCTTTCACGGCCAGCATCCATAGATTTTCCTTGAGTTTTTTCCAGGCTGTGAAGCCGTGTTCTGGAAGAGTTTATTTCTGATGTTTCACCTACATCTGTCGCTGGCATCTATCACTGGCATCTTTCTGTTCTTTTGCTTGTCTTACTTGCCTTGTCGGTCTTTCTGATAGTGCCAAATCCCAAACCTTTGTATACAGTAGGTCTAAGCTAGGTGCAATAGGATTCTTCCTACATGGTTCCCATATATTTCTTATGTAAATTAAACTAATGAGGAAAGAAGCCATATTCCACTTACTCATTGATCTACCTGGAAAGAATTAATCCAATAGAACAAATAATTACAAAGTGATTCACCTTGCATTTTATATTGTGAATGCAATATAACTTTTGTCCTGTGTAACCATTGTTAATGCTTTTGTTTTGTTATTCTACTTTTTCATATTAATCTTCATTTTTTTTAAAAGGATGTTTCAATAAAGAAAAAAGGACTTAACCATTGCCCACCCTGGCTGAGGCTGTTGGCAGAGGCATGAAAGAAGGCCTTGGGGATTACTGACTTAGAAGAACTCAGTGTGTGTAACACAGAGAAATCACAAGACCTACAAAAGCCTGAGGGAGGGCTTTTGGACTGCGAGACTCTCAAATGCTCAAAGGATGAGGCATTTCTTTGAACCCTGAGATAAACTTATGAAACACATTGAAGTGAGTTTGGCCAAGACAACATTGGCAATGATGGTGCAGTGAGTTCACTGTGGGTTTTATCCCAGACTTTAATAGAGCTCTCCAAAGTGATGAACCAAAACTAGTTCAATAAAACATAGGCTGCTGCCACACTTGCAGTTTGACAGTGCTTTAACTGCCATGGCTCATAGAATCATAGAATTGCAGAGTTGGAAGAGACCACGAGGGCCATCCAGTCCAAACCCCTGCCATGCAGGAAATCACGATCAAAGCATCCCTGACAGATGGCCATCCAGCCTCTGTTTAAAGACCTCCAAGGAAGGAGACCCCACCACACTCCGAGGGAGTGCGTTCCACTGCCGAACAGCTCTTACTTTCAAAAAGTTCCTCCTAATGTTGAGGTGGAATCTCTGTTCCTGGAGCTTGCACCCATTGCTCCGTGTTCCAGTCTCTGGAGCAGCAGAAAACAAGCCTGCTCCATCCTCAGCAATGCTATGGCTCAATGCTATGGAATCCTGGGATTTGTAGTTTGTGAGATATTTAACCTTCTCTGTCAGAGAGCTCTGGTGCCACCACAAACTACAAATCTCAGGATTCCATAAGATGTAGCCATGATAGTTAAAGTGCTGTCAAACTGCATTATTTCGGCAGTGTGGCAGCAGCCATAGAGCAGATTCACTGAGTACCTGCATGGTTACTGCCAGCTGCCACTGCAAGGCAGGGTCTCCAGTTTTTCTCATTAGTATCTGCAGCTGTTTCTCTAACAATGGGTATACCTACACTGCAAAACTGTACTGGTTTGATTCCACTTTAACTACCATCATAGAGAATCCTGGGATTTATAATTTGGTGCACTTAGTGCACATTCCTATAGCATTATAGCAATTTTGCAGAGAATTCTCTCACCAAACTACAAATCCCAGGATGCTATAGGATGTAGCAATGGCAATAAAAGTGGGATCCAAGTGCTCTAGTCATGTCGTCTAGATACCCCCAGTGGCTGGATAACCAGGAATTAGAATGTGAAGGTTATTTGTTTGTTTGTTTGTTTTGTTTTGTTTTTGCAACATGGAAATGAAGATTTGGTCTTAATCAGGGGTGGGTTGGACTCTAACTCTCAGCAGCCCTAGCCAGTGGTAGTTTCAATCCTGGAAACTGTAGTTCAAAAATAATCTGGAAGGCCACACAGTTCCCAGTCCTGACCTAAATCAAGTTGCTAGTCTCAACTACAATAGACCCACATACTCAATGGGACTTCCAGGGTGTAGACTTACGATTTAACAATTGATTTATTGTGTCTGCTTGAGTTAGGACTAGCAGTTGGATAGAAGCTCATGTCTCCTCATTCAACAGCAGATATCAAGGAAAAGGGGAAATCACCAGGTTGCAAACAGGCACCTTCAAGTCAAGGCTGATTTTAGTGATGAAACAGGATTGGAGTAGTGCAAAGGGGATCTGAAAATGCAGCTGGTTTGCATCTTGGCTCTGTGTCAAACCCACAATTCAGCATCAGCTGTTAAAATAAAATGCTCATACTTCCTCATCCAACATGAAGTCACACCCAGGGAGTAAGAACAAAACAAGTGTTCTCTGTCACTTTCTCTTTTCTTTGTTTCCATCATTCTCTGCATCTTTCCCTGTCTTCTGTCTGAAAGGCATAGCTGATATGTTATTGCATAGGAGAGAGACAGAGTGCTTTCAGGTTCTGTGTTTTTGGCAGCAAGCGCCATTAGCCATCTAGCACTCTAGTGATGCTATCACTGAATATGCAGTAAAGCCTCTCCTTCTGCTAGGAGAGTATTCACATCCTCCTTCTTGTATTCGTTTTCTAATTGTCAACTAATTAATTATATAAAACTCAACATGATCTTCATCTTTGCTGGCTGGAAAGCATTCCTCTTGTGACCTGCAATGACCTGACAAAGCAGTTGGGAAATATATTGATTGAAACAATCTTCCAGGTCATAGAGTCATTCTTTTTCCCCTGCTAGAAAATTGAGAGGAAGACAGTGACCAGCCCTCTAATAATGTGCAAATTTGCTCAGGAGTATCATGGCAATTTGTCCCATCTCAACCATCCTTTGGGCTGCACCAATTCCCATAATGTAGCTTTCTGACACAATATTGGAATGAAAGCAAGCATATATTGTCCTTTGTAGCAAGCTCTATGGTAAATGTGTGCATGTGCCACAGTTATGCCAACTGTAAAGCCTGGATTGGCTGAATTGCAGTCCTCCATTTTAACTAGAAATCAAGTTGATAGTAATTGAGATTGAGTAGTATACAGTACTTCAGTACCCAGTGCCAGTAGAATTGCATTTTCTTCCTTTTCATGTCTAGGCCCCAGTGACAACCCAAAAAAATCTACTCCAGAAAATTTTCTAGTGCTTCAGAAGATTTTAAAGTTGTTTTGGGAAGGATAGATGCATACAGGGGGGAAGTAAAAGCAGTATAATACAGAGGAGACACACCATTAGATTTTTGGCCAAGAGCTCCCACCCTTGATCTGCAGAGAATGGTTCAACAGGTTGTTCTGGGGATTGATGGTCTTGGAGATGGTTTAAGAATTGTCCATGCTGCTTCTGAAGTCATGCTGTGATCAGATCAGGCCTGCATTTTCTTTGCAACACAGTTTAGGAAGGATATTGACAAGCTGGAGTGTGTCCAAGGATGGGCAACAAGAAGATAAATACGGTAGTCTGGTAACCAAGCTTTATGGGGAACAACTGAGGGTATTAAGCATGTCTAGCCTGGCAAAATAAAATTGAGAAGCGGTATAATAGACATGTTGAAGATTTTAAAGGGATGCCGCTTGTAAAATGGAGCTAGATTGCAAAGGTTCTAGCCTTTAAAAGGTCCTATCATTACCCACCTCTTGTATTGTCAAGTTGAGTGCATTAATTCCCCATGTTAATGTTAGTATATTAGACCCCCAGCATTTCTGCACGGACCCCCAGCATTTTGGATAACATGCATTTCATTTTTACTGCTCAGGTGTAGTATCCTACATTTCTCCCTGTTGAAATTCATTTTGTTAGTTTTGGCTCAGCTTTCTAATCTGTTAAGAATCTGTTTGAATTCTGTACCTGTCCTTTGGGATATTAGCTACCCCTCCTAATTTGGTGTCATCTGCAAACTTGATAAGCATACCCCCTATTCCATCATCCATGTCATTGATAAAGATGTTGAATAGCACTGGGCCCAGGACAGAACCCTGTGGCACCCCACTAGTCACTTCTCTCCAGGATGAAGAGGAGCCATTGGTGAACTGAAATATCTCCAGGGATGAAGCCATCTGGGGAGGGAAGAGGCAAAATGAAGGCATTGAACCCCCCCCCAATAAGATTTCACTACCACCCTCATGAAATTTTCCTTCATTTCCCCAATTTTCTGTCATTGCAGCAACCTAAAACTTCTGTTCAGTATTTAGTTTAGGCATCCAAAGAATAGAGGCAGGGAGATTGGCCAAGGAAATATGAACACAGCAAATATATGAGTTCTAGGTGTGAATGATTTTATCCCCTCTGTAGCTACACCCCTGAATATCTTCATGTCTGTCCCAAACAGTGGTGTGTCCTCTTCCGCACCATTCTCCTGGAGATTTTGATGCATGCCTTTTGTCATACTACACTTTGGCAGTAAAAATGAAACACACAGGTATAGAATGGGTGACACTTGGCTTGATGGCAATATATGCAAAAGAGATCTTAGGAGTCTTAGTGGACCACAAGCTGAACATGAGTCAGCCGTGTGATGCAGCAGCTAAAAAAGCCAATGTAATTTTAGGTTGCATCAATAGGAGTATAGTGTCTAGATCAAGGGAAGTAATAGTGCCACTCTATTGTTCTTTGGTCAGACCTCACCTGGAATACTGTGTCCATTTCCAGGCACCAGAATTCAAGAAGGATATTGAGAAGTTGGAATGTGTCCAGAGGATGGTGACCAAAATGGTGGGAGGTCTGGAAGCCATGCCTTATGAGGAGCAGCTTAGGGACTTGGGTATGTTTAGCCAGGAGAAGAGAAAGCTGAGAGGTGATTTGATAGCTGTGTTTAAATATTTGGAGGGATGCCATACTGAGGATGGAGCAAGCTTGTTTTCTGCTGCTCCAGAGACTAGGACACGTAGCAATGGACTCAAACTACAGGAAAAGAGATTCTACCTAAACATTAGGAGGAACTTCCTGACAGTAAGAGCTGTTTGGCAGTGGAATGCAGTGCTTCGGAGTGTGGTGGAGTCTCCTTCTTTGGAGGTTTTTAACCAGATGCTGTAGGGCCATCTGTTGAGAGTGCTTTGATTGAGTATTCCTGCAAGGCAGGGGGTTGGACTAGATGGCCCTTGTGGTCTCTTCCAACTCTATCATTCTGTGAATCTATCTATGATTCTATGACTACCCTTTGGGTTCAGTCAGTCAACCAATTACAAATCCACCTAACAACCGCATTATCTAGCCCACATGTTACTAACTTTTTTGCAAGAATATAATGGGGGACCTTGTCAAAGGCCTTACTGAAATCAAGATTGTTGTTGTTGTGTGCCTTGAAGTCATTTCCAGGTTATGGCAACCCTAAGGCACACTTATCACAGGGTTTTCTTGTCAAGATTTGTTCAGAGGGGTTTTTACCATTGCCTTCCTCTGAGGCTGAGAGAGTGTGACTTGCCCAAAGTCACCCAGTGGGTTTATATGGCAGAGTGGGGATTCAAAGTCTGGTCCCCAGGGTGCTAGTGCAGCACCAAAACCATTACACCACACTGGCTCAATTGTGGGCTTGCCTATGGTTTTGTTAGAACCCTCAAGATCCATTGATTGGAGCAAAACAGGCTTACAGTGGCAGACTTAAGCTAAGGGCTCATCCACATGAGCCAGGATATGCCAGCTCCCCACCAGCATATCTTGGCTACAGATTAGGCCTATTGCTCCCCCGTTACAACCTTCAAACAGGCCAGAGTCCAGACAGGCACACCAGTCTGTTGCTGTAGCTGCTGCTGCTGCCATCTACCTCGCTGTCTCAGAACGCAGGAAGCTGGCCCACAGCATGTGAGCAACACCTACTGCATGTGACCATCCTTGTTCACGTGCTGTGGGACTCCTTCCTGCCTTCCAGGAGAACGAGCCAGACTGGCAGCAGCGGCGAAGGCCAGCATGCTGGAACTAATTGGCTTCTGCAGTCTTGCAGGGCCTGATTGATACATTTCTTCCTGGTGGGAATGGATTAAAAGTGGTGGTAGTTTGGAACACTGTATTGGACCCTACCCTGTCTTAGCCTGTATTTGCCCCAGGGATGGCAAGGCCTGCCCAGGCGCAGAATAGGGTTAAAGCCCTGCATCATCAGGACTGCATGTCTCTAAGACCACATCAAGAGAAGCTATAGCACCCATCTTGACAAACTCTAAGAACGCATGGACCAAGCTCTGAGCATCTGTTCTGCCCAGGAATTTGTGACTGGTATTACAATCAAGATCACAAGTCTTTCCATGCAAAAGAATCTTATATTGTGAGCCGTGTTGGGTCCCATACTGCAAAAAAGGGGATATAAATAAATAAATAAATAAATCCACAGTAGTGTTCTCCCTGGTGTTGTGCCAGTAAGGTAGAAGGCAGTAGGAAAACAGAAAGACTACATTAGAGTGGATAGATTCAAGCAAAGTCATGGCCTGAGTTTGCAAGACTTGAGCAGGGCTATTGATAACAGGGTGACTTGAAGGTCTCTGATGAGAGGCCCTCCTGGCCTCTGAGGGAAAGAAGAAGCTCAGTATCTGCTAGACTTAATCTCCTCCCCCACTGTCTTTCCATTTCCCTTAGTTTCTGTCTTTTTAAATTGCAAGCCTGAGGACAAGGAACTGTCAAATTAACCATTTGCAGGCTGGTTTGGAAGCCCTTTTGACCAAAGGGTGGGGTATAAATGCTGGTTCACATTGACAATTCTACTGAGTATAGCAATCTAAAGTTTCAGTTTCTGTGCCCATGATCTTCCCATCCCTATATTTTATTCTTCCCAGTCTTTCCTAGAAGGAAAGGGGGAGGAATACACTAAAATACACTTTCAATGAGCTGAAAACTGTGATCAAAGTGGGATTTTTATATCCCAGGATGTCTTTAAATGTTCTCAGAGCCTGTAAATACAGTTGAAATCATTTTTGTTACTCGTGCCAAAGCTGTCTCATTACTTCGGTATATCCTGCCCTGTGAAATGGGAAGTGGTTTTACAGACTTCCTTATATAGGGATATAAGGTTTTTGAAGTAGCAAAGTTAAAAAAAAATATTCCCCAGAATTTTGATAAGAAATTGGAAGCTATGTTTACATACTTTAAATGTTTGTATCTTTTTATGTAGGAGAAAAAAAAACTTTATTTCTCTTTGGAAAGATAAATAATTCACATTCTACAAATAGACCTTTTCTTTGGGTCAGAGCAAAGTGTCTATCTAGCCCAAGTTTTCTGTCTCATGGGGTGATGGGTCAGCTAAAAACCCACTCAGTTCTCAAAGAGGAAGACGTCTGCTATAGACATCCAAAGTTAGGTTTTCCATTTCCTGCATCTGTATGATGATCTCATGCTGAGCCCTACCTTATCCATGCTCAAATGTTAATGAAAGCTGTTTGAATGCTTAATCCTTTCCTCTCATCCGGACTGTACCTCCCTCCCTTCAGCTGTTTTTAATTACTGGACTAAATCCAACTCTTAGGGACTTACTGCATGCTAAAGTAAAACGGCAGTGCAACAGGAAGGTTATGTCTTCTGTGCTGCCTTACTGCACAGCATCGTCATTCTTTCGTTCTGGTCCTGTCAGGAACTGGGGTTAAAACCATGTCTTTTTGCTAACCAGAAAAATCCATTAGCAAAAAGGCACAGTTTTACCCCAGTCTCCCACGGGACCAGAATGGAAGAACACCAGAAGAATGACGATGTCATGCAGTTGGGCAGCGCAGAAGATGGAAACTTCCTGCAGCACTGCTGTTTTACTTCAGCATGCGGTAAGCCCCTTAGTTTCACCTAGTACATACCCTCTGACTCAATGGCTTACCAAGTTGCCCTTGATTCAACGGGTCTGCTTTATTTCAGAGGAACCATTGGATTTAGGCCACTGTTTCTTCATTCAACCAGGGTCTGAAATTGATGGGAACCTTGATTTGGGAAATAACTAGATGCAGGAAAGCATTTGTAGACAACAACAGAGGCTGCAACAGGGCTGAGTGTTACTTCCAAAAATTTCCTCTACAAATGCCCCAAGTCCTTCCACTGCATTGTTGGGGCTGTGTGCCTTCAAATCACTTCCGAATTATGGCAACCCTAATGCGAACCTATCACAGGGTTTTCTTGGCAATATTTGTTCAGAGTAGGTTTGAGGCTGAGAGCGTATGACTTGCCCAAGGCCACCCACTGGGTTTCCATGACTGAGTGGGGATTTGAGCCCTGGTTTCCAGGGTCCTAGTTTGACACCAAAATCACTATATCACTCTGGCTCTCAGCAGTTGCATTATCCTAGCAAAAGCACTTGTGAGAGGTTTGAGTGTTGGACTAAGATTCTGGGAGTCCAGGGTTCAAATCACCACTCAGCCATGGAAACCCGCCGTGTGACCTCGGACAAGTCACGTGCTCTCAGCCTAAAAGGAAAGCAATGGCAAACCTCCTTTGAAAAAATCTTGCCAGTAAAACACTATGATAGAGATTCCATAAGTCAAAGTCAGCTTGAAGGCACTGTCCCACTTTATAGGCTTTTTGGAAGAATTAGTGAAACATCCTGAATTCTCTAAAAAGGACTAGGTAAATAAATATCCTCTTCACCCTCCACTTCTAGAGTAGAAGCAGCTATCGCAGTAGCAGAAAATGGAAGAAAAAAATGATGTCAAGTCAGTTTGGACAAAATCTCAATTATGTGGATGGTAAATTATGGTTCCATTTAAAAACAAACAAAATTAAAACAACCTTAATAGTGCTGTTCTTGGGTTTACATGGGTTGCTACTGAACAGATGACAGCAATAGCAAGCTACTGAAAATGGAAGAATATGATAAAAATGAACGAGCACAACCCAGAAACATATGGGCTCAGCCCTGGTGTTCCATTAATACACATTACTTCCTGCCTGTGATTGGATTTCCTGGGCAGATGTCCCAAGGCTCAATGCATTCTGGAGTGGAACTTGATGGCCTCAAGCTTTTTCCTGATGGGACTTGAATCAAATTGCAGCACCAGCTCTTGCTACTCACCATGTAACTTGGTTTCATGGGACAGGCATTAGCCAAAATTAAATGATATAACAGATGGCAGGGTTGTGTTTACATCCCAGGTGGATGGGAGCCTTGAAGATGTCATGGGGGGTGGGTATGCCCTGAGCTTTGTCATCAAATTGAAGGGAAGACAATGTAAATAGAAGTGATGGGGAATGACAGCAGAAGGTGTTGCAGGTGAGCGTCCAGGGTCCAAAACCGCCTAGCTGCAACATTGCTCTTTCTTTTAGAGTGTCAGAGCTTAGGAAATTATTTTTTAAGACTACAAGTCCTAGAATGCTCAAACCAGCATGGCTAGTGGAGGAATCTGAGTAACCACTATATTGTACTAGGTTACCTGTAAAGTCTAGAGTTTTGGGAGTTGTAGTCAAAATAATAATTTCCCAAGCTCTGCAGGGATGGGATTAGCAGTTTGCTCTGTTAATGACCACTTCCCTTTTCCATTCCTGTTCTTCCTTCAAGTGCTTAGCTCTTGAAGCTTTAGTTTCCTATGTGTTCAGAGGCCATCAATTGGATGATATATATCCAGTTGTTAGCCTCAACTCAAGTAGAGAAGATCATGATCAGGTTGCTTGGGTGCCTGGTCCGCCTGCTGTCCAGTTACTAATGATGATGGGCAACTTCAAATCCCCTGCATGCCTCCCAGCTTTGGAGATTCATTATCTCCAACTGGACTTGGATTAGAAATACCTTTGACTAGGATATGCCTTCAAATAGTCCCCCTATTGTCTGTAAAATAGGACACAAAGCCAGCCCATCAGTGCCTCTAACTGTGCTCCCTACCTAATATTTCAGCTGAGATCCCATGTTGTGCTTGTGATATGTACACTCATGTAGATGTGCTACACCATCCTTCTGCTGGACCCCAACATGGTGCAAACAAATTGTGTTCTCCCAATTGTGCATTCTGTTTGTCCCCTTGTGTAATTGGGGAATATACAGTGGCTATTTTGGCAATCCCAGTGAATCAAGTAGTACATTGAAAGCACTGACAAACATCCAAGAATGCACAGATGCATGGCTAGAATCCTATTGATTAATCCCAGTGAGTAGACCAATGAGTGAGGTTGAGTCAACACATGGGTAAATCCGGTTGATTCACTAGTGCTACTCTCATCAGGAGTAATAATGGGATTTAGCCCATGTGAAATGGTTACATGCACAGAACTCAGCTTCTTTGGCTTTTCTTCGCAAACGAAGATTCAGGAAGGACTCATCCCGTGCTTTCTGCAAGCGCGCTGATGACTGAAAAGGCCAATCCGAGATAAACAAGTCCAGTTGCAGAAAGCACAGCAGAAGGTCTCCTTGGGTGATGTTTCTGGGTTGTGATTCTTTCTGTGTTGTCATTTCTCTTCAAGACTTGTTCAGCGTGAGTTCTCAAATAAGGCTGCAGCATTGTGGATAGTGATGCCAGGGTGGACCATTGTTGGTGATCAATTTGGCTGAGCCTGAGATGTTGTTTCTGGGAGTCCTTGTATCATTTTTTTGGAGCACCCCTCTTATGCTGACCCGTGGCAAGTTCACCGTAGAGTAGTATTTTTGGGAGGCGATGGTCCTCCATCCTAGAAACATGCCCTGCCCAGTGCAGCTGTGTTCTCAATATCATGGCCTCAATGCTGCTGATTCCTGCTTGCTCAAGGACAGCAACATTCGTCACATAGTCAGTCCAGTGTATATTTAGGATTGTGCGTATACAGCGCTGATGAAAGCGTTCAAGGAGTCGTAAGTGTTGGCGACAGGTGACCCATGTTTCAGACCCATAAAGGAGAATAGACAGTACCATGGCTCTATACGCACTGATTTTTGTGCTTCGTCTCAGGTGTTTATTATTCCAGACTCTTTTGTGAAGTCTTCCAAATGCGCTATATGCCTTTGCTAATCTGTGATCGATCTCTTTGTCAACCTTGGCATCTGAGGAGATGATGCCTCCCAGGTAGGTGAACTGCTGAATGGACTTGAGCACGGATTTGCTGACGGCAATGTGGGGATGGTGGTGTTCGTCCTGTGGTGCAGGCTGGTAAAGAACTTCCATTTTCTTCACTTACTCCTTACTGAACTGAATATGTCTATAGCACGATGGCTAAAAAGCATACAGTTACGTGTGGAAGGGAAGTTAGATATGTGTGTGTGTCACCTGGGCAGGGAATTAGCTATGTGGGGGGAGGAATGAGGGCATTGGTCCCCAAAGTAAGAATTCTGCCCCCCCAAAACCAAATTTCCTTCAGCCCCCAAATTTCTAGCATTGTAGTAACTTATAACTTCCATTGATCATTTAGAAACACAGTCCAGGCGTACAAAGAAAAGGGGCAGGCAAAGTTACTGAGATAATGTGAATGCAGCAAATGTAAGAGTTCTAGATGTGAATGATTTTCAGTATCTTGTTCGCTGCAATGCTAGAAATTCCAGGGCTGAAGGAAATTTTCTTTTGGGGCAGAATTCTTATTTGGAGGAGGGAATTCCCTCTTCTCCCCTGCCATAGCTATAGCTCTCTTTCCAGCCCTGATGTAGAAAACTGTGTGTTTTGTTTCTGTGTTTCCTGAACTGTATGTTAAGTGAATGTGTGCATGCCTCTCTACAATGGGGAAGATGGATGACATTACTTCTCCCTTTTTAAAAAAAGCATATTCGTGTGGCCTCTGCTTCTGCCCTCCAAATGTATGCTTATCCAGTGCTGCTTTCTGTCACAGGGACAAGAATCCCTATTCAGGATTTTTTTTAAAAATACATTCATATTCCCCAGTGGTTCTAAACACAACATCAACTAGGGCTTCTTTAGCCATGGAATATACTTAAGGTAAATAAATCATACTATCATTTGTGCAGCAAAACTCTGATAGGACTCTGAAAGAAAACTCTCTTTGATCCAGAAGCCATGAGAGATAGTGTTCCCTTTTTTCTCACCCAGAACAGTCACATTCTGACCTCTTGTACTAGAATCAAGCTGGAAAACATTTGGCTGGAAGCCTGAAGTCCTTGGCTGTGGAGAGAAAATCATCACCTGGTGAGTCACAAATGGATCCAATGGGAACTCACGTTGCTGTTTGTTAAACAAGATCAGCTAATAATTGCAGAGCGGGACTTCAAAGTGCATGGCAGAATGAACCCAGGCTTTGTAGAATTCACATCTCCACTGTAGCCTTGGCCTTTGAATTCAAGAACACAGGCTTTTCAATTGTATACATATAGAACAAAGAGCTCTTGTTGGTGTTCCGTGCATGGGTTCAATTTTGTGTTGGTCATGTTGAGGCAAATCAGACATAGGCCTATATCCTGCATGACTCAGCATAATGTACAGCTATTGAAGCCCCACCCATGGCAATTCCGCACCTAGTGGAGAGTTGGGGAGGAGATTGCAGAAGTGTCTGGCTACATCCCCATAGCCAGATGCAAAGTGATTACATAATCTGCTGTACACCAGAGGTCTCAGCAGCTGATGTAAGCATTTTAAATCTGTCTACATAGCCAGATGCGTCTGTGATCCTCCTACATTCTCCACCAGCCATGCAATGGCTGTGGGTTGGGGTGGGGTTGATGGCTTTGTAGTAGGTCAGTAGGTCAGGGGCATCTTGGGTTGATGCAGAAGGAGGAATGGAATAGCAGTTTCTGCAATGACCACAAATAGACATGTGCAGGTGTAAAGTTAACTTGTGCAAAAACAGGATTGCAGCCTATGATTTTTGTTTTGTTTCTTAACATTTTGTTTTGTTTCTTAAATTTTTTTTGCACCTTGGCAATGTAAAATCTGCCTTGAACTGTGTACACTTCTGGGCACCATATTTTAATGAGTTCATAATGGGTTATCTGACAGACCATATCTCCCCACATGAGCCTGACCAGGTCCTGAGATCCTCAGGAGAGTTCCTTCTTTCAGTCCCACCATTTCCACAGGCATGGTTGGTGGGGAAACAGAAGAGGGCCTTCTTGGTGGCTCTGGAATTTCCTTCTTAATGAGGAAAGAATGTCTCCCTCCTTGCTGTCCTTCTCTTAGCAGGCAAAGACTATTTTATTCTGACAGGTTTTTGAGAAATGAAGGATTTTAAAGAAAGACCTTCTAAGAAGTACTGCAGGACTGGTTTTAAATTGCTTTTTATCATTTTTAATTGTATATTTTAAATTTGTCTTAAATGCTGTGTACAGTTCAATTTTTTAAAATCTTTATAGTTTGTGTGTCTTAACTACAGGTCGACCCCCATATCCATGGATTTGGTATCCACAATTTCACTTATCCACGTCTGAAAAAAATATGTTCTCTCTAGGCATTTCTAGGTTCTCCAGTGTGATCCCATGGCCAACTTCCAGCATTCTTCTCACTGAAAATAATAGGGTTGCCTATTATCCATGGTTTCAGGTATCCACAGGGTGGGTGGGGGTGGGTCTTGGAACATATCCCCTATATCATAGGTCACTCCCCTTTACACAAGATTGATATCCATGGTTTCACTTACCTGTGATCAGGGGAAAAGCTCTCTCTAGGCATCTGGAGGACATAGTCTCCCTGGAGGTGGTCTCTCCAGGCCTTGGGAGGTCATAGAATCATAGAGTTGGAAGAGACCACAAAGGCCATCTATTTCAATCCCCTACACAATCAAAGCATTCTCAACAGATGGCCATCCAGTCTCTCTTTAAAATCCCCCAAAGAAGGAGACTCCACCACACTCCAAGGCAATGCATTCCACTTCCAAACAGCTCTTACTGACAGGAACATGTTCTTAATGTTTAGGTGCAATCTCTTTTACTGTAGTTTGAATCCATTGCTCCATGCCCTAGTCTCTAAAGCAGCAGAAAACCAGATTGCTCCATCCTCAGTATAACATCCCTTCAAATATTTATTCATGGCTATCATGTCACCTCTTAACCTTCTCTTCTCCAGGCTAAACATACCCAGCTCCATAAGCTGCTCTCATAGGGCATGGCTTCCAGACCTTTCACCATTTTGGTCACCTTCCTCTGGACACACTCCAGCTTGTCAATATCCTTCTTGAATCATGGTGCCCAGAACTGGACACAGTATTCCAAGTGAGGTCTGACCAAAACAGAAGAGAGTGGCACTATCACTGTCCTTGATCTAGAGACTATACTCCTAATGCAGCCTAGAACCACATTGGCTTTTTTAGCTGCCACATAACACTGCTGACTGAAATAACACTAAGAAAGTTTTTAAAAGAACAAAAATACACTTAAAAACTTACAAGTAACCCAGTGAGGGTCATTAAAAGTGCATTTTACCTGGAAGTAGCCTTCCACATCACATTACCTGGAAGTGTTCACGCTGGACCAGTCACTGATGGTGTAAGTACGGCGGGGGGGGGGGAGATACAAGGTTTCAAAAATGGCAGGGGGATCAATTGACAGCTTAAGCTTCCAATTTAAAAGTACAGGTTTTCAAGGGGACATAACTTGTGGCATCATTATGATGCCTTATTCTGTGCGTCTGATAAAGTCCTTAGATCCCTTTTGCATGTACTGCCGTAAATCCAGGTGTCACTCATCCTATATCTTTGCTTTTCATGTGCAACTTTATAGTCAACTTCCTCTGGTGTGATTCTGTGGTCTAGTATGGCAGTTCTCTATTATACATGTTTGCATATCTGCAGTAAATCCAGGAACATATGCCCCAGTAAACAGGGGTGGGGGACCTGTATATTTTAATTTGTATGCTACCTTGAATCCCAGTTTGGGGGGGAAGGCAAGGTACAGATAATGAGGATGATGAGCAGCAACAGGAGTGGTTCTGACAGCCTGGATTATATATGTGGTAATCTCAGGGGGCAAAAGAAATTAAGGGAAAGAGAGGGGAAGATTATGAAATATCAAGACCTACAAACTGAGATTTAATGCCTCTGGGAAAAGAAAACAACTGTAGTTCTAATGATGACACATGCTCTGGGATCAATTCTGAATGGAGTGACAAAACATTTGAATGAAGTCTCCATAGGCAGGATCACAATAGTCCAGTTTTTTGCAACAAAAGCTCAAAGGAGAAGCCTCGGTATCCTTTCTGCTGTCTTGTAGCTTCTGCCTCAAAGCACCTGCCCTTCAAAGCTGGTCAGCGGTCTTTTATTGGCCCTCTACCCACTACAGAAGCTTTAACTGAAGCCAACAGCTGGCTCTAATCCCCTCCTGATGCAAGTTGATGCCTCTGGTGAGTCCCTAGGGGCTTGTCTATACAACAAAAATACTCATCATAGAATTCGAGGAGAATATGTTTTGTCCAAATGGGATCCCACATCATTTCACTGTATTTGGAAGGGGGGGGGGACAAAAACATCAAACACTCCACGGGGAAAGCCTTCGCGACTTTTCCCGACTTAAAAAAAAAAACCTCCAAAGGAAATGTGCATTCCCATTCATTCGGACAAACAATTCTCTTTGCTGTGCTTTCCAGATAAGAGTGGAAGTGGAAAGCTGATTGGTTGGCTGTACACAGAGGGTGGAGCTTGCCAGCAAGACAGCGCCTGGAACCGCCATGTTGGATTTTGCCATAGTGATCATGTGCTGAGGTGACAATTCAGCCCTTTCCCCCCTTTTTTCTGTTTATTTAAGCAGAACATCACACTTCTACACCTTTGATTTGCTATTTATTTTTTAAATACAGTTTGGTGGCAGCAACTGGTGACAATAAAAACATGAGTAATTCATGCCCATCATCTTGATTTGTAGGCATGCCTGTTTGAATAACAGATGTGTATGTCTTCACATGCCTATGATCTTCAACAAAAACCATGGAGACAAATGAAAGCTGCTGCAAATTGGCCCTACTGCACATCAATCCACATTTTAATGTCTCGTATAGACATGCCCCATCTCTTCTATACCACCTCTTAGGGATGCAGTAGTTGCAAGAATCCTGCATTGAGTTTGGACTATGTTACCTCCAAAAACCGTTCTGACTCTAAAAATTCTGTGTTTCCATGAAATGTTGATGTGAGCCCAGTGCCTGAAATCACCACTTTGAACAGATAACAGCACATGTGACCTAATGTCATGGTTTTCAGATCTTTCACCAATGTGAAAGATGACGGTTGGTTTCCACTGGATTAATGAAAGCTGGATATTTGAAATCACGAAGACTTCATTTAAGTAATGATTGAATTAGTCCCCATTAATGTAAATGGGTCACCTCTAAGTTTGACTAATATCTAATCCAACTCATTCATAAAGCCAGCACGTGATCATAATCACACTGTTCAAAACTTCCTTCTTTGCTCCTATTTTCATCAAGTTATTATTAACCTAAGTACATGTACTCTTCATTTCCCTTCTGAGCCAGGAGGTTGAAGTTTGGAGGAAGTCATCTGACAACCTTCAGAGAAGTCCTTCAAAACTGGTTCCATCATCTTAATTTTATTCTGACCTCCTTCAGTTTGTGCCAGAATTTTTTTTTGTTGCAGTAAAAAAGGGAAAAATACCCTCAACAGAAATATTTCATTCATGACCAAGTAGTCATCTGATTCTCAGCACTGATCAGATTTTTGGGGAACAATGGCTGGCTCCCATTCTGTCTGCTGCTAGGAGACCAGTTCTCCTTATAATCTTTCTTACTTTTTAATTATACTTGACTTTATCATGGAAACTGGCTTGTTAAACGTACCCCTGAATAGAGAGAAGGAAGGAAGGAAGGAAGGAAGGAAGGAAGGAAGGAAGGAAGGAAGGAGAGATAAAGAACATCGTAGATGGGATGCATCTTACCTTTCACAATGCATAAGGGCAGATTCAAGGTAAGAATATCAGTGTCTGTCCAGATGCTCTTAGATGGAATTGTTGGACAGATCTTGAATGGAGTGTTCAGCTTAGATCAGTGAGACTCAGGTTCAGATCCTTACTCAGTCATGAAGCACACCAGTTCTGGACCATTCATTCCTTGTTGGGCTAACCCATCTTACAAGATTATTGTGAGGTGGAAAGAGGAGGACCACATATGCCCTTATAAAGTCTTTGAAGAAAGACTAAAAGAATAACAGTGCCCACCAAGGGAATTCCACTGTAAACCATTTATGACTGTTACCTCCCCTGACAGCTCACACCTTCAATAATACATAATTGACAATATTTAATAATTTGGCTGGCTATGGCCCACCGCGTGGTTGGCAAGTAAACCAGGGACTCCCCAGATATTAAGGCTGGAGTCACGCACAACCTTGGGAAGGGCATTTGGAAATTCCTCAAACAAGTTATACCTAGATCAAGGTTCTGCCTGAAGAACACCTGGAAATGAGTCATCCACTAATCCACTCAAGGATAATTGAATACTCAGTGCCTGCAAAATGGGTTTTCCCTCCTTTTCCCAATCACAATGGAAGGCTGCCTGCTCCCATTCAATTCCAAATGTATCACACATCAATGATGGTTAACGCACCTGGAGGACCCTTTGTCTAGTCCTAGGAAACTCAGAGAGATGTTGTATTCCACTCTAATCCCCATCCCTTCAGGGAAATTGGCAAATATAAATTTCATCCTAAAACACCACCAAAAAACACCTCTGCATCCATTCACTCCGCCGCTCTGCTGTGTGATCCTCAGAATGAAACTCTGAGTAACCTCTGCTGCACGAATTTCTGCTCCTCTGATAGGTATAGTATAACCCACAGTCCCCTCACTCTATTCCTCTATCCAAATATTTCTTACTTTCTTTGACAGCCTTGTGTGATTACTTGAAGCTTGAGTGTTAGCGTGAATGCTCTTAAGATTAATTTTCAATAAAAAGTGTGTTCTGGCTTTGGGTCTCCTCAGTGATTACCTGTCTATATAGGTCAAAAGATCCTGCCATTACCCAGCCTTTTCCTGCCATTTTGAGCTAATTAAATATTCCCCATATTAAGATTCAGATATTACAGGTAACGTGACACCACAACATCTGCAAGGCACCAAGTGGACTTCTGTATTTCTCCCTGAGAGGCACAGGAAATATGGATTGATGTTGCAGAGACTCATTTATGGGTGGAACCAAGTATGCATGAAGTGAATATTGGTAGATGCTTGTAACTTGACATGTCCAACTCTCCTTGAAGAGGCTGTTTTCTGCCCCAATTACCACACGGTTTGTTTTCTCTTTCCCCTTTGTATTTATATCCCACCTTCTTCCAGCCCTGGCAGCTTGCAAACATTAAAATAGATACAGCTAAAAGGTTGAACAAAAGTTAAAATATAATTAAACTATCCATAGAATTAAAAACAGTTAAAAGCATGCCCATTGAAAAAAGAAAAAAGCAACAAATATAGACATAACAGCAAATATGTAAAGTGCCCCACATTGATCATTCCTCGAAGCCCTCCCCCCAAAAAAAGTGGGAGTATTCACCTGATTATGGAATGATAACAAAGAGTGTGTTACTCTAACCTCTCTAGGGAGTGAGTTCCAGAGCTTGTGCTTCTGGTTGTCATGGACAATATACTCTGATCAAGTATGTAAAATATATTCCTTGCTGGAAGCAGTTCAGCAATGACTCAGAAGTCAGAGATTACAAAAATAAACAATGCACAATTCACAGTCACTTTGGAACCTGCCTTTAGGCAGCATCCCAACTGATCTTTGAGGAGCAAACAGAGAAGAGCCCAGTGGATTGTGGGAATTTTAATCCTGTCTGAGCTACCGATTTCCTCAATAACTTCAGGGAAGTGCTTTGGTCTTTCTTGGCCTCAGCCAAAGCAGCTGTATATGTGGATGCAAAGAGAACTGGAGGCTTACTAGTATTTAAACTGAGCCACCTTTCTTTATATTAGGTGTTCAATAATGTCTTCATAGCATTTTCTCAAGAAAAGGGGCAGCTGGTTGTTAGAAGTTACTGGAAGGCAAGCCGGATTTCCTGCTCTCTGAATGACAGAGAGCTTTCACATTTGTACATTTATGCAGCAAAGGTGACATATATATTTCAGTTAGCATGGAATCTGAGACTCACACAACCTTCCCCAGAAAGAAGAATGTCATTTACAACAAAGGTTGCTCCTTCACTACACACAATGGTCATAAATGGACCACACTCCTGTTGTTTAACAGTATGGAAATTGCTACCTACAGTTTCACAGTGGAGGTCATTTCTTGTTGTCTTACCAAAATCACCTTGTGGGAAAGAACAGTACTGTTTTCTTTCTCATCTTAAATGTCAAGCTTATTACTCATCTTTCTTTTTTCTTTTCTTTTCTTTTCTTTTCTTTTTTTTTGCCCAGAAACGGTAAACTGTGAGGTTAAAAAAAATCTCAAATCCTGTCAGTTAAAATAAGTAGATTTGGATTGGCTCAGCATTCTAAGTTCTAACCCACCAGGGTACCATGTTGAATTTTACTCAAGTGGTGAAACTGCTTTTGGTCAATTCTCAAGGCTTTATGTTTCATGTAACCAGGGATTGCAACCATAAAAAGGTTTCTCCATGTTGACATGAGGGATGAACAAGTTTGTCAATTTTAGCTTATCTCACTTTCGCATTTTCCCCGTTTACTGCTCTTCTGCCCCTGTGTCTGTAATAGTTTGTAGAAATACTCATGTTGATGCTGATGCTGATTTTTATTGTGTCTGTACTTGATTCGTACAGATAATGGGATGCAGTTCACCAAATATACTTTTTTTTTTTGTATTTCTGCCTCATATATGCATCTTCAAAAGTAGTATAATTATATAATGCATGTGGTTAGAATTACAGAATCATAGAGTTGGAAGAGACCACAAGGACTCTTCCAGCTCCCTGTCACGGAGGAATACCAAATCAAAACACTCCCAACAGATGGCTATCCAGCCTCTGTTTAAAAGCCTCCAAGAAAGGAGACAAATGACTTGTCTACACTGGCAGGAAACCTGTACCTACCTCATAGCTGCAGTGGATGTTTTTGATCCGTAGTGGCACCCTTAAATGCCACACTTACTGGGCTTTTCTGGTTGTAGAGCAGAGTATCCTGCCAGACTGTAATCCACATTGGAGTAAAAGGGTGGCCCTTCACTGATCATGTGTCCTATATGTCATATTATTTCTGGCCACACGGTCAGGGCTGCTCCATTGTTTTTTTCCCCCCCTGTTTGCTCATGTATGTGTTATGTGAATATACATTGTCCCAGAATACTGTGTAAATGGAGATATGCTTATCCAAATGTACACAATTGAATTTTAAAAACATTAGGAAGAACTTCCCAACAGTAAGAGCTGTTTGGCAGTGGAATGCATTGCCTCAGAGTGTGGTGGAGTCTCCTTCTTTGGAGGTTTTTAAACAGAGACTGGATGGACATCTGTTGGGAATGCTTTGATTGTGTATTTGTGCCTGGCAGGGGGTTGGACTAGATGGCCCTTGTAGTCTCTTCTAATTCTAGGATTCTCCTGCAAGATGCAGAACTGCTTTCCATCATGACAGGAGACATTTCCTTTTTCCTCTTTAGTGTCGTTGCCTGCCTCTGGTGATGTGAAATGCATAATGGGATGGGATTAGTGGTGGAAAACCTGTTTTATACATTTGGTGGGAGAAAAAGGGAAACTCTAGATGAGAATGTTGTTTTCCACAGCAGTCAAATGTTGAATGGAACAAGCATGATAGCTATCTTTACATATCGGAGGAGATGCCACCCAGAAGATGGAACCAGCTTTTTTCCTGCTGCTCCAGATACTAGAACACAAACCAATGGATTCAAATTACAAGAAAAGAGATTCCATCAAAACATTCAGAAGAACTTTTTTGTAAGAGCTGTTTGACAGTGGAACAGATTGCCGCAGAGGGCGGAGGACTCTCCTTCTTTGGAAGTCTTTAAACAGAAGTCGGATGGGCATCTTTCAGGAGTGCATTGCTGTAGTTGTGTATTCCTGCATGGCCTTGTGGTCCCTTCCAACCCTAAGATTCTGTGAATCTAAGCAGTTCCATCCTAATTTTAACTAGAGAGTCATAATTGATCTAAGGGCAGCCACATTTGTTGTTCAGACCCATGACCTGTATTAAGTTAGAGACTATGGACTTTTTCGGACGTCTTAAATGTAACAGAAGCAGCCTCGCCATGTTGTGAGGCTGCTGTGCTGCAGGGCGTCCCTTTCACATGATACCCGTCCCTGCCGGTACTGTTGCGGTACCGCAGGGACATTTGAGTGTTATATTTCAGCAATTTTTACTCATGATCAACTTTCGTGAGTAAAAATCGCCAAAATATAACACTCAAATGTCCCTGCGGTACCGCAACGGTACTGGCGGGGACGGGCGTCATGCGAAAGGGACGCCCTGCAGCGCAGCAACCTCGCAACATGGCAAGGTTGCTTCCATTACATTTAAGACATCCGAAAAAGTCCTACGGCTAAATCCACACTATACAAATAATCCAGTTTGAAACAAATAATTCTTACAGAATCCTGGGATTTGTAGATTGGTAAGGCACCAGTGCTCTTTGACTAAGAAGTCTAAAGCCCTTTTAAAACTCTAGGATTCAGTAGGAAGGAGCTATGGCAAATAATCCCATTTCAAACTGGCTTATTTGTGTAGAGTGGATTCAGCCTGTGTGTATGTGTTGATTCACCCAAGGAGACCTTCTGCTGTGCTTTCTGCAACCAGACTTGTTTATCTCGGATTGGCCTTTTTAGTCATCAGCGCGCTTGCAGAAAGTGTGGGATGAGTTCTTCCTGAATCTTCGTTTGTGAAGAAAAGCCAGAGAGAGGGAGATCTGTTGGTTATTTAATATAAAAAGGGTACCTCTGCAGGGAACAGTGCCTTTTCTCTTCCCTGAATTGCCATCCTGTGCTCTGTTACCCTGTGGACTTTTCTCGTAGGCCATTTCTCATACTGGGAGTGAGCTGAGCTAGGAGGAAAGTGACTGAAGTGATAGATCAAAAGAAATAAAGATGTAGTTCTTCAGTTCCAGATCTTTGGTATACCTGCCCAAGGACTGAGGTCTACCAGAGGAACACTCCTTGGTGCACCATCAGTGGGAGAAATACACTGGGTTGTCTAAATGGTGAAAATACTCCTTATAGAATGAGAGGAAAATATGATCTGTTTCAATGGCATTCCACATCATTTCAATGTATTGGGAAGGAGAGAGGTCAAAAACACCATATACTGCATCAGAAAAGCCCTTACAGCTTTCCCCAAAGTTTTTTAAAAACAGAGAGGAGGATGCACATTTCTGCTCATTGGGACAAGCAATTCGATCTGATTCGCTTTCCATATACGACTGGAAGTTGAAAGCTGATTGGTTGGTCGTGCACAGGGGTGGAGCTTGCTAGCAAGGCAAGTGCCAGGAGCCACCACGCTGGATTTTCATCTTAGCAAGCGAGTGCTAAGGCAATAAAATGGGGGGGGTTCTGTTTGCTTTTTTGTTAAAGTGAAAGGTTGTTCTTTTGCACCTTGGATATTTTTTTTTAAAAAAAAACACTGGTGGTGGCACATTGAGGTAAGTAAAAACACAAGTAATTCACTTGCGGCCACCATCTTGATTCACAGGCATGCCTGTTTGCACAGCAAACGCAGATAGCTTTGCATGCCTGCACTCTGCCAAAAATAACGTTAAGACAAATAGCAGTTGCTGTGAATTGCCATTACTGCTGAGTAATCCACATTTTTTTGCCTCGTATAGACAACCCCTCTGACTGAGGACACAGAGAGAGCCTTCTCTGCTGTGGCACCCTAGTTGTGGAACTCTCTGCCCTTGGAGGTTGAATTGGCACTGTCGCTGGATTTATTCCAGCACAAAGTAAAAATATGGCTTTGCTTGGGGGATCTAATTCATTTATTCCAAAACAAGTGTGACTGTAAACTGTTTTAGTTTTTTTAAAACCTGCTTTAAACTCTTGAATTGCAGTATTTAATATTATTCAGTCTGTTTAATTTTTTTATTGTTTTAAATTTTAAAGTGTTTTAAGCAGCTTACATTGATTTTACTTGTAACCTTGAGATACGGGGTGGGATATAAATATTTTAGTAAATAAATAAATAAAATATGTGTACATATGGCCCGCCATATCCATGGATTCTGCCATGGATTCTGCATCCATGGATTCAACCAACAACAGCTCAAAAATATTTGGTGGGGGGGGATTCCAAAAAGCAAACCTTGTTGTTTGCCATTTTATATAAGGGATGACATTTTATTGTGCTACCTATATATATATACAATTCTTGGGTATGTTGTCTTTTGCAGTGTGCTGATTGGGTTTTCAGGAAACACACCCAACCAATCACCACCCACAAATTCCCTTTCCAACTCACAGTCCACTCCTGCCACTCAGTCTGTGGCCCAGATTGGGGCCCAGATAGTAAACTGGTGGCTGTGGCAGCATGCTGCTGCTGCAACAAGACCCAGGCAGTCAACTGGTGGCGGCAGTGGCGGCGGGACACCACTGTCGCCACAGTAATGGAACCCAGGAACCCATTTGGTCTGCCTGTGGCCTCCTTATCTAGGCTGGAGTTGTCCAGAATGCAGCTCCTCATAACAGCCTCCTAGGAAGATATCGTGGGGGTTGTGTTGGCCTTTCCACATGTTAAACACATCTGGGATTCAGCTAGGCCCAACTTTCAGCCGAGCTCTTTGGATGTTTGAATCAGTCCTTACCAATATGCACCCTAACTGGGAACCATGGAATTAATTATTCACAGATGTTCCAGCAGTCATTGTGACGTCTGTTGGAAGCTAAGTAACTTGACTCAACAAGTCTTGTAAATCATAGTCTGAGAAATTGTGGCCTTCCCTGGAATGGAGAGGAAAACCACAAGATATTGTGCTTTGGTGGACGCAAAGCTCTCCATGTTAGTGGTCAGTGTCTGTGGTTAGCTACTCCCATACTCCTTATTTGCACAGCTGTTAGCATTTACAACACTCACACTTTCAGTAAAGGAAGGGCAGCTTACCATGTTTGGTTACCATCTCATTAGGATAAGAGTCATTTAACAGAATCTAAGACTGAGATAAAAGGCCTCTTTTACACTGAATTTATAAATAATTGTATTCTTCCTTCGGCCTGTTGGTTAGTCCTAACTAACCACTTAAATCAATTGTTGTTCACGAGTGGGCTCTAGTAACTTGACAATCATAAAATCAATTGAGTAGACCACTTCAATCAATTGTTGAATGGTGAATCAACACATAGGTAAAAACCATTGATTTAATGCATCTACTTTGGTTGAAACTCATAATAGGATTTCAGTTGATATTTTCTATATATGAGTTGCTTTATGAAGAAGAGGTATGGATGGCATCCTGTTTTACACAGACATCCCAAAAGTACAGTTGTCCCTTTTAGGCTGTTGTGTAAAATCCATATTCAGTTCACAGTTGCATAAGAAGAGTTCCATAAGTGTAATCATTGCACATATAATTACCCTTTCTTGGATGGTGCATAGCTATCATCAGTGCTTTCATTGTACCATTTGATTTACTGCGATTGTGAAAACAGCCATTGTGGATTCCTTATTGAGCAATAGGACAATAAGCAAGGATATTGGCAGATACACAATTGATTGCACCGTGTTGATGTTCAACAGAAGGATGGATGTCCATGCAACCACCATACAACTTCATGAGTGGAGATTAACTCTATATAAGCTTGAGGAGGATATTGGCTATATATCACACACATCTAATGAAACAGGATCTTTAGCTCACAAAAAGTATTCCACAATGCATTTGTCAGTCTTGTGATGCTACACAATTCTTTCCTGTTGTATAAGGAAGCCATCTTTCCACACACAGATCATCCCTGCATTATACTCAGGCCAAGACATTTGCCTTGCTTAAGTTTAAGCTATTGTTCCATAAATTTACAATTTTATTAAAAAGACATTTGTTTTCATAAGGTGGTTAGGGTGGGCGATGGGGACTCTTTGTGACACTAATGATGCTGTTGATAATTGTGCCATAAATTTTTTAACCTGTGCATTTTTACTGATCCCCAAACAATTGATCTCAATGGAATAATAGCTCTGCCAGTGTCTTGCTAATCTCAACATAGGGAGAAGTGAAATTGCAACCTTCATTTTGTAGCTTATGACTGACATATTTCACCGCATAATCAGATTGCACCCTCTAAATTAATGTTGGCTCCATGCTGCCTCTTTCAATTTGCAGGCATTAATGAATAAATTTAAAACTACAGATGGTCGGGTTCTAAATTAGCTAAAGGAATAAACATATCTATGTTCATAAATATATATCAACAGAGGGCTTTATTCCCTCCTTTCCCAAGGCAGGCAACATTGTTCCCATTAGCATTAATGGAAGCTAATGAAGGTATGTTGAGAGGTAAGGAGCTTTCTTGCCAAGGTCTGAAGAGCAGGACCTTGGTAGCAGTTTTTGTTTTCCCATTAGCTGTTCCAGTGAAAAGATGAAGATTTATAAACCCTAAAGCCTGATCCTGGCTCATTCCTAAATTGGAGAAAATTAATGCAAGACTTCATTCCTATGGATAGGAATTTGAATGGACATGTCATTGATATCAGCAAAAAAAGAAGACATTCTAATTACTTGGATTCAAATAAAAAGAGATTCCACCTAAACATTAGGAAGAACATTTTTTTTTACTTCTTTAACATTTTTTTTTACTTCCACTGCAATGGAACTCAGGCGGTCAACAGGCAGTGGCAGTGGGCAGTCTCTGACAGGACCCAAGCAGTCAACTGGTGGCCCTCCCCCTCCCTCCCCGGCCCTCCCCCCTCCCTCACCGGGCCTTCGTGGGGCCTAGCAAGGCCCCGCGGAGGCCTCCCCGGCCCTCCCCCCTCCCTCACCGGGCCTTTGCGGGGCCTCGTGGATGCCTCCCCGGTACTCCCCAAGGCCTTCGTGGGCCCTCGCAAGGCCCCGCGGAGGCCTCCCCGGTCCTTCCCCCTCCCTCCCAAGACCTTCGCGGGGCCTCCAGAGGGTCTCCGAAGGCCCTGCGGAGGCTTTCCCAGCCCTCCCCCTCCCTCCGAAGGCCCCGTGGAGGCCTCCCCGGCCCTCCCCGCTTGGTCCCAGGGCTTTCACGGGCCCCGTGTCGCGGTTTTGGGGGGGCCCGGGGGGGCCTCCCAAAACCGCGAATAATCAAAACCGCAAATGTCAAGTTCGCGAATGTGGAGGGACAACTGTATATATATTGTAAATATACTCCAAACAAAGATTAAAGCCCTCAAGCTGAGTGAAGGCTGGACTTGTTGCTGTCTTTATTTGGCAAGCCAGAGCTCAAGGCAGTGTGCTGGGGTGAAGGAATTTTTCCTTCTCAGCCTAAAGTCTTTTGCAGAAGTCTCTCCAGAAAGCTTCTCCTTGGCATCCTGTCAACGTGGAACAACTCTGCAGGTGGTCGTGGTGGACACAGTGCGTCTTTCTACACCCCAACAGTCTCTTGTGGTCTTGTCAAACTCAAAGATTCTATAATGATATGTAATGTAATGTACTGTAATGTACTGTAATGTAATGTAATGAAGGAAGGGGTCTTAGCCTGGTAACAGAACACATGATTTGCCTGGAGAGGATTATGGGTTCAACCCTGGCATTTCCTGGCTAGGAAAGATTCCTGAGAACTATCGTTACTCAGTAGAGAACAGGGGTGATCAAGATATGACCCCTGCTCTATTTTGCAGCTCCTGGATCATTCTGCAATCTCTCCAGCAAAGAAGGAGGGAACAGAGGGAGGGGAGATAAGGAAAAGAATACAGCAAAAATAAGAATTGCTGCTCTTGAAGCTTTCAGAAGTGGTGAATCCCCTTGAAAACAAGTTCACAGTCCTCCTCCCAAGAGGTTTCATGCAATGAGAAACAGACATCCATCTCTGTCTAGTTTTATTTTGAGGTGTGTGCATGACCTATGGAGGGTCCTGAAGGTGAAGAAAATTGGCCCTGGACCTTTGGAGCTTGACAGCAGTGCCCATTTTGTGTAATCACTATTGAACTAGATAGAGCTATGGTCTGATATGACGTAACACAGATTTGTTTCTAGAAATAATTAAGACTGATGATAAATTGTTACTGGTAGTATGTATTAACATGTGAAAAATTAAAAACAGCATAGTCGTAGCTCTCAGGTTTACATAGGAGAGGCGCATTTAGGAAGAAGGACAGAACATTGACAGAAGACCAAACCAGAGCTATGATGGGGAGAGCTGCAACCAGTTCTGGGCACCACAATTTGAGAAGGATGTTGACAAGCTGGAACATGTCCATAGGAGGGTGACCAAAATGGTGAAAGGTCTGGAAGCCCTGCCCTATGAGGAGTGGCTTAGGGAACTGGGTATGTTTAGCCTGGAGAAGAAAAGTTTAAGATGTGACATGATAACAGTGTTTAAACATTTGAAGGGATGTCATACCGAGGATGGAGCAAGCTTGTTTTCTGCTGCTGCAGAGACTAGGACATAGAGCAATGGGTTCAAACTACAGGAAAAGAGATTCCACCTAAACATTAGGAAGAACTTCCTGACAGTAAGAGCTGTTCGTAAGTGGAATACACTTCCCCGGAGTGTGGTGGAGTCTCCTTCTTTGGAGGTTTTTAAACAGAGCCTGGATGGCCATCTGTCAGGAATGATTTGATTGTGTATTCGTGCATGGCAAGGGTTTGGACCAGATGGCCCCTGTGGTACGGTATCTTCCACCTCTACAATTCTATGAGTTAAAACCCTAATAATAATTGTGATGTACCAGAAACACATTCACAGTATCTCAACAAGATTTCTTTATTGAGCAAAGGAAATGCATACTAGTAACATGAAACAAAGCCAGGACTGAAAGTAATACAACACAGGCAATAGATAAACCCTCATAGTGTGAGAATGGCATGCAGGGAGGGCAATGGGGGGAGAGGTTGCGTCTAGGTGCTATGGCCTTGGAGGCTACAGAGGAACAGCATTTCCAGGCCCAAAAGGCGGGCGGGCTGGCTGCAGTCCAGAGACAGAGAAGCCCAGGCAATGAAATCAGGCCAGGAACCAAACTCATGTCAGGCTCTTCCATGGAACCTACTTTAATAGCCAGAATGCATGGAACATCCTGACAATAATAATAGTAATAACAATAATACTTGATAAAAA
Organism: Gambelia wislizenii; assembly: GCA_030847615.1. Lineage (NCBI taxonomy): Eukaryota > Metazoa > Chordata > Lepidosauria > Squamata > Crotaphytidae > Gambelia > Gambelia wislizenii. The sequence goes on from JAUMIR010000004.1 coordinate 318,585,487, forward strand.
TACTACAATTACACCATCCATTAAATCTTCCCTCAGAGGCACTGGAGGGGGAGAGGAGAACTTTCTCCTGCTTCTTCCTGCAAGTTTGTGGCTGGAGCAAATTGAACAGCAATGTATAGGCCAAACCAGCCAGGCTTTGCTTTGGCTCCTGTCATGTGGGCTGAGCAGCCTTCAAGCCTTCATGGACCCCCTATGAGGACATTGTGGCCCCCTGAGTGTCCACAGACCACAGGTTAAGAACCACTATTCTATATCATTGCAGCTGAATTGTTTGTCTGTAAAAATGGACACCAGCTGAATTTCCAAATCATAGTGCACTATATAAGGAAGACCTCATGATTGTTAGAAGGAAGGTGTTTCTTTTAAAGAAGAAAATGAACACACCTTCTTGGAAATGCTTTGGATCAAAGAAAGCAGCTAAGATGATGAGGTCAAAAGAACTTACCAAGCCTTGGATAGCTTTATGGGTGTGGAGTCTAGCAAGTAAAAGGAAGATTGTTCCTCCGCTCTAGTTCATTGACGTATTCAAAGGAAATTACGTAGGTATCTGTGTTGATTTTAAAATGTCCAAACAATAAAAGACTTAGGACATTTTCAGACAATCCTTGCCGCACAAGGATTGTCCAGGACAGTTTCGTCGCAGCAGCGCGGTAGGGGGTCATTTTCGGATGCCGCCGTCGCTGCTGCGAGATCGTCGTTCCCTCTTGCGAGAAGGCTTGGAGCCTGCCGCGCTATATTCACCAAGATTTTATTCATGGAGGTTGTCCGTGAATAAAATCTTGGCCAATATAGCGCGGCAGGCTCCAAGCCTTCGCGTGAGAGGGAATGATGATCTCGCAGCAGCAACGGCGGCATCTGAAAATGACCCCCTGCCACGCTGCTGCGACAAAACTGTCCCGGACGATCCTTACACGGCAAGGATCAGCTGAAAATGTCCTTAGGCTGCTGCCACACTGCAGAAATAATACAGTTTGACACCACTTTAACTGCCATCAATCGATCACAGATTAGCAAAGGCATGTAGCAGATTTGGAAGACTTTACAAAAGAGTCTGGAGTAATAAACACTTGAGGCGAAGCACAAAAATCAATGTGCATAGAGCCATTGTACTGTCTATTCTCCTTTACGGGTCTGAAACATGGGTCACCTATCGCCACCACTTACGACTCCTTGAATGCTTTCATCAGCGCTGTATACATAAAATCCTAAATATACACTGGACTGACTATGTGACGAATGTTGCTGTCCTTGAACAAGCAGGGATCAGCAGCATTGAGGCCATGATATTGAGAACACAGCTGCGCTGGGCAGGGCATGTTTCTAGGATGGAGGACCATTGCTTCCCAAAAATAGTACAGTACTCTAAGGTGAACTCGCCACGGGTCAGCATAAGAGGGGTGCTCAAAAAAAGTGATACAAGGACTCCCTGAAACAACACCTCAGGCTCGGCCAAATTGATCTGCCCTGGCCTCACATTGGGAGGCATGGAGACGCACTATCCACAATGCTGCAGCCTTATTTGAGAACTCACACCGAACAAGTCTTGAAGAGAAACAACAACGCAGAAAGAATCACAACCTGGAAACATCACCCAAGGAGACTGTCTGCTGTGCTTTCTGCAAGCGGACTTGTTTATCTCAGATTGGCCTTTTGAGTTATCAGCGTGCTTGCAGAAAGCACGGGATGAGTCCATCCTGAATCTTCATTTGGGAAAAAAAACAGAGAGAGTGAACTGCCATAGCTCAGTGCTATGGAATGCTGGAATTTATAGCTTGTGAGCTATTTAGCCTTCTCTGTCAGAGAGCTCTGGTGCCACAACAATCTGCTAATCCTAGGATTCCATAGAATGGAGCCAGGACAGTTAAAGCAGTGTCAAGCAGCATTATTTCTGTAGTGTGGCAGCAGCCTCAGAGACATAAAAAGCCTCTGACGGAGAGAGAAGCAACCAAGTACGGCTCCATTGTGCCTGAACCCCAGGGGTTAGTGACTGCCCTTTCCTCCATGTTCTAGCTGCCAATGCTTCTGAGGGAGAAGAAGAGCAGCCAGGAACTGAAGGGTGAGATAGAAGTATTCTTAATAAATAAATACTTCTTTTAAAAAGCTGTGAACACCAGAAAAGTCTGAATGAAAATAGAACTGCTAGTCTGTATTAAAACATCTCATCCAATAACATTCAAATCAATGAAAAGATAGATTCAGAAAACATGCGCTTGATTAAAAATGAGAAAATCCATCATAATGCACGAGAGATCATTTGGGATATGCATATAAAACTTTAACTTGCAACATTTACTTCAAGCAATCTCTACCATAGCATTAATTATTTCCAAGAAAATAATAAATATAGAATTGCCTTTCCCCTGAAAAAGTCTATAAGTTTAAAGGGAAACACCATTAATAACTCATATTTTTCTTCTGCAATGAACATGTAAACTCCTTTAACACCCCCAGTTTCTTATAGTTCCATTTGATGCCTGATAAGATATGAATTAAATATTGATGAAACAACACAACAGGCTTTTGCCGTAACTATGTGGCATTGTCTTCTTAAACCAATTGTCAAGAAGTTTTATTAACATGCCTCTGGACCAATAAAGCTGGATTTCATTCAAAACATGAATCTACCTTAGCTGTTTCTGCCTGACAGTCTATTAAAGAAACTATCCAATTTTCCATTAAGTTAAAAATTTGACCCTTCACTCTACTTCTCAGGAACATTCATATTATTACATTGCTTCTCTTAGCGTTATTTTCCAAGTCTTCAATTTGTTCTGTCAGTGAAAAGATCTGGAAAGTCCTGTTGATTGCTATAGGCTGAGGGGACAGCATTTCTTCTGCAATGAAGACAGAGTTCTTTATGAACAGCACATTCTGGACAGAAAATATCCAAGAGAACATACTGTTTAAAATTTCAGCTACTAAGCCATGGAATGGGCCCTAGAATAAGCTCTGAAAATATTAAATTTGGAAGGATAAATCTTGGGTTTGGAAGACAGGATGAATGAATTTCAGCAAACAGAAAATACCTCAGGCTAAAATCCTGTAGGTGTCTTATGGATGAGTAAATTTAGTTCATTGTCATGGAATGGAGTCTCAGCTGATGTGCATTCATCTACCCCTGGTGAAATTGACAGTTGTATTCTTTTAATTGCACATTTTCTTGTGTATATCACTTTGCTTTTGCTTGTACATTGTGTTGTGGATTCAATTATGCAATATTGGTGTTAACACAAATGTCATGTAGCACAACAATGCATAACTCTGCATACAGGGGTTGTCATTACTACAACCCTTTGATATAGGTTCTTGGCCATAAATGCCTACAAATAAAATCTCACCTATTTTTATAAGAATTCTGGCTTGGGTTGCTCCTGCCATCCTGTGATATTCTCCCATTAAGTGTAATAGTGAAAGAGAGTATATGTACATACACTCTCACACACATTGAAATAGAGAAAGAGAGAATATGTACATACAGGTTGGATCTCCCTTATCCAAGATTCCAAAATCCAAAATATTCCAAAATCCAAAAATGTCCACACGAGTGGCTGAGATAATGATACCTTTGCTTTCTGAAAGCCTGATGTACATAAACTTTGTTTCATGCACAAAATTATTAAAAATATTGTGTATAAAATTACCTTCAGGCTATGTGTATAAAGGTGTACATGAAACATAAATGAATTTCATGTTTAGACTTGAGTCCCTCTCCAAGATATCTCATATATTTGCAAGTATCCCAAAATCTGAAATATTCCAAAATCCAAAATCTCTCTGGTCCCAAGCATTTCAGATAAGGAAGACTCAACCTGTACATACCTATGCATGCAGAGATAATAAATGAGAGAGATTGCTCTATTGATTAATAGATTTTGATCTGTTATGTATGTTAGCTGCCATATTGTTCTCTGTGGAAGTATAAGTCAAGTTGACACTAGAGAGTATTTTGGTTGCAATGAAACTGCTCTTTAAAAAAAAAACATTTTAAATTTTGTTTAGAAAATAAACCATCTCAATTTGTCAACACACAAGGGTCTCTTTTAGATGTTCCATTGGCAAGGATATCTGAGATGATGTAGTGTGACATGATTTTTAATTTTTGGGTTTCCTCCCTGCATGACCTGTATGAAAAGCCCTCTTTTCAATGCTTCAGCAAATGCCCAGCTCTCTTTTTGAAGAAGAAACAAACAATCCTCTTTTTATGCTGAAAACTGTTCATATTGGTTTAATGGTTGCTACTCACTCCCCACCCCACAATTCCCACAGGTCTCTAACGCTGCTAGCATTACAACAATATCTCATGCTCTTGTAAGATTGCCCTCCAAGGATTCATTTTATCTCAGGTTATGAGTAGGTATTTGTGTTCCCCTTCTCATGCATTTAGAGTTTACTTGTTGGGGATTTTAGGCTTTGTTAGATCTTCATATCAAATCCAATAACTTGCCACCATAATTTGCAATTAGCAATGACTCTTGCAAATAATGCTGTGTTATATTATGCAGTTGATAGATTTCTATGCAGGAAATGGGGAGGTTGTATACAAACTTATTCATGATTCAATAAGCAGATTCATTGAAAACACTGATACAACTTAGTTATGACCAGTTTAAGTCCCATATATTCCAGTCAGTTTACAATATGCATAAGTAAGGAGATTTTCACACGGGGCCAAAATGCCCCGTTACTGCCCCGCTACCTCCTCTCCCGTTCCTGCCACGGAATAACACAAATCTTTCACACACTCACCTTAATTCCGCAGCAGGAACGGGCTCCCTCTCCCCTTGCTGGCTGGCCATAAATGCAGCCATCCTAAGGCTGCTTTTACGACCAGCCGTCTGAAACGTTATCACGTTACCACGTGATAACGCCGGACGGTAAATTTAAAAAATAAAACTCCCCAAACATAAAATCAGTTCACCAAGCACAAAAACACTCTTTAAATCACATAATCAAAACAGGGAGGGTAAAATAAAGGGTGCCACTTACCTGTCCAGATTGTGTCCAGATCGTACCAGGAAGTGCTCGGAACGGACCTCCCCTCCACGGCTGTCATTTCGGAACAGGAACGGGGCTCCTGTTCACACACCCATGATTGAGTGATAGTGATGGAACAGGAGGTCTATTCACGATGAAAAATCATGATTACATTGTTCTGGAACAGTCACGGGAGTAGGATGGATGCAGGACAGAACGGGGTCAAAGTCGTCCAAAAGGGAAAACCTTTCCCAACCCTGTTCTGTTCCTGCCATGGGATATATAGCCTGTGTGAAAATCTCCTATGTCTGGCTTTAATACATTGGATTGGATCCAATCTTAATCTTACTTAATAGACCCAATTGAAATAAGTGAGACCTACTCTGACTGCTTTATGTGCCTCCCACATTTCTTTCTCTTTGGAATTTGTTTGTGATTGTACTTTCAATATTTCACTTCTGAGCAACTCCCATCTGTTATGAAATCCCTTCTCTTAATATTTTTGTTCATGGAATATCATATAAGTGCCATTCTATTCTGAGCCAGCATGGTTTAGTGGTTTGAGCATTGGACTATGACTTTGGAGACCAGAGTTCAAACCCCACTCAGCCATGGAAACCCACTGGGTGAGCTTGGGCAAGTCACATTTTCTCAGCCTCAGAGGAAGGCAAAGGCCTCTGAATAAATCTTGCTAAGAATACCCCCATGAGGGTCACCATGAATCAGAAATGACTTGAAAGCAAACAACAGCAAAACCATTTTATTCCACTTTGATAAGATCTTAGCTGGAGTATAGTGTTGACTCCAACTAAGAAACTAGAATATGTCCAGAGAAAGATCACCAAGGTGGCAAAAAGGCTAGAAATCAAGGTACGAGAAACAGTTGATGAAGTTTGCAAAGTTTACCATGAAGAGAAGAGGAGACTGAGAGGTGATGTGATATTCATCTTTAAATGTCTAAAGGACTGTGATATAGAAGACGGGAGATTCTGACTAAACATTAGGAAGAACTTCCTGGTGGCAAGAGCTGCTTAAGAGTAGAGTAGATTACTCTAGAAAGTTGTGGACTCTGCTTTGTTTGAGGTTTTTAAAAAGCAGTTAGATGGGCACCTCACAGGGATGCTTTTGTGATGGATTCTTGCACTGGCTGAGGGTTGGACTAGATGGACCTTGTGCTCATTTCTAGCTTTATGACTCTATGTTTTGATAGCCTTAATTTCATCATGACTATTTTCATTCTCATTGTCTTCATTCAATCCCATTCAACCATAACTAAGTCTGGATTTTACCCATTACATGCATCATTTGTGTGTGTGTTTGTACAATGTTAGATAGACCAAGACCGAAAATGTGCTAACACACAGGCATAAATCTGTCACATTGTTTCAATCCATGGTTGAAATTTCAAATCAAATTTCAAAATTTCAAATGAACAGAAACAAACATTTTGAGAATGGTCAAGGTTTGGTCTTTGAAGCTGAGAAACAAAAATGTACAAGCATGGGTGAGCTATTTCAGTTTATTCCTAAAATATAAATGTGAGAGGTTCATACAGTTGGACGATCTGGTCTCACCATGTTGTGCAAAATGGAAAACAGTTGTTTGAGAAATCACAGACCTGGATCAGGTTCTGGGAAGTTGAGCTCTGCTGGAAACATTAGCATGTCTGATACTCTGTAGATGCATTGTCTTTTTCCATGAAAATCTTCACTTGCAGTTAAGACCTTTTTATTTAGGCATGCATTTGATTGGTTTTAATCATACGGCAGAATACTGGTTAGAATGGTGTACTCAGGGGTTTTTTAAATTATTATTTTACAAGCAACATACTTTTGTGTTTGTATTTTAAAACTGCTTTTATCTATGTATTCTAAAAGAACTGACTTTTTAAACATTTGTATAGTACATTTTTAAAAACTAAACTGTTATTTTAAATTTTGTAAGCTGCCTTAGGTCCCTTGGCAGGAGAAAGACAGGATATAAATTGAATAAATAAATCAAAAAACATGAAAATATCTGTTAATTCTGGCTAAGGATAAATTCTTTTGCAGGAAACAGGAAACTTAACACTGGGAGAAGGGGGAATCTCTGGCACATCAGCCTAATCTGCCCTGCAGGGAGTCCAAATCTGGCCTTCAGAGGGCCTGGATTCTCCCACCCCTTCCCCAAAGTCCTACCCCTTGTGAAAAATGAGAGGGAGGAATTAACACACACACCCTTAAAGTGTTCCCCACTTCTGCTGCACTAGGTGGTCATTTGGGTTGAAACCCTGTTGCTGTCATATGCATGCATACGTTGTCTGACACATATGGTTGCCTTTTTTCAGCTGTTGTCCCGCAATCGTATACAGTTTGTGATTGTGCAAGCAGAATTCTGTAAGTGTAAGCATTGCACATGTACTTAGTGAGTTTGGCTTTGATTTCATCTGATACTGAAAGATGAAACTTCAGAAATAAACTGCATTTTAAGACTAGCATTCCAAACTAGTTGTCACCACCATGGCAGCCTTTCTGGAAGCTTCTTTATTTATGAGCTAAGATCATAAGTGGGGATAGATAAGTGCATTCAAGAGCTAACTAGGAGCAAGCCTGTAATGAGCTATTTTGTGTGTTGCTTTAATGAGACAAGACTGCACATTTGGAAGAAAAACAGCTTTGTCTAAGGAATTCAGCTAAAGGTAAAATATGGTTCTCTGCTGCATCTTACAACCCCCTCCCGCATAAAAATATAGGCTGGGGAGAGGGAGGTGTGGGGAACAGACTTGTTAGCTGCAATGCAATAATGAACTTCATGTCATATTTCTCTGCCGAAGCAATTTCCAGGAAGTCAAATAGTAGGTGAATACTGCTAATCTTTCATTTATGCAAAATAATAATAAGGAGCAGCGGTTGGCTCTACAGGTTATCAATTCTGAACCGACGACAGCTTTTAACATTGGTAACTGCTGGTATGATGATACTGTGCTGTTTGCTTCACACAAAGATCTCTGTGTTGGCAATATTACAAGTGAGTATCAGCCTTTATATTAGGTGAGTTTTGGTACATCTGTATGAGAACTGAACCAAAACATTCCAAGACTGTTCCTCATAACTTGTATGTAATGTTGTGTTTTTATTGATATAATGTTTTTAATTTATGTTGTGTTTTTAATTATCATATTTTAATAATGGTAATTAATTTAATTCCTTTTAAACTTTTGTGTCTTCCAATGTTTTAGTTGTATTTTACAATTATTGTAAGCCACTTTGAATCCCAGCTTGGGAGGAAGGTGGGATATAAATCCAATTAAATAAATAAATAAATAAATAAGTGGAGAAAACTGAATATATAAAGCTAACTTTACAATGGGAGGGTTGATTATCAAGAAGGTGAGCAACTTACAAATTAAAACACTGTTCACCCCCTGTATGTGCAAGACTAGTAACTGTGGTTTCAATTATCCCAATGGATATGGTCTCTCTAGTAGACATTTCCTAGGTCCTCCATCAGGACTCTATGGTAATTTCTGCTGGACATTACCACAGAGTCATGCTGGAGATGCCTAGAGAGGCATCTGTAGGCATTTCCTAGGTCCTTCAACATGATTCTATGAGGTTTGCTATTACCCGTGGTTTCAAGTATTCGTGGTACGTCTAGGAACATATCCCCAGTGCAGGGGGGAGGGCTGTAGGTGCAATATAGTTAAAAACATATGAAAGATCAACATTAATTCTATTAACCACCAACAATATTAAAGCAATGTCAAGTGTGTACTTTAAAATTATTTTCTCTCTCTCTGGCTTTTCTTCGCAAATGAAGATTCAGGAAAGTGGTTAAAATGGTACAGTTTAAATATTACAGCACCCTTTAAAAAGCCATTGGAAACCTTTAGTTCTAAATGCCTGTGGGAATAAAAAGTTTGTTGTCTATTGAGGGATGGACAACAAAGAGGGAAAACCATTCTCATCTCCCTGGGAAGAGACTTCTAGAGCCTAGGGGCAAGCATTGAAAGTCCTGAATCATGCCCCCATCAGCTGTACCTGTGAAAGTGGTGGGAATGAGAGAAGGATCTCAGGTTCTAGATAGGCTCGGACAACAAAGAGGGAAAACCATTCTCATCTCCCTGGGAAGAGACTTCTAGAGCCTAGGGGCAAGCATTGAAAGTCCTCAATCATGCCCCCATCAGCCTTACCTGTGAAAGAGGTGGGAATGAGAGAAGGATCTCAGGTTCTAGATAGGCTCACATGTGTCATACAATAGATTCTGTAAGTGTGCTCTGCTTATGAATAACCAGTAGGATTCAAACCCAGTTTTCTGCGTCTCCACTTTTTCTCCTTCTTAGTCAACTTTTCTCCAGAAACCTGTGCTCCTCCTCCTTTTTCCCTATTCATGCCTCACCCTTCTGCCTGGAAGAGGCTGTCTGGAAAAAGCAATCCAGGGCTGTTACATTGTCATCCTTCTCCTCTGCCTTAAAAGCCTATGTCTGCCTTGAGACCTGGCAAATCCCTCAGCCGCTCTGCAGCAAGTCCTGTTTTTTGCATTGATCACAGCCTGTCTCACTACTACCTCATAGAAATAATCAATAGGTAGTAAATATATAAATCATTGCAGGATGTTGTTCAAGTGGAGCAGAAATGACACTGAGATGCTACTGGGAAGAATGTCATCACAGAGTATTTCCCCTCCACTACAACATGCAGTGGGGTGTATATGAAACCCATGGTCCTCTCCCTCCATGAGTGCTAGGACACATAGGGGTATATATGGGAGATGATGGATTTCACATCCCATTATTAGTTGTACAAATATGCTGGATTAATCACTTGCTTTGTAACTGATTCAGTAACTGATTGATCAATTAAACAGCAAGTGAACATGTCTATTTCCCTAACTGGAGAACATGAACATGTGAGCCACAGTACTGCTAGAGCTGAGCAAAAACTGATCAATTCACCATTTGTAGGTACAAGGTTGTAGGTACAACCCCATCCTTTTGTCAAAATATTGTGGCCAAGAGCCTACACCATTCCTGAATAGGGTAAAATTATACTCATGTAGTTTCATGGTTGAATTTGAAAGGAGCACTCAAAACCCTCAGCTCAGATTGACAAACCTGTCAGTTTGGGGTTTTGCCACAACTGCATTTTTTAAAATGTTGTCAACTTTGTTCCATCCCAGATATGAAGAATGGTTCAGTTTATTTATTTATCTACTCCATTCCAGAACATTTCTACATATGCTTTTGATTTTAAAAAATTCCAAAGTGGTTCACAATAAAAACAGATACCTTGACTGAGATCCTATATCATGATTGCATAGTTACACAGTGGTTACACTACAACACCCTACTACTGAACATTAACACTGTGTAACCAACCAACACATACACACACCAAAACTGTGAACAGGTGAGGAAGGTGGAAAAGATCCATTTTGTGTTTTCTTCAAGATGTATTTTACCCCACAGATCTTCAATTTTGCCCTGAATTTTCTGCAACATGGTGCTTCACCTTAACCCTATGTAGAGCCAAAATAGTCTTTTACACAACAAGCACTCTGGTGTCCCTACAGTGTTAAAAAATTATTTGGGATATCTGATGAATGGGTTTTGCTCAGTGTCAAAGTATTGCTGGCTACTTTGTTTGGGAATGATTCTTTGCTCATTCATTCATACCTACCCTACCTCTACAAAGCTGAAAGTGTGGTTCTAAACCAGGGGAACAAAGAAATGTACATATTGTAAACCATGGGCAACAATGCTTCCATTGGTCCATCTCTCTGAAATAGGGATGGACATATTACTGCCCAAGGCAAAGGGGGAAAAAAACCCTCTTTGGCACCTTCACTGGTGGCTGGTGACTTGTATGTCAGTGGAACAGTGAATCCACTCTGGATTTTAATCCAGATTTTGAAGGGCTATCCCAGGTGCTAAAATTTATCTCTGAAATAGATCCAGCACCAAATTTAGTTCCACATTTACAAGCTGTCGAAATTACTAGCCAAATCTCATTTTAATACTGATGAAAGAATAGCCTCTTCTCCAACCCCAAAAAACAGCTAGATACCATGGCACAAGGCCAGCTGTATGACACACAAGTATTGTCTTCCATTCCCCCAACATCACTTCCAGTCTCCAAGGTCTGCCTCACACTGCCAGACTTCAGGCCCAGGCCAGCCCTGCGGAAATGATTGAAGACATTTGACTAGGGATGGAAAGAATATTTGAAAATATTCCAAAAACGGTTTAAAAAAAGTCTTGTGTGTGTGTGTCAAGAAACGCTGACGAGAAGTATATTGGACTGATGAGAATCTTCACAATTTGGGATGTTGGTGTTGTCAACAGCTGTTAATGCGACTTTGACTCACAGCGACCCTATAAATGAGAGACCTCCAAGTCACCCTATCATTATCAGCCTTGCCCAGGTCCCACAGACTCAGGGCCATGGCCTCTCTGATTGAGTCCACCCATCTGGAATGTGGTCTTTTTCATATAGAATCATAGAGTTGGAAGAGACCACAAGGGCCATCTAGTCTAACACCCTGCCCTACAGAAATACACAAAGCATTCCCAACAGATGGGCATCCAGCGTCTGTTTAAAAACCTCCAAAGAAGGAGGCTCCAGCACACTCTGAGGCAGCACATTCCACTGTTGAACAGCTCTTGCTCTCAGGAAGTTCTTCCTAATGTTTAGGTGGAATCTCTTTTTCTGTAGTTTGAACCCATTGTTCCATGTCCTAGTCTCTTTACCGACTGCATTCTACCTTGCCAAGCATTATTGTCTTTTCTAGTGAGTCATGACTTCTCATGATATGTCCAAAGTACGACAGTCTCAGTTTAGTCATCTTGGCTTCTAGGGAGAGTTCAGGCTTGATGTGCTCTAAGACCCATTGATTTATCTTTTTAGCAGGTGACAGTATCTGTAGAACCCTTCCCAGCACCACATTTCAAATGAGTTGATTTGGGATTTATTCTGCATGAAATTCACATGTGGCTGATTTGCATTTTCTGTGCAGGAAGCAACTTTTTCTGCATAGGAAATAATATTTCTACACAGAAAATTCTGTTTCCTGCACAGAAAATGCCATTTTCTTTCAAAAATGGTGTTGTTTTCAAAGACTTTCTCACAGCAGGAAGAAAAGTGCTAAAACTATGAACTTAGTGGAAAATTACATTCCTACATTTGACTGAAGGCAAAGAATCAAATGGGGCCATTTTCCTTTGTACAAAAGTTGCTCAGACTTGCAGTTGTTTCAGTTGCAGTATTTTTTTCAGTACTGGGACAGCATCCTTCACTGTACCTGTAGGCAGCAGGATTAGGACACATACAGCACACAGCAGTAGCCTCTAACATCTTGTTGATGTATCCCAGCTAGGGATGCAAATCTTCCAAAAAAAAAGTTTTTGTAGACAAAAATGAATGTGTGTTTTTTTTAAACCATTTTTCCCCCGATGCAGCAAACTCCTTGAAAAGTATGAAGTTTTCAAGCACCATAAACAGTTCTCAACTTATTCTGCATATTTGTTTGTGTAGAAAATGGCATTTTTCTGCAAAGAAAACAGTATTTTGTGCAGAGAAGTATTATTTTCTACACAGAAAAAAAATTATGATGATTTCTGCCCAGGAAAGTTGCTTTCTGCACAGAAAATGTCATGTTCTTCTCCCCAAAACCACATGTGCTTTTGGTCTGGAATGTGTCCAAACTGCAGATTCTCACTGATCTAGGATTTTCCACATCACAGTTTCATCACACTTGGGGAATTCATTTTTCATTTATTTTTCAACTGTTTGTGCTGCCTAAGGCCAGTGCCTCACATTGCTAAGGACGAGGCCAGCGTTTCTCTGAAAAGATTCCAGCCTTGCTTCCAGTCTAGCCACTAGCAGTACTATTTTGTTTGGCTTCTCTCTTGCTGATCCTTCTTCCTTGGATCATTTTTAGACAATATTTTAGAAGGGCAATGAAGTCTAGCCATTTGTCAGCATCACTGCTTCCTTTTAATACCGTAGCCTTTAAAAGAAAAGAATGGTAATAAAAAGCACATCACAGTCACAGATAGAGAGCAGGCTGTACATGTTATCCATGACATCCTCCAAAGAAAGACTGTGGCTATTTGCTCAGTCCCTCCCTCCCTCCACGTCTCTCCCTTCCAGGTATGTCTGACATTATTACAAGCTTCATTTTCTTTGTGTGTATATTTCTCAGGCCGGACTCTGGCTGCCCTCCTCTGGTCTCTCCATATTGTCACAAGCAAGAGTGTCAGTGCAAGGGGAAAAGGGAGAGGCTATGCCAGATCAAAGAAAAAATGAGAAAAAAAAGGGCTGGCATCCAAAATGGGACTTACTGAATGCTAGGCCTTTTTTCCTCCCTTGGGAAACACAGAGAAATGAATGCTACTGCAAGATAGGAAAGCTACCAAAGCTTGCCAAGTGGCAAGTGGGCCCTACAATGAACTTTTATCACTTTCAGTAGCCATGGGGAAACCCTAAAAGAGCCTAAATTCTGCTGTAAACCAATGAAGTGGGACTGAAGCTGCTAAGTGACAGTGTTTAGGATTTGGCACGGCTGGCCCAAGGAATTTTCACAGTCTCAGGGAAGGACAAGGCTGCACCCATCTCCCTCCCTATTCTATGCATAGAGACCAACTAGGCTGGCTGCTGTAGTGGCTGGTGGTTTCTGTGCCAGTGAGAACCCACTTAGGAGTTTAGGAGTTCTCCAAAGTACTGATCCCCAGCCCCCATATAAGTTCAGATGGAGAACTCCTTTAAAATTCATATTAAAACTTGGAGTGGATATGATGATGACAATGACAACAACAACAAGGGTTGCCCAGCACAATTAATGTGCAACTCTGCATGCAGAGATTTACACCACAGAACCTTAATATAGGCTCTCAGACCTTATTTCCTTAAGAGGGCAACAAAGATACCCAGAATTATGGGGAACAAGTCCTGTGGAGTAAACACTGGAGGAATATAGAAAAGATTAAGAGGGTGATGTAACAATGGCATTCAAATTCCTGAAGGTTTACTACATACAATAAGGCAAAGACTTGGGACTTTATCAGAACCCCCCCAAACTTGTTCTTTTGCCAACATAACTTCTGCTGTTTTTATGCTGGCAAAAGAACTTCCCGTGCCACACTTACCTCCTATCCATGTGAAAAGGTTTCCCCGGCAATGAATGAGGAGTAAATGGAGCTCTGTTCACTTCCTCTATTGAAATCCCATGGATTCTTGCAAGAATACAAAGCACAGGAAATTAAAAAAAATAAAAACAAAAATAACAAAGTAAAAGTTCACAAAAGCACATAAACACACTATAAAAGCCCCAAGTAAACTGGGGAGGGTCATAAAAAGTGCATCACCTACCTGGATGTCACAATCTCACCCTGAACTGTTCTGGCCAGACTTTTGCATGCTGTGAATTTTTAACTCTGGTTGTTTTAATGGTTGTAGGGTGCTTTGAGTCCTGAACTGTGAGGAAGGCAAGATATTAATAACAACAATAGCAATGCCGACAACACCTCACTTGGAGAGGCTACAGATTTGGGACCACCTGAACCCTTGACTGGTCTTCACACATCCCAGCTATACCTCCTCCATTCTCTTGAAACTTCAGCAGCAAAAAGAAGCCCATAACAAAAGGGGCACTTCTTGGAGGAGGAAAACAGATCCTGCACATGCTAAGGATCAGGGCTGTGTTGACACCCAAGGAAGCTGCAAAGCAGAACGGAAAAGTATGAAAAGCTAGCAACATCCATATTTAACAGTTGCTGATGCAACACTTCATCCTACTCAGCTCTCAGCGGTTCATTAGCTGGACAGCTCCCCTGTTATTTTTGCAAACCTTAGTCCCTGCCCTACTGGCCAGCTCTTAAGCAACATGGGAATCTGAGCCATACAACAGGAATGAGGCACCTGCCTTCATGTCTTTCCAATTAGAGAATCATGTAGAAATAGATTTTGTAGAACTATAGGCCAATTGCTTTGAACTGTGAAATATCTGGTCAACGGCAGTCAGTTTGTTTGTTTTTATAACTTTACAGTGCCAGTATGGGCTAGTTAAAATCCAGGAAGTGCTATAGCTGGGAGTAAATTCAATACACTAATGTAAAGGCAATGCATCATTTAAAAATAATAATCAATATTCATGTGTGTTTAAATATCAGCAATGGGGATCATTAAATGCTAAATTCAGAATAATCTATACCATAGTAGTTCTGATTCTACGTATGGATGTGAACACTGCACCGTGAAGAAAGCTGACAGGAAGAAAATCAACTTGTTTAAAATAGGTGCTGGAGGAGAACTCTATGGATACCATGGACTGCTAAAAAAGACAAATGAATGGATATTTGACCAAACAAACCTCAACTCTCACAAGAAGTGAAGATGATTAAACTGAGTCATATTTGGACACATGGTGAGATATGACATGACTCATTGGAAAAGACAATAATGTTCAATAAAGTAGAAAGCAGTAGGAAAAGAGGAACACCTTGCTACAAATGGATTGATTCAACCAAGGAAGCCACAATCTTGAGTTTGCAAGACCTGAGCAGGGCAATTGATTACCTAGAGGTCTCTCATTGATAGGGTCACCATAAATTTGATTTGACAGCAAATAACAACTGAGGATTCCCAGTGGAACACTGTCCAAATTGATGGAATGATTGAAGCATTTTTAAAACTCTCTCCATCAATAAAGGAAATAAATTTATCTTGTCTGTCTGTCCACCTTTGAAGTCTCCCTGAATTTGTCAAGATAAATACCATTGTTTTATTAGCAAGAGGCATCATTCAATTCATTCATTCATTTGTTCACTCACTAATTCATAATAAAAAAAGAAGGGTATTAAAATAGACATGAATGTGGCTTTTTATGCTTCAGATCCTCAGGTTCTTTATTGAATGTCTTTGCTTCTCAAGCCAACTCATGCTGTCCTGTGCATTGCAGTAGACAGGAAGTGCTGCGTGCTTTTTGTGTTAACAGGAAACAGAAATAAAGTGGGATGTGTTCTGAATAAAATTTTATATTCTTCATGTGAAGCATCAAAAGAAGGGGGGAAAGTCTGTATTCTAACCTGCTTACCTTTCAGATGCCAGGCACTGTACCCTTGAGTCCTATTTGTTAGTCTCAACTAGCACAGACTCATTGAATCAATTGCTGAATGCTGAGTCAATTCATACATTAATCCCATTCATTCAATGGGTCTTCTCTCATTGGAGTTAACCAATAGGATTATGCCTTAACCTATTATACTTCCCTCATTCTAAGGCAGGGACGGGAACCATCTGGCCCTCCAGATATTGTTGGATCTCAATTCCATCCTCTCTTACCACAAGCTATGCTGGCTTGGGTTGATGGGTGCTGAACTACAACAAGATCTGGAGTCTGCCAGTTCCCCACTTTCTCCTCATAACAAACCTATGAGGTAAGTCAGGTTGAGAGAGAGAGAGAGAGAGAGAGAGAGAGAGAGAGAGAGAGAGAGAGAGAGAGACTGGCGCCATGGTGACTTATTTTTCATCAGGGCTGTTTGTGCTTGAACCTTTCTGGGTCCTCATTCTTAACCACTATGCCACACTTACTCTCAATTAATGTATCAACCAGAGCTCTTCTTAGCCCTGCAGCTCCTGGCCACATGTAGCTGTCTTCTGTAACCATCCTTTCGGGTCATTGCCGGCTCCTCCCTCTGGCTTTGTCTTGTCTTCCTTCCTTTGAACTGTTGCTTCATACACTCCTTCCCCACACCTGAGGCCCATTTTCAATTATAGCACCATTATTCACAAGTAGGGATCACCAGCATTGAGGCCATGATATTGAGAACACAGCTGCGCTGGGCAGGGCACGTTTCTAGGATAGAGGACCATTGCCTCCCCAAAATAGTACTCTACGGTGAACTCACCACGGGTCAGCATAAGAGGGGCGCTCCAAAGAAGTGATACAAGGACTCCCTGAAACAACACCTCAGGCTCAGCCAAATTGATCACCAACAATGGTCCGCCCTGGCCTCACATCGGGAGGCATGGAGACACACGATCCACAATGCTGCAGCCTTATTTGAGAACTCACGCGAAACAAGTCTTGAAGAGAAATGACAACGCAGAAAAAATCACAACCTGGAAACATCACCCAAGGAGACCTTCTGCTGTGCTTTCTGCAACCAGACTTGTCTATCTCAGATTGGCCTTTTTAGTCATCAGCGCGCTTGCAGAAAGTGCGGGATGAGTCTTTCCTGAATCTTCATTTGTGAAGAGAAGCCTGAGAGAGAGAGACTCCACTTGGATTGCCATTCCATCCTATGGAGGTCTGGGATTGACAGTTTAGGGAGAGGCATTTAGAATTCCCAGCTGGAATGCTCTAGTGCCTCACCAGACTATTCGTCCCAGGATTCCATAGGATGGAGCCATGGCAGTTAAAGCAGAATGAGAGTGTTATAATTCTGTAATGTGAATGGGCCCAAAGCTTGCCACACTTTGCTGCATTTTAAGCCCCCACCCCCAGGGTTATCCTTTCACCGGAATCTGGCTTCTTTTGCCCTCCCTTCTCTCTTTGGGTGTTTCATGTCCACTCATCCTCTCTCTGGGATGACAGCACATCAACTAATGGCAGCCAGAAACCCCTCTGCCTGCCCCAACCCTCTGTGACAGAAATAAAGCTCTGCCAATCACTGTCAAAGGCTCCAACCCTTAGTAATTCAGTGCTGTAATGGAGCCACAGCCCACAGGGTCCAGGCACTGGGCCTTTTTGATTAGCAACAATAATGATATCATCTGCACCATGCTCTCAGGCTTCCATGTTCTCTCTGAACTCTGCTGAAATCCTCGCAGTAGTTGGGCAGTGTCTATTATCAAGCAACAGCAAAGTGCTCTTGTAATGCAAACTGTTTGCAGGTGTGGCCTGCATTGATTTATTACTATCATCATTTATTTATTTATATTGTGTCATCACTATACATGGCGCTTTACAAGTCTCTCTCTCTGGCTTTTCTTCTGCAAGCACGCTGATGACTAAAAAGGCCAATCTGAGATAAACAAGTCCGGCTGCAGAAAGCACAGCAGAGGGTCACCTTGGCTGATGTTTCCAGATTGTGATTCTTTCTGCGTTGTCGTTTCTCTTCAAGACTTGTTCGGTGTGAGTTCTCAAATAAGGCTGCAGCATTGTGGATAGTGCGTCTCCATGCCTCCTGATGTGAGGCCAGGGCGGACCATTGTTGGTGATCAATTTGGCCGAGCCTGAGGTGTTGTTTCAGGGAGTCCTTGTATCACTTTTTTGAAGCGCCCCTCTTACGCTGACCCGTGGCGAGTTCACCGTAGAGTACTATTTTTGGGTGGCGATGGTCCTCCATCCTAGAAACGTGCCCTGCCCAGGGCAGCTGTGTTCTCAATATCATGGCCTTAATGTTGGTGGTCCCTGCTTGCTCAAGGACAGCAACATTCGTCACATTAGAGGTCAGCAAAACAGTAAGATCTCTATATAAGAAGAGGGAGCAATCTGTAGCTCCCAACCTAATTTGAAGAAAACCTTCTCAAAGTGATCAGGAACCTTTACATACTACACAGCTATAGTTCTATGTTCTACTTTAGAGAGCTAGTGTGGTGTTTTGGTGTGGGAGGTGGATTAGGGCTTCATCTACATGGGCAGAATATGCCAGCTTCCCACTGACATATTCTGGCCACAGATAAGGCCCGTTATCCCCCATTACCTGCACGAAATGGGATGAATACCACCATACCAGCCCATCTCTGAAGCTGCCATCTCTGCCATCTGTGCTGCACTCTCTGAAGCCAAGAAAGGGGTCCGCAGCATGTGATCAAAGCCCCCTGCATACTGTGGGCCTGCTTCCTGGCTGCAGATAATGTGATGCAGACAGAAGTGGTGGTGGCTGCAGAGATGGGCTGGCATGGTGGTATGGTGTCCTGTGGTCCCTTGGAGCCCAATCCGTTTCATCCAAAATGAAGCAGTTTTCCCTGGGTATTTTGCTGAAATGTTTTTATTTATTTATTATATTTTATAAAACACAAGTTTTACATATATAAAAATGGTATAAAAATATCAAACTTCCTTGTCCACTGTGTTTGAATTTCCTTCAGCATCCAATTCCAACTTTCTTTTCTGAACACTTATTTCCATACTACACAATAATTTTGTAGCTACAATAAGTTTGAATAGTTTCATAATACATTACTTTTTTGGTTTATCAGTATCTCCAACAGAAGATTTTTTCCTTTTTCTTTTTCTACATAAATTTTCTCCATTCTAAACCAAAATCAGTCTATAAACCATGTTACAATGTGCTTACTCCAATCCATCTTCCAAAATTCAATTAGATTCCCATTCTCTGTTGAGTGTTGTTTTATCCAGCTGGTAAGTTGTTGCATTTGTGCTACTTCTAATAGTTTAAACATCCATTCCTCAGTTTCTAGAATCACTTTCCGCTTCCAATATTTCGCATAACAATTCTAGCTGTGGTGGTCATGTAAAACATTGTGCATTTAAATTCTTTAGGAAAATCCTTATCTATGATAGATAGTAAGTATAATTTTGGTTTTAACCTAAAATCCATTTTCAGTATTTTCCTTATCGAATTAATCCAAAATTTTCTTGCTGCTTTACATGACCGCTACATATGATATAATGAACCATTTATTTCATCACATTTCCAACAGTTGCTTCTTTTTTCCTTATACATTTCCGCCAATTTTTGTGGTGTCATATACCATCAGAATAGCATTTTATAACAGTTTTCCTTTCACTCAGTACAAGGTGAGAATTTCATATCCCTTTTCCATAACCTTTCCCATTCATTTAGTGAAATGCTACACCAAATATTTTGTGACCATTTGATCATGTAATCTTTAATCTGTTCCGGTTCCAAATTCAATTTTAGTAATAACTTATATGCCTTTGAAATTGTGATGTCTTTCTTTTCCATTATTCAAATATCTAATTCTGTCCTAAGATGTTCTGTTCCTAACAATCTCTTATCCATATTGTATCTTTTTACTAGTTGGCGATATTGGAATCAGTTATATCTAATTTGTTGCTCCTCTAATTCCTCCCGTGTCTTCAACCTGCTGGACCCTTCCTGAAATCTTATTAGATCTTTATATGCCCACCATTTCTCAAAGTGAATCATTTCTGTGCATCTAAAAGACTCCATAGGGGAGACCCACAAAGGTAGTTTGGTATAGATCTTGTTTTTAACTCCCTTCCATATGCTGAAATGTTTTAATGTGCTTTACCTCATCTTCCCCCTGTCTTTGCCCTGGGGGTCGTGAGGTCTGCCCAGGCCAAAATGGGACAAAGGCCTTTCATCGTATGGACTGCAGGGCCCTCAGAAGGGGGCAAGATGGGGTAAATAGCCCATCTAGACAAGCCCTAGGACTTTGGCTTTTTTCCTGGAAGCTATACATAGCTTGTGTTTTTATAATATGATCTTTTCTTCCTGTTGAAAGAAACCCACTATTTCCTGCTTTCTCAGAAGCATGCCTTCTTCACACTGTTATCAAATCACTTACACATTCATCTACTTTCTAGCATTTTCTTGAGGTAGCAGCACAAGCTCTTCTATGTATATCCAACACCCTGTTCCTAGAAAATTACAAGCCGACATTCAAACCAAGTCGCCTATAACATCCAAGAGAAAATGTTAGACTCCAGATACTAGCTTAGCAGTCTCAGGTAAAAGGTAACACAGAAGGACCATAATAGTACAACTCTAGGACTTATTAACATGCCACTGCCCTGGTTTCACTTCCTCTGCTTCTTTCCACATATTACCATTGCACTGGCAACAGGTTTATATAAGCAAAGGAAGCTGCTTTATATTGAGTCAGATTGTGGATTCACCTGACCCAGTACTGTTTAAACCAAGCTTAAACTCAAACTCGTGCCCTCTAGATGCGCTGAACTACAATTCTTGTCATCCCCAACCAATACAAGCAATAGCTGGTGTAGCTAGATAAAGTCATCATAGCTCTTCTTATGGAGTACAATCTCCTTCATCAATGCAAATATGCACAGGCATCTTGAAAGGACTTCCTTACCTAGCACTATTACAGGACCTAATTATATTTGTATACATTTTTGTGTTCATACACACAAAAATTTATATGCATTTTCTACACAGTGTACCCTAGTGCTTGCATTTTGTGCAGCCTCTTTCCTGTAGGAGATTTCTTTTCCCAAATGCTGTTCTCCTGAATGTATTTATTTTTCTACAAAGTTTTCTTTAGTGTACATTATTTTATATGCAGTTATTTTCTGTATTGCAACATTTAGAGAAGTGTGGAGTCTGAAGGATTATTATGATCCAGTTTGTTTATTCATTCAGGAAATTCAAATCAAGGCAGTTCGGGTTTTTTTTAATGCAAACCAGAAGATTTTTGCCTTCATCTTGTTGCCCTAAGAGGGGGAGGTGCTTTAGAGACCCACCCATGATGCAAAAATCTATATAATTATCTGGGGGAATTATTAACTCAAACAGAAGCCTGCGAGAGGTGGGTGACTTCAGGATCTTTTCACCTATGTATGCCAGTACAAACTGTACAGTTTAAAGTGAAATAATGTATTTTTAATTGGAAATAGCACAAAGTGAACTCACACACAGAACACGTGTTCCTAAGAACCATATAAGGCTAAAGCAGTGTGAGTCAGAAGGATTAGATAGAGCGAGAGATTTGGGAATATAGGACGATAGTTACCAGTCTTGAAGAGCAGAGTTTCATGCAGCGAAGATACTCAGACAGGCGTCTGAGGGTAGCACAGGAGGTTCTAATCTGGGGTGTGCCAAGAAAGAGAGTGGATGGATTCATCCACTGTGGCACACTTTAGTATTGTCAGGGGACTAATATTTCTACTCTGTTTAAAGGGTGAGGCCAGTTCTGTGCACGCTGCGCTCCACCAGAAAAATCCATTGCACAGGCTCGAAGGCTTGTGGGGGGAGGGTTCTGATTCACTTCCACTTGTTTTTCCCCCCATAGCTCTTTGAACAGGCAACACTATTAACCCAGTGGCTCTTTCCTTTCCTTCATCCTCAAGAATTTCCTTTAAGACAAAGGGAACTTTCCTTCCTCTTTATTCCTCACTCGATTCAGGCTGTCTTCCGGCCTGTCCATAATCCAAGGCTGTGAAAACACACGTAGCTTCACATTAGCATTTGCTGAACAATCTCGTTTTGTTTGGCCAACACTGAGACAGGGTGATTGAGGAACAGATACACGTTTTCTCTGTCTGTCTCCTTAGGTCTTAATTTTCAGACACCTGGATCAACTCCCAGCTCCTATTGACTTTTGTGCAAGCCTGGATTGAAAAGCATGTCTATCTACAGAGATTAGAGGGAAAGGAAAGGAGTCAGTGGAAGGGGGGGGGGTCACAATTAGATTGAAATCATACATTTTACAGCTCTGAGAAAGAGTACTCCTAATATGAAACTGTGTCTGTTTTTTGTTTTTTGTTTTGGGTGTGTGGGGGGTGTAATTTGTTTCTCTCTGGAATTTTTCATTTCTGCATAGCAGTGTGCACTATGATTGATCCCCTTTTTGTAACAAGCAGACTTTTGGGAGCTAGCAGGGTGTAGTGGTTTGTGTATTGGACCAGGATTCTAGTAAACCAGGGTTCCAATCCCTGCTTAGCCAAGGAAAACCACTGGTGAGCTTAGACAAGTCACATTCTTTCAGCCTCAGAGGAACACAATGGCAAACCCCTCTGAATAAATATTGTTGAGAAAACCATGAGATACAGTGGTCACAGGTCAGAGTCAATTTGAAGGCACCTAACAACAACAAATACTTTTTGACCCTCTTTCAACAACCTTACTACTCACCATTCTGTCCAGAATGTACTGTTGAGAGGTGGGAATTATATATATATATTTATTATGATGGACTGATCAGAGATCAAATAAACAACAATCAACTAGGTGGGAATTAAGACCTCAGAGATCCATGTCATGGGTTCAGTGAATCTCTTCTGAGTTTTATTCCAGACTTTAAAGGAGCTATCCAAGATGTAGAAGTTATGCTGGCGGTTTGTTTCAGCACCTGGGACAGTTCCTTTATACCCTACAGTAAAACCCATAGCAGATTGACATGGAAGCTACTGGTCACCATTTCTCTTTCACATCCCCAGAGTTTCCTGATAATCTCTTCTTTCTAACTGGTCTCACAAAACCAATATCTTCCTCTCTTTGGAGGAAAGGTGAGATCAAAATGTAGTTGATACAAGTTGCCAGGCCCATAGAACAGGAGTGCTTCTGTTAGAACTGTAGCATCTTCTGGGAGTCACATGAGAGCCTCAGAACTCTCTGGGGACCACATGGACTTCCAAAAATACCAAAAGACAAAAAAAAAGGGGGGATAGGTATGCTTTAAAGGTATGTTAAATTGTGTCCAAGATCCTACATGTATATGTAGCTCCACATGCCCAATTCTGCATCCTCTCACCGTCTGGCACAGCTGTCAAGCCCCAGGAGGGGTTCCTGCTACAGTTGATTACCATTGTAGAAGGGAAGGAGTCAATTCAGACCCTAGAGAAACAGCTAGTCTCAGAGCTGGCTGCTCCTCCTACATCCCCCAAAGCCTGGAGGACCATACTTACTTTCCATGTCTGCTCAGCTGAGCTGCAAGGCATGTCTTGGTGTTTTCTGGCTCCTGAAGTTCTGGGAGATGGGAGAGGCCAAAGCCACAGTCCTGTTTCCCCATTACTAGTAGTGTGTGTATATATGTCTTTGTGTACACATGCACACCTGTCCTCAGCTCTCTAGCTGACACTGGATGTAGCCAGGGACAGCCAGAAGTTTGTATGACAGGGACATCTGAGCAGGGCCTCTGCTCTGGATTTTTATTGAAGACTTTTGAGGGGGACTATCCAAGGTACTGAATTTATTTGGGGGGTGGAGTTCAGCACATTGGATAGCTCCTTCAAAGTCTGGGATAACACCCGTCTCACAAGATTCACCACACCACTGCAATGGAAGCTAGATGTGGAGCTGAAAAAGAGTACAATTTTCAGGGGTGAGCAAAGTGCAGCCCATGGTCCCTATGTGCCCCCGCAGGCCATTTTATTGTCCTAGGGACACTGCCCCCCCTTGACTGACCCCCCCCTTCAGTCACTTCTGGTTTTCAGTCACATTTGGTTTTGAAAAAGGTCTTCATGTGCTCAAATGTCTTCTCACTTACTCACCTTTTTGGGGTCCCCTGTTTTGGAGGTGCAATGGTACAAGGGATCTGCAGGGGGGGGTGATAATGGTAAGAGAGCTGGTTCATTGTGGGATGCCAATGATGGACTATCCCGAAAGCCCTGGAGGTTGCCCTCTCCTGATATAACAAGGCTCTGGAAACTGTTTTCCCCCCATCAATTAGAGCTCAGAAAAATTACTTTTTTTTGTATGACAACTCCCAGAATTCCCTAACCAGCTTGCTCCCTGAGGAGGCAGGGAGACAGAGGAAGGAAGGAAGGAAAGAAGGAAGGAAGGAAGGAAGGAAGGAGTGCATGGCTCTGTGACAAACAAAGCTTATAAAAGTTTTAATTTTGTTATGACAATTCAAAGAATCCCCTGGGGGACTCTGGGAATTATAATCTTAAAATAATTTTATCAAGGTCTGTTTATCATAGATCCATAGATTCATCCCCTTCCTACCGTCTTCCTTCCTTCCTTCCTCCTCTTCCAAGCCAACTCATGCAAGCCCCCAAGCTTTCTGGTGGTGGTAATGAAAACTCTAGGATTTACAGCCAAGTACTGTGTGCAAGAGTACCCGAGCATTATTAATGGCACCACTTGATCATGCCCATCTAATTCCAAAGAAAGCCATCCATCCTGAAGCCCATCCACTGGAGCAAAGCAGCTGCCAGTGACGCAAGACAGAGTGAAAAGTGAGTTGTGGCTCTTAGCCAGGCGATGAGACTTGATTGTGTAGGAAGACACCCAACGAGCCCTCTCTGTGAGGGAGCCTGCCCATAAATCTGCTGGTTATCTAGCAGATAGGACACCAGTCTCTGCTAAATACGTGCAGCAACCCCTGTGCTATTGGCCATTCTGTATACAGTACACATCAGCCATCCGTTATTTATACAGAGTTGGAAGGCAAAGCTATTAACAAGAACAAGCCTCCCTTTTATTTTATATTACTCCTAGAAGATGCCTCTTCTGTCCCTGCCTGGTGGTCCTGGCAATGCTGACGTGCCTTTTTTATCACCCTCTCTCCGTTCTGCCCAAATGAGAGACCAGATGGTTAATCTCAGGTTCAAACAAATTAGCAACACCAGAAGATTGGTTTATATTGCAACTTCCCTGTTCAGGCACTGAATCCTTTGTTCATCAGAGATGAGTGATAAGTTTATTTTGGCTCTTCTGCCCCCACCTGAAGAGTTTACCAAACAACAACAAAAACTCATTACAAAATCTTTGCATTTTTGACTGCAACTCCCAAAATTCCCTAGCCAGCATGGTCACTGAAACTGGGAATTGTAGGCCAAAAGCATAAATGACCTGAGCCAGGCTAGCATTTATCCAATAGGCAGGGGGGGGGGCAGCCCCTGCCCAATGCTTGGAAAAGTTACTTTTTGGTCTATGGCTCCCAGAATTGCCCAGGAAGCCTGGCCAGATACCATGATGGCTGGGTGATTGTGACAGGTATAATGTAAATATGTATTTTGCAACTTGGCTCCCATTGTCTTAAAATGTCTGGGGTTTGATACATTGCAGAGCTCCTTTCAAAGCAAACCATGGCTATACTGCAGCTCAGTTTAACCTGATTATAAATATCTCAAGCCCTGTCATGGTAGGCAGTTATAGCAGAATAATTCCACTTTAACTGCCATGGCTGCATCCTAAGGAATCTTGGGGATTGTAGTTTGGGGGGGCACTAGGGCTCTTTGGTTGATAATTCTAAATGTCACTTGCTAAACTTTATAATAAGCAGCATCAGATGAAATTCTCTCTCCTACATAACTATTTAGGGTACAGGAACTCCCCACAAATCATTTAACATAAGCAAGGACCCATTTTTCAAAACCTTTTCTGTTTTCTTTTTTGGTTTTTGGCATTTGTGGCAGTCCATGACCCAAACACTGGCCTCCACCAACCCATCATAGTTGTGCCTTCATTATAGCAATGGTTATTTTCTTCTAGCATTGGGGGTTTACAAGCATATCTTGATTCTCTGCTATAAATTGTCAGCGGACATGGGAGAAGACATTCCAGGAGAGCTTCTTCCTCTTCCTCTTCTTCATTCCTTGACCTCTCTTGTTTCTCTATAACTGCCAGGTCTTCAAATGCTTTCAGGCGATAATGTGAACATTTCACAGTGCAGATGTGAATCAGCCAAGAGGGGAAAGGCTGATTTGCTGACAAAGTGATGGCTTATGCCTCCTCAGAAATGTCTACTGTGTGGTTGCCAAGATTGCAAGATTTGACAACAGCAGTTGAAGAATTTGGCAAACAGGAAGGAACCCCATGATTATGACTGAAGGATCTGGGTTAGATATAGGGATGGGGATCATCTGGTCCTCCAGATGTTGCTGGACTGCAGCTCCCAGCATTCTTCAACATGGGCTATGCTGCCAAGTGCTGATAAGCATTGTTGTCCAGCAGCATCTGGAGACTTGTGTGTTAGAAGGTGGCCTTGAATGGAAGGTTGCTGGGGCAGGGGATGGATTTAAACCCAGAGGGCCTGTGGTAGACCTCATCAATAAATAAATAAACCCGAAGAAATCACATAAATAGGACTTGTGTGAGAGGCTTTGAAAAGTCAAACATATCCAGGCTGTACTCCTAAAAGGACAGAAATATACATCTCAGAAGTATGAGGCTTACAAGGTCTGTCCATTAAATAATGAGACTGATACAATAACCCATCTTTATTTATATGTATTACAATCCTAATGTTTGTCCCCTACAATATACTCCCCATTCACACTCACACACCGATGCAGTCTTGTTTTCCACTGGTCAAAGGCGTGGAGCAGATCAGTTTCTCTCAGCTGTGTCAAGACATCTGCCGTTTTCTTCTTTGCTGCATCAATTGACTCAAAGCATGTTCCTTTAAGCACCAATTTTACTTTAGGGAAAAGAAAATAGTTGCATGGTGCCAAATTTGGCAAATATGGAAGATGTTCAAGTGTAGTAATGAATTTATCGGCCAAAAACTGCTTCACAGAAAGTGCTGTGTGAGCAGGCACATTGTCTTGATGAAGAATGAAACCATTTTTCTACAGTTCTGCCCTTTTTTCTGGCTCTCTCTCTCTCAGCTTTGCCAAAACTTCCTTATAATAATGTTGGTTCACTGTTCTGCCTTCTGGAACCCATTCTGCCAAAATTATCAATGACTTGAATGACGGAATTAGGGGCATACTTATCAAACTTGCAGATTACACCAAATTAGGAGGAGTAGCTAATACTCCAGAGGACAGGATCAAAATTCAAAATGACCTGAATAGACTGGAGAGCTGGGCCAAAGGTAACAAAATGAAATTCAATACGGAGAAATGTAAGGTACTGCACTTAGGGTGGAAAAACGAAATGCATATACAGGATGTGGGAGACCTGGCTGAATGAGACTACCTGCGAAAGGGATCAAGGAGTCCTAGTAGACCACAAGTTGAACATGAGTCAACAATGTGATGCGGCAGCTAAAAAGGCCAATGTGATTTTGGGCTGCATCAACAGAAGTATAGTGTCTAGATCAAGGGAAGTAATAGTGCCACTCTATTCTGCCTTGGTCAGGCCTCACCTAGAATACTATGTTCAGTTCTGGGCACCACAATTCAAAAAGGATATTGACAAATTGGAGCGTGTCCAGAGGAGGGCAACTAAAATGGTGAAAGGCTTGGAAACGATGCCTTATGAGGAAAGACTTAGGGAGCTGGGTGTGTTTAGCCTGGAAGAAAGATGGTTAAGGGGTGATATGATAGCCCTGTTTAAGTATTTGAAGGGGTGTCACATTGAGGATGGAGCAAGCTTGTTTTTTGCTGCTCCAGAGACTGGAAAACGGAGCAATGGATGCAAGTTCCATCTCAATATTAGGAGGAACTTTTTGACAGTAAGAGCTGTTCGGCAGTGGAACACATTGTTGGAGCGTGGTGGGGTCTCCTTCCTTGGAGGTCTTTAAACAGAGGCTGGATGGCCATCTGTTGGGGATGCTTTGATCGTGATTTCCTGCCTGGCAGGGGATTGGACTGGATGGCCCTTGTGGTCTCTTCCAACTCTACAACTCTATGATTCTATGATTCTTTACACCTTTGATGGCAAAAAACATCCCCAAACCCAATGAGTGTGGCTTTGAATGTGGACCTGCTTTGATGTGCATTCTTAGTGCTGATGGTGTTTTCCTGTGCATTGACTGTAGTTTTGTCTCAGGATCATACTGGAAGATCCAGGTTTCATCACAAGTGATGATTTTTTGAAAAAGGTTTGGGTCTACCTCAAGTTGCTGCAGAATGTCACAATGCTCGACTTTTGAACATAGTATTTTTCCAGCACAAAACAGACAACACAGCTGCTTTAAATGATGACTGACAATTAACTGAATGGCTGAGAGTGCTGATGTTTGTCATGCAAGTTCTGACATCTTTAAGGTCACTACTCAAGCGTTTACAATCAGTTCTCCCTGATTTGTCTGAAAGGTAGAAACACAGTCTCACTATTTAATAGACAGACCTCATATATCAAACACCAGATTTTCCATTGCAAAGTCAGGGAGAGTATTTTCAATTCACTGGAGAGCTGAATCATGTAGGCTTGTTTGCAAATACCAAACCCTCCAACTGTCCCAGTTTGACAGAGACAGACCAGATTAATCCTCTGTCATCCCGCTTTTTCAACCTAGTCTTGTTATACTGGAGCTAATATTTTAAATACTGCTTTTAGCCTGTTTTTATCTTGTGTTTTTATCTTTATTCTGTATCCCCTTTTTACCTGTGCTGGTCTACGACCGTAATAAAAATTCTATTCTATTCTATTCAGCTGCTTGTAGCTCAAAACTGCTGAACTACTTTTACACTTTGAAATCAATTTTACAACAATTGAAGTATCTGCACTATGCAGTTATGTAAGTTTCATACCACTTTAAGGGTCATGCTTCCATGCACTGCTGCACTCTAGCAGAAATTTCTAAGCATTCCTTCAAACTACAAATCTCAAGATTCCATAGACTGGATCCGTGAGAGTTAAAGTGGCATAAAACTCATTTATCTGTGTAGTGTAGATGCACCTTAGGTTAAAAAAATATATTCTCCACTAGGGTGATAGGAATAGTATTTTTGTTCAGATTATAGTAATTCTGAATTTGCAGCTAGACTGACATTAGCATATGCAAAACATTATGCCACTCTATGTCCTCTCTTTTAGGGGCATACCTCCTATTCTCTGATGATTCATACCTGGTTCCCCTTACATGGTAGATTCCACTGGGATAAAATTCAAAGACATTGTGTTGGGTTAGCCAGGAATATCACTAAGCAAAAGGATCTTGTAGCATCTTTGAGACAAACTGTGTGAGAGAAAACTGTAGCGTAAGCTTTTGTAGACTTAGTCTTCTTCAAGTCCTGTCTAAACAGTCAAAATAATCCTCTTAGAATTTGCTGTGAATTCAATCTCTTTTTTTGGTAAACATGAAATATCGCTTGTGCGCACCATGGTAAACATGGTTTTCTTTAAAAAAAAAATGTTTGGCAGTGGCATATTTAAAAACACAAGTAATTATGGCCACCATCTTGGCTAGAGAACATGAGAAATTTATGGGCGATGTAAAAGCATTAAGAGAGTTTGCAGCTGCTGTGAATTGCTATTACTGCTGAGGAGCAATCCTTCCCCCCCCCTTGTATAGACGACCCCTAACTCCACGAAATCTTATGCTACAATCTTCTCTCACACAGTTAGTTTCAAAGGTGCTACAAGATCCCATTGCTTAATGGCAGATTCCAGATTTTATTTCTGGGCTCTGACTGATCACAGGCCCCCAGAAACCTAAAACAAAGGCTTACAAATCATTGAATGGAACAGAGTGGGAGGGAGAGCGGAAGAGAGAGAAGGTGTGAAGGATTTTTTATTCTCTCTCTTCCAAAAGACCTGGTTTTGTTTGGTTGGTCTTTCCAGAAGAAATGCCATAAATGCACCAATGACATCACCAGGAAGGGGTTGGGTTTGCTCCTTCTCTGGAACATGAATGACAAAAAGCAAAGAGTCAAAGCCAGGTCCTGCCACTTGTCAGATCTGGCATGCTGCTCTGGCCAACAGCTGGTGGAGGCGACTAATTAGGCCTCCGCTCTGCCCAGAGCCTGTGAGTGCAGCTTTCATTGGCAAAGAAAAGGCAGGCGGCCTCAACCCATTCCCCCCTTGTTCCATTAGCAGAGGCCTGCGCCATCCGATTACCTTGGCCCAGGTCCAAGGCCTGCAGGTCCTTTGCCTGCCTGATTTTTTTTTCTCCATGGCAACAAGGGGCTGCCCACTTTTGCCAAAACAGCAGCTGGTAGATGGTTGGTAGATTACCTGCCAAACAGATTTACTAGCCATGAAGTGCAGCAGCCAGGGGCTGTCGGAAGGATGGGTTAAATAAAGACTAGGAAGTGTATGTGTGGGGGGGGGGAGTGAAAAGGAGGAGTTTGTGTAACAAAAAGATGACTATCACTTTTAAAACATCACTACCCCCCTATAAAGGTTTCCACAGTTCCAGCTGCTAATTTGTGGGTAGACCACATCCCTATTCTTTTGGTTATGAAAGGCATTAAACAAAATGGGCTTTATCTTAATTTCAGTCCCTCCTGGGCTTTTAGTCTACAAACAAATAGACAGCACCCACCCACACACAGAGAGAGATTTCTAAAAAGCTCATTTGCATAACTGGATGTCCTTCCCATTCTTGACGAGCATCTGGTGCTCTTTTAAAATCTGAATTTCCTGTTTCTTTTCTCCTTCTCCCCCCCCCCAACTTTAGTTCCTATTGGTAGATTCAGACTAGACCTTGTTACTGGTATGTTATGTTACAGAGAAAAATGGGAACAGCCTTATACAGGATAAAAACAGTATACCCTATCCTCATACTGAGGCTGGAGCAAGTTTGTTTTCTGCTGCTCCAGAGACTAGGACACAGAACAATGAACTCAAACTACAGGAAAAGAGATTTAACTTAAGCATTAGGGAGAACTTCCTGATGGTAAGAGCTGTTTGGCAGTGGAATGTGCTGCCTTGGAGTATGGTGGAGTCTCCTTCTTTGGAGATTTTTGAACAGAGGCTGGATGGCCATCTGTTGGGAGTGCTTTCATTGTGTATTCCTGCAGGGCAGGGAGTTGGACTAGATGGCCCTTGTGGTCTCTTCCAACTCCATATTCTATAGTTAATAGCATTAATACAGTTAAAACAATGGATAAAACAAAAGTTTAAAACAATCAGACAGCAAATTGTATTAAAAGTATCAATTTAAAAGTTTTAAAAGGCAGTTAAAAGGATAAAAATACAACACCAATAATTTAAGAGACATTCTGCATTAGACAGTTAATAATCAGGTGCACACACACACACACACACACACACACAATTGGTTCTCCAAGGAGATTATCAGATGTGGCAAATATCCCATCAGAAGATTGTGACAAGAACAGGAACAGGCAAAATTATCAGGCGACGACATCCTCTAGTGTCTCAGGAGTGTAGCTCAGTCATGAGTAAGGCATCCCTTTTTATTTGTGGCTGTTTATTTGTCAATAAGAAAGGGAAGCCTCATGTGTGGCAGTGCTATACCCCTGGGACAGCAGAAGGACACAGTGTCTAATAATGTTGCCCTTCCTGTTCTCCCGTTCTGGCACAGTTTGGAATGTGTTTTTTTGCTGTGTTCCACTGCATCTGATAATCTCCTAAACTCCCCGGGGGGGGGACTAATAGCCTTCCACAATTGACCAATCTTGATATAAAAGGTTGGAAATAATGGGGGGAGGGATTCCCCTGTGCAGAGCTGTCCTTCCTGGGGGAGGGGGAACACTGACGATAGGGAAATCACTGTTACTTCTTATCTCTAGTAAGTGATTGCTGGGCTTGGGAGTAAGAGGCAGGGTTGTGGATATCTGGGGACAGGCTGACAATAGCACATTGCAAAGAGGTGCAGTGGTACAGCCCCATTCTGACATCATCCAGTGGATGCTCCTTCATATGGGTAACATATGAAGCCATGCCCTATGAGAAGCGGCTTAGAGAGCTGGATAGGTTTAGCCTGGAGAAGAGAAAGTTGAGAGGCGATATAATAGCCAAATTTAAATATTTGAAGGGATGTCATAATAAGGATGGAGCAAGCTTGGTTTCTGCTGCTCCAGAGGCAAAGACATGGAGCAATGGACTCAAAATACAGGAAAAGATATCCCACCTAAGCATTAGGAAGAACTTCCTGACAGTAAGAGCTGTTTGGCAGTGGAATGCACTGCCTCAGAGTGTGGTGGCGTCTCCTTCTTTGGAGGTTTTTAAGCAGAGGCTGGATGGCTATCTGTCAGGAGTGCTTTGATTGTGTATTCGTGCATGGCAGGAGGTTGGACTAAATGACCCTTGTGATCTCTTCCAACTCTATGGTTCTATGATATGAAGGTTTGTCCAATTAATTCAATGGACTCTCACCCTGGAATGTACTGCAGTTTAGAACTACTCACATGACTATTTCTGTGGAACATTGTGGAAAAAAGAAAGTTGATTCTTCTTACCAGAGTGTTCAGACTGAACGTCCACCATCCAAGACAAAGATGCAGAGCCATGCTTGAAAGCTAGCTGCTGTGCAGGCCTTCACTACAGCATGGCTGAAAATAGCTTCTACCAAACAACAGTCCCCACATGAAGAACCAAACCCAACACTAGGAGAAATGTGTCAATAATATTCATAAAAATAGACATGACATATTTAAACTTTTTGTAATCAGTTTATTGATATTTATTGACACATTTCTCAAAATAGCTTCTGCCTGAAGTTTCAATTCTCTGTTGATGTTCCTCAGAACAGCTTCCCTCTGTGTCCTAACTCTCAGAACACTGGGGTGCCTCCTAAGATCATAGCAAGCTCCTTCTCCCCTGTAAACATTTGAATTAACACTAATAACAGCCGATTAAAGGGGTTTCAAGAAATGGGGGAAATTATCTTTCTAATTTACATCTATTATAACAACAAATTATTAACATCTAATATAACAACAAATGGCAAATTAGTATGGTATATGCCTCTTCCTCTCTCCAGCAGAATTGACAACAATTCGGAGCAAAGCCTTGCCAAGTATGAGCACACCCGAAAATAATGGTGATAACGGATGAAACACGACAGCCAACCTATGTATTGCTATGCAAGAAATTTCTTTTAAGTGTATAAAGTGCTTCCCATACTTTACTAGAGTCCTTCCAACAACTTTGCAGTGTAGGTTAGCATTGTAATTTGGCCAGTTTTAGAATAGATCTTCACCAGACTGTAATAGCATTGTGTTACCTCTTTTAATGGGCATGATTCTATGCTAAGAAATTCTGTGATCTCTAATTTGGTGAGATATGTTAAAATATAGGAAGGAGGCTGGGAGTAAAACAAACCTCTAGACCCTCCATTCCAGGAACTTCAAAGCACATTTAGCTGAATAAATCACCAAAGAAAGATGTATTGCTGGCAAAGTAAAAAGGCAAGGCATTGCAGACTGGCACAGCAAAAATAAATGACAGCAAAACTTACAGGATAACAGCATAACAATTGGCAAGCATAATGAACAGAAAAAAATGCCAGCAGTAGGCACAGCCCACACCTGGGTTCTAGTAGCCTTTCTAATTAGGAACCATTAACACCTGAGATGAAACTCATCACTTGAATGCACATGTTATAACCCTGCTTGCAAGGGCTGTGGGTGGAAGCCTGCATACTGCAGTTATTTATGTCAAAACACACCATGAGGGTAATTTAAACACACAGGTAAAACTGTATTACAGCTGACAAGATACATAGGATACTCTGCTAGAGAATTAAAGCAGAGAATTCCAAGTACCTCACCAAACTATAAATACCAAGATTCCACAGGATACAGTGATGGCACTTAAAGCATTATAAAAGTCCTGTAACTGTGAAGTACACACCTACTCTCTAAGACTCCCAAGAAGCTGGCCTCCAGCCCTAGCATCAGAAAAAAAAAAGGGGGGTAGTTTTTGCTATTCAAATAAGACAGACCCTTGGATAGAGTGAAGATGACAACTATTGCTCCTTTGGCCAAGGATGGGGCAGAAATGGAGATTCCAGGAGTAACCAAGAGAGTGGAGTATTTTATATAATACTTTCCTTCTGTGGGGCAGAAATTCAGGGCCCCATCCTACAGGACACCCCAGAAATACAGCTGGGCTACCTTACCATATTTTGAAATATGTGGAACACAACAGACTGAGCAGAGGCAATGGCTGAGGGAAACCCAGCAGGAGAAACCACAGTCCTTCAGATGATCATTTGGACCCTGTCATGATGGAGTCCCATCATGCTGCCTTAAGGTGCAACTCCCATCATTCTGCTACAGAACTATAACTCCCTTTGTCTGTAAACAGATTGTTTTGCCAGTATAGTATCAGGTCTCTCTCTCTCTCTCTGACTTTTCTTCCCAAATGAAGATTCAGGAAGGACTCATCCCGCGCTTTCTGCAAGCGCGCTGATGACTAAAAAGGCCAGTCCAAGATAAACAAGTCTGGTGGCAGAAAGCACAGAAGGTCTCCTTGGGTGATGTTTCTGGGTTGTGATTCTTTCTGCGTTGTCGTTTCTCTTCAAGACTTGTTCAGCGTGAGTTCTCAAATCAGGCTGCAGCATTGTGGATAGTGCGTCTCCATGCCTCCCGATGTGAGGCCAGAGGGACCATTGTTGGTGATCAATTTGGCAAGAAAAGGGTTAATGGAAGGGAGGGTCTAAAACACCACCTCCACAGAGCTAATGAGATGACATCATTACCTGGACACCATGTGACTTGGGCTGACCAATCACAGCTTTAAGCCCGGGAACTCTGATGAAGATTTTACTGCTTTTGTTTCAAGCTTCTAGAGAGAGATTGAGAGAGATTCTGGAGGGAGATGTGAGAGAACAAAGACTGCTATGCTGGTGGAGCAAAGCCATCTCACCTGGCTTGAGCTCCCAGCAGCCTGAATAACATCTCAAGGCAACAAACTGCAAGTATTTAGTAGAGATTAGGGCATGTTTAGTTGTGTTAGGGAATTCTTTTTAATTTCTTTACTTTGGTTGAATGTAGCTAAATTAGTAACTGAATGTAACCTGTAATGCTTTAATCTTAATACTCTGTGATTGATATAACTTTAAACCTGCCTGAGGTATGGGAGAATCCTGCCTCATGTGAGATTACATGACTGCTTCACTTGAATAAAGTAACTTTATTAATCTTCCTATAACTGATGCTTACCATGTGCCTTGCTCTGACTATGCTACTGTGAGTTTCCTCTGGGGTTAGGAGGAGGGAGTTAGCCGATTCTATAGCGGCAAGGAGTGTGTTGTGCATGAGAAAAGGGGGGTTCCCAAGGGAAAAGAAACCCCCCCCCCAGTTTGACTCAGTGGGTGGTGGTAGCTGGATGGTTTGTTTGTTTGTTTTGGGGGTCTGTAGGGAGCATCCTGGAGTGATGCAATTCAGGACTAATCCTACAGGGAAGGCTAACCTGGGGGTCCTGGGAAGTGAACCCAGGTTTAGCCCATGACAGACCCATGACCACTGTCTAATGCCCCTAGTTCTCACTCTGTTCCTACTGGTGGATTGGAGCCTGTTGAAGAACTGGACATGCTAGAGAAGCAGAATAGGAGACTCTGGGAAAGAAAGAGGAGCCAGGAACATCAAACCAATGAAAGGGATATGCTTTCTTTATAAATAAAAAGTTAATACTGAAGCCATGTGTGCCTGACTACAACAGGCAAGGTGAACTGCAGCTGCCACCAGAGTCCTGTACTGAGCATGTGTGAACAGCAAAACAGAGAGAAAAGTGAAGAGCAGAGAAGCCTTCCTCACTAGATACCCCCAATACATTAAAAAAGCACACATCTATAATTTTGGCCACCAAAGTGGGAATCATAAGAAAAGGGGGGGCTGGGTGCATTTGGAAGAAGCGTTTAAATGGTCACTAGAAGATTGAAAATATTTTCCTTTATTTTATGCAAAGCTCATCTGACCTCTGAAATATAGGCTACAGAACCTGGTGGTCTTCCATCCAAGAGCAAGGAACTGGCAAAACCACCTCTGAGTATTCCTTGCCTCAGAAAACTCTGTGAAATTCATTGGGTCACCATAAGTTGACAGCCGATGTGAAGGAACACTAGTTGTTTCATTTCAGAAGCGTGTATTGTTAGTTTTGAATTTTTAAAAAAAGTTTGTTGAACTGTTTTTCTTTTTTGTAGTATAGGATACTAATCCCATTCTTTCCATGTTATTTCTGCCTCTGGTGCCAGCTTTTCTACTGTTTAGAAATACATTTCTTTCATTAACTGAGATGTACCTGCACATGTCAAACTGGAATAGCCTGTGGTCAGCCAAGTTATGCTTTTCTAATGCAACTTTATTCAAAGGACCAACACCATTCTGGCTTTCAAATAAGAAAAGGACAAGCTACTGTATCACAAATGGATACTAATGTACAACAGACAGAGTAGAGCCATTAGCAATGCATAACTGTGGTGGTGGAAGGGAGGTCAGTTCAAGTAGTGATGTTCTCTGATATCAGAAGAAAGGTGACTTCAGTGGGTGTAGAGTATGTCTGGGTAGGAAAATGGGCATTGCCCCCCCCAATTAAAAATTCTGCACCCTCAATGAAATTTCCCTTCTGTCCCCAAATTTCTAGTATTGCAGAGAGTGAGACATTGAAAATCATCCACATCTAGAGCTCTTCTATTTGCCATGTTCACATTTCCTTGATAGTTTTGTTTTCCCCTTTTCCCTGTTTCTAGTATTGCAGAGAGTGAGACATTGAAAATCATCCACATCTAGAACTCTTCTATTTGCTGTGTTCACATTTCCTTGATAGTTTTGTTTTCCCCTTTTCCCTGAGTGCCCAAACTGTATTTCTAAATACTCAACTGACATCTTTAGTTTCTGCAAAGGTAGAAAGTTGGGGACTGAAGGGAAATTTCATGTGAGGAGCAAAATTCTTATGGGCAGCAATATCCCGTAGCCACACCACTGCACAACTCCCTATTTTGATCAGCAAAATGCTGGAAGGTATGAAACTAGGTAGAAAGGGGAGTCGAGGAGATGCAGAAATTCTTGAAAGCTACCAAACTTGCAGCTGAAACCTTCCAGTTTAATAGTAATATTTGCTACTTTTTGTTCTTGGCTGGTCAGTAACAGATGGTAGAGACACCTGTTCTTCTCTGTTCAGCTTTTGTTTCTGTGTTCTGCCCTGCTTTCAGCCTGGATATCATTTGTTTGTTTATTATGAGCTGAGCCTCTCTTCTGACATAAACAGAGATTAGCATAACAGAATTTATTCCCTAAGAGGGAACACGCCTACATGTAAATTCATTAGAACAAAGTCTACTACCGGACGTCACACAAGCTGTCTTTGCTTCATTACTACAAATGGCATCAAGCTCTTCTTCCCACTTCAGATGGAAAAAATTGCTTGGAAATCATACCATCTCAAAGAGACTGCAAGGCCAAGCTTAGAAAAGCTTAATAAATCCATCCACTTTAATTGTCAAGTTCCCGGGGCATGAAAGACAAAGACAAAAGAAGAATGTTAAATGGGTTTTTTCCCCATCCCCCTCTGGGAAATGGAAGTTTAAGGAGCCAAAGCAGAGAAGGATTCATTATTGCAGAGGCTCTCTTATTATCCTGTGTGAACTCGCTGGTGTTGCTTTCTTGTGGAGACAGCAGTTGTCAAGGTCGTGCCTTAATTACTTACAGTTTGGGGTGGGAGGAAGGAGAGGTCATCCTTCCAATGTCAGTATCAAATCCCAAAGGGTAATACACGAGAGAGCTGAGAGATACAATATTTATGAGCGCAAGAATGGATATTTCCAAGGAAGACTTCAGCCTGAGGTTGGTGGATCGGGGGACTTCTGATTCATCTGATGTCAGTTTAATAGGTGCATCAATCAACTCAGATCTTAGTTGCAGCTTAAACATTGGAATTGGTGGCTCATTCATTCCAGGCCTATCTCCCCCACCCCCACCTTCCCTGCACATATTGCAGGGAGACTTGCTCCCTCTTCTCTATCTCTACATGTCTCTGTTTGCTGGTGATGCCATTTAAGCAGCTTGGGGCCTCAATACCTGAAGGAGCATCTCTCCCCATATATACCTGCCAAAGGATAGAAGTCTTCAGGAGGAGTCCCATGAGCAGGAACAATATGATGTGAGATGATATGGGACAGGGCCTGCTCAGCTATTGCTCTCCAGGTGTGGAATGCCCTCCAGTGGGACACCAACCTTGGTTTCTTTCTAGTGCCAAGTCAAAGCAGGGCTTTTTATTAAAGCCTTTCATTTACTTTAAACATACACATTCATGGTTGTTGCCTTTTAGCTGTTTTGCTGACAGACCCAGGGAATAAAGAGACCAGATTTTTATTTAAATTATCTCCTATTTAGTTTGATCTGGGGAACTACAAGGAAGGGGGGGAGGGAGTGTTAACCTGATGTGGGAGCAGCTGGAGCAGGAGGTCTCTCCCCAGCCCTTCTCCCCAGCCCTT
Source organism: Gambelia wislizenii (assembly GCA_030847615.1). Classification (NCBI taxonomy): domain Eukaryota; kingdom Metazoa; phylum Chordata; class Lepidosauria; order Squamata; family Crotaphytidae; genus Gambelia; species Gambelia wislizenii. Next base: position 318,624,099 of record JAUMIR010000004.1, read on the forward strand.
CTCCCCAGCTTTCCCTGGGCAAAACACCTGAGCTCCAGGGATAACCCAAAAGTTGAGTTACTCCCCAGCCTGCCCATATCTGGAAGGCCAACCTGAAAGTCCCTCCCCCAAGTCACATGACTTGAGATGAGGGTTTATCCCCCAGGCCTCAATGTAAATCCCTTTCCCTATCTCCTTAGTCGCAGGACATAGAGTGGCAGTTCCAGGGACACCCCTTCACCAAAAGATGGTCCCAAAAATGGTCACCGACTAACAAACTTCCTCCCTTCCATGTGCCAAGTGACCACCTATTTGAGATACCACTTTATCCGATTGTCTGATATCTGACTGATCACAGTATGAGGTAGGCAAAAAACCCTCCCCAACAAAGGGGGGAGGTAAAAACTCCTACCTGGACCTGAAGCAACCATGAAACACCACACTATGTCAAAGGCAGGAGGGTGGGCTGAAAGAAGATCAAGAGGAAGAGGCGGGGTGGCAGAGCCTTAAATATACTCTGCCCCTGCCCCTGCACTCTCATCCATGGTGTGCCATGACATCAATTACACTGGTTCTTATCCCAGCCTGCCAGCAAATGTGCCTCCCCTTCCCTAACAGCTACGCTAGAAGGGTCTGTGTGTGTCTGAATTATTTTGTCATGCTTAACATGTTTTTTATTTTGCTAACGCTATTTTTTATTGTTTTAATCTGGAATTATCTTATCTTTATGCTGCCCTGAAATCCCATGAAAAAGGGCAGGATATAAATTATTTTAATAAAAGAAATCAATTAATAAATGCCTCACTTGTGAAATAGCCTTAGGTTATGATTTCACTTACTGTAGTGGTAGACCTGTACACACAGAATGATCCTCTTTGCACAGAGAAGGAGCCTGCAGCCATGTCCTCCCTCACTGCAACCTCACTTGTGAATAAAGTGAAAACCTTGCCATGTTTAAGTCATTCTTGTTAAAAAGTAGCACTGTTGCTCTTCGTTATTTTAAAAAGTAACACATTACAAGTAACTTCATTTTAAATACATGATTTCTGAGCTCTGGGAGCAGCTCATCTAAATTGCATGAATTAGCTCAGTGTCTCCATGTCTGCATTGGGGTCCTAGGGGAAAATTAAATATTTAAAGGTGTTCTAGTTCCTTCCAGTATTTGATTACTTCCTGACAGTGGGAAATAGCCAGTGTCTCTGCATGTAAATAGCAAACTGTTGTCAGTGGATTATGGTGCGGAATGCTAGGTATGTATATGGGTTCAGCTTTTTCCTCTGAACTGATTGTGTAGCCTTGTGTACAACATTGTCTTTCAGCCTCATTTTTCCTACCTGCAAAATGGAAATAACTGCTTTCCTACCTAAGAAAGTGTTGTGAAAGCAAATGCAGTAAAAATAGGAAGGGGGCAAAAAACAAAAACAAAAACCGCCCTTCACAAACTGAAAATGCTGCATTAATGATTTCTAGACTGACAGCAGCATGTTTAAAAATATCAACAAAAAAATCAGTTCTTTTTATATTTCCAGGTCATACAACACCACCACAAATCTCAAAGAGCTATTGTTGGCACTTTAGAAGGTACACTGAATGTTGCTGCCAATGCATTCAGCATCTGCTCAACTCTACTGCTTCATTACATGAAAGGTAGCTAATCAGGTCAAAGAGCCATATTAATAACTAATAACCACAGAGCAAATATGATTAAAATTAATTACAGTGAGCAAATCAATCTACAGTTTTCCATAGCTTTTACAATGCAGAAAGGCATTCCTGAAAGTTATTAATACTGCTGTGACCTGGAGGAGTACCAAAAGGTTCCAGAACTAAAATCTAGTAGATGTTCAAACTACAGTAACAGCTAGCTACAGGTTATTTGTGTTGTCATGCATGTTTATAATCTATGGATTATTTAATCTAAGCAGTCTTTTCCCAGTGATTTATTGATTGTGCTTCCGGCAGACCTGCACAAATTGTTAACCAAATATATCCCAACAAGAATGTTGTATGGCTTGTCCTGTGTTTTCTGACAAATATGGACCAAATAAGGTGTGTGTAGGGGGGGATTTATCAAGAATTCTTGGTAGCGCTGCTGTTCATGGTTGATGAATTGCTAGGCTTAATGCGGTCATATCAGCTCAGGCACTGTAACATCAAGGCTAAGCTGTGAGCAGACACTTGGAGTTGGGAGTCAAGATCAAAGAGCAATTCAGATCCAGTGGTTTCCATATCAGCGGAGCAGTGAATCTGCTTCATGTTTCAGGAACTATCCAAGGTGCTGAATCCTATCTCCAAAATAGTTTCAGTACGTTAGACAGCTCCTTTGAAATGCAGACTAAGGACTTTATCAGAAAAGGCAAAAATTGCACCATAATGATACAACAATAACCAGCCAAAATTATCAGATGATGTTGTTATCATCCCATCACCAGCATGTGCACAAACCATGAATAAAGTGTCATTTCTTATTGCCGGCTTAACCCATCCATTGATCTTCAATATCACAGTATTGAAGGTGTGCGAAAACACATCCTGCTATAATCACGAGAATACAACATGAATGGATGGTCCTCTTTCCCTCCTCCCCATTGCCAGGGAGAAAACTTCTGGGTGGCAACATGAAGACGATCGACAGGATGCTCTTTTTAAGAACTTTCCCATTTTGCTGGCAAGTTTTAAAGTTTGTTTTTTTGCTTGGGTGTCAATTTACTTTGTTATTTAAGGTGTTTTTGGAGTTTTAACCATGCTCGCGTCTTCTTGCAAGAACCACCGAGATCACGCATCCTGGCTAACATGGAAGTAAACTCCCATTCTTAAAGTCCTAGTGCTCATTGTATGATAATTCTGTGGTGATTTCTTCATATTATTACAGCGACGTGAGAAAAGTCCCGTGGAGGTAAGTCCCTCTCTTCTTCTTCATCCTTATCTGAGTGGGCAGGACTCTCTGCTGGAACTGATGTCAACCCACTTGGACCAGGCTCTTCCTCTGCTTGAGCCTCTAGGTTGGCAGGGCTCTCTGCTGGCACAGGTGTAGATAAACCTGTGCCAGGGTCCCTAGGGCCATTCCCTGTCATGTCCTCCTCTGACTCTATAGCCTCATCAGGCTCACGGGGCATGACACTGACACATATGAAAGCCACCAGCTGCCACTGTCAGGATCTAGAGACAAATAATAAGACAGGATGAGAGAACAAGTCAAAACCAATCAGCAAGAACAGAAACCCAACTTCCCTGGAAATATAGGCCCAGTTTAACCAATATATATATATATATTTGAAAAAAACCCTCACATACTCTGGAAGGTAGGGATGTAAATTTGTTGTTGTTGTTAATTTTCTTCTCAAAGGAAACAATAATTTTGGCATTTTTTGCAGAAAGAGAAAAGAAAAAAACTACATGGTATTCAAAATCTATTTGCAGTTCACAAATTATTTTGTGCAAAATTTGCCTGAGGTTGTTTTGTTTAGAAAACAGCAACTTTTGTGCAGGAAAAAGTGTTTTCCATGCAGAAAACAATGTTTCTGCCCAGAAAAAAAAACCTTATTTTCTGGGCTGTTTCCTGTAAAGAAATTGGCCGGAATCCTGTTGGGGACTTACATCTTTATAAGTGACTTATGCCTGTGGGAATTAGAACTGGGCAGTTCTGTAACACTCATATCCAGCAGAAGGCGACTGGTATGCTGCTACATAGGGGAGCTGGCAAAGTGAACAATGCACATCTTGCTGGTGCCCTGTTACACATCTTCACAACTCACTAAGAGAGTTTCTTAGTCCTTCTGCAACATAACTAAGTATATGTAAAGTTGAGTCATGTAGAGCATGATAAGAGGATTCCAGCCAATGCTTTCTGTACAAAACAACCACATATGAATTTTGTACAGAATAAGTCCTCAAATATAGCATTTTCTGCACAGGGAGAAGCATTCTCTTATGCAGAAGTGTTTTCTGCATAAAACACTCATGTATACATTTTGTGTAGAATAACTTCTGAATGATGAAGATTCTCATCAGGGATTCACAACACTTAAGAAACACATTTTAAAACCATTTTTTGGGGGAAAATTTTCCCCAGTAGGGATGGTGCTACTGCATTCCCCACCCCCCAACATATTTTGCCCCCATGTGCTTCTCAGATTGTGTGAAGGGCCTTTTAAGTAAAGACCAAAATGTTAAAGTGGGATATCGGGCGAGCCAGGAGATACTATGGTACTAGGGCATGAGTTCTTGCCAACTGCTTGTTGCTCATGAGCCATACGTTGCCCACCCCTGCTTTAGAGGGACAGAGTAAAAGATGAGCTGTAGGGCTTCTGTTTCTGGAGTCCGGAAAGAGTCTGCCGCACCATTTAGTCCTGGTCTTGGATGTCAGCTACAGCTTACATGAGTCCTATTTCATTTGTGAAACAGCTTGTAACATCTAGTGCATGAAAGATAGATTTTGATGAATAACTAAGATTTCATTATCTGAGCAGGCAGGAGGCTGAGACCGATCAGAAGGAGGTTGCATAAATCACCGGGGGAAGAGGGAGAATGACAGATTTTGCATGCCAATTCAAGCCAAAAAATGGTAAATCTCTCAATTTTGATCCAGATTTATTAACAAATCAATGCAGAAAGCAGAACAGGACCATGAAACTCAAGAGCAATTAACTAAGCAAAATGCCCGATTGTACTGCTCAGTTTTATGTAGGCAATGCATTATAAATTTTCTTCTTGATAACATTTCCATGCAAAATGCAAGATGATAGGAAAACAGATCTTTCCTTTTCTCCTCTGTCTCAGGACCATTGCTATCCATTAAGGTGCACCATAAAAAATGGTGGAATAACATCAATTTGTCAGAATGACCAGACACTGCTAAAGGAGAAAAATTTATTCTATTGCTAAACCTTTAAGTATTACATTGCTCAATTAAATTGGAAATCTTTCCCTGATGTCCTGGTTCTATGCAATGGCTACCAGTATCATTGGTGGTAGTTTGCAGAAGAATTGGAAAAACCACATGCAGAGTTCATAAACAGTTAAGCAATGTCTAGAAAACAGTCCACTCTGATTGCACACATGAGCCAGCACATAGATAATAAATGTCCAAAGGGAAAATCCAGTCATCTGAGCCAAGGTCACAACTAATAATTCACAACCAAGGTGTTGGCAGAGTGAGGAGTGTTCCAGGAGCAGAAAGAGCAATGAGACACCAAGGTTTGGACGTGTTATTTCCAACAAAACCTGGCATCGCCAGCAGCCATTTGTCCAGTTCCAACTCACTCTCCACTCACTATGCAGATGCATCTAATTAGCCTTCTTCATGTCCACTTTCTATTCAGTTTTTGCTGTACCTCTGCATACTTTCTGAGGTAGAATTATTCTGTCCTGTTTCATTTAGATTTGGTAAACAGGGACTTGGAGCTAGATCTGCATCCAGATCTTCTGCAGAATCCCACTTGTCTGGAGGAGGTGAATCCTTAGCTGTCACCTGAGGGCTGTGGTTTCTCCTGACTCTTGGTCTCTGGTCCATCTTGGAGCAGCATGTTCTGGGGACTCTGAGGACTTTGGATCTTTATCCAATGAGGACCCTCTAGTGGGGGCATGCATCTGACCTCTGCCATAGTAGATTTTTAAATAATATGTGAAAAAAAAAGGAACTAAAATTATTACAGAACTACTATGCATGTTCCTATGACTTTCTCTTCCAACCATCTGTCCTAAACTCTTTTTCAAAAAACCACTCACACATTCAGTGAATTAGAGGAAAGCAAACTATGGACTTTATCAGACTAGCATCTAAAAATGCTGTAATTCCACTATTGAGGAAAGCAGAAACATAGTAGCATTATTAAACTATATTGCACGTCGCTGTAATTGTGCGATACTACCATCACAGAATTATCACATGACCACCACTAGTACTTTAAGAATGGGATTTTACTTCTGTGATTTAGCATGGGTGAGATTTTGGCAGTTCTCGCAAGAAGATGTGAATGCGCTTAAAAACATCCAAACCCCCTTAATTAACAAAGTAATTCAATACATAATAATAAATATTATTATTATTATTATTATTATTATTATTATTATTAGGGAAGTCCCAGGTAGAGTGCATTACAGTATTCTAATCAGGAGGTAACTAAAGCATGAACCACTGTGGCCTTCCTCAAGAAAGGGTGCAACTGGCACACCAGCTGAATGCGGGCAAATGTGCTCCTGGCCACTGCAGCAACCTGGCTTTCCAGGAGCACTGCTGGGTCCAACATTACCCCCAAGCTATGCACCTGAGCTTTCAGGAGTGGAACTCCATCCAGAACAGGCTGTGATTCTAATCCCAGGTTGGTTTTCCTACTGACCAGGAGCATTTGTGTCTTGTCTGGATTAAGCCTCAGTCTGTTTACCCACATAGAGTCCTTTACTGCATCCAGACAACTACCGCAGTCTCCTTGGAATTGGTTTTAAAGAAGGGCTTTTTTATTATAGTGGCATGATTTGCTACAAAAGTTCAGTAGTGTGGTTACTGAGGGAGCTCAAGGGCCCACCAAGAAAGCCATGTGAAAAATGGCCCAAGGATGGTCCAAAATATGGCAGAGTTGCACTCCATACTCCTGTGGGGATTGGGAACTGTTTGGGAACAAAAAATAAATTGGGAATGGCATGCTCTCCAACTATCCCAATATGGCATGGACAGTCCTGATTAATCTTCTCTCCTCCTACTTTTTCAGCTCCATTTAAAATGTCCAGTTTCTCTCCCCCCCCCCACTTTACCCCTTGGTCCTCAGCTTACTTCCATTGCTGCAAACTGAGTTTAAAGTGCAAAGGTGCACTTTGAACTCCATTAACTTGGCAGGCAGGAGAGGAGAGAAGGGGGCTGGAGAAACTTGTTCTTCCCAGCAGGCTCAGGCAAAAGCAAACTGCTGCAGCCTCTCCTAATTTGTGTGTTCTTCCTCATTAAGGACTTTTGCCATCCTGACCACACTTTGATATTGCATGGCCATGTGTTTCTGGTCTTCATATGTGAAATGTTGGAAGGTATGTTAACTAAATATGCAGCGGTTTAAGTCATGGCCAAAAGCTCGTGGCTAGTCAGTGTGGTCCCAATCATATGTTGTGCAAATGCATGGGTACTTCCCATATGTTGTTCGAATGCGAGTACTTCCAAATGAAGTTTAACCTTCAAAACAGAAGTTTTGTCCCTCCTTAGAGTGAGCACTAGAAGCTAAGAAAGAAAAGAGAAAAGGGGGGAAATCAGGGCTCCATCCTTTCAATATTAAAAGCACACACCACGGTTTCATTGTATGTTCAAATTTCCTTCAAAATATTTGACTGAATGTTTATAAATTTTAGGTGCCACCTCTCATAGGCAAAGTGATATTTATTATGTTATTTTACTGCATTTTTTTCCAGGCGTAATAATAGCAGATTTCTTCATCTGGAAAGATGTGCTTGATCTCTCGGCAGCACTAAGATCAAGCTGCTTTGCAGCAATTTGCAGCAGCTGGATTCAGTTAATTTTCAGTTATTACCCACATTGCTTTCAGGCAATAGCAAGTTGCATCATCTTCTCAGGGACTCGGGAATGACCTAAGGTGAAAGGCTAATCATTTGGGGATCATTAGTAAAGCACTGCATGCCTCAAGGAGGAGGGACAGGAAAGCATAATTGTGACCATTTGTGAACAAGGAAGGGGTGTTTTCTAAGCCACAGCTTATTTTATTTATTCATTATTTAAACATTTTAAAAACCACCTTTGATCCTCACAGACACCAGAGCAGTGTCTAATTAAAACAATAAAACAACAGGGGGAACAAGCAAAAAACAAAACCTAAAATACAACATCTTAATAGAAATATAGGAAAATGTGTAATAAACCTGACTCAGCAAACTGAAGGCCCAGGAAGTTTAAATTTGACTTTGATAACACAGTCTGGTTGTTAAAGTTTGCTCAGTATAAATGGGACTTGGAGGTGCTTAACTGTGTCTAAAGGATGGGGATAGTAATGGTGGTGTGGTGAGGAGTAATTTGTTGTTGTGTGCTTTCAAGTCATTCCCAACTTATGGCAATCATGGGTTTTTCTTGGTAAGAGTTGTTCAGAGGGGATTTCCCATTGCCTTCCTCTGAGGCTGAGAGAGTATGACTTGCTCAAGGTCACTCAGAGGTTTTCCATGGCTGAATGGGGATTTGAACTTTGGTCTCTGGAGTCCTAGTCCAACATTCAAACCACTACACCACACTGGTCTTTCAGTAGTAGTAGTTGGACTAGAATAATTACGGTGAATACAGGTTGAGCCCCATATCTGCAGGGGATACATTCCTGGACTTACTGTGGAAACATGAAACCATGGATAATAACGAACCCCCTTATTTTCAACAGAAAATAATAAGAGGGGCTGGAAGGCCTTACTTGGTGCCAGGGCAGTGCAGCTTCTCCATGGGCTGGCAGTGGCAGAGACAGGCAGGCAGCAAGGAGGGCCAGAGCTTGGCTGGGTGGGGAATAGGGAGGACAGCCTCTAGTCCCCCACCTGGGCTCAATCTCACCTGTCCAAGCCTGGCCAAAGATGAGGAACCACAAACAGAGGCCTTCCTTTCCCCTTCTCCCTCCCCCTCCCTAAGAACAGGAAGTGTGGCCAGGCACATCCGATCTTCCCCTCCACTGCCTGGCTGGTGCCCAGGTGCTCTCAGCCTCACTTCCCCAACTGGAAGGTCTGCCCAGAAAGGTGTGACCAGGCTTGTCATGAGTCTCCAGGTGGAGGAAGGGGTAAACCCTTCCATCTGCCCAGAAAGGTGCAGCCAGCCTTACTGTGTCTTTCCGGGCGAAGGAAGGGGGTGAACTTTTTGGTCTGCCTAGAGATGCATGGCCTGGGCTTGCCATGACTCTCCAGGAGGTGGAAGGCATGAACTTTTCTCTCTGCCCAGAGAGGTGTGGCCATCCTTACCATGTCTTTCCAGGCAGAAGAAGGGGCTGAACTCTTCTGTCTGCCCAGAGAGGCACTGCCAGGCTTGCCATGACTCTCCAGACAGAGGAAGGAGTGAACTGTTCCATCTTCCCAGAGATACACAGCCAGGCTCGCCATAACACTATGGGCCAAGGAAAGGGTGAACTCTTCCCTCTGCTCAGAGAGGTGTGGCTGGCCTTATCATGCCTCTCAGGGCTGAGCAAAGGGGGTGAATTCTTCCATCTGCCCAGAGAGGCACTGCCAGGCTTGTCATGACTCTTCACAGGGAGGAAGTAGCGAACAGTTTCATCCTCCCAGAGATACACAGAGAAGATTGCCGGGATTCTCTGGTCAGAGGAAGGGGAGAACTCTTCCATGTGCCCAGAGAGGCATGGTCAGCTTTGCCGTGACTCTCTGGGCCAAGGAAAGGGCAAACTCTTCTCTCTGCTGAGAGAGGTGTGGCTGGCCTTATCATGCCTCTCCAGGAAGAGGAAAGGGTGAAATCTTTTGTCTGCTCAGAGGGGCACAGCTGAGCTCCATTCCAGCTGGCCTTCTGCTCTTGCCCTGGCTGCTCCACTTCACCACAGTGGCTGCCTCCCTCCTGGCCCCTGCCAGCCCATCTCCTCTGTGGCACTTGAGGGCATGGGCCACCCTCCGGCTCACTTGCACATGAAGAGCAAATGAGTAGGGGGGGGGATTTTCAACTGCAGGTAATTGAAACCACAGATATCTATCCCACATAAACAGGAGTTGAGCTGTACTACTAGTAGTAGTATTTACCATATAGCGTAACAACACTGCACAGTTCATATAGCACTTTAATACCACTTTAACTGCCATGGTTCCATGCTATGGAACCCTGGGATTTGCAGTTTAGTGAGGGACTACGAATTATCTCGTGCACTCCCTTGCACATGAGAACTGTCTGGTAGAGAATTCTAAGACTCTGATAAATCTGCAAAGCAAAGGATTCCATAACATGGTCCTAGGACAATTAAAGAGGTATGACACTAGTATAACTGTGTAGCATGGTGTCTGGCTAGTCTGGAGGCTCTTGGCTTGGAACCCCAGAGTTAGCTTCCCTCTAAAGGCAACCCTGAGTGGCCTCATTAAAGGGTGCCCCCTAGAGGCCAAAACGCTGCCACTACCCACTGAAGTATTTATGACCAGCCCAGTGGAAGACTGGATAACCAGTGGGACTACTTGCCACTGTAGAACCAACTCCTCCCTCCTATTCCCCAGAGAGAGTGAAATGTAGCAATGACCAAGAGATAAGGCATGTGCAGCATCAGCGTATAGGAAAATTGGAAAAAGCTTATTTTATTCAAGCAAGTTCAAGTCATGTAAATCTCTCATGAGGGCAGGCACCTTCCATGCCCCCAGGTATATTTCAGAGTTACAGAAATAGCAAAAGTATGGAATTATATTAAGCTACATTCAGCTGCATTCAGCCAAAGTTTACGAAACCAAATAGAAATGCCCTGACGCAACATGTAAACAGTCCCTAAAGATTCTACTCACAATCTCAAGCAGTCATACATAGGAAGCTATTCATATCCATCTGGAATCAGGGGAGCTGTGAGCTAGGCCAGCCTGCCCTTCTCTAACAGCTATCCCTGGCTTCCCTTTGCTCTAAAACATGGTGTTCGTTTCAGAGCCTCCTTTGTCTCTCTCAAACCTCATGGTCTTACCCAAGCCATGTGCTCACACAAAGCAGTTATCCCTTATTTGGAATTCCCACTCTGGCATTATTCATTGTTCAAGCCTGCCTCAGGTGATCTGATGTCATTGATGATGCTATCTCAGGAGATTCTGTGGAAGTGGTGTTTTAGACCCTCTCCTCCAGTTAACCCTTTCCTTACCTGATGCCATGCTGACAAGACAATTAGTGTTTGCAGATAATGGGAAATGTAGTCTTTGCAGAATGATGGGGGTGTCATCACCCTGCAGGCAGGATGATGGAAACTCTGTCATGACACATGGATACACTGATAGTTATTCTAGTCAGATAATGACAGTAGCTGAGATCTTATTTTAGGATTATGTTGCATAAACCTCTGCATAAGAAGTTATGCAATAATTGTGATATGCAATCCTTGTGCTGAATGGCAGTGTTGTGCAGCTGAAACAAGACACCAAATGCACAAATGCAGTGGCTTAATTGTTTTTTTTTTCTTCTTCTTCTTCCTGGCATGCATATCCATATCAACCAATAGCCTTTCTTATTTTGCTATCATTCTTACCACCTACCTGCACTCTCATTGGATGGCTCCCTTCAAGAAAATTCAATGCCTCCTCATCAGTTCAGCCCACGGTATTTAAAGTGCCCCACATGATCTTCCATCAAGATTAACAGGATTTAAAAACCCATACAGAATGGAATAGCTAGCTTGTAAACCTATTGTCCCCAACCCAGCAAAAATTACAGCCCAATACTCCCCCTGTTTCTTTGAAATGTGGGGGGTGGACGGAATCGTGTGTGTGTGTGTGTGAGAGAGAGAGAGAGAGAGAGAGAGGGAGAGAGAGAATCCTTGTGCCATTCCTTCACTTCTGGGCTGCTCAGAGCAGGTAGGGGGATGTTTACTTGTGAGTAAGCAAGATGCACACTATTCTCATTAGGACAGCTGTTTTTCATTGCTGCACATTCTCAGAGTGGACAGCTGATTGGTCAGATGTACACAAGGGCAAAGCTTGCCAGCAAGGCAGCACCCGGAACCACCATGTTGGATTTTCACTGTAGCGCTCGTATACTGAGGTGATGAAACAGCCTTTCCCCCCCTGTTTATTTAAGCAGAAGATTGCACTTCCACACCTTGGATTTACTTTTTTTAAAAAAATATTGTTTGGTGGTGGCAAATGGAGATAATTAAAACACAAGTAATTCACTTGCTCCTACCATCTTGATTTACAGGCATGCCCAATTGAACAATAGACATGTATGGCTTTTCTGGCTCCTTCTCCAGCCAGCTATGATGGTGGTGCACTCCTCTCCTCCAGTTGGGGGGCAGCAAGACAGCTTGGAAGGCTGCTTGAGAGTTTCCACTGCTATGGGACATGGCCATCACTGCCACCAGCCTTTGGGTCCACCATGGTACACACAAATGCCTCTCGCACACTCCAAGTGCTGATATATATATATATGTGTGTGTGTGTGTGTGTGTGTGTGTGTGTACCATCTATTCAAATGTCTGCAGGGGCACCTCCTTTCCTGGGATTGGTGAAGTGACTGCATATAAAAAAAAAATGGTGACACTATACTTGCTGGAAGATGCCAAAGGAACCTCCTTTGTAAAAATAGACAAGTTAACTGTTAAATGGATTTGTAATTGGTTGACCGGCCGAACCCAAAGGATGCTCAGCAGTGGCTCCTCTTCCTCTTGGAAAGATGTGACCAGTGGGGTGCCACAGGGTTCTGTCCTGGGCACAGTGCTATTCAATATCTTTATCAATGACTTGGATGATGAAATTAGGGGCATACTTATCAAATTTGCAGATGACACCAAATTAGGAGGAGTAGCTAATACCCTAGAGGACCGGATCAAAATTCAAAATGACCTGGATAGACTGGAGAGCTGGGCCAAAGCTAACAAAATGAAATTCAATACGGAGAAATGTAAAGTACTGCACTTAGGGCGGAAAAATGAAATACATAGATATAGGATGGGGGAGACCTGGCTGAATGAGACTACATGCGAAAGGGATCTAGGAGTCCTAGTAGACCACAAGTTGAACATGAGTCAACAGTGTGATGCGGCAGCTAAAAAGGCCAATGAGATTTTGGGCTGCATCAATAGAAGTATAGTGTCTAGATCAAGGGAAGTAATAGTGCCGCTCTATTCTGCCTTGGTCAGACCTCACTTGGAATACCGTGTCCAGTTCTGGGCACCACAATTCAAAAAGGATGTTGACAAATTGGAGCGTGTCCAGAGGAGGGCGACTAAAATGGTGAAAGGTCTGGAAACCATGCCTTATGAGGAGAGACTTAGGGAGCTGGGTATGTTTAGCCTGGAAAAAAGACGGTTAAGAGGCGATATGATAGCCCTGTTTAAGTATTTGAAGGGGTGTCATGTTGAGGATGGAGCAGGCTTGTTTTCTGTGCTCCAGAGACTGGAACACGGAGCAATGGATTCAAGCTCCAGGAACAGAGATTCCACCTCAGCATTAGGAGGAACTTTTTGACAGTAAGAGCTGTTCGGCAGTGGAACACACTCCCTCGGAGCATGATGGGGTCTCCTTCCTTGGAGGTCTTTAAACAGAGGCTGGATGGCCATCTGTCGGGGATGCTTTGATCGTGATTTCCTGTGTGGCAGGGGGTTTGACTGGATGGCCCTTGTGGTCTCTTCCAACTCAACAATTCTATGATTCTATTATTGCCACCAAACCGTCCCTCCCTCAATTCCCAATTTGGCCACGATTTGGAGAACAGGACATACATTTTAAAAAGTTTTTTTTTTTAAAGAAACTTCAGAATAAAAAGGGTTTTTTAAAAGAACAAACAAACAAACATTGCTTTCCCTTCGAATCCAAAGGAATGCCATGTGTTCCAACAGGATTGGCATCAAGGTAAGTATAAATTATTTTATAAGTGTGGATTCAGCCCCAAAGGATTAAGGATTCTGGATTCTGTATGCATGTGAAAATCCTGATGTTTGTTTACATTATTAGCTGTTGCTTAAGAATCATTTCATTGAAAAGGAGATTCTACATCTTCAAAATGAATAAAATGTACATGTTCCACTTGGGCATGTGGCCAAGAACTTAACAGATCTTGGACTGCAGGAAAACATAAAAATGGGCTACATGAGATTGGACTCTTTTGCTTTTATAACCGTGATAACAATCGCTGTTGCTGTTTTGAAATTAGAAAACATTTTGTCTCTGTTTCTCTCTGCCATGTCTCTCCTGGTGAGATAAAGATGAAAAACATTAAAATCACAGACCTCAGTGAAAGCAGTGAAACTGGACTGCTTTGTCTTTGCCTCCCTTCCTCTGGGTAATAATCCCTGGGGAGGCTTTGCTTCAGGAATGTTGTGCTTGAGCCTTTAGCAAGTTGGATGACAATTGGCTCCTGTTTTTCAAAGCCTTGGCTTCCACCCCTCCTGCTTTCTAGAGCTCTGAGCTTCCTGTGAGGTCTCTTTGGTATTCCCCAGAGCCTTTTGTGCAATCATATGTAAGCAGTCACTATCATCCTGACAGCAAAAAGGCTGGCTTTCCATTAATATTCTGTACAGATGTCTAGCTCATTGCCATCATCTATTACAACTGGGTTACAAGGCTTTGGGGTGCTTTATATGTGATGTTGTTCCCAAATTGCCCTCCCATTTTGGAAAAAAAGCCAGTTAAATTTAGGCTCAACCCCAGCCCAAAAGAGGAATATGGGCAAGCAACCAAACACAGGTTTTCTTAGAATCCCAAAGCAATTTATCTTCAGGTATGGTAAGGCTTCACCTTAGAATTAAACTACGTGTGTGTGTGTGCCTTCAAGTCGCCTTTCGAATTATGCCATCTTCATAAATTTCATAGGGTTTTCTTAGGCAAGGAATACTCCAAGATGGTTTTGCCAATTCCTTCCTCTGAAATATAGCCTACAGCATCCCATAGTAAATATGTGGTGTGCAGTGGATCTTTCTTTATACCCAATAAGGCTACAGCGCCATAATATAGATTGTAACTATTGCACATTGGTGAGGCAATTTAAACTTTCCCTCCATTAAAAAAAAAATTCATTCCCTCCCACCCATGTAGGAAATAAAGAATAAAAATAATAATTGGTGTCAATAGATATTTTTTTTTCTTCACAGGTGTGGCTGATGAATTTTAAAATAAAAACTGGCTGTGGTTATCAAATCTTCTTTTCTTTTTTACTCATAAGTAGGCATATGAACTTCTGATCCAAATTGGGACCATGATGCATAGCTTGGGGAGCTTTAAAATCACCCCAGCCTATGCCTTCCTGCCCCAATGTGGATTAGAGATGCATGTATTTGTCTCTGTGTGTATGTGCCTTAAAGTCAACCATCAACTTATGGTGACTCCATGAATTTCATAGGATTTTCTTAGGTAAGGAATACTCAAAGGTGGTTTTGTCAGTTCCTTCATCTGAAATATAGCCCACAGTACCTGGTATTCATTGGTGGTCTTCCATCAAAGTACGAACCAGTATTTTGGGGAATAGTTGATGGAGAAAGGGCTTTTAAATTGTGTTCCTGGCTCTTATTTTAAATGGGTATGCCTGTAAATGTTTTGATAGTTTAATTATATTTTAACTTTTTGTATGTGTTTTATAGAAGACAGTACTCAGTTGTATCTGTTTTCATTTCTGTAAGCCACCTTGACTTCTAAAGCTGGAAAAAGGAAGGATACACATAAATAATAATATAAAATAATAACATTATTTATTAAACATCCCAAATTTATCCCAAAACAATACACGACCCAAGGCAATTACTGCATAAATGAAACACAGTTAAAACACATCATTTATAAGATGAAAGTATTTTTTTAAATAATAATGAAACTATAATATTAAAACCAAACACTGAATTAAAAACGGTTTTAAAATATTTAGAAACATAAAAGGAAAGAGGAAAGTAGTACAACTGTTCCTGACTTTTGGCAAACTGATCACGGGGATTTCTTGGCAAGATTTATTCAGAGGGGATTTGCCATGGCCTTCCTCTGACAATGAGAGCATGTCACTTGCCCAGGGTCACCTAGTGGGTTTTCATGGCTGAGTGGAGATTCAAACCTGAGTCTCCCAGTGTTTTAGTCCAACACTCAAACCACTACACACCATGCTGGCCTTTTCAAGATGTACAACACCTTCCATTAAAAGAACCTTCTGCAGCTGATCTCTCTCTCTGGCTTTTCTTCACAAACAAAGATTCAAGAAGGACTCATCCTGTGCTTTCTGCAAGTGCGCTGATGACTAAAAAGGCCAATCTGAGATAAATGAGTCCGGTTGCAGAAAGCATAGCAGAAGGTCTCCTTGGGTGATGTTTCCGAGTTGTGATTCTTTCTGCGTTGTCGTTTCTCTTCAAGACTTGTTCGGCGTGAGTTATCAAATAAGGCTGCAGCATTTTGGATAGTGCGTCTCCATGCCTCCCGATGTGAGGCCAGGGCGGACCATTGTTGGTGATCAATTTGGCCAAGCCTGAGATGTTGTTTCAGGGAGTCCTTGTATCACTTTTTTGGAGCACCCCTCTTGCGCTGACCATGACGAGTTCACCGTAGAGTACTATTTTTGGGAGGCGATAGTCCTCCATCCTAGAAATATGCCCTGCCTAGTGCAGCTGTGTTCTCAATATCATGGCCTCAATGCTGGTGATCCCTGCTTGCTCAAGGACAGCAACATTCGTCACATAGTCAGTCCAGTGTATATTTAGGATTGTGCATATACAGCGCTGATGAAAACGTTTGAGGAGTCGTAAGTGTTGGCGATAGGTGACCCATGTTTCAGACCCGTAGCCTGTCTGAATAAAAAGGTCTTATGCCTGCCAGCAGACAGAGAGTTTAGTTTCCTGTAGGAAGGAGTTCCACAGTCTAGGAGCAACCACCAAGAAGACCCTCACTTGTATCCTATCCAAATGTGCCTGTGAGTATGATGGAACTGAGAGAAAGCCTTCCTCTGAAGATCTCAAAACCTAGGCAAGGTCATATAGGAGATAACAGTCTGGACACAAGCTATATGGATTCAAGAACTCCCTTTCCTTCAATCCCCTTCCCTTGTGCATGACTCAGTCAATTACTAGTTGGTGTGATCAAAACATAGTTTGCTATGATAGCCAAAGTAGAAAGGTAGGTTTGAGTGAGCTCTCCAAAACTAGATTGAAAAACCCAAATCAAACCATTGTTTGCTATTCTGGTTTGGAGGGCTTATCTCTTTGGAGACTTTATATAATTTGCTGAATTGGGTGTAAAGATGACAGGCATTGGTATGATTTGGTCAAACCAAGAAATAATTGATGAAGACACGAGGCAGAGCTCAAGCCATGACCCATTCTCACTCCATCAAACCACATTTAGAATGATTGTCTAAATGCAGTCTGGATCACTGAAAGTCCAGCAAATTAATTTAGGAGTGCAAACTACAATAATGGTAAAGCAAAGAAAGTGGGGTGGCTGATAAAAAGCTAATGAGACATCATCAGGACTGCCCTGACAGCTTACTCAAACAGTAGAAAATAAACTATTGAATAATAAAATATTAAGCAATTCAAATCTGGCAGATTTGGACCACAATCCATGTATGCAAGTGTGAGGCTGGAAATTTTATTCGATGCTTTGATACTTTGATTTTCCAGGCATTTAATTCTTCTCACAAGCACAACTTGAAAAGAGATGAAAGCAGTAAGCTCTGCTGAGGCTTCACTTCACCAAATACAATGACTGGCATTTTCTTTCTCTCTCTGAGGAATGAAACATTTCTTCACTCATCCCCCATGCATCTACACCCCAAGGTTTGTTGTCTGTAAACTAATCTTCCCTTGTCTTCTTTTAAAACTGAGGGAAGCATCTCATGTCTTGAGCTTCCACCTTCTTTAGAATCTTTAGCCTCTGGGGACTAGGTGGACTTTGAAGGCCTACATTCCACCAGTGTTTTATTTTATTTTTGTCTTGCTAATGACTTGGGGGCCCCAGTTAGATGTCCAGCTGTGTTCCTCTCTTTCTTGCATAGCTAGGGAGCAATCTCACCCACAGAGAGAGATCAGACTCTTAACAATAATGTCCTAGGGGAGCTCTCCTTCATAGGATGTGGAGGTCATGCGCAGCTCTGCACTGACAGACAGCAAGGCCATTTAAGGCCTAGGATGGGAAATGGGTAACAATTGGGCTTAACAATGGGATGAAAGACATTCTGCAGAGCCACTAAACTGTGAGGAAGTGAGGAGGGCTGCCAATTGTGGTGTGCACAAAAGATTAAGGGGTATGAAGTGGGAAGCCATATGACAAAGGAACGCCAATTATCAAGTAATGAACCTCTTTCGTGTGTTTCTCTGGAGAAGGCACTGGACTTAGGTGCCAATGAAATGCGGTACACAGCTCTTAAATACAGAGAGCAGAGCAGAGCCATATTCACACAGCATCCATTGTGCTAGTTCAGCTCTTTGTTTTATGGTCATGGAAGGAAAGAATTATAAGGCCTCATCTTCATGGCTAGTCTTGGGGTGGATGAACCAGTTTGGGCAGCAAGCTGACTTGTTTTTTGAATGACTTGTTTTTGAGTGTGCTCTTTTCAGAGAGTTAGGGAACCGAATAAGAATGGCTTTAACCATTTTTTTAACAAGTTGATTAGGTCATAACTAGAAAAATTAATTTCCCTCAATTGTTGTTGTTGACTTCAAATCATTTCCAACTAATGGCAAGCCTAAGGGGGAATGTATCACTGGGTTTTCTTGTTTAGAAAGGATTTTCCATTGCCTACTCCAACACTCAAACTAGTACATCACACTGGTTCTCTCCATCAATTAGTTGGTTAAAAGTTACTTTCTATTTTTTTAATTACTATTTTTTTACTTTTATGCCTTTGTTTTGGATCAGGGTAGGAACTGTGTGCCCCCATTTCTGAAAGAAAATGTACCCTAAGTGGAGAGTTGCTGATTAGCCATGCTAAACAGCAACCAAAGTTGGTTCACCAAATAGCTTTTATTTTTATAAATATAAGTGACATTTGGGGGAAAAACCACCCCTCTTGGGTCAGGCCCTCAGGAGTCCAGTTGGCTTTAAAATGAAGCAGGAGCGGCCTTTGAATGTGAGATGGCTGTCTTCCCCTGCTAGATTTTTAAAAATGTGCAAAATGATAAAGAATGACATTGATTTAACTTTGCCAAGCATTATGAATACCTAGTGGTGACTGGTAGGTTCCATGTCAGTGTAGTAGTGAATCTATTTCACATTTTAATCTGGATATTAAAGAGCTATTCAAGATGCTGAACCTATTTTGGAGACAAGCTTCAGTGCTTTGGCCAGATCCTGTAAAGTTTGGGCTAAAACTCAGAGTGGATTCACTGCCTCCTAACACAGAAACCACCAACCATCATATATATATATATATATATATATATATATATGATGGCAGAAATTTGTAAACTAGGTGGAGCAGGGGGCATTAAAAAACAGTCTTCACCCAGGGCAGGGCTTTCTTTTCTGTTTCCTTTTCCTGTTGTGTGGATTGTTGTTGTTGTTGTTGTTTTCTTACCTGCCTCTTCCTATGGATCGAGGTGGGGAACAATAAATTAACACATAAACATAACATTGATTTATCAATTATAAACATATCAATTTAAAAGAACAAGTAAAAGCAAGACATTTTAAAACATTCAACACACAATTTAAAATTCACACTTTAAAATGATCTGGATAGGCCTGCCGGAAAAGGCTGGTTTTTAATGCTGCTTTGAATTCAGACAGTGTATTCAGCTGTCATATCTTTTCTGGCAGGCCGTTCCAGAGTCTAGGGCATTGAAGAAAAAGTCCTCAGGGTGACAGTTGCCAACCTAGTCCTAGCTGTCTGGAGCAGATGTCCCCCAGAGGACCTAAGGAGATTATCAGATGGGAACAAAAAAAAGCGTTCCCATCCCACAGTCTCCTCTCCCGCCCCAATCTCATCCCTGTCCCGGCAACAGAACAAAAAGTTTCAGACCTACCTTATTCCCACTTCCATGGCAGCCCAGGAGTGAATGGAGCTCTAATGGAGCTCCATTCACTTCCTGGAATGAAATCCTGCCAGTTCTCACAAGAAGATGAGAGCACGGAAAATTCAAAAATAAAAACCCTAGTAAAAAAGAAAAAGTGTCAGCAAGCACAAAAATACACTTAAAACTTTACAAGTAACCCAGGGAGGGTAGAAAAAACTATGTCACTTACCTGGATGTCCGATCTCACCAGGAAGCATTCTGGCATGGGCCTCCCATTGATGCTGGGATTGCACCAGCAAAACAGGCACCTTTTCACTCGCAGGACATTCCATGACAGAAACAGAACGGGAGATCCACTGACATCTTAACCCGTCAATACAAAGCAGTGCTGGCATAACAAGAGCTGAATGGGAGCATTACAAGAGGGGAACAACGTCATGTGAAAGGGAAGCCATTAGCTAACACACATTGGAAGCTGTTTAATGCAGTGTAGATGTGTAAGTTGCTATTGCTTAAGAACAATTTGTAAACCGCTCTGATAGCCTTGTGGCTGAAGAGCAGGGTATAAATAAATAATAAATAAATAGTGATCTCCTGGTGTCATGATAACACCATATTTAAAGCATCTGATAATCTCCTGTGTCTACGAGGAGAAGGCAATCTGTAAGTAATGTGGACCCAAACCATGTAGGGCTTTTAAGGTAATAATGCTGATTGGTTTTAGCAGAGGGGCGGGGTATAAATAATAATAATAATAATAATTATTATTATTATTATTAACCAACATTTTGTACCTTACCTATGAGTATTGATTTGGCTTAGTGGGTGGGGAAACCCTATGATGCATTTAACATCCACTTTGCAGATAAAATCTCTCGGATAAGAGCCGACTTAGATGCCAGTGTTATGACTGAATCTATAGACGAGGTGTCCAGCAACTCCGTTGATGAAATTTCATTGGATCAGCTTCAATCTGTGAGTACCGATGACGCGGACAAGCTCCTTGGTAGAGTGAGGAAAACGACCTGTCCCCTCGATCCCTGTCCATCTTGGCTGGCCACCCAAGGGGGTGACGCATCGAGAGTACTCCTTAGGGATATTATCAATGCGTCCTTCAGGGAGGGCTCCCTTCCACCTTGTCTGAAGGAAGCGGTGGTTAAGCCGCTCCTGAAAAAGCCTTCCCTGGACCCCTTGGACAGGAACAACTATAGGCCAGTCTCTTTGCTGCCTTTTCTAAGCAAAGTGATTGAGAGGGCGGTAGCTTCCCAACTCCAAGCTGTCTTGGATGAAACCGATTATCTAGATCCATTTCAAACTGGCTTTAGGACGGGTTATGGAGTGGAGACTGCCATGGTTGCTCTGGCTGATGACCTCCGCTTGGGTATCGACAGGGGTAGTGTGACCCTGTTGGTGCTCTTGGACCTCTCAGCGGCCTTTGATACAATAGACCATTCCATCCTCTTGGATCGCCTGAGGGAGTTAGGAATTGGAGGCACTGCTTTGCAGTGGTTCCGTTCCTTCCTCTCGGGCAGATCCCAGAGGGTGAGGCTTGGGGACAGTTGCTCTACTAGAATAGAGCTTAACTGTGGCGTTCCTCAGGGTGCCATCCTGTCCCCGATGCTATTTAACATCTATATGAAGCCGCTGGGAGAAGTCATTCGGAGGCATGGAATGCGGTGTCATCAGTATGCGGATGACACCCAGATATACTTCTCCATGTCTCGGTCATCAGCTTCGACTTCAGATGGCATCTCTCCTCTGAATGATTGTCTTAAAGCAGTAATGGACTGGATGAGGAAAAACAAATTGAGACTGAATCCAGACAAAACGGAGGTACTAACAGTTACAGGCCCAAAACCAGGTCTGGGAATACAAACTCCAATCCTGGATGGAACTACACTCTCCTCCAAGGATTGTGTTCGCAGTCTGGGGGTGCTCCTGGACCCGTCGCTCCAGATGACTAATCAGGTTAATGCGACGGTCAGGAGTGCCTGTTATCAACTTCGGCTGGTACGCCAGCTGCGCCCTTTCCTGGAAACTAGGGACCTCGAAACTGTGGTACATGCACTGGTAACCTCCCGTCTGGATTTCTGTAATGCGCTCTACATGGGGCTACCCTTGTGCTTGACTCGGAAACTTCAACTAGTCCAGAACATGGCAGCCAGGTTGATTTCTGGTGTTTCCAGAAGAGAGCATATAACACCGGTGCTAAAAGCTCTCCACTGGCTGCCTATTAGTTTCCGGGTACAGTACAAGGTGTTGGTTATGACCTTTAAAGCCCTACATGGCTTGGGTCCAACTTACCTCCGGGACCGCCTCCTTCCGTACGACCCTCCCCGCACACTTCGGTCCTCTGGGAGGAATCTGTTACAGCCTATGAAAACAAGGCTGTCGGTGACCTCCCAGAGGGCCTTCTCTGCTGCTGCTCCCAGATTATGGAATGGCCTGCCGGACGAGATCCGTCTTACTACCACCTTAGACAGCTTTAAAAAAGCTGTCAAGACGGATCTTTTCCGGCAGGCCTTTCCTGAATAATTATCCCGGCCCAAGACTCAGCTGCCCTTTCTAGGCTATGATTGTATGTTTTAAATTTTTTTTCTTCTAATTTATATATATTTTAATTAATCCATGTTTTTAATTCTTTGTAATTTAATATTATTTTAAGGGGTGGGTGGGCTAGGGTATGGTGACTATGGGGTTTTTATATTGTAAGCCGCCCCGATTGCATTGCAGAGGGGCGGGATATAAATAAAATTTTATTATTACTATGGAAAGGTAAGTAATTTCTGGCTTAATTACGGAGTAGGGCCAGATCTGGAGAGGAGCTGTGTTTCCCAAGGGTAACAAGTAGACCCCTTTCCCGTTGAATAAGGGAGAAAGCCAGTGTGGTGTAGTGGTTTAGCACTGGACTAGGACACTGGCAGACCAGGGTTCAAATCCCCGGTCAGCCATGGAAACCCACTGGGTGACCTTGGGCAAGTCATGTTCTCTCATCCTTAGCGGAGGGCAAAGGCAAACCTCCCCTGAACAAATCTCACCATGAAAAACCCATGATAGGGCCCCCTTATGGTTGCCATAAGTCAGAAACAACTTGAAGGCACACAACAACAGCAAAAGTAGTGCTGTTGAAAGTTGTGTATTTATAGGGGAAACAAAAGGGAATTCTTTGTAGTGTAATGTCTGTATTACTTTGGCTTCTATTTTGTTTTTTGTTTTTGTTTTTTTTATTTATTTAGGGCTTTAAGGTTGCACCAAATGTTGAAGTACTACTGAGCAGCACAGTCAGAAGAGTCCTGCAATCAAGTCCTGCTCTGACACCACATTGGATGCATGGAACTTTGGACACAATATATAAGTGTCACATTTAATATATAATTTCTTGCATTGTTGTTGAAAGATATATTTTGAGATTTAAAGTACAATTGTGTTTGCAATATTCAATTACAGCACAAATAAGATGTAGGAGATTTTCAGACACGGAAAAATCGTCCCTTGCCGCGCGAGCAGCCTCCCGAAACTGCTGCGCGGCAAGGGTCTTTTTCGGACCGCGCTGTGCCTGTGGCGAAGCCGTCCGTGTCACTTCCGTGAAGCTTGGGACGGCTCCGCGTCATATTTCAAGCACGGAGGCTGCCCGTGATTGAAATATGACGCGGAGCCGTCCCAAGCTTCACGGAAGTGACACGGACGGTTTCGCCACAGGCACAGCGCGGTCCGAAAAAGACCCTTGCCGCGCAGCAGTTTCGGGAGGCTGCTCGCGCGGCAAGGGACGATTTTTCCGTGTCTGAAAATCTCCGTAGACTTCCAAGCTCCATAACTATCCATAGCATTACTTAGGCTTCAAGTGCCCATCCAGGCTGAAAAGCTACAACAACAAATTATATACCACCATTTTGTGTGCGTTTTTGAACAAGACAGCCAATGTGGGGAGAGAAATGCCAGTAGGAAACCCCTGAACATTTTGCAAGCTAATTCCTACTTTGGTTTCTGGAAAGATAAACATGTGGTCAGATTTCACGTGTGAATTTTACCACCAGCATTTAAAGCAAGCACACACACACCTCTTTTTTATTGAACCAAGTTAAATGATTGTGGTGGGACTGGCTGCTTGTTTTCTTAGCCCTTCTTCTTCTCCCTGTTGCCTCAACTGACAACCAAATAAATAGAGTAGTCTTTACCTCCAATGCTGGCTACACCACCACCCCCTCACACACACACACACACACACACACACACTCTGCAGGTAATTGTTTTTAGATTTATGGACTGTGAGATGCCATCATTCTGCTTTTATTGAATCAACATTCTGTAAATAATCAGAGGCTTGGCTGTGGGTGATGAAACATGGTGTGTGTGTGTTTTGGGGGGAGCAATGGAGAAAACCATTTTAGGGATAAAATTCACCCACCCATTGGCTTGGATGAAACCATTCATGGGAAGAAAACCTGAGAGCTGCTCCATCATTTTGACACCATGATTGGCATTGTGCAAGTAATGAAAACAAAATCAGAAGGAGATAGATCCTTGCTTTTCAGCTAGTAGGCTACAGGAAATGGCTGTAGCTCAACAAAAGGTAAGGATGAGTTGTTAGGAAATGTGAGATATAGAATCATAGAATCATAGAATTGCAGAGTTGGAAGAGACCACGAGGGCCATCCAGTCCAACCCCCCTGCCACGCAGGAAATCTTGATCAAAGCATCCCCGATAGATGGCAATCCAGCCTCTGTTTAAAGACCTCCAAGGAAGGAGACCCCACCACGCTCCGAGGGAGTGTGTTCCACTGCCGAACAGCTCTTACTGTCAATATAGTACTGGATCTCTCAAGCAATCAGATTGGCCAGGGAGAAGCTTAACAGCAACCAGTCACATTCATCCCACACAGGGTCTAGCTCAGCCTTTCTCAACCTTTTTATCCTGGAGGAACCCTTGAAATAATTTTCAGGTCTCAGGGAACCCCTGCATAAACATTATTCTATATACTGCTATTGCTTTCCCCCCACAATCACAATCTCTTGAGTAACTAACCCTGGCAACCTCTTGGGGAACCCTAGGGTTCAAGGGAACCCTGGTTGAGAAACACTGGTCTAGCTGGTAAAAGAAACACTCTTCATCTTCTTTATAAGATATAAAAGTAGCTTTATTTATAATACTTGTCCATAATCAAATACATAATTTAATGTAGGAGAGATGAAGAAGAGAAGATGGCTGCAGGTTAGAGTGATACAGGAAGAGAAAGTGTGTGGGGAAATCTAACAACATAGGAAACTCCTATAGAGTAACATACAAATTAGCAGTCAGTGAGTGTAGGCATGCCAATGTTGCTAATGAGTGAGAGGTTCTGTCATTTTTGTTAAGGATTTACCAACTACTTCAATACTCGGGAAAGAAATCGAAATTTTTTAAAAATGTGAATATGGGAGAAGATGAAATGGACAGATTCAGCCACCTAGGCCAAGAGTTCAAGTGCTTCATACTTAAAAGCCTGGCATTGAATCCCTGTGTATTCAGCAGTATTCCTGCTTAATTAGAGTTGCCACTTCTCCCACACACACACAAAAAAGTCTCCTCATCTTTGCATCTGAAAGGCAGACATATGCAACACATACTCCATTTCTTACTGAACTATAGAAGAATCCTGTAAAATCTAAGTGAGAAAAAGAAATTTCTAGCCTAAACTTTCAGGGATTCAATCCACTTCATTAGATGCAAGATCCACTTCATCTGTTCCATACTGGAAATAGATATACAGTGGGCTCTTGGTACCTGCTGGGGCTTGCTTCCAGGACCCCCTGTGGATACCAAAATGTTTTGATGCTCGAGTCCCATCATATACAATGGGGTAGTAAATTGGTGTCCCTTATATAAAATGGCAAAATCAAGGTTTACTTTTTGGAAATATTGGGGGGGGGTACCCTAAGTGGTGGTGGGGTGCTTTGAGACCTACCCATGATAATCAAAGTCTAGATTGGAGAATTATTAGCTCAAACAGTATGCCTGTGAGAGGAGGGTTACTGAAGGGACCTTTTCACTTATGTATAGCAGTATTTACTGCTGAGAACTCCAGGTTGAAATGAAATAAAGTATTTTTATTGGAAATAACACAAAACACATTCACACACTCAACATAGGTTCCTAAGAAGCACGCATGGCTATTGAGGAGTAAAGCGGAAAGATTAGATAGAGTAAGAGATTTGGGAAAATATGGTGATAGTTACCAGTCTTGAAGAGCGAAGTCCTCAGACAGAAGTCTGAGGGTGGCACTGAAGGTTCCGATCTGGAGGCGTGCCGAGAAACAGAGTGGCCGAGCTCATCCACAGTGACATACCTTTCTATAGTTGGGGGACAAATATTTATACCCTGCTTCATATCCTGAAATATTTATACCCTGCTTCATATCTGGCTAGGACAAAGCCTGGATGGTTTTCCCACCAGGTAAACAAAGGAGACTGAAACTTAACTGAGTGCTCTTAATGGCTGGGAGATTGGAATTGATTGGTTTATGACAACCTTGCAATGCAGGACAGGAGTGGGGTTTTGAGGTGAGATTTCCTTGGGATTGGGGCTGGAAAGGTCACTTGATTGTTTGGTAGGATGATTCATTGCTGAGGTGCCCAAGAAGGAATTAGCATATACCCCTTTAATGGCTTTGTTTATCAAGGGGCTTCCGCAC
This sequence comes from Gambelia wislizenii, assembly GCA_030847615.1. NCBI lineage: Eukaryota > Metazoa > Chordata > Lepidosauria > Squamata > Crotaphytidae > Gambelia > Gambelia wislizenii. Next base: position 318,650,302 of record JAUMIR010000004.1, read on the forward strand.
AGTCCTAGTTTGGGCTTGCTTACTAACATATTTCTAAGACACCATCCCAGGTCCTTGTGATCTCCATTTGACCTCTTTTTGGATCACCCTGGCCAACTTGACCCCTCTACAATTATGAGATATTATTATTATTATTATTATTATTATTATTATTACCATATATATATATATATCTTATACTTATTCATTTATTACATTTATCATTACAGTCGTCCCTTCAATTTCGTGGGGGTTGGGTGCAGAAGACCCCCGTGAATGTGAAAAATCCACAAATAATACCAGCCCCCCTGCCCTCCCGAAAGTGGCGACGGGCCTTCAGAGGCCCCATCACCACTTTCCTCCCACCCACCCCCCGCCCTCCTGGAAGTAGCAATGGGCCTTCAGAGGCCTCGTCGCCACTCCCCCCTCCCCGGATCAGCAAACCGCAAATATGAGGAACTGCGAGTGTGGAAGCCGCAAATGTGGAGGGAGGACTGTAATTCTTTATATCATATGTAACTTAATATCTATATTATAATAAAATCTTTAAAAAAACATATGTACATGAATAACTTAAATATTGACTTCTTCTGTAAAGCCAACCAAGGAGTTTTTCTATACTAATCTGAGTTTCATCTTCCTATCTGATTGTAATTATATTTGATATCTATAGTAAATAATGTTTATTCATCCATTAAGCACTTTCCTTCTTATCACAATTCATCTTAAATAAGTATTTTACCTCTTTTATAACTTCTGCTTTCTCCCTTTTTCTCTCTCTTTAAATATGAAACCAACTTACATTTCAATATTTGTATTCCATCTCTTTTTACAAAGATTTGTTATTGGATTCCATTCTTTATCCACTTTATCTGTTTTTTTTGTTACTCAGCAAATGTGTTAATTTATCATTGTTTTTCATTTCCAGGACTTTAAACAACCAATCCTCAATTATGAGATGTTATAAGGAGGGGGTAGTAGGGCATGCTAACAGGGGTGGAATATTTTCAAGGCGTGGGTGGTGGTGGAATCTATAGATGCAAAATCCATGGATATGGAGAGCCAACTGTACCTATTAGACTGAATTAGTACAAATAGGAGAAAAATTACTTTTTAAAGTAATCTCCAGCAATCTTTAGTATACCAGTTCCCCAATTTACTAACAAAGTTACAATAAGTAACTCTTTATTTCCCCCTGCTCAGAAGTAACTAGGATAGATATTGGTAGTTACTTTTTAAAATGACACTGTAATGGTGCAAGGCAGTGGACCATCATGCAAAACAAATTCTCCTCACATCCACAACAGAATGTGAGGGAGCAGCTTATATGAGCTATCGCTTGGACCATAAGCTGTTCTTCCTCCACCGTTTAGTGAGGTAACACTCCAACTCCAAAAGTAGCTAAACATTACTGTTATGCTATGAAATTAATGAAGTTATGCATTAAGTCACAATCTTAATGCAGCTCCAGCAGGCCTGGGCCCAGAAGCAGGTGAAATGCCCTCCCTCCAGACCAACTGCCACCACCCTGCCCTTGGAGGGAGGGAAGAATCAGCAGTATCTGCTGGATTTAATTTCTACCCCCACTGCCATTCCCTTTTCCTTATGTGTCATGTCTTATTTAGATTGTAAGTCTGAGGGCAGGGAACTGTTAAATTGACCATTTGTAAGCCGCTCTGATAGCCTTTGTGGCTGAAGAGCGGGGTATAAATACAATAAATAAAATAAATAATAAATAATAAATAATTTGTGGAAAGAAATTGATTTCGAGCAACAAGTAGAAGTTTCTTCTAAAGCTCAGAAGATTTTTTTGGGGGGGGGGGTGTACTGTAACTCCTAGAATTCCCCAGGCAGCTGGTTGGAGGATTCTAGCAGTTTTAATCCCCAAAAAGCTCTGGTTAGTTTCTTTCTCTGGAGTATGGAAAGAGGATGAACAAAGATAGAAATGTAAGGCAAAAGCAAGTCCCATGTAGCAGGTAGTGTTTTCAGAAACATCACCGCTTTATGCAGGACATCTCAGAGGATTAATTGGCAACCAACAGTCTAAAAAGCTTTTCTTTAGATGCTCCAGCTGGTGGCTAATCTACTTACTTTGATAAGTGATCATATATTAGCCCGCTGAGCTTTTGAGGGCTCATGCTCTGGCATAAGGAACACAACACACTGGCAATTAACAGCTATTGATCTCCTCTGCATTCAGGTGTTGCCTTCCTAATTGAATCCTTTTGCTTTGCATTTTAATGGAGATAGGAGGGCTATTTGGTGCATTGCAAAATTCCATTGCACACAATTCAAAGGCTGTGCCATTTTATTAACAGCAGACCTAAATGCAATTGCTAGTTCCAATCTACTTGTTGGACTCAATGGTAACTTGGTAAGCTAGCACCTGTGTAAATTCAAGTAATTCAATGGGTCTAGTCTAACAGGGAATAATAGCTGGATATAGGCCTTAGTTTTTGTTGGGGCATAGGAGCATAAAAATGAAAAATTCATTAAAGATTCCAAAGATTCCCTTTGGGAAAATTTCTTCAAAGTTAAAATGGTTAAGAATTAACTTCTAATATAGCAGAGTATAGCAGAGTGACAGAGACTGGAAGTGGACATGGACTCAATTAGATCAATTAGTAAATCACTCAGAACTCACGCTGCTTAAGAAAACAAAAGACTCCTTTTTGAAAAGAATACTTAAGCTTTTATTAATAGCTTTTAAATCTACATATGTATGGGAAGCCCACATCCTGGCTGACTAAGGATCTTGGTTAGGATAGGTATCGTGACTCACCAATCCAGTGAGGCCCAGGGAAAATAGGTAAGGTAGCCATCCCTACAGACATGCAGGAAAGAACATGTTTCTTCTTCAGAGAGCAGACAAAGAGTAATCAAACTTTGAAACTGCAAGGTCATTAAACCTGGGTCACATGGCACAATGGTCATCAAATCTGGCTTGGCTGTTACTGAAATACAAGCCAAGCCCACTAAGATTTGTATGAGGAAAAGGGGAGGAACTTTTAAACATGCAGGGAGGTCCCTAAAACTTCCTAAAACTTCCTTTGCTCTGCTAGCAAGCAAGTGGGGGGGGGGTTTGCAGGAAGAATGCTGGATTTCCAACAGTTTTCACCCAAAATATCCAACACCCTGGGAAAGTGACAGGAGAAGTCTTCTAGATTTTCCATGGACACTATGGAATTTGGGTGCTAAGCAAAAGTAGGAAAAAATATAAGATTATGAAAATTAATTGATTTTCATGCAAATCTGTATATAGTCATGTGAAAAAGTACACCCTCTTTGAATTCTATGGTTGTACATATCAGGACATAATAATAATAATCTGTTTCTTACCAGGTCTTAAAATTAGGTAAATGCAACCTCTGATGGACAACACATTACATATTACACCATGTCATGATTTATTCAATAAAAATAAAGCCAAAATGGAGGAGCCATGTGTGAAAAACTAAATACACCTTATGACTCAATAACTTGTAGATCCACCTTTAGCAGCAATAACTTGAAGCAATCATTTTCGGTATGACTTTATCAGTCTCTCACATTGTTGTGGAGGAATTTTGGCCCACTTTTCTTTACAGTGTTGCTTCAGTTCATTGAGCTTTGCAGGCATTTGTTTATGCACAGCTCTCCTAAGGTCCCACCATAGCATTTCGATCATGATGAGGTCTGGACTTTGACTGGGCCATTGCAACACCTTGATTCTTTTCTTTTTTGGCCATTCTATTGTAGATTTGCTGGTGTGCTTGGGCTCATTGTCCTGTTGCATGACACAATTTTGGCCAAGCTTTAGCTGTTGGACAGATGGTCTCACATTTGACTCTAGAATACTTTGGTTCTAGAGGAGTTCATGTCCAATTCAATGCAGAGGAGTTCATGGTCGATTCAATGACTACAAGGCTTCTAGGTCCTGTGGCTGCAAAACAAGCTCAAATCATCACCCCTCTGCTACCATTCTTGACAGTTAGTATGAGGTGTTTGTGCTGATATGCTGTGTTTGGTTTTCGCCAAAATGTGTTCCTGTGCATTATGGCAAAACATAGACCTCCACTTTGGTCTTGTCTGTCCAAAGGACATTGTCCCGGAAGTCTTGTGGTTTGTTCAGGGGCAATTTTGCAAACCTAAGCCATGCTGCCATGTTCTTTTTAGAGAGAAGAGGCTTTCTTGTGGCAACCCATCCAAACAAACCATACTTGTTCAGTCTTTTTCAAATTGTACTGTCATCAACTTCTAACATGCTAACTGAAGCCTGTAGAGTCTGAGATCTACCTCTTGGGTTTTTTGCAATTTCTCTGAGTATTGCACGGTCTGACCTTGGGGTGAATTTGCTAGAATGTCCACTCCTGAAAAGATTGGCAACTGTCTTGAATGTTTTCCACTTTTGAATAATCTTTCTCACTGAAGAATGATGGATTTTAAATTGTTTGGAAATGGCCTTATGACCCTTCCCAGATTGATGGGCAGCAACAATTGCTCCTCTAAGATCATTGCTGATGTCTTTCCTCCTTGGCATTGTATTAACACAGACCTGAATGCTCCAGACCAGCAAACTACTAAAACTTTGGCTTTTATCGAGGTGGTCACACTTGCAGATGATCAATTAATCAAGGGCATTTGATTAGCAGCACCTATCTCCTACTAATCATCTTAATTCCTATGGAAGCAGTAAGGGTGCACTTAGTTTTTCACACATGGCTTCTCCATTTTGGCTTTCCCCTTACACATTCTACCTGTCACATCAAGCCCTTTTCTCTCAAGTGTTGCTGCAATAGTGGAAATGTGCTTACGGTAACATTCAAAGCTCTAACTGGCTTGAGATCTTGATACTTGAAGGAGCATCTCTCCCAAGATGCACTTGCCTGAGAACTGAGATCTGCTAGAGGGGAGATCTGCTAGAAGAATACACTGTAGGAGGACATAGGAGAGGGCCTTCTCTGCGATGGCACCCCAGTTCTGGAACATTCTCCCCAATAAACTAGACTGGTGCTATAGTTAAATATTATTAACTATGCCAGTGATATAGGATGGCAGTAGTGCTATGACCATAAACATGGATATCGAACAGTTATGAATGCATATATCTAGCTTGCACATTTGTAACTGTTCAACAGGATGCCAGCAATCACTTTTATTTGGGGTATAATTGGTTTATTCCAAAATGTACACATACCTAATTTTAAACCATTTAACCTTTTCAACCTGTTTTATCTAATAATTGTTTAATATGCTTTTATTCTGTTTAAAATTATTTTATTTGTTGTATATATCCAATTGCTTTTAAAACACATTGATTTTACTAGTATGTTGTCATGAGATTCTGTGATATAGGACAGCATTTAAATGTTCAATTAAGGAAAGAAGGAAGGAAGGTTAGTTAGTTGACTGGACATGAAATGGCTGTCAGGACAATAGACTACTTTATGGTATAATGTAGATAACCCATCTCCACTTCTATATGCTTTTTTGATATTCAAATTAGATCTTCCTGTTCATATATAACCAAGACAGCTGTAAAAAGAGAAACAGCTGCCTCACATGTCTATTTTGGCCCCAGTATCAGGACTAAACCTACCATTAGAGAAGGCTGGGGGGTGGTCGGTCTCAGACAGTAGCACCCACAACAGAAACAACCACAAATAACAGAGCATGACCTAAGCAGACTATAAGTCAAGATAAGTGAGTCATATATATTCAAAATATGGAGATGTATATAATCAGTAACATTGTAATTTTGATATTACTGATTATATGCATGACTATATTTTGAAAATATATGACTGATTTTATCTTGCCTTTTAGTATATTTGGGGCATTCTCTGTTATTTGTCGTACTTTCTGTTGTGGTTCCTACTATGACACTCCTATGAACACACCCAATCTCATCTGATTTTGGAAGCAGGGTCCAGACTTGGTTATTACCTGGATGAGAAAACACCTGGGAACATTAGGGATCTCCAGGTAGGGCTATGAAGGAATCCTGCCTGAAACCATGGAGAGCCATTACTGCCAATCAAAGTTGGTAGTCCTGAACTAGATGGTGTTACCCAAATTGTGTGGGGTCTGTCAGGATCCCACTAGTGTCCAAATTCTACTATGGGGAATGTTTAATTAGCTCAAGATGGGAGCAAGAGGCTGGGTAACTGCAGGATCTTTTAACCTATGTATACCGGTAGTACCTGAGGAGATTCCAAGCCAGAATGTACAATTAAATGTTTTTTATTGGAAATTGATCTTAACAGCATTCACGCTAACACTCAAGCCTCAAGCAATCACACAAGACTATCAACGAAGGTAGGAAGTATTTGGATAGAGGAACAGAGTGAGAAGACAGTGGATTATACTATACCAATCAGAGCTGCTATCCTGGTGACACAGACTAATGGAATGATGGGGAAATGGGGCCAACAGGAAGAGCATCTGTGCACACTTTGGTGGCATTTTAGGGTGATATTTTTATATTTGATCGTTCCCCTGAAGGGATGAGATTTAGAGTGGGAAACAATGTTTCTTGGAATTTCCAAATACTAGACAAAGGGTTCTCCAGATGTGTTAACAATAATTGATGGGCTAGGCATTTGGAACTGAAGGGGTACAGGCAATCTTCCATTGTAATCTAGGGAAAAGAGGAAAAACCCATTTTGCAGGCACTGCGTGCTCAGCTATCCTTAATGGGATTAGTGGATGACTCATCTCCCGGTTTTCTTCAGGAAGAACTCTGACCTGGGTATGACCTGTTAAAGGAATTTAGAAGGCCCCTCCCTAGGTTGTGTGTGACTCCAGCGTTGGTATCTGGGGAGTCCTTGTTTACTTGCCAACCTCGTGGCAGGCCACAGATAGCCAAATTTATTAAATATTGCCAATTATGTGTTATTGAAAAGGTGGGGGCTGTCAGGACAGGTTACAATGAACCAGTGGTCTGATTTGGGATAAGGTGGCTTCACTGTGTTCCAGAGTGAAGCAGGCCCCATGCAGAAGATACTGGCAGGTTCATCATGATGTTGGAGAAAAGAATTGTGTATCCAATGGCTTGTGATGTGCTCCCTAATTTAGCCTGCTGCCTTCAAAAAGAGGCATAGTAGATGCTCTCCCATGTCTGACTTGGCTGCCAAACCAAATGGCTTTTGTACAAGGAATAGGAGGCTATTTTGTTACACTGAGCCCAGTAGAAATCATCATCATCATCATCCATATCCCACCTTTTCCCCAAGACTGGGACACAAGGTGACTTACACATTTAAAAGATTAATTAAAAGCATACAAACAGTCAACATTAAAACTGAATAATATTGATCATATTAAAAACACACACTGTAAGGGGCTTACCACATTCCAAAGAAAAGTGGCAAAACAGCAGGAATGTTCCATCTTTCCTGCTGCCTTACTGCATGATGTTGTCATTCTTTTATTCAGTCCTATGGGAGACCAAGGTAAAACCACCTCTTTTTGCTAACCCAAAAACCCGTTAGTAAAAAGATGTGGTTTTACCTCGGTCCCCCATGGGACCAGAATGAAAGAATGATGGAAGAACGATGACATCATGTGGTAAGGCAGCACGGAAGACAGAACATTCCTGCTGCTTTGCCACTTTTCTTAGGAGTGTGCTAAGACCCTCAAAAAGGTTTTTGCAAGTTAAACAATACAATTTAAATCAATAAAACACTTGCAGCATTTTTTTCTCGAAAGCCTTCAATTCTAATAAAAAAAAAATCTTAAACAATGGCAATTCTCCTAAAAAATAAAGTAAGATCCCAGTCCTTATGGTCTTAAATAACAGGATCCATTGCCTTATGCAAAATGACAGCATTGGTCCATCTTGCTCAATGCTGATTCTATGACTGGGGTTTTAGCCTGCCCTGCTTAAAGACTTGGGGGATTCAACCCTGTGCCTTTGAAACTCAGAACAGGCACTTGACCTTATGCAGAGGCAACAGGCGGGTGACAGAGCACTTCCACACTGACCTGAAGTGAGGACCACACTGTGATTGTCATCTTCTAAGCACTGGATCCATTGAAAAGATGTTCCAGGAGGGTGCCAAACAGCAGCAGCAGCAGCTTCTTGGTGCAGCCCTGCCCAACATGGATCAGATTGGATTTGGTTTGCCTTTTCAGGATGCAAGATTGTTGTTCAATAAGTTCTTCAATATCTGTTCATTTGCTACATGCAAAAATCAATGCATAGTAATTTCGCATTGATTTTTGTTAATGAGATAGGCCGTTTTACACCACATAATGCTAGTAAACATGGCATCCTTGTGGTCAGCAAAAAATTTGACACCCACCTTCTCATCTCTGGTAGCCTCCCAATCAGACTATTTGGTGAATCACAATGCACAGCTCTTGTCTTCTACTGTGGCTTTTATCTTGGCTCATGTTTATGTCATCTGGACTATTTTGCTAACCTATGGGTCACTTACAGGAGTCTCTGACAGATTTCCACCTTACTGCTTGTAGCAATTTAGGGCTGAATAATGCCAGCTAAATCTAGAATATGGTTTGATTTTGTATGTGCAGAAATATTTTTCCCCTGTAGTGTATAAGAAATTCACTTTACCAAGGTGTTAGGTTTGCTTTCTTATAGATTTACCCCATCCACACATGTTGAACTGAACATAGAAACAGATAGATGAGATTATCACACGTGCTAAGCATCCCAGGACAGGGATGACCGGAGATCTCTAACAGGCACCCTTTTCAGACAACGTCGTCCCTGTCCTGGTACGCTTCCATTCTGCTCCCATCCCCCCTTATTAACGACTTAAATCATTAATAACGAGCCCGTTCCGTCTCTGTGATGTAATCACAGGCGTACGAAATCACAGCCCCGTTATGCTGGCGCAATGCCAGTCACAATGGGAGGTCCCTCCCGAACACTTCTAGGTGGGATTGGGACCAGGAGGTAAGTGACAGACGCTCCCCCCCACTCCCCAGGTTACTTGTATTTTTCTAGCTTTGTTTTTGTGCTTGCTGTCTCTTTTATTTATTTATTTCACTTTATTTTTTGACTTTCCCGCGTGCTCGTTCTCTTGCGAGAAAGACCTGGGATTTCAAATAAGGAAATAAATACAGCTCCGTGTGAGCTGTATTCACTTTTTGGACTGCCAGTGAGAAGGGGAACCATTTCTCTAAGGTACATCTCATTTTTATTTTAAGTGTTACAGCGATGGGAGTGGAGTGGTATTGTGGGTACCGGGACAGGGACGGGTTTTTAGGACCCGTGTGATAATCTCCAGAATTTGCAATCAGAAATCCATAGATTTAATGGGGAGGGGGTTTGGTATAGTCAGCAAAATGAAAAATACATTTGACAAGATATGCATTTGATGAGATAAGAATACTTAGGAAGGTGATGGACTTTCCTTGGTGCAGGTTTTTAAACAGAGGTCAAATAGCTGTTTCTCAGAGATACCTTAGCAGATGCCTGCCTTGGAAGGCAATTGAAAAAGATAGTCCTTCTAAGACTATGGGGTTTCTAGATGGTGAAAATAATCCTAGAAGAATTTGCAGAGAATACCTTTTGTCCCAATGAGATCCTGTGGTGATTTGCCTTATATTCAGAAGTAGGGGGGCCAAAAACTCCAAAAAACGTGGGGGAAAGCCTTTACAGTTTTCCCCAAAGTTTTAAAAATAATGAGTGGACATTACCGCTTGTTTGGACAACCGATTCACATCGCAGTGCATTCTCAGTGAGGGTGGAATTGGAAAGCTGATTGGTCAGACATGCACGGAAGTGGTTGGAAGTGCCATTTTGTACCGTAGTTTTGCGTTACCAATTGTGCACTTTTTTGCTGCGCTGAGGTGACAAAACAGCTTTTATAAAGCAGAAGGTCGTACTTGTGAACCTTTGATTTGTAGTCATACACACACACACACACACACACACACACACCGTATATTCAGGCATATAAGACGACTTTTGAGCACTCAAAAGTGCCCTCCAAAATCGACAGTCGTCTTATACGCTGGGTATACTTTGTTTCGCCTGCCTGCCTATCTCCTGCCTCTTCGCAAACCGAGCGAAGAGGCAGGAGATGGAGCAGGGGAGTGAAGCAAAGTGTTTTGCAGTTCATTCGCCCCCCTCCTCTGTCTTCTCCCCCTTTGGGGAGCAACGGAACACAGAGGAGGGGGGTGAACGTTGTGGTTTGCCACAGCCGCCGCTCGATCACCTCTGCAGCAGCCGAGGCAAACTGCTAGATTCGCCCCTTCCCCCCACCTTCTTTGAAGGTGGAGGAAAAGGGCGAAAATGCCCCATTTTGCTCCGTGACCCCGATCCCTCCTTCTGGGCTCCCTTCCGAAGGGAGCCCAGAAGGAGGACGCGGGGTTGTGGAGCCAAACCCTGGGATTCGCCCCCTCTCCCCACCTTCAAAGAAGGTGGGGAGAAGGGGCGAACGTGCTCCGTTTGGCTGCACAGCCTCTGCATCTTCCTCCTGGGCTCCCTTCCACCCTCCCCGAAGCCCCCTCCCTCCAGCGTCCTCCCTCCAGCCACTCCCCCTCCCCAATGCTGCGATTCTGCTTGAGATCGCGGCTTCGGGGAGGGGGTGGGTGGCTGCGAAACCCCCACTTCCAGCCACCCTTCCACCCTCCCCAAAGCCCCCTCCCTCCAGCCCTCCCCAGCCAGCTGGCCATCCCACATTCCCCAAACCACGAAGAGGCTGGGCAGCCTCCTGTGGGTTGGGGAACTGCAGGAGGAGGGAGCCCAAAAGGAGGGATCGGGGCTGCGGAGTTAAACCCCTAGATTCGCTCCCTCTTCCTTGAAGGTGGGGCGAGGGGGCGAATCCTGGGGTTTGGCTCCACAGTCCCGCGTCCTCCTCCTGGGCTCCCTTCTGCAGGGAGCCCAGGAGGAGGGATCGGGGCTGTGGAGCCAAATGGGGCATGTTCGCCCCTTCTCCCCACCTTCCTTGAAGGTGGGGAGAGGGGGCGAATCTAGGGGTTTGCCATGGCCGCCCCCGCTTCCCCCGCCTTGGTCCCCTTTGGAAGAGCCAGGATGGAGAGAAGGGGGCTGTTGAGGCAAACTGGGCATTTTCGCCCCTGTCCTCCACCCTCGAGTCCAGTTTGACTGGAAGGTTGAAGAGAGGGGCGCATGTTGGCCTGCCAGCTGATCCTGTTCGCTTTCCCAACTCACGAGGAGATCCTCATGAGTTGGGAAATAAAGAGGATCAGCTGGCAAGGCTCCCCCAGCCAGCCAGCCAGCCAAATTGGGAGGGTGGTCTTATCTGGTGAATATATGCCTAAGCCTAGATTTTTGGCTGGAAATTGGGGGGGGGTCTTATACGCCCAGTCATCTTATACGCCGGAATATACGGTATATAAATACTGTGCAGCAGTAACAACCTGTTGAGAAGAAAAAGTAATTCACTCTCAGCCACCATCTTGATTTGCAGGCTTGGCTGCATGTGCACTTCAAACATGGATAGCTTTGCATACCAACAATTTTGCCAAAGGACAGTGGGGATAAATGAATGCTCCTGTGAATTTGCTTTAATGCACAGCAATCCACATTATATCTTCTCATCTAGACACCCTATGATTCTATAAGACACATGCATTTGAAAAAATGCACAGGAATACTTGTAGGATGCACTAAAATGTGTCATAGTCTCTGGATATGTACAGTGGGCCCTTGGTAATCCACTGGGGTTTGGTTCCACCCATCTCCTGTGGATACCCAAATCCATGGGTGCTCAAATCCCATTATATACAGTGACATAGTAAACTGGTGTTCCCTTATATAAAATGACAAAATCAAGGTTTGTTTTGGGGATTTTTTGGGGGGTGGGGATATTTTCAAGCCATGGATGGTGAAATCTGTGGATGCAGAATTTGTGGATATGGATGGCCAACTGTGCCATCTGCGCACAAAATGTCTATAGATTGGTTTTCCATTTTAAAAAAATCTGTGTGGGATTGAGATGAAATATACTTTGAAGTTGGAGAAAGGAGGAAGTCCATGGAAAGCAATCTGCTCACCCCTCATGTGCATAATGAATGGAGAATTATGGCTTGGAACAGTTAAAAAAAAGAGAGAGAAAAGCAGCAAAGAACAGGAAACGTTCTTTTTATATATGTCAGGCATGCAGAATACCCTTATCCAAATGCACCCACCTTTTTCATATTTCACTCAGAGACTTTGGGGAAGGTCTGAGAGGTAGCAGCATCGATCCTGACAAACTTAGAGCTCCACTGAGTAATTCTTACTCCCCAGGCACCACCACTGAATGGCAGTGGCCCTAGCCACCATTTCAGCCTGAAGCTCCAGGATAATCTGAGAATGGTGATGAATGCAAGGAAGATGGGAAGAATTGTTGGATTTAGGCAACCTAGCATGCTGAATGTTGACATGGTAGTTAAAGAGTTAGGTTGCATGTAACAGATGTTTATAGGTAATATCCTGTTTTGTAACAACCTGTCCTCCGGTAGGGAAATTCTCTTTGAAGTCTTTGTTAGGCTCACAAGTTGCAGTCACTATTAAGCTTTCCTAGATGGAGGATGCACAGACCTGGCACTCTCACACTTTGTTTTTAAAGATGTAGCACCTAATGTAGAACTTCTTATTTTTTTTTCTTATCTGCATATATTCTTCAAGTATTCAGCCTGTGTAACCTTATTACACAAGATACTGTGAGTAAACTGTTTTTATATACTTCTAAAGAAGTCTCTGAGAACTGTTCCTTTGTTTACAAATATGGTATTTGCCCTTAGACAACTGCAAGAGAAATGCAGAGAGCAGAACAAGGGTCTCTATGTAACATTTGTCGACCTCACCAAAACCTTTGACACTGTGAGTAGAAAAGGTCTGTGGCAGATCCTGGAAAGACTAGGATGTCCCCGCAAATTCCTTAAAATGATTATCTTGCTACACGAGGGCCAGCACAGTCAAGTCAGATATGGTGATGATCTTTCAGAGCCCTTTCTAATAACTAATGGAGTGAAGCAAGGTTGTGTTGTTGCTCCAACTTTATTTACAATCTTCTTTAGCACGATGCTCCAAAGGGCTATGGCAGAGCTCGAAGAAGAAGACGGCATCTATATATGTTACCGTACTGATGGTAGCTTGTTTAACTTAAGCCGTCTGAGGGCTCACACTAAGACTCTAAACTATCTAGTCCATGAGCTGCTCTTCGCTGATGATGATGCCCTTGTTGCCCACACAGAAGCAGCTCTGCAGCACCTAACATCCTGCTTTGCAACAGCTGCAGAGCTATTTGGGCTGGAAGTCAACCTGAAGAAAACAGAAGTTCTTTACCAGCCTGCACCACAGGATGAACACCACCATCCCCACATTGCTGTCAGCAAATCTGTGCTCAAGTCCATTCAGCAGTTCACCTACCTGGGAAGCAACGTCTCCTCAGATGCCAAGATTGACAAAGAGATTGATCACAGATTAGCAAAGGCATATAGTGCATTTGGAAGACTTTACAAAAAAGTTTGGAGTAATAAACACCTGAGGCGAAGCACAAAAATCAGTGTGTATACTATTGTACTCTCTATTCTCCTTTATGGGTCTGAAACATGGGTCACCTATTGCCAACACTTACGACTCCTTGAACGCTTTCATCAGCGCTGTATACGCACAATCCTAAATATACACTGGACTGACTATGTGACGAATGTTGCTGTCCTTGAGCAAGCAGGGATCACCAGCATTGAGGCCATGATATTGAGAACACAGCTGCACTGGGCAGGGCACGTTTCTAGGATGGAGGGCCACCGCCTCCCCCAAAAAAGTACTCTATGATGAACTCGCCACGGGTCAGTGTAAGAGGGGTGCTCCAAAAAAGCAATACAAGGACTCCCTGAAACAACATCTCAGGCTCGGCCAAATTGATCACCAACAATGGTCCACCCTGGCCTCACATCGGGAGGCATGGAGATGCACTATCCACAATGCTGCAGCCTTATTTGAGAACTCACGCCGAACAAGTCTTGAAGAGAAACAACAACTCAGAAAGAATCACAACCTGGAAACATTACGCAAGGAGACCTTCTGCTGTGCTTTCTGCAAGCGGACTTGTTTATCTTGGATTGGCCTTTTTAGTCATCAGCGCACTTGCAGAAAGCGTGGGATGAGTCCTTCCTGAATCTTCCTTTGCGAAGAAAAGCCAGAGAGAGAGAGTCTGTGAAAGGGGATTGTGGTGGGTGGCTTTAATTGTTGATCTATTTACAACCAGTTCCACTGTGTGTGTGTTTGTTTTTTACTCTGCTACTGACTACAGAATATCAACCAACTATTTTTGGCACCAGATATTTTGTTCTGTAATAAGAATACTGGGATAGATGGGTCAGTGGTCTGACTCAGTATAAGGCAGCTTCCTATGTGACCTGGCTTAGGTTTTGGCACACTCACCAGCCCATGCTAGGGAGGGAGCAATTAACTCTGAGCTCTCCTAGATAATAGCAGCTAAGGCAGGAGCCAAAAATTAAAGAACATCTCTGAGACTTTGCTTGTAAGGGTCCGTTTGAAAGGGAGACACACAAGAGAGACACAAAGCCAGTCCAAAGTTCTGTGAGTCAAGCGGGGTCGTCAGCCAGTCCAAAGGTCAGGGGTTTCAGGCATGGCCCCCACATCCTGAAGTGGGTCCCCAGGCCAGGAGTTTTGGTGGTCCCCCTACCTACTGCTAAGCTTAAGGGCAGCAATATGCTCTACAGTATTTAGGATGAAAATTAAAATAAGTCAGTTTAAATGATGACATCAAAGTAATATTTATATTTTAAAAACTAAATGGATTTACATAATAAAAATTTACAATAATATCAGGGGCATGCTCTCAGGAGTCTAGAGCTGGAAGTCAGGAACACCAAGCCAGAGCTGGAAATCAGTCAACTGTTCCCAGCAGGAAACAAAGCAGAGGTGTCTCTTATATTGGTTGTAGCCAGCTAGCTGCCCATGATTAAGAGCACTTCTCCTCCTGTTTGGCAAGGAGCCTCATAGAATGTCATTTGTTCTGCTCTCTTCTCCGCTTGCTGGGTCTGAGGGCTCAGGGGCTGTATCTCCTCCTCTGATGGTTCCAGCTGCTTCAATGGTTACCTGTGCTGGGTCAGCTTCAGGTGAGTCCAGGCTCAGTGTCTCCTGATGCCTCCATTCCACAGGATGAGCTGCAGGGTTCTGGCCCCAGAGTGAAGCAGAGTGTCCTTCCTTTCTTCCAGGGTGGAGTGATTTTGCTATCCGGAGTTACTTCTTACAAGAAAGAGGTGATATAGGCAGTGTGGCTCAGTTAAGTATGGTGCTTTCTCTTGGAGTGAACCTCTGGTATTAAATCCTATGGTTGAGCATGCTGGAAAGATCCTGGCTCTGTGCATTCATAATTTGATAGGGAAGATGAAGAGGAGCTATATTACATGATCAACCATTACTAAAAAGGCTAGGAAAGGCCCCTGTCTGCATACCCTTCAATGGTCCTCGTTAATCCTCTGCCATTCCACTTTTCCAGCTGCTTCAAAAATGTCCCTATTTCTCTCTCCTCCTCCACTTTCCCCTTTTGTCCTCAATTTACTTCAGTTGCTTCAGCCCAAGTTTAAAGAGCAAAAGTAGTTTCCACTCAATTAATTCAGGAGGAGGGAGAGGAGGGACAGAAGCTTAGCCTTCCCAGTAAACTTGGGGAAAAGCAAATTGTTGCAGATTCTCCTAGCTTGTCTCTTCTTCTTCATTAATACCTTTTGTCATCTTGACCATACAGGGGGCCCCCTATATCCACACAGGATACATTCCCAGACATACCGCAGATACGTGAAACCGCGTATAATAGCAAACTGCCACCGAATACCATAGAATCGCACTGGAGGTCTCTCTAGGTACCTGGCATGACTCTAGTGGAAGTTGACTACAGAGTTGTGCTGGAGGACCTCCTGATGCCTAGAGAAACCTTTCCCCCCTGACCATGAGTAAGTGAAACTGAGGGTACTGATCCAGCATAAATGGGTGGGGGTGCGACCTGTACTCTGAGTTTGCTTGGTCACATATATCCTAGTTTTCATACATGAAACATTGGAGGGTGTATGTCAGCGGTCTTAAAGATCCATTGCCAAAATACACAGTACTTGTCTGCATAGTTTGAAAGACTGGGTCGATATAAGGAAACTTCACATGTAACACATGTGAACTGTTAGGTTTTTCCTAAATTTTCATGATTCCATCTGGTGCAGGATTATCTTAGAATTCTGCACCAACTTCTTTTTTGCTGAGTGAGAACCTGCACCAAGCTAAACCACTGATCCATCTCAGAGCAGTTGTGAGATTTGGGAGACTACAATTCTCAGAATCCATGCTGGCTGGGGGATTTGGGGGGGTTGTAGTCCAACCCTTGAGCTTGGACCGTTTAGCTGAGTATTACCCACAGAAGGAGTTGGGAATCAATAGGACTACCACTCCTATAATCATTTACCATTGGCCATGGTTGGGGCTTCTGGGAATCAAAGTCCAAAACACTGGGGAGAGCCAAAATTTCCACACTTCTGGCCTACACTGACTAGCACGGCCTCTCTATATTTTCAGAAAGGGATCTTTCCTAGTCCTCTCTGGAAATGCCAGGGGTTGAACTTCACAGGCAAAGCATATGTTCTACCACTGAGTTATGGGCTTTTTTTGTTCAGCAGTGGTATCTTTGCAATTTGCTCTGATCAGGCCCTGGGTTACATCCCAGGAAAGTGGCAGTCCTACAGCACATTGCAATTTAGCAGATTATATACCACCCTGTAAATGGATCATATGTTGCTCTGGGGAGCATTACCATAGTTCAGACACTCATGTAAATATATACTGCTGGGTTGGAATGAACCATATCTTATATGGTAAAACAAGTGACGGCAGAGGGTTGTATTTAGGCCATGTGCCCAGTTCTCTTGTTCTCTGAGTAAACATTTTACTTTTCTCTGCTTCCAGTCCACAACCAAAATAGGAGAGCTCTGTCTAAAATTAACCAAGGCTTTTTCATCTTCAAGATATTTGGATTTGCAATTTCAGGCATGGCCCCATACACACACACACACACACACACACACACAGATGAGAGAGAGGAAAAGGGGAAAGAGAGGTTTCTCTTTTCCTCATAACAGACTTCCAGGAATTTCTGGGCTCACTGCCCTTAGCCAGATCAACAGGAGGCCCTTCATAAGTGGGAAATAGTTTTTTTTATCTCTATTTTTCCTCCCCACCCCCTGTAATTTTCAAAAGATGCTGGCTGAGGTTCCACTCAGCAGAGTTTGCGAGAAGCATCAGTTTAACTGTTTGGCCCTCTGCTATTACACAAAACTTCAACAGAAGCTCTCCTAGGGTGTGGAATTTTGAACATATTTTGATTGGGATGAAACAGGGATGTGGGGTATAGAATTGATCAGAACATCTCAGATAGCAAGGAGAAACTCCCATTTCCACATCCCCAATATTCCATTATCCTTTCTTAGTGAATTTAAAATAGCAGCTGGAATCCTGCTGGTAATATACACATGTATAATTTGGGATTAAGCATAGTATAGGGAGCCAGTGTGCTGGAGTGGTTTGAGTGTTGGATTAGGACAGGCAAAAACTAGCTGGCTGGCTTGGCATGCGCATTGCCATTCAATCCACTCCAGTCACAAATTTGCAGAAAGAAGCAGAAGAAAAGTCTTCCCTCCCCCTCCAATGCCTCTGAGGGAAAGTTTAATGCATGGTGTAATTATATTGTTGTTGTTTTAAATCGTGAGTTAAGTCTTGGGGGGGGGCACGGCAACAAAAGCTATTTAAAGGGGGTCCCTGGTAAACAAAAGGTTAAGAACCACTGAGCTAAGGAATGGTGGTAAGTGGGGAGGAGTGCTGAAAAGGAAAGATTCGTGAGTGGTCATGCTGGCTGGGGGATTATGGGATTTGTAGTCCAAAAAGTAACATTCCCAAGCACTGCTTCACCCCACTTGCAATGGGGTGGTGGTAATAATTGAATGAAGAGGGTGTGGTGCATGGGTTTAAAATAATAAAATGAATTTCTCTAGGGTTTGGATGTATACCTGTATGCAAGAGAGTCTGTGCCTGTCAGGGCTAGGAAAATGGGTGTATGCCTATTCGTAAAAATGTATCTGAATGGTCAAAAATGGATAGTAAGGATTAAAGAGGGATTACGGAAGGAAAGGATAAGAGAACAAAGGGGTGGAGTGGGGGATTTACACGGAGGAGGCCTTTGCAAGAGGGAGGCACATTCAGATTGTCAGCCTAAGGAAGGAAACAGTGGTTGAACTGAATCAAATGCATACAGAGCTCCTCTGTGCAAAACGTGTGAGCCTGAGCCGAGATGTTTGGCAGAGCGCCTAGAATGTGCAATGAACTTTCCCCTACAATTGCTGCGCCAGAGCTTTCCATGTGCACAAATGCTGCTCTGTCCATTTAAACTTCTCGAAAGGAAGAGCCGTCTAGTCCTCTTGGCAGCGTCCTCTGCATTTTGCTCAGGCGACATGATTATGCTGCGATGTTATCTTTTGATTTGCAAAGAAAGAAAGAAAGAAAGAAAACTCAAACCCACACTGTTTTCTCTTTCCAGTAACTGAGAATAGGGTGCAGCCTCTCTTGCATTTCCTCCTGAAGTCATGCTGTTCTTCCTTATTATTTCCACCCTCAGTTGAAAAGCCAGAGGTTGGCCTCCTTTGGCCTTTGCTGACACCTGCCGATCAAATGGAGAGGTCGAACTTTTTGCTTTAAGGGCTGAGCATCACTGGGGAAGACTCCAAGTGGATTCAAATCACAGCAGCATATTCAGCATACTCTCCCACATTCCACAGATGAAAACAACAAAGTACCTTATAGTAATGGCTTTTCGGACATGTCTTAATGGTGTGTTTTTGGACCCATAAGCCCCCATAAGCTTTGCATGCCAGATGGCAGACGTGATTTGCTTGCATTAGTTCTTCACCACCGCCAAACTTTTTTTTTAAGTTGTCTAAGGTGTGCTGGAGCAATATAGTGATTTTTCAATTTAACAGGAAAGAAAAAAAAAAGCCACCACCCTGTTTTATTGCCTTAATGATCGCTCGCTAAGGTGAAAATCCAACATGATGGCAGCAGGCATTTGCCCTGTTAGCAATCCCCACCTCCGCGGCCACCTGGGCAATCAGCTTTGAGCATCCTCTCATATGGGGAAGTGATTCAAGGCAAATTGCTTGTCCCAACAGGCAGGAATGTTGTTGTTTTTTGTTTTTTAAAAAAATATGCAAAGGCTTTTCCTGCGTTGTTTTTGCCATTTTGCCCCCCCCCTCCTTCTGAATAGTGGATTGGTGCAGGATCTCATTTAGACAGGTAGGATTCCCAACAAATTCCATGTGAGTTATTTTGACTGTTTAGACAACCCCCAGGACTCACATGACCAAGCAACATCGGAATGTGGTCAAGGTGGCAAAAGTTATTAAGGAGGAAGAACATAACAGCTAGGAGTGGCTGCAGCAGTTTGCTTTTGGTTGAGCCTACTGGGAAGGGCAAGAGTGTTCCCCGCTCCTCTCCTCTCTCCCTGTTGACTTAATGGAGTGCAAACTGCTTTTGCACTTTGAACTCCAGCAACTGAAGTAAGCTGATGACCAAAGAGGAAAGTGGGATGAAGGAAAAGGCAGATGAAAAAGTGGGACGACAAAGGATTAATCAGGACTGTCCCTGCCCAATTGGGATGGTTGGAGGGTATGCTTTAACAGCAGTAAGCTGCTGACACACTGCAGAAATAATGCAGTTTGACATTGCTTTAACTATCCAGGCTCTGTCCTGTGGAATCCTGGGATTTGTAGTTTGCTGTGGCACCAGAGCTCTCTGACAGCGAAGGCTAAATATCTCACATAACTATAAATCCCAGAATTCCATAGGACAGAGCCTGGATAGTTAAAGCGGTGTCAAACTGCATTATTTCTGCAGTGTGTCGGCAGCCATAGCTACATCCTATGGAATCCTGGGATTCCTAGTTTAAGGAGATGCCTTCCTCGGAATGACAATGCTAGAACTTTCTGGCAGAGAATTCTGAGCACTTTTTAGTAAATGACACATTCCATGATTCTATAAGATTTTTTTAATCTTACAGAATTTTTTTTTAAAATTTTTTTAATTAGGGGAAAAATCACCCCAGGCATGGTTTGCTGAGGTGGTCACATGGTGTGAAGGGGATTTTTTTTTCCTTGCTGATTTCTTAAGAACTGTAGAATTATAGTACAAAATTGTCATTTCACTGATGCACTACAGCACCATAACTCTAAAAAAACCACCACCACTACCACCAGTGTTTGAAATAGAGAAAGGAAAGAAGGGATGGATGCTTTTTTGTTCTCATATGTCAACATGGTGTAGTGGTTTGAGTGTTGGACTATGACTTTGGAGACCAGGGTTCAAATCTCTGTTAAGCCATGGAAACCCACCGGGTGACCTTGGGTAAGTCACACTGTCTCAGCCTCAGAGGAAGGAAGTAACAACCCCCCGAACAACTCTTGCCAAGAAAACCCTACAATAGGTTCGCCTTAGGGTTGCCATAAGTCAGAAATGGTTTAAAGTCACCCAACAGCAATAATTGAGGGAACTTCATTTTTCCACTTACAGCCTAATCAACTTGTACAAAATGGTTAAAGGCAACAACAAAAATTTTGGAAAGGTATAAAAAACCACTGAAAGGTGGGAATCAAATATTACAGCTGGTTCTGGGAATTTCCTGGAAATAATCCAGGATAGCAGCAACATTGTACTAAATATCAAAAGTACAATTTTTTAAAAAAAATATCCAGAGTATCATAGTGACAAATATCATGACCTCCCAACATTTGCCTTGTTTAGAGAAGGCTATAATTGTGCAGTGTGAAAGAGACCAATGGATTTATTTTATTTTACTTGCTGAAATGAAAAATATAGCAGCCATCTGAAGCATAGGAGAAAGATAAGCAATGTAATCTGTTGTTGAAATACAGGTTGAGCCTCCCTTATCCAAAATGCTTGGGACCAAAGGAATTTTGGATTTTGGAATATTTTGGAATACTTGCACATACACAATGAGATATTTGGGGGATTGGACCCAAATTTAAATGTGAAATTAATTTCTGTTTCATATATACATTCTACACATAGCCTGAAGGTAATTTTATACACAATATTTTAAATAATTTTGTACATGAAACAAAGTTTGTGTACATCTAACCGTCAGAAAGCAAAGGTGTAGCTATCTCAGCCACCCATGTGGACAATTTTGGATTATCTCAAATTTTGGAATTCCAGATAAGGGAGACTCAACCTATACTGCTAACTACCTCTATCAGAGCCACTGTGATGGAGCTGGGAAGAAACTTGAATCACTCCTGGAAAGAGAAACTGCCATATCACCTGCCTGTCAGGGATGTTTCTTTGTACCCAAAGTTTTGAAAGGTCTTACCTAACTCACTTTGAACCTTCTGCTCAGGAATTCTTTCAAGGGAGATTGGTGTTCTGTGTGTGTGGCAAAGTAGGGGAGAGGAAAACTTAAAAAAAAAAAACACCATTCTTGTGTTCAGAAGACATTCCACATTTAGTCATTAAACTCTAATTGGTAACACACTGGGCTTGGTATTGCCCTTTGACTACTCAGTATTTCCTAGGTCATGGCACTTCAAGATGTTCTTTGCCCTCAGGACCCTTTTATGCCCTGCCCTTTTGAACTCTTAATCCTATGCCCCCACCAGAAAAAAAGTATTAGCAGCTTGGATCACTCTAGAAACTGGCAGAATGTTGTTTTTCATGTGGGTAATTTTCCTCTTCCTTCCTCTCCCCTCTGCATTGGTAATTATTCAAGGTTGCCTTCTGGGAGCCACACAGAAGGGCAAAGGGGTAGAATCCTGGCATTCTGTGACAAAACTATAGCCCTTGGTAAATGTTAAGAAAAGACATTCTGTCTTTTGCTAGACTGAGAATCTTCCACAGTTTACACACACAGACATGCTCTATCATATTGTTCAGAAGTTGAGACCTTGGCCCTGTTATTTCTGTTTCTCTCCTTCTGTGTGATGTCAAACTGCTCTCACATCAGCACAAAAGTCCATCAAGGAACTCTTTACTGGAACGATTGATGGGAAGAAAATTATCCAGTATCACAAACATTTTCCCCTTATTTCTCTGGGTGTCTTTGAAACTGGCAGGCACTAGAAAGATAACATGTGAGGAACTTCTAGGTACATTTGAAAATAGTCATCTCTAGAAGGACAGAATGTGAGGAGAAGAATAAAGAAAGCTCCCCCTCATCATATGTTCCAGTTTGTGGAATTTCCTGCCACAGTATGTGGTGATGGCCATTAACTCTGATGACTTTCAGTGTGGAGTGACAAACCAATGGCCTTCAATTGGGTGACAATTTCCTAAACACTGGCCAGACCAGGTGGTCAATGGGTGGGGATTATTATAGAAGTAGTTTATAAGTCCAAAAGTTCCCCAGCTTTAATCAGTTTTGGGGAACATGTGTCCCTCCAAATGTTGCTGGACTTAATCTCCCAACTATCCTTTTCATTGGTCATGGGGGTTGAAGAGGATGGAAGATGATGTCAAACAACATTTTGAAGGTTACAAGTTCTCCACCCCAGTCTTTAAAGGATGGTGGGTTAAATACACCGAACATAGATAGGTTTGTTGAAGCTGTGATGGCTACAGCTCATATGCTGCTGAAAAGCAAGTGTGAGGAATAATGGCAGTGGAACAGTCAGTGACATCACACTCTAACTGTGCACTAATTACCATGAGGCAAGGCATCTTGTAGCACCATAAAGACTAACTGAGGTAAAGAAGTTGTAGCATAGGCTTTTGTAGACATTGTCTACTTCCCCAGATGGATGGAGGAAGTAGATCACGTCTACGAATGCTTATGCTACAAGTTCTTTCACTCAGTTTGTCTTTACGGTGCTACAAGATCCCTTTGCATACTGATATTCCAGACTATCATGGCTCTGTCTTAGAATTCTAACATGAGGAAATTCAGCTGTGAATCATACTCAGAGAATTCCTTCAACTGCAGACATACCTGTGTGTCAAAAATCCATTCTTTTCAGAGGTTTGCTACTTGGTTCACAGCTCAAAAACATGCTCTCATTTCTCTCTCTTTTTGCCCCCTTAAGTCCACATAAATGCAACTGTTGTACACACAGAAATTTATTTTATTGTTGGAAATGCTTCTGAAAGGTGTGCATTTTAAGAAACTGAGGAAAAAGAAAAGGCCTACATTTGGGGAAAAGTGCACACAAACCAAATACAAAAACAGGTATAATGGTGGAGACATGGCATCAAAGGCTGGAAACTAGTCATGCCAGGTAAGGAGATATCAGACCAAAGGGACACTGATGAGCCAGGAACTCCTTAACCTGAAAGACTAAATGCCTCCATGCCTGAGGTTCATGCCTGAGGTCTCCAGGATAAAGATTCCTATGCCTGAGACCTATGAATCAAAATAGGGGGAGCCTAGTTTCAGCAATGGGACAGCCCATCTTCCTTCAAGAGCTCCACGCTAGTGTTTCAATACCAATAGTCTGCTTGGCTCATGCTCTTGGAGAAATGGAGTGCTAGGCTTCAAGACAAAGGTCTATTTCTGTAAGCGAGAACCAAGTGGCCCAAGGGTCACATGCCACCTTTTTCAGGGGGGGGGGTCTCTTATAACTTTGTCTCCCCTTCCCTATCCAAATTCACCTACCTCCCTTAAAAATAAGATTATTATTTTTTTCTCTAAAAAGACTTTTCTGGCCAAATATCCACTACAAAGATGCCTGTTCTCATACCAAAATGCTGGGGTTTTTTTTGGGGGGGGGGCGCTCAAAAATAATAACACCAAATGCTGTGTTGGTGATTGCAATGATTTCTGGTCATCTGAAACATCATTTCAACAGCTGTGGGGGGGGGGATGCAAAAAATGGACCTCTAACCTCTAAAGAATGCCCAACTCTGCTTTAAGGCCTAGGATAGAATACACATTCGAATTCTAGGTGAAATGTCTGTCTCATATTTTGTTTTGGTAGCAAATTTCAGCTATAAATCATTAAAAAATTGGTACTGTTTCTTGAAGCTGCTGCCAAATTCTGTTCTCATCATCACATCAATTTCTGAGAACAACTTGTTCATTTCTTAGAAGCTGCCAGTGCAACACCCACTGCTGTTCTTGAACTTGTGACCAATTGTTTTGTAGAAAGATAGTGTTACCCAGCCTTACACCCCTCCCTCTAATAATTCATAATTTGGCAATATTGCACAGCCTCCATGACATCTAGATAGACCAGGACAAACCAAAATGGGTTCTAGCAGAGGTGACCCAGGGCCTAACAAAGATGTCTCTTGGAAATTCTCAACAAACACACCCAAGAAGGAATTAAGTGGAGCCCCTTAAGATTAGGGTAACCAAGGTGGAATGTGGTAATCACCTCTTGGATGCTCTTGGCAGTTAGTCATACTCCAAAAACAAACAGTGACCAGAACACCTATTATCCCCACTGCTCCTCACAGATGTCTTTCCTCCACACCACTTCCTCTCCACAATACAGAGGCTGCCATAAACTCATCAAACTTAATATCTCAGACATTAGCAGCAATTAACAAAGCTGTTTCCTTTGTTTAACTGTGGGGAACTCACCCAAGCATTGTTTTACACTCAAAACACCCCTTAAATGTATAATATTGGGTATTAATATTGCCATCTAAAGCCATGACTGCTACAGCTAGACATCATCACTCTGCCAGACTGCTGTACTACTCTCTGTTCCAAGTGTGAGTCTTCACTTGCTGCACTAACCTCTGTTCTTCAGGACTCATAAATGTAACACATTCTTCCTGAATCTATTCCTCTATCTCAGTATTTCTGCACCAATGAGTATGGCTTTGAATGTGGATTTGGCTTTGACATGCTTTTTTCATTCTTGGTGGCGATGGTGTTTTCCAGTGCATTGACTGTCGTTTTGTCTCAGGATCATACTGAAAGATCCAGTTTTCATCACAAGTGATGATTTTTTTTGGAAAAAGGTTTGGTTCCACCTCAAGTTGCTGCAGAACTTCACGTTGCTTGACTTTTATACTTAGCATTTTTTCGGCACACAACAGACAACACAACTGCTTTAAACGACAACTGACAATTAACTGAATGGCTGAGAGTGTTGATGTTTGTCATAGAATCATAGAATTGCAATGATGGTGGGCTGCACTATTCTCACTTGAAGAAGTGTCAAAGGGTTGACTATCTTGGACTGGATGCTCACCAGCTAGGAAGAACTAGTGAATGGGGTGGAACTATGCAGGAACCTTGGGTAAAAGTGAAACATCCTCCAGGGATTCAGTATACAGAAGAAAGGAAAAGCTGAATGTAGTTGGCTGTGCAGTTTGGACTTTAAAAAAGTTGATTTCAATAAGCTTAAGAAAATACTGAATGAGATCCTATGGTCAGAAATATCCAAGGAGAGGGGAGTTCATGGTAGATGGGACATTTCCTAAATGGAAGATACTAAATGCCCTGAGTACGAGTCAGCAGATGCCCAGGGAAGCAGGTGGTTGGTGTGTAGAAGCAATCGTGTAATCAATTCAGTCCTGGTCAGTCGTGGGTTATCTGAGTGAGATGAAGGGGAAAGCATAAGGGTAATTAGCCAGTCCAGAAGTCATATCAGCAGGTCAGAAGTCCAATACATGAGCCAGCAAGGAATAAACAGAGTAGTCCAAGACATAGCCAGTCCAAGGTCATGAAAAACAGGAATGCAAGAGAATATTTTCAGTCAATCATTTAAGATAGTTGTCAGCACTAAGGCTCAGAGAGGGCTGTTGGGATATTTATGGGCAGTTCCTTCATGGCCACAGATGCCTAATTAGGTAAGCATTTATTACTTAACTGGCACTGGGTTTGGTGTTTCTCCCTTTGTCACTCAACGAAGGATGGGGGTAGGTTGTCTCCAGTGTCTGCAGCCTTTGCCAACTTCAGCTGGGGAGCAGGTTCTCCTACTGCCTCAGTCTTCATCTCCTTGGAATCAGAGAGAGTTCCCCTATCAGGATCTTAGCAATCTGTCTCCTCCTCCTCCTCCTCCTCATCTGAGTCATCCAGGGGCATGAGTTATAACACTGAAGGCATAGTTACAAACAATTCCAATGAGAAAAAAGCGGGAGGTGTCTAAAGAAACCACGGCAGATACACAAGGAGTTTTCAGATGAGCTGAGATTTAACAGTAGCTTTTATAAGAAATGGGAAAAGGTGCAGCTCACCAAGGAGGAGTACAAACAAATAGTCCATATATATAGGGAGAAGATCAGGAATGGGAGGGCTCAGAATGAGCTCAGGTTTGCTAGAGAGGTTATTAATAATAAAAACAGGGTGGGGTTGCATATGTTTGGCGCAAGAGGAAGAACAAAGAAGTGGTAGGTAGGTTTGCTGCATGAAGAAGATGTGAAATATTTATGGGCAAGAGAGAGAAAGTAACTGCTCAACACCGAATTTGCTTCTGTCTTCTCCCAAAAGGAAAACAGTGATCAGCTTGGTGAAAAGATAAATGGGGCAGTGAGATGGCTGCAAGCCCAAAATTGGTAAAGAGGGATACTGAAACACTAAGCTACTTTGGATGAATTTGTGTCTCTAGGGCAAGATGTATAGCATCTAAGGAACTTGTAGATGTAATTTCAGAGCTTCTCTGTAATCTTTGAGAATTCTTGGAGAACAAGTGAGGTGCCTGCAGGCATAAACAAAATATAACTAAAAACAATAATTATAATTATAACAGTTCAAACAATTAAATAATCTATCCTATTAAAAGCAGAGTTAGGGGACCACCTGTGAGGAGTGCTTTAGCAACTCACAGTGTTCCTGTACTAGTAGAGGATTGAACTAGATGATGCTTTGGATCCTTTCCAACTCTATGATTTTTTGATTCTACAACAATATTTTTTCCCCTCTGCTCTTCCTTCCTCCTTCCAAAAACTGCAAATGAGAGCAGGGTGCAATGTTAGCCAGCAAATCCATGCAGAACTCTCCCTACAACTACACCAGCAGGAGGTTACAAATCTGGCAGTGATGGGAGGCTGTAAGAATTTTCTCCAGCAAACACTTGACTCAGTGTTTGATGCTGAGCCATGAAAGGAGCTCAGCCAGCCACATTTGAATGGCCAATCTGGCTTCAGGAGAGACTCCTTATATATAAAGTGGCAGTGGATTTCCAAAATTAGAATCTCCCTTTGCCCAGACATTCTAAACATTTGAGGCATGCACTTTCTCTTCTTGCCAATGGCCTGAGATGAACTTTGGACTTGAGTGACATCTTGCAGCTGGGAGAGCTATTTCTTTAGCACTTTCCAAGAAAGAATATTGGAAGCAATTCACCTCTTGTTATTGCTCTTTTTTTTTTTTTTTTAAGATAGGGAATCAGTGTGCCTCAAGTAGCAGCTTTGCAAAACCCAAATGTTGCAACAAAGCAGATCGGATTCAACATAACTCTCATATCCTTCCATTATTTGCGTCCTGCTCTTTCTTTGAGCTGCTCAGAGTTTAATGGAATTTTCCAATCTGATCCTCAGAATATCCTTCTGAGACAGGTTAGACTGAGAGGGAATGGTTAGCCCACAGCTACTTAGCATGATGGCTAAGTAGCAGTTGTCCTCGCCCAATCCAAGTCTAGCACTGCAGCTGCATACAAAGCTCTTCATGTTTGCCCTCTCCTGGATGTACTTGACCCTATAGTTCAGCTAGACTCTATTCATCCAGCTGAGAAATATAGGTCCCCCCAACCATATGTATGCTTTGGTTTCAATTATCCATCATCCAAACAATAAGGTCTCTCTAGACATTTCTTAGGTTCTCCAGCACAACTCTATGGTAACTTCAGGTGGAAGTTACCATAGAGTTGTGCTGAAGCTGCCTAGAGAGGCAACCTCTCTAGGCATTTCCTAGGTCCTCCAGCATGATTCTATGAGATTTGCTATTACACACAGTTTCAAGCATTTGCGGTAAGCCTGGGAACGACACATATTCCCCACAGATATACCTGTGCTCCTTAGTCAACCAAATTAGCACCAAAGAGGTAAGAAAGAAAGGCACAGAGGATAGGTCAGGTCCAAGGGGTGACAAAGGTTAGCAACAGGTATATGGACCAGAAGAGTTATTAGACAGATGGCAGTGGGACAGAGAGCAGAATGGGATACCTGTGCACCAGCTGCACCTTTTCCTTGAGATGCCAGATCTGGCTACAGTGACATGTGCCTTGATTACATCCTGTTTGGACTACTGTAACACAATCTATGTGGGGCTGCCTTTGGAAACTGTTCTGAAACTTCAGCAGGTCCAGAATGCTGTGGCCAGAATGCTGGCCGGGGCTAGGTATAGGGATCATATAACTTCCTTCTTAAACAGGTTCACTGGCTACCAATTCATTTCCAGGCACAATTCAAAGTGCTGGTCATGACCTACAAAGCCCTATATGGCTTGAGTCCAACCTATTTGAATGTTTGTATCTCCCAATATAAACCTGCAAGAATGTTATGATCTTCAGGGGAAGGCTTTCTCTTAGTCCTGCCATCATCCCAGGCTCACTTGGTGAGGACACGAGAGATAGTCTTCTCACTGGCTGTTCCCACCCTCTAGAATGCCCTTCCACAGGAGGCTAGGCTGGCCCCCTCCCTACTTTCCTTTCGCCAACAGGCAAAGACATTTTTATTCCAGCAAGCTTTTAATTCATAGCTGTGCACATAGAGGCTTTTTATCAGGGGGTCCTTTGGCTGCCCCTGGCTCTGCTTCCAATGGGGAGAAAGGCTTTCTTTGCAAATGCTGCACCGGACAGGCTGCTGCCTGCTAAATAAAACCCTCCAGCTGGTGGGAGGAGCCAAAGCCAGTGAGGGAATGGTGTTGAAGCAGAAGGCTGAGGCTTCACAGTCTGTGGGCGGGGCAAAGGCAAACCCAAAGACTCACGAAAAAGTTACAGGTGACCATTCCACCCCTTACTGGAGAGACGCCTTTGCTCCCTTTTCTATTAATTTCTATTTTAACAAGCAGTAGAGAAGGGTCCCTGGACCTCCTCTTTTCTAAACGAGGCAGAGCTTTTGCATGCTACTTTCATCAAGTATCTAGACCAGTGCTTCTTAACCTGGGGTCCAGGGACCCCCATGGGTCTGCCATGTCCTCACAGAGGGTCTGTGAAGGATTGAAAGCTGCTCAGACTGCCTCCTTCGTGCAGTGGAGTGGCCATGTGACAGGAGCCAAGGCAATGGCTGGCTGGCTTGGCCTGCACATTGCCATTCAATCCACTCCAGCCACAAACTTGCAGGAAGAAGCTGGAGAAAAGTCTTCCCTCCCCCTCCAGTATCTCTGAGGGAAGGTTTCATGGATGATGTAATTATATTGTTGTTATTGTTGTTGTTAGGTATTATTAGGAATTATTATGATTATTAGGGTTTTAAATCTAAACTCTTGGGGGACCATGGCAACAAAAGATATTTAAAAGGGCACTGGTAAAGAAAAGGTTAAGAGGAATTGTTGTAATTGTGTTATGTTGTTGTTATCAGGTATTATTTTTATTATAGCTGTTAGGGTTTTAGTCTTGAGTTAAATCTTGGGGGCCCATGGTAACAAAAGATATTTCAAGTGGGTCCCTGGTAAAGAAAAGGTTAAGAGCCACTGGCGTAATTGTAGTATTAGTATTAGTATTAGTATTAGTATAGGTGTGCCTGGTATAACATACACCCTTATGTGCTCTGCTGGGGTTTCAAGTGGTGGTTGCAGCATGGAGCTTAGAGTGGCAGTGTTCCTTTCACACAGTTCAACTGTATAGTATTATTTTGAAAAAAATGTTGCTTTTTAAACATGTGGTGGTGATTGGCTGAGAGAGTGAGAGGAGGGAGGGGCCCTTGTGAGGCTGGGGGTGTAGATGCAGATTGAGTGGCAGGAGTGGATTGTGAGGTGGAGAGGGAATTTGCATGTGGGTGGTGATTGGCTGAGGGAGTGAGGGGATTGGTTGGGTATGTTTCCTAAGCTGCCAATCAGCACACTGGGAAAGGAAACATACCCAAGCCTTATATAGATAGATAGATGATAGAGAGAGAGTTTATTTTGTAAGAATTAAGTCAATGAAGATGGGCCTCCTAACTAATTAATTGGATTTTTGGAATAGCAGACATTATTTACTCTGTTATAGAACTAGACCAACTTTTGATATGGGTTTTGATATCGCCCGGGCAGCCAGGGAGTCACATCATCACCCCACCACCCCTGCTGGCAGGGCAACAGAGCTACTCACCCTTAACACACCACCGGTATATGTTACATCGGGTACAGCTAGTATAAGTATATTTTATTAATTAAATTATATACCACCATTCCTCAATATAGAGCCCAAGGCAACCCACAACAGAGATTAAAACAAAACACAGCTTTAAAAATCATTATATTAAAAGGCCATTTCCATGTGGCTGCCTAAGATCTTTAAGAACAATTCAACAACATTCACTGAGCTTGCCACAAAAGAGAAATGTTGCTATAGTATAATGTTTCCCAGACTAAAGTCTCCCCCCCTCTCTCTTTCACACACACACATACTGTACAAGTTAAGAAAGTGGATTAGATAGTTTTTAATGAGTTGAGGGTCTCCATAAGAAAAATAATGTGTGTCTTCTTCCTGCTGGGCTAACAACTAGCTTTCATGGAGCTATGCCATCAGCAAAATCCATTCATTCCATGGTATGCTGTGATCCTAAGGAAATGTTCCTGCAAGTAAATCCCATTGTAAGCAGTGAGGCTTACATCTGAGTAAATGTTTTTTGAGGCTCAGAGTTCCAGGTGCCAGTTTATTTAGATCTAGGGGTCCAGCTTTGACATACACCAGCTTCTTTCCTCTTCATTTTTTTTGCAAGCGTAGCTTTCAATGCATCTTGAATGCAGTAAATTATCGGATGTTGGGGGCACATTGAATAAACCTATATCTCACCACAAGGTCCAGATTGGCATTCAAAATGCTTTTCTTTTCATTGGTTTTGTTTAAAAGATCCACTAGAAAAAATCGGAAGGAAAACAATCAAGCCTCTCCAATAACAAAGTACGCAAGAGTTATAGGTGCAGGCTACCCTGACTGAAAGAGAACAAGAACAGACACATTCAGGCTGATGGGAAGAAGGATACTTGAAGATCCATTGCCACAAGCTTTAATTGAGGAACAGCTGCTTTCTTTGCCCTT
This sequence comes from Gambelia wislizenii, assembly GCA_030847615.1. Classification (NCBI taxonomy): domain Eukaryota; kingdom Metazoa; phylum Chordata; class Lepidosauria; order Squamata; family Crotaphytidae; genus Gambelia; species Gambelia wislizenii. The sequence goes on from JAUMIR010000004.1 coordinate 318,681,385, forward strand.
CTGTCTGGTAGAAGGAAACCAACAGATGGCTAAGTGTGAGTCAAGGAATAATACATACAAGCTGTGCCCTGCTACACCACCCATAGAATTCATGGGAACAGATGAGAAGGAGATAGTTATGTCCTAAAAATGTGTCTTCTGTTGTCTCTGGAGTGGAGAATGCCTATGCCGATGTTGTAAAGTCTTTTCAGATATTAAGGTGGGCATGCAATAAATGGGCCATGCAGAGCCAGTGGATAGGGCCTGAATCTTCTTCTTAGTTCCATTTTGAGTAGTTTCTGTTGAATCAATGGGATTTCCCTGTGTATTGGCTATTCAACAAGTAAACCAATGGGTTTACTCTAGTTGGAATTAACCAATAGGATCCAGGCCAATGAGGCTGGTGATACAGGACATTATCAGACTAGTGTGTAAAAATGCTGTAATTCCACAAGTGAGGAGAGCATGGCATTATTACACTTATTTATTTTATTTTATTTTATTTAGTTATTTATACCCTGTTCTTCAGCCACAAGGCTATCAAAGTGGCTTGCAAATTGTTTTCAAGCAATAGCAATTTACACATCTACACTGCATTAAGCAGTTTCCAATGTGTGTTAGCTAATTGCCCCCACAAGCTGGGTACTCATTTTACCAACCTACGAAAGGATGGAAGGCTGAGTGAACCTTGGAGCCCTCTGGAATTGAACTTGCAACGTGGTGACTTGCAGGACTGGCATTTAACCACTGCACCACCAGGGCTTATGATTGCACGTCACTGTAATCGCACGAAAGGACCACAATATTGCACAAAGTCCACTAGCGCTTTAAAAACAGGAGTTTACTTCCGCGATTTAGCATGGGCAAGATTTCAGCAGTTCTTGCAAGAAGACACGAGTGCACTTAAAACATCAAAACACATTAATTAACAAAGTAAATGAACACACAAGCACTGAAACAAACCGAAAAACTTGGCATCAAAATGGGACAGTTCATAAAAAGAGCATCCTGTGCTTCATTTTTGCGTTTTCACCTGGAAGTTTTCTCACTGAGGACTGCTCATTCATGCTGTAATCTTACGATTACAGTAGGATGTGTTTTTGTATGCCCTCAATACCATGAAAAAAGTGATCTAGACAATCTATTGACAGCTTGTCTCATCAATTAGGAGCAATACCTTGTTCATGCCTGGGGCACGGAGTAACTATTTATTTATTTATTTATTTATTTATTTATACCCCACTCTTCAGCCACAAGGCTATCAGAGCAGCTTACAAATTGTTTTTTAAGCAATAGCAATTTACACATCTACACTGCATTAAGCAGTTTCCAATGTGTGTTAGCTAATTGCCCCCCACAAACCACGTACGCGTTTTACCGACCTACAAAAGGATGGAAGGCTGAGTGAACCTTGAATACAACATGAAGATGAGGTTGTCATGTGATAGTCATGCCTATTCATGCTACCATGACATCAAGCAGAGCAGGGGAAAAGCACCGGGTCAAAGGCAACAGCCAAAAGGATGTTGGAGATGGACAAAGTGCAGAGGAATATATTGCTGAACCAATTGAATCCTTTTCTTCCCCCCCAGTGGATGATATGCCTTTAAGAGAAAAGCTGAAAACATAGAGGAAGACATGTCAATGAGCATCTCCAGTTTAAGCTCAGCAAACCCACTTAATGGGTAAGGCAGAGCATTTGTTAATGAGCAGTTATGGATTAATCTCTTACAGTGTATCAATTTAAGAAAGGAAGTGCTTATAATCCATTTAAAAATACATTCACGCCCCCACTTCTGTCGCTGCCTCCAGTGGCAACTTGGCTCTGCCTTTTCCTAATGATAACATGTCATACTGGGAAGTAAAGTGCCTTAATCAAATCTGTGGTAGACAGGCTCAATTTAAAGCTTTCTCTATGGGCTGCTTTTTAAAAAAAATTATTTCTACCCATCCTCCATGATATTTGCAACTACTGTATAGTAAATCATATTCAGGATGGTTTTGTATCTTCTGCATTAAAAAACAAACAAACAAACAAACAAACAGAACTCTGTATCCAGAATTACCTGCAAAGTATCAGTTGTTCTGAAACTAGAAAAGCTGCATTCTGAAACCTGTACATGTTATGGTAATTCAGCACTTCCCTCACTTATTTTCCACAATTTATCCAATAGTTTGTATGTTTTGTGCTTAGATGTATTATAACAAGCATGGTGTATCAGGTAGATATAAAAAAAATAATAATTCCCCAATCATTGGAAAATTTAATAAACAGAAGCTCTGGTTTTTTAAAAACAGAGTTGGGTAACTGTGAAAGGGTAGGGGACCTCATTACCCCCCCCCAAGAGACCTTGGAGGGCTGTGCTTCCCACTGCACCTGCAAAAAAGGTAACCCCCTGTTTCAAATAAGGTCTCTCTAGGGCCTAAATTGGCCCCTTGGGTGGCTCCAAAACATGCTGGAGATGCCCTCCACAATTGCTAGAAAGCATTTTGAGGCAAAAAAAAAAAATTGTGGGCAATGTTTGCAGAATTTTTGTTTGACCTCCTTGGGACTCCAAAGGGCCTCCAAATATGATGGGAATGCCTTCCACATCCCCAAAGGTCATTTGGGGTCCCTGGGGTCATATGTGGCTATGGGCCGCACTTTACATATTCCTGCTTAAAAAAAAAATGTTATAAAATATACAGAGATAATAAAGTCAGCCCTCTGTATCCACAGATTCTGCATCCAAGGATTCAACCAACCACACACACACACACACACACACACAAAGCAAACATTGATTTTGCTGTTTTATATAAGGGGCACCATTTTACTACACCATTGTATATATTGAGACTTGATTATCCAGATTTTGGTATCCAATGGGGGTCCTGGAACCAAACCCCAGCAGATACCAAGGGCTGACTGTACATATTGACCTAAATCCTGTTGTTAGTACTAATTACAGCAAACCCACTGACCTCATGGGATTTACCTATGTGTTGACTTGCTGTTCAACAATTGATTGAATGGGCCTACTCAAGTTGAGAGTGACCAACATGATATGAGCCATAAAGTATAGCAAGCATACAAAAGTTAGAACAGCACTATCTAACATTTCCAGAATTATCATTTTAAACTTGCGGCTAATAAAATGATGGAGAGAGGAAACAGCAAGACCACAAAACCCCACAAGGTAGAATGAAATATGTATTCATTTAAAAGTTTATATTCTGCCCTGTGTCTAATGATCTTAGGGTGCCATACAATAAAATTAGTTTAACCAATTCAAACTACATCAAAGGGTAAGAAATAATTTAAACAGATTAAAAGCAAATTCAACAATTTACAAATTGAAACATGGCAATTAAAATCAGTTAAAACAGTTTTAAGCAATTTAAAACTATAATACACAAAGTAGGTGCCAAAGGCTTTAGTAAGTAGCACTGTTTTCACTTGGTGTCCAATGACACTAGCATTGGCATTGGCTGTGTTACCCTAAATGCCAGGAGGTCTTAAGGACCTTCTGAATATTGGTATTAATTTGAGGAATTAATATACTCAATTTGGCAATGTGAAAGGAGGGCAATGAAGCAAGACCTTTTAACCTATGTACTGGTACTCAAGAGGTATCAAGCTAGATAGTACAATAATTAATTTTTATTTGAGAAAGCAATAATAACAACATTCACACACACACTCAGGCTTCAGGCATTAATGCAAGGCTAGCAAATAAAGTAGGAAGGATTGGGATAGAGGAACAGAGTAAGGGATTGTTTGGGGTGATACAACACCTGTCCTGTAGAGCAGAGATTCCTTCAGCAATGGGGTCTCAGAGTTGTATTCTGAGGGCTCACAGTAAACTGACAGCATGGAGGTAGGAGGAGCAACTGTGTGCACTTGAGTGGGGTTTTGAAGGGGGATTTATACCCAATAATTTCCTTCAGGGGGTGTGATTTAGAGTGAAAGACAATGCTTCTCAGAGGTTCTTGAGTTAATCCAAGAGACACTCTGGATATGCTAAAGATCCTTAATGTGTAGATACTTTGTAACTGACTGGAGGAAGCAACTCTCTTTGTTTGGGGGGGAAGGTAAAGGTAAGATAGCTTTTTACAAACTTGAGTATCTCAGCTATGGCTGATGGGATTAGCCAGATGTTCAGGCAAGAGGTTGCCTTGCAAATTACCTTTCCTTGGAATTTGGGCTGGCCCCTCCTTAGTGCATACCTGACTGAGTCTCAGTGCTAGTCTTTCGGGTTCCTGGTTTTGGGGAGTCCATATTTTACTACGTGGAAAGTCACAGTTGACCAAATGATGAAATATTGACAATTATTACAGGCATGGGACAGGGTGTCATGGTAGGTAACAACTGGGTCTCTAAAGGGAGAGTATTGCACATAAATGGGGTGCTACAGCAGAGAAGGCCTTACTGTCTAGTCCTGTGAGCTCTGGATTACTACCACTGGGCATGAAGGCACAGGATACAGCACCCTTGCTAGGCAGTCTCTTCGGTGCCTGGGTTATGCATAGGTGGGAATTATGTGGCCTTTAAGTTATTATTGAACTTCAACACCCATAATTCCTTATCATTAGCTAGGGCTGCTCAGACCTGCAGTTGGAACAGCATCTGGAGGGCCACATAATTCCCATCCCTGCCTATGGCATATTGAGCTCCATAATGGAAGAACAGTGTGGTATAAATGTATTAATTAATGCTATTAGAGGTTTGATCATGCAGTAGTGACATAAGTGCCACCAGGGTCCATGCTGACTGAGAGATTCTGGGAGTTGTAGGCAAAAAAGTAAGTTTTCCAGCTCTGTTATAAACACCCTCATGAGGGTGGGGGGATCTGAATATTCCTTTCTTCAGCCTCCAGTAGACTGCTACTGTGGGGTTTTGATAGCACACTATTTTTTATGCTTCAATGTCCATCCATTCATTCCTTTCATTGCAATATATAAATGGATGAACTGCCTGAGTTCTTTCTTCTCCCTCTCTTTTGTTCAATATATTGATTTAGATACTAAGCAACATACGTTAGTGTTTCAGAAAGGGAAGATGGCCAGTATTTAAAGTAGGACCATCCACCCAGGGTCATGTCACTTAGAGTTACAAAGGAGGGGGCCCTTTTGCGTTTCATTATGAGGACAGCCTAGCAAACACATAATAAAGGCTCTTTTCAATGTTTGCTCCACAATTCCCAAACTCATACTCTTGAGTTGTTGTTGTTGTTGTTATGTGCCTTCAAGTCAACTCCGACTTAAGTGACCCTATCATAAGAGCCCTGGTGGCGCAGTGGTTAAATGCCAGTACTGCAGCCACAATGTTGCAAGTTCTTTCCTACAGGGCTCCAAGGTTGACTCAGCCTTCCATCCTTGCATAGGTCAGTAAAATGAGTATCCAGCTTGTGGGGGGCAATTAGCTAACACATTGTGAACCGTTTAGTTTACAGTGCTTCACACTGATAAGCGGAATAGAAATAGAAGTGCTATTGCTATAGGTTTTTCTAGGAAAGATTCATTCAGAGGGGGTTGCCATTGCCTTCCTCTAATGATGAATAGAGCCAGCATGGTGAAAGGATTTGAGTGCTGCACTATAACTCTGAGAGACCCGGATTAGCTTCCCTACTTGGCAATGAAAACTCATTGGGTGGTCTTGGGAAAGTCACACTTTCTCAGACTCAGGAGAAGGCAATGTCAAACCCTCTTTGAATAAATCTTGCCAAGAAAAACCTTCAATAGGTTTGCCTTAGAGCAGTGGTTCCCAGGCTTTGGTCTTCCAGGTGTTTCAGACTGCATCTCCCAGAATTCCTGACTGTTTGCCAAGATGGCTAGGGCTTCGGGGGATGAAGCCCAAAACACCTAGAGGACCAAAGTTTGGGAATTGCTGCCTTAGAGTCACGGTAAATCAGAAATGACTTGAAGGAACGCAGCATTAACAACTAGAAGGATAAACTAGTGTGACTTGCCCAAGTTCCCCCAGTGGGTATTCACAGACGAGCAGGGATTTGAATGCTGTCCTCCCAGAATCCTAACACTCCACTGTACCACATTGGCTCCTTTTACTTTTACTCATGAGAGGTGTAAAAGGGCTTTTTCAGACGGGGCAAAAATAACCCTGTGGAGGTCAGGAGGAGGGCAGCGCTGTCCTGCTTCCAGTGATCGGTTCTGGATGACACCATCCTCCTCCCATCCTTCATTCGTTCTCCCTCTGTCCTTCATTCATTTTCCCTCCACCACTTTTTATTGACGGAAACTTACATCAATAAAAAGTGGTGCCTTTCTCGTCCCTCCAGCATGGAGGGAGAACAAACAAAGGACGGCAGGATGGCGGCATCTGAAACCAATTGCTGGAAGTGGGACAGCACCGTCCTCCTCCCGACCTCCGTGGGGATTTTTTTACTCCATCTGAAAATGTCCCTCATCAAACTTTGTACATTTTTTTAAAAAGAAGAACGCAAAATAGATCCCTTTTAGAAAGTATTTGCACCTACGTAGTTGGGAACTAGAACAGAAGCCATTTTTCCAAGATTCACTATTATTAAACAACACTTTCCCCTGCATTCTTGAAATTCTGTCTGTTTTTCATTCATGTCTCACACAGTGGAACAGGGGTAAGAATCATTCACTCTTCTAGTTGTTCTTGAACTGCAGCTATCAGAAGCTCAAGCCAGCTTGGCATGGTGAGGAATTCTGGGTGTTGCAGTCCAAGAAGAACTGGAGGACCATGTGATTTCCACCCATATACCAGAAGGAAATGTGCCAGAACCCCCAGGGCATGTGTGTTTTGTTTTTGTTTTTAAAGCTCCAGTAAACTATGGCCACAAAGACTTTTGTTCAAAGAGCATCAGATAGAGGGGGCTTCTGCTTTGCTTTCACATTTGTAAATGTTGGTCAATTTTTTCTCAGAATGAACTGAGGTTAAAAAATTTCACCAGCCCCTCCCCAGAATCACATTTCCACCAGCAAAATAAAATAAAATTAAAATTAAAAATTGCTGGATTCCATATAATTCAGCTGTCCCAAGTAGTTAGGGATAGTCCTGATTAATTCCGCTACCATCCCATTTTTTCAGCTGCTTTAAAAATGTCCCAGTTTTTCTCTCTTCCTCTCACTTTCCCTCTTGCTCCACAGCTTACTTCAACTGCTGCAAAGTCAGTTCAAAGTGCAAAAATAGTTGGTGCTCAATTAATTCAGCAGGGGGAGGGGAAAGGAGGGGGCTGAATTTTGCCCTTCCCAGTAGTTGCAGGCAAAAGCAAATTGCTGCAGCCCCTTCTAGCTTGTGTATTCTTCCTCATTAATAACTTTTGCCATCTTAGGTCATTTTCAGATGGTGCTTACCACGGGATCAGGTCCCGGGAGAAGAACGGTGCTCTTGCATGGCAGGGGGTCCTTTTTGGATGACGCCGTCCCTCTTCCGGGATCATTTGTGGCATGTCCGTGAAGCTTTGGAAGCAGCCGCACCATATTTTAAGCACGGGTAACTTCCGTGTTTAAAATATGGCGAGGCCACTTCCAAAGCTTCACGGACGTGCCACAAATGATCCCAGAAGAGGGACTGCGGTGTCCGAAAAGGACCCCCTGCCACGCAATGGCACCGTTCCTCTTCTGGGACCTCATCCCGCGGTAAGCACCATCTGAAAATGTCCTTAGCCACACTCTGATGTTGCCGGGCCACATGTGTCTTGGTATGCTGTACATCCAGGCTCTAGTTGCAACATGAAGGTATTTGCCCATTCCCTATTCCTGTTTAATGGCAAGACAGATTATTACAAGAAAGTGAGGATATGAACTTAAAAAAACCTATTTATTAAATTTCAGTAACATCCTTCTGGATAGAGGGCAGACCCATGGCTGTTCAGCATCTTTATTAATGTTCTCAAGGTAGGAGCAAAGTATATAGCCATTAATTCTATGGGGACGACTCAAAGAGACGGTAGTGCAAGAAATCCCAGGGAGGAAAGAAGGAGATGGATTGTAAAATATTTGAGCTGAGAATGCAAAATGAAAATTGATTGGGGGAGGGAGGGAGGGAGTGGAGAGGGGAAGTCAAGGAAAGGGGACAGGACTCAGTGTGTTTTCTCTAGAAGGGCAATAAAAAAATTGAAAACAGTAATATTGCAAAAGGCTTGTGTTGGGGTAAAAGAAGAGCCGACAGGGAAAAAAAGAGCAGTGTGATGCACACAAAGGTCAAATAACCTTGAGCAGAGGGACCACAAAGTATGATGGCTCCAGAAGACTTGTGGCACCTTTGGGACAGAAAGAATGTTCTAAGACTCAGGGAAGACTCAAGTGCCGTAGGATCAGGGAAGGGAACCCATAGACCATGAGGTCCAACCTCTCACTCAGCACAGTAACACCAGCCAGAGCATCACTAGCAGGGATTTGTCCAGCCTCTTTTTGAAGTTGTCCAGAGAAGAAGACCCCACCACCTCTCTAGATAATTGCTTCCACTTCCTAACAGCTCTTACTGTCAATAAGTTCTTTCTAATGTTCAATGAAAAACTAGCCTCCTGTAACTTAAAATCATTAGACCTGCACCCTCTTCTCTGTGACAGCTGTTTCGATATTTAGAGTATGATCATGATGTCCCTCAGTCTTCTCTTCACCAAGCTGAACATGCCCAACACCCTCAACCTTTCCTCATATGTTTTGTTCTCCATACCTCATCCAGTCTACCACTCTCCCAGTGTCTTAGCTACCCCTACCAGATTTGCATTATCTGCAAACATGATAAGGATTCTCTCTACCCCATCATCAAAATAATTGATAAACACATTGAAGAGTGGTGACCTCAGAAATGAACCCGGTGGCACTCCACCGGAGACTTCTTAATCCCTCAAAGCTCCCCAATGCCAGTTTAAAAAAAGTTGGTGTGATTTTCAAGCAATTGTTGCTCCCAAACCATGGAACCCCACCTCACAAATGTGTAAAAACATATGAAAAACCCACACCTCCCCATCAGCACCACAGAACCATGTACTAGCTGCAAATACCTCCTTTCCTCTTCAATCCATCTCAAAATGGTGACAGGAATTCATGTGATCTCACTTCCTGTTGCCCTTTTGAGAGGGAATACAGAGGAATGGGAAAGCATTTGGACATAGGGGGCCTGGGGGAAAGGGGCCAAAACAGTTGCCAATCCCTGCCATATTACCTCATTAGTTGAGCTTTACCCAAATTCTAGGTTTGTTTTGTCTAGATTGTTTCACACCCATTTCTACAATCAGCTGACTCACCTTCAAATTCTAGCCTTCTCCACCTCTGTGACATCACAAGGATCCACCCATTGGACATCACAGGAGCCTGTCTTTGAGACAGTTCAAGCCCTGGTGTCATTCATAAATAAATAAATAAATAAAGTTTTGGCTGTGCTATGTCAGGGGATGGGATATTGCTGACCGGCAACTGTAGTGGTAATGGAAGCACAGGGCTTCTAAAGGAAGGGCCAAGACAGATGTGAATGATAAGTACAGATGGGCAATTATTAAGGTTTGGTTTCTTTCATTGTCTTATTTTTGTAGTCTTTGATTTAATTCATTACAACTTTTTTTTAAAAATGCATTTGATTAGGAAAATTGTTTGCTGACAATTTTCCTTATGAGGAAAGACTTAGGGAGCTGGGTATGTTTAGCCTAGAAAAAAGACGGTCAAGGGGCGATATGATAGCCATGTTTAAGTATTTGAAGGGGTGTCACATTGAGGATGGAGCAAGCTTGTTTTCTGCTGCTCCAGAGACTAGAACATGGAGCAATGGATGGAAGCTCCAGGAACAGAGATTCCACCTCAACATTAGGAGGAACTTTTTGACAGTAAGAGCTGTTCGGCAGTGGAACACACTCCCTCGGAGCGTGGTGGGGTCTCCTTCCTTGGAAGTCTTTAAACGGAGGCTGGATGGCCATCTGTCAGGGATGCTTTTATCGTGATTTCCTGCGTGGTAGGGGGTTGGACTGGATGGCCCTCGTGGTCTCTTCCAACTCTACAATTCTATGATTCTATGACAGTGTTTGCATTCCTCATTCCTGCCCTATATATCAGCTTATGCAGAAGGTCTCATGTTTCCATTGAAGCTGCTTTCCAAGACTGCATCTGGGGGATGTAGGAGTACAGGAAGTTGCCTTAAGCCCAGTAGTGTCCACTCTGTGAGGCAGCAGTGGCTCTTTATGGTTTCAAATAGATTCTTTCATAGTCTTACCTGGAGATCCCTGGTGGTCTTCCATACAAGTTCTTAATCAGTTCTTGACTCTTCTTAGCTTCCAAAATCAGATGACATTGGCTATGTTCAGTATGGTATGGTGGACAACTACTTCTAGTGAGAGAACACACTCCCACAGGGTTCCTTTGGGATAAAAAATATCTACTCCGGGAGAAGCTTCCCCAGCCTTTAAAAATAAGGGTAAGTTATGGCATCCTTTCCAACTCAAATTTTAACCTGCGACAGAACCTGAGGCTACGAATGCTCAGCTCAAGTGAGCCAGCATGGTATAGTGGTTTGAGTGTTGGGACTTTATCAAACACGAAGAAACGTGCAAAAAAAAAAAAAACGCATCCCAAACTGTGTCAGAAGAACGCAACAATAACAGATAGGGCAACATTATCAGGCTCCTGCATCCTCAGCCATTCCTGGGGCATAGTGCTGGCATGGGTGAGGCATCACTTTTCTATTGGTGGGCTAAGTCGTCAATAAAAAGGGACACCTTATTTATGCCCCTGCTACACCTGCAGAACAGCTGAAGGATGAAGTTGTCTGATAATTTCATCTGTTTCTGTTATCGTTGCATTCTTCTGATGCATTTTTTGCCATGTCTGATAAAGTCCTGGACTAGAACTCTAAGGGTGCATCTATACCATAGAAATAATGCAGTTCAACACCACTTTAAGTACTGTAACTCCATCCTATGGAATCCTGGGATTTTTATTTTATAATGTCTTTAGCTTTCTCTGCCAAAGAATGCTGGTGCCTCACAAAACTACAAATCTCAGGATTCTATAGGATGGAAAAATGGCAGTTAAAGTGGTGCAAACAGCAATATTTTTAACAATGTTTTTAACACTTTAACAATGGCAGTTAAAGTGGAGCAAACTGCAATATTTCTACAGTGTATATGCACCCTAGGAGACCAGGGTTCAAATCCTTGCTCAGCCACCAGTGATCTTTGACAAGTCACACACTCTCAGCCTTAAAAGAAGGCAATGGCAACCCCCCTCTGAAGAAATCTTGGCAAGAAAGTCCTAGGAGAGATTTGACAAAAGTTGGAATCAACTTGAAGTCACATAATGGCGGGGGTTGGACTGGATGGCCCTTGTGGTCTCTTCCAACTCTATGATTCTATGATTCTATAATAATAACAATAACAACAGCAACAACCATGCTTGGCTCTCCTCTCCTGATCACACCAACCACCAAGCTCATGTGTCAACCAGAGCCCAACCAACTCTGGGCAGGGCTGTGAAAAATTGGCTTTTGGAACATAGTTTGTGTAATCTCCCAGCCAGCATGGTCAGTGGCTGGGGAATCCTGGGAGCGGTAACCCATCAAACGTAACTTTTCATAGCTCTGCTGGCCCCTTTCTTGGAAGACTGAAAGGTCACGAGTAGTGAATAAACCAGGTGAGCCTGATGAACTATCACCCTTGACTGTGTGGTCAAGCTGTATTTAATTGTAATGTTGTGCTGTCTGCAGATGGCAAGCTATTTTGTTAACTTGGCAGCAAGAGGGAAAGAAACTCCTGCATTAGCAGCGTAAGCAGAAAGTACTATGGCGTGAATTTAAAGAGCCTATAAAATATGAAGGAGGCCTGTCAAGTCACATTAGCCAAGCTGGCTGTTCTTATGCTTTATTTTTTGTTGCCAGGGAAAGATAAAGGGTCACAGGGCAAGATTCTTCAGAGGCTGTTTTGTTGCAACCAATTTAAGGTTGAAGTACCACCATTCACTCCCCCCACACACACACTTTTTTAAAAGGTATACATTATGGTGGTGATGTTTCAGTAGAGTAGGCTAAATGAAGTTCACAGCAAGGTCCCTCTGTCTGTACTCTATTGTAACGACATGTGCTTGCAAGCAACAGTCAGTGCAAAGTAGGAATATATTAAAAACATTCTAGCAACTTGATCCTAAAGCTGGCTAAACAAGACAAAATATGGATAGGATCAAGTGCAATAAAAGTTAGGTAAATTTCCCCTCCCTTGCCTATTTAGCTGGATGCCTGAATTAATGGCACTGTAGGCATTTGGCATTAATTGGCATTTTAAAGGATTAAATTAAATTAAAAAGGGTTTAATGGCATTTCAGACATCTGGCATTTAATGGCATTTAAAGGGAGGAACCATAGCTCAGTGGCAAAGAACATGTTTTGCATCCCAAACACCCCCTAGATATGCATGTATGTATGTACCTGTAAGTTCCTGTCAACTTACAGCAAGCCCATGAATTTCATAGGGTTTTCCTGGGCAAGAGGAGTACTCAGAGGTGGTTTTGCTAGTTCCTTCCTCTGAAATATAGCTTACAACACCGGGATTCCTTGGTGGTCCCTCATCCAAGTGCTAGCAACCTTGACCCTGCTTAGCTTCCAAGATCTGCTGGAATCAGATGCCTTCAGAGTATTGAGGCCTTTACATCACAACATAGGTCAATAGACTGACTCAGGGCTTGTCTATACAAGCCAGAATAATCCACCTTCTGGCAGGAGTATTCCAGCCTTGAGCCTGCAGCATTCCCCCTCCCCTCCCCCCATTACCTGACCTTCCATTGTGGCACTGATGGGCTGTCCTCACACCCATGGCCCATGCACAAACTGGCACTTCTCTTCCCCATGTCGTTTGTGTCTTCTGAGGCCAGGAATGAGGCACCCGGCTGTGGTCACATGGCTGGGTGCCTTGTGGTGACCTCAGCAGATGTGACGCACATGACCCAGCCTGGGAATGGCCATGCTGGGCACTACACATACCACATTTGTGGACACCCACCTGTATTATAGTAACAAAACTCACTGTTTCCTCCAGAATAACTGGACCAAATGGTGAGGTTTTTTAACACGTGCCTTTGCCATTTTAAGGGATATTTGCTCCCCCCCCCCCAATTCTTCTCAGAACTACCCTGATGTTGTGTGGGCAGTTTGGACTACAGTGATGGCGAACCTATGACACGTGTGTCAGCACTGACACGCGTAGCCATTTCTGATGACACGCGGCCGTAGGCCTCCTCCCCACCGCCTGCAACCTCACCACCCTCCCTAAAGTGGCAATTGGGGCTTTGAAGCCCCGTCACCACTTTCCTCTACCCCACCCACCCTCCCTAAAGTGGTGATCAAGGCTTCTGAAGCCCCGGTCGTCACTTTCCTCCTCTACCCCCACCCTCCCTAAAGTAGCAATCGGGGCTTTGAAGCCCCGGTCCCACTTTCCTCCCCTCTCCCCAAAGTGGGAATCCTGCACGCATACATGTTTTTTTTCTCAAAGTGACACACCACCCGAGTTATGCTCAATTTTTTGGCGAAGTTTGACACACTAAGCTCAAAAGGTTGCCCGTCAGTGGACTAGGATGAGGGCAAAGCCCCTGCATCGTCCAGATGACTGAGCATGGGATTGTGAGTGGGGGGAACTTCATTTGGCATGTGTAGACAAGGCCTACATCTAAGTCTTCTATGTTCCTCAGTGCCTGAGGAATGCCAGGCTCTCAAAAGTTACAAAATTTATTTGTGCATGCATTTATAAAATTATATATATGTTGCCTTTCATACCTTAAAAGTGCCAAGGAAGCTTACAAAATCTTGAAGGGGACTACCTGAACAAAGTGCCAACTTCACTCTGTTTCTTGGAGTCAGTCTGCATCCCCTGTCCCCTAAATGGGCTTGTTGAGCAGAGTTTCTCCTGGATCAGGAAAGGGGAAAAAATAGACTTTATTTTTAAAACGGAGAGAGAGAGAGAGAGAGAGAGAGAGAGAGAGAGAGAGAGAGAGAGAGAACCTTTCACTGAACAGCCTTTGCAGTTTGTTACCAAAGTGACAAGAAAATAATATACTTTGTAGACAATAGGTTAATGATAATAAAATATTCATTTATTTGCTTTATATGCTGCATTACTCTTGACATGGGACCCAAGGTGGCTAAAGAAGGCTAAAACCAAGAACTGATTTTAATACTTTATAATAAAAAGTTAAAACTTAATTAAACAAACATTCCAAATAGGCAGAACATGAACAAATAGGACAGAGCAGCAATTAATTTCCAACTGCCAACTGAAACACAAAAGCTTTCACTTGTCTGGAAAAAAAAGGCAACAAAGGGGAGGATATAGAGGTATATGTCCCATCTGGAATGCCGCCTGAAACAGGTGTAGTTCCCTACTCCTGTCTCTTTAGGCTGAGGGACTGAGGGTTCTTTGCCATTTCTCAGCTAATCTGAATTCTGTCTGGGGTCTCAGTACTGTATCACCTTCTGACTGTGTGGGTGCCCAACTCATGATGGTGGTGAAAACCAGACAGGAAGATTTAACAACAACACCCCACTTAAGCATTCTTAAGTTTTGGAATCTCAGGATATTTATATGGGGAAATGATCAGGCTCTGGTAATCTTTTAGGCTACATATTATATGCCAAGATTGACAAAGAGATCGATCACAGATTAGCAAAGGCATATAGCGCATTTGAAAGACTTTACAAAAGAGTCTGGAGTAATAAACACCTGAGGTGTAATAAACACCTGAAGCACAAAAATCAATGTGTATAGAGCCATTGTACCATCTATTCTCCTTTACGGGTCTGAAACATGAGTCACCTATCGCCAACACTTATGACTCCTCGAACGCTTTTATCAGCGCTGTCTACGCACAATCCTAAATATACAGTGGACTGACTATGTGACGAATGTTGCTGTCCTTGAGCAAGCAGGGACCACCAGCATTGAGGCCATGATATTGAGAACACAGCTGCCCTGGGCAGGGCACGTTTCTAGGACGGAGAACCATCGCCTCCCAAAAATAGTACTCTATCGTGAACTCGCCACAGGTCAGCGTAAGAGGGGCGCTCCAAAAAAGCTATACAAGGACTCCCTGAAACAACATCTCAGGCTCTGCCAAATTGATCACCAACAATGGTCCGCCCTGGCCTCACATCAGGAGGCATGGAGATGCACTATCCACAATGCTGCAGCCTTATTTGAGAACTCATGCCAAACAAGTTTTGAAGAGAAATGACAATGCAGAAAGAATCACAACCTGGAAACATCACCCAAGGAGACCTTCTGCTGTGCTTTCTGCAACCGGACTTGATTATCTTGGATTGGCCTTTTTAGTCATCAGTGTGCTTGCAGAAAGCGCGGGATGAGTCCTTCCTGAATCTTTGTTTGCGAAGAAAAGCCAAAGAGAGAGAGAGAGAGAGAGAGAGAGAGATGCAATCAAAGATATATAAAAACATACATTCCCATTTGGGAGAAACACAGACTTCCCAAAAACTGGGTGCTTTGCTTTCATTATATTACATAACATGCCATATAGGATAGCACAGTTCTTATAGCACCATCAGGTTCTGTCATATTTTCCATAGTGTCTGGCAGGACATTATACAAACATTTCATAAAGGCTTTAACTTGTACAGGATTCCTTATATCATATCCATAGCAATATCCATAACATCAAGGTATACAATCTCAGCAGTTGAAGTACTACACATCTCTAAACAGGCATCTAAGGGGTCACTATCCTTCAGCATTGTTTTATCTGTAAACCTCAGTGACATAGCCATAAACGTCTTTATATCTATTTTAGCATAGCCTAACTGGTTCTTACCAGCATCAGTTATCAGGAACAGCATGGCTTGGAGGCTACCTTGTAGCCCTCTCTTCATACGATGGAGAATGGCAAAGCCATCTGCTATCTCCTCTTGACTTCTTTTATTCCCTCCCTAGCCTCTGCTCACCTTAACAGCTGTCCTATTTGATCCAATCAAAACAAAGTCACTGCTGGTACCCTGTTTATGTCAATAATCCTATCCTCCAATCAGATTATTAGAGATAATGTAAGCAAAGCAGGGTAGAGAAAGATCTTGGCTTTTGACTGCCTTCCATTAGATTAAAAACCCCTTTCAAGTAACGGGGGGGGGGTCATAAAAAGTGTGTCACTTGCCTGGATGTCACGATGTCACCCGGACGTATTTGCACCAGACCAGACATTAATGCTGCATTCACACAAGCTAATTGGTGCGAGGTTTCACACACCGGCAATGCCAGCACTAAAGTGCTATGAGGGAATCAATTGGCAGCTTCAGCCATCAATAAAAAGGTACAGGTTTTGGCCAGGACATAAACTCAAAAGGGCGATGTCTTCTGATATGCATGCCCTTTTTGCGTTTATGAAACAACATCTCAGGCTTGGCCAAATTGATCACCAACAATGGTCTGCCCTGGCCTCACATGGGAGGCATGGAGATGCACTATCCACAATGCTACAGCCTTATTTGAGAACTCACACCGAACAAGTCTTGAAGAGAAACGACAACGCAGAAAGAATCACAACCCGGAAACATCACCCAAGGAGACCTTCTACTGTACTTTCAGCAACCGGACTTGTTTATCTTGGATTGGCCTTTTTAGCCATCAGCGTGCTTGCAGAAAGCACGGGGTGAGTCCTTCTTGAATCTTCATTTGCGAAGAAAAGGCAAAGAGAGAGGCATCGTTTTGACGGTGTATTTAGTGCGTCTGATAAAGTCCAATTCAGCCATTGTACCTGCTATGTGTTTATTAGCGGCCAAATCTACTCATATCTCAATGTTGATAGAAATGCAGATATTCTCCTCTCTTTGTTCACATTTGAATATGCATTTAGCCTGTATCTTTATTCCCAGTAACACACATATACACACGTAATATAGCTTCCTGTATTATATCTCATACCTTGTACGTTATACTGTATAGATTATATTCCCAGGCCTCAGAATTGGCAACCAAAATAAACCTGGCCTGTAACAGGAGGCTGATGGAACTTCCCTTGCTTCAGTTAACAATATTGGGTGGGGCTGGTACAGAAAAGGCTCTGCTTTGTGTGGAGATTAATCTAGATTTTTGTGCACAATTTACAGTACTCAGAAAATGTTGGTCATTAGGATAGCTTATTTTTTTTGAGGCACTAATGGCTGCACATTGCTACCAATCATGCCTACATTAATACTCAGTGAACATCCTGCTATAATCAATGAATTGTAATGTCATTACCATGCAGACTGGCCTCTTGAAATTGTAAGAACTGGTAAATACCTGTTTTGGGTGAATTTATGACATTCAGAATATAACATACAGACACTCACAAAGAGATGCATATGTTTCAGCTGTGAATCAATTAAAACTGTTTAGCTGCATGATCATTTGACATTAATCAATCAACAGGATTTTTTTTTTATTTTTCAAAAATATTTCTGTGATCTCAGAATTATATATATATATCAGTTGAAGTGTAGTGGAAGAAATGCAAAATAATGTACACTGTCCATGAAAGGGTATTCCCCATTGTATAAAGAAAACCCACTTGCGCTGTTTATTAGGGAGGAAAGTGCAGCAACCAGAAATGACATGCAAAAAAACCCCTAATTTTTCAATCTTTCCTACATGATGGACATGTTTCCATACCACCTGATCAGCTAAGGTGTTATAAGAATAATCTACCCATTAAAATACATTGATATTTACAAAAATGTATAGCCAAAACATAAATTCCATTTCACATAATCAACCTTAAATATATACATCATAGGTCTGAATCATATTTAGTCCAACTAAAGTAGATTCATTGAATCAGTAGGATTAATCTATGCTTTGACTTGCCATTCAAAAAATTGATTCTAAGAGTCTGCTCTAGTCAGGTCTATATAATTTAATATTTTGCAGATAAAAACTGGGATATGTGTCACCAAGCAACATCGGATGGCAAACTTTATGAATGAGGTCACAGCAGTTTACTTTTGCCTGCATCTTCTGGAAAGGGCTCTATCCCCTCCTCTCTCCCCTGCTCAGTTAATAGAGTACAAACTACTTTTGTAAATTGAGCTCAGTTTCTAGCAATTGAAGTAAGCTGAGGACAAAAGGAGAAAGAGGGAGAAAGGGAGAGAAACTGGGTGTGTGTGTGTGTGTAGACGATGAAAACAATCCTCTAAGAATACAGGCAGACTACTTTTATCCAGAAGAGCTCCTGCCAGGATTCACCATATTGGGAAGGAGTGAGGCTGAAAACTCCAAATAGTTCGCAGTAACAGCTTTTGCTGTTTCTCGTGCTCTTTTTCAAAAAAAATATATATGTGAAAATGCACATAAATGCCCATCTGAACAACCGATTCAAATAGGATCACATCCAGGAAGTCAAACATGATTGGTCAGACATGCACTGGGGAGGGCTGGCCAGCAACAAAGTGGCCAGAGTCACCATTGGTCCCCCCCCCCCAACAATCAGTGCTTTTTGGGAGCAGCAGAGCAAGAAAAAAAATGTTTAAGCAGAGGATTGCTCTTTTGCCTTCCTCATTTAACAAAGCAAAAAAAGAAAAGAAAAGAAAAAGAGGGGAAGTGAGGGGAGCTTTTGGTTGAATAATAGGGCAGGTAATTCACTCATGGCCACCATCTTTTCTCACAGGCATACTCCATGTGAACTGCAGCTTCCCATGCCAATGATCTTGGGAATGGATTGTCGGGACAAATGATGAACACTGCTGCCATAGTGAAGTAATGTGCTATTTTCCAGAATTAATTATCCCGTCTAGCTGAGCCCTGGGACATTTTAAAAGCAACTGGAAAACTGGGACAACAAAGGAATAATCTGGACTGTCCCTGCCAATTTGGGCCAGTTGGAAGGTGTGTGGATCAGGATTCAGGCCATAATCTCTGAATTTTGTTCAGAATTTTGCTTTTTCATGGTCTGGGACTTGCAGGTAATGGTCACTGCCTCTAAATTGGAACAGATGGATACATCTTTTAAAGAAAGATGCAAGAGCCTTTCGAGAAAGTTCTTTTTTCAGGCCAGGAAGTAATAGAGAAAAGTCACAGCTTTGATCAGGACATATTTCCTACCAAGAAAGGGAAAGCTGTTATGAGAAATGACAAGCCACAGAAAGAAGGTGTGGTTTAAGCACACTGTTTTGGTAACAGCTTGGGCATTTGCCAAACACTGTGGCTGCTGTTTTGCCTAAACAGTAGCTGTGTGTTTTAAAACTGCCAGGAGATCAAAGCCTTCTCTCTACAAGCTTTGTGTGGCTTTCATGGGAATATTAAGACCTGATTGTTTGGGAGCTGAATTCAGTTGCTAGTCCCAATTAGAGTAGACCCATGGAATCATTGGGACTTACATAAGTGTTGAATTAAAATTATAGTTGATCCATTGACTCATCCAGCAATTGAATCACTGAGTATACTGAGTGGATCTAGTCATTAGCTTGTATGTCTTGTGTTTACTTTCAAGCATGGGCAGATGATCTGCAGTATAGGTATGTAATGAGTTGATTGACATTCATGAACAGCAGGAAGCTAGCATCTTTTTTTGCTTGTGACAACTGCCCAGCATCCTCCATTTCTCCACGTCCTGATGGCCAGTGGGTGGTGTGGAGACTCCATTTAAATATCCCACAATGCCCAGGGAGACTTTACATCAAGATTACTTTGGGGCATTTTAGGAAAATTTATATGGAAGCTCCCAGCCACACATTGCTCATTGGTTTATTTTGCTAGGCAAGCCCACCAGGATGGTCCAGTGGCAACATAGGACAGCCCTCCCCCCTTGCTTAGGTGCCTCTTGTGGCTAGAACCAGCCCTTGATAGAAACTGCATTGCTAAGCTGTCCTCGGGTTCATAAACTAGGAGCAAAAGCAAGCCAAGAGGCTAGGGGGCACTCCACATCAGGGGTGGAGACCCTCCACCCACAATAACTCAGGCCAGATGTGGCACACAAGGGTGTCCCCCATCCAGCTGCAAGCTTTTTGTGTTATCTCCAGTTGGTGATCAGTGATCTAGTAGGGGTTGCCAAGCTCAGATCTGGAGAGGGTTCCTGTAGCTTTAATGGTTGTGTAGGGAGTTTCAGCAGGTGGTGTTTGTCATGCACCATAACAGGTAGCATTTCCTCTATATAGACATTAAAGGGACAGGTGCCCTTTCCAGTTTTCACTCTGACAACCTTATCTCACAAGATTATCAGATGCAGCAAATACGGCATTATAACGTTGAAATGAGACCATAAAAGGGCTTCCCTATTGTACAATGTCATGTCCCAGTGTTCTGCAAGCATTCTGCTGCTATCAAGAGGGTGTTCTTTTTTATTAGCAGTCAGAAGCTGCCAATTGATCTCCCATGGCATTTTTGTTGCGATAGTGCTTGTGTGCAAAACCGTCCCCCATTCTGCTGGTGTCATTCCTGTGTCAATGGACAGCCCCTACCAGAACACTTCCAGGTGAGAACATGAAAACTAGGTACGGTATGCTCTTTTTATCAACCTCCCCATCTTGCTTGCAAGTTTCCAAGTGTGTTTCAGTGCTTGTGTGTTCGTTTTCTTTGGTAATTTAGGTGTTTTGGGACTTTTAAGCACACTCGCATCTTCTTGTGAGAACTGCCAAAATCTCATCCATGCAAAAACGTGGAAATAAGCAGCATGAGCAGTTGTATTGCCAAAATTCAGGGGCATCTATGTCTCATGATTACAGCAGTGTGCAAAAAGAAGTGTTATTATGCCAGGATACTTACGCTGTAAAATATAGTGCCAAAGGAATGTTTTTAGATGCTCATCTGATAACCTCCTCAGAAGTAAGAAGCTTTTGAAAACATGGTGAATTCTATGTAATGAATGGAGCAATTTGTAACAGATTATCCAATCAGAGGGATTGGTAGGGAATTCAAGAAAGACAAAAAAGAAAGAATTTGCAGAGTTTTTAAATGCTTTAGACTGTAACTTCCAGAATTTGCCAGCCAGCACTAGTGATGTAAGATTTTTGCTTATGTCATTTTCATATGCAAAATTAAAGGATTTCAAAAAATTTCTTCCTATTTAGTGTAATTACGTGAGTTTATATGCATTTTTGATTATTTTGTTCTCCAAAGATTTATTTATTTATTTATTTATTTATTTATTTATTTATTGCAAAGCTGTTTGAACCATTTTAATCCAAAAAACAGAGCATTTTCCACAAAATTTTTGGTTTTCTTCACAAAAAGTTCAGAAACAATGCAAAAACAAATAATTTCAAAAGTTTTCTTGCTGCTAAATGAAATTATGAGTGTGTACATTTTGGATGATTTTTTGCATGAAGGGACTTTTATGAGACAATTTTGTTTGAAAAACTTGTGGGTTTTGCATTAAAAAATTAAAGCAGAAAACTATTTTGCATAAAGTACTCCATTTTCTGCTATTTTCTACACTAAATGTTCCTTGTGAACAAAAAAGTAACTAATTTTTCATAAATAAGTCTAAATATATTATTATTATTATTATTATTATTATTATCATAGAATAATAGAATCATAGAATTGTAGAGTTGGAAGAGACCACGAGGGCCATCCAGTCCAACCCCCCTGCCACGCAGGAAATCTTGATCAAAGCATCCCCGACAGATGGCCATCCAGCCTCTGTTTAAAGACCTCCAAGGAAGGAGACCCCACCACGCTCTGAGGGAGTGTGTTCCACTGCCGAACAGCTCTTACTGTCAAAAAGTTCCTCCTCATGTTGAGGTGGAATCTCTGTTCCTGGAGCTTGCATCCATTGCTCCGTGTTCCAGTCTCTGGAGCAGCAGAAAACAAGCCTGCTCCATCCTCAGCGTGACATCCCTTCAAATACTTAAACAGGGCTATCATATCGCCTCTTAACCATCTTTTTTCCAGGCTAAACATACCTAGCTCCCTAAGTCTCTCCTCATAAGGCATCATTTCCAGACCTTTCACCATTTTAGTTGCCCTTCTCTGGACACACTCCAATTTGTCAATATCCTTTCTGAATTGTGGTGCCCAGAAGTGGACACAGTATTCTAAGTGAGGTCTGACCAAGGCAGAATAGAGTGGCACTATTACTTCCCTTGATCTAGACACTATACTTCTATTGATACAGCCCAAAATCGCATTGGCCTTTTTAGCTGCCGCATCACACTGTTGGCTCATGTTCAACTTGTGGTCTACTAGGACTGCTAGATCCCTTTCGCACGTAGTCTCATTCAGCCAGGTCTCTCCCATCCTATATTTATGCATTTCATTTTTCCGCCCTAAATTATTATTATTATTCCTTTTTCCTAATACTGGGATTTAAGATTAAAATTGGCTTATCCAAGTTAGAATTCTTACAAAGTCATAAAGACTTACAGAAGTTATTATGAAAATACTATGAAGTTGTCCATAGAAATTAAACCCAATCAAAACAAAACCATTAAAAGCATTAAGATCTGTTCAGCAAGCAAAAAAGCTCACAGTTAAAAGCTCTGGCAATCAATTTTTAAAAGCCTGTTGAAAAAGAAAAGTGTTCACTTGTCAATGGAAGGCCATCAAGGAGTGAGCCATCCTAGCTTCCTTTGTGAGGGAATTCCAAAGCCTGGAGCAGCTACCAAGAAGGCCCTGTTTGTTTGTTTAATATTCTGTGGTCCCAAATGAGATTCAAAGTGGCTTACAGTATAACTTTAAAACAGAACAGCTAAAGCAATATGAAGTACAGAAGTTTATAAAGCATTAAACCATCAGTTAAATTTAAAACACTATTTTTTTTACTTTATTTATAAAAAAATTAAAATTTTATTAAACAACAATATTAACCAATAACCAAACATAAACATACAACAACAATAACAATTAAGAAAAAAAGAAATAACAAACAAAATCTAGACAACATTTATTAAAAAAGCTTTCTGCCTATTATCTTCCTGCCCTATACTTTCTTGTGTTATTACACCTCCTCCAAAAATACTTTTAATCACATTTAATTCCAAACTAACATAACTAATACTAACTAGTATTTCTTTCATTATCAAATCACTCCATAACCATTGTACAAAGCTTCTATCTATCTACAGTTCCATCTCTCTCTCTCTCTGGCTTTTCTTCGCAAACAAAGATTCAGGAACTACTCATCCCATGCTTTCTGCAAGCACACTGATGACTAAAAAGGCCAATCCGAGATAAACAAGTCTGGTTGCAGAAAGCACAGCAGAAGGTCTCCTTGGGTGATGTTTCTGGGTTGTGATTCTTTCTGCGTTTCTCTTCAAGACTTTTTTCAGCGTTGAGTTCTCAAATAAGGCTGCAGCATTGTGGATAGTGCGTCTCCATGCCTCCCGATGTGAGGCCAGGGCGGACCACTGTTGGTGATCAATTTGGCCGAGCCTGAGATGTTGTTTCAGGGAGTCTTTGTATCGCTTTTTTGGAGCGCCCCTCTTAGGCTGACCCATGGTGAGTTCAACGTAGAGTAGTATTTTTGGGAGGCGATGGTCCTCCATCCTAGAAACGTGCCCTGCCCAGCGCAGCTGTGTTCTCAATATCATGGCCTCAATGCTGGTGATCCCTGCTTGCTCAAGGACAGCAACATTCGTCACATAGTCAGTCCAGTGTATATTTAGGATTGTGCGTAGACAGCGCTGATGAAAGCTATCTCTTTAATTGCATTTTCAAACCATATTATGTTATTCAAATATCTACTTATTAGTTACGAAAACATTTTTAAAGACATTAACTGAAAAGCAATTAAAAACACATGAAATACATATTAAAAACAGCACACCTAATTGTGTGTCCTTCTACCCAGGTCAATTCAGGCTGAAGGCCAAGAAGGTCTTTGCCTGCAAGCGGAAGGACAGCAGAAAGGGGTGGAATTGAACCTCCATAGCCTAGGGCGATCACTGAGAAGGCTCTCTCCTGTGTTCTCGCCTGATGAGTCTGGGAGGGTGATGGAATGAAGAGAAAGCCTTCCCCTGAAGGTTATAAGACTTTGGAGGCTCATATGGGGAAATATAGATCCTGTCCCCAATTAAGTTCAGCACCGTGGATTGGTCTTCTCATAAAGGTTAGACTAAAATCCAGGCTGAATTTGCCCTGTCCCCAACAGAGAAGTCCCCAGTCACCAGGGTCTGAGATGTATCAGGAAACAGAATGTTTTGTTAGATGGACATTGCATAGAATCAGGAAAGTTTTTCCTATATTGTAAATGTTTTTCCCCCCAAGCCTTATGTAAAATGCACTGAATCTCTCTCCACTGGGTCTTCCATGTGCAAGATTAAACAGAAGAATAAGTGAATTGCAGCTACTGCAAAAGGACATGATGATTTAGAAGTCATCCCTAAATGCTTGCTATTTGTGCTAAAACCAGATTCTATCTTTAAGGGGCATCAGGGAATGAGAGATAACAAATCTGATTTGCAATTTGGGCTGAAGTCCAGTAATTGTACATACAAGCTCTCCATTGTGCTACTGCTGTCTCTCTTTTATATACAGTAACCATTTATAAAGACTTGGTATGTACAGCAGGTTTAAGGGGAGTAGCAAATCCTTATGGTCCTCTTTCAATTATTCATTTGTTGTTGGTTGTTGTTGTTGTTTACTTTTTGGAAGGAGTCCGTGGCATACATCCTCATTCTTTCCTATGGCATTTGCTTTCTCCTGACAGTGGCTAACACAATGGAAATAATAGCCCAGAACACTGGGGGAGATTTCCTGTCATCAGAACAAGATGATTAGCCTCCCACTAAAAACCAAGCTAGCATTGGTTCAATTTTTTCAGTTCATTTGGAAGGTTGCCCTTGTAGGGTTTTTTGGACTACAACTCCCTATGGCCATTCTGGCCAGGGCTTGCCGGAGGCTGTAGTCCAGTAAGTAATTTTCCCAAGGTCTCCATCATACAGTCTTCAGTGGAAAAGTTGGCAGGGATTACATTTAAGATGAGGATTCACAGATGAGGAAAAGTCATTGGTTCAAAGAAGAGAAGGTGTTCAGGGGTAGCACAGAGAGTCTTGGTTCACCCTTCCCTTGAGATGGTGCCCTCCTTGTGATATGAGCCAATGATTTACCACGCTGGCTGGGACTTAGGAAGTTTTCATCCAAAACTAAAGGAGGGTACTAGGTTGGAAAAGATTGCTCTGGGCAACTGCAAGGGGAATAATAATAATAATAATAATAATAATTTATTTTTAACCCACCCGTCTGCCCGGCAACCGGGGCGGAATACAACAGGATTAAAACAACAGCAAGTTAAAACAATCCTTCCCAATCCTAACCCTCCCACCCCTTAAAGCTAAATTAAACTAGTGGAGAATTAAAACAAACATAAAGTACAATGCAATATACAAATTACGACAAAAAAAGATGGCAATAGCAGCAGGGGGGAGGGTAGGCAATCAACTCCACTTGAGCCGGGAAGTTATTCCGGGAAGGCCTGCCGGAAGAGATCTGTCTTTAGCGCTTTCTTGAAGCTATTAAGAGTAGTGATAAGACGGATCTTGTCCGGCAGGCCATTCCAAAGTTTGGGAGCCATAGAAGAGAAGGCTCTCTGGGAGGTCTGCAGCAGCCTAGTTTTCATAGGCTGCAGCAGGTTCCTCCCAGAGGACCAAAGTGGGCGGGGGGAATCATATGGGATGAAGCGGTCCCGGAGATAAGATGGACCCAAGCCATGTAGGGCTTTAAAGGTTAAAACCAACACCTTGTACTGTGCCTGGAAACTGATCGACAGCCAGTGGAGAGATTTAAGCACCGGTGTTATATTCTCTCTCCTAGGTGTACCTGTAATTAACCTGGCTGCCATATTTTGTACCGGTTGAAGTTTCCAGGTTAGGCACAAGGGTAGCCCCATGTAGAGTGCGTTACAGTAATCCAGACATGAGGTTACCAAAGCATGTACCACAATTTCCAAATCCCTTGTATCCAGTTAAGGACACAGCTGGCGTTTCAGCCGAAGCTGATAACAGGCATTCCTGACCGCCGCACTCACCTGACTAGTCATGTGAAGCGATGAATCTAGGAGTACCCCCAGACTGCGAACACAGTCCTTAGAGGAGAGTGTGACTCCATCCAGGACTGGAAGTTGTGTTCCCAGACCTGGTTTCGGGCCTGTGAATGTCAGTACCTCCATTTTATCTGGATTTAGTCTCAATCTGTTTTTCCTCATCCAATCCGTTACCGCTCTGAGACAGTCATTGAGAGGAGAGACGCCATCTGAACTCTGAGCCGACGATCTGGTCATGGAGAAATATATCTGAGTGTCATCAGCGTACTGATGACACCGAGCTCCATGCCTCTGGATGATCTCTCCCAGCGGCTTCATATGAATGTTAAATAGCATCTGGGAAAGGATGGCACCCTGAGGGATGCCACAATTAAGCTCAATTCTGGAAGAGCAACTGTCCCCGAGCCTCACCCTCTGGGATCTGCCCGAGAGAAAGGAATGGAACCACAGCAAAGTAGTGCCTCCAATTCCTAACTCTCTCAGGCGATCCAAGAGGATGGAACAAGCTATAGTGTCAAAGGCCACTGAGAGGTCCAAGAGAACCAGCAGGGTCACACTACCCCTGTCAATGCTCAGGCGGAGGTCGTCGGTTAGAGCGACCATGGCAGTCTCAACTCCATATCCTGTCCTGAAGCCAGTTTGAAATGGATCAAGATAATCGGTTTCATCCAAGACGGCTTGGAGTTGGGAAGCAACTGCCCTCTTGATCACCTTGCTTAAAAAAGTAGCAAGGACAATGGTCTGTAATTGTTCCTGTCCAGGGGATCCAGGGAAGGCTTTTTCAGGAGTGGCTTAACCGCCGCCTCCTTTAAACAAGATGGTACGATACCTTCCCTGAAAGAGGCATTGATTGTGTCCTGTAGGAATACTCTCAATGCGTCCCCCCCCCCCAGACGACCAGCCAAGATGGACAGGGATCAAGAGGGCAAGTCGTCTTCCTCACTCTTCCAAGGAGCTTATCCACGTCATCAGTACTCACAGATTGGAACTGATCCAGTAAAATGACATCAACGGAGTTGCTGGACGCCTCATCTATGGATTCTGTCAGAACATTGACATCCAAGTCAGCTCTTATCTGAGAGATTTTATCTGCAAAGTGGATGTTAAACGCATCGCAGCAGGCTGTCATTGGGTTAAGTAGGGGGTTTGGCGCAGGAGGAACCTGCGTCAGCTCCCCCACCACCTTAAACAGCTCTGCTCAACGGAATTCTGCAGACGCAATACATGCAGAGCAGAAGAATCTCTGTGCTGCACATATTGCCTCCCGATAGGAATCAAGATGCTTCCTATGGCGAGTTCTGTCGGATAAGAGTCGAGTCTTCCACCATTTGCACTCTAGCCGTTGTCCAGTTCGCTTCATCCTCCTACGCTCCTCTGTGTACAGGGCTCATGATTAGCGGCGGTCTGGAAAGGATGCTTGGGAGCAATTGTGTTGATAGCCTTGGTAAGATCAGTGTTCCAGATGCTGACCAAAGCCTCGACAGAATCACCAGCATTACCAACCATTAAACCCTCTAGGGCTTTCTGTTTTTGTATCTGCTAGTAGAATCCTAGTAGACCAGACTAAATCCATCATTCTGTTCCTGCACTGGCCAGCCAGATACCTATGAGAAGCCCACAAGCATCCACAAGTGTAGCATCATCATGTTTTTGTTTCCCAGTAGATAGGACTGAGAGAAACATTGCCTCTGATATGGGAAATAAGACATAGCCAGCCTGACTAGGGACCATTGATAGACTTCACCATCAGTTTATTTAAACTACCTTTAAAGCTGTCCAGATTGGTGGCCATCACTACATCTTGTGAAAGCAAATTCTCCAGTTGACTTGCGCTTTGTTGTGAAGAAATATTTCTCCATGTCAAAATTCTTTTCATCTGTGGGTCTTACACACTACACAGCTATAGTGCTATGATTCCACTTTAACTACCATGGCAGCATCCTAGGATTTGCAGCTTCCGGGGGTGGGGGGGAGTTGGAATTCTCAGCCAGACAGCTCTAGTGCCCCACCATTCTACCCCCCCCCCCAGGATTCCATCAGATGTTGTCATAGCAGTTAAAGTAGAACCATCTCTCTTTCTCTCTGGCTTTTCTTCACAAATGAAGATTTAGGAAGGACTCATCCCGCACTTTCTGCAAGCGTACTGATGACTAAAAAGGCCAATCCAAGATAAACAAGTCTGGTTGCAGAAAGCACAGCACAAGGTCTCCTTGGGTGATGTTTCCGGGTTGTGATTCTTTCTGCGTTGTCGTTTCTCTTCAAGACTTGTTCGACGTGAGTTCTCAAATAAGGCTGCAGCATTGTGGATACTGCGTCTCCATGCCTCCTGATGTGAGACCAGTGTGGACCATTGTTGGTGATCAATTTGGTCGAGCCTGAGATGTTGTTTCAGGGAGTCCTTGTATCGTTTTTTTGGAGTGCCCTTCTTACACTGACCCATGGCAAGTTCACCGTAGAGTACTATTTTGGGGAGGCGATAGTCCTCCATCCTAGAAACGTGCCCTGCCCAGTGCAGCTGTGTTCTCAATATCATGGCCTCAATGCTGGTGATCCCTGCTTGCTCAAGGACAGCAACGTTTGTCACATAGTCAGTCCAGTGTATATTTCGGATTGTGCATATACAGTGCTGATGAAAGAAATAGAATCATAGCACTATAATTATGTAGGATGTTATCACACCAGTGTGCTGTCTTTCTGCAATTGCTCTAGTTTAAGAATGGAAGCATACCAATTTGGCATAATTTATTATAACACTTCCTCTGCAATAGTGCTTTGGTGCTGCTTTGGTGATCTATGGTCAGATGATCTGCTTTCTGCATTGCCACCATAATGTTACCTTTTGACCCCTGTATGCCCTACCCTGCGCATGTGTGCCTTTCACATTTTTACATTTCATTTTGTTTCTTAATTGCAAAATTATGGCAACAGTAAAATACAAAAAGAAAAGAAATAGAAAATAAAAGGAAAACAACCTGCTTGGGAATAGCAAGGAGGAGAGGGGTGAATCACACCCATACACACCATGTGACTGCCTGAGAAACGTAAATGCAGCAGAAGGTGCTTATCACAGGGAAATCCATAGTTGAAAAGCAACACAATTCAGAGGCATTGACAGATTTTACCTATTAATAAAAAGGAGCACTCCAGGAACAAATGGCATGCAAAACAGCTACAGAACCGACATTGTATCATGCGGTAAGTAACAGCCAAAGACAACATTAACCCATGGAAATAGTGCTTTACCAGTCTCATGTGATACAGTCCGTAGTGTTAAAGGGCTCTGTCTTCTTTTAATGTGCTAACATGCTTGATATGTTTTGAGCCTCTTTAAATCATTTTACTGTTTACATTGCTTTAAGTTGTTCAAGTTGATTTGATTGTACACTGCCCTGAGAACTTTAGATGGAGGGTGGGATTTAAATATTTTAATAAATAAAGAATAACTAGATGAGACAGAGTTCTTTCTTATTCTTTCTTATTCAAATGAGCATGTTAGATTGGGATTCCCAAAGGAAGCCTGTCAACAGCTAAACTCCTCCTATCCATTTTCACCAGATATGAAATTCTAAACACTCTCTTTGAAAGCCTTACGGGGAAACCCTACACTGCTTGATAGTTGGTTTGCTTCTCTGGATGTATAATCTCATGCAGTTTTGGCTTCTTCTACCATCCGAGCCAGCTGTCTAAATATCTCATTAAACAGCTATTTTGCAAATGCGTTCTTCAACTTTTTCTGGCTTTCAACACCACCAGATTCTAGAAGCTCATTTAACATCCATTTTTTAAAAGGTCTTTGAACTTGGTTTCCAGTTTGTTTGAGCACTTCTATTAACAACACATTGAAAATTTTATTTTCCAGAGCTGAATAAACTATGGTATGTATCATTGTACCTTTGCTGGAGTTTCAGAAGCAAGTTCTCCTTTGGGGGACTTTTGTATGTACAAGCTCCTTTGGGTCTCTTCTGCAAAGACTTCTTTGAGGTTCCTCTGTGACGTATGTAATGGATTCCTGTACTGGCACAGGTTGGACTAGATGGCCCTTTGGATCACTTCCAATGCTGTGATTCTATGATTCTGTGACTGCATTGTTTTTTATTGTCTTTTATTGAATTTTTAAAAGGTTTTAACTCTATAGATTATTTATTTTTTAAAAAAATAAAACAATAATTTGTAAGCCACCTTGAGTCCCCTTTCTGGAAAAAAAGGCAGGAAAATCATCATCATCATCATCATCACCATCATCACCACCACCAGAATCCTGTATGGGATTTACATATAAACCACTGGCGTAGTGGTTTGAGTATTGGACTACAACTCTGGAGACCAGGGTTCAAATGCCCACTTGGCCATGAAAACCCACTGGGCGACCTTGGGCAAGTCACACACTCTTGGCCCTAAGAAAACATTCTGATAGATTCACTTTAGGATCGCCATAATTTGGAAAAGACTTGAAGGCATACAACAACAACAAAACACCAATAGGATTCTAGCCACAGAATATCAAACTAAATGACTGGCTGGGTGACTGACTGACCAATGACATTGATTGATTGAAAGAATAAATGAATATTGGCCTTATGAAGCTGGAAGCACTGTGTGATTTTGTGTTATATTAGACAACATAGTGAAACTTCCCTGCTTGCTGTCAGGATGCTCTGTTCCTTGTTATGCACCTAATGCGCTGGCATCTCGTTGACCCATGGAGAAACCCTCTGCTCTGTGCTCTTTGCTGCCGACAGATTAGCTCAGAGCATGGGAGGTCAGATCAGTCTGCATAAAAAGTAACAGAAAATGGCATAAAATTAAAATAATTTCCTGTGAAAGCTGAGGACATTCCTCTGTTAGACGTCTTTCCTGTCCTAGGTCATGTGGCTTTTCCTTTTCTTCAAGGAGAAAAATAAAAGCATGTGCTGGTTTACTGTGCCCTGAGGATCTTGAGATACAAGGCCCACCACTGGGGAAGCTTTGAAGCACTTATAGGGAGAAAAGTGGACCATTTTTCATTTTTTTTATCAAGTAATAGAGTAGAATGATACCAAAAATAAAGCTTGGGGAAATTACTTTTCTAGACTTCAACTCCATACCCTCCAACATTTCACAGATGAAAACTGGAGCATGTGTGACCACGCATCATCAGAATGTGGCCATTATGTCAACAGTTAAAAATGAGGAAGAACACACAAACCAGGAGAGGCTGCAGCAGTGTGCTTTTGCCTAAGCCTTCTGGGAAGGGCAAGATTCTTCCTCTTCCTCTCCTCTCCCTCCCTCTGAGTTAACTGAGTACAAATTACTTTTACATTTTTTGAACTCAGTTTACAACAACTGAAGCAAGCTGAGGATGGTGGCAAGAGAAGAGGAGAAAGAAACTGGAACATTTTAAAAGCAGCTTAAGAAACAGAGACGAAGGAGATTTTCAGACAGGCAAAAATCGCTCCTTGCCGCGCGAGCAGCCTCCCGAAACTGCTGCGCGGCAAGGGTCTTCTTCGGACGACGCTGTGCCTCTAGCGAAGCCGTCCGTGTCACTTCCGTGAAGCTTGGGACGGCTCCGCGTCATATTTCAATCACGGAGTGATTGAAATATGACGCGGAGCCGTCCCAAGCTTCACGGAAGTGACACGGACGGTTTCGCCAGAGGCACAGCGTCGTCCGAAGAAGACCCTTGCCGCGCAGCAGTTTCGGGAGGCTGCTCGCGCGGCAAGGAGCGATTTTTGCCTGTCTGAAAATCTCCTTAATCAGTACTGTCCCTGCCAAATCAGGAGAGTTGGAGGGTATGCAACTCCCAGAATTCAATAGCCAGATGAATGTGGAGCATACTGGCTGGAGAACTTGGGATGTTGTAGTCCTCAAAATGACTTTTCCAATGGCTGTATCTGGTGGGAGATTTGTAACTTTCACATGTTGGCTGAGGGATTCTGAGAGCAGTGGTCAAAAAAGTAACTTTTACAATCTGATGTGGACAAACGACAGTTTGATGTTTGCATTAAGAGGTGAAAATAGAGCAAGAGATTTTATCAGACCACCCCCCCTTAATGTTCTTTTGCCAGCATAAACTCTATAGTTTTTATGCCAGCAGAAGAAACCCCCCTAGCAGACTTACTTTGAGCAGCATCAGTGAGGCTTCCCTGGCAGTAACGGAGCACAAATGGAGCTCCGTTTACTTCCAGGGTTGAAATCTCACTGGTTCTCACAAGAAGGTGGTAGCATGGGAAATTCAAAAATAAAAACAAAATAAAGACACAAAAAGTAAAGCAAAACACTAAGGATTTTTTCAGACAAGTAAAATGCAATGGAAGCAGCCTCGCCATGTTGCGAGACTGCTGCGCTGCAGGGCGTCCCTTTCGGATGACGCCCGTCCCTGCCGGTACTGTTGCGGTACCGCAGGGACATTTGAGTGTAATATTTTGGCGATTTTTACTCACGATCAACTTTCGTGAGTAAAAATCACCAAAATATTACACTCAAATGTCCCTGCGGTACCGCAACAGTACCGGCAGGGACGGGCGACATCCGAAAGGGACGCCCTGCAGCGCAGCAGTCTCGCAATGTGGCGAGGCTGCTTCCGTTGCATTTTACTTGTCCGAAAAAGTCCTAAAACACACTTTTAAACCTCCAAGTACACTGGGGGGGGGTCATAAAAAGAGTGTGGCCTATCTAGCTGTCCTGATCTCACTTGGAAGTGTTTGCCCATTGACACTGTATTCACATGAGTACAATGGCATGAGGATTCAAATGCTTGCAATGCCAGCAACAAATTGTCACAGGAAATCAATTGACAGCTTGGGCTATCAATAAAAAAGAACGGGTTTTTCACAATATATGATTGCAAAAGGGCAATGTCGTCTGTTATGCACACCCTTTCGCGATCATTAGGTGTCCTTATGATGCCGTATTTGCCTGGTCTTGTAAAGTCCTAAGTGTCACTTCATTGTTTAGAAACCCCAAACTTGGACCATGCTCACCAATGGCTCTTCATCCTTGAGAGACATGACTAGTGGGATGCCACTGGTTTCTCTCCTGGGCCCAGTGCTATTCAACATCTTTATCAATGACTCGAATGATGGAATAGAGGGCATTCTTATCAGGTTTGCAGATGACACCAAATTAGGAGGAGTAACCCCAGAGGACAGGATCAGAATTCAAAATGACCTTAACAGATTAGAAAGCTGGGCCAAAACTAAAGGCTCAGTTACACAGCAGTTTTTATTGTGATAGTTTGTGCTTTTTCACGAGTGCCTGGTAGTTTACATGAGTTATTGGGAAATTGGTTGCTCTGTTTATTTTTTCACTTTCCGGTTCAGACAGGCAAAGGGGTGTGTGTGGCCTCCCAAGCACATCTGGGGGAAGATGAGATGGAGGGAGGGAAAGAGAGGGAGAGAGAAAGTGCTTGGATCTTTCCCTCCTCTGAGGAATGCCTGCAAGTTTTCATGCCTTAGCAAAGGCTAAGGAATGCCTTAGAAGGGTGGGAGGAAGGAGGCAGCCTTTCAGCCATGGAGGAGCTATTCCCCTCCCCCTGTCAAGCCCCCCTTCCCCCTCACCCACTCTCCCTGTCTCTCTCTCTCGCACACACACATACACAAATGCGATCAGAGGAGTGCGAGTGAGTGAACAGCTGGAGAAGCCGATCGTTACTCAGTCTCCCTCCCTCCCTCTCTCCCTCACACACGCACACACACGCTAACTGGGGATTCCTCATCCCCAGCAGCCAAGCAAGCTGGGAGGCTTACAGCTGGCTAGATTTTCTCCCCGGTTGAAAACAACAGGGGCTGAATCTTTTCATTTGAAGCTCCTCCATCTCTTACAAGTCCACCCCCTTCCCTGGTCATTTCTACCAATCACTGATCAGCTCTGCTGTTGTTGTTTTGGGAAGATTGCTGGTAGTTCACAAAGACTTTTCCGAAATGGTAGTTCACACAATCAATAATGCACTAGGTGGCGCTACTTTTCAAAAAAGTCGGGGAAAGTAGTGAAAGCCCTTATTACGCTGCTTTTGAGTTTTCGAGCTTCCCCCCTTCTGAATGAGGTGATACTGTGGCGTGATGTGTGGGAACAATTAGCAATCTTAGCAAGTTCTTCACTGATCTATTTTGCCGTGTAAACGGGGCCTAACAAAATGAATCTCAACAGATAGAAATGTAAGGTATTACATCTAGGCAGAAAAAATGAAAAGTACAGATATAGGATGGGTGACACCTGGCTTGACAAAAGAACATGCAAAAGGGATCTAGGAGTCTTAGTAGACTATAAGCTGAACATGAGTGAACAGTGTGATGCAGCAGCTAAAAAGCCAATGCAATTTTGGGCCGCATCAATAGTGCATCTAGTAAATCAAGGGATGTAATAGTACCACTTTATTCTGCTTTGGTCAGACCTCACCTGGAATATTGTGTGCAGTTCTGGGCACCACAACTCAAGAAGGATATGGACAAGAAGAAGCATGTCCAGAGGAGGATGACCAAAATGGTGAGAGGTCTGGAAACCATGCCCTATGAGGAGTGCCTTAAGGAGCTGTGTATGTTTAGCCTGGAGAAGAGAGGGTTAAGAGGTGATATAATACCTGTGCTTAAATGCTTGAAAGGCTGTTGTAATGAAACCTTTTTATGTGTGGGTACCTGGAAGCTGCAAAACTCTTCCCTTTAAGTTCAGAATAGTTGCAGGATTGGAGCCACCAAAAATCTATGTGCTTTAGCTTCCCTCCCCTTAATCACATGATATGGTTTTCTTTTAGTATTTGGTTATTTTTCTACTACTACTTCTACTTCTACTGTTACTGTTTGTTTAATATCCCACTTTTCTCCCAAATGCTGCTATTCCTCTGCTGCTGCCTACCCCTGCCCCTCCTCTTCCTCCTCCTCCCTGTTTCTAATTCATTGTGGTTAATCAGAATTTTTATAGAAAGGTATGGGACATGATGTCATGTTGGGGTTATATAGCATAAATCTCTGCATGCTGAGTTATGAGTTAATTGTGCTACAGGACCCATGTGTTGCATGGCAGCACTGTGGTTCTGAACCAAGATGCTGAATGTGCAACCGAATACACAACCCAATGCGCAATGAGCATCCATGTATAACGGCAACACATGCACATATATGCCACCGCTGTCTTGAAGTGAATGTAGCTGTTCTGCATTGTACAAAAAAAGAAAAATGTCCACTTCCTTCTGCAGACGAAGTTGTGTGTGTGTGTGTGTATGTGCCTTCCAATCCTGAAAAGATTTGGGAGTGGAACTTGTCCAAAATTGGTAAATATCACACACACACCCCATGCACAACTGCACCCAACAACAACAAAATCAGCCTCAAAAACCCAGAAATGGAAACTGTAAATGCTACAGTTTTGTTTTGAGCCCATTAGAGCACAAAAATTGCCCCCCATATCCTCTGCTGTTGCTCACTCTTACTATATGTAGAAGGAAGGAAGATGGAACCATTGGATGGCAGGACTATGCCACAGTCAAAGCAAAGTACTGCAGAGCCCAGATTATATTGCAATGCTACCTGCTGTCAGGAAGTCCCTCCTGCCTAATTCTAAACCTGATCCAGTAAGACTTAGCAATATTGGAGCTTATACCAAAAAGCATTTGGAACCTCACTGAGCTACAAGGAGAGGAGGGGGGAGAGAGGGGGAGAAATCTAATGAGGTCTGATTTCCTGAAAGGAAATGACTTGACCTTCAGAAACAAATCTGATCTGGAGCCATGAAAAAATTACACATGTGTATGCCATTGTTATTTTATTATACAGCTTGGCTGTGATCAGGGATAAGGGTATCAGATGTCTGATGTGGAGCAAGATCAAAGATGTGACTACAGTCTAATAAAAACAGTGATCATGATTGACCTCAACCAACCTGCAAACATACAGCTCTCCCACCACCCCCAGGTAAAGGTTTCAATTTACTGACACTCTTCACCTCCCATACCACACACAAAAAACATTATTGCTTCTAGGAACAACTATTAATCAGCGTCATCCTTTCGGGCTACTGGCAAGTGGTTTGTTCCAGCAATTAATGCATTATTTCTAACAGCTGCATAATCTAGACAGCCATACATCGATGGTTTGGCATGGTGCGCTACGATCAGTACATGAAATAATGATTAAAACACAACTCCACTGAGTCAGAAAGCCCAACGCTTTCCCATCCCCCACTCCATCTCTCCCCTCCCCACCGGCACTTTCCAAGACTCATTATGTGACTCTATGGGAATGATACTAGACCCATTGGCCTCCGTGAAACATGGATAATACCCAACCCGTGGGATTGTTGCAGAGTTCCCCTGGAACAGGCATAGAACAAGCTTTGAGGTGTTCAGAGGGAACGGGAGTAAAACATGGTTATTATTTCACAACTCCACCATGCATGCTGGGCCTGAAGAAAGACACCTTCCTTCAACAGATGTTTGCCTCAGTCATGAGTGTTTTCTCCAATTAGCCTGAGAAAAGATATGATTTGATACAAATATATATACACCATGACTGAGATGCAGTAGAATGGAGTCCACAGTCCGTAGCTGATTTGATGTGCCATAGTGGGAAAGGAAAGTATTTGGTCTCCCAGTGCTGGGGAGATGAGAAGGGGGGCAACTGAAGCGATTTCTCCTTGAAGTAACAGGAGCCTGCGAGACATCATGATAGCCTTTGAAAAGAACCAATGGAGAATTGTTCCCTTCAGCACCCTAATTCCCTGTGGGAAGAATATTAGAGGGATGATGGTAAGGACTGAACACCCCCCTCAGCCCCATTATATGTAATTTCAAACATCAGCTGGCTTTTCATTCCTGTAGACAGAAGGGTCATTTGTTAAACATTCCCATTGCTCTGCAGTGCTTCTGTCAAGTGAGCCCAAGGGCAAATTGGCCCTGCTGCTTCCAACTAAAATCTAGCTCTTTGCTAGAAATCTTGCTCTGATTTGGTCCCAACGGCCCATGTCTGCCCAATTTATGACCTGCCAAGAAGAAGGCAACCTACCAGCTGTGTGTTTCTGGCCTGGTACATCCCTTCTTACCCCCACCCTTGGTTTTTGATTATGAAGTGAGCAACACAAAAGCATATGTTTCATAAATATCCTAGTAAGCCACTGGGATGCTGAAAGGAAAGCTCTGCTGTTCTTCATATACTGATTCTCCCTATAGCAACTCTTTATAGAGTGACTCTATCCTTTTAGCATGCAATAAATCTCCATATCATTGGGGAATAATAATAATAGCATTTCATCTTTTTGTTCACTGTCTTAGCATTGGGTGTTCATTTATACATTGCTAAGAAACAGGAAATGCCTCATAAAAATGACGATGCCTATTCACCTGTGCTAGTATATACATCTAGACACATATTTAGATAGAATGGATATCTCTTTCTCTGGCCTTTCTTCGCAAACAAAGATTCAGGAAGGACTCATCCCATGCTTTCTGCAAGCACACTGATGACTAAAAAGGCCAATCCGAGATAAACAAGTCTGGTTGCAGAAAGCACAGCAGAAGGTCTCCTTGGGTGATGTTTCTGGGTTGTGATTCTTTCTGCGTTTCTCTTCAAGACTTTTTTCAGCGTTGAGTTCTCAAATAAGGCTGCAGCATTGTGGATAGTGCGTCTCCATGCCTCCCGATGTGAGGGCAGGGCGGACCATTGTTGGTGATCAATTTGGCCGAGCCTGAGATATTGTTTCAGGGAGTCCTTGTATCACCTTAAAATGATTATCTTGTTACACGAGGGCCAGCACAGTCAAGTCAGATATGGCGATACTCTTTCAGAGCCCTTTCTAATAACTAATGGAGTGAAGCAAGGTTGTGTTCTTGCTCCAACTTTATTTACAATCTTCTTCAGTATGATGCTCCAAAGGGCTACAGCATAGCTCAAAGAAGAAGACGGCATCTATATACGTTACCGTACTGATGGTAGCTTGTTTAACTCAAGCCATGTGAAGGCTCACACTAAAACTCTAAACTATCTAGTTTGTGAGTTGCTCTTCGCTGATGATGCTGCCCTTGTTGCCCACACAGAAGCAGCTCTGCAGCGCCTAACATCTTGCTTTGCAATAGCTGCAGAGCTGTTTCGGCTGGAAATCAACTTGAAGAAAATGAAAATTCTTTACCAGGCTTACGGATAGAATGGATATAATTTATATAGAAATACAAAGCACATCACCATAGCGGGGAGGAATTTCAGTAGATGACCTGCCTGCCTCCTCCATTCTGAACAGTCCAGATGTTAAATTTAGATGGGGAACTTTAAAATTCTTGCTCTCCCTTATAGTTATTGAGCTTTGAACTGGATTTGGACTGGAGAGCCCTCCAAACAGAGAACCGTCTTCAGTAATGTAAGCATATGATACCACACTTAGTGATCTTTGTGGCAGTTCAGTAAGGAAAGCTAGTACTGTTATTATGAGAATATTCAAAGAATCATGCTGGATCATAGAATCATAGAGTTGGAAGAGACCGCAAAGGCTATCCAGTCCAATCCCCTGCCATGCAGGAATACCCAATCAAAGCACTCTTGACAGATGGCCATCCACCCTCTGTTTAAAACCCTGCAAAGAAAGAGACTCCACCATAGTCCAAGGCAGTGCATTCCACTGCTGAACAGCTCTTACTATCAGGAAGTTCTTCCTAATGTTTAAGTGGGATCTCTTTTCCTGTAGTTTGAGTCCATTAACTGATGATCTGCCTAGTCTAACATTCTGTTTCCCACTGTGGGCAAACAGATGCTTCTAGGAAGCCCACAACCAGGTCATGAAGGCAAGAGCTTTCATCCTCTGTTGATCCCCAGTACTGGAGATACCAATACTGATGACGGTGAGTGAATGAGATTTGTGGGTTGCTTAAGGTCACCTAGAGAATGCATGGCAGAAGTGAGGTCAGAAACAGGAAATTTATAGCCATAGATTTTCCTTGGTTTTTTACCAGGCTGTGAGGCCGTGTTCTGGAAGAGTTTATTTCTAACGTTTCACCTGCATCTGTGGCTGGCATCTTCAGAGAATGGTTGGGTAGGAGTGTGTGTGTGGGGGGGGGTTATATACTGTGAACCCCTGTTGGAGAGGATTTGTAAATTTGTGTATTTGAATGGCTAGTTTCTGGTTGGAGATATGCAAGGACAATTAGTGTCTGTTCAGCTAATGGTTGGTTGATGACCCGTTATCTGCTGGAAATCCCCCTGTCCCTGGGTGGAATTCATTTGCAAGTGTTGAATTTTGATTTTATTGTTTTTCAGGACTGGAAGCCAGATTTTGTATACTTTTAGGGTTTCTTCTTTTTTGTGTGTCCAGGTTGGTTTATAACATGTTCTGCTACTACTGATTTTTCTGGCTGGCCCAGTTGGCAGTGTATCTCATGTTCCTTGATTTGTGTTTGCCCACTGTGTTTAGTGGTCCCTATGTTTACCGCATACCATGCAGCTGTGGACAAGTTTACAAAATGTTATTTAAAAACACAGAAATTCTGGACCAGGCCAACAACTATCATGTCAGAATGCACAGAGAAGCTATAGAAATCCACAAATACCTGGACAACCTCAACAGGAAAGAAGAATTCTACCCAGGGACAGGGGGATTTCCAGCAGATAATGGCCCATCAACCAACCATTAGCCTCACAGCCCGGAAAAACACCAAGGAAAATCTATAGATCTGGCTGTGAAAGCCTTCGACTTCAAATTTATAGCCACTTTCAGAATCCAAACCAGCTTAGATTTTATAACCCTTAACATAGCATTTGATCTTTGCACTGCTGCTTTACACTGACTCACACTGACTCACACTACATTACATGATTATTCTGCTACATTTACTTTCTATTTTAACTGCCATTACAACATCCTGCACGGTCCTGGGATTTGCAGTGTAGGGAGGGGACTTTAGAATTCTCAGGCAGAGGTCTAGTGGCTCACCAAACTACATCCCTAGGAGTCCATAGGATAGAACCATGCCAGTTAAAGTGGAATGATAGTGCTATAAGTAGGTAGTGTGAATGAGTCCTTGCTTAATGGATCTGCCCACCACAAGCTCAAGACCACAAAAGCCCTGTGATTCCATATAATTAAAAGCATCAGATTTGTTACAGTGGCATTGCTGCACACATGCTGACCACTTAAATCTCATTGACCTTAATAAACTAGACACAGGATTGCATCTCTAACATAGTATCTAGATCAGGAGTAAGCAACTACTCAGGGCCTAGGGTCCTCATCAGACTCCCAGAAGGCTGCACTTCCCCTCTGCACCATCCATCCTAAAAAAAATAACAACACCCAAACCTTATATTTTTGTCACACAGATCCCCCCCACCCCCAAAAAAATACCTTCTAGGACATGTCAGGGCAATTTCACTATGTTTTGGTGGGCCAAAGAGGCCATCTTTAAAGCAGGAAATAAAGAGGCTGGAGCCTCAAAAACAGTCTTGGAAGCCACATTAACATGCTTTTCCCATTTCTGAGCTAGATAAACAGAAATGATAGATTGGTTAATGATAGATAGATAGATAGATAGAGCTATTTACTGTGTTCACTATAGAATTGATGGAGAGAAATGAGTTTCCACATCCCAGGGTTAGTTCTTTGCAAAAGTCATTTTCCAAGTGCTTTCTTTTGACTCTTTGAGACATTTGGAGTTGTTCTTTAAATATTTAATTACCTCTTTTGGTTTATGAACAAGCTCTGAACAGCCCCTAGGGTTCCACTTGACATTTTCTTGCCAATCTCTCCAGCTTCAGGTGTTCCAGACATCATGTTTCAAAAGTAAATCTGGAATCAATTTATTTAAAACTATTAGGCTACCCCACGTAACATTGTGACATTCTCTCCCTTTCAATTCCTGCTTTGAAATCTTCCCTTATGGGACACTGATCAACAACCAGACTTGTAAGGTGGAAAAGGGATTTTCCTGCCGCTAATTATACAGTACTGTGATGTTTCTGTTCTTTCAAGAAAAATGGGCGGGGGAGAGGAGGAGATGTGGGAAAAAGAAATAGCATTAGTACCATCTAAAGATAGAATTGCACTAGTGCCAGCCTCACCATTAGGCAGAGGAAGGCAAGTAGCTCAGCTCACCGGTTGGCATGCATTGGCCATTTCCCCCAAGCTCCCCAATCATTCTTTTCTCTTTTAGACACAGCACAAGTCACACAGCTTTCCCTTTGCCTCCTACAGTGATCTGCTGTCTTCTAGTGCAGTGGAGTCTACTGACCTTCTTTAGTTCTGAAATAAGAATCAATTGCCAGTCCATTTGGAATGGGGAATGGAATGGGAGCTGGGTTGGGGCTTTCATGTCCTTTGGTTTCTAAAGCAATAGAGACCAGGGGCCCATTCACACTGCACTATTATAGCACTATTATTCCACTTTAACTGTAATGGCAACATCTTATGGAATCCTGGGGCCCGTTTACACGACAAAAAAAGCCCGAGAAGAATTCGTATCAAACCCTAGTAATTCACACACATCATGGGCTATTCAGAAGGAAGGGTAGCAAAAAGCCCAGTTAACCTGTGACTTTCCATCCCTCTATTTTTCAGGAACTTTTTAGGAAAGTCGGAGACAACCCATGCTATTGGTTGTCTGAACAATCAGGAACCATCCAAGGAAAGGGATGATTTCTGATTGGTTGGACATTGGAGGGGGTGGGCTTGCAAGGGGAGCCTTGCAATTCTCCATCCACCATTTTGGTATGCCCCTCCGTAGGGTTCTCTGCTGGCTCCAAAGCAGCCAGCTGAGAGCCAGGCAAGGTCTCTCCCCTCCCCTGCCCCCACCCAAGTGGCTATGGAGAAGGCTCCCCCACCCCACATGGCTACTCCCTCCCTCCCTCCCTCTGTCTATGCGAGACAGAGGGTGGCTTCTCCGTGACTGTCAGTCACGGAGAAGCCCCACTCCCCCGTTCTGTGAGGCAGCAATGGCGGGAGGCACGGGAGGCAGTAGCCGCTGCCTCCTAAAACTGCAAATCCGAGGATTCCATAGGATGGAACCATGTCAGTTAAAGTGGAATAAGAGTGCTAAAATTCTGTGGTGTGCATTAGCCTCAGGTCTGCTCCACCTCTAC
The DNA here is from genome assembly GCA_030847615.1 of Gambelia wislizenii. Taxonomy (NCBI): domain Eukaryota; kingdom Metazoa; phylum Chordata; class Lepidosauria; order Squamata; family Crotaphytidae; genus Gambelia; species Gambelia wislizenii. Next base: position 318,723,288 of record JAUMIR010000004.1, read on the forward strand.
TCTGCCTCCTTCTGCCTTCATCCTGTAATTTTCTCTTCTCTGGGTTAAACATAAGACAGTTTCTTCAACTATTCTGCACAAGACTTGGTTTTAATATTTAGAACATGCAATTTCCCCCCACCACACAGTTTTAGGGGTTGTCTATACAAGGCCAAAAGAAACAGATTGTTCTGCACTAATATTGACTGAATTGAGACTGAATCCAGACAAAACGGAGGTACTAACAGTTACAGGCCCGAAACCAGGTCTGGGAATACAACTTCCAATCCTGGATGGAACTACACTCTCCTCCAAGGACTGTGTTCGCAGTGCCTATTACCAACTTTGGCGGATACGCCAGCTGCACCCTTTCCTGGAAACCAGGGACCTCGAAACTGTGGTACATGCACTGGTAACCTCCCGTCTGGATTTCTGTAATGCACTCTACATGAGGCTACCCTTGTGCTTGACTCGGACTTAGAATCATAGAATCATAGAATTGCAGAGTTGGAAGAGACCACGAGGGCCATCCAGTCCAACCCCCTGCCATGCAGGAAATCACGATCAAAGCATCCCCGACAGATGGCCATCCAGACTCTGTTTAAAGACCTCCAAGGAAAGAGACCCCACCACACTCCGAGGGAGTGTGTTCCACTGCCGAACAGCTCTTACTGTCAAAAAGTTCCTCCTCATGTTGAGGTGGAATCTCTGTTCCTGGAGCTTGCACCCATTGCTCTGTGTTCCAGTCTCTGGAGCAGCAGAAAACAAGCCTGCTCCATCCTCAGCGTGACACCCTTTCAAATACTTAAACAGGGCTATCATATCGCCTCTTAACCGTCTTTTTTCCAGGCTAAACATACCCAGCTCCCTAAGTCTCTCCTCATAAGGCATCATTTCCAGACATTTCACCATTTTAGTTGCCCTTCTCTGGACACACTCCAATTTGTCAATATCCTTTTTGAATTGTGGTGCCCAGAACTGGACACAGTATTCCAGGTGAGGTCTGACCAAAGCAGAATAGAGCGGCACTATTACTTCCCTTGATCTAGACACTATACTTCTATTGATACAGCCCAAAATCACATTGGCCTTTTTAGCTGCCGCATCGCGCTGTTGGCTCATGTTCAACTTGTGGTCTACTAGGACTCCTAGATCCCTTTCGCACGTAGTCTCATTCAGCCAGGTCTCTCCCATCCTATATTTATGCATTTCATTTTTCCGCCCTAAATGCAGTACTTTACATTTCTCCGTATTGAATTTCATTTTGTTAGCTTTGGCCCAGCTCTCCAGTCTATCCAGGTCATTCTGAATTTTGATCCTGTCCTCTAGGGTATTAGCTACTCCTCCTAATTTGGTGTCATCTGCAAATTTGATAAGTGTGCCCCTAATTCCCTCATCCAAGTCATTGATAAAGATGTTGAATAGCACTGGGCCCAGGACAGAACCCTGTGGCACCCCACTGGTCACATTTTTCCAAGACGAAGAGGAGCCACTGCTGAGCACCCTTTGGGTTCGGCCGGTCAACCAATTACAAATCCATTGAACAGTTAACTTGTCTAGCCCACATTTTACAAGCTTGTTTGCAAGAATGTCATGGGGAACCTTGTCAAAGGCCTTACTGAAATCAAGGTATGCGATGTCCACAGCATTCCCTTCATCTACCAAGCTGGTAACTTTATCAAAAAAAGAGATCAGATTAGTCTGGCATGACTTGTTTCTCTGAAACCCATGTTGACTTTTTGTGATTATGGCATTGCCTTCTAAATGTTCACAGACTCTCTGTTTAATGATCTGCTCTAAAATCTTCCCTGGTATTGATGTCAGACTAACTGGACGATAATTGTTGGGACCCTCTTTTTTCCCCTTTTTGAAGATGGGAACAATGTTTGCCCTCTTCCAGTCTGCTGGGACTTCTCCTGTTCTCCAGGAGTTCTCAAAGATTATTGCCAATGGCTCTGAGATTATATTTGCCAGCTCTTTTAATACTCTTGGATGTAGTTCATCTGGTCCTGGAGATTTAAATTCATTTAGATTAAGAAGGTATTCCTGTACTACCTCTTTACTCATTTTGAGCTGGATTTCCCCTATTGTGTCCTCTGTTCCATTATCATCAGGTTGGTCCTCCTTTTCCTTTTCTGAAAACACTGAGGCAAAGAAGGTGTTGAGTAATTCTGCCTTTTCTCTGTCCCCTGTTAGCATTTTGCCATCTTCTCCACGTAGTGACCCTATCATTTCCTTCTTCCTCCTTTTGCTGCGAACATACCCCAAAAAACCCTTTTTATTGTTCTTAACCTCCCTAGCAAGCCTGAGCTCATTCTGCACTTTAGCTTTTCTGACTTTACTCCTACACGTGTTCGCTATCTATTTGAATTCTTCTTTGGTGATTTCCCCCCTTTTCCATTTCCTATACATGTTCCGTTTAAAACTTAGCTCCATTGAAAGTTCTTTAGTCATCCATCCTGGTTTCTTGAGACACCTCCCATTTTTCTTCCTCAATGGTACTATTTGAAATTGTGCCTTCAGTATTTCCCTTTTGGGAAAGTCCCATCCATCTTGAGGTCTCTTCTCTTTTAGTATTCCTGACCATGGGATCACCCCCAGTATTTCCCTGAGTTTATTGAAATCAGCTCTCCTAAAGTCAAGAATGCGTGTCTGACTATGCCTGGCTTCTCCTTTCCATTGTATAACAAACTCCAGGAGAACATGATCACTCTCACCTAAGGATCCCACCACTTGCACCCCATTAACCAGGTCATCTCTGTTGGTTAGGATCAGATCTAAAATAGCTGACCCCCTTGTTGCCTCTTCCACCTTTTGGACCATGACATTGTCTTCCAGGCATGTAAGGAATTTGCTAGACCTTGAAGTTTTGGCTGAGTTAGATTGCCAGCAAATATCAGGATAGTTGAAGTCACCCATCACTACTACATCTCTCCTTTCTGCATGTGTGTTCATCTGTTCTAGAAAGGCATCATCCAATTCCTCCATCTGATTTGGGGGTCTGTAGTAGAGTCCCACAATAACATCCCTGTTGTTTCCCTCCCCTTTAATTTTTATCCAGATGCTCTCCACCTGGCTTCCAGTATTGATGTCATGGATCACTTCACTGATATCCCTGACATATAATGCTATTCCTCCTCCTTTCCTGTTTGGCCTGTTTCTCCTATAAAGGTTATACCCCTCTATTCCTACATTCCAATCATGAGACTCGTCCCACCAGGTTTCAGTAATGCCTATTATATCATATTTGTTTTGTAGTGCAAGGAGTTCAAGTTCATCTTGCTTATTTCCCATGCTCTGTGCATTAGTGTAGAGACATCTAAGACCATGTGTTCTCTTTACTTGCTGCCTGTGCAAGTTTTTTTGCCTCCCACTGTTGGGTCCTTGTGCTGTTTGCGTTGTTCCCTCTATGACAGTTTGACTATTTTCTCCAGCCCTTTTGCCTTCCAGAATACTGTCTCCCTCCCCCATTTGACTCAGTTTAAAGCCCTCCTGATCAAATTCTTGAGACTGTTGGCAAAAATGTTTCTTCCAACTGTTGTAAGATGCACCCCATCTCTTGCCAGAAGTCCCCCCTCATGGAAGCGCAGTCCATGATCCAAGAATCCAATTTGTTTTCGGCGACACCATCTACGGAGCCAGTTGTTTACGTCGGCTATTTTCCTCTCCCTTCTTGGACCATGCCCTTCAACTGGCAGAAGAGACGAGATGAGAACCTGTGCGTCCATTTCTTTCAGCTTCCTCCCCAGGGCCTCATAATCTCTTCTGATCTTGGGAAAGCTGTGCCTTGCAGTATCATTGGTTCCCACATGGACCAAAAGGAAGGGGTAATGATCCATAGGCTTGACGAGTCTTGTCAGCCTCTCAGTCACATCACAGATCTTTGCCCCAGGGAGACAACACACCTCCCGAGTCATCTTGTCAGGCCCACATACCACTGCTTCTGTACCCCTCAGCAAGGAGTCCCCCACCATCACCACACGCCTCCGCCGAGGCTTCGCAGCTGCTGTTCCTTGCGGTGGTCCTCTCAAGGTCCCCTGCTCTACCCCTGAAGTCTGTCCATGCTGTTCTTCCTCGTTGTCCTTGATAAGGGAAAGGGCTTCGAATCAATTCTGTAGCTGCAAGCTGCTCGAAGAATTCAACTAGTTCAGAACATGGCAGCCAGGTTGATTTCTGGTGTTTCCAGAAGAGAGCATATAACACCTGTGCTAAAAGCTCTCCACTGGCTGCCTATTAATTTCCGGGCACAGTACAAGGTGTTGGTTATAACCTTTAAAGCCCTACATGGCTTGGGTCCAACTTATCTCCGGGACCGCCTCCTTCCGTATGACCCTCCCCGCGCACTTCGGTCCTCTGGGAGGAATCTGTTACAGCCTATGAAAACAAGGCTGTCGGTGACCTCCCAGAGGGCCTTCTCTGCTGCTGCTCCCAGATTATGGAATGGCCTGCCGGACGAGATCCGTCTTATTACCACCTTAGACAGCTTTTAAAAAGCTGTCAAGACGGATCTTTTCCAGCAGGCCTTTCCTGAATAACTATCCCAGCCCAAGACTCGGCTGTCCTTCTGAGCTGCAATTAGATTTTTTAACTATTGTATGTTTTATTTTTTTTCTTTCTAATTTATATATTTTAAATACTGTATGTTTTTAATCTTTTATAATTTAATATTATTTTAAGGGGTGGGTGGGCTAGGGTACTGTGTCTATGGAGTTTTATATTGTAAGCCGCCCCGATTGCGTTGCAGAGGGGCGGGATGAAAAGAAATAAATAATAATAAAAAAAAAAACTGGCAGCAGCCATGACTTGTCTTCACGATTTTACATCCCCCATAAACTTTGCATTCTCTCTAGTCCAGATGGAAGCTATGAGGGAATACTTGCATTTTTAAATCTCCTGCCACCTAACTTTAAAAAAAAACCCTATTTCCATGCTACCCATAAGTGATACTTCACATTTACGAAAATAGAGAAAAAAAGAAAACCCAACACCCCATTTTATTGCCTTAGCAATTGCTTGCTAAAGTGAAAATCCAACATGGCAGCTCCAGGTGCTTGCCCTGTTAGCATGCCCCACCCACTTACTTGTCCGGCCAATCAGGTTTGTGCTTCCTCTCTATGGGAAAGTGATTCAAATTAAATGGTTTGTCCCAATGAGTGGGAATGCACATTCTCCTTGCTGTTTTTTAAAAACTTGGAGGAAAGCCGCAAAGGCTTTTCCTGCAGAGTTTTTGCTATTTTGGGACCTCCCCCTTCACAATACGGTGAAACAATGTGGATTGTCATAAGGACAAGTTGTCTTCTCACATTCCGTAAAGAGTATTTTTGCCATTTAGACAACCCCTCAGCAGGTCCTCAGGTGAGCATAAGAGGAAACATGCTAGAGCAGGCCAATGGGACATCTAGTCCAGCATCCTACTTCCACATTGGCCAACCAGACATCTACAGGCCGAAGAAAATGAAGACAGTACTGACTTCCAACTCATGGACTTGAATCCCATGATTGCCAACTAAAGGATCCAGGCTATGACTCCCATTAACTGGTGCTGTGTCTCATATTGGAGGCCACTATGACCTTGTCTTTCATGAATGGGCTAGACAAGTTAACTGTTCAATGGATTTGTAATTGGTTGACCGGCCGAACCCAAAGGGTGCTCAGCAGTGGCTCCTCTTCGTCTTGGAAAGATGTGACCAGTGGGGTGCCACAGGGTTCTGTCCTGGGCCCAGTGCTATTCAACATCTTTATCAATGACTTAGATGAGGGAATTAGGGGCATACTTATCAAATTTGCAGATGACACCAAATTGGGAGGAGTAGCTAATACCCTAGAGGACAGGATCAAAATTCAGAATGACCTGGATAGACTGGAGAGCTGGGCCAAAGCTAACAAAATGAAATTCAATACGGAGAAATGTAAAGTACTGCATTTAGGGCGGAAAAATGAAATGCATAAATATAGGATGGGAGAGACCTGGCTGAATGAGACTACGTGCGAAAGGGATCTAGGAGTCCTAGTAGACCACAAGTTGAACATGAGCCAACAGTGTGATGCGGCAGCTAAAAAGGCCAATGCAATTTTGGGCTGTATCAATAGAAGTATAGTGTCTAGATCAAGGGAAGTAATAGTGCCACTCTATTCTGCCTTGGTCAGACCTCACTTAGAATACTGTGTCCAGTTCTGGGCACCACAATTCAGAAAGGATATTGACAAATTGGAGCGTGTCCAGAGAAGGGCAACTAAAATGGTGAAAGGTCTGGAAACAATGCCTTATGAGGAGAGACTTAGGGAGCTGGGTATGTTTAGCCTGGAAAAAAGACGGTTTAGAGGCGATATGATAGCCCTGTTTAAGTATTTGAAGGGATGTCACGCTGAGGATGGAGCAGGCTTGTTTTCTGCTGCTCCAGAGACTGGAACACGGAGCAATGGGTGCAAGCTCCAGGAACAGAGATTTCACCTCAACATTAGGAGGAACTTTTTGACAGTAAGAGCTGTTCGGCAGTGGAACGCACTCCCTCGGAGCGTGGTGGGGTCTCCTTCCTTGGAGGTCTTTAAACAGAGGCTGGATGGCCATCTGTCGGGGATGCTTTGATTGTGATTTCCTGCGTGGCAGGGGGGTTGGACTGGATGGCCCTCGTGGTCTCTTCCAACTCTGCAATTCTATGATTCTATGAATGTGTCAATTTTAAAGCAGACATGGAGAATCTTTGGTCCTTTATGTGTTTTGAACTACAGTTCCCACAATCCCTTATAATTGGTCATGTAGGAAGGGCTGATGGCAATTGTAGCCAAAACATCTGAAGAACCAAAGGTTCCTCACCCATTTTAAAAGGATCCATGCTAATGGCCTTCACTACATTATTTGGTGGTGAATTTCTTAAACTAACAGTGCACCATTTGAAAATGTACTCCTTTCATTTGTTCTTGCTCCTAAATCTACTGGTTTCTAATCAGGTTAACATCAGCAAGGCTGCTGTGTTTTCAGATCATACTCTGACAATTCCATTCTGTCCTTATTAAATTAATTAGATGTGTTTCTTTGGTCCTTTTGTCCTACACATATTCTTGAATACAAGTAGAAAAAGATACATGACTTTGGAAGCAGTCTTTAGAGGAACAAACCCATTTGTTTGCTTACGAATGATGCAAATTTACATGGCGGTCAACTTGCCATGTAAGAAAAGCAGCTTTCCGCCTCACATGTAGTAAACTTCAACCAAAACTCCGAGACATGCAGAACAAGTGGTGGATCAATATAGCAGAAAAGACACAACGCTGTGCAGATCTGAGTGATCATAGAGGATTTTATGAAGCTCTTAAAGCAGTGTTTGGACCTACTTATCAGGTCCAAAGCTCATTATACAGTACAGATGGTCAAACATTAATTACTGATAAAGCCTCCATACTGAATCGATGGGCTGAACATTTTCTAAGTCTCTTTAGAGCCAACCGAGTAGTCCAAGGCTCAGCTTTCCAACATATGATACAAAAACCGATGAAAAATGAATTGGACATAGCTCCCACTTCGGAAGAGACCCTTAAGGCCATACAGCAGATGAAAAACGGCAAGGCAGCTGGGATTGATGGAATCCCACCTGAAGTTTGGAAACACAGAGATCATGTACTCCACAATAAATTCCACAAACTCCTTGTGAATTGCTGGGGAAAAGGAGAACTGCCATCAGATCTCCAAGATGCAGTCATCATCACCCTGTACAAGAAAAAAGGAGCAAAATCCAATTGCTCAAACTATCGAGGCATAACATTGCTCTCTATTGCTGGAAAAATCCTTGCAAGGATACTCCTGAACAGATTAGTTCCTGCTATTGCAGAAGAACTTCTCCCTGAAAGCCAATGTGGCTTCAGAGCCAATAGGAGTACTACAGATATGGTATTTGCCCATAGACAACTGGAAGAAAAATGTAGGGAGCAGAACAAGGGTCTCTATGTAACATTTGTCCACCTCACCAAAGCCTTCGACACTGTGAGTAGAAAAGGTCTGTGGCAGATCCTGGAAAGACTAGGATGTCCCCCCAAATTCCTTAAAATGATTATCTTGCTACATGAGGGCCAAAGCGGTCAAGTCAGATATGGCGATGCTCTTTCAGAGCCCTTTCTAATAACTAATGGAGTGAAGCAAGGTTGTGTTCTTGCGCCAACTTTATTTACAATCTTCTTCAGCATGATGCTCCAAAGGGCTTTGGCAGAGCTTGAAGAAGAAGACGGCATCTATATACGTTACCGTACTGATAGTAGCTTGTTTAACTTAAGCTGTCTGAGGGCATACACTAAGACTCTAAACTATCTAGTCCATGAGCTGCTCTTCCCTGCTGCTGCTGCCCTTGTTGCCCACACAGAAGCAGCTCTGCAGCACCTAACATCCTGCTTCGCAACAGCTGCAGAGCTGTTTGGGCTGGAAGTCAACCTGAAGAAAACAGAAGTTCTTTACCAGCCTGCACCACAGGACGAACACCACCATCACCACATTGCCGTCAGCAAATCTGTTCTCAGGTCCGTTCAGCAGTTCACCTACCTGGGAAGCATCATCATCTCCTCAGATGCCAAGACTGACAAAGAGATCTATCACAGATTAGCAAAGGCATATAGCACATTTAGAAGACTTTACAAAAGAGTCTGGAGTAATAAACACCTGAGGTGAAGCACAAAAATCAGCATGTATAGAGCCATTGTACTGTCTATTCTCCTTTATGGATCTGAAACCTGGGTCACCTATCGCCACCACCTACGACTCCTCGAACGCTTTCATCAGCACTGTATACGCACAATCCTAAATATACACTGGACTGACTATGTGACGAATGTTACTGTCCTTGAGCAAGCAGGGATCACCAGCATTGAGGCCATGATATTGAGAATATAGCTGTGCTGGGTAGGGCATGTTTCTAGGATGGAGGACCATCGCCTCCCAAAAATAGTACTCTATGGTGAACTTGCTACGGGTCAGTGTAAGAGGGGCACTCCAAAAAAGCAATACAAGGACTCCCTGAAACAACATCTCAGGCTTGGCCAAATTGATCACCAACAATGGTCCGCCCTGGCCTCACATCAGGAGGCATGGAGATGCACTATCCACAATGCTGCAGCCTTATTTGAGAACTCACGCCGAAAAAATCTTGAAGGGAAATGACAACGCAGAAAGAATCACAACCCGGAAACATCACCGAAGGAGACCCTCTGCTGTGCTTTCTGCAACCGGACTTGTTTATCTCAGATTGGCCTTTTTAGTCATCAGCGCGCTTGCAGAAAGTGTGGGATGAGTCCTTTCTGAATCTTCATTTGTGAAGAAAAGCTAGAGAGAGAGAGAGATTGATGTAAATTGAAGGAGAACTCAAATTATGGAGCATTGGGAAAAGATTAGAGTTATACAGAGCTTTGGCTGCATTAAAAGTATTTAGGATGAGTGTTGGCAACATTTACCTTGCATGCCCACATTTCCCCAGGACCTATCAAGGTGTATTTAAATAGCTTATCAGGACTGATTGTACATGATGTAGTTGAGGGTTTTTTTTAAAAAAAAATTGCATTTAAAGAAGTGCCAAACATCCACCGCAAAGAATGTTGTGTGGTGTGATGACTTGACCTGATTATGAAGAAATGCCTTTGATGCAAGCAGAATTGCTTCAAGAAAGTTCAGCTTTGATAACACTCCACCCAGTAACATAATGTTGTCACCAATCAAAAGGATTTATGTAGCAGCCAATGCTGGCATGTCTGAAGGAGATAAGCCTGAGTGAAATGCTTTGGTCTGATGGACTGTCACCATGGCTTGTTTGACATTATTTTTATAAGAAATGATCCATTTTTAGCCTTAGACTTTGGAAGAGAAGCTTTCTAGAAGTTGGGGAACAAGCACCAACATTATTTTTAATATATTTTAGTGTATTCAGTATATTCTCCCCATGTCATTTACTATTATAATGTCGTCTCAGAATTCTTTTCCCCAGATCTACAGCTGTCCAACTTGTGCTTGAAGACCTCCAGGCAGGAAGGACTTTATTAGATGGGGCTGTAATTGCAGAATTACAGCATGACAGTAATGCAAATGGATTCCCATTATCACACGACGTCGTTGTCCTCCTATGGTCAATGTGTGCTCCACTCATTAATGGCTCGTCACTTTTTATTGATGGGAAAATCGGTAAATAGTCCTCAGTATCACTCTTTTAGCAGTATTGATGAGCATGTGAAATCATGCCCCACTGTAATCGGATGATTACAGCATGAATAGGCTGTCTTTCTCCACTCCCCTTTCTCAATGAGAACACAGGACACACAGGATGCTGTTTTAATGAACTGTCACCTTTTCTTGGTGTGTTTTTAATCTTTGTTTAAGTGTTTATTTGTTAATTTCGTTCATTATTTATGTGTTTCTGATGTGTTTAAACAAAGTTGTGTCTTCTCATGAGAACAGCTGAAATCTCGTCCATACAAAATCACAGAAATAAAATCCCATTCTTAAACTGCTAGTGGTAGTTGTGTGATGATTCTGTGGTGGTAGTATCGTGTGATTACAGTCACATGTGATGACTATTGTAATCATGCCACTATGTTTCTACTTTCCTCAGTAGTGGAATTATAGCGTTTTTAGATGCTAGTCTGATAAATTCCGAAAAGTTCACAGAAATCAGGCAATCAATTCTACTGTTAAACTACTTTTACTATTGACAATTTTCTCCTAGTAGTCAACTGAAGTATACTCTCTTGGGATTCATTTGATCTAGTTCTGTTCTGCAGGCCAGCAGAGAATGAGTCTTCCCCTTTCTTTCATTTGACATCCCCTCAGAGACTTGGAGAGAGCTATCATGTCTTCTCCCCAAGTCTCTTCTTTCCAGGCATATTTGATTTTTAGAGGTGAAAATCAATATTTTATGTTTCACTGCTGGGTTGTCGGTATTTGAGAACTGGCATGATATTTGATATTGGAGTATTTATTTATTTATTTGGCTTATATCTCACCTTTCCCAAATTCTTGGAGAACAGGGGACAAGTTATGAAACTGGAGATGGGTGAAGTTTGTCCTCCCATCTTCAAAAGGGGGAGGGAGGGGAGAGGAGCTAGGCAACTATTGATCAGGTATCAAATCATTAAGCAGTCAGTCCTGAACAAGGATGGGCAAATTCTTGACTGTGGACCACACATAGTCCTTGGACACCATTTTTGTAGTGCCTGAAGCCCTGCAGCAGTCCTCAAAGCTCCCAGGCCCCCCCCCTTTAAAAAAAGATGTCAACACAATGGGATAATTTTTTCACCAAAAGCATTCCAAAAGTTCCCTAAATGCATGAAAACAAATGAAAATAGTCCCATCCTATTACCATAAGCACTCCAGAACCACCTCACCCCCAAATACTTCATATTACTCGGCAGTCCCTCTCAAAATGGTGATAGGAAAGTGATGCAATGAGAAGAACTATAGAGGAAAACTGAGGTATTTGGGCTTCTTTGAGGGGTGCAGCCAACAGTGAGGGCCTTGCTGTTGTTACTGGCTGCCTTCAAGTCATTTCCAACTTATGGTGACCCTAAGGCAAATCTAACAGGGTTTTCTAGGGAAGATTTGTTCAGAGGGGGTTTGCCTTTGCCCTCCTCTGAGGCTGAGAGAGTGTGACTTGCCCAGTGTTATCCAGTGAGTTTCATGGCTGAATGGGGATTTGAACTCTGGACTTCAGAGTCATAGTCCACCTATCAAACCACTACACCATACTGGCTCTGCTAGCTAGCCTGGGAAGGAAATTCTTGGACTCGGTGCAGTTTACCCACCTCATTGAATGTTCAGTGGGGAGATATGTGATCAGAAAGAGTCAGCATGGGTTTCTTAAGAACATGTCATGCCAGACTAACCAATTCATCTTTTCCCCCTGATAGAGTTATAAGCAGGGATGTCAAGCACATTGGAAAATGCTCACAGCTTTGGTGAGAAAAGTCATTTGGACATACTGAGACATGTTGTCAAAAAATGGTCTACTGACCTTAGATTTTTCACATTTTTGGGATCACTGTATACAGTGTATGCACAGAGGACTGTCTCTTTTGCACAACACTGTCTTCTTTTTTAAAAAAAAATCTGCAATTTTTGGTGCAAAACTGTCCTCAGATGCAAAGAATCATTGAAAATGTGTAAAACTTCTCAATTTTTTCAAATCCTTTGTCCTGGCATGCAAGAATGAACTCAGCAAAGATTTACCTGCCTTGTGACTAGTTTCATAGCTCAGGGAAATGCTATGGCTATAATAGAGCTTAATTTCAGTAATGCTTTGGACAACTTCCCCCATTATATTCTTGTAGCCAAGCTGGAACAGGTATACCTCAGTTAACAAAGTTAAAGCTTAACCATCTTGTTTGTCCGGCTAAGTGCTCCACCTCCATAGAAGTAGTATTTTATCGATATATATTTTCCAAAAGTCTTCCTCCCTCATGGAAGAGGTTTCCATTCATTTTGCACTTTAGAATTTATTTGATAGTTGGTTGTATGTGTGTGTGTGTGCTGCCATTTTAAGGTTGCCAGGGATACTGTCTGCATTCTTTCTTTCTGTTATACATCTCCACACTGCTCTACAGTTTTCCCAGCTTCCTGCACTTCCTAAGCTGAAAAAAACTCAAGGATGATCAGTCATCCCATGATGTCTGCCCAGAGTAGGAAGCTTGGGAGGTGTCTCCCTCCAGAAGTAAATGTAGTCCCAGGAATCTCCAAGCGTTCTTCCAGTATTGAACAATGACATATTTTACTGAGATAGCATAAGTTTTACTGATGGTAAATGATGCAGCAGATGGTACATGGCAGAGAAGCATTCTATCCCTTTCTCTGCTGGGGTCCAGCAACCCTCACAGCCAAGAGTAGAATTGGGCGTCCGCACAAATTCTACCCAGATTTATCCCTTTGGCTGGCAATCAAATCCAATCCGTATCACTGGTCATACAGGGCACCTGGGTTGGTGTGCACACTCACCCTGGTAGAAGCATTTGGATAATGGATTCCCAAGGCTATATAGTGCAGAAGCAAACAAAGAAGATAAAAAATGAACAAGCATGACTGGTCTCTGTCCTAATAGGTATGAGAACTGTGCAAGCAGGTTAGCAACAGAGAAAAGTTAAATCCCCCATCCATTCTCAGCCTTCCTATCTTTTCCCAGCCTCTAACTGCAAAGCAAATGCAAAAAGTATCCAGTAAGGTCACTCATACAAATGAACCCTTTCATGCCATTAGGCAACTGTTAACATTTAGCCATGATGCTAACAAGAACCCTAAAATATACCATATATTCCCACATATAAGACTGCTTTTTAACACTTGAAAATCTCCTCAAAAGTGGGGGGGGGTCTTATACCCCAGTAGATCTTTTCCCCTGCTGTGAGAATGATTGAAGTGTAAATGGCCTGGGCAGTTTTCCCAGCAGATCCTTCCTCCTGCTGTGAGAATGACTGCTTTGCAGTGTTAAATGAACTTTGAAGTGTTAAATGGCCATCCATTTAGCTCAGGAGAGTCAAAATGATGTTTCTTTTCAGGACAAGTTAGCCTAAAATTAGAATTTCTGGATTCAGACTTATCATTTTGCATCAAGTTTTGTCTGTGGTGAAATTTTCTTGTCTGCCAATGTGGCTCTAAAATCATTAATGTGCTCATTCATTAATGTGCTCATTCAAAAATTTGGGATTTGATAGCTTCATATTAACCAACTTATTAATGCAACCTTACTTTCCAAAGATTGAACACTACAGAGATTTTTCAAAGTATCCCATGCTTTTTTAGCTGTTCTCAGTCCTTTAATTTCACAGACTATTCCATCATCTACAGCCACTGAGCTGGCTGGCTGGTGGAGGACAGGCTTTACAGCTAGGTGGCTGGCTGGCTGGTGGCGGGGCAAACTCTATATTTTAACTTAAAAATTGGGGGGTCATCTTATGCACCCAGTCATCTTATATGCCGGAATATACGGGTATCTGTCTGGTGGCAGGACTACAAGAGGCTACAGATTTCTGGAGAAATTATTTCACAATGAGAGCAAGGACATTCACATCCATTCCTTGACCACCTCAGAAGCTTGGTAAGCACTGAGATCTTATACTTCACCCCTGAGAATTTCCCCATTTCCCTCCCTGCTTCCTTTCAACATGCTTTCAAAAGTAATTTCTTCTCTATTGAGTTCAGTAGCAGTGAGGCAGTAAAGGAGATAACCATGTGAACACTATCTCCCCAATACATTCAGCAGCTTAGACATCTCACTTAAAATTCAGACTAAAATCCAGAGGAGACTTGCTGCCTCACTCACATGGGAGTTACCAATGAGTGATGAAGCTGACTTTTTTGTTAACTGCCATCAAATTGACTTTTACCTATGAAGACCCCATGAATGAGAGACCTCCAAGTCACCCTATCCTCAACAGCCTTGTCTAATCCCCTTGCCAATTGGAAACCATTCAATTTTTCCATATTCTGCCCTAACAGTAGCCTCTTGTCCTGAATACAAATTACACATCAGGACAATCAAATGTTATGGTACACCCATTTCTTTAAGAGTGAGTCATAGTTTTTCATGATCTATATAATCAAATGCTTCACTATAATCTATAAAGCACAGGCTGATTGTCTTTTGAAATTATTTGGTGCACTCCATTATCCAACGTTTGTTTGCAATATGATCCCTAGTGTCTCTTCCTTTCCTGAACCCAGCTTGGGCAGCTGGCATTTCTTTGTTGCAGAATTTTGAGCATCACTTTGCTTGCATGGGAAATTAATACAATGGTCCTCTGGTGACTGCAGTTCCTGTCTTCGGGACTGGAAAGCATATTGAGCATTTCCAATCTGTGGACCATTGTTTTGTTTTCTTTATTGATAGATTTTAGTTAGAACTAGAGTATATTCTTCCTCCGCAGAGTGAAACAGCTCTATTAGTATGTCATCTGTTCCTGGTGAATTATTTCTCCCAAGTACTCTGAGTGCAACTTCCACTTCACTTTCTAAAATTGGAGGTTTGTCTTCATATGGTTCTTCCTCAAATGAATCTGTTGCCCTTTCATCTCTTTTCTATGAGTTCTTCAGTGTGTAGTTCCCATCATCTACTTGGCCATGTAATGTGTTCCCCTGCTGGTTGTAGCATCTCTCCATCCTTTGTTTAAATTTCCCTTTGATTTTTCAGATCTTGTGGAAGAGGTCTCTTGTTCTTCCTTTTTTGTTGTCACCTTCTATTTCTCTGCATTGATTATTATAGTAGTTCTCCTTATCCCTGTGCACAAGTTGCTGAACAGTTGCATTTAGGATTCTGACTCTATTTCTTTTACTTTTACTTCTCATCTGTCATTAACTGCTTGAAGATTTTCACCTGTAATCCACTGAGGCTTCTCTTTTGTTTTAGTTACAGATAATGTCTTTTTGCATTCCTCCATGATAATGTCCCTGGCTTCACTCCAGACTTCTTCTGGCTCCCAGTCAATTAGGCTTAATAGTCCAAATCTAGTTTTCACATTTTCTTTAAATTCCACAGGGATGTTCTTCAGGTTGTACTACAGCATGATGGTTGGTTTAGTGTTCTTTGGCTTTACTCTATTTTGCTGTTGTTGTTAGTAGTCCATTATCTGTGCCACAATCTGCTCCTGGTCTTATTTTACAGAAAGAATGGAGCTTGTTGTATATTTGATTTCTATATTCAGTTGGTTTCCTGCTTCCTTTCTTGATCTTATGCCAAATTTTCTTACAATCTTTGATTCTGCTCTGTGTCCTATTTTTGCATTACAATTGCCTATGATTAACAGGAAGTCCTGTTTTGGTGTGTGATCAATTTCCTCCTGGAGTCCAGCATAGACACTTTCTATTTCTTCTTCTGTCTCTGTAGTTGGAACATAAACTTGGATTATGGTTATATTTATGGGCTTACCCTTAAGTCATATTGACATGATTTGATCACATTTTGCATTCTATCCTTTGACTGATTTTGCTACATCTCTCCTCAGTATCAACGCCACCCCATTTCTTCCTTAGAGTTTCATTTTCTGTGTAAAAACACTGTGTAATTATCTGACTCAAAATGTCCCATTTCTGTCCACTTTAGCTCAGTCAGCCCAAGTATTGCAATGTTTATACATTCCATTTCTTGTTTTACTGTGTCTAGTTTCCCCTAAATTCATGCTTCTCTCATTCCATGTTCCTATAATATGTGTTGTGCAGCTTTGGACTTTCCTTTTGCATCTGTGCATGTCAACAGCTGAACATCCTTTCAGCTTGAGTCCAGTTGTATTGTTAGCTACAGCACTACTCATAGCTGCCCTCTGCTGAACCCCAGTAGCTTATTGAGTGCCATCTGACCTGGGAGTCTCATCTTCTGGCACTATCTCATTTTGTTTTGGATTGTCTCAACATAGGGTTTTCCTAGTAAAAGATCTTCAAAAGGAGGTTTACTATGCCTCCTTCTACACAGTTCTAACAAGTGTTAGCTATGATGCCACAGCTGTTGTCTCTAATAAATCCTCTGCCAGTGTCACCCAGCACTGCTGCTGCTGCCCAGTAGCTGTTTGGCACATGAAGGGCTTGTCTATATGAGACAAAATAAATAAATAAATTGGAGTGCCCAGCAGTAATGGCATTTCACAGCAGCTGTGACTTATCTTAATGGGTTTGGGGTT
The DNA here is from genome assembly GCA_030847615.1 of Gambelia wislizenii. NCBI lineage: Eukaryota > Metazoa > Chordata > Lepidosauria > Squamata > Crotaphytidae > Gambelia > Gambelia wislizenii. Next base: position 318,739,890 of record JAUMIR010000004.1, read on the forward strand.
TTTTTGCCCCTATAAGCTTTACATGCCCACTTGTCAAGATGGCAGCCACAAGTGTTTCCTCATGTTTTTACTTACCTTAATTTGCTGCTGCCAAACTTTTTTTTAAAAAAAGACAACTATTTCCACTGTGCACTAGAACGATATTTTGCCTGTAGAAAAAAAGAAAAAAACCAACACCCAATTTTCTCGCATTAGCACTCACTCGCTAAGGCAAAAATCCAACATGGCGGCACTGAGTGCTTGGTCTGTTAGCAAGCCCCACCTCCCACACTCATCCAGCCAATAATCTTTGCAATTCCCCTCCTATGGGAAAGCGATTCATATCAAATCGCATGTCCCAATGAGTGGCAATGTGCATGCCCCTTGCTGTTTTTTTAAAAACTCCAAGAAAAGCTGCAAAGGCTTTCCATGCGTAGTTTTTGACATTTTGGTCCCCCCCTTCTTCACAATACAGCAGAATGACTCCTCAGCAAAAGTCTGTCTCACATGGGAGACCCTAACCGCATTGCTGTCATCAGCATAACCTCTTGCCTCATAGGAGCACACAATCCCACTGCAACAGAAAACTAGTGTCATTGGCAGAAAAAATGCTTTTAGAACTGCCTTAAGTTGATGTTTTCAATTGGATTACCTTCTTATACTGTAAATTGTTTTACCTATATTGTGTTTTAACTTGTGTTTGAAAGCCAACTTGGGTCCCATATTGAGAGGGAGTGGGGGTATTCATATAGCCACAAAATTGATAGATGTGATATTACAGTGCAGCCCAAGGGAAGCCAGTGATGAGCTATTCATCATTTTCTAGAGAAGCGAAGAGAGTAAGATTCCTACCAGAGTCCATGGTTCTAGACCCCAAGTGTCTATCAGAAATTTCCATTCCTCTTGGTTTTAGTGGGAGAATCCCCGCCCCCATTATATCCATCCTGTTAAAAGTGCTTAAATTTTGCTAGATTTTTCTCTGTGGTCACACATACTGTACATACAAAATTTCTTTCTTTAAACATTCTATGTATCAAAATGGTAAGGCTTTCCCCCTCCTCCCTGTTTTAAATGTTAATATCACCTTGAGTGAACTTGCACACCTAATGATATCTGTAAACTATTAAGACACAAGCCTGCTTCAGACAGGGTAGAATTCAGCACAATGTGGTTATGTTGCTATGTGCTTCAGGCTGGTCAGCTATATATGGTTTGACTGATCTGTTGCCTTTGCAGAGTCTCTTTGAGCTATCAAATGCATGATTAATCTAGGGAGAAAATATCTAAGCATAAGTCTTACATACCCTACAGTAGACTTTTTGAGGCTTGAAAGTTCCTGCCACAGATTAAATGCAAATCTAGTCAGCTGTAGGAACAGCTCTGCCAAGAAAAAAATGCCAAAGAACTTCTCTGCCACAGAAAATGGCAGTCATGTAAGATTAAACTAGACAGGATAGCAGAGTTTGGAATAAATATAAATATAAATATAAATATATACACACACACAGCTCTATAACCCTCAATCCTGAATCCCAGCTCTCACACAGCCCCAAATTCACTTGTGAGTCCTAAATAGAGCAAACCCGGTGAATTATTGGACACTTGCAAGTCAACATTTAAGTAAATCCCATTGATGTAGTTGGTTTACTCTTACTGGGGCTTACTATTGGATTTAACCACAAAGTTGTTACTGTTCCATGTCAAACCTTACCAGTCAGCCTACCAGAACCCTGGCTTTCACATAAAACCTTGCAGGGATTCACACTAGAGCTCATTTCACTGCATTACCTTTTCATATTTGAAGGGATGTCATACTGAGGATGGGGCAAACTTGTTTTCTGCTGCTCCAGAGACTAGGACATGGAGCAATGGGTTCAAAGTACAGAAAAAGAAATTCCACCTAAACATTAGGAAGAACTTCCTGACAGTCAGAGCTGTTCAGCAGTGGAATGCTCTGCCTCGGAGTGTGATGGAGACTCCTTTGGAGGTTTTTAAACAGAGGCTGGGTGGCCATCTGTTGGGAATGCTTTGATTGCTTATTCCTTCATGGCAGGGGGTTGGACTGGATGGTCCTTGTGATCTTTTCCAACTCTATGAGTCTATGATTGTCAATATCATTCTTCAATTGTGGTCTCACTTCACTTGCATGGTTGTGTATCATGTCAGCGATGTAGCTCCATCATTGTAAAGTTAGGTGTAGGATCTTGCACCATATTTCTGAATCAAAGTTGGGTTCCAGATCATATGGGAATGGGTCCAAAATGATGTGGACTAAATTGGGGCAAGATCAGATCCAGAAAATCTGGTTGCAAACTAAATTGGTATCCTTGTGAAAAGATCTTATTTTGATCCTCATTTTGAGCTTTACAAAAGATCTGTTCCTGATAAAAATAAAAATTCTTAGATCTTGTTTGCGGATATAAATCAACACAACTACCTGCATTTTGCACTCTCCTTGGGGCCATGGTGATGAGAATGCTCATGACGATTGCCTGAATTTCAAAATTTTCCACCTATACCTCTGTTTGTTTTCCTTGACCTTTTTTCCCTTTCAAAACTGGTTAAATGATGTGGGGGCATCAGCTTCAGAGGGACTCAAAAGCAACTTTGCATTTGACATGCTAAGTTTGCTGTGCTTTCCTTATAATTTGCCACTGCATTTGCTGGTCTTGCAGATCAGATGACAGAATAGCTTAAACCGGCAAAATGCTCTTTTACAAAATCAACCCAACCCTAAAATAATCCCTCCAACTTGAACCCCAGACAATCCCTCTGAGTCCTGATGATGTGATAGTCCTGGAAATGATCTTGAATCTGCCTTAGCAATTAAGCCATGCCTCTTTAGGAAAGCCTATGAGAACCTTCCTCCCCAATTCATTCAGAATGTGGGCTGTTTTCCAAGACTAGCAATGATGATGCCAATGGTGGTGAGAGTGGTTAGTCTGATGTGGCCTTCCTCTCCACTCCCCACCCTCTGGTCTTTCTCTGAAAGGACCTGCTCTTTCTGGACTCCGTGTATTCTTGGAAATGGCAGCATTTTTCAAAACTGTCACAGCAACCTCAAACCCCAAAGTATTCAGCTCTACAAACCAGTAATGTACCTTCAGCAGTGCTCTTTGCCAAGAGCTATTTGCTTGGCATTGCACAACTGCTTAGAGGCTGCTGTCTTTTAAGGCTATGTTGCTCAGTGCCCTGAGAAGCTATATAATTTGCTGAGGTTTTTTAAACCATGATGGAAAGACTGAGAATGGGCAGCAGAGAAGATCAGAATCAGTATTGGGAAACTCTTTGCTCCCTCTGCTTGTGCAAAGGCTTTGAATTGTTGTTGTGTACCTTCAAGTCATTTCTGACTTAAGGCAACCCTATCAAAGCAAGATTTGTTCAGAGTGGGTTTGCCTTTCCCTTCCTCTGAAGCTGAGAGAGTGTAATTTGCCTACTCAACCATGGAGACCTAGTGAATCTCCATGGTTGAATGGAGATTCGAACCCTGGTCACCAGAGATATAGCCCAATGCTTGAATGATGACGCCACGCTGGCTCTCCAAGCCTTTGAATACAGAAGGCATTTGACATTGTATTGTAGCAATGCCTTGCTGTTCTGCAATGTGAGGCTTGGAAGAAACTAGTTACAAATTAATTACTTTGGAACTAATTCCTAATTCTTCAACAAATTCCAATGAACACACTTGTACTTTTGCAGTAACAGAGACACGACTAACTTGTGATCATATCTTGATAACGGGTAACTTTCACCCAAGTGCAATGACACCTGGAATGCCAAATGAGGTTGATTCTTTTAGGATAGGGAGGCAATAAACACACCAGTGCTTGAAAGGAATGACAGGTTTATTAGACAGCAGGCAAAACTTAACAGATATTAAATAAAATAAGGTCTTTGTTAAAGCAAGCCCCCAAGAGCAACTCACATCTCCAATCAGCTTATGAGAGCACAGAGAAGCAACAGCAGAAATACCAGATTAATGATGTACATACAGTACCATGCCAGCTCTACTGGTCTGCACTGAGCTTTCTCAGGACAATTCTACAGGGGTTTTTCCTATATAGAAAACCCTCCAGACTACCTGCAATCTTGCACTCTCTATTTATAACACCTGTTGTTTGCTTGAAATGGGCTTCTGTCTAATGGCACCTGTGTTTTATGTGTATATCTAAAGAAACTGAGTAAAATGTTTATTTGGATAACTGATTGTCTATATTTATACTTAGCTGGTTAGGGATATATCTTAACAGGTGGTTCCTACAAGTTCCTCCCTACATCCCAAGGCCATGCTGAACATTCAGTGGTGATAAGCACAGTCAGATGCCAAGGTTATACAAGTTTAACATCAGTGAAAGCCAAAGCTTAGCATCAGATGAAGCTGCTGAGGCCTCTGGGAGAAATAAACCAAGAAAGTGAACATAACAGGCAAAGAAGGTTAGCATAAAGGGACAATCTGCACATGTCATCCTAATCCTCCTCATGCAAAGTTCTCCTTCCAGCTTCCTAGAGTCTCCCTTGACATCTGTGGGGTAGGAAAAGAAAGCATGAGGGATGCATCTTGTTCTCAATTGGCAACTCTCCTTTTCCATTTGAAAAACAGAAGTGATGGTAAGGGGGGCATTCAGAACAGTCTGAGATGGGCTGTAGGTAACAAAATGGGACAGAAAGTCATAAGCAACCCAGGAACCATGACTGAGATAGAGTATCATGTTATGCTCACAGAATTATTCTGAGGTTGCTCAGTGCCATCTCATTAGTGAATTGTGCTGTTGTGTGGCTGAAAGTGTTGTATGCAAACTTTTATGTGCTGTGCACCCTGTGAAATACACAAGTAGCACATGTGCAATTGTACTTCTGCAACCTTGAAGTGAGTGCAAATGTTCCACATTAGACAAAAAATGTTCAACCACTTCCATTAGTAAAATTGCACATGTATAAGACACCAGCAGGATACTAGCCCATGTGTTTCCAGCTCTATTCTAGATGGAGTTGGAAGGTCCATTCATACTACAGAATTATAGCACTATTATTTCACTTTAGCTGTCCTATAGAATCTTGGGATTGGCAGTGTAGGGAGAGGCATTTAGACTTCTTACCCAAACTGCTTTGTTGCTTCATGAAACTACAAAAGGATTCCATAAGGTGAAACCATGGAAGTTAAGGTGGCAATTTATTATAGTGCTATAATTCTGTAGTGTGAATGGGCCCCTACTCTAGAATTCTGTTTCCAACATGACCAGTTGAATGCATCCAGAAGCCCTCAACAAGAAGGACATGAAGAAAGGCTTTCCTAGCATATGAGTTCGTACAGGCAGAGTTACATGAAGGTTCCATTTAGCTATTCTGTTTGTTACCTGTCAAATAGGCCTGACCTCGGTGGGTGAGTCAAGGCCTGGTCCAGCTGTCAGAAGCTGGGGTAAGCATTGACACTTCTAGGAGAACTTGGAGAGCTGTACACACACACACACACACACACACACACATACACACGTATAGAGAGAGGGAAGACACTTCCAGTAGTCCCTCCACATTCACAGATTTGGCATTCACGGATTTAAGTATTCACGGCTTGAAAATATTCTTTAAAAAATAATAATCCAAAAAGCAAACCTTGATTTTGCCATCTTATATAAGGGACACCATTTTGCTTTGCCATTGCATATAATGGAACTTGAGTATTCATGGATTTGGGTATTCACGGGGGGTCCTGGAACCAAACCCCAGCAAATGTGAAGGGACAACTGTACTTCCCTTTTAAAAAAAGGCCTTTCCTGGCCCATGGGCTCCCAAAAAACATTGCAAAAATATCCCCCCATGTACCATAAAGGGAATTTGAAGTATTTGGGGACAACTCCCCTCCCAGCCTTATAGGGCATACACAGCCCATAGGCTGGAGTTTGCCCACCCCTTTCCTAGTGACAGCCGTTTTCATTGGTGCCATTTATTTATTTATTTATTTATTTGCTTGTTTGATTTATATGTTGCCCTTCCATCAACAAAGTCTCCCAGGGGGTAGAATTCAAAGACATAGTTGTGTTAATCTGGAATACCACTAAGCAAGGAGATCTTGTAGCATCTTTGAGGCGAACTACTTGGTCTACTTCCTCAGATGCATGGAGGAAATAGACCAAATCTACCAAAGCTTATGCTTTAATTTCTTTCTTTCAGTGAATCTCAAAGGTGCTACAAGATCCCCTTGCTTAAGGTATCCCAGGACAGTTTACAAATCATTAAACAGTGACCTGCCCCCAGGCTTACAATCCAAACAAGACAGGACACCCAATGGAAAGGCACTATGGGAGAGGATTAAGTCCAGTAGATGCTAGCTGCTCTTCTCTCCTTCAGAGGCCAAAGCAATGGCAGTTGGAATGGCGAGGGGCCTCTCACCAGCTTTTGGGCCAATGCAGGATGGAGCCGTGTCTGACTGCTCTTCTCTACTTCGGAGGTCAGAGCAATGGCAGTTGGAACATGAAGGGAGAGGCTGCCACCACCCGCTGGGCCAAGACATGATGGAGCTGCCTCTTTACTTCCTTTGTTACTCCACTGCACAACCTAACATCATTTGCTTGCGAAGAAGACCTTGTGCTACTCATTTGTGAATCTATCAGCAACTTCAGCCTCTCAGTTCAGTGTATCATAAATGAGAAGGATTGTTTTATATTAATTTCGTAGCACACATGACCCTAAGGGTTTGATGATGAATATTAATACCTTCAAAAGCTGCTGTAAAATTAGGAGTTTAATATAGATTTAAGCAACCAGTTAAAAGCCAGTGAATTAAACCTCATACTTATTAAGATGCTAGCCTCATGCAGATTTTAACCTGGGCAAGAGAAATCTAGCTCAAAAAGGAAGATTTAAAAGCTCACCAGGATTATGGTGAGATTGGGAGAATACTTACTCTTGAGAGATTATTTCTTTACCACCACTCCTTCATGTATTCATTTAAGGTATGGAGAGAGTGGAGTGAGGAATAGGCCTATAGCAGTGGCTCTGATGTCAGCGGAATGGGAAATCCATTCCAGGCTTTAAAGGAGTTCTCCAAGGTGCTGAACCCAGTTTTCAATAGTTCCAGAACCATGGATAGTTCTTTTAAAGCTAGCCAAAACTTGGCATGGATTCACAACCCCATTCACATAGGAGGCACCCCAGGCCTACAGGCCCTACTTGCAATGTCAGCATCCCTGCTGGCTCTTCTTCTCAGTGGTTCATAAAATTGTAAGAGTCATAGAGTCTTAAGAGCTGGAAGGGATCAGAAGGACCATCGCATCCAGCCCCCTGACATGAAGTAATACAGAACTACAAGCATCCTTGAAAGGTACAAATCCAGCCTCTTTTTAAAGACCTCCAAAGAACAAAGACTCCAGAGTCCACCACCCTCTAAGGCAGTCCTGAAGGTCATCCTAATGTTTAGGTGGAAACTCTTCTTGTAATTTGAATCTGTCGGTTCTCATTCTTGTCTCCGGAGCATCAGAAAACATATTTGCTCCATCTTCTAGATGATAGTGCTTCAGATATTTAGAGAAGGCTGTCATGTCACCCCCTCAATCTTCTCTAAGATAAACATACCTAACTTGCTAAGTCATTCCTCATAAGGCTTCAGGAACTTTGATCATCTCGGTCACTCTTCTCTAGATATGTTCCAGCTTGTCAAGATCCTTGTTGAGCTGTGGTTCCCAGAATGCTGGCACCTCCTATGTCAGTGATACAATGAATCTACTGTTGGTTTTAGTCTGAACCTCAGAGGAATTATCCAAGGTGCTGAACATTTTAAGAGGTCTTGGGGACAATTTTTCTCCAATGATTAAACTTGTCTGTAACCTGTAACTCAGATTGTACCTGGAAGGAGGAGCTTCCATGAGAGAGATGCCTTTCGTGCTATGTATTTCTGCTTAGAATAAACCTGCTTTTTAATCTTCCCTGTTGCTAATGCATACACATGCCTTTCTCGGTCTATTTCCCTTCCCCAGGTGTGTGTGTGTGTGGAGGAGAGTATATCTCTGCAGTATCAAAGCGAAGAGCAACTGAACCCTGTAATCTCCCCTTGGATTACACAGAAAGAGTTAAGGACTCAAGGGATGGTGGCAGCTTTAAAGAGTAATTGGGGGACCCCAAGGTGTGGTGGGTGCCCAGAAGGACCCCTAAATTCCTTCACGTGGTCTTAGAGGTCTTTAGAGGTCTTAGGAGAAATTTTTTCTCCAATGGGATCCATCGCAGGAGACATCAATCCTACCCCATGAAAAATGCAACTGGAATTCATATGGCCTTGCTGGCCCAGGGATTCTGGGAGATGTAGTCCAAGAAAGTAAATCTTTCCACACTGTGCTCTAAGTGCTTAGTGGAAGACAGCCCTCTCCCTTTCTCTAAATGTCAAACAAGTAGAGAAAGAATCTCAGCCAAGTATTCTTCATTTTGTGTACTGAGCCTCAGAAGTCATAAAATGAGAAATATAACTGACTCCAATTCCACCTTCACTCACTCTGGTTGCTATAAGAAGCCCCCCTCCCCTTATTTTTCTTTCTTTTTCCTTTTTGGTTGCAGCTCAAGAGAGAAATGTCTTCTGAGAATGGCATTTGAAAATGTGCCCTTAAATTACAGTTGTACCATAAATATGACAGGCTTAAACCAAGGTGGCTGAAAAATTATAGATATGAAAAATTACAGAGATATGATCTTTCCGCACTGGTGCATAAAGATTTAATCTCTTGGGTTAAGTGCCCAGAACACAGCAATTGTGTCAGGATAATAGATAGAAGGATTCTTAGAGCTGTTGGGGGGGAAAGTCCTGGCAGTTATTTCTCACAGCTTGCTTGCCTGACACTCTGAAGGAAATGTTGTGCAGTGAATACAGGTGCATTTTTTGGCTGGTGGGGGGAGGTAACATCTGTCACCATAAGTGGGGGGAAAGGGCTGTCTTGTGGGAAGGTGATTTCTGAAGAAGAACAAGTGAAGGAAACAGCAGTTTGCAGAAAGGTTCTGTCCAGGATTGTTTTCTCTTTCTTCTGGGAATATATTACAAGTTGCAAAAGAGAAGGATGGCAGAGTCCACTGGGAAGGATTTGTGCATGAGTCATGGGCCAGATTATCAATGGTTCAAATGGAACATTGGCTCCAGGCACCCACCTAGGCTAGGAGCCCTGTGTTGAAAGGAAACAGTTACTGTACTACTCCCTCTTCCCCAATCACTTCCTTGGGCAGCCGCCACACTGCAGAAATAATGCGGTTTGACACCGCTTTAACTGCCATGGCTCAATGCTATGGAATTCTGGGATTTGTAGTATTGTGATATATTTAGCCTTCTCAGTCGGAGAGCTCTGGCACTACAACAAATGACATATGCCAGGATTTCATAGGATGGAGCCATGATAGTTAAAATGGTGTCAAACTGCATTATTTCTGCAGTGTGGCAGCAGCCTCAGTCTCCCAATGTTTTCTCATAGTCCCAGACTCTTGTCTGTAACATGGGTAACTGAGTAAAAATATGTGGCGTCAGACTGTTTGTGTCACTGAAGTTGTAGGACTGAAAATGAGTTCATGCATTTAGATTTTTTTGTTGTTGCTGCTATTGCACTGTGTTTTCTTTATTATTTATACAGTTGTTTAATTAATTGATTAATTTCTATGCTGACACTTCCAGAATATGTTCACACATGTGGGTGCGTGGGGGCTGGTTTTGAAAGTGCTTCAGGACCCCAGACACCTTTACTCCCTTGCCAAGACATCTCAGTTATCAGGAACAATGACAATTCAGCAGTATAGCTATCAGAGCCATTGCGATGTAGTGGTTTGAGCATTGGACTATGACTCTGGAGACCAGGTTTGAAGCCCTGCTTATAAATGGAAACCCACTGGGTGACCTTGGGCAAGTCACATTCTCTCAGCCTCAGAGGAAGGCCAAAGCAAACCCCCTGTGAACAGATTTTGCCAAGAAAACCCTGTGATAAGTTTGCCTTAGGGTTCCCATGAGTCGGAAGCAACTGGAAGACACACAACAACAACAACAACAACAACAACGCTATAAAGAGGGCAAAATAATGGCATTACCTCCTACTAATAATTCTGCTACCAAAATTTTTTTCCTTCAAGTCCCAAAATTACTAACATTGCAGAATTTGAAGTTGAAAAACATTCACACCTAAAACTCTTATGCTGCTTTATTCCAATTCCCTTGATAACTTTTTCGTTTCTTTTCTTTGGATGCTTAAACTCTACTGGCATACCTCAGTTAACAAAGCCTCTGACAAAAAAGCTCCTTTTCACAAAGTCTTTTTGTGCCTGCCCAGCCCCTGTTTTCTTCCTCGTCCTCTGTCTAGCTGGAAGTCTTTTTTAGCAGCATCAGCATTTAGGGTCATGGTGAAGGTGATTAGAGAAACACAGACTTTCAGTAATAGGTTGTAGCAGCATGTCTGCAGTAAATAATGTATTAAAGCTTAAGCTGGGAAAGAATGGGATTCTGTCCTAGCTGATTGTACTGTAGCTGTGTGTGTGCGCCTACCTATAACTGGCATGGTAAGCAGCAGCTGCATTCAGAATCCCTTACTGAGCATGTGTGAAGAGCAAAACAGAGAGAAAAGGGGAGAGCAGATGAACCTGCCTCACTAGCTTCTCACCAGCTTTTTAAAAAACAAAGATTTCTAAGTGCAGCCCCCCAAATGGAAATCATAAGAAAAGTGGAAGATGGTGAAATAAGAGCAAAACATCTGTGGATGCATTTTGGAAGAAGCTTTCAAGGAGAAGGCCCACTGACATATACCTTCACTTCTAAATGTTCAATGGAAGTTTTAAGTTGTGTGTGTCTTCAAGCTGCCTGTCAACTTATGGCGGCCCCATGAATTTCATGGGATTTTAGACAAGGAACACTCAGAGGTGGTTTTGCCAGTCCCTTCCTCTGAAATATAGCTGACAAGACCTGGTGATATTCATGGCTCTCCCATCCAAGTACTAACCAGGGCTGACCCTGTTTAGCTTCCAAGATTAGATGGGATCTGGTCTCTTTAGAGTAATTTACTGCAATACTAAAACTCTGGATAAGCAGAATTCCTATTTGAGGGGCCAGTGACCTCATTTTGCCTCCCCCCCCCAATAGCTGTACTCATGAACAATATCATCTGTCATCTTTCTCAGGCTTCCTCAATCCCACTGAGTTCCTCAGTAAGGCAGAATCCTCTTGGTGTCATAGACACTTGTATGTTCCCTTACACATGAGGTTGTACTTTTCTGAGCATCATGCAATGGATACACAGTACAACCCCCATATCTGCGGGATTGGTAACCTCTGATTTTCTTACCCACATCTGGAAAAATATGGCCTCTCTGGGCATTATGTCCTCCAGCATGACTCCATGGTGTTCTTCCACTGGAAGTTGACCATAGAGTCACGCTGGAAGACCTAGAGATTCCTAGCAAGGTGTTCTCTCTAGGTATCTCTAGGCCCTCCAGCACAACTCTATGGTATGCTTGGGCTGGAACCCATTAGTTTTAATAGGGTTCACTATTATCCATGGTTTCTGGTATCCACGGTAAGTCTGGGAATGTATGCCCTGTGGATGTCCAGGTTGTACTTCATTGAGTTCATGATTATTTAAATGGAGCTCCACAAGTACAATAATTTAACATGCAGTTGCACATTCTTGGCTGGTCTGTAACTATTTGTCAGTGCCTTCAATATACCACTTGGTTAGATACCCTTTCACACTACACTGTCATAGCACTATGATTCCAGTTTAACTGCCATGGCAACATCCTATGGAATCCTCAGATTTGTTGTTTGGAGAAAGATGTCTAGAATTATCTGCCAGAGAGCTTTGGGACTCACCAAACTACAAGAGGTAGTTCTCTTCAAAGGAAGCATTGAGAAATTTTAGCAATCTTCTTCTTGCTGTAAGAAAGTTGTTGAAAACTATGCAGTTTTTTGTAAGACGGTTCACAGTCTACAACTATGCAGTTTTTGTAGACTGTTCAAGATTTAATCTGTACAAAATTTGCATTTATTTGTTTTGTATAGTAAATAGCTTTCTCTGTGTAGGAAAGAGAATTTTCTATGCAGAAAGTATGTTGGCATAGAAATATTTTTCTAAACCGAAAATGCTGTTTCCTGTGCAGAAAAGGCTACTTTCTGCACAAAATAACCACATACAAATTTTGCATAGAATAAGTTCCAAATTGTGAAGATTCTAGCCAATCACAGAGCCTTCCTATCAGAGTTTTTCAGGGCTTGGAGACACATGTTTTCCAACTGTTTTTCAAATATTTTTTAATATTCTTCCCACCTCTACTCCGATGTCAACGGCGCAATGTATCTGTTCTGGGTTTTAGTCCAGAGTTTAAAGAAGCTATCTATACAGGTCACCCTAGCCCTAAAAGAGTTCTTCTGTTTCATGCCTATTTCTGGAATGAAAGCTGTCAATGTCAAGAATGTGGGGCTGTATACAATTCTTTCTCTCATACAAGAAAGAAAAGAAAAGAAAAGAAAAGAAAAGAAAAGAGAAAGAAAGAAGAGATTAATGAGCTGTTAACCTTTAGTAACTTGAGATTTAAGACTGGCTGGGCTGGATGAAAGACAGAGAGATAGCAATTGGGTGAAAGGCACCCCAAAGCCAAGAGATAGCTTTGGCTCAGCAAAGATTACAACTAGGATGGGCAACTTTCTACATGTAGATAGTGTATGAACAATATTCATTTGAAGTTGAAGCAGGGCTTTCTCAAAGCTGGCCCCAGGATCATGGACTGGGGCACACTTTAAGCAAATACATCAGGCCTGCTGTGTGACTCACCAAGGTAAAAACTACACCAACCTACAGGAGCCTTGTGATTATTACTATAATGTTTCATTGTTCAGTCCTGAAAAAATTGTTCATTTCTCAGAGGAGAGAGGCTGAGATTTTCCTTCCTTTCTTTCTTTCTTTCTTTCTTTCTTTCTTTCTTTCTTTCTTTCTTTCTTTCTTCCTTCCTTCCTTCCTTCTTCTTTTTTTTTTTTAGCTTGCAGTCAGACACCAAATATGCAGCTGGAGAAAACTGTGCAGTTACAAAGCTGATAGATGCACAGTTGGAAAAATTAGACTCATGTTACGCATTGGAGAGATGGCTTTGGTGTGGGAATTTATAACAGCAGGAGCAGGCAGAAACCCCTGCAGATGCTTTAAAAGCATTCAAGGAGAAACCCAGAGTTTGAAAGGTACCAGTTTTGGCAGCACAAGTTTGCTGAAGCAGCAGGAACAGACAGCTAACTTTGTTACTGGACCAAGACAGATCCATAAAGAAATTGTCATTGTACAGCACATAAGAACTCCTGACTTGTGAAGAAACCACAAACAATACAGAGTACAAGCCAGAAGTGGGCAAAGCACGATCCTAGGACCATGTGTGCCCCCCTTGAAGGCTTCTTTTTCAGCCCCTAACGCTTCCAAAACCTCTGAATTACCCTTTTGTTTACCCTCAAAAGGGGTGAATTTCCTGTCCTGGAAGCACCCAGGAGAGACAATTCAGTTTTTAAATTAGTTACAGAACCTCCCAGTGATGTATGAACATCAAATAATACCTATTTTTACCAACCATATGTGGACTTCTTGCCACTTATTTTAGGTTCTTGCTTTTCCAGCATTGGGAGGAAGGGTTAAGCAGCCCCCAGAGGGTCCTAGGGCAGAAAATTGACCCCCAGACTCATTGTAGTTGCCAACCCCTGGCATAAGCAAAGACCAAATCATGCACAGTGATCAGAATCCTATTGGTGATATACACTGGTGAGTGTTGTACTGTGAATGGCGAGTGACCTTTTTTGGACAATGCAGAACACACATCACTAGCTGATGGTGATGGGATCAGAGTTCCACACATGAAACCATTACAAATACATAAGAATGAACCTAGAATAGTGTGTGAATGTGCATTGTTTATCTCCTCTGTAAATTGCATATTGTGCACTGTGCAATGAGGTGACAGCTATGTGAATTCATTGTTCCTCATACCTTGTACAGGGATTGTCTCATGCTAGCATAGCAAACAGTAACTCCATTAGTGGACATTCAGGCTACACTGTTACCTGAATTGCTGGGGGTCACTAAGGTGAACCTATCATGGGGTTTTCTTGGCAAGAATTGTTCATAGGGGGGTTGCCTTTGTGTTTCTCTGAGGCTGAGAGAGTGTGACTTGCCCAAGGCCACCCAGTAGGTTTCGATGTTCTCCAGTGTCCAATGCTGAAACCACTACACCACACTGGCTCTCTGTACAGCATATTACAAAAGTCTAATTGAGAGTTATTAATAAACTGGCTCTTTTTGGGGTGGGGGAACTGAAACGTCATCTTTGGCAGGGGAACATTGTAATTCCTTGTGGCGAAGAAATACCCAGAGTAAATTAAGTGCTTATTTTATTCTATTTTTATTCTGATTTTACATCACTTTCATTCTACCTTGTGGGGATTTGAGGAGATGGGAGAGTTGGCTGTGGGTGTTTGCAAGGAATGTGCTTGATTTTGCCTGCACAAGCACTCCTTCTGAGATGCAACTTTTTAAAGACCCGCACTATACACTGGAAGTTTTCATTGGGCTCAGTAAATCCTCCATGATCCATGTAATGCAAGGCTTGCTCCACCCTGGTGCAGGAGTGTGATTTCAAGTATTTCGGCATTTCTTTTTCCAGTCATGCCCATTTCAGTCATGCCCACATATTTTCCAGTCATGCCCATTAACTTGCATATAATGCCATAAAGAAGAAGAAAAAAGAATCTGGTGTCTATGTTTTTTCTCTCAATGATGAGAAAACAGAAGTCATGTGCATGCTCTTGTTAAGAATCACATGGACTACAAACTGAATACATTTCACTTAATGGGATGACAAAAAGATGAATAACAACAACAACATCTCTAGGCCAGGGGTAAGGAAAGAGGCGATGGTGGGGGTGATGGATCACTAGGAGCGGGAGGATAGCTTGGAAGAGTTGCTTTTGGACTACAGCTCCCAGAATCCCCCAGCCAGCCTCAACAGGTTGGCTGAGGGATTCTGGGGGCTATAAACCAAAATATTTTTTCCAAGCTGTGTTGGAGGAGTTTAACCTGGAAACTTTTACAGAACTTACACAAGGCTGTATCACCCATCCCAGCTTTTTCCCACAAGTGTCTTCCTTTCTGGTCCAGTCCATTTCCCTGAAATTCCTTTCAAATTCTCATTAACAGCATCCAAATCCAGACATCAGTGTAGAACTAAAGAACAAGTATGTAGGGATGAACAAATCCCTTAGCTTAATGGTCTCTCACATTTGGATTTTTAAAAAAACCTCAATGTTTCCCCCCTAGCTCTAGTATGAACTGGAACATTATTTATTTGGATAAATAATGGTCTGTAACACAAATCTCATCCAAATCCACTGGTCAAATTCATTACGTGGTACTATTGCCCATATGGAGGGGACCATATTGTACCCAGCTGCCATATACCTGATGAAGAGATTGATACTAAAATTATGGTTAACATCCTGTTCAGTATTTACAATGATGGAAGCTGGACTTGTGACATCATAAATTTAGGAATTCATGTTTACAATCATTGCACCATTACAACAACCAAAGAATCCCCCCAAAAAACCTACTTTAGAAGCTAGGCAGCCCCGCCAACATAGAGTGGGGTAGTGAGTGAAGAAGCATTCAGCAAGACATTTTGTGATTGTCAGCCACAGGGACCTTATAGCAGCTGCCTGTCCCAAACTGCTGCACTGCGTGGAGAGGGCTAGATGCTTCCTCACTCCTTGTCACACTCCCCAGAGCTTTGGAAAACCTTGTGTGTGAGAGACTGCCTGGCTTCTAAGGTAGGTTTTTGAGAGTCACATCAAGAGACATAGCTATGACAACATGGCTATAACTCACAATGCAGGATCTTGCTTGAGGTTGGTTACATAGGTGTTAATCACTCTTGGTCATGAGGACCCTCAAAATATAGACATTAACTTGGGGGATTAATATACTCCTTTTAGCAATGCAAGAGGTGGATAACAGCAGGACCTTGTGACCAGGTATACCGGTACTGGGGAGGAGACATAAGCTAGATAGCAACACAATAATCTTTATTTGGAAAAGTAGCACTAATCTCATTCACGCACACATTCAGGCATCAAGCATTCATGCAAGACTAGCGAAATAAGTGGGAGAGGTTGAGATAGAGGAATAGAGAAGGACGTTTTCAGTGAGTGATAATGACACCTTTTCCTGAAGAGATGAGGTTGCAGAGGAAAACAACAGAATGCGGGTCCCAGAGTTGTGCTCTGAGAGTCAGTCAGCAAACTGGCAGCATGGATGTAAGGAAGGGGAGCTGAAGGACAGGCTGAAGGACTGTGAGCTTGGTTACACAGACAGACAGGAACGAGATCTGTGTGCATTTTAGCAAAGTTTTAAGAGTGTTTTTATAGTAAATATTTGCCTTCTGGGGATGTAACTTTGAGTGGAAGACAATGCTTTAATCTGTTGCTATGAGAGCAACAAAGACTTTCCAGCTATGTTAATAGTTTCTTAATGGTGGAATACTTTGCAAATGAAAGAATGAAAGCACCTTCCTTTAGGTGAGGGCAGATTAATGGGGGTAGTTTACAGCTTTCAAGTTACCAGCCTGGCAAATGGGATAAGCCATGTGTAGGTGTCTCCAGTTGCCTTGTGAATTAGCATTTTTTTTAGAATTTAGATGGCTTCTCCTTAAGTGCATTCCTGACTAAGCAATGTTTGTGTTTGGGGTTTTCCCAGGTTTATGTTAAAGGTTGCACTATGTGGAAGACCACATTTGACCTAATTATTAAATATTGCCAATTATTGATACAAATATGGGGCTGGGAGTGTCAGGTTATGTAACATGGGACTTTATCAGATGGGGCTGTAATTGCAGAATTACAGCACGACAGTACCGCAAATGGGTTCCCGTTATCACACAACGTCGTTGTCCTCCCATGGTCAATGTGTGCTCCACCCATTAATTGCTCATCACTTTTCCTTGACTGGAAAATCCATGAATAGATCTCAGTATTGCTCTTTTCATGGTATTGATGAGTGTGCAAAATCACACCCCACTGTAATTGTGTGATTACAGTATGAAAGGGTGGTCCTTTTCCCCACTCCCCTTTCCCAAAGAGCACAAGGATGCAGAGGACACTCTTTTCATGAACTGTCACCTTTTCTTGGTACATTTTTATGTTTGTTTAAGGACTTTATCAGATGCAGCCTCTTTAAACATTCTTTTGCCGGCATTAAAAAAAAAAGCATTTTTATATTTTTATGCCTACAAAACACCCCCCCTCAATTACCTTGTAATCCTAGCAATAAAGAGGAAGTGAACAGAGCCTCGTTCACTTCCTCACTTGAAATCTTGTGCAATTTCATTACATGGGAAATTCAAACTTAAAAACAAAAATAAACATCTAAAAGTTACACTAAGCACCCAAACACACTGTAAAAGCCCCAAGTAACCCAGGGAGCATCATAAAAAGTGCAAAACTTACCTGGATGTCCTGATCTCACCCGGAAGTGTTTGTGCTGGAGTGGCTATTGTGAGGGTAAGTATGTGATTTAAATGGCCCAAGTTATCACATGCTAGCAACAAAAAAGTGGCAGGGGGAATCTATGGATGCCTTTAAAAGTACATGAGTTTACCTCTTTATAATCATGAAAGGGCGACATTGTCTGATCTGCACGCCCTTTTGCAGTTATGTGGCTTCCTTGTGACGCCATATTTTCCTCATCTGATAAAGTCCTAAGTGTTTATTTGTTAATTTCTTTCATTATTTGTGTGTTTTTGGCGTGTTTAAACAAAGTCATGTCTTCTCGCAAGAGCAGCCAAAATCTCACCCATACAAAACCACAGAAGTAAAATCCCATTCTTAAACTGCTAGTGGTTGTTGTTCAATGATTCAGTGCTGCTAGTATCACATGACTATGGCGAAGTATTGCACAATTACAGTGGCATGTGATAATTACTGTAATCATGCCACTATGTTTCAGCTTTCTTCAATAGTGGGATTGCTGCATTTTACTGCCAACACATAGATGAAGTACTTCCAACACATAGATAAATCCAATTGATTCAATGGGTCTGCTCTTTGTTGTGTTGTGCCTTCAAGTCATTTCTGACTTATGACAACCCTAAGGTGAACCTATAATGGGGTTTTCTTGGCAAGATTTATTCAGAGGGAGTTTGGCATTTTCCTCCTCTGAGGCTGAGAAAGTGTGACTTTCCCTAGGTCACTCAGTGGGTTTCCATGGCTGGGCAGGAATGGTCTCCAGAGTCCTAGTCCAACACTCAAACCACTACACCACACTGGCTCAGACATGACTGTGGCTGGCTCTGCTCTACCCTACTGATGACTAAAAAATAGGACAGAGGACCATGTAAAATGATTACACATGTGGAGCTCTACTTATGATTTCATAAACGGAGCATCTACCTTTTGGAGAATTCTAATCTAAAGCAAACTGAAACAAATGGGAAGGTTGACTGTTGTGTTCTGTGCTAGGTAAACTTTGTAGAGTGCATTCCAGCCAAGACTGGTGGGTGCCTCCTTCTTCAGGAACTGATGGGAACTGATTGATTATGCCTCTGACCATAAAGACAGCTGCACAGAGGCACCCCCCCACACACACACCCAATAATGATCCAATCAGCCAGTTAGGCAGGAAAAGAAAAAGCTCTTAAATCTTCCTAAGAGGGTTCACATTTGGGGGAATCCGCCCACCCCAAGAGACCAAACTTGAATCACTAGCATCCATCTGATTTCATTTAGCTGTCCTCCTGGTAGACTTGTCTGAAGTGGTTTCTTCCCACTCTGCTTGTTCTTTTACAAATCATACACCAATTGCTCGGACCCCCCACCCATGGATTCCCTGTGTATTAACTCAGAGGTGAGCTGGCCACAGCTGGAAGCAGTCCCAGCTTGGGAAAGAACTGCAGCCGTCCGCAAGTCAGGAGCAGCAAAGTCACTGACTCACCTTTCAGCCCCATTTGGTTTCTTCAGGAATCCATTCAGTTTCAAAAATCTAGATCAGGGATGTGGGTGTCAGTGGCATTGGGAACTACAGAAAGCTGCCTTCCAGTTGAGGAGGAGGGAGAGAGAGAGGAGAAGAGAAAATTAGATGGGTCTTACAAGCATCCCCCACTTTTTGATGGTCCTCTTTTCAATAATCCATTATTTCAGCCCTTTTAAATTATAACCAGAACCCATTAATTCGATGCTTGGTCCACTCTTTCAACTATTCATTAAATTAATGGGTTCCGGTTACAAATAATTATATTATATATTATATGATACATAAAATATATAATGTCACCCAGAGGACCTTTTTGTCAGCCACCCCCAGACTCTGGAATGGTTTGCCAGAAGAGATTCGACAGCTAAACATGCTATCAGAATTTAGAACAGCATGGAAGACCTATCTCTTCTGACAGGTCTACCCAATTGATTTTAATCTATGAATTTTAAATTGGTATTTAAGTCTATGAATGATTTTAATGTTTCTTTTAATCCTGTGTTTGTATCAATGTTTTAAAATTATTTTTATTATTATTAGCTGTACCTAACGTAATATATGATTTAAAAAGCACTGCCTGGTAGACCTCACAACAACCCTGTAATGTAGGCCAGTAGATTTTTAATTTCCTCCTCCCCCTTAGCGTTCCACACTTTGGAATCTGGCAGACTGAGTGGCAGGAGTGGATTGTGAGGTGGAGAGGGAATTTGCATGTGGGTGGTGATTGGTTGGGTGTGTTTCCTGACCAGCCAAATATAGCACACTGGGAAAGGCAACATACCCACGAGAATTATATATAGAGATTATTATATCATTTGAAAGGATTAAAAGAGTGGAAGAGGAGTCTGTCCTGGGTGGACTCCATCTTTCCATGCAAAAATGCACACACACTTAGGAAATGGCCCAAAATAACCTTGTGCAGGGCCATTTCCCACTGCTTTGGGGGAGTGGCCAGTCAGGTGAGTGCAGAGCGGCTGCCTGTGTTTAATACCCAGATGACAGAGCATGCTTTGCTGTACCTCCGACCATGGTTGTTTGTGACTACCCACATTGCTATATGGGATTTCACTCTGATAACTTTAAGGAGGGAGCGCAAAGGGGAAGGAAGGAAGTCCCTCCCTGGGAGTACATTTAGTGCAGCTTCTTGGAAGGGAAGGTGTACTGGGAAAGGCTGTCTGGGAGCAGTTCCCTTTGCCAGAGGAAATGCCATTCATTGCAGAAGGTGTCTTGGAGCAGGTGTCACCAGCACAGTCATGTTCCCAGCCTTCTGCAGTTTGGCAGCTGTGGCTACTACTGTATTCAGACTGAACGAATGAAAAGATGGTGTTTTGCACTACACTTTTGCAACCATGCACTGCTTTTTTTTAAAAAAAAAAACTCAGCACCATCTTTCATTCATTCTGTGTATTGTACAGGCATCTCACACCTATTTGACAGGTTAGGGACCAGAGCACTGAACAGTAATGTCCGTAATGGCACATAATGGTTCTGCATTTTGACAACTTCTGCTTTTTGACAGTGCTCTAGTCCCTAAACTGTCAAATAAATGGGGGATGCCTGTATTTATACTTTATTGTGATTAGAACATTAGATAAAGCTATGAACGTGTCCAGAGGGGGGCGACCAAAATGGTGGGAGGTCTGGAAGCTATGTCCTATGAGGAGCAGTTTAGGGAACTGGATATTTTTAGCCTGGAGAAGAGAAGGTTAAGAGGTGACATGATAGCCATCTTTAAATATTTGAAGGGATGTAATACTGAGGATGGAGCAAGCTTGTTTTCTGCTGCTTCAGAGACTAGGACATGGAGCAATGGACTCAAATTGCAGGAAAAGAGATTCTACCTAAACATTAGGAAGAACTTTCTGACAGTAAGAGCTCTTTGGCAGTGGAACATGCTGCCTCAGAGTGTGGTGGAGTCTCCTTCTTTGGAAGTTTTTAAACAGAGGCTGGATGGCCATCTATTGGGAATGCTTTGAGTGGGTATTCCTGCATGGCAGGGGGTTGGACTAGATAGCTCTTGTGGTCTCTTCTAATTCTATGATTCTATGAATTGCAAAGATTATATCAGTGTTTCTTAAACTGTTTGATGCGGCACACTAGTAAGGTTCTTTCCCAATGAGCCAGGAACTAGCACCATATTTATGCCCATTGACAATAACAGTTTCCTTCCTGAACAGTTGCCATGAACCAGCATCTGTTGTCTCACAGAATGCAGCTGGTCCATGGACCACCAGTTTGAATAGCACTGCATTATATAACCAGGGTTTGAAGCAACAGAACTAGGAATTGTCTCCAGAATCAGAACAACTCGAAACTATAATCTTGAGAAGAATCTGAAGGAAATTCTGAGAAAGAGATCTTCCTGGAACACAGATTCATGACAAAGATTCTGAAACAAAGACTCCTGTGTTGTTGTTTTTTTCTTATTTAACATTTAAAAACCTGGAGGTGGATGTGATCTACCAAGGATGGGAATCATGCAGCCTTCCAGATGACGTTGGGTGCCACTCCCAACAGACCTAGCCAGTAGCTAATACTAAGGAATATTTGGATTTGGGAAACTAACAATATCTGGAGTCCCACCATAATTCCCAATGCTGGATTAAAGGTTAGGACCATCCAGAATCCAGAGCATGAGATGATGGGACTTTGGTGGAAGAGGAAAAGGGAACCTACCTACTTGCAGACTCCAGTCCCTTTTGAGACCAGGAGGAGTTGGAAACTATGAGATAATTGCTGTAAAGGACATGGCATCCAATCTCCTTGATATTTCTTCTGGTGCTCTGACAACCCTAGATTTACTCATCTTCTCCTGATCAAGTTACTCAGTCTTAACCAGTTCTTCATGCCCAAGTGAATTACTGTTAAGGCCTTGCCTTCATTCTTGCCATGGCTCAATTATTCTTTGTTTTTCCGCACCACTCAACCCTGAATTGACAACAGGAAAGGTCACCCAGGCTGTGCTTAGCTAGTTGCAAATGCCACAGTACATTATCTGAGACACAGAATATAATTATCTTTTCACAAGTGGCAATTAGTGGGAATACCTCCCATCACTTCTGCTTAGAATTCAGCCATGCTAATGTAGTGGAAGGTGACAGATTACATCCAGGAAGCTCTAGGTAACCCATGCAAGACTTTGATCACTGATGCTAGATCTGCTTGTTTGCTTTTTGTGGACTGGAAGTGCAAGCCTTGTTTTAAAACTGGAAAGTAATCCAGAAAAATGTTTTAACATTTTCTATGAACAATTTGTTCCTTTATTTATTTATTCATTCATTTATTTATTCATTTATTGGATTTATATTCTGCCTTTCTCCCAAGACAGGATTCAAGGCAGTTTACAATAATTTAAAAAACGCAACTAAAACATTACAAAAGTTTTTTAAAGAATTAAATAATTACCATTATTGAAACATAACTGTTAAAAGATATTAAAAGCAGCACACCCATTACACATACACAAATTCCATAATTAAAATTCACATTTCCAAAATTCTAATCTAAAAAACATTCTGGTTTTGAAATTCTATTCTAAACAGACTTTCTATTCTGTTCCAGAATGTAATAGTACTTTGAGACAGTTCTGATGCTGCTGGAAATGAAAGGGAGAAGAGCAGGCTCCTGAAACCTATTACCAAAGCTTTTCTCATTGCTTCAAGAGGAACGAACACCTGCCACTGTCAACCAGCTGCTCCCAGAGCCTATAGGAGAGAGAGGGACATTGCAGATTCCACCCCTTGACCCAATAGTGGCTGGTACCTTCCATGTGAGTGGGGTGGTACATCCACTCTGGGTTTTAGTCCAAACTGTAAAGGTGCTATCCAAGATTCTGACACACACACACCCAATCCTCAAAATTGATTCAACACCTTGGACAGTTGCTTTGCTTTCTTACAAAGGCTTGTTTATGTGAGCCAGAAAAAAATGGATTGCTCCACAGCTGCAACTTGTCTTAACAGTTTTACAGCCTCCATAAACTTCACATGCCCTCTAGCCAAGATGGTGGCCATGAGTGAATTACTCACATTTTTAAATCTGCCACTGCCATTTTTAAAAAAACACTATTTCCATAATGCACACAAGCAATATTTCACCTTTACCCCCCAAAAAGATTTTAAAAACCCTCTATTTTATCACCTTAGTGATTGCTTGCTAAGGTGAAAATCCAACATGGTGGCAGCAGGGGCTTGCCCTGTTAGCAAACCCCACCCCCTGTGCTCATCTGGCCAATCAGGTTTGCGCTTCCTCTCATAGGAAAACGATTCAAATCGAATTGCTTGTCCCAATGAGTGGGAATGCACATTCCCTACAGAGCTTTTTAAAAACTCAGGGGAAAGTTGTGAAGGCTTTCCTGGCATAGTTTTTGGAGTTTTTGCTGCCCCCCTTCCAAATAGGCACATTGATTCGGGTTCCCATTAACTGACCATATTCCCAGTGAATTCCATTAGGATTATTTTGACCATTTAGACAACCCCTAAAACTCAGAGTACAATAGGGACATGGAAGCCACTAGCCTACATGGACATGCAAAATAAAACAATCCAGAAAATAAAAGAGAAGAGGAAAAAGGAAGTCAATTTTGGGGCATCTATTCTTAGCTGGGAGAGAAAGAAGGGGATGTGGCTATGTGCCAGTTGAGCCGCCCCTTTTACTTTGTGCAACAAAAGTATTTTCCTCTTTTCCTCTTGGGGACAATCAGTCTTTCAGAAGGAGAAGAGGGTAGGACTTACTGGGTCTACCTCCCTCCGTCTCAGACTATTGACCAATTAAGTATATGGGGAGGTATGTAGCCACACCCCTTTCTTTCTTGCCCACCAGAATTAGGTTGTCCTGAACATCTGCTATTTTTTGCTTTGATATTTCTACCAGTTTGGCACTAAAAAGATCTTGGCTCACTAATGCATAACTTTCATTTCTATTTTCTCCACCGTCTTCTTTTAGCCCTCAAGATTGAATGGTCTCTGGTTACAATTGTTAGTGCAAAAATACCCTTGAAGTAAAAAAAAGCCTTGGGCTTGATCATCAGGGATTATGCTATGCTTCACTAGCTTGATCATATCCAGACAGACAAATTTCAGCATATTCCTTTCCAAGAGTATCTATCTGGCAAAGATTGTTGTTTCTCTCCTATGCTCTTTGCCCCATTTTCTGTCTTGGAGCTACAAGTGCCCTTTTGATGGATTACAAGTGAAAGATTGGCTGTCACTCCGCTATGCTATATTTACAGGGAAATGAAGCTGGTTGAGTTTGCCTGCCTCTAGACTTTCTTGGAGCAGGAGCAGCATCCAGCTCATTGAGTCAAATCTGTGAAGTAACCAGTTACAAATAATGGGTGATATGCAATTAATTTCTTTTTCCAATCAAAAGGTGTAACTATATTACAGTACATACTCAGGGGTAGCCATGTTGCTATCAAGCAAAATAAATAAAAAAAAAACCTAAATCCACAAAACAGTGATACCTTTTTGGAGCTAACCAAAATGCACAAAATCTATCATGCAAGCTATCGAAGCTTCACTGGCTTCTTCATCAGGGAAAGATGTCAAAAATCATACAGAAGAAGAAAGGTGATGATGTTCAAGTCATAGGCCTACATCTTGTCTCAGATGTTACTTCTGTTGTCAGTTAAGATGGTATGGAGGGATATTCATGCAGGCAGAGGCCACTCTCCTTCTTGGCCATGTAGGGGCCAGGGACAAAAGCACAGTAAAAGACAAATAAAAATCAAATTCATTGGCAGCAGCAAAGTAATTTCCATTAAGATCCAGACTACCTCTCTTCTCTGTGAGGCTAACTGCCCCTTTCTTTTAACATCTTTCCCAGATGAAGAAGCCAGTGAAGCTCTGAAAGATTGCATGGTATATTTTGTGCTTTTTAGTTGGCCTAATAAAGGTATCACTATTTTGTGAATTTTGAATTTTGTTGTATTTTGCTGCATAGCTAACACGGCTGCCCTCGAATATGTCCCCAAGCCCTGGAGTAAGTAAGATTTGAAAGGAGTGATTTATGACCTTTTTCTTAAATGGAATAAAAAGTAGATTGATGACAGCAGAAGTTCTGTGTGTTGTCTATACAAGGCAATAAAATGTGGATTAATGCACACTAGTGCCAATTTGCAGCAGCTTTCCTTTGTTCTAATGATTTTTGGTCAAGATCGCAGGCATGCGGAGCTACCCACGTTCATTGTTCAAATGGGCAAGCCTGCGAATCAAGATGATGGGCATGAGTGAATTACTCATGTTTTTATTGTCACCAGTTGTTGCTGCCAAACAGTATTTTTTAAAAAAGCATATCCAAGGTATGGAAGTGTGATACTCCTTTTAACTAAATAGAAAAAGAGAGAGAAAAGGCTGTTTTGTCACCTGAACACACAATTGCTACAGTGAAAATCCAAGATGGCATTTTGGGCACTTGCCTTATTAGCAAGCTCCACCCCCTGCACATGTACAACCAATCAGCTTTCTACTTCTGCTCTTATTGGGAATGCACACCAAAGCACATTGGTTGTCCCAATGAGCAAGAATGTCCATTCCCCATGGCGCTTTTTAAAAACTTTGGGAAAAACTGCAAAGCCTTTTCCTGCAAAGTTTTTTGCATTTTTGGCTCTCCTCCTTCTGAATACGACAGATTGATGCAGGATCTCATTAAGACAAATTGTATTCTCCTCGAATTCTATGAGGAGTATTTTCACCGTATAGGCAACCGCCTAGTCTCCTGACCTGGGTGACATCTTCACCTCTTCCATTCTATGGTTTAGTGAGAATGGGGATTGTACAGCAGAGAAAGTAGCACAGGCAGCCAGAAACATCACAGATATGGATGAGGGAGGTGGGCAACTCCATTAATCCCCTCTTATGAAGACTCCAACTGCCATTTTTTTCTGGGACATAGTTGAGGCTGGTGCCTCCAGTCTCAAGGGGGTGGTGAATCCATAAAGGGTTTTAGTCTGGACTTCAAAGAAGCTGTCCAAGATGTTGAACCCTTTCTCCAAAACTGGTTCAGCACCTTCCATTACTTGGTTAAAGTTCAGACTAAATCCAAGCATGGATTTACCACCCCCATTGACACCAGAATCAGGAGATTCTACTAGTGGAGAAGAACAGTGTGGCAGAACCACGCATGTCTTCCATGGCTTGGGCATTGGCCAGGATCCTATTGGTGCACACCACAAGCTTAGAGATGTGCTACACATGGAGTTGTACTTTCTCCCTGTTTGTGGAGGGACAATACAGAATCTTGTTGGCAGGGGGAAGGCCTATGGGACACACAATACCTGCAAGGTGTTTTGGGAAGTGTGGTCTAGGTAATTGCCTTTTCCATGGATCTTTCCTTCTACTTGCAAAGATCCCACCCATCCAGCCTCAGAAGCCCTACTTTGATATAATAGGCTGTTCAGAAGCAGCAACCTCCTCTTCCCGTACAGCCAATGATTATTCTTTGCTCCTACATTCATAGCCTTTTGTGTCTGGCTGCCACCATTGCCACCTTAGCATCCTCCGGCATACTTCTGCCAACTGGATCTTGTTCAATCCCTTTCACATTTTTTCCCCAACCATTAATTTTCAGTTTCAGAGAAAAAGTATTTGTTTTCTGTTTTTCCCAAAGGTGAGATTCTTTTTGGAGGAATAGGTGTGAGCTTCTTGAACTTGCCTTAGTGCCACGGTGAACAAGATCTCCCTCCCTCCCTCTTTCACTGTGTTATCCCTGTGGGTGTGTGCTACCCCTGGAATCCCCTCAAAGTAGTGAGATGGTACCCAGTGAACTGTAGGAATGCAGCCTGCAATACTCCCATCCCAGTCACACCTGTTTATGAGGGAGAAGGAAACATGTGTCAGAGATGAAAAGGTCATGTCAGCCAAGAAGCCATGATGCAGACTGTTGGGAAATGCCTATAGGGAGAAATTACAATCCTATTAATGAAATTAAGATAGCCATGTTTCCTTTCTCTGGATTAGTGACTCACTAGGTGTTGAATTTATTGTTGTTGTGTGTGCCATCAAGTTGGCTTCAACTAATGGTGATCCTATGAATGAGCGACCTCCAAGAGACTCTGGGCAAGATTCTGCATTGTCAGACATAACTATGAGAGTGGAGCTCCATCACTGTATCTAGATGCCACCCCCAAAAACCCTACCTTTTCAGGCAGGCAGTGCCCTAACCAAAGGGTTTATGAGGCACTCCAGATCAGGGTACTGAGAAATGTTGGTAGTACCACTCTCCCCATCACAAGATACATTGAGAACAGGCAGCTGCGAAGATCCCCTTGGCGTCCTGCTGCAACTGCTTCTCTCAATGTGCCCCACTGCTGAAGATCAAAATTTCCCTTTGCCCCAATCTGTAGCACCTCAGAAACCCTTTGATTAGGGCACAGTTTGGCTGAAAAGGCAGGGTTCGGGAGTCACATTTAGTCATTAACAACTGTAAACACGAATCTCAAAAGTTACAAGATCATAAATCTGGCTTACGATCTTGTCATGACTGATCACTCTATTCTGCTTTGGTCAGACCTCACCTGGAATACTGTGTCCAGTACTGGGCACCACAATTCAAGAAGGATGTTGACAAGCTGGAACACGTCCAGAGGAGGGCGACCAAAATGGTGGGAGGTCTGGAAGCCATGTCCTATGAGGACTGGCTTAGAGAACTGGGTATGTTTAGACTGGACAAGAGAAGGGTTAAGAGGTGATATAATAGCCACATTTCAATATTTGAAGGGATGTCATACTGAGGATGGAGCAAGCTTGTTTTCCGCTGTTCCAGAGACTATGACACAGAGCAATGGACTCAAGTTACAGGAAAAGAGATTCTACCTAAACATTAGGAAGAACTTCCTGACAGTAAGAAATGTTCAACACTGGAATACACTGGCTTGGAGTGTGGTGGAGTCTCCTTCTTTGGAGGTTTTTAAACAGAGGCTGTATGGCCATCTGTCAGGAATGTTTTGATTGGTTATTCATTCATGGCAAGGGGTTGGACTTGATGGCCCTTGTGGTCTCTTCTAACTCTATGATTCTATGAACAGGATGTCAGCCTGTTATTAACAACCCTGCTCAGGACTCACAAATTCAGGGCCATGGATTCTTTCATTGAATAAACCCATCTATAATGGGGTCTTCCACTTTCCCCAGCTTTATCATCTTTTACAGTGAGCCACTCTCTTCTCATGATATGTTGCAAATACAATAGCCTTAGTTGAATCATTTTGGCTTCTAAGAAGAGTGTGTAGGCTTGATTGCTCGCACACCCATTTATTTGTCTTTCTGGTGTCCAGGGTATCCACAAAACCCTTCTCCAGTACCACATGCCAACAGAGTTGATGTTTTTCCTGGATGCTTTCCTAACTGAGGTGTTAACAGAATAAATAACAGAACAGGAGAATTGGGTAACAGTTAGAAAGTTAGAGTTAGGAGTTGGGGCAAGCAGTAGATTAAAACATGAAGGAACTCCCTGTAACTCAGTAGGGGGAAATTAGCATAAAAGTGGCTGACCAAAAGCAAGTAGTGGTTTGAGCATTGGACTATGACTCTGGAGACCAGGGTTCAAATCCTCGCTCAGCCATGGAAACCCACTAGATAACCTTGGGCCAGTCACACTCTCTCAGCCTCAAGGGAAGGTAAAGGCAAACCCCTTCTAAACAAATCTTGTCAAGAAAAATCCACGATAGATTCACCTTAGGGTTGCCATAAGTCAGAAATGGCTTGAATGCACACAACAACAACAATGTTTCAAGCTTTCTGTCTCTCCCCTCTCTCCCCTTACTTTGCTTCTGAACTTCAGAGTTTGTTTCTACAGTTGCAAAGAATATCCACAAATTATTATTCTCCTCATTCAGAAAAAGGGCATCTTGACACACTAAGGATTTTTCAGACTAGGTTTACTGCGCAAGAAGCTTCCAGAGTTACAGTGCTGTCGCGCGGCAGGGGGTACGTTTCGGATGACACCGTTCCTCTCTCGGCATCGTCCATGTCACTTCTGTGTATGATTGAAGGCAGCCACACCATATTTTACTCACAGGAGTTGTCTGTGAGTAAAATATGGCGCAGCTGCCTTCAATCATACACAGAAGTGATACGGACGATGCCGAGAGAGAGACGGCATCATCCGAAACGTACCCCCTGCCGCGCGACATCACCGTTCCTCTCCTGCAAGCTTCTTGTGCGGTAAGCCTAGTCTGAAAAAGTCCTAAGACACTCCATTGAGCAAACAGTCATTCATTGCATTTTGGAACCAATTTTGCAAAATATTTATTTGCATGCATGAAACATGCTCATAGTGCAACCCTCTCCAAATATTTTTATACTGAAAATTGCATTTTGTACACAAATGTTCTTTTGCAAAAACAAAACAACCCACAGGTTTTATGCTATTTCTTTTGCAAAGAAGACAAAGAAGAAGGAAGAGGAGAAGTCTTGATGTCTAAGATATCATTGAAATAAATGCACAAAAACTCTTGTAATCTCACCATGGCTGGGAGAAAAATGTTTATTCTTGTGTTCAAGAATGAATTAAGTAAAGAATGACATTCCCACTCCATTTCTTGCCACACACACACTTTCAGGACAGGATTTCCCTTCCTCCTTCTCTTACTGGGACAAATTTCTCTTCTTCCCCTGAATTACCGTACACCAAACTCTTTTCTCTTCATTCTTCCAAGGTGAGTTTAAGGTAGCTGGGACTATGGAGCAGCTCCAAAAATAGGGAATTTTTTTTTTTTTGTTAGGGAATTTTTTTATTGGAGTAAGACCATTCTACTAAAAAATACACCCGACCGCAAAAGGCCATAACAATAATACAAAAACAATACTAATTATTTTCCTCTTTTCTTACTAATACAAAAGTAAATCTATCCTAACACTAATGTATTTTTCCCTTTAATCTAAACACACTAGAATCACATTATATTTACACATTATAATTATACCTACTTAGAAATGGAAAAAAACCCAATAAAATATTAATTAAAAATAATAATACAAAATAATACAAAATTAATAAAATATTTATTTAAAATATCATTTTATGTTATTGCTGGGGTCGTCTCACTAAACCACAGCCAAAACTTTTTCCAACGATAGCTTGGCAATTTCTCTTTTTCACTCAGAGCTAAATTTTCAATTACATTCTTCACATAATAGGCAGTGCCTTTTACATCCTGCAGATTTTGACTTTTCACCTCCTTTTGTCTCTGGAAAACTAACCGTAACATCACATAGAGGTTTACCAAGCGCACCGTGGACCAGGGCACTTTCCAAAACCTCTCAGCCATGGCGGAACCAGGCTCCTTCCTCTTCCTCTTTTGGCCCACTGACTTTCTGGGTCCCCTGACACCCTCTGGAGGTTCAGTCCCTGAAAGCACCGTCTCCCAAGCCTGCTGTGCCAAATCTGGCCAATCCAGGACCCGGGCCACCTCCCTCCCATGTTTCCCGGGCACTTGGGCAGTCCTGGACAAAATGTCTGATCATCTCCTTTTGTGCCACGCCACTCAAAATCTCAGCCTTTTTACATTTCAGACGCGGACAGGTCTGCTCATCCTCTGCGGTCCATGGTCTCTTTCCCCTCAGATTAAGAACCTGATGGTAGAGCCTCCACCTCAAGTCCCACAACTTTTTGGGGACCCTTTTGTCCATGAAATACTCAATTGGGTTAGTCTGGTGATTTAGGTATTCTGATAAATCTAGTTTAGCCTGACGCTTTTGCAAAAACGGGTTAACATAAATCTCCTCCACTATTTTCCTGTACAAAGTCCTCTTGATGCTCTGACCTGGTCTGTCTTCCCCCTTCAACTCCTCAGCATGAATTTTATATTTCTTTATGTAAAAAACAAAGTCTTTCAAATAATCTGGTGCTTTCAATTTTTCAGGCAAAGAAAACCTAAAACTTAATGAGCCTTCCTCCCACCAAGTCTTTCCCCATCTAGTCCCTATCCAGCACTCACAAAACAAAACTAGCCAAGCCTGAGGTTGAATCTGACCCTTTTGTAACAGAGAAACTTTCCCAAAGTTTTGAGCAGAAAAGATGGCGATGAACTTAGGTCCAAGGGCTGGGAAGTCCAGGCCCCCTTGTTCTACCTGCCCATAAGCCACTGCCCTTGCCAGGGGGAACGTGGCCATTCCCCAAAGGAACTTGAAGAGAACCCGATCAGCTTCTTTAATCACTGAATCTGGAGGTGGGAAAACAGCCGCCAAGTTGGCTGCCACGGGAAGCAGGTAGGTATTTACAAAAGCGGCTCTCTGGTAAATGGTCAGCTTCCATCTCTGCCAGAGGGCCACCCTCTCTTTTACTTTTTCCAACCAGCGATACCAATTTTCTTTCCATCCCTCTGGAGCCAACGCAAAATTCAGCCCCAGGATCTTCACCCTATCCATCTTTGCCTCTTGCTCTGCTTGCCACCTTTCCTTTTCTCCAACTACGTCCTTTAGAGGAATAGCTGCCATCTTGTCCTCTGCAGCAAAAATCCTGATCAAAAAACTCTTTTCCATGTTAAGTCGAGCACCAGAAACTCGACCGTAGGCCTCAAAAGCATCTTTAATCTTTCTAACTTCCATCCTGTCCTTAACCAAGAAGGACACATCATCAGCATGGGCAACAAATTTAACAGATTCATATCGAACCAACCATGAACTGTCCAACGGACGCGGAATTTGGATCCCCGAGATGCTCTTGTCCAAACTAATCTTACACAGAATAGCATCCAACGCAATAACATACAAAAGAGGGCTTAGGGGACAACCTTGCCTCACCCCAGAATTTAACTTAATCTTCTTTCCTCTATGACCATTGACTTGCAAAACTACCTCTGCATCCCTATAAAACAATTTAACTAAAGCAATAAATCTCTCTGGCACCCCTTTCCATTTGAGAGTTTCCCATAGGAACGTATGATCTACATTGTCAAAAGCTTTCATCTGGTCGACCTGTAGGATTTGACCAGTCCAATCTCCCTCCTTGCTGAGTCGGAACACTTCCCGAAACAAACAAAGAGAGTCCACCATAGTCCTACCCGGCACAGCACTGGTCTGTGCTTCCATCACAATCTTATCAGCCACCTTAGCCAGCCGATTGTTCAGTATTTTTGCCAACATACGGTAGTCTACGTTGGTCAGAGCTATGGGGCGCCAGTTTTTTGGGAGGGTAGGATCACCCTCCTTTGGGAAAAAAATCAGGACCCCTTGATAAAATGTCTCAGGGAGCTCATTATTATCCCACAAAAAATTAAACAAAGTTGTTAAAGGGGGAACAATCCACTTCCTGTAAACTTTATAAAAATTCCAACTGAGGCCATCTGGGCCAGGGGCAGACTTACCCTTCCCTTGAACTATGACCTCATGAACTTCTTGTTCTTCTATAGGAGAGACCAACCTCTTCCTATCCTCTGGACTCAGACCCTTATAGAGGGTGCCCATCTGGTCCTCTGAAAAAGCTTGAAAAAAACCCTTAATCTCTTCTATATCTATATTTTTCCTAGCATATAACTGCCTGTAATATCCTTCCATGATATCCAGCATCTCACTTGGTCTAAATACAATAGGGTCTGACTCGGAGGCTCTCAAGCCGTTTAATTCAATCGGAGCCCTTGGACTCCGGGTGCCTGCCCACTCATCCATGTCAACCACACCACCTCGAGTCCTGAAATTTTTACTCCTCTTTCTGTTTTGTCTTTGCTTTTGGCAAAATCTTGCTATCACTCCCTTCGCCCAGTTAAGCTCTTGTTCTGAAAAAGGAACACCTTGGTTCAATTGATAAATAGGGGAGGGGTACTTCATGCACAGGTCTGAGCTATTTCATTACAAGGCTGGCTTTGCATTGTGGCACATCAGGCTTGGCAGTGCTCCCAATATAAGAGAAACCCACCCTGGGGCCACAGGCAGCACCTTTCAAGCTTGACAAAGTAGTCGGCTCTGGGCATCCCCCTTGTTGGTATCCCCCCTTGACTGAGGCTGGTGTCTTCCTGGCAGCAACACCAATTCACCACCCAGTTCTTTGTTCACAATGCACCTGGAAAATGGGTTGAACTGAGAAGTAGGGTTGTCAGGCTGAAAATGCTCCTGGACCTTTAATGGTTGTACAGGGGGAGGAATTTCAGCAGGTGTTGTTTATTTTGTGACAAGCAACACCTGCTGAAAACCCCTTTTCTACACAGCCATTAACATTACAGAGCCCTCTCCAGGTTTCACTCTGGCAACCTGATTGGGAAGAACAAGGGAAGAGAGATCTACAACCACCACTTCACCCCCAAGAGCATTTCTTACTTGATAACATCACACACAGCTTCTGGGTGCATTTTGATTCTAACAAGTATGATTCCAACAAAGGCATAGTTGTTGCATATTGATTTCACAGTACTGATTTTACATATTTTTCAGTGATTTATTGCACTTCCATTTTACACTCTATTTCATTGTTATAATAAAGTCTGGTTTTGTTGGTTAACCCCTCTGGAGTTTCAGCCTTTTTAGCTGAATGATCACTCACCACTGACTCTCAGGTTGTGATCTCATATGCCCAGGTTTGTGGAAAAGAAGGGCCAAGCCTTGGGAAGCCATCATGCCAGGTCTGAACTTTTATCCCAAATTTACCTTGTAGTAATGTGTATGTGTGTGCATGGGTGTGGGTGTGAATCTCCTGAAGGAGTGTAGCTAGGGGGAAATAAGGGCATTACCCCTACAAATAAGAATTTTGCCTCCCAATAAAATTTTCCTTTGGTTATCCCAAATTTCTAGCAATGCAGAGGGTAAGACTTCAAAAATTGTTGTCACCTAGAACTCTTCTATTTGTTGTGTTTCAGATTTCCTTTATAAGTGTGCCTGCCTTTTTCTTTGAATGCCTTAACTGTACTGCAAAAATACTCAACTGAAATCTTAAGTTACTGCTATCCTAGACAGTTGGGGACTGAAGGAAAATTACATGTTGGGGGGGATTCTGATAGGGGCAATGGTGTCATTTCCCCACCCCAGTAG
Source organism: Gambelia wislizenii (assembly GCA_030847615.1). Taxonomy (NCBI): domain Eukaryota; kingdom Metazoa; phylum Chordata; class Lepidosauria; order Squamata; family Crotaphytidae; genus Gambelia; species Gambelia wislizenii. The sequence continues at coordinate 318,773,824 of JAUMIR010000004.1, forward strand.
CCACAATCCTGTTCTATATTGTACAAATCTCTCTCTAGTGCTCCGCTGCCTCCACAGCTTCAGTCAAAGCCCATAGGAGGATGTCATGAATTAATTCCTCCCATGGGGCTTTTTTAGATCAGGAAGAGCAAGGATGCTGCAGAGTGAATCATAACAGAAAGAGGAAAAGACAAACACCACTCTCAGCTACCTCTCAACAAGGAGGTACGCTCAAACACAAAACCAATAGAAATTCAGAAGAAATTCTAAAGTGCCCTGAGATTGAGGCAGAAAAATAGAGGTCTCCTTTGCAGGAAAAGACTACCGGTATTCCAAGGAAGTGGGAGGAAGATTTGATGTAGTGACTTCAGCATTGTACTAGGATTCTAGGAGACCAGGGTTTGAATGCCTGCTCAGTCATGGAAACCCATTGGGCGACCTTGGACAAGTATGTTTTAGGGTTGTTGGGGTTTTTTTGGGAAGGGTATGTTTTAGTTTTTAATCTGTTTTATATTTTGTTTTAATCTGATTTTATCTATTTTATCTTAAATATTCTTACTGTATATATGGGATTTTTAATTTGTTTATGGAAGCTGCCTTGGGTCCCATCAAGGGAGAAAGGTAACATAAAAATGAAATAAATAAATAAATAAATAAAATATATTTCAGCACAGTATTATAACTGGCTCTGTTGTTCTAGTTCAGAAGCACTTGCAGTGACACTTGGACAATATCACATTACATTATTATAGCGCTACTATTCCACTTTAACTGCTATGGCTGCCTCCTGTGTTATCCAGGGATCTGCAGTTTAGGGAGGGTCATTTAGAATTCTCAGTCATAGGACAGCACTATCACACTATGGAGATTTTCAGACACGTAAAAATCGTCCCTTGCCGCGCGAGCAGCCTCCCGAAACTGCTGCGCGGCAAGGGTCTTTTTCGGACCGCGCTGTGCCTGTTGCGAAGCCGTCCGTGTCACTTCCGTGAAGCTTGGGACGGCTCCGCGTCATATTTCAAGCACGGAGGCTGCCCGTGATTGAAATATGACGCGGAGCCGTCCCAAGCTTCACGGAAGTGACACGGACGGCTTCGCAACAGGCACAGCGCGGTCCGAAAAAGACCCTTGCCGCGCAGCAGTTTCGGGAGGCTGCTCGCGCGGCAAGGGACGATTTTTACGTGTCTGAAAATCTCCTCTGTCATTCTTTGCATTCTGCTGTTGTTATTCTGCTGTTTCTTTTTATTGATGGGATGATCCATGAATAAGATCTATCACCTATCCTGTTTTGGTGCCGGCATTGCCAAAGTGTGAAACCTCAGGCCATTTAACTCATGTGAATGCAGCATCAATGGCCGGTCCGGTACGAACCCTTCCGGGTCAGATTGTAACATCCAGGTAAGTGATGCACTTTTTAAAAACCTTCCCTGGTTTACTTGGAAGTTTTAAAGTGTGCGTATGTGCTTTTTGTCACTTTAAATGTTTTATTTTTTGTTTTATGTTTGAATTTCACGCACAATGAAGTCTCACGGGATTTCAAACAAGGAAGTGAATGGGGCTTCATACACTTACTCTTCATTGCCAGGGAAGCCTTTTGCTGGGAGAGAAGGTAAGTGCAGCGGGGGGCGTTCTTTTGCTAGCATAAAAATGGATATTTTTTTTAGGCTGGCAAAAGAATATTTTAAGTGGATCATCTGATAAAGTCCAAAGACCCATTGGTCTACTTCTGGACAGAATGCATAGCCAGTGTGATGTAGTGATTTGAACACTGGACTAGGTTTCTGGGAGACCAGGGTTCAAATCCCTGCTCAATCATGGAAACCCTATGGGTGACCTTGAGCAAGTCACATTCTCTCTGCCTCAGAGGAAGACAAGGGCAAACCTCCACTGAAGAGATCTTGCCAAGAAAACTCTGGCATAGAGTTGCCGGATGTTGGAGTCAAACCACTGATTCTTACTACCTTTTATCCTACTTTTTATCCAGAGAGTGTCCCAGATCAGCATATAAATATCACAAATGAGATAGTCATGACCCACAGGTTTGTACTCTAAAGAAGATGACACAAAAGGAGAATGGAGTGGGAGGGATGAGGGGAAAAGCAAACACCGATTATTGGTTACAAAGTCCAGCAGATCTGAGAGCCACAGCAATGGCAACAGCTAGAGGGGTGTGACAGCTGATCTGGAACTGGGGCCAGATGAGATGGAAGGCTACCTGCCTGGTGCTGTTACCCAAATTACAGAAGGTCTGTGGAAATGCTATGCATGTCTACCAAAAATCAGTATTTCTGTGGGTAATTTTAATTAGCTCAAATCGTGGCTGCGAGAGGTTGGGTAATGGCAGTATCTTTTGACCTATGTATACCGGTAGTAACTGATGAGACTTCAAGCCAGGAAATAAAATCAAAGTGTTTTTTATTGAAAAATAATCAGGAGAATGCACACATACATACATTCAGGCTTCAAGCACTCACATAAGGCTACCGAATAAATTAGGAAGTATTAGGATAGAGGAATAGAGTTCAGGATGATGGGCTATACTATACCTGTCCAAAGAGCAGAGATTCATGCAGAGAAGAAGAATGGCTGGATGCACCAGGTGACCCAGCAAGCCAACAGAGTGATGGCCTCTGGGAAACACTGAGTACACTTTGGTGGTGTTTTGAGGTGATACTTATATTTGATATTTCCCCTGAAGGGGTGTTTTGAGTGAAATACAATGCCTGCCAAAGTTTCCCAGGGTTAAACAATTGATTCTCCAGATGTGTTAATGATTGCTAATGGCTAAAACATTGGAACTGATGGGTCTCATGCAACTCTCTATTGTTTTGGGGACACGTGTGAGGGAAAACCAGTTTTGCCAGGCAAAGAGTGTCTGGCCACTTTGATTGAATTAGTGAATGACTCACTTCCATGTACATCCAGGAGAATTAGCCCATTTCCATGCTAATGTACCAGTCCAAGGCGGGGGGTCTGTTTAATTACTATCTGGGCATGTCTTTTAGGAATTTGGGCTGGCTACTTCCTTAGGCCTTCTGAGAAAACCTTGAGTCCTTATATTTGGAAGGCCCTGGTCTACTAACAACCATGTGGAGTGTCAATAGTAAGTCAATTTATGAGATATAGTCAATTGATGAATTATTGGAAGGGTAGGGGGTTTCAGAGTAGGTATCAGTGCTTCTAGTATTCCCAAAGGTCTCACCCAATAGACTGGAAAGCCATGCTTAGGGTTAACAGCCACAACTAAGAGTGAATTGGAGTTTGCATTTCTAGATCATTCAAACTTGTTAAATTGTTTAATATGCTTTTTTCTTGTTTTACATTCAATCTAGCTATTTATCTATCTATTTATTTTAGATCCATCCTTTTCCCCAATGTGAGACCCAAGGTGGCTTGCAACAAGGGTTAAACAGGCTAAAACTACAAACTTGATGACACAGAAGTTACAAAGCTATTAAATTAGCTAACATGTGAAATCACGTATGACTTAAAATATAAAATCATTTCCAAAACCTAACTATAAAGAGGAAAATTCAGCATTTCCCCCATTAGAATACAGAAAGCCCCCACCTTTCAACAGCTTGTTATCTAACGACTCGCTCTTACGATGCTTGCAAATTAAGTTCCATTCATTTGACAAGGAATCTACTCTTTGACAGTTCTTGTCTGCAGAGGCTTGCTTAGGACTGACCGTGCATGTGTGTGCTGCTTGCAAAGTGAGCTGGGGTGTGGGAGAGTCACCAAACCAACTGTGGGCACAGACAGTCCAAGTGAGACACCATAATTCCATCGTGTTCCCTACTCAAGTTCTGCTTTTTGACCAATTCCAGTTTTTGACACTGCTGCAGTCCCCAACCTGTCAGATAAGTGGGGGCTTCCTCTACCCTTCTGTACTACCTGTTAATCACCAAATGTCATGGAAAGGAGAGCAGAGGGTGGCCTAGCCTACCATGGGAGGTACTCCATAGCCTGAGAGCAGCCGCCAAGAAAGCTCTCTCACCTGTCCTCAGCAAATAGCCTTGTGACAATGGAAACCCAAGGAACAAACCTCCCTTGAGAATCTTAAGAGTCAGGCAGGCTGATGTAGGAAGATACAGTCTTTCTAATAAACAGGCTCATATAGGGAGATATGTTCTGGAATCCTGTTGGTATCTTACAAAGGTGTACATTGTGCTACAGCTTTTTTTGGACAATGCATTGAGCAGGGTTGGACCACACACAACAGTTATACCTGGCTAAACATGGCAGAAGTGGAGTTCTGCAGGTGGAACCATTGTGAATGTGGTTGAACTTTTATGTTCAAAGATCAGTGTGCAAATGTACATTGCACATGTGCACTGTACTACATGATGGCAGCCATGTGCATTGACCTCCAATGTGCATTGGGTGAAATACATTGCTACCCAGTATAGAGGAAGTGGAATAGAACTCTGCCATAAAATATTTATATTGATGATGATCATGGTCATGTTGATCAAGATGCTGAGGATGCATGGGCCCCTCTTTTCTCTGCTCCTCTCCCCGATTCCCAACTGTTTCCCACTAACTGCATAGAACCATCCAACAGCAGAAGAGAGCATAATTAAAAGAAAACATATGATCACATCAGAGGCTTAAGACTGGACGCAAGAAATGGATTAGGTTTTCTAATTCTTTTTTAAAAATCAGGGTAAGGGGAGAAAGAGAGAAGATTGCCATGGTGAAGCTGTGGAGCTGTCATAAAACAGCCACACTGTCTGTCTAACATCCCAGAGTCACCCCTCCTGCTACCCGATTCCCAAAGGCTTAATGGTATTTTCACATGGGATTCTTCTGAGTCAGGCCATTGGAGGAGATGTACAGGAGGAGGGGAAGAAGAGTGATTGCATCTGGTGAAAGGAGCAAACCTGACATGTCTCTTGACAAGCCCCATCAGTGTATCTGTCCCAGGAGTGTTATAATAGAGACAAGATTGAGCAGGTGGCAATAATTGGCACTACATGTGTTCAAGCATTTTCTATAATATGGATTACTGTGGAATTCCCCCCCTCTCCCTCTCAAGAGAAGCAAATGTAGATTTTAAGCTTTCTCAGACCCTTTTGATAAGCTTTTTCATCAGCAGTTTCTCAGCCCGTGTGAACCTGTTTCTCCTTCCTCTGTCTGTCTATCTATGTTGAAGATAAATATACAACAATAATGAGATGGAAATGGAGGAAACCTAGTTGATGTTGGAAGCCGTGAAAAATGGAAGATTTATTGAGTTCCTGGTTAGGGATAGGAAAATCTGTCAATTTCACCTTTCCCCACACTGAGATTTGTTCAATTCTTTCCATGTTGGAAAGAAGGTCACCATGAAAAATGGTGGAACAAGAGGGTGTGTTGTCCATCAGGACACATTATGTGTTGGAACACATTGTGCATCAGGACCATTGTACAATAGGAAACGGTGTGCATCAGGATCATTGCACCACTCTGTTTGCACAATGCTGGCTCTGTTTGCACAATGTCCCGATGGTGTAGCTACATCTCCCCTCCCCTCCTGAGAATGTGAATATTGCAACAATGGTGCCATTCAACTTTACATAATCATAAACTGAATTACAATTGCATAATTTCCCAACAGGATGCCAGCCTTTGTTTTCACACCTCTTCATTGAGCCTGAAGTATTCATCTTGCTGTTACAGAGATACACAATGGCCAATAAAACATTTTTTTTTCTTTCTTATTCCCAATAACTTTTGTAGGTTCTTACGAGCTGAACAGTTCTGGACTCAACAAAGGACTTTATCAGATGTGGCAAATTCAGCATCATAACAATGCCTAATGAATGTGAAAGGGTGCCAATACTACACGACACCGTGCCTTCGTGGTTATGTATTGAGAATGAGGTGCTCTTTTTTATTGTTGGGCCAAGCCATCAATAGATCGGCCATGGCAGTTTTTTGCCATGATTGCGAGCATGTGAAACTGCACCCCATTCTGCTGGCACGATTCCAGCGTCAATGGGAGATCCCCGCCAGAACACTTCCAGGTAGGAATACAGAAATTAGCCATGGGATGCTCTTTTTATGAACCTCCCCATGTTGCAGGCAAGTTTTTAAGTGTGTTACAGTGCTTGTGTGTACATTTTGTTTTTTAATTTATCTAGTTTTAGACTTTTAAGCATGCTCGCGTCTTCTCGCAAGAACTGCCAAGATCACACTCAGCAGCAAACGTGGAAGTATGAGACTGCTTTTTAATGCTATCATGGCAATGTTTGATATTTTGGGTTCTCTTGCTGGGAGAAAAACGGTGTAAAATATGGTCCAAAAGAACGTTTTTAGAGGCTTTTGTCTGATAAAGTACAAAAAAGCTCACACAATTTTTGTAACATTTTAATGGTCCTAGTAAAATGTGGCTGGGAATCAGGTAGCCCTCCAGATATTGTTGAATTGCATTCCTGATCATGGACGGTGCTGGGTAGGGCTGCTGGGAGCTGCAATACAACATTTGGAGAGCCACATGATTCCCACCCTTGCTTTATTAGGATCACATAAATGTTACAAAAAATGTTACCCATTTTTGTGTTTTGTCCCAATCACAAGGATCCTTTTCATCCTTCCAATTTTTAGTATAAATTTGCAAAATATAAAATACTCAAAACAGTGTATAAATATGTAAGACAAAACACTAAAACACCTACATAGATTCCACTTAATTAATGTTCTTCATAAAACATTTAAATTGTCATCATTATTATCAGAATTATTTGACATCTGGTTTGTCAATAGCTTTCCTGCTTGATAAATTTTCTGGTAATTATAAATGAAACAGCAAGTTCATTTAAGCAGCTTCAGAAAGTCCCAAGTAATTTGTTTGCCAGTGTGACTTGGGAAGTAACATTTTCAGACCCTTGTGCAAGTGGCTCTAGCTGCCATCAATAAATACAAAGGTGGAATGGAATGCAAATGCTTTTCCAGTTTCAAGACAATGAACAAAGTTCAACACGCATACTTTGGGATCAAGAATCAGTTGTCTTTTAAATATTCCAATATGCCTGTGGATTTCCCAGTGCTTAACAATAAGTATAAAACCATTAATTCATAGCTAAAACTAGTCAAAATATCCTTTTCAGCAGCACACAGTAGACTCTAAGCAGATGTGTGATTCAACATGTGTATACACTTAACATGTGTGTGTGTGTGTGTGTATGTGTGTCCAACATGGGGGGAGTCAGGATTGGACCATGGGAGCTGCAAATGTTTAGCCTGGAGAAGAGAAGGGTGAAAGGTGAGATGGTAGCCAACTTTAAATATCTGAAGGGATGTCACCTAGAAGAGGGAGAGAGCTTATTTTCTGTTGCTCCAGAGGCTAGAATATGAACCAAAGGATTCCAATTTACAAGAAAAGAGATTCCATCTAAACATTAGGAAGACCTTATTTGCTGTAAGAGCTGTTCAATGATGGAATAGCCTCAGTGCTCTCCTTCTTTGGAAGTCGTTAAACAGAGGTTGGATGGGCATCTTTCAGGAGTTCTTTAGTTGTATATTCCTGCATGGCAGGGGGTAGGACTAAATGGCCCTTGTGGTCCCTTCCAGTACTAGCATTCTATGACAAACAGGAGGGGATTTCCCACTACATGTATATGCACCTCATTCTAGCAAAAATTGCCACACCCAAATCTGCCATTTCCCTCAACAAGGAAACATCTTTTAGAGCCAATTATAGCGTCTCTCCAGGTGGAAACAGCAGCTAGCAGGGAGGGGGGTAGAGCTGGCTATATCATTAGACAGAGTGAGGCAACCCCCTCAGGTAGCAGATGATGGGGGATGGCAGTAGTAACCCACAGCCATTCCTCTTGAGGTGGCCCACACCATTCCTTCCTTTTAGAGGACAGATCTCTGTGTGTCACATTGCCCAGTCCTGCACCCTCTCTAAGCTAAGCACAGGCAGTTGTCACACTCCAGATGTTTGTGGCCTACAGTTCCTATCAGACGCAGACAGAAAAAAACATAGGTGAATGATTGTGAGAGTTGTTGTAATATATATATGAAGGGCTACAGATGCTCACCCTTGCTCTAAGGGTGTCCTTGGCTGAGATGCAGTCTCATTCCCCCTGCGTCAAAGGAAGATTCAATTGCTGGTCCAATTGTCTCTTTCCATGGAATGGAGCCTGGCATCATTTTGTCTTTTTGCCTCAGACAGCAAAATGTCATGGGCTGTCCTTGTCAGGGAAGGGGAGGTCCCTCAGTACCATTGCATTGGGAGGAAAGGGTTATCTCCTCCTCTCCATTTTTGTTGTTATCAGTCTGCCATTTAAACCTTGTTGAGATGCCAGACACTAAAACAGATCTGTTGTTGGATCCAATATGAAGCAGATTCAAACCATTTTCCAAGGGATTAATTGCATGGCATGCCTGCCCTTCCCGCCAGCTGGGCATGCCAGCAGCAGCAGCAGCAGTAAACCCAGTCATTTCCGCTGGGATTGGTAATTAGGTCTGCCTTGCTCCAAGGAGATTAATTTCTCCACCGAACAAACAATTACCGCACAAGACCTGTAACCACCGACAAACTCAAGTCCACAGATGGATTTCAATTAGAGAAGTGAAGCTTTACTGACTTAGCCAGAGTACAAGGAAACGAAGGAGAAAGATAACAAAACAGGATTATTAAATTAATCTTACCATCTCAGGAACATCACAAAAGATTCTCAATTTGCTTTTCCCTTAGGGGGCAAAAACAACTGAGCAGATCGATTCCATTACTTCGTCGTAATAAACTGAAATGGAGAAAAGATGTGGGGTACACCATTACAGCTTTTTCTTCAAATGTTTCCTTGTTGATCCTATAATTTAGGATGGATTGCATTAATTTTTTAAAAAGATCAGTGAAATAACCAACAGAAGTTAGGAAGATTTTACTTCTTTATAGGGTAAATTGGACATCACCTTATTCCGTTCAAGTAGAACTTCATGTTGCAACAAAACACAAGGCTGACACATTTTGAAACTACAGGTTGATCCCTGTATCTGAGGGGGACATTTGCCAAGACCCCCATGGATGCCTGAAACTGTGGATAACAGGGAACCCTATTGTTTTCAATGAGACGTATGCCAGAAGTTAACCATAGAATCTCATTGGAGGACCTAGAAATGCCTAGAGAGAACATATTTTTGGATGTGGATAAGTGAAACTGTGGATACTGAATCCATTGATATAGGGGTCGACCTATATATTTCCCTTCATTTCTGACCACTGGCCATGGTGGTTGAGGCTGATGGGACCTGGGGTCTCAAACACCTCCAGGGAACCAGGATGGAGGAAGCTGAGATAAAGTGTTGGACTAATATCAAGCACAACTAGGTTTAGCTCTGCTCAGCCATGAAGTTCACTGAATGATGTTGATCATTAGCTTGACCTGCCTCAGAGTTCTGCTGGGAGGTCTACGGACTTTTTCAGATGTACCTTAAATCCAGAAGGAGCTGTTGAGAGAGGAACGCAGCTGCTCCGCGGCAGGGGGCAGTTTCTGACGACGCTGTCCCTCTCGCGTTACCCTCTGTGTTCCTTCCATGTCGCATGGAAGGAAAAGGCACCACTTTTTATTCACAAAGAAGTTCTTTGAGTAAAAAGTGGTGCATTTCCTTCCATGGAAGGAACACGGAGGGTAACACGAGAGGGACGGCGTTGCCAGAAACTGCACCCTGCCACAGAGCAGCTGCGTTCCTCTCCTGATGGCTCCTTCTGGATTTAAGGTACGTCTGAAAAAGTCCTAAACGGGGAACAAAGAATCAGCTATCTTGTCTGATGTTAATTAGAAAAAAAGATGGCAGATATATGAAATAAAGTTTAAAAAAATGTGTACTTGCTGATGAATGGGTGTTTCATTCCCAGCCTGGCTTGCCTGCTTAACTTCTATGGAACTTTTCTTCTGAATCTTTTATTAGTGCTTATTGATACAAATTTGTGTTCCATAACATGTATTCAGGCCAGCGTGGTGTAGTGGTTTGAGTGTCAGACTAGGACTGTGGGAGACTAGGGTTTGAATCCCTGCTCAGCCATGGAAACCCACTGGGTGACTTTGTAAATGTCACACTGTCTCACATATCCTCCAACAGTTGAGAGCCAGTGTGGTGTATTGGCTTGAGTGTTGAACTAGGTCTCAGGGTAGACCAGGGTGTGAATGCCGCTCGGTCATGAAAACCTACAGGGTTCCCGTCAACAAGTCACATGCTTTCAGCCTCAGAGAAAGGCAATAGAAAAACCCCTTTGAAAAAGTCTTGCCAAGAAAACCCCACGGTAGTTTGCCTTAGGGTCTCCATTAGTCAGAAACAACTTGAAGGCAAATAACAGTAACATTTGTTCAGTTAAAAATATGATAGACTCAAAAAGGGTTGGCTCTATGGTCAGATCTCCTTTTGTCAGTGCTGGGGGGGGTATTCTCCCTCTCCCACTGTAGCCCCCATGTACCCTGAAAAACTATTCTGAAGAGCTGGGAGACCACCCAGGTTGTGAGCGTCAGGGAAGGCTTCAGGGTGTGGGGAGCTGACAGAGGAGGAGACTCCATCATAGTGGTAAACAAACACCAGCTTTTAAGGCATAGAATGCAGGCTTTTTTTAAAGAGTGTAGGCTTTTATGAGTCTAAAGTTAGACTCCTTTCTTGTGATTATTGTTTTAAATCTTAGCACCAGAAACATTATGGGTTGGACTCAGACCTGTCAACTTATGGTGACCCCATGAATTTCATAGGGTTTTCTTAGGCAAGGAATACTCAGGGGTGGATTTGCCAGTTACTTCCTCTGAAATCTAGCCTGCAGCACCTGGTGTTTGTTGGTGGTCTTCCATCCAAGTACTAGCCAGAACTGACCCAACTTAGCTTCCAAGATCAGGGGGTTTCTAATGCATTGGGGATATTTAGGCCACTTATAAAAGCTTTAAAGTAGGCTTCTGAAATCAACAGAACTTACATTAGTCATGATGGCCAATTTCTCATAGAGTCATAGATATTGTTAGAAAAGACCACAAGGGCCATCTAGTCTAATCCCTGCCCTGCAGGAATACACAGTCAAAGCATTCCTGACAGATGGCCACCCAGCCTCTGCCAGGAATGCTTTAATGGTGTATTCCTGTAGGAGTACTTTCCCCTTAACACAATTAAACAAGTTATCATATTAAAATGCCATTAAATTTTTAAAAGAGTAAAATCATTTTAAAACATAAAGTCAAAAATATAGTACATACAGGCCATTTAAGACTTAAGTTCCCCATGGAAGCATTTGGACATCTTTACATGGTCACATTTAGTTCAAGGTTGCTGAAGTAGGGCTCTGCATGTGGTGCCCTTGTACATGAATGCACACTGCACAGTGCACACTGCACATGCTGGTTGTGCAATGTTGTGATTCATGAAGAAGGTGGTATTGTGCAACCATTTTGTAAGGCCATGGACATAAAGTTAAGCTCCATCTCCTCATTGTAGGATCTCAGCGAGTGTGTTCCATATGATGACAACCAGTATGATGCAGTGGCTCAGGCTAAGAATGAGAAGGCCAGAATTAAATCCCAGTTCAGCAGTGAAATGCATGGGGCAGCCACCATCTCTCAGCCTTGCCAACCTCCCATGACTGTTGTCAATGTGATTAATGGAACTTGGACTGGTTGTGATTAAAAAGTCACATTTGTTTCGATAGATCTCCAAGTAGGACTAACCTTGGTTTCAGCCCCTTGTTTAGCTCCCTCTAGTTACTGCACTTAAGAACTTTCTGAAGTCTCTTCTTCCACCATCTGTATTAGAGAGAAAAAATAAGAAAAAATCTTGGCCTGAGTTTCCTATTCTATCATCTTTTCTTATCTTTTTTTTTTTTTTTAAGGGACGTCTTTTCTTTTAGTTGAGATTCCAGGAGAAGTTCTAATTCTTTTCCAGACCACTTCTCCTAACCCTAATGTCAACTCAAGTGAGAAAGCGGCAACATTCACACACATGTTTCAATGAATATTTCATGTCCTCGCTGCTAGAAGCGGCACATTTAAATGTATTCATTGTTCAGTCATAAGAAAGGGTAGGCCATTAGAAATATTCAGGTGACCTCATAATCTCTACTTTTAGCAAAATAACAAAGCAGCAAACTACAAACATGCACACACACACACAAACTATAATGGATCAGATGTCCGAGGAATGAGTCCCACAACAAAAAATGGATAAAGTATGGCTAGTTCTTTACAGTGCTACAGTAAGAACAAAGACTCTTGTGTTACCTCAAAGACTAACAATTTTTATTTGCCATGCATTTGATGAAGTGTGCTAGACTCCACAAAAGCGTATGCCCAGTAAAACGTGTTAGTCTTTAAAGTGCCACATGTCTCTTTGTTTTGCTGCAGTAGACTAACACAACTACCCTCAACTTTTACCATACTTTCTTTTTAAGTCTGGATGGTCAAAGACTGCAAAAAGAATCTTGGGGGGTGAAGTCTCAGACTTTCACACCCAGCATCCATAGGTTTTCTGTGGGTTGTTTTTTTTCGGGTTGTGAGGCCTGGGTTCTGGAAGAGTTTATTCCTGATGTTTTGCCTGCATCTGTGGCTGGCATCTTCAGAGAATGGTTGGGTAGGAGTGTCTGTGGGGTTTATATACTGCGAACCCCTGTTGGAGAGGATATGTAAATTTGTGTATTTGAATGGCTAGTTCCCGGGAGGAGAGATGCAAGTAGGATTAGTGTCTGGCTAATGGCCCATTATCATCTGGAAATCCCCCTGTCCCTTGGTGAAGTTCATTTGCCGCGCAAGGATCGCCCGGGAGAGGTTTTTTGCAGCAGCGCGGCAGAAGGTCGATTTCAGATGACTCCGTGCCTGCTGCGAGATCGTCCATCCCTCTTGCGCTTAAGCTTGGAGCCTGCCACGCTATATTCAGCAAGATTTTATTCACGGACAACCTCGCAGCAGGCACGGCGTCATCCGAAATCAACCCTCTGCCGCGCTGCTGCAATGAACCTCTTCCGGGCAATCCTTGCGTGGCAAGGATCATCTGAAAATGTCCACAATAGATCTCCAATGCTTCTATTGTACTTTGCCTATCTATGTTGTATAGGCTTGTGCTCCAACTACATTTTATTCCCAAAAGACATCACAAATCAGGTCTGAAGAATCCTACGAGGATAGCAAAGAAAACATTGGAATCAACAATCTGGCAACAACATCATGAGAAGTTTTACTTTTTGAAAAAACAAACAGAAGTTGTCAATTCTAGCAACAACAACAACAAAAAAAGGCTAGCATGGAAGCAGCTTAGTTGCAATGAGGAGTAACCTTCTGTAACCACTCCAGTGTAATATCTTGGGCTGCCTCTTACTTTCTATCTCTGTTTCTGATGTAACTAAAGAATGTATTCCTTTTTAAAGTGTAGGGAGCAGCATGAAGGTGATGTGCTAATTTTGGAGCTGGGTGGAATAAAAACCATAATGGACAAAAATGGAAACACATGGAGGAGTTTTTGTTTTATTACTGCAAGGAAAAGGCAAAAGAAGTCAATGTCCCTTTAGTGGCTGGATCCGGGCCTACAAGCATCAAGAGCATACTAATAAAGCAAAGCTCAGTTGGATGTTCAGGATAAGTGCAGGCCAAATCAAACATCCAGCTAAAATCGTGCACTTGGCGACATTTCAGGGAGGAGGGAGAGAAAGAGACCTTGCCAACATTTTGCATCACATTCACATTTTCAGCAGGAGGAAATGAGATGACTTAAGCCAGCTGTGACACCAAAAGGGTTTGGTCCTGAAATGAATTGTAGTGAAGGGTTTCCCCCTTTGGTAAGGTTTGCAAAGTTCAGCCAAGCCTTCATATACACACACACACACACAAACACACACACACAACCAATCTCCAAACAAGTAAGAGGAGAATTTACAGACATATGTAATTGAGACTAACAAAGGAAGAGAGGGACAGTTTACAGCCCTGTATTTTTTAAAGCAGAGGGTGCAAAATTTGGAGTGGCACCAAAGTGCTTGGATGATAAGTAAATTCCATGTATGCAAGCATTTTGAATGTTTGAAGGAAGAACAGCAGCAACAGTTCAGCTCTCAGTATGCCCTGCTACCTTCTCCCCACAATATCTCATAACTGGAAATGTTAGACACTTTCAGGGGACAGGCTGGCTGAGGCAGACTAGAGGTCAGTTGGAGGTCACAATAATCTGAAATGTGTCTAGAAATATAATGGTGTGAAAGCCCATATTAGGATTGAGCAGGAAGCCCCCATAATGGGTTTATGCTAACAACCCATTCTTTAGAGGGGTATGTGCTAATCCTTTCTCCCAGCCTTAGGGGTTCCCAGCAATAATTAAATAAAGCAATTAAGAGACCATTCCTTAATCTACACCCTACAGAAATCTCTCCTCATACTCTCTCCTGTCCAACCTTACGAGGTTGTCACAAAACCATCAATGTTCTATCTCACTGCAATTAAAGCAATCAGTCGAGTTTCAGTTTTCTTTGTCTATTCCATGGGAGAGCCATCCAAACTTTGTTATTACCAAATTTGCCCCTCCAAGACACAGAATAGGTTATAAATATTAGATCCTTAACAATAGTAAAGGGTGCCACTGTGGATGAACCTGGCCACTCTCTTTCTTGGTGTGCACTGGACCAGAACTTCCTGTGCCACCCTCAGACGCCTGTCTGGGTATCCTTACTGCACAGAACTCTTCTCTTCAAAACTGGAAACTATCACCCTATATTCCCAACCCCCCCTCTCTGTCCAACATTTCTGTCTTACTCTGCTATAGCCTTGTATGGTTCTTAAGTACATGTGTTCTGTATATTAATTCAGTTTTGTGTTATTCCATTTCACTTTAACTGGAGTGATCTCTACTGTTAGTACTGGTATACATAGGTGAAAAGATCCCAAAAGTTACCTTCCTCTTGCAGGCCTCCTGTTTGAGTTAACATTTCCCCCAGATATTACAGGAGATTTTGGCATCACATACCCCCATCTCTTAGGGTGACATAACCATGGAAAAGGCTTGTAGGAACAATTTTTAAAAATCAGCAAGTTAAGTCTGGGAGAATTACTTTCTTTGGACTAAAACTCCCCAAAACTCCCAGCCAGGATGGACAGTGGCTATGCTGGGTGGGGGATTCTGGGAGCTGTATTCCAAAACAGTAACTTTCCTATGACTGGGTGCACTGAAGGCTGACATCCAGAACCCAAAAGTCTTGGAGTACCAGAGAGTAGCAGGTATTGGGGTCAGCCACAAAAAGACCTGGCTTCAGCACTTAGACTGACACAAATATGTGAGGTTTTACCCAAACTGACATAGCTCACCACATCATGCTTTTTTTCTCCTTGTTTTTTTTTAAATAGAAAAAAAAAACACTTGTTAAACAGTAGGATCCCCGTATCTGCTGGGCATTGGTTCTGGAGGGGCGTGGACACTGAAAACCGTGGATCATAGAAAATAATGGGACTTGAAAATCATAGAAAATAATGGGACTTCTGGTTTAAAATACCAAAGAGTTACTTTGGAGGACCTAGAAAATGGCTAGAGAAGACACATTTTCTAGGAAGACTCTATGGTAGGTGTGCTGTTTTGTGTCCTGTGGATAATTGAATCAGTGGATAATGAATCGGTGGATATGGGGGCCCTACAGTAGTTTGATACCATCTGATTGGGCAGATGCAGTTACTGATGTTCACTTCATATATATATATATATATATATATATAAAGTGAGCATCAGTAACTGCATCTTATATATATATAAATATATAAAGTGAGCATCAGTAACTGCATCAGTAACTGCATCTTTATATATATATAAAGTGAGCATCAGTAACTGCATCTTATAATACTGTAAAAATACAGTATTATATTATACATGGTTTTATATATATCATGCATATCACCACATCATGCTTTTTTTCTCCTTGTTTTTTTTTAAATAGAAAAAAAACCCACTTGTTAAACAGTAGGATCCCCGTATCTGCTGGGCATTGGTTCTGGAGGGGCGTGGACACTGAAAACCGTGGATCATATTATATTATATTATATTATATTATATTATAATATAATAACAGTATTATATTATATTATATTATACAAAAATACATCTTATATTACTGTAAAAATACATCATGCCTTTAAAAAAATGGTGTTTATTCCCAAGTAAATGTCTTTAGTGGCAGAAACTAATTCATTTTTAATTCCCATGCTCATGATGATACCATGATTTAAGTGAGTTTAGTGTACAAAATTATGCAGGCTCAATGTGTGGGGGGTATTTGTGGAGGTGGGGTGTATGAGAGAGAATATCTTTTGTTGTTGTTGTTGTTGTTGTGTGGCTTCAATTCATTTCCAACTTTATGGTGATCCTAAGGCAAACCTATCACAGGGGGCCTATCTATAGGAGGGGGGAATGTGGATTGATGCACACTAACACCAATTCGAAACAGCTTCTATTTGTCTTAATGGTTAGTTGGCAAAATTGCAGGCATGCAAAACTATTCACTTTTGCTATCATCTCAAGAGAAGATGTAAAAAAATCTTCTATTTAAAAAGTAAATGAACACGTGCACACTGAAACAAACCTAAAAACTTGCCAGCAAAATGGGGCAGTGCATAAAAAGAGCGTCATGTGCTTCATTTTTTGCATTCTCGCCCAGAAGTTGTCTTGCTGATGCCCGCCCATTCATGCTGTAATCTTGTGATTACAATGAGACGTGGTTTCACATGCTTTCAATTCTGCGAAAACAGCACTATTGATGATCTATTGATGGGTTAACCCGTCAATTAAAAGCAATGGGTTTTTCACAGCTGGGGAATGGGATAACCATGACGTCATGCCATTAGCGAGGCTCATTCGCGCTACCGTGTTTTTGCTATCCCACTATTTTGCCACGTCTGATAAGTCTTTAGGTATGGTGGAGCACTCCTGGGTCTGTCTCCACAAACACTCCAGTGGACACAGGTCATTTTTGTACAATGTACTGGAATTCTCATTGGCATCATAAAACACCCCCACTTTAAGGCACTCTGCTGACCTATTTTTACCTGCATAGATGAGAGTTAAGATAAATCCATGCACCTAGGGGGCTATGCAGGTGATGTTAAAAACCTCCTCTGTTTCTCCTTCCTTCTCTTCCTCTCTTCTTCCTTCCTTTCACTTGCTAAATAGGTTGTTTCTGCATGAGCGTTTTACATTGCTTCCCAACAGTTTACCTGGGAGGCAGCAACCTTTTTTTTTAAAAGGCCATAATAAAGGTTTAGCACTATAAGAACCTCATGCATGAGCTTGAAATAGAGATTACCTGAGTTCTGTTATGCTATCTTTTTATTCATTAGGAGCACTGATTGTTCTAAATTCTGCTTTCCTCCTCTTTATTACCACAATTGGCATTTAGAGTGACTTGATGAGGTATAACGGTTTATAGAGCTCAGGAGTATTGAAAACTGCTTCGGGAACACACCACCATCTCCATCTCTCTTAAACAGAACCAACCAATGGTTTCATGAGGCAGTTATGGGGCAGTGACAAACATCCCTCTACAGAATTTAGCATTCAAAAGATGGGAGAATGGTTTTAACTAGCTAAAAGAGAATCAAGCATTTATCTTGTGGGGAAAAAGCCTCAAGGCTTTCAAAAGCAAAAAATCTTAATTAGTTTCAGTGCTACAGAAGTTCTTCTATCATAGAATAGAATCATAGAATCTTAGAATTTTAGCATTGGAAGGGACCTCAAGGGTCATCTAGTCCAACCCCCGACATGCAGGAGTACATAACTAAATCATTCCTGAAAGATGCCCATCCAGCCTCTGCTTATATACCTTCAAATATGAAGAGTTCAACACCCTCCTATTTCACTGTTAAACAGCTTACAGTTAAAAAAAAAAGTTTTTCCTAATGTTTAAGTAGAATCTGTTTTCTTGTAATTTGAATCCATTGCTTTGTGTTCTAGGAGATTTTTCAGACGCGATTTTTGGCAGGATATATTGCAAAACAGCTCCGTTGCTGCCGCGCGGCAGGGGAGCTGTTTTGGACGACTCTGTCACTCTGCTGAAACCCTCCGTGTCACTTCCGTGACAGAATGGAGGAAACCGCATCGTATTTCACTCACGGGCAACAATCGTAAATGAAATACAACGTGATTTCCTCCATTCTGTCACGGAAGTGACACGGAGGGTTTCGGCAGAAGGACGGTGTCGTCCGAAACAGCTTCCCTGCCGCGCAGCAGCAATGGAGCTGTTTTGCAATATATCCTGCCGAAAATCACGTCTGAAAATCTAGTCTCTGGAGCAGCAGAAAACAAGCAGGATCTACCTGCTACATGACATCCCTTCAGCTATTTAAAGATGGCTATCATGTTACCTCTTAGCCTTCTGTTTTCCATGTTAAACATATCCAGCTCCCTAGGTCATTCCTCATGAGACTTGGCTTCCAGACCTTTGATCATCATCCTTCTATTTTCATATCAGAGCTATAGTGAAAGAACATCACACACACAGTGAATCTAGGCTGTTCCTTTGCTTCGTTTCAAATGTTAGAACCCTGTTCATTTTAAAGCAGAGGTGGGCAACTGTGTGGGAGCAGGGGTTAATTTTTGCTCCCACAACTTCCCCTTGGCTGTCCCAGTAATGTTCATCCATTACTGCAAACAAACATGCAAAAACCTTTCATCATCTCTGTTGGGAAGGTATAGGTATGTGTTTTAAGAAATGATTGATAACAGATGTCTGTATTAACCATAGACACCACTCTTCTGCCTTCTTCAGTGATATTAGTCTGAATGAAAGTAATGATGCTGTTCATTACTTTCCAGCTGACATCACCGAAGCAGACAGAAGCTGAAATGTCTGATACATGATTTGTGTAAATACCTGCTATTAATCATTTTATTAAATTTATGCTAAATCTTATGGTGAACTGTATCCTTTTGGGACCCAGGGGCTAGGTGCTGATAGTAGTGCTATTTGCCAGTGCCTTTAGTCATCTATATGCATGTAGCCGATATGGTGTAGTGGTTTGAGTGTTGGGTTAGGAGTCTAGTTAACCAGGGTTCAAACGTCCACTCAGCTGTGGAAGCCACCTGGCTGAACTTGCTCAAGTCATCCTTTCTCAGCCTCAGAGGAAGGCAATGGGAAACCTGCTAAGAAAATACTGGGCTTGTCTTAACAGTCAAAATAATCCTCATAGAATTCGCTTGGGTTCTGTCTAAACAATGGGAAATAATACATACAGATACAAACAGGCAGGTGTTCACAAGAATGCAAACTGCCTACACAGTTTAAAAGTCCCCCCTAAATTCTGCATGACCCCCTAGCCCAGCTGGTGAGAGATTTACTCACGATATTGCCTCCGCCTAATCTTCTACCAGCTGGGGATTCTGTGGGGGTGTCCTTCCCACAAAGGAACTTTTCAAGGGGGACTCCTGAGGGGTGGTGGGGTCTGGGTGACCCCACACTACCTGCCCCCAACTCTTTCCACCCACCCACCCACCCTGGCCACTTTCCCCGGCAGCTGCCCCAGCAGAGGGGGGCAGGAGGGACTGAGAAACCTTGCCAATCTGCATATGAATGCCAGCTATCCTATTGACTTTGTCAGTCCACAATAAACACTAAAGCTCCTGTTCAATGCAAAATGTGGCCTAAATTCTATTGTTAGACCCAACTAAAGTAGACTCATCAAATTAGGGGGATTCTCTCAACAACTGATTCAGTGGGTTTACTCTAGTCAGGACCTTGTCTGTCTGCAAACCAGAGTTGCTGTTCCATGTCAAACCTTACCAGTCAGCCTACCAGAACTCTGGCTTTCACATAAAACCTTGCAGGGCTTCAGGTTAGAGCTCATTTCACTGCATCACCTTTTCATATTTGAAGGGATGTTATACTGAGGATGGGGCAAGCTTATTTTCTGCTGCTCCAGAGACTAGGACATGGAGCAACGGGTTCAAAGTATAGGAAAATAAATTCCACCTAAACATTAGGAAGAACTTCCTGACAGTAAGAGCTGTTCAGAAGTGGAATACACTGCCTTGGAGTGTAGTGGAGTCTCCTTCTTTGGAGGTTTTTAAACAGAGGCTGGATGGCCATCTGTCAGAAATGCTTTGATTGTGATTTCCTGCATGGCAGGGGGTTGGACTGGATGGCCCTTGTGGTCTCGTCTAACTCTATGATTCTATGATTCTGCGATTCTAGGTTTTAAAAAGCTCCTTATGCCCCATCTCCAATCAGTAATAAGGTCAGAGGGATAATGAAACAGCAACTTAAAATTTGTTATTCGTCATGCCAAAGCAGTTAACAAGTATGGGATGCATTTATATTAAAAGCAAAGTGTGAAGGTGTGTTTCTCTCATTATCTGAAAATTTCAAATGAATTAACATAACATGGCACTCCTAACAGGTTATTTCCAAAACTTTGAGAATTTTGGTGTCTTTGTGATGGTGTTTGTTTATACCAATGCACATATTGAACATAAAAGAATAGAGAAGTACGCAGAAAGACCACATGCAGTTTGCCTTTGAAACCATTAGGATACAACTGGAGTTCTTCTTGGAGGTGGCTAGAAAATACAGATGACTTTCTCCTTTTTCATTCTTGCTTTAGCAGGTAGTTACCAAAACTATCAAGAGACAGTTTTTTTAAAAAAAAAAAAATCTTCTTCTATCCCTTAGCACTCAATGAAGAAACAGAAGCACTAGTAACACTGCTATATCAGACAATGTAAGGTATAAAATCATCAAATCACAGAACTGTAGAGTTTGAAGTGAACCTAAATGTCATTTAGTTCAACCACCTGCCAGAGCAGAAACACACAGCTAAAGCATCCCCAACAGATGGCCATCTAACCATCCAACTCATTGATGGGGCCATGAAGATATGGGTGATGGAAATTAGAAAAGAAATGACTCTCAGTAACTTGGATTTGCTTTTTAAAAAAAAATACTGTTCAGCGGCAGCAACTGGTGACAATAAAAAGGTGAGTAATTCACACATGCCCACCATTTTGATTCATAGGCATGCCCATTTGAACAACAAACACCTATGGCTTTGCATGCCTGTGATGCTGGGGGGGAAAACAGTGGAGACAAATGAAAGCTGCTGCAAATAGGCATTACTGCACATCAATCCACATTTTATTGCCTCATGTAGACAAGCCCTGAGTTCATGGATGGGCAGGTAAACAGGCAGCCATCTAGAGCACTGTTTTAACAAAGACTTTTCACCAAACCTTATGGCTGGAAAGGGAGGAAAACAAATCCCCACCCTAGTGATGGGTCTGAGTCCATGCTGTACTCCTCTCTTTTGCTCAAGTATCCCTTGCCATGTATTGCCCCTCTGTCTATTGACAGATTCCACCTGCCATAATGATGGGCATTTTGTTAGTGCTGCAAATACTTGCCAGTTAGCTATCTGTGTCTCTATTACACCCATCTCCTGGTATCTACTCACCCATCCATGAGTAATTGGCTAAATGCAGATGCCAGCTGGCACATCAGCATCTTAGCCTAATCATAGTCAGAGGGAAGGAGAACATTATCATGAACAGGACAATTTCAGTACTTCAGCCTCATAAAACCACAGATTTGTTAAATAGCAGAATGATTGTGACCCATATAGAAATAGTGCCAGACTGTCTCAGACGAATGAAAACTAAATTATTGATACAGCCGTGCCGCACCGGCTATGTACGTACTAGCAGCAGTAGACGGAGATGACCCATTAACCATTTATACCTTTCAATTGGCTGATGGCTTCATCCTCTCAGCTCTACTGAAGAAGAGTGGAAAAGGTCTTTTTTTAAAAGATATATTTCTGTAGTTAGCAGCACACTAAGGCTGAAAGCATCAATGAGTGTGTTGGTTTGTTCTGTGGGTAAGTGCATTCCAGACAAGTGAAGACAGCAAATTGTCAGCCAGGTTTAACTTTGGCTGTTAATTATAATAAAGTGTTTCAGTTATGACTGAAAAAATATTTTAGATGATGTTTTATTGAAACAAAGCTAAAAAATTACCTCATAAAAATTTGAAATATAATTAAACTACCAATGAAATTCAAACTAGTTAAAAACATAATTGTTACCCGAATTGCTTTGGGTCAGTGGGGACCCTCTAATGTCCAAATATTAATTTGGGGAATATTTAATGAGCTCAAAAATGCAGCAAGAGACTGGGCAACAGCAGAATCTTTTGACCTATGTTTACCAGTAGTAATGGAGGAGACTCCAAGCCAGAACATGCAATTAAATTATCTTTATTGGAAATTAATGTAAACAGCATCCATGTAAACACTCAGGCTTCAAGCAATCACACAAGGCTAACAAAGAAAATAGGAAGTATTTGGATAGAGAACTACAGTGAGGGGATGATGGTTGATATAATAGCTATCCAAGGAGCATAGATTCATGCAGCAGAAGATTCTCAGAGATGCATTCTGAGAGTCTCACAGCAAACCAGCAGCATGGATATAGGAGGAGGAACTGTGGACATTTTGGTGGTGTTTTAGGTGATATTTATATGTGATAATTCCCCTGAAGGGATGGAATTTTGAGTGGAATAAAATGTTTCTCCAAGTTTCCCAGGACTAGACAATGGGTGCTCCAGGAAAGTTAATGTTAATGCGTGCTGTATTTGGAATTGAATAGGAGCAGGCAAGGTCTTTTGTTGGAAGAGAAAGAGGATAGGAAGGACCTGTTGTACAAGCATCAAGGGCTCTGCTATCATTGAGTGGATGAGTGAATGACTCACTTCCAGGTGTTAAGTTCTGAGCTGAGTATTTGGTTTGGGGGAATTTCCGAACGAAATTCCCTTGGTTATACATGACTCCAGTCTTGGTATTAAGGAGTCCCTGGTTTATTGGAAGGCAACAGTAAGCCACATCATTAACTATTGCCAATTATTTGATATTCCAAGATGGGGGTCTATCAAGGTAGGTAACATAATAAGTAAAAAGAAAAAACAAGCTATACAGCACATCATTTTTAAAAAACTTTCCCCTTGAGCAATCAGTCTTTAAAGGCCTACTGAAACAAACAAAATGTATTTATCTGCCTGCAGAAAGATAAGCAAGGAGAGTGCCATCTTATCTCTTTTGGAAGGGAGTTCTAGAGACTGGGAACAGCCATCAAGAATGCCTCTCCTAGGCTCTCATCAGATGTACTTGTGAGGGTGGTGGGACAGAGAGAAGTGCCTCTTCAGATGAGTTCAAAGCACGGGCAGGCTCAAATGAGAGAATACAGTTCTTCAGATAACCTGGACCATGTAGCATTTTTAAAGATCGTAACCAACACTTTGAATTCTATGTGAAGTTGAAGGCTTTCACGGCCAGCATCCATATATTTCCCTTGAGTTTTTTCCAGGCTGTGAAGCCGTGTTCTGGAATAATTTCTTTCTGACATTTCACCTGCATCTGTGGCTGGCATCTTCAGAGAATGAGGATCTTTCTGCAGGCAGGTAAATACATTTCTCTGAGGATGCCAGCCACAGATGCAGGTGAAACATCAGAAAGAAACTATTCCAGAACACGGCCTCACAGCCTGGGAAAAAAACAAGGAAAACTTTGAATTCTGCCTGGAAATGGACCAGCAGCCAGTGGAGCTGTTGTAGCAAGGGAGTTGTGTGATCTCTGTAGCCAGCCCCGTTAGCAGCTCTTTGGACCAGTTGAATATTCCAAACATTCTGCAAAGGCAACCCCATGTATAGCACATTAGAGTAATCCAACAGGGATGTAACTAAGGCATGTGTCACCATGGCCAGATCTGACATCACGAGGAAGGGGCACAGGTGGAGCACAAGCATTTACTGTGCAAAAGCACTCCTGCCCACCGCTGAAACCTGGGCTTCCAGGCTCAGAGTTAAATCCAGGAACACACCCAAGCTGAGGATCTTCAGGGGGAGTCTAACCCCATCCAACACAGGCTGGATCTGATCTGCTTTTCAACTGACCAGAAACACCTCTGTCTTGTCTGGATTAAGTTTCCGTTTGTTCGCCTTTGTTCAGTCCATTCCTGATGACAGGCACTGGTTCAGAATCAAAACAGCTTCCTTGGTTTGTGATGGAAAGGAGTAGTAGAGTTGGGTGTCATTCTCAGAAGGATGGCACCAAACTCCAAAACTCCAGACAACCTCTCCCAGTGGTTTCATGTACAGTTGTCCCTCCACATTCGCGAACTTGACATTCGCGTTTTCGGTTATTCGCGGTTTTGGGAGGGCCCCCCGCCCCCCCCAAAACCGTGACACGGGGCCTCCAGAGGCCCCGTGAAAGACCTGGGGAGGGGTGGGGAGGCCTTCGCGGGACGCCCGGAGGCCCTCCGGAGGCCCCGCGAAGGCCTGGGGAGGGAGGGAGGGAGGGCCGGGGAGGCCTCCGCGGGGCCTAGGAAGGCCCCACGAAGGCCTGGGGAGGGTGGGAGGGAGGGCCGGGGAGGCCTCCACGGGGCCTAGGAAGGCCCCGCGAAGGCCTGGGGAGGGTGGGAGGGAGGGCCGGTGAGACCTCCGCGGGGCCTAGGAAGGCCCCGCGAAGGCCTGGGGAGGGTGGGAGGGAGGGCCGCTGAGGCCTCCGCGGGGCCTAGGAAGGCCCCGCGAAGGCCTGGGGAGGGAGGGAGGGAGGGCCGCTGAGGCCTCCGCGGGGCCTAGGAAGGCCCCGCGAAGGCCCGGGGAGGGTGGGAGGGAGGGCCGCTGAGGCCTCCGCGGGGCCTAGGAAGGCCCCGCGAAGGCCTGGGGAGGGAGGGGGAGGGGTGTAGTTATTCGCGGATTTTTCACATTCGCGGTGGTCCGCGGAACGGAACCCCCGCGAATATGAAGGGACGACTGTATATGTTAAATAGCATGGCAGACAGAACCAAACTCTGAAGGCAGCGCCGGTTTAACACACCAGAGGCATCAGCATCCACAGGGGGCCCCATCATTGTGGGGGCCCCCGTAGTAACCCTCCTCCAGCAAAAACATTATTAGTAATAATCTGAATATCCTGTACTGTGAATAGCTTAGGTTGAGTTAGGTTACATTGACCTGAGATAAACATATGGGTCCCCCAAAATAAAGCATTGCAGGAGGGCCCAAAATTCCTTAAACCGGTCTTGTCTGAGGGACACCACAGAGCAATGGCCAAGGGATCAAACAGAATACCCTCAGCATCACCTTCTGGGTTCATCTTTCCAGGAAGGAATGGATCCACTGTAAAACAATGCCCCCAAGTCCCATCCCAGCAAGGTGACCTAGAAGGATACCATGGTTCATGGTATCAAAAGCCACTGAGAGGTCCAACAGAACCAACGGGGACAATCCCCCTGTCTAGCTGCCAGCATAGGTCATCCACCAAAGCAAAATTCCATGACATTCTGAGATTTGTAGTTTGGTGGGGTACTCTTGCAGAGAATTCAGAATACAATCAGGGCCCGTTATCCACAGGGGTTTAGCTCCCAGAGTTACTGTGGATACAAGAAGCGGTGGGTAACAGCAAACCCGATTAAAATAAAGAACTTCTGGGAAAAGCATGCCATAGAGTTGCATTGGAGGAACTAGAAGATACCTAGGGAAGATGCCTCCCTATTCATTTCCCAGTGAAATGCTATGGTTTGTGTCCCCTTTTTTGTGTCCCATGGATAACTGAAACCACGGATATTGGTTCCATAGATACGAGGGTCTGACTGTACTGCAAATGGAATGGAACGATGTCATTTAACATGGAATTGTAGCACTAGTGTTGTGCAGTGTGGTTGCTCTAAAGTGGCTTCCTCCTTGCTCCCCTTTCATCAGCATCCAAAGGCTTGTTTATTCTGATGAGTTTGGGGGAATTGGTGGTTTTTAAGGAAATAGGCCTCTGTCCTGTTTTTAACTGCTTTTAATTTCTTTTCTTATGAATGTTTTAACTTGCTTTTAATGTTTTTGATGAGGAATGTTTTGTATGCTTTCCATGTACTGTATTTGTTTTAATTTGTAAGCTGCCTCATGTCCTAGTTCTGGGGCAAAAGGCAGGATATACATATAGTGAATTTATCATCATCATCATCATCTCAAAATTACAATCTACAATGTGTTACTGACTGGAGTTTTGGACCATTAATTAATTTGATAACATGGTATGTTTCAAATAGTGTCATTTTTAGTAATTGTCTGGTTGTTATCCTATCTAATGGCAATTTCCTTCAGATTTTTTCTCAGTCCATATGGAATTGCTTCCGGAGTGCCACTTTTTATAAGTGGAAAAAAAAAACATTAAAAAAGGGGGAAAGAAGCAATTTGTTTGCTGACACAACATCAAACCAAACGCATCAGAAAATGCAGGAGAGCAATTAGGCACCTTGTTATTAACTACTGAATGTTGGATGCATTCAACAGTTGGCATGCTTTTCTTCATCCTTGCTATTATTCTCAAGGCGCCCCTATCAGGAACTGGTGTGAAGACGTAGCCACATACAGCGTGCTTGCTGTTTTCCCCTCCTGGGTAAAGCTCTGTCTTTTTCATTCTGTGGTCATGGCAAGTTTGTATCTGTTTCAGCCTTCAGATAATTATGAACTGTTCCCTGAGAATAGTTTTACAAGAAAAACAGCAAAAGGCCTGGGTTTTCCTGGGGGTGGGGAAGCAAGAATGCAATGGAGAGAGAAGCATGACAGAGGAGATTAGCGGGGAATAAATTCACACATCTGATACCAGAGATCTTGAAGGAAACAGCTGTTCCATAACAGATTAGTCACTTGGCATAGATGGTATTCTGGAAGCCATGTCCCGTACCTTGACTCTGTGGTCAACACTCTGGTCCTATTATTCTCTTGCTAGAACCACTGTGCAAAAAACAGACTATAAAAAAAGAAGCAATTTGTTTGTTGACACATCAAATCAAACCCCATTCTTTACAGTACATAAAATCACCACATCAGGCAGCACAGGAAAGCAATTTAGCTCCTTTTTACAATTTTCTCCAGAGGTGTAGAATTATACCACTGTGTGTGCATGCAAGCACATGCCTACACACTACTGCAATCCTGTGGGCAGGATACTTAGAGTGAATTGTAGAACAATACAATCATAATATGTTAGAGTTGGAAGAGATCACAAAGGTCATCTAGTCCAACTCCCTGCTGTTCAGGAATACCGTACATAACTAAAGAACTCCTGAAAAATGCCCTTCTATCCTCTGTTTAAAGAACTCCAAAGATGGAGAATCCACCGCTCTCAAAGAAGTCCAATCCACTGTCAAAGAGTAAAAAAGGTCTTGCTAATGTTTAGGTGGAACCTCTTTTCTTGTAATTTGAATTCATTGGTTCATTTTCTAATTTCTGGAACAGCAGAGAACAAACTTGGGTTTTGGTTTTTTGGGTTGTTTTTTTTAATCCAGCATGGTTTATATCTTTCTCAGACATGAATTCACTGAAGATCTTGGGCAAGCCTTTCTCTCTTAGCCTTCTGTTCTCCTTCTGCAAAATGAAGAGAGGAGAATAGTGCTCAACAGCATTCTTGTAAAAGACTGTAGTTATACTAGTCACGCTCTGCTATAACAAAATCTAGGCACGTGCAACTGAATTGAACTCATAGGGCTGGTTTACACAGCAGGTTTTATTGCATTAAGTTGTGCTTTAGTGCTTTCCCGTATCAGTGGTGGGTAGTTTGCACGGTAATTGTTTACACAGCTATATTTTGTGGCTCTTTGATTTTTTCCGCGTTGAGGTTCACATAACCATAAGTGCTGGGGGCATGGCCAAGCATTGGAGAGGGAAAGGAATGCCATAGGAATGTCTGTCCTGGCCCCAACTCCGTGTCCTTAACCGCTTAGAGGCAGTCCCCCCCCCACTCCCTTTCCACAATTCAAAGGGAAGGTTTTCTTCCTTGCTTAACAGCATTTTCTGCCAAATACAGGAAAGCCAGAGAGAGAGAGAGAGAGAGAGAGAAAATAACAGCTTAGAGGCAGTCCCCTTCCCCCCCACCTCCCTTTCCACAATTCAAAAGGAAGGTGTTCCTCCTTGCCAGAGAGAAAGAGAGAGAGAGAAAATAGCAGTTCAGCTCTGCTACAGCCCTTCGTGAAATGGTTTCTCTCCCTCCCCCATGCACAGGAAAAAAGTTGATGAACTGAGCTTTTACATAATTTCAAAACAGCAGAGAGGATGAGAAGGAATGCTCCCTGAATGAAAATTGTTGGGAATCCTTTTTGTTTGCAAACTGGCTTGCAAAATAGCAGAGAGGATTTGTGCTTAGTTTCCTCTAAACGCTACTGTCTTTTCCTCCCTCCCTGCCCCTCTTTTAAGCCCACCCCTGCATCATCAACCAATCACAATGCAGCTCTGCATTAACCCTTAGCGGAATGCTAGTTCACACTGCCAATAATGCACTACATTGCAAATAACTCGGCAAAAGTAGCAACATCCCTTGGCACGCTATATTTGGGTGTTTTATCTTCCCCCCCCTTCTGAATGAGGCGATGCTGTGCTGCAATCCGTGGGAACTATGAGCTATCTTATAGGTATATTTAGAGGAATATTTGCCCATGTAAACGACCCCATAGTCTTCCTTTGTTGATCCTTAGCTTTGGGCTCCTCATTCTCTGTATCAATTTTTGAAGCAATGCCATTCATGAAAATGGCAGCCTTCAGATATTTCAGCCAATGGCCATGCTGGCTAAAGATGACAGGAGTTGCAGTCCAAGGACTTTATCAGACCACCCTCCATTATTGTTCTTTTGCTGGCATATTTAGTGCCATTTTTATGCCAGCAAAAGACCCCCCCACCATAGTTTTTCTGTAGTGTGAAAAGGCAGGCCAGGCACTAACGGAGAGTGAATGGAGCTCCATTCACTTCTGCATTCATGATCTCTGTGAATCTCGCGAGAAGACGTGCATGGGAAATTTAAAAATAAAAGTAAAATAAAGACATAATGTTTGCACAAGCACAAAAACACACTAAAAAAAATATAAGTAAACCAGGGAGGGTTTTTTTTTTTAAAAAAAGAGCATCTCCTACCTGTCTGTCTCAATCTCACCCAGAAGTGTTCTGTCATTCGCTCTGCATTCACGTGAGCACAATGATGCAAAGTTTCAAATGCTGGCAATGCTGGCAACAAAGAGCCAGGGGAGCTCTACTGATGGCTTGGCCCATCAATAAAATAGAATGGCTTTCTGACAAGATATGCTCACGAAAGGACGACATCGTCTGGTATGTGCGCCCTTTTGCGATCATTAGGTGTCCTTATGATGCCTTATTTGCTGCATCTGATAAAGTCCTAACTCATCCAATAGGCACCAGATCAGAGAAGGCTGTATCAGATTGCAAGCTTTTGCTGGCAAGGAGCAGATATTTTGCTTCTCTGTACAGCAGTGCATACAGAGAGGGAGAGGGGGAGAGGCATACCATCACAACTCTCAGCACCAACAGCAACAGCACCAACAGCAAAGAGGACTAGCAACCTTCCAAGTTCAAATCTTAACCGCTTCCAAAAAAAAAAATCACCAGCATTGTTACCTACCCTGCCACCCCCTGCCCCATATCTATAATAAATTGGCAATATTTAATAATTAGGTCAAATGTGGCCGTCCATGTGGTGTGACCATTAAAGCTGGGGAAATTCCACAACCAGGAATCCTAAAGACAAACACTGCTCAGTCAGAAATGCACTTAAGGAGAGGCTGCCCAAATTCTAAAGAAATGTTAATTTGCCAAGGCAACTACATGACTGACACCTGGCTAATCATAGAATCATAGAATTGTAGAGTTGGAAGAGACCACGAGGCCATCCAGTCCAACTCCCTGCCACGCAGGAAATCTTGATCAAAGTATCCCCGACAGATGGCCATCCAGCCTCTGTTTAAAGACCTCCAAGGAAGGAGACCCCGCCACGCTTCGAGGGAGTGCGTTCCACTGCCGAACAGCTCTTACTGTCAAAAGGTTCCTCCTAATGTTGAGGTGGAATCTCTGTTCCTGGAGCTTGCATCCATTACTCCGTGTTCCAGTCTCTGGAGCAGGAGAAAACAAGCCTGCTCCATCCTCAGCGTGACACCCCTTCAAATACTTAAACAGGGCTATCATATCGTCTCTTAACAGTCTTTTTTCCAGCCTTTCCTTTCTCCGCTCTCCCCACCCCCACCCAAAATCTTGTCTCAGATATACATTCTTTGCATATTTTGACATTTGGCTTCACTGTCCTAGAAAGATATTTCTTTTAAAATTCTTGTTAAAATCTTCACCATGTGCTAAAATATTGTTATCAGCTACTCCTTGTGAGGAGAGCCAAAGCTGGGACAATCAAACCTGTAAATGATCCCCATTCCTTTACCCTTCCCTAAACAAATGAAGTTGCTTCCTTCATTCAATTACAAAGTATCCAAACATTAAGATTCCATTAGCATATCGTCTCACCCTGAGCAACTCCAAGAAACATTGTCTTCCACTCTAAATCCCACCCCCTGAAGGTAGTTATTGACTATTTTAAAAAACCTTTAAAATTGTCTTCAGCGTCTTCAGCTCCTCCTACATCCATGCTGCAAGTTTCCTGACACACCCTCAGAGCTCACTCTGAGGACTTTTTCGGACAGTGATTTGTAATGCAAGAAGGCTCGTCCCTCTTGTAAGGCTGCTGCGCAGCAGGGGGGCTGTTTCGGATGACGCCATCCCCCTGCCGATTCTGTTCCAGAAGAGCTGGGAGGCTACAGCATCATATTTGGCCATTTCCTAATCACGGTCAACTTCTGTGATTAGGAAATGGCCAAATATGGTGCTGCAGTCTCCCAGCTCTTCCAGAACAGAATTGGCAAAGGGACGGCGTCATCCGAAATGGCCCCCCTGCCACGCAGCAGCCTCGAAAGAGGGACGAGCCTTCTTGCATTGCAAATCGCCATCCAAAAAAGTCCTGAGACTCCACTGCTATTGTATCTCCCCAAACAATTCCCTTCTCTATTCCTCTATCTCAATATTTCCTACTTTATTCGTTAGCCTTGCATGAATGCTTGAAGCCTGAATGTGTGCATGAATGATGTTATTATTGTTCTTCTCAAATAAAGATAAAATTATTGTAATATCTAACTTAACATCTCCTCCTTAGTACAGGTACACATAGGTTAAAAGATCCTGCTATGTATTGCACCCTCTCACATAGCCAAGCTGGGTATATTAATTCTCCAAATTAAATATTGATATTTTGGAAAGTCCTTAAGACCCCCCCAAGCATTTAGGGTAACAGCTGTGTTTAGGGGGGGGGAACTGTCCCCTCAGTCTCAACCATCTTTTCTGCACAATGAGTTTAATACCAGCTATATTATAGAGTGCTCTTAAGGATGGGTAAAATAATCATTTATTTGTTTGTTTACTGGATTTGTATTCCACCTTTATCCCAAGATGAGATTCAAGGCAGCTTACAATAATTTTAAAAAATAGAACTAAAACATCACAAGTGACAAAGGTTTTAAAATAATTAAATTAATTACCATTATTGTAATATAGTTAAAAACACAACATGAATTATTAAAATGCATATTTCAAATGCCTGCCTAAATAAAAATGTCTTCAGCTGCCAACGAAAAGAGCCTAAATGCTATTGTTAGTCCTAAATAGAGTAGACCCATTGAATCAATAGGGTTCATCTATGTGTTGATGTCAACAATTGATTCAATGGTCCATTCTACCTGGGAGTAACCAACAGGATTTTAGCCAATATGTGCTTTAAAAGCCAGAGGCTACAATTCTAGAGTTCCTAGGATAGTGTCTCTCGACAGTGTCCCAGAGATGGTAGAAGATATAAGAAACCCTCACCCATCCACCCACCATGTTGGAGGAGATCAGCTTGCAGAGCTCCCTTCCTGCTTCTGTGGGTCTTTCCTTGGCCATTCATCCTTTGATGCTGGAGTGCCAAAGACATGTAAGTATATGTGTGGATCTAGGACAGGGAAGTTTCTGGATCTTCACTACCCAAAGCCCTCTGCATTTGCACCATATCTCCAATGTCAAAGACAAATTCAGTTGTATAGAAATCCATGAGTGATCAGAGTAGACTAGCTGAGAGCATTTGGATAAAAATTAAATGGAGAAATAAATAAAAGCAACTTGGGGTTAGGAATTTAACACAGGCAATCAAACCAAGAAGAAGTGGTAGGCGATGCTTTTCAAAAACAAATCCCAAAGATGCAAGAATTAGGAGTTATGGGGGAATTCCATTGCCCTGATATCTGCTGGGAGATTAAGGACTTTATGCCAGCAAAAGAGCCGCTCCTACCAGACCTACCTTTGCCAGCATCAATGAGGTATCCCCAGCAGTAACGGAGCACAAATGGAGCTCCATTTACTTCCAGGCTTGAGATCTCACCAATTCTTGTGAGAAGATGCTAGCATGGCAAATTCACAAATAAAAGCAAAATAAACACATACAACATTCAGAAAAGCACAGAAACACACTTTAAAAGACCCAAATACACAGTGGGAGGGGTGTCATAAAAAGAGCATCCTCTACCTGGCTGTCACGATGTCACCTGGAAGTGTTCTGCCAATTGACACTATATTCACTGAGCACAATGGTGCGAAATTTCAAACACCAGGGGAGATCAATTGACAGCTTGGCCCATCAATAAAAAGGAACAGGTTTTTGACAATATATGATCATGAAAGGATGACATTGTCTGGTATGTGAGCCCTTTTGCAATCATTAGGCGTTGTTATGGTGCCATGTTTGCCTGGTCTGATAAAGTCCTAACTCTGTTAAATCCTGGACTTGATCCTAACCAATAGGGTGGAGTTGGCCCCTGGAATCAAAGTAGTCAGAACTTTAGGGGGGGAGTGACCATGTAATGCTAGAATTCACAATTGTTGCACAGGGCAAAGAAGAATATATTAAACACAGACCCTGGATTTCGGGAAAGCTGATTTTAACACGTTCGGGGAAATATTGTGCAGAATCCCATGGCTAGAGATGCTAAAGGAAAAAGACACACAGCAAGGGTGGGAGTTCTTGAAGAAGGAGTTAGCAAAAAAAGCACAATCACAAACAATCCCATAGATGAAGGAAAGTGGGAAGCATCTGAAAAAGCCCAAAACAGCAAACTCCAGGAGGAAATGAAAAGAAAAAAGAATATATTTAAAGAATGGAAGGAAGAATGAATCACCAAGGAAGAGTACAGATGTGTAGCCAAAGCTCACAGGAATAGTATAAGAAAAGCAAAAGCTCAGAATGAGCTGAGACTTGCTAGGCAAGCAAGGAGCAACAAAAGACTTCCCCCCCCCAAAAAAAAATACATTCAGGACATTTCAGACAGCGCTAAATGGAGCTTACCGCGAGATGAGCTCCCGGGAGAGGAACAGCACTCTTGTGTGGCGGGGGGTCGTTTTCGGACACCGCCGTCCCTCTTCCGAGATCATCAGTGTCACTTCCGTTAAGCTTTGGAAGCGGCCGCGCCATATTTTAAGCACGGAAGTCAACTTTCCTGAGTAAAAATCGCCAAAATATAACACTCAAATGTCCCTGCAGTACCGCAACAGTACCGGCAGGGACAGGAGTCATGCGAAAGGGATGCCCTGCAGCGCAGCAGCCTCGCAACGTGGCAAGGCTGCTTCCGTTGCATTTCAGATGTCCGAAAAAGTCCCTAATGCTTGTCCCCTTCAATATACTCCCCATTCACACTCACACACCAATGCAATCTTGTTTTCCACTGGTAGAAGGTGTGGAACAGATCAGTTTCTGTTAGCTGTTTCAACATGTCTGCCGTTTTCTTCTTTACTGCATCAATTGACTCAAAACTTGTTCCTTTAACCATCGATTTCACTTTAGAGAAAAGAAAAAAGTAGCAATCATCTGGTGAATATGGAGAATGTTCAAGTGTAGTAATGTGTTTATCGACCAAAAACCGCTTCACAGAAAGTGCTGTGTGAGCAAGCACATTGTCTTGATGAAGAATGAAACCATTTTCCTACAGTTCTCACCTTCTTTTTCCTGACTCTTTCCCTCAGCTTTGTCAAAACTTCCTTATAAAAATGCTGGTTTACTGTTCTGCCTTCTGGAACCCATTCTGCCAAAATTACCCCCTTGAGGGAGGAAAAAAACCAAAAACCACAATGAGCATGGCTTTGAATGTGGACTTGCTTTGACTTGCTTTTTTCATTCATAGAATCATAGAATTGTAGAGCTGGAAGAGACCACGAGGGCCATCCAGTCCAACCCCCTGCCATGCAGGAATACACAATCAAAGCATCCCTGACAGATGGCAATCCAGCCTCTGTTTAAAGACCTCCAAGGAAGGAGACCCCACCACGCTCTGAGGGACTGTGTTCCACTGCCAAACAGCTCTTACTGTCAAAAAGTTCTTCCTAATGTTGAGATGGAATCTCCGTTCCTGGAGCTTGCATCCACTGTTCTGTGTTCTAGTCTCTGGAGCAGCAGAAAACAAGCTTGCTCCATCCTCAATGTGACACCCCTTCAAATACTTAAACAGGGCTATCATATCGCCCCTTAACCGTCTTTTTTCCAGGCTAAACATACCCAGCTCCCTAAGTCTTTCCTCATAAGGCATGGTTTCCAGACCTTTCACCATTTTAGTCGCCCTTCTCTGGACATGCTCCAATTTGTCAATATCCTTTTTGAATTGTGGTGCTCAGAACTGGACATAGTGTTCTAGGTGAGGCCTGACCAAGGCAGAATAGAGTGGCACTATTACTTCCCTTGATCTAGACACTATACTTCTATTGATGCAGCCCAAAATCGCATTGGCCTTTTTAGCTGCCACATCACACTTTTATTTATTTATTATTTATTTATTTATTGACTCATGTTCAACTTGTAGTCTACTAGGACTCCTAGATCCCTTTCTCACATAGTCTTGTTCAGCCAGGTCTCCCCCATCCTGTATCTATGCATTTCGTTTTTCCACCCTAAGTGCAGTACCTTACATTTCTCCATATTGAATTTCATTTTGTTAGCTTTGGCCCAGCCTTCCAGTCTATCCAGGTCATTTTGAATTTTGATCCTGTCCTCTAGGGTATTAGCTACTCCTCGTAATTTGGTGTCATCTGCTAATGATGGTGTTTTCCAGTGCATTGACTGTCGTTTTGTGTCAGGATCATACTGGAAGATCCAGGTTTCATCACAAGTTATGGGTTGTTGTTGTTGTTTTTAAAAAAAGGTTTGGGTCTGCCTCAAGTTGCTGCAGAAGGTCAGCACAAATTTCTTTGGGGCACTCTTTCTGCTCTGGTATGAGAACTCTAGGGACCATCTGGGTACAAACTTTTCTCAGTTTGAGATCCTCATGCAAAATTTTCCATGCAGTGTCTTTGTCAATGTTCACAGCTTCAGCTATCATTCAGACACCAAGTCAGTGGTCTCCTCGAAAAATCTGGCTGATTTTCCCCACAATTTCTTCACTTCTATAAGGTCGTCCAGGGCATTCATTGTCTTCCACATTTTCATGTCCTTCTCTGAATCTTTTGTGCCACGCAAACACACGCACATGAGACATGCAGTCTTCCCCATAGGCCTCAGTAAGCATTTGAAAAGATTCTGTTGGTGTTTTGTTCAATTTTACTAAAAAATTTCAAATTGACACGTTGCTCAGCTTTTAAAGTTAGCATTGTTCTGGCACACAACAGATTGCATAGTTGCTTTAAACGACGACTGACAATTAACTGAACGGCCGAGAGTGTTGATGTTTGTCATGCAGGTTCAGACATGTTCAAGGTCACCACTCAAGCATTCACCATCAGTTCTCCCTGGTTTGTCTGAAAGGTAGAAACACAGTCTTGTTATTTAATAGACAGAACTTGTATCTTGACAACAATGCAGTAATTAGTAGGAGCCAGCATGGAGTTGTCAAAAACAAATCCTGAAAACTAATATTATATCTTTTTTTGATCAGGTCACTAGTTTATAAACATTCTGATTACTGAAAGAAGAGGTAGCAGCATTACCATGTTGAGAAGTAATTAATGTGAAGGGACTTTTAACCCCCTATTCTACTCTACACATTGTGGCACAGAAACCCCAGGACAAGATGGTATTCCTTTCCCCCTGGAAGTACAGATGAGCTAATTAAGTTCTATTCCATCCCACAATCACATTTGTTTGAAACTTTTCAAAGGAACAGCACCCTGTTTTTGGTCATCAACCTACCTAGAAATTGATTCCTCAGGTCAAATTTCTAACACAACTAGCATAAAGATCAAGGATCTCCTCTGAAATTAATGAATGTCTTCCCTTTGCTAGCAAACATCACTGCTTTTTCAAAATGAGCCAATATGTTCTAATGCAAAGTGGCGCTTTCCCTAATGAAATAAGATAATTGCACTAATGGCATGACCAGGGATGCTAAGTTCACAATGTACAACTTGTAATGAGGCTCCTGGATCGATATGTCCCACTTTGTCTAGTCACAGTAGGCATGCTGGGTTATAATATGTTCAAAAAGATTAAAGGCATTGGGAAAGTGCTGGAAATGTTAACCTTGGAAATCCCAGAGCTATCCTCCCTAGAGACAAGACAATTTATTCTTCTAGATAGATGGCATATTTCTATAGAAGGGGTTAAGGCAGGAAGACCTGTACTACTGGGGCCCCTTTCAACTGTAGTATTGAGTTTCATATTTGTTGCTGAGAAATAGAAATTTCAGCACATCATCACTGGTGGCTGCAAGTACAAGGTGAGCATTGGAATCACAGAGTTGGAAGAGACCACAAGGGCCATCTAGTCCAACCCCCTGCCATGCAGGAATACACAACCAAATCATTCCCAACAGAATTTAAAAATAGGCCATCCAGCCTATTTTTAAAAACCTCCAAAGAAGGAGACTCCACCACACTATGAGGCAGTGCATTCCATTGCTGAACAGCTCTTGCCATCAGGAAATTCCTTCTAATGTTTAAGTGGAATCTCTTTTTCTGTAGTTTGAACCCATTGTTCTGTGTCCTAGTTTCTGGAGCAGCAGAAAACAAGCTTGCTCCATCCTCAGTATAATGTAGCTTGAAATATTTAAACATGGCTATCATGCCACCTCTCAGCCTTCTTTTCTCCAGTCTAACATGCCCATCTCTCTAAGCTGCTCCTCATAGGGCATAGCTGCTAGACCACTCACCATTTTGGTCACCCTCCACTGGATATGTTTCAGCTTCTCAATATCCTTTGAAATAGAGTGGCACTATTACTTACCTTGATCTAGATGCTATACTCCTACTGATGCAGCCTAGAATCACATTGGCTTTTTTAGCTGCTGAATCACACTGCTGACTCATGCTCAACTTGTAGTCCACTAA
The DNA here is from genome assembly GCA_030847615.1 of Gambelia wislizenii. Taxonomy (NCBI): domain Eukaryota; kingdom Metazoa; phylum Chordata; class Lepidosauria; order Squamata; family Crotaphytidae; genus Gambelia; species Gambelia wislizenii. The sequence goes on from JAUMIR010000004.1 coordinate 318,810,948, forward strand.
GGGCCAAAAGGCTCTTCCTTAGCTCTGGTTTTGGTTTCAACAGTATTTTCTCTGCAGAGAATGCTCTTTTCCTATGCAGAAAATGCTGTTTTCTTTGCAAAACAAAGAAAGAAACCCATATATGAATTCTGAGCAGAATAAATTCCAAACTACCGTATTTTCTCCACAAGAAAATACTATTTCTTCATAGAAATAATATTTACTGTGCAGAAAATGGTGCTTCCTGCACAGAAAACAATGTTTTGCTCACACACACAAAGACATTTTAAACAGAATAATTTGAAAAAATGAACTAGACCTTAAAATCTGAACAACTTTGAAAACTTTCTTGTAATGGGAAGAAAATTACTAAAATTTCTCATTGTTACCTTGAAGGAAATGGAGGAAGGCCAAAAGAATAAAATATTCCTCAACATGGTCAGCCAGGAGCACCATTATCTACCTAGGTACATGAGACTTGTAGCCTTCTGTGTATCTTAGTTCAATTATTTATGCCGGGAGGCATAGAAATCTAAAACGTTGACATTCAAAGTAGATGATATGCAGAGCAAGTATTTAGAAGCAGGGCTCTCTTGAGTGGTCAAAGAAGTTTGTTTCTTCTAAAATGAATTTTTTCGCCTCCCATGTTTTGCTTTGTTTTGGGATTGGTCATCAGAAGGTAATGGCAATTTAGGGGTCTGATTGCAGAGACATGTATCTTTCAAGAAAGCTGGAGTGAAAATGTGCTAACTTCAAGGAATGCTCATTTCTCCACTGTGGCTAGTTTGGCCCTCCTGCACCCCAGTAAGAAATAATACCCGTGGGCATGAGCAAAGAATTGAAATTAAGGAATGGATGAGGAATCTACATTAATCAAAGAGTTGGTGCTCTTGCCTCAGCCCACATTTTTCAGTCTGTTCATGCTTCAGGTGCAACTTCCACTCTGGAATTCTCATGGTGATGGATGTCTGTGAACACATTTAGAGGGAGAATGTACACATCTGAAAAAGCATACATAAAAAGTGTCCCTTTCAAATATGCACAAAGCAGTGCTGGGTTATGCTTTAGTCAATGGGGAAATGCATTCAAGCAATGTGTACAATTTAAAACTCGCATGAGCATGCACACATTTTTTGGGGGTGGGAGGATAAAGGGATGGATCTTGTCCTGTAAATAACATCAACAACCCGGCACAGATCAGACATGAAGGGGTGCCTCTAGATCTAGACACTGTAGATTGCTACATCTCTATCTTAGACATGTGCTTACTACCTTTGAAAGAAAAAGGAGGGGTAGGAGTGGCTGATGGGGAAATTATGCATTCCTCTAATAATGGCTAATACAGTCTTCTAATCACAGTCTCCACTCTAGCACTTTACATGTCCGATGAAGGCTTGGATACCTAGAGCTGGCTCAGTCATCTGAATGCCCCTCTCCAGGTATGTCACTATGGTCATCGTCAAAAGGGATATAAATGGTACCATCTCTTCCAGCTTAGCTCATTTTTTTCAAATTGTTGCTGTGTGCTTTCAAGTCATTTCTAACTTACACCAACACTAAGGCTGTGTTACCTACCCTGACACCCTCTATTCCATATCTGTAATAATTGGCAACATTTAATAATTTGGTTAAATGGTCGCCTTCCACGAAGTGTGGCCAATAAACTGGAGACTCCCAAAACCCAGGAATCCCAAAGACGAGCATTCAGACTCACTCAGGTATGCACTAGGGAAGGGCCATCCCAAATTCTAAAAAAAGGTAATGAGAAGGGCAACTGCTTGTCTGAACATCTGGCTAATCCCATCAGCCTAAATTGAGATACTCAAGGTTTGTAAAGAGCCATCATACCTCTATCTTCCCCCAAATAAAGAAGGTTGCTTCTTCCATTCAAATACAAAATATCAGCACATTAAGGGATGTTAATGTATCTGGAGTGTCCATTGTATTATCTTGAGGACCTTTGAGAAGCATTGTCTTTTACTCCAAATTTCATCCCTTTTTATTGGATATAAAAAAAACCTTCAAAACCCCACTCAAGTGCTCACAGATCTCCTTCCTATCTACATGCCAATCTGTGTAGCCACCCACACATTTCCCCTGCTTCTAGACTTCACATCAGACTGTGTAGCTATTCCTTGTTTGAGACCCCCACTCTACTGGTTTTCTCCACGATCGCAACTCTTCTGATTGGTACAGTATCACCCGAAAACAACCCCTTCATCTATCCCGATCCTTCCTACTTTATTTACTAGTCTTGCATGATTGCTTGAAGCCTCTGTGTGTGTATAAATGTTATTATGATTGTTTTCCCATATAAAGATTAATTAATTGTACTATCTAGCTTAACGTCTCCTCTTGAGGTATACATAGGTTAAAAGGTCCTGCTTTGTTGCCCTCCTCTTCACATAGCCAAGTCAAGTATATTAATTCCCCAAATTAATATCAATATGTAGAGGGTCCTTAAGACCCCCTGGCATTTAGGATAACAGCTGAATCTACACTACACAAATAATCCGGTTTGAAACTAGATTATTTGCCATGGCTCCTTCGTGTGGAATCCTGGGATTTGTAGTTTGGTGAGGCACCCAAACTCTTTGCCAGAGAAGGCTAAAAGCCTTGTAAAACTAAAAATCCCAGGATTCCATAGGAAGGAGTCATGACAAATAATTCAGTTTCAAACTGGATTGTTGTGTAGTATGGATTCAGCCTGAGATGAACCTATCATGGGGTTTTCTTGGCAAGATTTGTTCAGAGTGGGGTTGTCATTGCTTTCCTCTGAGAGTGTAAGTTGCCCAAAGTCACTCAGTGGGTTTCCATGGCTGAGTGGGGATTTGAATCTTGCCCTCCCAGAGTCCTAAAACCCTGGTCTCCTGGAGTCCTACTCCAACACTCAAACCATTATACCATCCTAGCTCTCTAGTCTTTCAAACAGTCTTCAGCAATTCTTGCATAATTATTTATGAACAGCCAACAGTATTATATCCAAACCAAGGAAACCCACTGCTGCTTTAAAAAAAATCAACTAAATTGATTATAATCCACCATACCTAAACATACTTTAAACACTGTCACTACATACATAATGACTGTATAAATGATTGCATTGGTTCCATAAACTGATCTTTAATTATCTCTTTATTGCTGGCAGGAGACAATGGTTCTGATATTGACAGTGTATTGTCTATATGATGGATTTTATTTCAGCGTGGTTAAAAAAAAATCAATCTCAATGTACTGGACTTGTTTCCCTTCATTTGTGATATGGGTTTTCACAGAAAGCTACAGCACAAGCTCAGTAAAAGCATCAGCTGGGTTTTTAAATGTGCAGTCTTGTTTAAATTCCATCTTCTTAATGTTGGCATCAAGTGATTTTTTTTCCCCTCTTCAGAGATACTTAGTCTTCTTTCCCCACTCACCCTCCACCGCCTTTTGAGCTCAGATAAACAGATTAATGTTCCCGATAGCTCAAATCAAGGAGCCAAGCAAACATCCTCTCCTATATTGCTTTCAGGTGGACCCGCTCTGATAGGCTGCTGAAATCTACTGCTTCTATCCCCATGGCAACCACACACACAAAAAGGGTTGTACCAGGCAGATGCTTTTGCTGCAAACAACTCAGAGACAGACTCTTACAGTTCAGCAAGTCTAATCTGCTGCCAGCATTTTAAATGCAGACAGCTCTGTCAACACTTCCAGCATTTACTTACCAAGATTTGGGCATTTTAGCTAGATTGTCTCAATATCAGAGGACTTTTATCATTCTCACAAGTGGTGCACTAGATGTGAAGGGAGACGCACAACAACCGCCAAAAACAACAGCCTCACATCTCTGTTTCTCACCCCATGGACATCTACTACAGCAGACATAGCAACTTTACAGACACAAACACAGACAGACAGGGAGACAGACAGATGCACGCGCACACACACACACACTTGGAACGTTATCAGTCCTGTTCTGTTTCAACCCTATTACCCCTCCCCACAAGATTCCATAAGTAGACATATTGGACACTTTTTTTGGGGGGGGTCACATTGACTGTAAGGTAAGACAGACTGGAGGGCAGTCAAAGGTCATGATGACTTGAGACATGTCTAGAGGTATAATGGTGAAAAACCCTAATTAGGATTATATGGAAATCCCACGAAAGTAATGGGTTATACTAATGAGCCAGTAGTAAAGGAGTATATGCTAATCCTATATCAGTAGTTAAGGGGTATATGCTAATATAATGAGCCAGTAGTTAAGGGGTATATGCAAACAATATTTCAATCATGCAAGTAAGTGACCTTTCCTCATACCATATCCTAAGGAAATCTCTCCTCATACCCTCTCCTGTCCAATCTTACAAGGTTGTCACAAAACCATTAATCTGTTAGCTTTCCAGAATTAAAGCAATTAGTTGAGTTTCAGATCCTTTGTCTCTCTCATGGGAGAGCTAGCTAGTCTTTGTTATAGCCAACTCACACCTCCAAGGCATGTATTAGATTATAAATATCATAGCCCAGACTATGGAAAAGTGTGCTGCAGAAGGGCCGGCCACTCTCTTTCTTAACACGTTGCAGATCAGAACCCCCTGTGCCACCCTCAGATGCTGTCTGAGTTTCTTCACTACACTGAACTCTCTTCTCTTCGAGACTCATAATTATCGCTCTCTTCCCAGACCATTGTCTCCAACCGAAGTTACCCTCCTCTCGTAGGCCATCTATTTGAGCTAATAATTCCCCCAAATATTAAAACAGACACTGGCATCACCAGTGGGGCTCCAGTGTACCCTACACATACATACATACACACACACACACACACACACACACACACCTCTTAGAATAACACTGTTCTCTAGCTCTTTCTGCCTTTTCTTAAACCTTTTCCCTTGGCAGCTGTCAGGCCCAGGAGGAATAGCTATGTCTGCTGTTGCTTAGCAGTTGGGAAGGAAAGTAGAGGGGCAATTCAGATGTTGAAGATGCAGCTGCTCTAGCTTCATGTCTTCCATCTTGAGCCAACACCAGCTGCTGTTTCATTGTGACACTTGTCTCCCCCTTTCATCATCATCATCATCATTATATTATTATTGTTTTATTTATTTATTTGCTGGCATCAGTGTACATGTCACTTTGCATGAATGGTTTACAAGTGTTAATTTAACAGTTCCCTGCCCCTTAGGCATGCAATCTAAAAAGACATGACATACCAGGAAAAGGGGATGGCAGCAGAGGGAAGGGGTTAAGTCCAGCAAATGGTGGCTACTGTTCTATCCCTCCAAGGCCACAGCAGTGGCAGTTGGAATAAAGGGAAGGCCTTTCATCAGTTGCTGAGCTTAGGCATGATGAAGCTATACCTGCCTGTTCTTCTCTTCCCCTACAGCCACAGAAGTGACGGTTGGGTTGGGAGACAGGGAGGGAGGCCTTTCTTTCATCAGTTGCTAGCCCTAGGCATGATGCAGCTGTGCCTCCCTGTTCATCCCACCCCAGTAAGCAGCAGAAGCAGCAGTAACCCCACCCAAGGATTGAGAGCTACCAAGGCAGAGGGAGGACATCAACCTGTACAGGCAGAGCATTACACTCTTCATGCATGATGTAGGATCTCATCCAGAATCTCCTTTATCCTGCATGAGTCAAGACAATCAATTCTGCATAGAACTTTACTCAAGCTCACCCCCACCCCCCAGGGAACAGGAGATGAATGGCAACTAGCTTTTTTCACCTGAAGCAGCAAAATAACATATACTACACTTGGTCCTCACTATTGTTAGTGAAGCTGAAATTCTTCCCCCTCCTCCAACCCAATGAAAGGAAGCTCAGTAAAACAGAGTTTAAAAATGAGACGTCAGTAAGACTGGCTTAGAAATATGCTTAGGATTATTTGGCCCCGATCTATTAATATGTTCTTCTCTTCCCCCCACCACCTGCCCTGCAAGTAATTACTGTTGCATGAGGGATGACCCCCACACACACATTGACTGAGCATCTCTTCCATGTCCCTGTTGCTACCCCCTCCATGTATTATTTTTTAGCTAAATAGGTTTCCTGCACAAGTTACAGCAGAACTTCCTGGTTTCCAAATTGCCCAGGGGGCCAAAGTATCCCTGCCACAAAAGTTCAGAAAGCATGTAGAAAGGGTAGCAAAGGGAGCGAGGGGAGCTTGGCCCCAGTCTCCTACTTTGATAATCACATTGTGAGGTGAGAATACCTGGACAGAGGTCTCAGGATTCTCTTTTATTTGAGTTTATGTTGCAATCCTATGTTTGTGTGCTTTCAAGTTGTCTGTCAACTTATAGTAACCCCATTTATTTTATAGGGTTTTCTTAGGCAAGGAATACTCAGAGGTGCCTTTGCCAGTTTCTTCCTCTGAAATATGGCCTACAGCACCTGAAATATAGCCTTACAGCATCAAGTGATAGCCAGAGCTGATCCTGCTTAGCTTCCAAGATCAGGTGGGATCTGGTGCCTTTAGGGTATTTAGGCTACTCATAACTAAATGCCCTCCAGTGGGGCTTACTACTATTGAACAAAGGATATAAGAGTGCAGCTAGGGATCTACAATCTGCACCTCCCAGACTGAACACAGAGACCTAAATCATAATGTTAGTCTTAACTAGAGCCAGCATGAGCCAGCACCTAGATCATGTCATTCTTCTCCATCATTTAGTGAAGGTCATCCCATACAAGAGAGTCAGCATTGTGTAGTAGTTTGAGCATTTGACTACAACTCTGAAAACCAGGGTTCAAATCCCTGCTCGGCCATGGAAATCCACTGGCTGACCATGGGCAAGTCACATTCTCTCAGCCTCAGGAAGGCAATGGCACACCTCCTCAGAAGAACTCTTGCTAAAAAAAAATCTAATGATTGGTTTACCTTACGGTTGCCATAAGTAAAAAATGACTTAAAGGCACACAATGACAACAGAGTAGATCCAGTGACTCAGTGGGATTTACCTACACATTGACTCACCATTCAGCAATCAATTCAATTAATTAACTCCATTTGGGACTAACCAACAGGATTCTGGCCAGAGGAAAACATGGCTTTTGGTCAGAAATTCACATATTTCTTCCCTTTCAAAACCTTTTTAAAAGGAGTTTGATAGTGTGAATACATTTGGAATATGCACCAAAAAGCACATTCATTTCTAAAATAAAATAATGTGTCCAAACATGCTTAGTCAATGGGGACATGAGGCCATTAATGTGTCGATTAATACATCCATTTGAAAAATGTGTATAAAAGTATGTATGGTTACACACATGCACCATATAAATAAAATCTACCCAGAACAGGTATGGAAGTCTGAAAAAAAGTATAACTGATTGGACCACTGCATCTGTGAAATGTTGGAGGTTCTGGTTGTCCATTCAGTTGCACAACATTACCATTCAGCACAAGGGCTGTGCAATCCATGCATAACTCCACACACAGAGATTTGCACTGTCTAACCCCATTGTACTTATGTATACAAAACTGAATAAAGGCTGATTAAAAATATCCTCAACAATCACTTCATTACAGAGGGGGAAAAAACAGTCTTGCTATCTCTTAAATGTATAGATATATAAATGCAGTATGAAAGGGTAGCTCACCTGTTGGTTTAGGATGGTAGAACTAGCCATTCAGGAAAGGCACCAAGAGCCACCAAACACAGGCAAAGATGCAGCCACACCCAATCAGGATGACAGAGTGAATTCATTCAATGTTTATTATGCAGGTCTGGTTATGATAAAACTTCTGCATGTGCTGGAAGCCCAGCGATCCCCATTTTGCCAAACATACAGTAATTTAATCACAACTCTGAGCAATTTATCTGCAACAAGGATGGCTTCTGTTTCTCCATAATGAGCTGATTATATCTCATCAGAGGAGCCTTAAACCCATCAGATCTCAAATGAATTATACCAAACATATTATTTTCATAGCAGCTGGAGATGACTAACGAGTGAAACAGAGCTCTCTATTGTCGTATTTCATTGAAAATGATAACATACAGTAGCCAGTTAAAAGGGAAGCATATGACACCAATTCACTCAGGTCACCAATTTCATAAATACGATCTTGATCATTGACTCAGAGATTATCTCCGGATTGGTCCAGGGGCTGGGGGTGGGATGTTGAAGCTAAGCCTTCCTGAGAATATCTTACACTTAGTTCTAGTTGTCACAAATTTCAAATTTCTAGTTCTCACAAATTTCAGAGGAAAGAGCAGATCTCTTTCAGGACTAGGAGATATCAGACTATAGGAAAGAGGCAGAAACAATGTTTCTGCTTGAAGAAGAAGATTCCTTGCATGTAGAAAGGGAGCATGGACTTTATCAGATGACCCCTTGTAAAACCTTATTTTGCCAGCATTAAAAAAAAAAAATTCTATGCAAGCAAAAGAATGTTCACCCCACACCTATCTTCCTTTCTGGAAAAGGCTCCCCGGCAATAAAGAGGAAGTGAACGGAGACCCGTTCACTTCCTCGTTCAAAATCTTGCAAGACTTTGTCACACAGGAAATTTAACAATAAAAAACTAACACATAAAAAGTTGCACCAAGCACCTAGGCACACTTTAAAAGTCCCAAGTGACCCAGGGAGGATAATAAAAAAAAGCGAAACTTATCTGGATGTCCTAATCTCATCCAGAAGTGTTCGCACCAGCCCTCCCACTCTTACTGCAGTGACAAGGCTTCACACGCCGGCAACAAAACAGCAGGGGGCATCAATTGATGGCATAACCTATCAATTAAAAAGTGTGGGATTTTGACAGGACATAACCATGAAACGGTGACGCCGTCTGATCTGTGCGCCCTCTCACAGTTATGTGGTGTCGTTATGATGCCGTATTTTGTCCATCTGATAAAGTCCTATGTCAGGGAGAAAGCTAGATGAGAAGAACCCTTCCTCCTGATGTACCAGATTTACATGTGGAAAACTGTGGCAGAAGGAGGTGCATGAAAGCACCAGTATAGAAGAGCATTTATTCTTGGGAGCATTCATTCTTGGGAGTCTCTATCTACAGGGCTGCAGCTCCAGAAACAGGTTTACTGCATTATTTCTTGCTTTGTGAAAATGAGAATTATGTAAATAAACCTTTTTCCCTCGTGGTCTCTTCCAACTCTACAATTCTATGATTCTATTCTATGATTCTCTCCTAAATGGTTAAATGTCATTATTTAACAATAGGACAAAGAATGTTGGATCCAGGCGAACAATTCAATCCTAAGTGGAATTTGTGCCATTGTACAAGGATAGGATTACGCACAAGCCTCTTCTGCTAGCAGAAATCTCTTTCTGTCAACAGAAACCTTCTGCCTTCTGAACTCAGAGGTCTGCCAACAGAACAATCTCCCTTCAGAACTACTGTGCTAGCTTAGCTCTGTTGGAATAAGAGGCAAACAGGGAGGGAGGACTGAAAACCCTGTGATAGGTCCACCTTTGGGTCACCATAAGTCAGAAACAACAACTGAGAAGGGACAGGGTGAAGAAGGAGTCACATAACCCCAGATCCATACCTACTCCAATGCAGAGACACAGCCACAACACCGGATGAAGAACAGGAAGGGGGGTATGAAGCAATAACCATGTTGGGAGGACAGCTGTGGCTGAAAGTTGGGGTTTGGAAGGTGAGGGAGAAGAGGTACCTTTGCCCACTTGAAGGAGACTTACACTACAGTACGACCCCCCCCCCCATATCTGTGGGACTGGTACCTGTGGTTTCACTTACCCATTTCCAAAAAATGGGTCTCTCTAGGCTTTTTCTAGGTCATCCAGTGCAATTCTATGGTATTCTTTCACCAGAAGTTGACCATAAAGTCATGCTGGATGAACTAGAGAATCTAGGAATCAATAGATTTTCCTTGGGTTCTTTCCGGGCAGTAAGTCCATCTTCTGGAAGAGTTTATTTCTGATGTTTCACCTAAATCTGTGGCTGGCATCTTCAGAGAATGATTGGGTAGGAGTGTGTGTGTGGGGGGGGGTTATATACTGTGAACCCCTGTTGGGGAGGATATGTAAATTTGTGTATTTGAATGGCTAGTTTCTGGGTGGAGATATGCAAGAAGGATTAGTGTCTGTTTGCTAATGGTTGGTTAATGGTTCATTATCTGCTGGAAATCCCCCTGTCCCTGGGTGGAGGTCATTTGCAAGTGTTGGGTTTTGATTTTAGTGCTTTTCAGGAATGGCAACCAGATTTTGTTTACTTTTAGGGTTTCTTCTTTCCTGTTGAAGTTGTCCAGGTGTTTGTGGATTTCAATGGCTTCTCTGTGCATTCTGACATGATAGTTGTTGGCCTGGTCCAGAATTTCTGTGATTTTAAATAACATTTTGTGTCCAGGTTGGTTTATAACATGTTCTGCTACTGCTGATTTTTCTGGCTGGCCCAGTCTGCAGTGTGTCTCGTGTTCCTTGATTCATCTTTGCACGCTGCGTTTAGTGGTCTGTATGTAAATTTGTCCACAGAACATGGCCTCACAGCCTGGAAAGAACCCAAGGAAAATCTATGGATGCCGGCTATGAAAGCCTTCGACTTCACAAATCTAGGAATCACTAGGTCCTCCAGTGCAACTCTATGGTATGCTTGGGCTGGAAGTCATTCGTTTTAATAGGGTTCGCTGTTATCCATAGTGTCTGGTACCCACAGTAAGTCTGGGAGTGTATCCCCTGTGGATACAGGGGCCATACTGTACCTCAGCCTGTTCCAAGATTTGTTATGAATGAAAGTTACAGGAGCCCTGACCCATTTCCAATCTGGCAACTCAACCACATTACTGGGGGCTAATCTTTGTAACACCACCCTTGTAACATCACTGGGGACCACCTATGATATCACTAGGGTTCACCAATAAGACTCAGGGTTTGGCCCTGAAATCTCAGGGTCTGGAAAATTCCTGACCAGGCAACCCAACTCATTGTACAAGTGGAAGATCAAGCCAGGTTTTGAAGAGAGCAATGAGTAATTTTATTAATTTTCTTCCCACCATAACAAAGTCTTTGAAACTCACAGTTTTCTAAGCCTGTTCACAACTCAGGACTTTATGCTGCACAATAAAGTATGTGGTTGTTTTACGCAGAAAACATCATTTTCTACACAGAGAAAGCTGTTTCCTGTGCAGAGAATGCTATTTTCTGTGCAAAATAACCATGTGCAAATTTTGCACAAAATAAAGTCTCACACTGTGAAGATTTTTGTCAGCCTAGAATTCTTCTCATCCAGGTTTCTTGATACTCAATAAACTTGTTTTTGACTATTTTTTTCCAAGCATTTTCTAACATTCTTTCCATCTCTAAGCCAAAATGGCTGATAAATACTATGAACCTTAGGGGAAGGTGAGAAGAAAGATCCACAGCACCTCTCTTTCCAGGAGCCTTTTTCTCTTGACAGCATCTTGGTATATATATAAAAAAACCTCTGTGTGTGTGTGTGTGTGTGTGTGTGTGTGTTTAGATGTAGTGCCAGCAGCAGCATCCATGTCACCTCCCCCCATATCTGCAGAACCAATATCTATGCTTTCAGTTATGCACAGGTGAAAAATAGGGACTCATACCATAGAGTCATGCTGGAAAATTCCTAAAGAGGTATCCTCTCTAGGTCCTCCAACACAACTCTATGGAAAAATAAGGACTCATACCATAGAGTCATGTTGGAAAATGCCTAGAGAGGTATCATCTCTAGGTTCTCCAACACAACTCTATGGTATGTTTGTACCAGAAGTCCTTTATTTTAATAAGGTTTGCTATGATCCACTGTTTCATTTATAAATAGTCAGTCCGGGAACATATCACCCGTGGATACAGGGGGTGGGTAACCTGTACAGCCTTGGCCACAGAAGGCACTATAGATTTGCTCCAATTGCACCATTGACAATCCAGCCTTGGTTTACCGCAACTACTGAGCTTAGATTTTTAAGTTGGAAGAGAAAGAAGAGCTTGTAAAAATGTAAGTTCAGAAAATTCAAAACTTCTTGGAACGTTGGCCACTGAAACTGTCAGGCTCTCCTCACCTTCAGAAGAGATTTTGTCTCTCTCTCTCAACACCCTCACTCCCAAAATAACAGCTTCCTTGAGGCCAGATATTCTGTTCAGGCTACTTCTCTCTCCTTTTCCACACCCTACTTTCCCCCTTCTGAACTATTCTTTCTCCTCTTAGTCCTCCTAAAGTCCCAAATTGTGCAGGGGAAACTTAATCCCTGGCCAGGAATACCCCTATTACAGGCTGAGAATATATTGCAACAGTTTGTTGCAGAACCAGGCTTCATAATAGCTGTTCAGGACAAAGGAGGAAATCTATGTAGAGCAGTAGCCCATAATCTAAGGAAATCAGTAGCCCCCTTTGTGACTCTCCCTCTCTTCATTGTTGGAATAGACTCGCCCTGCGTTTACAACCACATAGGCAGCAAACTGGACAATGTGTAAACCAGATGCCTTGATGCTGTTTTCATCATCAACAAGGGTTTGGATGGTGGTTGCCGTGGAATGTTTCCCATAACTTCACACTTGCTCTCCCATCTGGATTGGTTAACCATGTGCTGATGGTGCAAACAGCAGCCATTTATTTTTGTTGTTGGTTTTAATTGAACACACAGCAGCAGAGACAGCTGGAAAAGGATGGGATTTTCAAGGCATGTGGAGCCCAATTGTGGTGTGTGTATGTGGGCAGGATGGATGGCTTGGCAGATGGCTAAAACATAAGGACAACCCATCAGGGAAAACGCCTTAATTGTCAGGCGGGAGAGGGGGATTAAGCTGTTTTACTGAAATTACAATAAGATGCAAGCCTGCATTTCCCCAAAACTTGTTTTCTAGGTTCTTCATATCAATATTATATCATGATCACTTACATATTTCAAAAAAAAAATTTCTTAAAAGTTTGCATGTGTAACTATACATATAGATGCAAATTATAGAACTAATGAATACAATTGAAATAGAATTCTGATTATATGTTTGTTTGAACATGTGAAATATACTTCCCTCTCTGATTGAATCTATCTAATGACTGTTATTTTTTTTAGATGTATATTGTAAACTTTTCTCGTTTTTCATGCATCTCCTGGGTAATCCAAATTCTCATCTACTTCATGGACATCAGAAACACTGTATTTTAATGTGGGATGCTATGTATATTGGATGCTTTCTTGTTGCTGTACAGCGTATGGAAATCTTCACACCTCGGTGGTTTATAAATATTTCTTTTTTTAAAAAAAGTCATATTTTCTGGATGATTATTCATTGCAGAAGTACCTAACTTCAGATATGGTTTGCAAGCACATCAGGGCTCATTTTAAAAAATAAAACTCATTGTTTGTTGTTGTTAATTGCCATCAAGTGAACTTCAACTTACAGTGGTCCTATAAATGAGAGACCTTCAAGCATCCCTGTTATCAACACTGTTACTGCACGGTTAGTACCCCTAACATGTCCCACCTCCAGAAACCCCCAAAATGGGCTTATTAATAATTTGGCACGTTAATGTGGTCTTTCACAGGGAAGAGCAGTAAAATATCAGGGACTGGCTGTAAAGATCCCAAAAGGCACATGTTAAGCCATTCATCGTCCAAAGGAAGAACTACTGACAAATTCCAAAGTATGAGGACACATAATGAGGTCAGGAGGACATTGTTTGCACACACCCAAGTGACAGACAATTGATCCCATTACTGGTGGATGGAGTAATCCTTTGTCTGAAGATATCCCCTTCCCTTCACCCCACACCCAGCCATTAGCATCTTCGTACACCTATTGTCAAATGCAGGAGTTTTTCCTGAGATCCATTGTTTAATCTCTGAGAGGCACCTGGAATCCATTGTTTCAACACATGAAACCTCCTCACCAAAAGGCACATTTTTGGTATAAATACTGGCCAAAAATCATGCCTCGTGCACAGAGCATATTCCTGGGGACACCATGTCCCTCTGTGTAGCCAGGACACACAGAACCAGTTCCTGGAGATACTACCTCTCTCTGTGTTACCACTCCCAATTCATCCATCCACGCTACCAGTCAGCCCAATGACTTCAGACTACAAGACAGGTGTTGTATATCCTTAGAAATCTCCCTGTATATCCCCCTGGCAACCTCTCTTCCTCCATTCCTAGTGGTCTTGTGTGAATGCTTTCTCATATGAATGTGTGCATGTTTGGTGTTATTATTTTTAAGTCTTTAATAAATATAATTGTTAACTCCTATCCTGTGCATGTGTGTACGTCAGTTCAGAGCTAGTAGGGGTATACAACTGGTGTAAAGGTCCCCTTGTTATCCCCTTTTTACATTGCTAAATTAGAGTTGCTGCTAATTTCCCCAACATATTAGAAACTTGATATTTTTGTGGAATTTCCAAGAACATCTTGGGTTAACAGCACCTTACACCCCTTCCCTATAATATTTCATAATTTGGCAATATTGAGACACTTCATGAGATCTAAGTAGACCAGGGTGAACCAGAAATGGGGTCAGGTGGTGATCACCAGGACCTAAACAAAGGTGTTGTGGAAAATTACCAACAGACATGCCCAAGACAGGATTAAACAAAGCCCCTAGTAAAAACACCATCACCATGTTATGTGCTAATCCCCTCTTGGACACATTGACAATGAGTCATTCCTCATAAACAAACATTGACCAAAACACCCATTATACCTGAGAAAAGTCTTTCCTCATACCTTTCCTATCCCCCAATATGAAGGTTGTCATAAACCCATCAATTCTAATATCTCAGCCATTAGCAAAAATTAACAAAGTAATGGTTTCATTTCTTTAATGGTGTGAAACCCATCTAAGCATTGTTTAAAGTTCAAATACCACTCCATGGCACAAAATTAGGTATAAATATTATTCCCTAGACAATAGCAGTGTGTGCTACAGTTGGACGCCGTCACTCTGTCGGATCACTGTACCACTCTCATATTCAAGTCTGAGTTTTCTCTGCTGCACAAAACTCTACTCTTTAGGACTGGTAATTATTGCCCATACCTCCTGATCTGTTCCTCTATCCAACTTTTCCTCCTTTAACTCTTCATTAGCTTTGTGTGGTTCTTAGGAGCATGAATGTGTGTGTGAATGCTTCCATGTTATTTTACAATAAAAATCATTTTATTTTACTTTAACTTGAAGTCTCTGCAGTTAGTACTGGTATACAAAGATACAATGGTCCCGCAAGTTACCTGACCTCTCACAGCCATTCATTTGAGCTATCATAATTCCCCAAATTAATAACTTAATTTTGGATTCACAACCTGGCTCCCCACAGATCTCAGCATAATTCAGGTAACAATATCCCTGCTCACCTCTCCATTGACACCCCCTTGTCGTGGGAGAGAGGCTTGCATACCCTAATGATGTTTTGAGCTATGCTGGCATAATAGCCACCGGTAGGGTCTCCCATGCCAGACAGGTCAAAACCAAAGGGTCTGACAAAGAGCATCAAAGGGCAGGATGGGCTCTCTAGCCTTATGGCAATCATCCTAGGAGAAGGAAAACTCTAATCCCAAACCTGGGCAGTTGGTGCTTGTTCAACCCTGTAATGTCAACCATCTGAGAGAAGGAAACTCTAATCAGACCTACAACCTGAGGACCTCGCTGCTACCATCCATGCTTGCAAGGCCACAGCAGATGAACCTCTGGTTTAAAGGATGAGGCCAGTTCTGTGCATGCTGTGCTCCACCAGAAAAATCCATTGCACAGGCTTGAAGGACAAATCCAATTCAAAAAAAAGCCCTGTAGTGATAGGCGAGGGACGAAATGGCAGGTGTAAAGATGCACTGGAAGCTGCAGACCCAACCCTGCATGCAGGCGGTTCAGGACTTTGGTCGCTTGAGGCTGACCTAGGAGATGACAATCTTGTTCGGCAGCATCCTGAGCAACCAAGCAGCCTTTTTTAAGGAGAGCACTGCTTGCTCAATATGGAGAGGGGCCTAAAAAAGGTGGCCTATTGAAAGCTCATCCCCATGTAACTAGCCACGGCCAACGGGCATCTTCTGATGCGGTCAAACCAAGGCAAAGAAACCAAGGCACACACCGGCCTCCAAATATGTAAATAAACTGAAGCTTGCATGCTGGAACATCAGAACCATGCAAGACTCTGCAGATAGTGGATGGCCTGAGTGTCATTCTGCTCTAATAGCCCATGAACTATCACAACTTAATATTGACATCGCTGCTCTTAGTGAAGTTCGTCTCCATGAGGAAGGCAGCCTTAAACAACACGGCACCGGCTATACTCTTTACTGGTCTGGCAAATCCAAAACTGAAAAACATCTTTCAGAAGTAGGTTTTATGATTAAAAATTCCATTGCCTCCAAACTCAAAACCTTGCCAACAGGACACTCTGCTCACATGGTTTCCTTACACTTCCAACATGTTGTTCTTTAGTATATATGCCCCAAATATGCAAGCCGACCCTGTAGAGAAACACAAATTCTACACAGACCTACGCCAACTCATACAAAAAGTCCCTGTAGAAGATAAAATTATTATCCTTGGTGACTTCAATGCCAGAGTAGGAAAGAACTCCGAAGCCTGGAAAGGTGTTTTAGGCAAGCATGGTGTCAGAAATTGCAATGATAACAGATGCCTCTTGCTAGAGTTCTGTGCAGAACAACAGATGACTATTACAAACACAATCTTTCAGCAGAAAGATAGCTTGAACACAACCTGGATGCATCCCCAATCCAAACATTGGCACCTCATTGGCTATGTTCTAGTCCGCCAGAGAAACATTCGCGATGTCTGTCATACCCAAGTGATGCCCAGTGCAGAATGCCAAACAGATCATTGCCTCATAAGATGTAAACTAAATCCTCATCTTAAGTTCAAACTTAAGAGGGGTGGCATCTTAAAGAAGAGACTTCAAGTCAACAATTTTCAACAAGCTACCATGAGAGACAACTTCCAGGCAAATCTGCAAACAAAATTTGAAGACCATCATACAGATCCTTCTCCTACAGTGCTTTGGCAACATATCAAAAACAGTATCCTTCAGTCTGCGGAAGAATCCTTCGGGTTCTCCCACAAGAAAAAATCAAGACTGGTTTGATGAAAACAACTAAGAGATCCAGGAGCTGTTGGCAAAGAAGAGAACTGCTCACCAGGCATACCTCGCCCAGCCAACTTGCCATGTAAGAAAAGCAGCTTTCCATCTCACATGTAGTAAACTTCAACAAAAACTCCGAGACATGCAGAATAAGTGATGGATCAATATAGCAGAAAAGACACAATGCTGTGCTGATCTGGGTGATCTTAGAGGATTTTATGAAGTTCTTAAAGCAGTGTTTGGACCTACCTATCAGGTCCAAAGCACCTTATACAGTACAGATGGTCAAACATTAATTACTGATAAAGACTTCATCCTGAATCGATGGGCTGAACATTTTCAAAGTCTCTTTAGTGCCAACCGAGTAGTCCAAGGCTCAGCTATCCAACATATAATATAAAAACTGAAGAAAAATGAATTGGACATAGCTCCCACTTTGGAAGAGACCCTTAAGGCCATACAGCAGATGAAAAATGGAAAGGCAGCTGCGATTGATGGAATCCCATGTGAACTCTATGGTGAACTCGCCATGGGTCAGCGTAAGAGGGGCGCTCCAAAAAAGCGATACAAAGACTCCCTGAAACAACATCTCAGGCTCAGCCAAATTGATCACCAACAATGGTCTGCCCTGGCCTCACATCGGGAGGCATGGAGACGCAATATCCACAATGCTGCAGCCTTATTTGAGAACTCACGCCGAACAAGTCTTGAAGAAAAACGACAACGCAGAAAGAATCACAACCCAGAAACATCACCCAAGGAGACCCTCTGCTGTGCTTTCTGCATCCAGATTTATCTCAGATTGGCCTTTTCAGTCATCAGCGCACTTGCAGAAAGCGCGGGATGAGTCCTTCCTGAATCTTCATTTGTGAAGAAAAGCCAGAGCCAGAGAGAGAGATCAGTAAACAAAAGCCATAGAAGATTGCATTTTTAAAGGGGGCTTTGGCAAGATTAGTTCTGGTGTATCAAGCAGATGAACACAGTGACAGCAGGAAGACTTAAATGAGTGCAGCAAAGAGGAAACTTTGAAGGCAGACAAAAGCATCAGTATAAAATTCTCTTTATTGGAATTTGCTTATAAACATTCTTGCTTCATATTCTGTGAAGGACTAGGCTAATTAAATTTAACAACATTGTTTTTTAAAAAAAACTCTTAACAAGCTAGTTTTAAGATCAAATCAACTGCAGGGATCTTGGAATTGTTTTGTGTGAGTAGGAGGCCAGTGGTGACTGGTAGTTTCCATGCCAGTGGTGCAATGGGTCCACTCCAGGTTTTAGAATGCTCCTGCTGGGAACTGCTGACACAGGGCTGGAATCCTATTGGTGTCATGCATGCATAAGTTTCACTACAGAAATGGCTGGATATTTCTGTCTGAAACAGAATGTTTGAGGTTACAGAACAGTGATTCCACATGTGGTGCCACTGCACATGCCCATGGATATGCATATACATAGTGGTATGCATGCACATTTGGCTGTGGTTGCATATTTGACTTTGCATTGTGCCCCATATTAATATGCCCAACTACCCTCTCCCCACAGTATCTCATAACTGGAAATACTGGACACTTTTCAGAGTTAATAATAATAATAATAATAATAATAATTTATATCTTGCCCCTCTACAAAATGCAATCCGGGCAGATTACAACATTTAAAATATACATTCAGGACCCTTCCATCCCACCCACCCCCAAAATACAATTAAATGATTTAAAAATTAAAACATACTTAAAAATTACTAAAAAATAACAATAAACAGTGGCTGTAGCAGGACTGGGCTAAATTAGATTTTTCTTTCTGATGGTCAGGAAAGGCCTGCTGGAAGAGATCTGTCTTAAGAGCTTTATAAAAAGCTATTTAAGGTGGTAATGACAGATCTCATCCCAGCAGGCCATTCCATAATCTGGGAGCAACAGTCAAAAATGCCCTTTGGGAGGTCAAAGAGAGCTTAGTTTTTAAAGGTTGTAACAAATTCCTCCTAGATGACCTGAGTGCACAGGGAGGATTATATGGAAGAAGGTAGTCCCGAAGATAGGTTGGACCCAAGCCATTTAGGGCTTTAAAGGTGATAACCAACACCTTGTACTGGGCCCAGAAACTAATGGGCTGCCAGTGATGTGATCTTAAGATTGGTGTTATGTGGTCTCTTCTAGATGTACCTGAGACCAGTCTGGCTGCCATATTCTGTACTAGTTGAAGTTAACAGACCAAGCACGAGGGTAGCCCCATGTAGAGTGCATTACAGAAATCAAGACGGGAGGTTACCAGAGCATGTACTACGGTCTCAAGATCCCTGACTTCCAGGAAAGGGCGCAGCTGGCATATTAGCCAAAGCTGATAACAGGCACTCTTGACCGTCACATTTACCTGATTTGTCATCTGAAGCAACAAGTCCAGGAGTACCCTCAGACTGCTAACATAGTCCTTGGAGGAGAGTGTGACCCCATCCAGGACTGGAGATTGTATCCTAATACCTGGGTTTGGAGCTGCTACCATGAGAACCTCTATTTTGTCTGGATTCAGCTTCAATTTGTTTTCCCTCATCCAGTCCATTACTGCCCCAAGACAATCATTGAGAGAAGAGACACCAGGACATGGAGAAATATATCTGGGTGTCATCAGCATACTGATAACACCCCGCCCCATGCCTCTGGATGATCTCTCCCAGCAGCTTCATATATATATTGAATAGCATTGGGGATAGGATGGTGCCCTGTGGGATGCCACAAAAGCTCTTTCCTTGCAGATTGACTGTCCCCAAGCATCACCCTCTGGAATCTACCCAAGAGGAAGGAGCGGAACCACTGCAACGCAGTGCCTCCAATTCCTAACCTTCTCAGGCAATCCAAGAGGATGTCATGATCTATTGTGTCAAAAGTCGCTGAGAGATCCAGTAACACCAACAGGGTCATGCTACCCCTGTTGATGCTCAGGCGGAGGTCATCAGCCAAGGAGTTAGGTTGGCTGGGGAAAACCAAAGGCCAGTTGGAGGTCACAGTGACCTGGGATGTGTCTGAGAAACATGATGGCAAGAAAGCCCAAATTAGGATTGTGCCCCTTAGTAAACAGAGTCATTAAGGAGGTATGTGCTAATACTGTCTTCCAGTCCTGGGAACCTCAGCAATGATTCATTCAATCAAACAATTAAGTGACTGTCCCAAATCTATTCCTACAAAAATCTTTCCTATACCCCTCTCCTGTCCAGCCTTGCAAGGTTGTCATAAACCAATCACTCTGTATCTCCCAGTAAATAAAGCATCCAGTTGAGTTTCATTTTCCTTTGTCTCTCCTTTGGAAGAGCCATCATTGTTAAAGCCAGAACACGCCTTCAGGGCATGAAATAGGCTATAAATATTACAGCCCCCAATATAGCAAAGTGTGTTTCAGAGGAACCCGACCACTCTTTTTCTCAATGTGCCAAGGATCAGGGCTCCACTGTGCCACCCTCAGACATCAGTCTGAGTCCCTTTACTACAAGGAACTTCCTTCTCCCAAGAATGGTAATTATTTCCTGCTTACCCAGACCTCTCTCTCCAACCCTTCCTGCTTCCTTTTCTGATAGGTTCATATGGTTCATAAGACTGGAGATTCTTGTGTGTTAGTCTATGTTTTTCTCATAAAATACTTTAGTTTACTTCAACTGAAGCCTCCTCTACAGTTAGTACTGGTATATATAGGCAAAAAGATCCCTGAAGCTACCTTCCTCTCGCAGGCCAGCCATTTGAGCTAATAATTCCTGCAAATGATAATAGAGATACTGGCATCATGGGTGGAGCTCTTCTTAGGGTAACACCCACACCACATTTTCTGTAAGGAAAGCTCTTACCAGAATCCTGTTAGTATATTAGGTACATGTAAGTTCCCCCACAGAAGCAGCTGCACATTTTCATCCAATGCAGAATATGTCAGGGGTTATGAAATGCAACCCTCCAGGGCATGTGCAGAGTGCAAGAACAAGCACTGTGATGCAAGGCACTTACTCTCTTCCAGCTGTAGCAAGAATTCAGCAGAGTAACAGCTTCTTAGTTAAAAGAAGTGTACTAAGTACAACAGCATACAGGAACAGTCCAGTAAGTATCAGCAATCTGCCTCTGGCAACCAACAACTCCAACTAACACCACAAACTGAATAACTCCCACTGTGTGTGCAAAGCCTCATGGTTTAAATAGACCTAAATCATCTGATGCAAGCCTCTGACATTGTCTAGTCATTGCATCAGTTGCATCAGATCTAGCCATGACCTCATCTCATCCAGGCGTTCCTAATTAGTTGCTGCCTTGAGTTTTGGCCTTCGACAAATTGGCTTGGATGTTTCAAGGCTGGCTCAGCTGAACACACTTTATCTCTGAGACTCCCTTTCTGTTTAGCTTCAGTAAAATCCATTTCTAATATATTTGGGAAATCTACAAACCCTGACAGAATGTCACCATTTAGTTCTAGTCTTTGGAACTGGAGTTACACCTGTGATGCCATTGTGCCTGGAGACACTCATGCATGCACACATATGCATAGATATATACATACATATGGATGCACATGTGACAGCCACATACTGATGCACACATGAGCAGATGCATGTGCATTAGGTTGCACATTTGACTGTGCATTCAGTTACACTATGTTGCTGTTCAGCACAAGGGCTGTGCAGCACAATCAATGTGTAACTCCATGTGCTCTTGTAATCTCTTGCAGTCTCCTCCAGTGAACCTCTTCATTCTAGCTTGTGAGAAAGAAATAAGTGAAGATATTTACATTGCCAGTCAGCACTAACATCATTTCTTTTCAACTCCAGTAATAAGTAACAGGAAGAGCACCACTGGGCCATTTAGTCTAACCCCAACTTGACGCAGGAAATCCAGAGGAAAACCTCCCCAACAGGAGTGCTCTCCAGCTTCTGCCTCTTGAAGGCCTCCATCATAGGAAAGGTTAGCACCCAACCAGGTAACTGTGCATTGCTGAACCACTCTTAACATCAACACATTCCCCCAATTGAGGATGTAACTCTTTGTCCATTCATTCCTGCAGGAAGGAACAAATCATCTTACCATGTTTCTCCTCACCTTGAGAAAGTTCTCCAAAACTCCAGTTTTCCAGGACTATCCATAAATCAGGACTCTTTCAGCACAAAAAAGCATTAGAGGGGCGATTGCACAGAATATTTTCAGCGCAGAAAACAGCATTTTCTTCATGGGCATGTTCTCCTTGTCCTGCAGATAGAAGATGGGCCAGACCCTGAAATCTAGCAACCCTAGGCTGGAATCCTGTTAATTAGTTGCAAATAGAATAGACCTAGGGTTTAAATAAAAACACACACACCCTTGAAAAACATCATCTCAGAATACTGTTTAAAGACAGAAAAGGCACAACATCAGGTAGTGGGTAAATCAATTATTCTTTTAAAGTTTCTCATTCTGTTCCCTACCATGATAGCTCCCATCTTGGAATAACACATAATTGGCAATATTTAATAATTTGGCTTAATGTGGCCTTCTACATAGTTAGAAGATAAACCAGGGACCCCAGATACGAAAGCTGGAGTCACGTATAACAAAGGGAAGGGCCTTTGGAAATTCCCAAAACAGGTAATACCGAAGTCAGAGTTAACACCTGGAGATGAGTTATCCACTAACCCACTCAACAATAGCAGTGTCCTTGATGTTTGCAAAACAAGTTTTCTTCTCTCTTTCCCCTCCGATTATAACCCTTGCCTGCTTCTATTCAATTCCAAATACATAGCCCATTAATGATTGTTAACTTTTCCGGGGGACCCTTTGCCTAGTCCCGGTAAACTCCGAGAGCATTGCATTCCACTCTAAATCCCATCTCTTCAGGAGAATTATCAGATATAAATATCACCCAAAAACACCACCCAAGTGTGTATGAATCCCCTGATTTCTGACTCCAGGTTAGTTCATGTCACCATGTTAAATAAATCACTGCGCTAAAACAGCAAAAAAAAAAAAAGCAGTTAAAACCATGTGTACTTTAAGAAATAAGAAATAATAAGATCAGATACCACAGGCTTTAATAAAGAGCAATCTTTTAATTTGGCAACTAAAAGTGACCAATGTTGGCACCAATCAGGCCTCTAAGGGAACAGCATTCCACAAATGGGGTGCTGCAGCATAGAAGGCCCTCTCCCATGCCCTTGCATGATATATAATTGCCATTAGCGGGATACAGATCTCAGTTCTTGGACATGTATACATAGGGAGAGGTACTCATTCGGGTACTCAGGTTCGAACACTGTTCCTTCACATGGAGAACAGCAAGTCTGAATAGGAGAATTTCCCCCATGTGTGCCATTGGGAACCTTTTGCAATTGTGGTTCCCGACAATTTGGAGAACATCTCCTGTTTAAACGTTTCTACTCCGTGTGAGAAAAACAGTGGAACCAAAGATGTAGAGGGCAAGGCTAGTGTGGTCCACTCTTTGTGCACTGATACCACATGCTTTGTAAGCAAAGAAATAATGCTCCACCTCTAAGGCTCCATGACTTAAATCTTACTTAAATATGTCACAAGCAGCTTTCTTTTTTACTCTATAGCAACAGTTCTAAAGTTGGGTCTCTGGCTACTGCTGGACTTCAGTCCCAGAATCCCCAGCTAACATGGCCAGTGGACAGGGCTTCTTGGACTTGTAGTCCAACAGCATCTGGGGACACAAGTTTGGGAACCACTTCTCCTTCTTAATCAGGACTCTAGTGCGGGGGCCAGTCTCACTCAGGCCACCCCTTGCCTGTCATTACCCATCACTGTTTGACATTGCCAAGACGTGATCCACTGCCAATCCAAGTGGAGGAGTCCAGACTAACACTACAGGAGAGGGCAAGCCTTACATCCCCCCGTAACCCACCCATCCTGTTCTAGATGCTTGATCCAGATAAGGACCCTGCACTGACCTCAAGGCAGAAAAGGAAAATAAAGGTGAAGCTGCTTCCTGGGGCCAAGAACCATTTTAACATCAGTGAAGCATAAAGCATGCATATGCGAAGACAGCATTCTGGCTTACCTTGTGGTGACCATTCTAAGCCATTCCAGTGACTGTCCTGTTGGGCATTCCAGGTCATGGGATTTGGAGCTATACCCACACATCAGCCCAGCCATTAAGCTGGTTTGATATGGCTCAAGCAAATGGGAAACTGGAAATACCAGATACTTCCTGACATAACCATGTAATCCTAAAACATCTCTTCAGTGTAGCATAAATACCCACATGTGGAGAGATCTACATTAGCTCTACATAAACCTCATGCAAAGCAGCAACATTGCACAACACATGCCTAATGACTGGGCACCATTGTGCAATGGGCAACCTCAATGTGCAATACAGAATCTACTCGCAATGTCCAACCACAGTGCACAACTGCAATGTGCAATGTAGCTTTATGCGCAACTCTGTTTCCACTGCTGTCAACAGAATATGTCCATTGTGATATGGCAAATAATTTGCCCCACATGCATAGCATGACTTACACATCTGTACGTCACTAACAGAATGTCACCCAATGTCTTTTAAAGTACACACTTTTCTGCTTTTGAGCCTCGCTCCTCTTTGTGGATCTTAGGATACTTAGTGTATCCACACTACACCATTATATCAGTTTGATACCACTTGAAATGTCATGTCACCATCTTATGGAATCTCAGGATTTGTAGTTTGTGGAGGTACATACAATTCTCTTTTAGAGAGCCCTAGTGCTGTAGTTCAGGGGAGTAGACTAGCACTTCTGGCAGAGAGCTCTAAGTACATCACAATCTACAAAACCAGGGTTCTATAGGACAAAACCAGGGCAGTTAAGGTGGCAGCAAACTGCTGTAATTTTGCAGTGTGACTTTATTTCAAAACCAAGAAGTTTCCTCAAGTCTGAAGTCTCTTCATTCAGCAAGCTAGCTAGCTGGTGGTTTATTAGGCAAAGAACATTCGTTCCCATGCTGATCCTGGAAAGGAAAGCTATTTTCATCATCCCCATTCCCACCCCCTCCACTCTATTCCTGTTCCACTCCATGCACAGTCCATTCCTCCCTCCTATGCTCTCTCTCTCTCCCCAAGTATGTGTCTACCACTTCTTAGAGCCTCTGTCTGCAAGAGCCTCAGGAAGAAGAATTGTCAACAGCTGTTGCCTGTAAAGTCTATTATTTCTGCTGCTCTGGGGTAATGAATGAATTAGATCCTTCCCCATACTGGAACTCATATACTTGGCATACTTGTTTGCCCATAAAAGGCTTTAAAGTGGAAGAGGCTGTTTTTTGGGTTTTTTTAAAGGAGTATAACTGCACCTGTTTTTTTAAAAAGAATGTTTTAAGATGCCTTCTCAATTCTGCTGTTCCTTTTCATTTTTAATGTCATTCAGAGTGGCCCAGGATTTAACTGATAAGATTGAAATTGCTGGTTGTTGCTGAAAAGTAGCTTCTCTATGAGAGGAACTTCCTTTGCAAGATGCTTTGCCAGTGAAATGGCATTCTTCATCACGCTCTCCGCAGGGCAATATTTCACCAGCAACAAACTCACCAAGGCACTCAAAGGCAATATGGATGACACAAATGGTTGTTAACATTTCTGTCTTCAATGGAAAAATGACATCTTGATGCTCAAGACACCCAAGCAGGAAGAGAGGGGGAGAAAAAGAAAGCAATAGCAATAGCATTGATATTTATATATTGCTTATCAGTGCCAAAGCACTCCCTAAGCAGTTTACAATGTTTTTTAGCTAATTGTCCCCAACAAGGTGGGTACTCATTTTACCAACCTACAGAAGGATGGAAGGCTGAGTCAACCTTGGATCCCTCTGGGACTGAACTCATAACCTTGTGGCTTGCAGTACTGGCATTTAACCACTGCGTCACCAGGGCTCCAGAAAGGAATGTGGCAGCACCTTTAAGACTAACTGGTTTTTATTTTAGCATGAGTTTTTGTGGATATTAAAACCTCAGGATATAGCCCACAACATCAGAGGTGTAGAGGTGCTCATCTTCCAATGTGATGTACAGTATGCCATCATAGGCCAGCAATACCTCTCTACACTCTACATATAGGACAAATAGGACAGTCTCTACACAAGAGAATAAACGGACACAAATCTGACATCAGAAATGGCAATACCTAAAAAAAAAAAAGAAAAAAGAAAAAAAGTGGCAGAACATTTCAAGCTTCCTAGACAAGTCACAGCCCTTGAACAAGGAAATTGCAAGGGAAGACTAGAAAGAAACAGCTGAACTGAATTATATTCACCAATTCCAATCTGTTAGCAGAGATAGGGAAAAAGACAATGTTGGTTCAAATGGAATCATAGCACCGTAACTGTGCTATGATTCCACTAATTTGGTCCATGTGGGAACCAATGATACTGCAAGGCACAGCTTTCCCAAGATCAGAAGAGTTTATGAGGCCCTGGGGAGGAAGCTGAAAGAAATGGATGCACAGGTTGTCATCTCATCTCTTCTGCCAGTTGAAGGGCATGGTCCAGGAAGGGAGAGGAATATAGCCAACATAAACAACTGGCTCCGTAGATGGTGTCGCCGAGAACAATTTGGATTCTTGGATCATGGGCTGCGCTTCCATGAGGGGGGACTTCTGGCAAGAGATGGAGTGCATCTTACGACAGTTGGCAGAGTGATCATGTTCTCCTGGAGTTTGTTATACAATGGAAAGGAGAAGCCAGGCATAGTCAGACACGCATTCTTGACTTTAGGAGAGCTGATTTCAATAAACTCAGGGAAATACTGGGGGTGATCCCATGGTCAGGAATACTAAAAGAGAAGACACCTCAAGACGGATGGGACTTTCTCAAAAGGGAGATACTGAAGGCACAATTTCAAACAGTACCATTGAGGAAGAAAAATGGGAGGTATGACTAAAGAACTTTCAATGGAGCTAAGTTTTAAACGGAACATGTATAGGAAATGGAAAAAGGGAGAAATCACCAAAGAATTCAAACAGATATTGAACACGTGTAGGAGTAAAGTCAGAAAAGCTAAAGCGCAGAATGAGCTCAGGCTTGCTAGGGAGGTTAAGAACAATAAAAAGGGGTTTTTGGGGTATGTCCACAGCAAAAGGAGGAAGAAGGAAATGCTAGGGCCACTATGTGGAGAAGATGGCAAAATGCTAACAGGGGACAGAGAAAAGGCAGAATTACTCAACACCTTCTTTGCCTCAGTGTTTTCAGTAAAGGAAAAGGGGGACCAACGTGAGGAAAATGGAACAGAGGACACAATAGGGGAAATTCACCTCAGAATAAGCAAAGAGGTAGTACAGGAATACCTTCTTAATCTAAATGAATTTAAATCTCCAGGACCAGATGAACTACATCCAAGAGTATTAAAAGAGCTGGCAAATGTGATCTCAGAGCCATTGGCAATAATATTTGAGAACTCTTGGAGAACAGGAGAAGTCCCAGCAGACTGGAGGAAGGCAAAAAAGGGGGGGAAAAGAGGATCCCAACAACTATCATCCAGTTAGTCTGACATCAATACCAGGGAAGATTCTAGAGCAGATCATTAAACAGAGAGTCTGTGAACATTTAGAAGGCAATGCCATAATCACAAAAAGTCATCATGGGTTTCAGAAACAAGTCATGCCAGACTAATCTGATCTCTTTTTTTTTTGATAAAGTTACCAACTTGGTAGATGAAGGGAATGCTGTGGACATCGCATACCATGATTTCAGTAAGGCCTTTAACAAGGTTCCTCATGACATTCTTGCAAACAAGCTTGTAAAATGTGGGCTAGACAAGTTAACTGTTCAATGGATTTGTAATTGGTTGACCGGCCGAACCCAAAGGGTGCTCAGCAGTGGCTCCTCTTCGTCTTGGAAAGATGTGACCAGTGGGGTGCCACAAGGTTCTGTCCTGGGCCCAGTGCTATTCAACATCTTTATCAATGACTTGGATGAGGGAATTAGGGGCATACTTATCAAATTTGCAGATGACACCAAATTAGGAGGAGTAGCTAATACCCTAGAGGACAGGATCAAAATTCAGAATGACCTGGATAGACTGGAGAGCTGGGCCAAAGTTAACAAAATGAAATTCAATAGGGAGAAATGTAAAGTACTGCACTTAGGGCGAAAAAATGAAATGCATAGATATAGGATGGGAGAGACCTGGCTGAACGAGACTACGTGCGAAAGGGATCTAGGAGTCCTAGTAGACCACAAGTTGAACATGAGTCAACAGTGTGATGCGGCAGCTAAAAAGGGCAATGTGATTTTGGGCTGTATCAATAGAAGTATAGTGTCTAGATCAAGGGAAGTAATAGTGCCACCCTATTCTGCCTTGGTCAGACCTCACCTAGAATAATGTGTCCAGTTTTGGGCACCACAATTCAAAAAGGATATCGACAAATTGGAGCATGTCCATAGAAGGGCAACTAAAATGGTGAAAGGTCTGGAAACCATGCCTTATGGGGAGAGACTTAGGGAGCTGGGTATGTTTAGCCTGGAAAAAAAACGGTTAAGAGTCCATATGATAGCCCTGTTTAAGTATTTGAAGGGGTGTCACGCTGAGGATGGAGCAGGCTTGTTTTCTGCTGCTCCAGAGACTGGAACACGGAACAGTGGATGCAAGCTCCAGGAACAGAGATTCCACCTCAACATTAGGAGGAACTTTTTGACAGTAAGTGCTGTTCGGCAGTGGAACACACTCCCTCGGAGCGTGGTGGGGTCTCCTTCCTTGGAGGTCTTTAAACAGAGGCTGGATGGCCATCTGTCGGGGATGCTTTGATCAAGATTTCCTGTGTGGCAGGGGGTTGGACTGGATGGCCCTCGTGGTCTCTTCCAACTCTAGAATTCTATGATTCTATGACCTTTAGTTTCTTTCAGTATTTGAAGAGTATCATAGAAACAGAGTTGTCAGAGACCACAAGGGACATCTAGTCCAACCCCCTGCCATGCAGGAATACAGAATCAAATCATCAAATCAAATCATTCCCGACAGGTGTCCATCCAGCCTCTGTTTAAAAACCTCCAAAGAAGGAGACTTCACCACACTCCAAGGCAGTATATTCCACTGCCAAACAGCTCTTACTGTCAAGACGCTCTTCCTAATGTTTAGGCAGAATCTCTTTTCCTGTAGTTTGACTCCACTGCTCTGTGTCCTAGTCTCTGGAGCAGCAGAAAACAAGCTTGCTCCATCCTCAGTATGACATCACTTCAAATATTTAGACATGGTCATCATGCCATCTCTTAACCTTCTCTTTCCCAGGCTAAACATACCCAGATCCATAGGCTGCTCCTCATAGGGCATGGCTTCAAGACCTCCCATCATTTTGGACACCCTCCTCTGGACACGTTACTTCTTCTCAATATCCTTCTTGAATTGTGGTGCCCAGAATTGGACACAGTATTCCAAGTGAGGTTTGACCAAAGCAGAATAGAGTGGCACTATTACTTCCCTTGATCTATGCTCCTATTGATGCAACCTAGAATCGCATTTGCTTTTTTTTTAGCTGCCCATCACACTGCTGACTCATGTTCAGCTTGTGGAGAAGTTAAAAAAAAATCTTGTGGCACCTTTAAGACTAATCTATTTGTTGTAGCAGGTACTATTGTGGAGTCCTTGTACCTGAAGAACTGGATTGTAAACCATGGACTGGATGGCCCTTGTGATCTCTTCCAACTCTATGATTCTATGAGTATTTGTGGTGAAATAAAATGGCTACTATTAACTACTATTAACATTTGTGCAACACTCCTCCCCTCTTTTTAAATAGTTTTGTGGCACCATAATGAAAGGTGGCGATCCTATATTAGGGTTGCATAGTGTAAATCTCCCCATATGGTGTTCCACATTGATTATGATGTGCAACCCTTGTGTTGAATGACAAAGTTGCACACCCATATGCACAAATGAATGTGGAGGCAAAGCATTAGAGGGGACATCCCACAACTGAGATGCCACAGCTGAAAATCTCCTTGCTGGCTCAGACCATACTGCCTGCCATGTGATGTGGGCAAGAAAAACATGCCCCTCCAAACCCAGCCACTGTCCCTCCATTTCCTTTTACCAGCCATATACCCTCCAGCTGTCTGGGACATTCCTCACTAATCCTCTGTCTTCCCACTTTCTTGTCTGCTTACAAAATGCCCTGATTTCTCTCTTCTCCTCCTATTCCCCCCACCTTTGTCTTCAGCTTACTTCCATTGATGGAAACTGAGTTCAAAGTGAATAATTAGTTTGCACTCAACTCAATGGGGGGAAGAAGACAGGAGGAGGTGGAGTCTTGTCTATCCCAGTGGGCTCAGGCAAAAGCAAACTGCTGCAGCCTCTCCTAGCTTGTGTGTTCTTTCTCATTTTTGCCATCTTGGCCACACTCTGATATGTGTCCTGGGGCCTGTCTAAATGGTTAAAAAAAAAAAAACCTCATGGAATTCACTGGGAATCCTACCTGTCTAAATGGGATCATGCACCAATCCACACTGTTTGGAAGGAGGGGGCCCAAAATGGCAAAAACAATACAAGGGGCCCATTCTGGCATTCCTGATTGGTGAAGTCTGCCTCTGTGATCTGAAGTCATGATGATGTTAACTCAGGTGATTCTGTGGAGGTGGTGTTTTAGACCCTCACCTCCAGTCAACCCTTTCCTTACCTGATGCCATACTGGCAAGATAATCTCTGTTTTCAGATAATGGGAGATGTAGTCCTTTGAAGAATGATGGGAGTGCCATCACCTTTGCAGGATGATGGGACTGCCTTCATGACACAGGGCAAGCATCCACTGCTGCCATGTTGGATTTTCACCTTAGCTCACTAAGGCAATAAAATGGGGTGTTTATTTTTTGTTTTGTTTTCCTTGCAAAACAGAAAATCACTATATCATTCCAGCACAACTTGGTGACTTTTTAAAAAAAATCGACAGTGGTGAAGAACTAACATGAGTAAATCGCTCAGGGCCGCCATTTGGAATGAGAGGCTAATGGGGGCTTCTGAGGCGAAAAACACCTTTAAGACATGTCACTGCTGCTGCAAAATGCCATTATTATGAGGTACTCTGTTTCCCCCCCCCTCATATAGGTGGGCCCCAAGATTTTGGAGGGTATGGTGCTATCGTCAATGGTCTTACACACACCCTCCCCATCTCAGATGAGCAGGGCTCAAATGAAGCCTTCCCTAAATTGTTGTGCTCTTGCAAAACATTGCAGAGGGGTAGTGAGAGCCTCATTTGGGCAGTCTGCTAGGAGTTTAAAGGCAAACTTCAGTTTTACCACCAGACAGAAAGCTTCTCCCTCCTCCTCCCATTTTGCTTCTTTTAACGCTTTTTATATCACCTGGAATGTGCCTGTCTCATGTCATTTAACAGCAGTAAGTATCTCATGATAAATGGTTCCCGCTTTCTCAGTAGCAGAGTGCACTTTTTCTGTACCACTTATTGGCCTTTGTTCCTCTTTCTTTGGGAAAATGCCAGTTTGGCTGCTTCCTTAACAGGTGTCATCATTCTCTCTGAAGGAAACCACTTAAGTGTCACAATTCCCTTGTCATCTTAATTAGACCCAGGCAAACCATGCACATCCCTGTTTATTTTAATGGCATAATATGGTTCTTTGGGATGCCCTTGTAGATTGTGACGTATGATTATTCAACATGATAATCAACTGTACTTAATTGAAAAGCAAAAGGCTAAAGTAGGGCAGATTTCCCTTCAAAATAGGTGATATTCTGAGTGTGATACACATTTTTCTTACATTTAAACAGAATCTGGAGTTATACTTTATTCTTATAGCATGAGTGGAGTATTTTTCAGAGATTGGACGAGTTATTTTTAGATGGTATCTGCCAGAATCCCCCAGCCAACATGGATAATTCTGGCCAATATCCTACATAAGGGTTGCATAGGGTAAATCTCTACGTGTGAAATTATGAATCATAGAATCATAGAATCATAGAACTGCAGAGTTGGAAGAGACCACGAGGGCCATCCAGTCCAACCCCCCTGCCACGCAGGAAATCTTGATCAAAGCATCCCCGACAGATGGCAATCCAGCCTCTGTTTAAAGACCTCCAAGGAAGGAGACTCCACCACGCTCCAAGGGAGTGTGTTCCACTGCCGAACAGCTCTTACTGTCAGAAAGTTCCTCCTAATGTTGAGGTGGAATCTGTTCCTAGAGCTTGCACCCATTGCTCCGTGTTCCAGTCTCTGGAGCAGCAGAAAACAAGCCTGCTCCATCCTCAGCGTGACATCCCTTCAAATATTTAAACAGGGCTATCATATCGCCTCTTAACCGTCTTTTTTCCAGGCTAAACATACCCAGCTCCCTAAGTCTCTCCTCATAAGGCGTCGTTTCCAGACCTTTCACCATTTTAGTTGCCCTTCTCTGGACACGCTCCAATTTGTCGATATCCTTTTTGAATTGTGGTGCCCAGAACTGGACACAGTATTCTAAGTGAGGTCTGATCAAGGCAGAATAGAGTGGCACTATTACTTCCCTTGATCTAGACACTATACTTCTATTGATACAGCCCAAAATCACATTGGCCTTTTTAGCTGCCGCATCACACTGTTGGCTTATGTTCAACTTGTGGTCTACTAGGACTCCTAGATCCCTTTTGCACATAGTCTCATTCAGCCAGGTCTCTCCCATCCTATATCTATGCATTTCATTTTTTCGCCCTAAATGCAGTACTTTACATTTCCCCGTATTGAATTTCATTTTGTTAGCTTTGGCCCAGCTCTCCAGTCTATCCAGGTCATTCTGAATTTTGATCCTGTCCTCTAGGGTATTAGCTACTCCTCCTAATTTGGTGTCATCTGCAAATTTGATAAGTATGCCCCTAATTCCCTCATCCAAGTCATTGATAAAGATGTTGGATAGCACTGGGCCCAGGACAGAACCCTGTGGCACCCCACTGGTCACATCTTTCCAAGACGAAGAGGAGCCACTGCTGAGCACCCTTTGGGTTCGGCCGGTCAACCAATTACAAATCCATTGAACAGTTAACTTGTCTAGCCCACATTTTACAAGCTTGTTTGCAAGAATGTCATGGGGAACCTTGTCAAAGGCCTTCCTGAAATCAAGGTATGCGATGTCCACAGCATTCCCTTCATCTACCAAGCTGGTAACTTTATCAAAAAAAGAGATCAGATTAGTCTGGCATGACTTGTTTCTCTGAAACCCATGTTGACTTTTTGTGATGATGGCATTGACTTCTAAATGTTCACAGACTCTCTGTTTAATGATCTGCTCTAGAATCTTCCCTGGTATTGATGTCAGATGCCTTGATTGTGTTTGCTGTTGCCGCAACAGGTGATCCTGTCAAAGCCTTGACTGCTCTCTGGAATCGGAAAATAGCCAGGGAGGTAGACACAATTGCTACTAAGCCTCCTCTCCCATGGGGTGGAGCCAAGTGAGCCAGACAGAGTGGGACAGATATTAGAGTAATGATGGCGGAAGACTCAGGGCTTTACTAGACAAACCTCCATAAATGTTTCTTGCCTACCATATTTTGAAGTATTTTCTCTGCTGACAAAAGAACCCATCTCATCAAACTGACCTGTAATTTCAAGAAAAGGCAGCCCCAGTATTAATGGAGAATGAATAGAGCTCTGTTTACTTCCACATCTGTGATCTTGGTGATTCTTGCAAGATGTGAGTGCAGTAAAATTTTAAAATACACAAAAAGAAAGACACAAAACATACACATAAGCACAAAAACACACTTTAAAACGTAAAAGTAAACTGGGGAGGTTCATGAAAAGAGCGTCCCCTACCTGGCTTCCCAATAATGTGAAACTGACTCTCTCTCTTTCTGTCTCTCTCTGGGTTTTCTTCGCAAACAAAGATTCAGGAAGGACTCATCCCGCGCTTTCTGCAAGCACGCTGACGACTAAAAAGGCCAATCTGAGATAAACATGTCCGGTTGCAGAAAGCAAAGCAGAAGGCCTCCTTGGGTGATGATTTTGGGTTGTGATTCTTTCTGTGTTGTCATTTCTCTTCAAGACTTGTTCGGCGTGAGTTCTCAAATAAGGCTGCAGCATTGTGGATAATGCGTCTCCAAGCCTACCGATGTGAAGCCATGGTGGACCATTGTTGGTGATCAATTTGGCTGAGCCTGAGATGTTGTTTCAGGGAGTCCTTGTATCGCTTTTTTGGAGCGCCCCTCTTACGCTGACCATGGCGAATTCACCATAGAGTACTATTTTTGGGAGGCGATGGTCCTCCATCCTAGAAACGTGCCCTGCCCAGTGCAGCTGTGTTCTCAATATCATGGCCTCACTGCTCGTGATCCCTGCTTGCTCAAGGACAGCAACATTCGTCACATAGTCAGTCCAGTGTATATTTAGGATTGTGCATATACAGTGCTGATGAAAGCATTCGAGGAGTTGAAAGTGTTGGTGATAGGTGATCCATTTTTCAGACCCGTAAAGGTGAATAGACAGTACAGTGGCTCTATACACACTGATTTTTGTGCTTCGCCTCAGGTGTTTGTTACTCCAGACTCTTGTAAAGTCTTCCAAATGTGCTATATGCCTTTGCTAATCTGTGATCGATCTCTTTGTGAATCTTGGAATCTGAGGAGATGCTGCTTCCCAAATAGGTGAACTGCTGAACAGACTTAAGCACAGATTGGTAAAATATATACTGAGATCCTGTGTTAGAAAGCGTATTGTCATAGTTCCACTATGGTGGAACTATAACACCTTTGCCCTCTGCCCTCCCACAGGATCCATCTTTTCCCTGGAGAGGCATACTCTCCCACAGTCATATAGTGGCCAGTGGAGAGTGAGGCAGATGGCTGAGAAGCATTCGCTATATAACTATAGCCAGGTACACAATGACAACATCATCTTCCAGGACTTCCAGAGAAGCCCAGGAGGTATCTGAGGATGCCTTTACCATTGTACCTCTGGCTATCACAGGGTGAAGAAAATGCACCTCAAGCTTCCCAAAGCCCTCGGACCCCATTAAAAAAAATTCTGGGTAATTTTCAAACAATCCCCCAACCAAAATCTTCCCCAATCCTCCCACTCTCCTACTGTTGTTGTGCCTTCAAGTTGATGCCACCTTATGGTGATCCTATCCTAGGGTATTCCTGGTAAGATTTATTCAGAGGAGGTTTGCCATTGCCTTCCTCTGAGGCTGAGAGAGTATGATTCACCCAAGGTCACATAGTCGGGTTTCAAACCCTGGTCTCCCAGAGTCCTTGCCCCCAAACTCAAGCCACTAAACCACACTGCCTCTCAAAATTAGCTGAAAATCAGCCCAAATAGAAACAGAAAGTGATGTTGCTCACTTCCTGTTTTGATTTCAGTTGATTTTTCACCAATTGGGCGGGGGGGGGGCTCTGGCAGGTTTTAAAGGTTTGAGGGGGAGGCTTGGGAGTTGGGAGAGCAAAACTGCTGCATTTTGTAGTTGGTTTGAGCTGTTTAGGTATCAGCAAAAAGTGCTCAAAATTTTTATTTCATTTTGTTTATGGGGTCTGGGGGCTTTGGCACACTAGTGCAGCCTACCAGGGGAACGGAGATGAAAATTCAGCCCCACCCCACTCTGCAGGGGTTCACCCCTTGGTTACAGCCAGACACTTGGACTAGGTGGGCCTTGTGGTCTCTTCCAACTCTGTGATTCTATGATTCTATGATTCTCAGCTGACCCCCCCATTCTCCACTGGCAACAACATGGCAATGGAGTATGTGAGGTAGCATGAAAAAACTGGGTTTTCATGGGGTGTTGGTCATTGGGTGAGAGAAGTAGAGAATTCTGCTTTCTCTGGTGACCAAAAAAAGATATATGCAGGCCATACATTGTCCTTATACTTGTGTATGTCATCAACAGGATGCCAGTTGTAATTATAGGAATGTTCTAGAACAGTGGTTCTTAATCTTTTCTTTACCAGGGACCCCCTTTAAATAGCTTTTGTTCTTGCAGACCCCCCAAGACTTAACTCAGTATTTAAAACAACGATCTCTCTCTCTCTCTGGCTTTTCTACGCAAACGAAGATTCAGGAAGGACTCATCCTGCACTTTCTGCAAGCGCGCTGATGACTAAAAAGGCCAATCCAAGATAAACTATCCGGTTGCAGAAAGCACAGCAGAAGGTCTTATTGGGTGATGTTTCCGGGTTGTGATTCTTTCAGCGTTGTCGTTTCTGTTCAGCATGAATTCTCAAATAAGGCTGCAGCGTTGTGGATAGTGTGTCTCCATGCCTCCCGACGTGAAGCCAGGGTGGACCATTGTTGGTAGTCAATCTGGCCAAGCCTGACAACAACAATAATACCTGATGATGATGAAGATGATGGTGATGATGAGGATACAGTTGTCCCTTCATATTCTCTGGAGTTTGGTTCCAGGACCCCCCATGGATACCAAAATCTGTGAATACTCAAGTCCCATTATATGCAGTGGCATAGCAAAACGGTGTCCCTTATAGATGGCAAAATCAAGGTTTGCTTTTTGGATTATTTTTTAAAGAATATTTTCAAGCCATGAATACTCAAATCTGTGAATACCAATTCCATGGATACGGAGGGACAACTATAGTACTAATAGTAGTAGTAATACAATTACACCATCCATAAAACCTTCCCTCAGAGGCACTAGAGGAGGAGAGTAAAGACTTTTCTCCTGTTTCTTCCAGCAAGTTTGTGGCTAGAGCGGATTGAATAGCAATGTGCAGGCCAAGCCAGCCAGCACCTTAGATCCTGTCACATGGCCACTCCACTGAAGGGAGGAGGTGGGCCAAGCAGCCTTCAAGCCTTCATGGACCCCCTGTGAGGGCATCGCAGACCCCTAGGGGTCCCCAGATCCAAGGTTAAGAACCACTGTTCTAGAAGATTCTCTGGACAATCTCCAGCACATTAAGTACAGCTTTCCCTGACCTCATGTTTTCCAGACATCTGGGCGTTCAACTCCATTCTAGAGATGGAAAGAATCATAGAGCTGGGAGAGACCACAAGGGCCATCCAGAAATATTTGTCACTATTTCTTTCTGGCAGAATAATGGGTTTTCCAACTCTCAGGAAATTTCCACTGAGAAGAATAGAAAAGAGGTGAGAATCTTCACACTGTGCAAAGCCTTCCAGTGAATTATTTAGTAAAGCACTTTGATAGTTTCTTAACTGCCATGACCCCATCTTATGGAATCATGGGATGTTCAATTTTGTGCTATATTTGCAATCCACTACCAGAGAGCTCTAGTGCCTCACCAAATTATAAACCCAAGATCCAATAGGATGCAGCATAGCACTTAAAGTGATATCAAAGTGCTATAAAAGTCCCATCCTTGGGGAAAAGAAATGAAATTATTGATATCTTGATCACTCTGTAGTGTGAAAGAGACTTGAGTCAGAAGTAACAGTATGATAGAAACACACCCACTACAGTCAGACCCCTGTATCTGCAGGGGTTCAGTTCCTGGGCTTACAGTGGATACCCAAAATCACAGATGATAGTGAACCCTATTAAAATAAAGGACATCCAGTATGAACATAACATAGAGTTGTACTGGAGGGCCTAGAAGATTCCTAGAGAGGACATCTCTCTAGACATTTTCCAGTGTGACCCTATGGTATGTGTCCTTGTTTTTTCAGCCATGGGTAACTGAAACCACAGATATTGGTTCCATAGATATGGGTGTCCAACTATATATCATGGCAGTAGGACAGTGATGAGGAATGTCAGAGGGTCTGAAGGCCAAATTTCTGTTCCCATTAGCTCGACCAACCTGGAAATCTGTAAAAATACCATTCCCAAACCTAACCATAAGTCCACTTTTCTTTTTTTAAAATTGGGGAGGGTGGAGCCCCTCCAGCACTGGAGAAGACTACAAGTCCCTGGTAAGACTAATTCCTTAGTGCCCTGTAGTAAATTCAAAATAGTAATAGGAAAAAAATGTGTTTTTAAAATACCAATAACAGTAATCACTGCAGTTTTGGTCATCGTTCTCAGTAGTCAGCACGTAATTTGGCTTTGCAGCAATTTACAAACAGTAATAATGATGTAAATGTTTGTGTACAGAATGAACAACTGTCATGGGCAATAACCTTCCATCAAGTTATGAGCTTAGCAACCCTTATTCAGCATTTTTATTTGAAATTGGAGCTAGACAATTTAAATCATAGTCCCACATTTCCCCCTTTTATTAAGGAAATTAAAATGTGGCTGGGGATGTAATCTACCAAGCTCCAAAGTATGCTTGGATTGATTCTAATTGCACCCCCTTGAAAGATCAAGAGGTAGCCATGGTAGTGCCCGAAGTCATTCACATGATGATCTTACGGTATATCTGCACTTTAGAAATAATGCAGATTGACAGCACTTTAAATGCCATGGCTCCAGCCTACAGAATCCTGGGGTTTGTAGTTGTGTGAGACACCAGCACTCTTTGGCAGAGAAGGCTAAAGACCTTGTAAAACTACATATCCCAGGATTCCATGGGATGGAGCTACAGTGTTTAAAGTGGTATCAAACTGCATTATTTCTACAGCATAGATGCACCCTTACTAGCATAGAAACCTGAAATGGGAAAATGGGAGCAGGTCATGTGATACCATAGATCAGAAG
Source organism: Gambelia wislizenii (assembly GCA_030847615.1). Classification (NCBI taxonomy): domain Eukaryota; kingdom Metazoa; phylum Chordata; class Lepidosauria; order Squamata; family Crotaphytidae; genus Gambelia; species Gambelia wislizenii. The sequence goes on from JAUMIR010000004.1 coordinate 318,849,425, forward strand.
ACGCTGGGTGCGTCTATACGATTAAAAAAAATCCATTTGGGGGGTAAAAAATATGAATAGGCAGCCGTTCGAATGCATACGATCCACCTACACAATTTTTTACCCCCCTAAATCTGTATGAGCCCCCTTCCCCAGCTGGCTGGAGCGAGCAAGCCAAGCGGCAGTTTTAAATCTCCTGCCGCTTTTTTTTATTTATTTATTTAAAAAGGTACCTGCTTTGTGGACATTCGGTTTTCCCTATTGACAAAGTAAAATAAAAATAAATACATATAAAATTCATGGACTTACCAGACTCTCGCTTAGCCGGGAATCCAACATAGCGGCCGCTTCCAATTCCCCTCCTTGCTAGCCCCGCCCCCTCTTCTCGGCCAGCCAATCAGATTACACTGCCTTTTCGTATGTGTGCGAACAGGGCATACAGACTATCAGCCATTCGAACGGCTGTACGTATTTTATGCCGAGATCCGCTAATCCTCCAGAACACTGAATCCATGTAGTTTATGGGGGATTCACTAGCCCCCCTTCTGAATTACACGCATGAATCCGAACGGCTGTGTATATGGAAGAGCGATCTTCTGAACGACGTACGTATTTTTTTTACCGTGTAGACGGGACCACTGTCAGGATGCTGAGGCTGTCCTGACAGGACCAGCTCAGAACTCCATGGCTACCATGACATTCATGGGGCTGTCTCAGTACATGGTTGTTCTGACACACCTGGTAGGTCATACCTTGTACCAGGTTTTTGCAGCTGAGCTGATGGAGGAAGATCTGGTTTGCGAGGGTGATGCAATAACCCCATTGTCATGGTCAGATCATTTTCTTGTGAAGTTTGGTTTGGTGGTATCAGGGCCCTCCTGTAGGGGTGAATGCCTGATTAAGATTGTCCACCACCACCACCCCCGAGTTTCTTCGGGAATACTTCTGATTCCAAAATGCTCTGCAGGATTTTCTGCCTGACAGCTGGTGATTCAGTCAAGGCCTTGGTAGCTTTATGGAACCATGAGATGGAAAGGCCCACCAATATAATTGCTTCTAAGAACCCAATCCCGTGTTGTGGGGCCCATAATTGACCTTTTTATAAAGAAGTTCTACAAGTAATACCTTGTAATAAGGTAATGAAGCAGGCTAGATGATGGCTAGAATGTAGGTAACATACAGTAGATCATGGAGCAAATGCAGGTTGAATCTCCCTTATTTGGAATTCTGAAATCCAAAATATTTCAAAATCCAAAATTGTCCATATTAGTTGCTGAGATAGTGATACCTTTGCTACTGATGGTTCAGTGTACACAAACTTTGTTTCATGCACAAAATTATTAAAAACATTGTATATAAAATTGCCTTCAGGCTATGTGTATAAGATGTACAGTATATGAAACATAAATGAATTCTGTGTTTAGCCTTGGGTCCCTTCTCCAAGATATCTCATTATTTATATGCAAGTACTGTATTCCAAAATCCAAAACATTCCAAAATCCAAAATCCCTCTGGTCCCAAGTATTTTAGATAAGGAAGACTCAACCAATCTGACCAAAGATCAGCAAAAACTCTTTATCATGCTTATTACAAGGCAGTGAATTTGGCAAAAAAAGAAAAAGCCATACTGTCCAGGGTCACCATAAGTCGGAAACAACTTGAAGGTACACAACAACAACAACTTAGTGCAAATCTGCACTTATATATACACCTTTGTAGAACTGAACAGAAGTAGTTCAGTTCCTATGTATTTTAATAGTAATGAAAAGATCTTTACTATCCCTTGGGGTTCCTTCCCTACCCCAGTGCTTGTAATTGCAAAGATTTTTTATTGGGTGAATGATTTGTAACACACAATAATATGCAGTCTTCTTTGGTGGTATTATCTTGAGAGCAAGGCACCGTCTTAATGATGTTTATGCTTGTAAAATAAAGCATCATAAAAATGCAAGCAGTAGCACATGGTGATATTTCCTTTCTTGCAAATCACTCGCAGCAAAAACTATTCCTTTGCTGGCCTGAGCAGATAGGTTCATGAGATTCCCCACCACCACCTACAGAAACTCTCTTATAATCAACTTGTGGAATTGCTGCCAAAAGATATGATGCTGGTCACCACCAAAGAGATAGTGTCAGAGGGTATTTTGATATTTGGGGTCAGTGGGTAAAATCCTTCTCTCCGTTATCACTATGTTTTGTTTACAGCATGTGGAGAATGACTACACATCCTCATCAGAACCACTGAGAAACTGTTGTTGTTGTTGTCATTGTCATTGCTTCTGTCATTGCTGTTGCAGGACTTCACACACATTAGCATTGTAGAAGCTTAACTACCCTGTTCTGTATTGTTTAAAATGTATTCATTGTACTGGTGAATCCATTTTCCACCTTGTATGTGAGTGCAATCCCACCTTTGCTTCTCATGATGGTCTTGTGATCATTCCTTTCATCTGAAAAAAAAAATAGTTCATGAATGAAGTCAGTGAAGCTCCATCCTTCATTTTCAGTGAAGTTGATTAGTTATCCTACTTCAAGGAGGAAAAGGGCAACCAGGTCAATCTCCCAGTCTCATACTTCAGCTCTAGAAACTGGTAGACAGCTGCCCTTTGCTTAGTGCTGTGTTTCAGGTGAGGGGGGGATACACATCTCAGCGCGATGGCAGAGGAGGATAGGTAACTTGTGACTACACGGCCTTTATTGAGCCAGAGGCTCAATATGTATGACAGACATCCCAAAACATTTATGTGACCTATCCCTACTGCCATCTGAAAAACTGCTGGGTTGGAAGCAGTTTCCCCAGCCTGTGTTTGCTGAGGATGATGGCAGCTAAAGTCCAAATATCTGATGGGTGCAGGTTAAGGACGGCTAGCTCAGTGCATGGGGTACCCCATTTCTTTCTCTGTCCCAGCATGCTAATGTACAAAGTGAGATCTTTTGCATAAGGCACAAGCCAAATCCATAACCTAGAAATGCTGCTTTTGGGGGGACTACAACTCCCAGAATCCCCCAGCCATACTTTAGGCTGCTGTCCAGTGGGTTGTGGGAGTTGTACTCCCCAAAGGCAACATTCCCAAGCTCTGGCCTAACCTAATTAGTCTTTAACATAGCCCTCTCCTGCTAGTTTAATGTTCCAATCTAATAATGCTTATAATGGGAGAAATTGCAGACAAGGGCCTAAATCCTGTTGTTAATTCCAAGTGGAGTAAAGCCATTGAATCTACTGGATATCCTTACATGTTGGCTCACTATTCAACAATTTAGTTTGTTGGTCTATTCTGGTTGGGACTAAGGCTTGTCTATATGGGCAATATATCCTGTCTTGCCCCCATTTCAGAGCCCTGCAATCCATACGACACAGGGCATTTGACCCGTTCTGCCTCCAGGCAGTCCTCACCACCTCAGGGCAGATTCAGGGCTGAGGGGAGGGGGGGAGGCAGAGTAGGGCCTGATGCAATGTTTTAGAATAATACCTTTTTAAATCCATTTCTGCTGGGAGGAAATGGATCGGGCCCTGTGGGACTGCAAGAGCCCATCCCAGCAGGCAGACTTTCGCTGAAGCTGCCAGTCTGCCTTGCTCTCAGGGGAAGCAGGAAAGAGTCCCTCAGTATGTGACCAAGGATGATCACATGCAGGGGGCCTTGGTCACATGTTGCCTTCCGAGACAGCAAGAGAAATGGTGGCAGAGGCATGCCTGTCAGGACCATCCCGTTTCATGGAGGGAACAGGGAAGACATGGGCATGAGCCACAGCCAGGATACACCAGTGGGTAGCCAGCATATCCTGGCTTGTATGCAGCAGGATTCCAGCCAAGATGTAATACCGCTTCTGGAGATAGATGGATATGTGGATGGATAATTAGGAGAAAGAGTTCTCTGTAATTAAAAAAAAATGTGGATATTGCATTCTGACTATTTTTCATTCCCAATAAGAACATTGTTTGACTGTTTTTGTGAATTTTGCTCCTTTGGTTCAATATGGGTTAAATTTAGGTTAATCCATGATGGATACTCTGTAACAGAAATTCTGTTGGGTTCCATACATTACCCTGGGGAAGAAGTTGGACACTTTTCTCTGATGCAGAACAACCACATTCAAGTCTAGATAATGGGAGTGGCATTCCTCATGTAATGACATTGCTCACAGATGTGCATTGTGCATGGGGCTGTGCATGTGGGTGTGCGTTCCATTGCACATTTGGTGTTTTGGTCCAGTTGCACAATGTTGCCCTTCAATACAAGGGTTATACTGCAGAATTAATGTACAGATCTACATGTGGAGGTTTACACTACACAACTCTGATGTAGGTTGTTGACCCCAATGTCTTTTTCTTTAGTGAAAGGGGGGTGTCAGTTTGAGCCATGATGTTGGAGAAAGAAGAATTCACTCTTTCCCCCCATTTCCCCCTGCCCCCACATGTACCCCATGATAAAAAAAGACTATAGAATAAAAGAGAGGCACAATAGGTATACCACTCCATGGGCTGCCAATTAGTTTCCTGGCAAGGTACAAAGCGTTGGTTGTTACCTGTAAAGCCCTACATGGTTTGGGTCCAGGTTAACTACAGTATTGCTTTGTCCCATATAATCTGCCCCGTACACTCAGGGGACATTTACTTCACTCAGCCAGGACTAGGTTGGGAACAGTCACCCGGAGGACTTTCTCTTCAGCCACCCCTAGACTGTGGAATGACCTGCTGGAGGAGATTCAACAGCTGAATACCCAGTCCAAATTTAAAATAGCATTAAAGACCAGTCTCTTCCACCAGGCCTATCTAGATGATTTTTAAATTGTAAATTTTAAAATATTTGAATAAGTATTAGTTTTATTTGTTCCTTTAAATTGATATTATGTGTTTTAATGGGTTTATATGTTTTCAACTGACAATGTATTTTAACTGATTAACTGACATTAGATTTTGTGTGTTAATCTGGTGTTCCCCACCTCGATCCATGGGGAGAGGTGTGTAAGAAATACAGTAAACATTGTTACTGTTATTTCCACTCCCTGCATAGAAGTGAAGATTTGGAGGAAAAGATTTGGATGGCAGTTGTGATATAGGCAAATAGGCTATCTATGTTCCCTATCATCCTGCCCCAACCAAAGCTGCTTCCAACCAAAGAAAATATACATTTTAGGGATCTGATCCCATGACACATCCAGTTGAACTTTTAGATGTGCTTTTAGAATCTCCATCTCTTCTTGCTTCTTGCACCAGCTGAATGCTGTTGATTTCTGAAACAGTGCCAAAGCTGATTATCACAACTGTGTCATCCCTGGATGCTGCTGCAGCAGCACTGAAGAAAGCAAAAATCCATGTTTGGAATTATTAGGAAATGAACCAGAGGGATAATGCAGGTATTACTGGCTGTAAAGCATGGGTTTTAAGATACTTCACTTTGGACACAGCTTGGAAAATTCACATTCTTGGAGTACAACTCCAAGTTCAAGAAAATGGACATGCTGTCTGGGCAATTCTGGGAGCAGTAGTAAAAAAAAATAAATTCTCCAGGTTCTGCTTTGCATGTTGCTTTAAAATGCCACTATTATACTGGCAGATTATGCATGGGTGTATATTGTGAACAGACACACACTGTACACTGCACATACAGAATTGGCTGCACATTCATTCATGCATTTGGGGTCTTGGTTCAGTTGCATAATACTGCCATTCAACACAAGGGTTGCAGAGCGCAATTAATGCCTAACTCCTTTTGCCAGGGTTTATGAAATGCAACCCTCCAGAGCTTGTGCAGAGTTCAGGCACAAGCACTGTGATGCAAGGAACTTACTGTCTTCCAGCTGTAGCAAAGATTCAGCAGAGTAACAGGAACAGTACATCAAGAACCTGCCTCTAACAACTAACTCCACAGACTGAGCAACCCACACAGTGTGTGCAAAGCTTCATGGTTTATATAGACCCAAATTGGCTGATGCAAGTCTCTGAAATTGCCTAGTCATTGCAACAGGTGCATCAGATCTAGCCATGAGCTCATCTTATCCAGGTGTTCCTAATTAACTGCTGCCTTGAAATTTGGCCTTGGACAAATGGGCTTGGACATTTCAAGGCTGGCTTAGCTGAACACACTTTGGAGATTTTCAAACGTGATTTTCGGGTCTATATATTCCAAAACAGCTCTGTTGCTGCCGCGCGGCAGGGGGGCAGTTTTGAACGATGCCGTTCCTCTGCCGAACCCCTCCGTGTCACTTCCGTGACAGAATGGAGGAAGCCGCGTCATATTTCACTCACGATTGTTGCCCGTGAGTGAAATATGATGCGGCTTCCTCCACTCTGTCACAGAAGTGACACAGAGGGGTTCGGCAGAGGAACGGCGTCGTCCAAAACTGCTCCCCTACCGCGCGGCAGCAACGGAGCTGTTTTGGAATATATAGACCCGAAAATCGCGTCTGAAAATCTCCTTTGTCTCCAAGACTCCCTTTCTGTTCAGCTTCGGTAATATTCATTTCTCATATATTTGGGAAATCTACAAACCCTGACACCTTTTGCAGAGATTCACACTATACAACCCTTATATACGGTAAAATCTTAGCCTGTGCTTTCTGTTTTGCTACTATTGAGATAAGCAATGTAAAGGAGACATGGCCCATTGATACTACACAGTCATAGCACTATTGTTCCACTTTAACTGCCTTGGCTCCATCCTATGGACTTCTAGGGTTTATAGTCTGGTGAGGCTGTAGAGCTCACTGACTGAGAAGTCTAAGAAAGAAAGAAGGAAGGAAGGAAGGAAGGAAGGAAGGAAAGAAAGAAAGAAAGAAAGAAAGAAAGAAAGAAAGAAAGAAAGAAAGAAAGAAATTATGTAAAAAAATTCCCTAAACTGCAAATCCCAGGATTTCATAGAATGGAACAATGACAGTTAAAGTGGAACCATAGCACTATAACTGTGTAGTGTGAAAGGGCCCCTTGTCAGAGCACTGGGACTTTTTGATCAGCCGAGATGCTGATATTGTCTGCCTGCCCCACCACCACCACCATCCCTGTTTCCTTTGAGTTTAGCTGCAATTTTCACTCTGACTGGAACATGGATTTTCATAACAACCACATATTGGTGCAAACCATCCCCTGTTGAAATATATAGGTTTTTTTGGGGGGGGGGGGGTTGGGGGTTTTTGAATGACTGGTAGCTTTACAAAAGACCTGATCTTAGCAAAGATGAAAACAGCAAGTACTGGTTTGTTGGTATGGATCTACATAGTGGGCCTGCATTTTGGGGCCCATGTCCTTTGGGGACGTGGCTATGAGGTCCACTTTTAAGAGCATTTGAATTTCTAAATTTGTGACTATACCACCAAGTGGGATCCTAGAATCACAGGATCAGTAAGGCCATGTCCTTCATTGGCTGTAAAGTGGAAAGTGACTACCAAAGCCAAGGAGTGAAACTGAACTAAACCTTAGGAAAATATTGTAATGGGAAATTTATGTTCTTGATTTTGGTCACCTCAGTGCTGTACACTAGAGTTGATTCACAAATATAGTTCAATCATATGTATCCTACATATCTGAAGGAATGTGCTCTCTCAGATGAACCTACCTGTATTGAAATCTTCTGGGGAGAACTGCTCTCTGTCTGACTACCCTCACAGGTACAGTACATTTGGAGGGAACACAGGAGATGGCCTTCTCAGTGACTGCCCACAGACTCTATAACTCCCTTCTCAGATAGGCTAGACCAGCATCTTCTTTGCTATCTTTTCACAAGCACGCACAAGCTTTGTTGTTGTTGTTGTTGTTGTTCCAGAAGGCCTTTGAAAATTGATTTTTCAGAGGAAACAGACCTTCTTTAGTGTGCTGGACTTTTCTTTTTTGTTGTTGATTCAGTTTGTTTTTAACTAGCTTCACTTTTAAGATGGCTTAATTGCTTTGTCACTTTTGTATCCTGTTATTTGTTTCAACTGCTGTAAGCTGTCTTGAGACCCAAACTAGGAAAAAATGAGGGAAATAATTATTCTCCAGCTATGAAATATAGAGAAATCAGTTGAGAAAGAGAAAGAGAGAGAAAGGAACCACCATTAGTGGAAAACATAACAACATTAATCTTCTGTAATAAATCTGTCATGAGAGTGTACTATTTTCAATTACAGGTAGGAAGGAATCCAGTACTTGGAAGATTCCTTATATAAAAAGCAAATATTTTGCACATTTAAAAAATTAGCATGCCAAGAAGAAGAATATATTAGAAGCTTCTCTTACAACTGTGAGGACAATTTTTTAATATTTTTTTTAGGATATTGTTTTTGATGTGAATAAACATTCACATGTAAAGGTCATGGTCATGTTCAATGGTTATGTTATGTATCAATGGTTGTTAACCTTTTCTTTACCAGGGACCTCCCTGTAAATATCTTTTGTTGCCATGGCCCCTCCGATACTTAATTCAAGATTTAAAACCCTAGTACTAATACTAATACTAATACTAATACTAATACATGATGATGATGATGATGATGATGCAATTAAACCACCCATTAAACCTTCCCTCACAGGCACTGGAGGGGGGAGGAAGACCTTTCTCCTGCTTCTTTCTGCAAGTGTGTGGCTGGAGTGGATTGAATGGCAATGTGCTGGCCAAGCCAGCCAGCCAGCTTTTGCCTTGGCTCCTGTCACATGGCTGTTCCACTGCAGGGAGGAGGTGGACCAAGTAGCCTTCAAGCCTTCACAGACCCCTTGTGAGGAGGACACTGTGGCCCCCTGGGGTTCCATGGTCCACAGATTAAGAACCACTGTTATGTACTGTTACGCTAGCACAGTAAGCAAGAAGTTGCTATGTCACATTATTGTGCAACTGATCACACAATGGGTGGTACAGCCATAGGCTCCCCTCTTGCACAAGTGTCCTCTTCACTCATTGCAGAACATATAAACAATGCAAACCAATGGCTTATGTCTGTGTCACAGGGCTTGCACAACCCTGAATAGGCTACCACATTATCTCAAACTCCTTGTGTAACAACAGCTATGCCAGGTCAAGTCACAGCAGGAATCCAGCCCAAATATCCCACCTGAAGTCTAAACAATGAGAAGTCACAGAGATTTTGCCATTAGGATTGTTTTCTTTTTAATGAGCATTCAAGCTATCCTCCATCCCAAATGCTACATTCTGCTAGGTGATATAGCACAGTGGTGGGGTTGCCAATTATGTACCCTGGTTCTTTGTAGTTTGGGACTTTATATTTGAATGCATACAGACAAATTGTTATTGCATGAAAAAAGTACCCAGTGTTTATGGATGTGCATAGATATAGGATGGGGGCAGGGCCGGTTTAACCTGTCTGCCAAATCAGCATTGGCAGGGGGCCCCGAGGTCAAGAGAGGGCCCCGTGTTGGCCTCCTTAATCTGACGAAGGAACAGCCAGGAGACAGCCGGGAGGAGCCCCCTCTTACCCTCCTCCTCCAAAAACCTCCTGCTGGCTTTTTAAAACAAACAAACAAAACAGCCTCTCCAAAACTAAAGAGAAAGAGAAAGAAACAGCAGCCCTCCGTGGCAGAAGCTGGAGGGAGAGGCACGTCGGAGAGGGTGAGTGTGTATGAGAGAGAGAGACAGGGAATTTGAGGGTTGTCTCCCTCAGAAAGGGCTTCTTTCTTCCTTTCTTGCCCATGTGCCTTCAAGTAATATGGGGGCCCCAAAGTAAAGCATTGCAGGGGGCCCCAAAATTCCTTAAACCAGCCCTGGATGGGGGAGACCTGGCTGAATGAGCCCTGTTTAAGTATTTGAAGGGATGTCACGCTGAGGATGAAGCAGGCTTGTTTTCTGCTGCTCCAGAGACTGGAACACGGAGCAATGGGTGCAAGCTCCAGGAACAGATGTTCCACTTCAACATGAGGAGGAACTTTTTGACAGTAAGAGCTGTTCGGCAGTGGAACGCACTCCCTCGGAGCGTGGTGGGGTCTCCTTCCTTGGAGGTCTTTAAACAGAGGCTGGATGGCCATCTGTTGGGGATGCTTTGATCATGATTTCCTGCATGGCAGGGGGTTGGACTGGATGGCCCCCATGGTCTCTTCCAACTCTGCAATTCTATGATTCTATGATCCTACACTGGGGGTTCCATAGAGTAAACTTCCACACATGAAGTTATGCATTGTGCTATGCAGCCCTTGTGTTGATTAGCAACATAGCACAATTGAACCAAGTCCCTATGCACAATGCACATCACATACACTATGCATCCTTGCACAATGCACCTCCATGCACTCCATGAACAATTCTTCTTCTACAAACCTGAAATGAATGCAGCAGTTCCATATTGGATGAAAATGTACAGCCACTTCCATATGTGAACTTAGGTATGTGTAAGACACCAACAGTAACCTGTCCGATGTCCTATTATATTTCATGTCTCTTTAACTGAGCAGAGAAAGCAATGAAGAATTAATGTGGTTACTGAGCTTAGTACAGTCTGGCTTTCCTGGCTTAACAACCACATCAGTGAAATGGCATTGGCATCATAACGCAGCACCATTTCAAAATCAGCAGAACAGCTGCAAACTAAATGTGTGCAACGGAAGTGAAGTATGCCTCCCTGTTACTGGATAGCCATTACTGCACAGATTAAAACAATAATCACCTTTTAGATGCATTTGGAAACATCAGTGTGGGTTTCTGAGGGTCTCCAGATGGCTGTATAACATGTCAGCAGGAAAAAAACGGAGAAACTACATAGTAGAGGGGATCATATCAAATGATATCATTAAAGTCTGAATGTGGCTGTTTGCATTCAAACCTGGTTCTCTTGTGGTAGCTAATGGTAGGCACCACAAGTGTCAATATCTTTGCTGCTGGAACTCAAAGCACACTGAGATTGTAAGCTACATTTTTCACACCGAAGAAATGCCTGCTCAGCCAAACAGGATTTTTTGCTGCCTTTTAAAATTTGAGACAACCACCACCATCACCATGACATCAAGCAAAAATGCATGGAAAAGTGCTCTTGCAATGGAAGGAAAGACAGTACTGCTTGAGAAACTCAAGTCCAAGTTTCTCAGATAGAACTACCACTCCAGCAAAGTGCCTTGTGGTAGCCTCTCCTCATAAAGGTGTTGTTTTTTTTAATTTTAACTCCCAGGATCTTGCAGATATTTTGGCTAGTGCCATGCTGGCTGGGGGACTGTGGAGTTGTTAAACAAGAAGTAACTTTTTTGAAAAAGTAACCTTTCCTAAGTTCTGGATCTCAGGGCCAGTCTAGATGAGGAAATAAAATGTTAATTGGGGTGCAGAAACATCAATTCGCAGCAGCTGTCATCTGTCTCAATGTTTTTTTGGCAAGATCACTAGTGTGCAAGGCTCTCCGTGTTTCCTGTTCACACAGAGGCATGCCAGCAAATCAAGATGGTGACCGCGAATGAATTACTCACTGTTTCATACTCCCCAACTTAGCCAACCAATATTTTAAAAAAAACTAACTCCAAGGTGCAGAAGAACAATCTTCTGCTTAAATTATTTTTTTAAAAGGAAAGAAAGCCTACTTCATTGCCTCAGCGCACAATCCCTATGGCAACTATCTAACATGGCAGTTCCGTGATCTGCTGTCTTACCAAGCTCCACCCCTGTGCATGTCCAACCAATCAGCTGTCCTCGTCAGCAACATGATGCAATGCAATTCAGTTGTCCTAACAGGCGAGGGTACACATTTCTGTTGGGGTTTTTAAAAAACTTGGGGAAAGTCCCTGAGGCTTCTGTGGTGGACTTTCCCTGACTTTTGCTCCCCCTCCCTCTGAAAAGGACAGAACGCTGTGGGATCCCATTTGGACACATGGGATTCCCTGTGGATTCTAAGAGGGTGTTTTTTTTCCCCACCTTCTGGATTAACCTTCAGTTGGCCTAGCCCAGCTGACAAGACACAAGATGACAAGATGTACAGATTTGTCCTGGAGCTGCCATTTTAATGTCCCACAATGCTCCTGATGGAAAGCTGCTCTGTAGCATTGTGGGAAATTCTAGCATTTTTTTTTTCTCCAGAGGGTGGCAGAGCAATCTTTAGCAGTGGGTCTTGCTGAGATAGAATCATAGGGTTGTGCAACAGGAGGGGATCATCACAGCTGTGCCATCACAATTATTGTACAAGCTGAGTGCACAGCATGGCCATCATTAAATAGTCAGATGTACGACAGCATGGCACTTTGTGGAATGGGTTGCTCTGGTTCAATGACAGTAGAAGGAATGGCTCTACTGTCTCTACTGGAAGTGGGGGTGAAATGGCTCCCAACAGACCCACAGAGCACTGGTAATCCAGAACAGAGGACAGTGGAAAGTCATGGGTGCCCTGTATCATACTGGAAAAATGTTTCCAGCTTTGGTGATACCCCATTGTGTGGTGAGAGTCCCTATTTCACAATAGGACATCTTGCATGGGACCCCGCTATTTGAAGGAAATGCAAACATTCTCTGTGTTGTATCAGATAGGATAGCTACAGGTCACCCATGATATATTAGACCATAAAATCATGCTGGATGACCTAGAAAATGCCTAGAGAGGACGCCTCTCTAGGCATTTGGGGTAACTCTATGGTAACTTCCAGTGGAAGTTGACCATTGAGTCATGCTGGGGGACCTCCTGATGCCTAGAGAGATATGCCCTTTTCCTTGATCACAGGTAAGTGAAACCACAGGTACCAATCCTGCATAAACAGAGTGCAACATGTACATATGAAAACTATTACTTGGTCTTGCAGTCATCAGGCAGTAAACCTGTAAGTTTTTAATTGGTACTTTTGGAAGCTTTCTCTTATTTGGAGACGTGGAAGTACACTCATGTATCTAACAAAATTGAGGAAGGCTTTACATAATGAGTTTCCTTGACTAGATTTACACCTTCAGCTATCGATAGTCGCAGATTTTGAACTACTCAACATTAACTATGAGATGATCCTTTATTGGGATTAATGAACTACAGGGCGTGAGAGATAAATCTGAGTGTCCTGCCCTGTTAATTAACTTGAGATTTATTAATTTATCAAGACTCCCGAAACAAGCATGTTTAATTGCCCTCTTTATTAATCCTTCTGAGAAAGCTTTAGCATTTTAGTGGCATTTCAATGAGACTTCCAACGAGATATGGTGTCAATTAAAAGTCAGGTGGTATTTTTACAGTGCCCGTTCGACTCTCTCACAACCCACCTACCCACACACCTTGACTAATTTCAGAAAATGTATTTTACACACCAGAAAGACATAGAAAGTACAATGGCTTTTGTTCAGAAATCTGTTTCTGTGTAATATTTCTACCAATCAAAATCCACTTTTGGAAAGCCAAACTACATATGAATCATGCTTGTGTAACCTCCCCTCTCCCTGTCTAATTAATTGTTGTTGTAATTGTTGTTACAAAATACAGCCACAGAGATTTCTTTCTCCATTGGATTATCACCAGGGGCAGAAAGAAAAGGGTGCCTCTTAATTCTTATCCTTGCAAGGTTTTCTACTAGAAAAACTGAGTTTTCAGATCTTCAGACAGTGGCAGCTGGTGGATACAAGTCAAGGATGCAACAAATCTACTCTGAGTTCTAGTCTAGCCTTTAATGAAACTACCTAAGATCCTGAACCCTGTCCCTGAATTATGTTCAGTACCTTGGATATCTCCTTGTTCTATAATACCTGTATAATCTATACCAGTGGTTCTTAACCTATGGACCACAAACCCCCAGGGGGTCACAACGTCCTCACAGGGGGTCCACAAAGACTTGAAGGCTGCTCAGCCCACATGACAGGAGCCAAGGGAAAGGCTGGCTGGCTTGGCCTGCAATCTACTCTAGCCATGAATTTACAGGAAGAAGCAGGAGAGAAGTCTTCCCTCCCTCTCCAGTACCTCTGAAGGAAGGATTAATGGGTGGTGTAATTGTATTATTGTCATTGTTAGGATTTTAAATCTTGAGTTAAGTCTTGGGGGCCCACAACAATAAAAGATATTTAAAGGAGGTCCCTGCTAAAGAAAATGTTAAGAGCCACTGATCTATAATAAAAACCAAGAGCAGATGCACTGCACCTCTGACAGGGAAGTTTTACCAAGGGTGCCTACCCTGGCCCTCATGGTGTTGTTCTTCCACTGAACTTTTTAAAAATTCAAGCAGGTTCGGGACAATTGACCAACTGCTGTGAATGGACCTTGTTACAAGCTAGGTGCTATATTTTTCTCTGTGAGGTGTTTTTCAGTTCTGTGTTTTCGTTATTTCCACCCATGCTTTTAATTCATTCCTGTTTTAATTGTTGCTCTTGTTTTATGTTTTAATTATATTATCTGTTGGAGATGCTTTGATCGTGTTTTCCTGCGTGGCAGGGGGTTGGACTGGATGGCCCTCGTGGTCTCTTCCAACTCTGCCTATGATTCTAAGATTCTATTCTGTGAGCTGTCTTAGGGCTTGTCTACATGATGAAAATACTCCTCATAGAATTTGCAGTGAATACGATCTGTCTGGACAAGATCCAAAGGGGATTTGCAATATTTGGGGGGAGGGGGGCTAAAAACTTCACAAACTGCACAGTAAAAGGATTCGCAGTTTTCCCTGAAGCTTCCTGGAAAATGTGTGTAGATGCACATTTTTTTTATTTGTAGCCACGTCAAAATTGCATCACTCTGCATTTTCACTCAATTGTCCTTTATGAGTGCATGTGCCCACTCAATTCAAATGGATGTGAATAGATGTGAATAGGCATGGGAAAGGTGCCAAATCAACTTTGCTGACAATGGGCAAAAATGTGCACCCACTAAACCGTCACATCTAGACAAGCCCTTAGTGCCATTTTGGGCAGAGAAATCCAACTAATCACCATCATCATTGCCCCAGCTGTTTTTTTTCTCCAAGGTAGAAGAGTGATTAAGGTCTATTTTTAGATTATCACACTACAGTGTTATACCACTATTACAGTTGCCCCTCCACATTCGCGAATTCAGCATTCACGGTTTTGGATATTCGCGGTTTTGGGAGGGCCCCCCCGCCCTCCCAAATCAATGACACGGGGCCTCCGGAGGCCCAATGAAGGCCCTGGGGGGGAGCGGGGAGGGGGGGCGGGGAGGCCTGGATGGGAGGGGGGAGGGCCGGGGAGGCCTTCACGGAGCCTCCGGAGGTTCCGTGAAAGTGTGGGTGGGACGGGGGATGGCCGGGTAGGCCTTCACGGAGCCTCTGGAGGCTCTGTGAATGTGCTGGGTGGGAGGGGGGAGGGCCGGGGAGGCCTTCACGGAGCCTCTGGAGGTTCCGTGAAAGTGCTGGGTGGGAGGGGGGACAGCCGGGTAGGCCTTCACGGAGCCTCCAGAGGCTCCATGAAAGCGCTGGGTGGGAGGGGGGAGGGACGGGTAGACATCCACGCGGCCTCGGGAGGGTCTCCTGAGGCCCCATGAAGGCCTAGGAAGGGACTGGGGAGTCTGGAGAAAACAACTATGGGACTTCCGGAGGCCCCATGGTTGCTTTGCCGGGGGAGGGGGAGGGCAATCATTATTCACGGATTTTTCACATTTGCGGGGGTCTGGGGAACCTAACCCCTGCGAATGTGAAGGGACGACTGTATTCTACTTTAGCAGCTCTGGCTGCCTCCTGTGGAATTCTGGGGTTTGTAGTTTAGTGAGGCCTAAGAGCTCTCTGGTTGAAAGTTCAAATGTCCCTCCCTAAACTCCAAATCCCAGAATTCCACAGGAGGCAGCCATAGCAGTTAAAGTGGAATAATAGCACTATAACACTGTAGTGTGATAATCTGTTAAGTCAATGATGTGATGCGGCAGCCAAAAAGGCCAATGCAATTATAATCTACATCAATAGGAGTATTGTGTCCAGACTGAGGGAAGTAGTAATACCATTCTGTTCTGCTTTTGGCCAAACCTCAACTGGAGTGTCCAGTTCTGGGCACCACAGTTCAAGAAGGATATCAATAAGCTGGAATGTGTCCAGAGAAAACCAACTGAAGTGATAGAAAATTTGGAAACCAAACCTTATGAGGAACGACTGAGGGAGCTGAGTATTACATTTCCTCCCACAGCTTGTTTGAGGCCTGTGGAGGCTTCTTTTCCATACCAGAAGTGATTAGGGGAGTATGTTTGGGGAAAACTTTTTGTCCTTTCCGAGCTCTGACCTAAAGATACAGCCTTTACCCTGAGTAAAGAAAAAAGAATCAGCCCTGCTAATTGGTTACATTTCTATCCTATCTTTCCTCCAATAAGCTCAGAGAAATACATATGGCTTTCCTTACACACACACACACACACCAAAGTCAAGGCATACAATACTCCTAGGCCAGCCAAATTGCTTTGGCACCTGAGTTGGAAAAATCTCCCAAGCCTCTCACTCCAGCACCATTTTTGGCAGTTAAAAAAAAATACAATCATAATAGTGGAATTAAATGCCTTAACCGTTTGTCGCCCTTCCATCACACCCCAAAATCTGCCACCTGAGGTAGCTGTCTCACTCCTCCTAATGGTAGAACCAAGCCTGATTGCATTTAAATAGATATTAGACACCAACAACACACCAGAGCCTGGGGAAAAAAAAATAAGTGCTAGAGCTACTGTTCTCAGGTTCCCCAGTCTGGATGGCTACAACATCCTGATAGTTGTAGTACAAAAATGTAATTTTTACAAGCTCTGATACATGCTTATTCAATTACAGCATTGCTGACTGTCCAGCCAGAGAACATGCATTTGCTGTGCCCCTAAGTGCTCCTTTACATGTATGGAGACTTGGCTCTGGTAGTATCAAATAGACAGGTTCACAACAGAGAAAGAAAGAGAGAGAGACTGTCTTGAGCTTTCCTGCTCTCCTTTCTAATCCTGCTTGGAGATTTCATAAGGAAGGGAAATAATTATTGCTTCTTCAGTCTCCTCTTTAACTCTGGAAAGGGGAGCATGCCAAGTTCACGCTGACCACATGCCCAGTGAAATAGGGCTTGTTCAGTGGGAGTTTGAAATCTCAACTACAAGTCAGGACAGCCTGACTTCTGGCAAGAGGCTGCTCTGTTAAGTGAGGCCATAAAGGCATGATTAGAGCAGAGACACAATCTGTGAAGGCTGGAAAATGGGGTAGGAATGGGTAGCAGAGGAAAGAAAGAAAAAGGGAAGGCTGCTGTAGCTGATCTCTCCTGACAGGCGATGCCTGCGGCATCACAGAAGCCCTGGTTGTTTCAGCAACCCTTTGCAGTCCTCATTGTGGTGTAGTGGTTAAGAGAGTTGAACTGGGATTTGGGAGCTCCCCTGAGCCATGAAACTCACTGAATTGTCATATGCTCCAACGTACATACTGCGTTATTTCAAATGCCTGAAGCAGGATCCCAAACTTCATGGAATCCTCATTCTTAGGAAAACTGTACCCATGGGATATCTGCATCTCTCGCTTGTTCTAGGCTCCTACAAATTAAGAACACTAATTTATAAGTCTTTGCTCTCCACCAAAGCAGCCCCAAACTCTCCAAATAGTCAGTCAGTCTTTCTTTCTTTTTGCCTGCATTGCAGCATTCTCTCCTGAAAGAGAGTCTAACATGGACTGCCACATTTGGGACTCTTCCTCTGGTGCACTGTTTTCTTTATCAGAATGGAAGACCATATAGCCTTTTCAGGAATTAGGTGTCAGATCTGTTGAACAGGTAATATCCTCAGCAGGCCTCTGAGGGGTGTTCTGCATCTCCATGTTGTCTCCGCAGAACATGTCTGGGCATGCAAAAGAGGCTGCTTCTCTTTTGGCAATATATCTCACTTCAGCCTATCTTCCTATTGGGCAGCTTGGCCCATGTGAGTCTGAGGACTACGAAACATACTCCTATTGGTCAGGAGTGGCGGGGTGTGTTCTTAGACAGGTCACATGACCCCACTGGGACCAATCAAAAATATACACCAGAATACACCGGTTCAAACCACATGGGTCCAAGGGGTCTGAAACCCATGCCTATTGGTCAGGGGTGGGTGGTGGGTTGTGTTCTTATAGGGGTCACATGACCCATAATAGATGCCCCACCCTAAGTCATGCCTTAACAGGAAGTCCTGCCTTGACAGGAAGTCCTGCCTCCTAGCACTTCTGGGGGAGGGGCCAAAGCTCATCCATCATTCTTGACAGGTCTTTAAAAAAAACATCCTACTACTCTCCTGCAGCTCTTAAAGACATAGAAGCTCTTTGAGGAGAAAGAGGGGTTAAAACTTGACTTATTTTTTAAGGAGTCATGCATAAAATGGGTGCATAAAACCCATTGGGCAACAGAGGGTAAACCTCTGCAATACATAGAAAGAACATATAGAGAGAATGAGAGACAGCATGGTGTAGTGGTTTGAGTATTGAACTAGGATGCTGGGAAATCAGGGTTCAAATTAGTTGCACTATTGAACAGAACTTGCAGCAGATATATTGTTAGACTATAACTCCCAGAATCCCCTAGTAAATATGATCCTAAGAAACTAGCCACATGGGCTGCACAGGAGCCTAGCCAATGTGATACCCAACCATGCTGGCTGGGGCATTCTGGGAGTTGTAGTCCAAGAAACTAACTTTTCCAAGGCCTGCTAAAGAGTCAGGAGATATGATATGATCATGGGTCTCATGTGAAATGAAATCTTTGCATTTAAGAGTCTTTATTTTTTTTACATTTAAATTTCTGAGATATCAGTAAGGTTTTTTTAATTAAAGTGTAATAATGTATCATTTTTTAAAAATACTTGGCCAAGATCTTCCACCGAGACGTAGTGCAAATCTCTGGATACAGAGTTATGCATTAATTTTTCAATGCAAAATAATAGACCACTGACCACCAATAATAGCAGATTATTATTATTATTATTATTATTTCCTACCCGCTTCTCCCCAAGGCTCAAGGTGGGATACAACCTAAATTAAAATACAGTATATGACATAAAACCATTTTAAAACATGGATAAAAAACACATAGAATTAAAACAAGCATTAAAATCATTCATAGACTTAAAATACCAGTTTAAAATTCATCAACTAGGTAGGCCTGCTGGAAGAGATAGGTCTTTAGTGCTGTTTTAAATTCCATCAGTATGTTTAGCTGTCAAATCTCTTCTGGCAGATCATTCCACAGTCTGGGGGCGGCTGATGAAAAGGTACTCTGGGTGACAGTTGCCAGTCTAGTCCTGGCTGGTTAAAGCAGATGAGTAGAGGAGGAGGCGACCCTGAAACCATGTAGGGCTTTAAAGGTAATACCCAACACTTTGTACTTTGTCCAGAAACAATGGAGTGATTTTAATATTGGTGTAATATGCTCACTCCAGGATGTACCTGTAACCAATCTGGCTGCCATATTTTGAACTAATTGGAATTTCCGAACTTGGTACAGAGGTAGCCCAATGTACAGTGCATTGCAGAAGTCCAACACTGAGGTTACCAGTGCATGCACTACCATCTTTAGGTCTGCCAGTTCTAGGAAGGGGTGCAGCTAGCATATCAGCCGAAACTGAAAATAAGCACTCCTGACCATCACATCTATCTGAGCTGACATTTGAGGGGACAGATTCAGGATCACTCCGAAGCTGCGAACACAGTCTTTCAGGGGGAGTGTAACCCCATCGAGGACCGATTGACACACCTCCATCCCCAGATTAGGACCCTTGATAGTAAGCACCTCTGTCTTGTCTGGATTCAGTTTCAATTTGTTTTTCTTCATCCAGCCCATTCCCTCCTTCACACATTCATTCAGAGGAGACACACCAGCCTTAGCTAAAGTTGTTTTTGAAGCCTTGTGTTGAATGGCAGTGCAGACTCCAAGTGCGTAACCAAATATGCAGCCAAATGCAAATGCAAATCCATGAGAAATCCACATGTAAATGCATGATGGCACCTCATGCTCACTTCTACATGCTCCAACTGAACATGGGCATGCAACAGCTTCCATAGAGAAACTTGTACATTTTTAAGATAATAACAGGATTCCAGATTTCAATTTTGGCTATAAGTAGCATGGAATGGTTGTGATCAGTGGAGGGACTACCATCACCAGTGAAATCATACCTCTTCAAGGTATTCAATGTATGCTTCACTTTAGATCCATGGAGATTGGTGGATTCCATCTGAGTTGGACAGTGAATCTGCTCCAGGTTTTAGTCTGAGGAACTATTCAAGGTGTTGAGCCCTGTTACCCCAGTAGGTTCAGTACTAGGGCTTAATCCTTTAAAGTTTGAGTTAAAATGTGGGGTGGATCCACTATCCTACTGACATGGGCATCACCCATAGCACTACAGATGGATGATGCTTGGGTATAACTGAAAAGATCACATAGCCTTTATGTACCAGCTGATGCAGCTGCTATGACTACACCACAGATGTGATCATCATCACTGAAATCACTTTCAGCGATTCCTTAGCCTTTTGACCTCCTTGATACTGAGACTTCCTGGGTTCTGCAAAAGAGAGCTTTGGTATGTCTCTATGATGCCTGGTGCATATAATGTTACACCTGAGGAAATGCTGGCAGTCATCATTAAAAATAGTGGGTTGGGTTTGGGGAACTAAGTTCAGTGAAACCCTGCCTGGGTGAAAGCTGATATTGGTCTGTTGACTGAGTGCTAAGCTGTTGCAAACACAAGGGGAGCAGATAGCTCCATAAACTAGTCCATACCAGCTTTCCCAGAATTCAGTGCTTGTGTTCCTAGATGGTAACCTTCCTATCTAAGGAACAGGGAAACATGGTAGAGCAACTTTCATCAGCCAAAATAAAGAAAACTATTTATTACTGTCATTATTTCTGTTTCACACTCTACCAGATGTTAACTGACTGAAGCTTTGGGCTCTCAATGCTTCAGTTTCTACCCAAGAATCTAGGAATCAGTAAGACATCATTGGATCATGTGCCAAGTCTATGGGGAAAAAAATGAAACTGTTGACCACATTGTTAGTTTGTGCACTAAGATATTTTGGACTAAGCATAAGAAATGATGTCATAAAGTGGCTGCAAGCTGGCACGTATCCAGAGGAGGGTGACAAAATGGTGGGAGGCCTAGAAGCCATGCCCTATGAGGAGCAACTTAGGGAGCTGGGTATGTTTAGTCTGGAGAAGATAAGGTTAAGAGGTAACATGACAGCCATGTTTAAATATTTGAAGAGATGTCATACTGAGGATGGAGCAAGCTTGTTTTCTGCTGCTCCAGGGATTAGGGCACCGAGCAATGGACTCAAACTACAGGAAAAGAGATTCCACCAAAACATTATGAAGAAGTTCCTGACAGTAAAAGATGTTCAACAGTGGAATGCACTGCCTCAAAGTGTGGTGGAGTCTCCTTCTTTGGAGGTTTTTAAACAGAGGTTGGATGGCCATCTATCAGGCATGCTTTGAGTGTGTATTCCTGAAGGGCATGGGGTTGGACTAGATGGCTCTTGTGCTCTTGTCCAATTCTATGATTCTATATATTGGAATGTATGCAAAAATATGATTTCCAATGTGCCAAAAAACTGGTGGGAAAATAAGCATGAAAAAGTTGTCAAAAATTGTAAAATAAAGATTTATGGGACTAAGATTCAAACTAATAAGCAATTTGAACATAATATACCAGATATGACTATGGTGGCCTAAATGCCCTGAAGGCACCAGATCCCACCTGATCTTGGAAGCTAACAATATCAGCTCTGATTAGTACTTGGATTGGAGACCACCAATGAATACCAGGTGCTGTTGGTTATATTTCAGAGGAAGGAACTGGCAAAGCCACCTCTGAGTATTCCTTGCCTAATAAAACCCTATGAAATTCATGGGGTCACCATAAGTTGCCAAGTGAATTGAAGGCACATACACACGCACAACTGTGGTAGAGAAAAAAGTCATTGTCCCCATCATATATCATATATTGGGTTGTACTGACTGGAGTTTTGGACCATCAGTGATTCAGATTCTTTCCAAGAACCTAGGAATCAGTGAGGTGCCAACAGATAATACGGGGCATTCCAAGCCATGTAGTTTTTTGCAGTTGTGTTATTGTGATCCTAAGACAATTTCATTCAAATGTTTTGTCAGCTTGTTTGGAATTGCACCCAGAAGACCTATCACCACTGGAACCACAGTTGGTTTCTTTTCCCAGAGGGTCTGAATCTCAATTTGTAAGTCTCAATATTTCATAATTGTTTCCCTCTCTTTTTCTTTTACTCTGTCGTCCTCTGGGATTGCCACATCTATAATCCAAGTTTTCTTTTTCTCAGGACTTTATCAGATGCATTAAATATGGTGTCATAACAGTGCCACATACCATGAAAGGGCATACAGATCAGATGACGTCACCCTTTCGTGTTTATGTATTATTGGCAATAAGGCATTTTATTTTATCGACGGCTTAAGCCATCAATAGATCCCCCTGCTGCTTTTTTGCTGGCATTGCCAGCATGCGAAAACTCAGGCCATTTAAATCTCATCAATGGCCCGACTGGGCAGAACACCTCCAGGTGAGATCGTGACATCTAGGTAAGTGACAAACTTTTATGACCCTCCCTGGGTTACTTAGAATTTTTTTTTTTAGTGTATATATGTGTTTGGTGTGACTTTTACATGTTTATTTTTTGTTTCACTTGCTGGAGCTGCCTTAGTCGGGAAAGGAGGTAAGTTGGGGAGGGGGAATTTTCTTTTGCTGGCATAAAAATGTTTTTTTTAATGCTGGTAAAAGAACATTTTCAAGGCCTAGTCTGATAAAGTCATCGGCCACAGTTATGTTCACCATATCATATTCCAGTTGTTTGACAGTTTGAATCTTACATTCACATTGGATATTTGAGTCACCATTTTGTTGATGTGAAGTAGTCTCAGGGCCTTAATTCTGACCTTTAGTTCAAGACTAACATGGCAGTTGGCCAAGAATCAGATTCCCAGCATCAATACATGGAACTACACCTACATCAGTTTATGTAACATGATTTCTTTCCATGCTACTTCCAGTTTTAGTTATTCCTCTCCCTCTATATTTGTGCAGTCCATACAGCTCTAGAAAGTCCCAGGGATAGTAAAATTGGCCACCAGATCTACTGAAGCTGAGCAACCTAGTTTAAAACAATACTCATAATAATATCCACTCATGACTTTTCCCCAGGGCATTGTGGGAAATTTAAATGGTAGGCATCTTTCCAGACTGAGCCACTGGCCTCAGGTGAACCCATGGCACAGCAGAAGTCTCCTTGAACCTATAACCAGTTCTTTCCAAGCCAACAGACTTGACAGCTCATTCTAGCCAGAGAAGGAACAATCTTACCTACATAGGTTTTTTGTGGGGGGAAACCCACAAAAAAACCTATGGATGCCTTCAACTTCAAAATCTTGACCTACATTTTAGACAAAGAACTTATTCCAAAGTTCCCAATACCCAATAACAAAACCCTGAAGGCCAGTTGTAACAAGTAAAATCAAGGTGTGTAGTAGGCAATATTTCTGAAATATAGAAACAGTAGGAGATCCTTTTTCCTCCACTTGATGCTTGCCTGGTGAAAATCCCATCACACACACACACACACACACACACACACACACAGGCTGCTTTTGTTCCTAAGGAAGAGTTCCCCTACATCCAGCTAGAGGAAGTGCCTGTGTACAGGAAATACACAAATAACAGCCCTGGGACCTCAAAGAATAAATCAGTTTCTCAGCTTTCCATTGCCTTTCCCGACTTCTATTCCACAGGGGGCTATTTTCACACTGTGGCTGCTGCCAAAATAGATTCTGCCCGAGGTTTTTTTGCAAAAACAACAACACAACAAACAACACATCCTCTTCATTCCATGAGAGAATGATCAGATCGGGAAACAATTAGACAGTCTGTAGTGGAGCTCAAGTAAAGTGACTTCTTTCTAAGAAAATCCATCAAGATAGTGTGTTCTGCAATTTCTTCAGAGACTTAAATAATTCATTTGAGGGGGGGCATAATTTAGGTCTAAGTTCATGCCACAGTTCATTGGCTGGGGGACTCCCCATCCCATTAAATTTTGATAGCAAGGACAGTACTTGAAAGTAACATGTTAAACGTCACCTTCTTTGTAGTAGTACATTGTTGGTAGGACTTCATGGTCAGAGTTATGAATGTGCATCTATAACTGATTCATATCCATGTTCCCTATGTGTATTCACCATCATGGCAATATCATAGGGCAGTGGGTCTTAACTTTTTCTTTACCAGGGACCCCCCCTGTGGACCCCAAGACTTAAAACCCCTAACAACAACAAAAACAACAACACAATTACACCATCCATTAACCCTTCCCTCAGGGGCACTGGAGCGGATGGAAGATTTTTTCTTCTGCTTCTTCCTGAAAATTTGTGGCTGGAGCAGATCTGCAATGTGTAGGCCATGCCAACCAGCCTGCCTGTTGTTGCCTTGGCTCCTGGCATATAGGCTGAGCAGCCTTCAAGTGTTCGTTGACCCCCTGTGAGGACACTGAGGTCCCCTGGGTGTCCATGGACCACAGGTTAAGAGCCACTGCTGTAGGGAATACATATGGATCATAAAAATCCCCCAGTCCTCACTTACTGGGTATCAGCTGCTGAGAGCAACAGGAGTCTGTTCTCTTGTGAATCAGGGTGCAGTAAATGGATGTTTCATAGAATCATAGGATCATAGAGTCAGAAAAAGACCACAAGGGCCATCTAGTCCAACCCCCTGCCATGAAGGAATACCCAATCAAAGCACTCCTGACAGACAGACACACACACACAACTTTCCCACCAGCAATCTCCAGAGCAAAGAGGAATTGTGACAGGAATCCACTTTCCCAATCTATAATCCAGCTGCTCGGTGCTTCTTTTCATGTTCCCAGCATAGGACAGCACTTATGGCAAAGGTTGGGTTAGGAGCATGGGCTTGTGTACATTGAATGAGCCAATGAATGGATTCTTTCTGAGGATGGCCAGTGAGAGTTGCAGTGTGCTAAACATTTCCTGCACTCACACAAAGAATCTTTACCCTGTGTGTGGGATGGGATGGAGAGGAGAAAGAACTGCACAAGAAGACCACTAGTTCATTGCCACCCCTTCCTGCTGAGTTTTGAAGATGGAAGCAACTCAACAGAGGAAGAAGGCACAACTCTGTCATGCCTAGGCCCAAAGGCAGATGGAAGGCCTTCCCTCCATCCCAACTGCCTCTACCCTGGCCTCAGAGGGAGAGAAGAGGCAAGTATGGCTCCATCATGCTTAGGCCAAGAAGCAGAAGAAAGGTCCTCCCACCACACCAATTACTACTGCCCTGGCCTTGGAACAAGAGAAGAACAGGCAGGCACATCTCCATCATGCCTAGGCCCAGATCCAGATGAAAAGTGCTCCCTCCATCCCACCTGCCTCTGTCCTGGCCTCAGAGGGGTAGAGGAAGCAGGTACAGCTCCATCCCACCTAGGCACAGAAGCAGGTAAAAGGTCCTTCCTCCATCCCAGCTGACACCTTGGAGAGAGAAAAGAAGAGGCAGTATATGCTGGACTTAGTCTAGGACTCGGAGCATGGTGGGGTCTCCTTCCTTGGAGTTCTTTAAACAGAGGCTGGATGGCCATCTGTCAGGGAAGCTTTAATTGTGTATTCCTGCATGGCAGGGGGTTGAACTGGATGGCCCTTCTGGTCTCTTCCAACTCTACAATTCTATGATTCTATGATTCTACAGCAATCCCTTTTTCCTTTTTTCATAGAATCATAGAATTGTAGAGTTGGAAGAGACCACAAGGGCCATCCAGTCCAACCCCCTGCCACGCAGGAAATCACGATCAAAGCATCCCCGACAGATGGCCATCCAGCCTCTGTTTAAAGACCTCCAAGAAAGGAGACCCCACCACGCTCCGAGGGAGTGTGTTCCACTGCCAAACAGCTCTTACTGTCAGAAAGTTCCTCCTAATGTTGAGGTGGAATCTCTGTTCCTGGAGCTTGCATCCATTGCTCCGTGTTCTAGTCTCTGGAGCAGCAGAAAACAAGCTTGCTCCATCCTCAATGTGACACCCCTTCAAATACTTAAATAAGGCTATCGTATCACCCCTTAACTTTCTTTTTTCTAAGCTAAACATACCCAGCTCCCTAAGTCTGTCCTCATAAGGCATGGTTTCCAGACCTTTCACCATTTTAGTCGCCATCCTCTGGACACGCTCCAATTTGTCAATATCCTTTTTGAATTGTGGTGCCCAGAACTGGACACAGTATTCTAGGTGAGTCCTGACCAAGGCAGAATAGAGTGGCACTATTACTTCCCTTGATCTAGACACTATACTTCTATTGATGCAGCCTAAAATCGCATTGCCCTTTTTAGCTGCCGCATCACACTGTTGACTCATGTTCAACTTGTGGTCTACTAGGACTCCTAGATCCTTTTCGCACGTAGTTTCGTGCAGCCAGGTCTCCCCCATCCTGTATCTATGCATTTTGCTTTTCTGCCCTAAGTGCAGTATTGTCATTTCTTAATTAATTGTAAGCTTAAGGGCAGGGAACTATTTTGTTTTTCTTTTTCTTGTAAAACACCATGATGGTGATGGTGACGATGACAACTAGTAGTAGTTGTCGTTGTCATCATCTGGAAGCTATCCCCTGTGAGAAGCGGCTTAAGGAGCTGGGTACGTTTAGCCTGGAGAAGAGAAAGTGAAGAGCTGACATGATAGCCATGTTTAAATATCTGAAGGGATGCCATATTGAGGATGGGGGCAGGCTTGTTTTCTGCTGTTCCAGAGACTAGGACACAAAACAATGGGTTCAAACTACAGGAAAAGAGATTCCACCTAAACTTTAGGAAGAACTTCCTGACAGTAAGAGCTGTTTGGCAGTGGAATGCACTGCCTCGGAGCATGGTGGGGTCTCCTTCCTTGGAGGTCTTTAAACAGAGGCTGGATGGCCATCTGTCGGAAGTGCTCTGATTAGGTACTCCTGCATGGCGGGGGTTGGACTAAATGGCCCTTGTGGTCTCTTCCAACTCTACAATTCTATGATAGCACTACTACTATTACTACTACTATTACTACTACTACTCTGACTCCAGGCTGTATTAGATACTGTGTTAACTACTATGTAGCATGGCACATGAGCTAACTTTCTTTCTTCTTAATAGGGCATAGATGTGATCACACTTGGGTAGGGAAAGTTTGAATATTTTTTTCTTTCTCCATGAATTGAGTGTTTTGGATTTGTAGAGGGACACCAGGTTGGGGGTAGGGACTCAACCAGTGTGTGGTAGACCCAGTCCAGATTGGAGCCTCTTGTGGAAATAGTTGTCCAACATGGAATGGCTGCATTGAGTTCAAGGCTGTCAAAGCAGAATGCACCTCTGCTGTCATTGTGCATAGGTGTACATTGTTCGCATTGCACATGGATGTGCATGTGCATTTGGTTGCACAGTTAGTATCTTGGTTCAGTTGTGCAGCATTGCCATCCAACACAGCACTTGCATAGGAAAATTAATACATAACTCTGCATGTGAGATTTACACAATCCAAACCTCGTGTGGAATTGTGGCCTTGATGTCTAGTTTAGCCAGAAACATAATTTTTAATACTGCAACTTCTGTAATCTTCTAGCCACCATGGCCATCACAGGGAATGTTTCCAGGAGCTGCAGTATGTAAAAAGTAACTTTTTCAAGCTTTAAGTTTAGTAGCCCTGAGGGGACTGGTCTCTAGAACACTTGATTTACCCAAGGGAAGGAGGAGGAAATGGCAGCAATGCTATAAGAGAAACCAATCTTCAATATGCTTCCAACTCTGGGGAATGGGCCAAGGGGCGTTCTGTCAAGAAAAGAACTCCAAGTGCATTCACAATGGTATAAGCCTCCTTTTAAAAAATTCAATTCATGTCAGCCCTGACCCTCAGAGTTCTCCATCTGCTTTCACCCTTAGGAGGAAATCTTGAATGTAGGTTGCTGGAGGCAAAGTATGCAGCCAGCAAGGAAGCGCAGCTCAACCCTGGGAGGAAAGAAAATTCCAAAAATATGGGGAATGTGCCATCTAGAGGTCAAGGAAAGGTAATAAAACACTTCACTCTTCTCTACCACCACCCCATCCCCCAAAGAAGAGAGTACAGATTTTCAATTACTTTGGTAGCAACCTTCCCAAACATGATGCCCTCTGGGTATGTTGGACTGCAGTGCTCATGCTCACCAGCAAGAATGATGGGAACTGCAGTCTAAGACATTGGGAAGCTGCTTTGAGGAGTGCTCAAGGACAAGAATAATGACACAGAATGGGGTGGGTGGGTTGAAATTCTATACCTGCTAACAAGGAATTAGTCCCTTTGGAGTCAATGGGATATCCTTCTGAATAGACATGTACAAGACTGTATTGTTAATATGCAAGTCACACATGTAAAGTCTCTCTCTCTCTCTCTCTCTCTCTCTCTCTCTCTCACACACACACACACACACACACACACACTAGCTGTGGAGCACTAAATATAATGGCCAAGGACCTACATTGGGATTGTGTAGCATAAATCTCCACATGTGACATTACATATTGATTGTGCTACAAAGCTCTTGTGCTGAATGGCAAAGACATGCACGGGTGTGCACAAATGAATGTGCAACAGAATGTGCATGCATTTGCACTTCTGCTTGAGCATGTTATCTGCATGGACAATGGCATTGCATGTGCAATCTCACTTCTGCAACCTTGATCTGAATGCAGACGTTCTGGATGGTGGGAGGTCTGGAAGCCATGCCCTTTGAGGAGCGGCTTAAGGAGTTGGGCATGTTTAGTCTGGAGAAGAGAAAGTTGAAAGGTGTCATGATAGCCATAGTTAAATATTTGAAGGGATGTCATACTGAGGATGGAGCAAGCTTGTTTTCTGCTGCTCCAGATACTAGGACTCAGAGTAATGGGTTCAAACTATAGGAAAAGAGATTCCACCTAAACATTAAGAAGAATTTCCTGACAGTAAGAGCTGTTTAGAAGTGGAATACACTGCCTCATAGTGTGGTAGAGTCTCCTTCTTTGGAGGTTTTTAAACAGAGGCTTGATGACCATTTGTCGGGAATGATTTGATTGTGTATTCCTGCATGGCAGGGGGTTGGACTGGATGACCCTTGTGGTATCTTCCAACTCTATGATTCTATGATTCTTCATTGGACAAGAATGTCCAACCACTTCTGTAGGGGAACTTGCATAAAATGCTAAAAAGATTCCAGATATCTTTGGATGTCTTTTCTTGTTTACGCTATTGTTTTGCTATTATATTGATTGCTTTGACATATAACTGCTATTTGATATATGGTACCATTTTTTCCCCTCCTACTGCTAGCTGCCTTGAATCTTCTTTGAAGGGGAAACTAGAGATAATCATGATGGTGGTGATGATCATCATCATGGACAAAGGCAATGCAGATTTGAACTAACATAATTAACAGATCCTCATAATGTTGCAGTCCAGTATGACCATTACTGTTTAACGGACTCCTGGAGCTATAAGTCATCCTATCTAGGCAGTGGTGAATTAAAATTGCCAGAAAGTTTAATGAAACCAAGTTTGATCAATAGCTTTCCAGTTTTTCCTTGGTTTTTTTTCTCTTGGCTGTGAGGCCATGTTCTTGAAGAGTTTCTTTCTGACGTTTCGCCTGCATCTGTGGCTGGCATCTTCAGACAATGGTGGGGTAGAAGCCCTGGTGGCACAGTGGTTAAATGCCAGTACTGCAAGTCACCATGTTGCAAGTTCAATTCCAGTGGGCTCCAAGGTTCACTCAGCCTTCCATCCTTTCATAGGTCGGTAAAATGAGTACCCAGCTTGTGGAGGCAATTAGCGAACACACATTGGAAACTGCTTAATGCAGTGTAGATGTGTACATTGCTGTTGCTTAAAATAATTTGTAAGCCACTCTGATAGCCTTCTGGCTGAAGAGCGGGGTATAAATAAATAAATAAATAAATATACCCCTATTGGGGCGTATATGTAAATTTGTGTAATTGACTGGTTAGTTTCTGGGTATAGAAATGCAAGGAGGATTAAGTGTCTGTTTGGCTAATGGTTGGTTGATGGGCCATTATCTGCTGGAAAACCCCTTGTCCCTGGGTGGAATTCCTTTGTAAGTGTTGTGTTTTTATTCTATTGTTTTTCAAAACCGGATGTCTTTCCAGTTTTGTGGCCAACAGTCCTTGCTGCAGACTGAAAACCTACAGACTAGTCAAAAAGACATGATGGAAATGACATAAGGCTGGGATTCTCCCTTTATGGCCTCAGTGGATCTGTCAGGGAGTTTGAAGTAGAGGTTCAGAGTCCAGCTCAACAGAATGATCAGAAGGGCCTGTGAATGCAATTCGGCTGACTGGTCCCCATCCTGGAGTAAGTGAAATAATTCCAGAACCTTGGGGAAATACTGTTTAAAAGTAATTATTTATAGATCTGAGGCCAAGAGTTGCTTTTTATTGTGACTTTTTAAAAAGCAACTATATATAGACCATTATACACTTGACTTTCCTCTTTCTTTAATGTAACTACAACAATGAATTTTAATTACTTTTTACAAAATGAATGCTACAGTCTGCTGCTCTGTGGTACAAAATGCACTCTCATCCAATCCGTATTGTCATTCCCTCAACACCCACATCAGAGCATGGAGTAGCAGCATGAGCCACCACCCAAACCATGTATATCCCTCCTCCATCATTTGGTGATGGCCATCCCATCCAGCTGTAAAAGTAACAAAAACTGTATAGTTACGCCTCAAAAGGAATGATGTTATGTTCCAGTCATCATGAAATATACTGCAGTTCTATATTACTGGGGAAGGGATTAATTCCAAGTAACTAGTTATTTGTAATTAATTGCACCCAAGCTCTGAGTAATACGCATTGCCATCTGGAGGGGTCCTATAAGATGGTTACATCCAGAGTCAAAAATTACCTGCACCACTGAGGACTTTGTCAAACAAAAACTCTCTTCATATATCCTCATGCATTCAGTCAGCACCTACAAGAGAGAGTGTAAGCCATGTCCCCAAAATTAGCATGCCTGCAGGCCACACCTCTTAATTTACTTTAATTTAGTTGAAAATGTTAAAAAGGCACCTGTGGCTATACACCAATGGCATCTACCATTCCCTGCCCCCCAGCCAAAGACCCCTTTAAAGGGAGTCTGTGGGCTCATTTACACAAGCCAGGATATGCCACCTCCCTGCTAGCATATCCTGGCCACAGATCAGGCCCATTCTTCCCCCTGTTCCCTCCACAGAACAAGAGGAAGTCCTGATGGGCATGCTGGCCCATCACTGCAACCACTGCCACCATTTCCCTCACTGTCTCAGAAGGCAGGAAGGAGACCCACAACATGTGACCAAGGCCTCCTCCATGAGACCAGCCCTGGTCCCATGTTGCAGGACTCTTTCCTACCTTTTGGGAGAGCCAGGGAGATGTGGTGGCAGCAAGGGCCAGCCTTCCAGGACAGGTTCCTGCAGACACATGGGGCCTGATCTGCTTTGTCCCTGCAGAAATAGAGTAAAACAGGTATTATCCTAAAACATTTTGTTGGGCCCTACCTCACCTTCATGAGAACTGCCCAGGGGTGGAACGGGGGAAAAACCCTGCATCATCAGGACAGTAGGGCTCTAAGATGGGGTAAATTGCCCATGTAGGGAAGCCCTGTATCATTGCGTAACAGTGCTCTGGATTTTCAGAGAGAGGAATGACATTCAGCACTGCGCAGGGAGTTCAGGTAGACAGTCGGTTTAGGGAGCCCCCTAATCACAAGGAGATATTTCCCCTTCCCACAATCCAAAATTTATCTCAGCACCAGTTGAAACTATTCTAAAACAAGTAAAATGAAATTCATTCAACATTCTTTTGTTTTTAAGACGATGGTTCATTTTTGTAGCAAGGCACAGTGGTCTGAATTGTATTATGAGTCTCAACAAGAGTAGACCCATGGAATCAATGGAATTTACCTACATGCTGACACACCATTCAAGAACTGATTTAATGAGTTTACACTAGTGTGGGATTAACACAAGATTCTGGACCCAGAGTCAGCTCTTGCAAGGTAAGCTGTCTATCTAGGTATCAAAAATCCATTTATGTACTATATAACAAGAAACAATGGGCATGGGAGAGTTGAGAGATATTTCGTCGATGTTAATTCTCTCTTCAGGTGAGCTGTTAAGACCTTTTTTTAAAAAAATTCCCTCAGCTTTTAGTATGCTTTTAGTAAGTTCTGTCTCTCTACTGAATCCTTTTATCCTGTTCTTGGTTTTCTAGTATGAAACCAATCCTAGTAATGTTAACCTTTTAAAAAGAGACCTTGACATAGTTACTCCCTAAAAAATACATTATTTTTCAGTTGTTGTTTTTTAACAAAAGTAACATATTACTTATTCTGTGTGTGTATGTGCCTTCAGGTCACCTGTCAACTTATGGTGTCCCCATGAATTTCCTCAGGTTTTCTTAGGCAAGGAATAAGCAGAGTGGGGGTTGCCAATTCCTTCCTCTGAAATATAGCCTACAGCACTGGGTATTCATTGGGAGTCTCCCATCCAGGTACTAAACAGAGCTGATTCTGCTTAGCTTCCAAGTTCAGACAGGATCTGGTGCTTTTAGGACATTTAGGCCCCTTATTACTTACTACTAACAAATAAGAAGTAACACAACATGCAAATGCATGTAGCTCTGTGGACTATAAGACAAATTACAAAATCCATATAGTGGTAATGTTTTTATTAGGCTAACACAAAATGCCTGATAGACTTTAGATTAACATGACATAGTAACATAGCATGTAAACTACATTTTTTGTGGGGGGGGGGCATACTGTTTCACAACACAAATAAATTTGGAATTGATGTATGAAAAAGTAACATAGGCTGCTGCCACGCTGTAGAAATAATCCAGTTTGACACTGCTTTAACTGCCATGGCTCAATGCTATGGAATTCTGGGATTTGTCATTTTGTGAAATGTTTAGCATTCTCTGTCAGAGAGCTCTTGTGCCACAACAAACTGTAAATCCCAGGATTACATAGGATGGAGCCATGATCGTTTAAGTGGTGTCAAACTGGCAGCAGCCTGCAGGACCGGTTTAAGGAATTTCAGGGGCCCCTGCAATGCTTTATTTGGGGGGGGGGTCATATGTTTATCTCAGGTCAATGTAACCTAACTCAACCTAAACTATTCACAGTACATGATATTCAGATTATTACTAATAATATTTTTGCAGGAGGAGGGTTACTACGGGGGACCTCACAATGGTGGGGCCCCTGCGGAGGCTGACCCCACTGGTGCCTTAAACCAGCCCTGGCAGCCTGAGATGGGCAAGACTGAAGTGGGTGAAGAATAAGTACATGTGACCGACTCCAGCACCTGAGTTTTGTAAAAGCAACAACAACACAGCCACTTCTGGGAACCTAGTTTGTATGGGAAAGAAAGCACTGATATATGGGGGTACCTCTTCCCTGCAACACTCTTTTCCTAATGGAAATTTCCCTACCGCACTTCCCATTCAGAAATTGTATATGTAAGATGTACCAGAAGAGGTTAATTGTTGATAGGTGGTTTCTGCTTTTAGTATGTGCTGTTCCAAATGAATGATCAATGATCAGGTTGAAAGAACATAAATAAAGTTCAAAAAAGCTTTAATGTATGTGCAGCTATTAATAACATTTAAAGTATTTTTAAAATATAGAATGATATCTAACTCATAGTTAAGAGATTAAAGTCTCGCTGTGTGTGTTTTATAATCAGAAGTTTGTTTACAAAAATATGAAAAAAAGATATTTTTATGGTTTTTAAAATTTTCAAGAAAAGTCCTTCTCTGTTTCTTTCTCTCCCTTCTTTTCTTTCTCTCTCACTTTTTCCCCTCATTCTCTCACTTTGGTTTCCTGTGGTATATTTCTCTTGAAAAAAAATGAAACCTCTAGAACAGACTTTTTGTTCAGCTTTTGCGACTTCTTGTGTGAATGAAATATCCCTTGCATCTCTTTCAAAAAATTCACCTCTGCAAAGGAAACATCCCCCAGAAGGAAACTCAAGCCATAAAATACAGCTACAGCTTCCCTTTCTGTCTGGTTCTCTTCAAAATTCATTCATGGGAAAAAAGTGACAGTTAATTCACAAAAAAAAGGTTGTAAACAGTCATCAGCGTGTGGCCTACAGATGGTCAATGTTGCATATCTCTGAGGGAAGGCACATGTTCGTCCTTCATACTTGACAAATCATAATGGCTTCCGGACCTGTTATCTGCCTGTGAGAGCTTCCCATGTTCATACCTGCCACAGACATCCTTAGAAAACCCAAAGCCATGACAAACAGAAGTGAAAGCAATGAAGAATAAAAGAAGACACAGTTTAGTTTTATGTGGGAATGTGTTTCAGACTGGCTGTCATCACTTTCTTCTTCGGCTATCAAACAATAAAAGATTTTGATTTTATGAATAACTCACCTGCCTTCAGTTTAAATATATTCCAATGTCTCATTGTGAGGCAAAGGTACTGCAAAAAAAATTACATCATAGAATCATAGAATCATAGAATTGCAGAGCTGGAAGAGACCACGAGGGTCATCCAGTCCAACCCCCCTGCCACGCAGGAAATCTTGATCAAAGCATCCCCGGCAGATGGCAATCCAGCCTCTGTTTAAAGACCTCCAAGGAAGGAGACCCCACCATGCTCCGAGGGAGCGTGTTCCACTGCCGAACAGCTCTTACTGTCAAAAAGTTCCTCTTCATGTTGAGGTGGAATCTCTGTTCCTGGAGCTTGCACCCATTGCTCTGTGTTCCAGTCTCTGGAGCAGCAGAAAACAAGCCTGTTCCATCCTCAGCGTGACATCCCCTCAAATACTTAAACAGGGCTAAGTGTGCCTTTGTTTTGTAATCTCTTCTCATTTATTAATATGTTAATGTTGGCAAGCCATGTCCAGAGCAGGGTGACCAAGATGGTAGAAGGTCTGGAAACCATGCCCTATAAGGAGCAACATGGGAGCTGGGCATGTTTAGCCTGGAAAAGAGAAGTTTAAGAGGGGACATGATAGCCATGTTTAAATATTTCACAGGATATCATACTGAGGATGGAGCAAGATTGTTTCCTGCTGCTCCAGAGACTAGGATGTGGAGCAATGAACTCAAACTGCAGGAAAAGAGAATCCACCTAAACATTAGGAAGAGCTTCCTGATAGTAAGAGCTATTCAGTAATGGAATGCACTACCTCAGAGTGTGGTAGAGTCTCCTTCTTAGGAGATTTTGAAACAGAAGCTGGACAGCCATCTGTCGGGAATGCTTTGATTGGGTATTCCTGCAGGGCTGGGGGTTGTGCTAGATGCCCTTGTGGTCTCTTCCAACTCTATGATTCAATAATTCTTTTCTAATGACTCCAGCAGCTGTGCAATTCTCCACCGGAGTCCCCCGTGGGGAAGAAAGAAGGAAGGTGAGCTCTCCTCCTCCCTCCCTTCCCTGTCCACCCTCCCACCAGCTATCCCACACCACCAGATCCCCCTACAGGGAAGGGAGAAGGGGGTGAGCTCCCCTCCTTCCTCCCTTCCCTATCTACCCCCTGCCATCGCCAACCACAGATGACTGAATCAGCAGATGGCGAATCAGCAGATATGGGGGTGGTACTGTATTCCACTTGAATTGCCATGGTGCTTGTCTAGATGGGCTATTTATCCCAGCTTTCCCCCATCTTGGAGCCCTGCAGTCCAAACAATGCAGGGCTCTTGCCCCATTTCTCCTTCGGGCAGTCTTGATGACAACTGAAGCAAAGCCAGGCAGAAGCTGAGGTAAACCCGTTTAAAAAGTTTTAAATTAACACCCAAATAAACCTGTGTTGTGCAGGAAAATCTGAATGGGTCTGGTGCAGGAACCTGCACACCAGCCTGTGTAGTCGGAGAAGATGTCACTAGTATAGAATTATCTTACCCACCCACCTACAGACAACATAACTACAGACAATATAACTCCTTTTATTGTAGGAAGCAGAATCAGAGAAAATTCTGGAAAGTCCATTTGTTTTCCCTCATCACAGTTGTCCTGAATGAAAAAGGCAGAGTTAAGTACTCCAGTTTTCAAATATGCTTTGAATGAGCCACTCATGTGCAGACAAGTCATTTGTGCTATGATATTCCAGTCCTTCTGTTTTTATGTGAATATCTGCAATTAATTAATAAAACATTCAATATTAGTGCTACAAAACCAAGGATGGCCTGCACATGTGAGAGTGAACCAGAGATAGGCAACTAAGCAGGAAAAGACCAATGCATTTAGTTGTCTGAAAGATGAAAATTCAAAAGGCACTTACAGCGCTGGTGGGGGGGGGGATTAACTATCATGTTGTTGTTGTTGTTGTTGTTAAATTGCTGTTTTCAGTTAAAGTTAAGTGCCTGTGCTAAAGACCTTACCAGAATGAAGCAGGAAAGTGCCACCTCATTCAAGCTTGGGAGAGAAGGAAAAGTTGTATGAACTTGTGAAAACCCCATTTTACATCCACACCACCAAAAGCCCTTCTCCTTTTCCTTTTCCCTGACTTCTTATCTCATCTTCTCACACTAGTTTTTCTTTACTTATTCCAGGTGCATCCTAGCAAAAGTACCTGGGTTAAGACCCTGTGTGCAATGGCTGGTATAGAACAAAAATGGACCATCCAAAATATGACCTCTTTCCAAGCAGTCCTTCCTGCCTGTTGATTTAAATTTTTTAAACTTTGGAAATAATTAAACCTATATACTCTAATTATGAACTAAAACCAGTAGTTTAGCTCTTGTGACATAAAGGTTTTTAGTTCACAAACACTGAGGCACTAAGAAAAAGCAAGAAGTAGTTTTGCAAAAAATTCCAGGAGAACAAGACTTTGTGCAAAGAACCAAATAGGAAATGGATAATTTGGTGACACTTTAGCACTGTTTCTCATTTAATTAATTTATAGCTGAATTAAAATTTGAATTCTGTGATTGAGTTCATACTGAAAGTCCAACATAAGCCTTTTTGTTAGGAAAACTCCTACTTAACTGATAATTGATTTTAAATAGTTAGTTCTTATCTCCAGAGGGGAGCATGCACAGCCCATCATCTGTACCAAATATTGTGTGAAAATAGGGAGAGAAGGGAATGAAAGAAGGGAATTCACATGGGTAGGTGGATATTCTACAGAGCTCTGTCGCTGAGGGCTAGGGAAACATAATTGGAAGTGGAATTCCTGTGGCAGGTTTCACACATGCCTAGCATCCAGTGATAGGAATTTGTGGAATGTCAAAACAGCGGCAGCATTCTCCCCTCTGTGAAGATTAAGTTCTACAACTCAGCAACCCAAACGCAACTGTGAAGCACAAACTTCCCAGGTCCTTGATGTTGTAGCCCCATAAAATGCTGTCATTTTTATCCCTCCAGTGAATGAATGAATGAATGAATGGGCTTCTTTGCTTGGTGTTCTCATTCATCTTCTAGTTTTCATTGAGAGAGAGAGAGAGAGAGAAAAGAGACAGAGATGACAGGGTGTTTGTCATTCAAGGGGTTATTGCTCTGTGGGCGGGTTTGTGGAATGCTTTATGTTTAAATGACTTCAAGTCTTCCCACTGCCTGTGAAGGTTACCTCCCAGCCCATGCACACACACTGTGAATCAAAAACAGAAACTCTGCTCTAAATGAAACCACTTCTCCTGTCCCATTCCTGTGTTCACAGCTCCAGACAAATAAGGCCCAAATGTTCATGCATACCCTACTTGTACATTTGAAATGCCCCTCCCATTGCCAGAAACTGGGCGGCAGGACCCTCCAGACAGTTGCTGCTTCAAGAAAGGTTTTGCTCAATGGAACAGTGCAGACCTTGCAAGCAACAGATCCGAGATTCAGCCCTTGGCATCAAGAGTGTGAAAGATCCAGGCAGGAGATGGTAAAGTTTCCTTTTGCAGTTTGCAGAAAGCCTCTACCCTCAGCATGCAATTCTTTGCTCACCTTCTTCTCAAAGGAAGCATCAAGTACTGTAATTTTAGCAATTTTCATCTCATTACATGAAAGCCTTTAAAAATGGGAGATTTTTGAAGATTATTCACTGGTAACGACTTATTCTCTGCAAAATTCACATGTGGTTGCTGTTGGGGGGGTTTTTTGCACAAAAAACATTTTCTGTGCAGAAAACATTTTGATGCAGAAATATTACTTTTCTCTGCAGAAAATGCTGTTCCCTGAACAAAAAATGGTGTTTTCTACATATACGTGCACACACAAATCATGTGCGAATTCTGTGTAGTATAAATCCTGAACCACAAAGATTCTCATCAGTCCATGATTCTTTTCATCAGCACTTCTCAACACTCAAAAGCACATTTATCAACCATTTTCCAAATATTTTTGAAGAGTCTTCCCATCCTTATTCTGCCCATCAGAGTAGAGAAAACACTGGATTAGACAGAGGAGATTATCAGACGGGGACCAAAAAAATGTCCCCGTCTCAGAATCTCCTCTGCCGCCCCCATCCCGTCCCTGTAATGCTAGAAAAATAAAAATTTTCAGACCTATTTTTGCATGACCCTCCCCTGCCCTCGGCAGCCCAGGAGTGAATGGAACTCAAATGGAGCTGCATTTATTTCCTGGAATGGAAATTCTGGCCATTCTCACGAGATGATGATTGTGAGGGAAATTCAAAAATAAAATTAAAAAAAGGTTTAAAAGTGACAGCAAGCACAAAAACCCACTTTAAAAATACAAGTAACCCGGGGAAGGTACAAAAAAGTGTGTCACTTACCTCGTTGTCCTGATTGTACCTGGAAGTGTTTGGCATGGACCTCCCACTGACACTGGGGACTTTTTCGGACATGAAGTTACTGCACAAAAAGGCTCGTAACAGTCACGATGCTGCTGCATGGCAGGGCCCCCGTTTCATACAATGCCGTCCCCCTGCCGAAATCAACTGTGTCAGTTCCATGAGAGATTGAAGGCAGCTGCGCCATATTTGGCCATTTTTTATTCATGGGCAACTTCCGTGAGTAAAAAATGGCCAAATATGGTGCGGCTTCCTCCAATCTCTTGCGGAACTGACACAGTTGATTTTGGCAGGGGGACAGCATCGTACGAAACAGGCCCCCTGCCACGCAGCAGCATCGCAACTGTTACAAGCCTTCTTGTGCAGTAAGTTCACGTCTGAAAAAGTCCTGGCTTCGCACAAGCATAACGGGGAACTTTTTCACTTGCCTGTCATTCCATGACAGAAACGGAGCAGGTGATTTATCGACGGCTTAGCCCGTCAATAAAAAGAAACGATGGTGGAGCGGGAGCAGCACGGGAGCACGACAATACGGGGTCGACATCGTCTGAAAGGGAAGCCGTTTCGTGACTCCTGGCATCATTATCATCCCATATTTAGGGCATCTGATAATCTCCAGTAACATGAACTAAGAGCTTACATCCAAGTTGGAAAGTATAAATCTCTGTTACATGTTGATTGTGCTATGTGGTCCTTGTGCTGAATGGCAACATTGCACAAACAAACATACAACAGAATGTGCTACCAAATGTTCAGCTGAAATGTACTACTGCCTCATACCCTCCAACTGTTCTGATTTGTCAGGGACAGTCCCGAATCATCCTCTACCATCCCACTTTTTGGCTGCATTTAAAATGTCCCAGTTTCTTTCTCCTCCCATTTTGCCCCTTCATTCTCAGTTTATTTCAGTTGCTGCAAGCTGAATTCAAAATGCAAA
Source organism: Gambelia wislizenii (assembly GCA_030847615.1). Classification (NCBI taxonomy): domain Eukaryota; kingdom Metazoa; phylum Chordata; class Lepidosauria; order Squamata; family Crotaphytidae; genus Gambelia; species Gambelia wislizenii. The sequence goes on from JAUMIR010000004.1 coordinate 318,888,914, forward strand.
ATTAGTTTGCATTCAGTTTACTGGATGGGGGAGGAAGGGGCAGAATCTTGCCCTTCCCAATAGGCTCAGGCAAAAGCAAACTAATGCAACCTCTGCTAGCTTGTGTGTTCTTCCACACTAATAACATTTGCCATCTTGACCAATGTTTGTCCACATGTGTCCCAGTGTTCATTTGTGAAATGTTGGAGAACATACTGCCTGTTTTGACATGGGAAGATGGATATGCATTGGCTGAGACTATTTATCCACATGTTCAATAGCAACACTTATGGGCATCCCTTAGCTGGAGTGAAATTTAGGTTGTGGTGGTGAAATGATCCTGACCACAACCATGCTTTTTGTTTATGTAATGGCAAAGCTTGAGAGCTACACCAGAGCTTGTGGTGTAGTGGTTTGAGCATTGGACTACAACTCTGGAGAACAGGGTTTGAATCCACACTCAGCCATGGAAACCTACTGGGTGAACTTGGTCAAGTCACACTATCTCAGCCCTAGAGGCAAACTCCCTCTGAACAAATCTTGCCAAGAACCCCCCCTGATAGGTTTGCCTTAGGGTCACCATAAGTCAGAAATGACTTGAAGGCACACAGCAACAAGAAAGTGGCAGACCTTGGGAAATAGGGAGAGACTACAATTCCCAAAGTTCTCCAGCCAACATAGGTACTGGGATTTTTAGTCCAAAGACGGTAACATTGTGCATGAAGAGTGTTGTGCATTAGGACTCATGCACTGGGATCCTTGCACATTGGAACACATTGCACATTGGGATGTGCTGTTCATTGGGACATGTTGCAGAATGGCCACACTGTTGGCTCTGCTTGCACAATGGTCCCAATGACATAGCTATGTCACTGCTCCTCTCCCGAGAATATGAATGTTCTTCAATGGTGCACTTCAACTTTACGCAATCATAATTCAGTTTACAGTTATGTAACTTCCCAACAGGATGCCAGTCTCCATTTTCATTTATTTCAAACTGTTTTAACTTGTTTGTACTAACCTCACTTGTACAATGCCCTGACATCTTTTGATATAGGGTGTGACAGAAGTAGTTTAATAAACAAAGTAATAAATAAAGCCTGCTGAACTGAGAGGCTGGAAAAGTTGCTTTGTTGGACTGCAACTCCAGCATTCCCTAGCCAGTACCATCACTTGCAGTACTAGCTGGAGGATTCTAGAAGTCATGTTCCAAAAAGTAACATTTCTAAGCTCTGGACAAAACTGCTGCTGAAGACCTATCCTCAGGCATGACTCTACTGATGAAAAACTCCCAATGCCTGTTTATCCTAACTTTGCTTGACCCTTGCAAGATCTGTGGGCTTCCAGCAAAAAAAATAATAAAAAAATGTTTTGAGACTGGATGCTGACTCCATCTATCTGAAGCGGAGCAAATTTCTCCAATCTTCCAGAATGCAGTTACGGTTGTTAATATGATTATTAGCAAACGACTGCTCTTTATTTGTTTGAACTGAGGCTGTCGGGCATCCTCTGGGAATGGAACATTTCCCATAGCAAGATATCTCTGGAGACTACAGATGGATTGCAAAACTACACTGCCTGTGTTCAAGCTCATTTACACAAACAAGATAAAGTGCATGGGGAGGAAAGGGAAGAAATGTGCCAGTTGACACAAGGAGTGAGTGGATCTCTTTGTCTTTGTCATCTTTACATTACTGTAATTAAGTGCAAACACCTAAAGTGGTCCACTTTTTTACAGCCAAGCCAACATCAGCATTCAGGGCCAAAACATTAACCAAGGATGTGGACATTTGGATTTCAAGGAAACTTCAGCTGGTCCAAACTACTATGATTAGGGCAGGTTACAGAGAATATATAACTTCCTTATTGAAACAGCTTCACTGACTACTGATCTGTTTCTGGGCGAAATTCAAAGTGCCAGTTACGACTTTTAAATCCCTACACATTTTGGGTCCAGACTATTTCAAAGAGCATAATTCTGTAAACAAGCTGCCCGAGTTTTAAGATCTTAAAGTAAGGACTTTCTCTAAGGACTTTATCAGATTACCTCCCATTAATGTTCTTTTGCCAGCATATTTTGTGGCATTTTTATGCCGGCAAAAGAACTCCCCCACCAGACCTACCTTGAGCAGTGGCAATGAGGCAGCCCCAGCATAAACGGTGCAAGGAGCTCTGTTTACTTCCGGGGTTGAGATCTCACAATTTTTGTAAGAAGATGTGAGTGTGGCAAATCTGAAAAATAAAGCAAGTTAAACACATAAAATGTATACACAAGCACAGAAACATACTTTAAAAGTCCTAAGTACACTGGGGGGTTCATAAACAACAACCTGGCTGTTGTGATCTCACTCGGAAGTGTTCTATCATTGATGCTGTACTCCCATGAGCACAATGGCGTGAAGTTTCAAACACCAGCAATGCCGGCAACAAAGTGCCAGGAGAGATCAATTGACGGCTTGGCCTGTCAATAAAAAAGAACAGCTTTTGGACAATATTGATTGCAGAAGGACAACGTTGTCTGGTATGTGTGCATTTTCACGTTCATTAGGCATGATTATGACACCATATTTGCCTAGTCTGATAAAGTTCTAAGTCCCACCACTGTCACAGGCACACTTGGTGAGGATACCAGTGAAGGGAGAGCCAATATGATGTAATGGTTTGAGCATTGGACTATGATTCTGAATACTATGGTTTGAATCCCCGCTCAGCCATGGAAACCCACTGGGTGACCTTGGGCAAGTCACACTCTCTCAGCCTCAGAGAAAGGCAAAGGCAAAGCCTCTCTGAACAAATCTTCCCCAGAACACCCCATGATAGGGTCACCTTAGGGTCTCTGTAAATCAGAAATTACTTGATGGCATACAATAACAAACCAGAGGGAACCTTCTGGGTAGCTGCTTCCAAGCTATGGAACTCCTCCTGCATGGGATTCAGTTGGCTCCCTCACTGCTCTCCTTCCACTGGCAGGCAAAGATCTTTTTATTTCAGCAGGACTTTGGCTCTTAACTCATGTGTTTTAATGTGGTACCCTATCCTTCTGTCTTTTTATTATGTTGTAATTGTGTTCAAAATTGTTTTAACTTTGTGCTTTTAATAGAATTGTTTATTTAATAGTGTTAAAACTTTGGTGGGATAAATTTGAAATCTAACATATTCAAAATGATACAAGTGGTGGTACGAGAGCCATACTACAGACTGAAATGTGTTCAGTAATCATTCTACTGGCATGTAAAAGGGACTAAAGAGAGATAGTATAGTGTAGTGGTTAGAGTGGTGGACTTGGACTTAAGAGATCTAGGATCTCATCCCCATTGAGCCATGAAGCTTGCTGGGTAACCTTGGAAAAGTCACTCACCCTCTCTCAGCCTCAGGTACCTTAAAGGTTTTTTGTGAGGATGATTTGGGAGGGAGAAGGGCCATGTATACCATCTTTCAGCAAAGGCAATAGATAGATAGATAGATAGATAGATAGATAGACAGATTCCAAAATAAATAAGTAAGCAACAATAATTCTCTGTGCCTGTGCATGTGTGTGTATGCACACCTTCATGTCTCCTGTCAATTTATGGTGACCCCATGAATTTCATAGGGTTTTCTTAGGCAAGGAATACTCAAAGGAGGTTTGCCAGTTCCTTCCTCTGAAATACAGCCTACTGCATCTCATATTCGTTGGCAGTCTCCCATCCAAGTACTAACCAGAACTGACCTTGTTTATCTTCCAAGATCAGATGGGATCTGATGACTTTAGGGTGTTTTGGCACTACGCAGTGCCCTAACCAAACTCCAAGATTCAGTGCAGAAATTCCAAGTAATTGTACTGCAAGAAATCTTCCCCAATCCTTTTTCTTCTCCTGGTGTATTTATTTGTAGTTTGGATGTGCTCTGGTTGCCAGGTCTTTTAGTGGGTGAGATCCATATGCAACACTTCCACCCATATGATAAATGATGATGGCTAATATGTACAGCACCATCAATATACGTGGCACTCTAGAGGCCAAGCCAAAAACAAAACAGTCACTGCCCCAAAGAACATGCAATCTAAATGTCAATCATGTGGCTAAAACAAAAGCAAGAGGGAACAAATGTACGTAAGAAATAGGTGCAAACAAGAACATTTTGCATAGACCCTGCAGAAGTAGAGATGACTGTCTCATCTGCAAAACCATGTCCAAGATGTAAATCAGCAATAAGGGGCAACTTTCAAGTTTATTTATAACACACCAGTTATACCTAAAGCAACTTTTAACCTTAGAATCATAGAAGCATAGAATTGTAGAGTTGGAAGAGACCACAAGGGCCATCCAGTCCAACCCCCCTGCCACGCAAGGAAATCACAATCAAAGTATCCCTGACAGATGGCCATCCAGCCTCTGTTTAAAGACCTCCAAGGAAGGAGACCCCACCATGCTCTGAGAGTGTGTGTTCCACTGCTGAACAGCTCTTACTGTCAAAAAGTTCCTCCTAATGTTGAGGTGGAATTTCTGTTCCTGGAGTTTGCATCCATTGTTCCGTGTTCTAGTCTCTGGAGCAGCAGAAAACAACCTTGCTCCATCCTCAATGTGACACCCCTTCAAATACTTAAACAGGGCTATCATATCGCCCCTTAACCATCTTTTTTCCAGGCTAAACATACCCAGCTCCCTAAGTCTTTCCTCATAAGGCATGGTTTCCAGACCTTTCACCATTTTAGTCATCCTCCTCTGGACATGCTCCAATTTGTCAATATCCTTCTTTGACTAGAGAGATAGCAACTGTTTTACAGAAAGCTGAGGAATGTGTGAAAGAGTGATTGCTACCTATAATGTGTACTTACTCATCCCATTATTGTCTTCGGTCAAATAGGTGTAGCAGGCTTCAAAAACCTGCAGCATCTTTTTGACTATAAGCGATAAGTGGAATGAAAGAACTGCTATGAAGGAACAGTGGCTGTCAGTGTTCCTGCATGGCAGGGGGTTGGACTGGATGGCCCTTGTGGTCTCTTTCAACCCTATGATTCTAGATTCCTAACTCTCTTAGCAACTACTGTCTGACTCCAGCCATGCATGGGTGGAATAATGCATGCTTGTTGAGAAGGTGTGTATGTGGGGGGGGGGTCCCCTTCTTTTTAGTAAATACAGAGAGACAAGTTCTGAGACAGACATAAGCTGATGAAAGAGGAGCTTATCTTAAAAATGAACCTTAACATCCATCCTGGTTCTGAAACCAAAGAAATATTTGGTAAGTGAAGATGGCTCAACCAAATTCTTTATAGAAGAGCAAGAACCCACTATTCTACTTCACACTTTGTTTCTGCTAAACAAAAGTGCAAAAGTGATCTCCTTTTGATAACTAAGCAACCCAAGAAGGATGAGGACCGGGTTGATTATATATCAGTGAGCTTATGACAGATTCCCATCAGCAGCTGATATATAACCAAGAATGACAATACTTAGCGGGAAATCCTGAGTTGTCCTTGGGCCAGTACAAAATTTCAATTCTGAATACAAAAGCTTTCCTTAAACAACAGTGCCCCCTGGTGTTTCTGCTTATGCTTTGGCTCCAACTAACCATTCCCAGATCATATTTAAATATAGAGTTGCCTGTCAACTTATGGTGAACCTATATAGGACTTTCATGAATAATTGGGTAGGTTTGCTCAGGACACAGATGTTCTCACTCAGTAGGCTACTTCATACATGCATGTTCATCACGCCATAATTGTGACCTCAAATAGTAAGATGTATGATCACCGACAATGGTCCGCCCCGACCTCACATCTGGAGGCATGGAGATGCACTATCCACAATGCTGCAGCCTTATTTGAGAACTCACGCCGAACAAGTCTTGAAGAGAAACGACAACGCAGAAAGAATCACAACCCGGAAACATCACCCAAGGAGACCTTCTGCTGTGCTTTCTGCAACCAGACTTCTTTATCTTGGATTGGCCTTTTTAGTCATCAGTGCGCTTGCAGAAAGTGCGGGACGAGTCCTTCCTGAATCTTGGTTTGTGAAGAAAAGCCAGAGAGAGAGAGAGAGAGAGAGATGTTTTAATATGGACCAGAAGGGCTATTACCATACCAATGTGTGTTTTTAAGCACTGCATGAAACTTTATTTTAATTTTTTTTAATCTTACAGACAGGGTGATTTCTCAACCCTACACAGTTAACAACAATCTGGTTCTACTTTAAGGACTTTATTTGCCAGCAAAAGAACCCCCCTACCACACTTACCTTGAGCAGTATCCATCAGGCTTCCCGAAAAGTAACAGAGCGCAAACAGAGCTCTGTTTACTTCTGGGATTGAAATCTCCCGATTCTTGTGAGAAAACACTAGTGCAGGATTAAAAAAACAAAAACAAAATAAAGACACAAAATGTTAAGAAAAGCATCAAAACACACTTTAAAAGTCCCAAGTACATGGGGGGGGTCATAAAAAGAGTGTCCCCTACCTGGCTGTTGCGATCTCACCTGGAAGTGTTTGCCCATTGACACTGCATTCATTTGAGTACAATGGTGCATGGATTCAAAAGCCAGCAATGCAGGCAGAAAAGTGCCACAGGAGATCAATTGAGGGCTTGGGTCATTGATAAGAAAAGTACAGCTTTTTAACAATATATGATCGTGAAAGGGCAATGTTGTCTGGTACACATGCCCTTTTGCGATCATCAGGCGTCTTTATGATGCCATATTTGAATGATCTGATAAAGGCCTAAATGTCATGGCTCCATTCTATGGAATCCTTCTGCCTCATCTATAAAGTGACCTATGCTGGCATAACTCCAACATATGCCATCAAGAAGATTCCAACCCAGGAGAAATAAGTTATGCTCATGGTTAACTTGAGTCCCATTGATTTCATAGGGTCTGCTCGAAATGTGGCCAGCTCTGCATCCAATCCAATGATTTTCATTCAGTCATTCATCTGTGAGACCATAACATTTGGGCTAGAATCCTCTCAGTAACATACACTTAGGACAGTGTATGTAATTTGGGGGACTTGCAGGAAGAGGTATTCTGTATCTACTTGTGCAATGCCATACACCCTTTTGAGCAATACATTTTCTGCAGGACTTATACATGGGCACTGATCAGCTGCAAAGATATGTCTCCTCATACTAAAATGCTCCTCCATTGCAATTGCATTTCCTTCCCCCCACTCTGGCAGCTGTCAATCTCTGGGGGAGGGGGCACTGTTGATGCTGCTTACCATTACCATCTGGGGGAGGGGATGTGGGAGGAAGGCAGTTCAGATGATGAAGATGCAGCTGTGCTGGGCTCTGAGGGGACAGAAAGGTGGGCGCATTCATGGATGGAGTGCATCCTCCCTTTCCTTCCCCTTGGAGCCCAGACCAGCACATGTTCCTTGTCTGAATTCCCTCCCTCCCCTCCCCATTGGTAAAAAGCAGCAAGAGACCTCCCAAGGATGTGACATCTCCCAGGGGAAGGGTTTGGACAGGGCACAAAAGAGTAGTTCCCTGTGCTTCATTCCAAAAGAGAAATAAATGCATGCAGAAATGTCAGTATGAGGATGCCACACATTGTTGCTCTTTATTTTTCAGGTGTTCAAGAGCAGTCGGAATGCACTCAGGAACATTGCTGCAGCTGAACAGTGATGGGAGGAGCTGAGGCTGCACACCACCTGGTGGCTGTTTCACATAGAATCATAGAGATGGAAGAGATCACAAGGGCCATCCAGTCCAACCCTATTCTGCCATGCAGGAATACACAATCAAAGCACTCCAGACAGATGGCCATCCAGCCTCTGTTTAAAATCATCCAAAGACGGAGACTCCACCACACTCTGAGGCAGCTCATTCCACTGCTGAACAGCTCTTACTGGCAGGAATTTCTTCCTAATGTTTAGGTGGAATCTCTTTTCCTGTAGTTTGAGACCATTGCTCTGTGTCTTATTCTCTGGAGCCACACATATAGGGAGGACGTGGAGGAAAAGGAGCAAGGGAGAGTGGGTTAAGCAGAATCTCTTCTCCCCACCCCCAGACATTCTTCCACCTAAGATTGCACTTCCCAATACTGCTTTTCACAATAAAAAAAAAAAAAACGCCCAGGAGAGTGATCTCCCACATTTTTAATTTATTAGTATTTATTCATGAATTAATAAGAAAGAATGCAAGGAGCTTAAGGCAGCAGACACAGTTCTTTTTATCATGTTTATCTTCATGCCAATCCAAGGAGATAAGTTGTCTGAGAGACAGAGACTGGCCAAAGAGAAGTCAAGACTTAACATAAGTTCCCCCCCCCCAATGGGTCTACTTTGCCTGAGATTAATAACATTGCCTCTATCTGTCCCAATTTGGCAAGGGCAGCCCCAATTAACTCTCTGTCATCCCAGTTACTTTTAAAATACCCCCTTTCTCTCTCCTTCTCCACTTCCCCCTTTGTCCTCAGCTTACTTCAGTTGCTACAAACTGAGTTCAATGTGCAAAAGTAATTTACATTCAATTAACTCATTTGGGAGGGGGAGAAAATGAGGGGCAGACTCTTGCCCTTTCCTGTAGACTCAGGCAAAAGTGAAGAAAACACAAGTCCTAGCTCTTGAGTTCTTCTCATTAATAGCATTTGCCATCTTGTCACATTAATAACATTTGCCACTTTGACCCCGCTCTGATGATGCTTGGCTATAAATGCCCTGGTTTTCATCAGTGAAATGTTGGAGAGTGTCAGAAATGTTGGATTTAGGCCCAAACAGACTAAGCCTAGCTGATTCTTACAGCACACCTCACTTGGAGGGCATTCTGCTCTGTGTGTGTACAACACATAAGGTAAATGATGGTTCTCTTTTGTCTATGTAGGTAATCATGGACAGAAGCAAGGCCACAAAGATTGACACATAGGACATTATTAGATGCAGCAAAAATCACAGGATTATGATGTCAGGGTAGTGCAAATGGGCCCCGCTATTATCGTCTTTGCATTATTACTCCGTGCTCCAGCTGTGAAAAAGTCATTCTTTCTCATTCATGGGGCAAGCTGACAATAGATCATCAATAGCGCTCTTTTCACTCTATTGACTGCATGTGAAAACCATGTCCCATTGTAATCGCGAGATTACAGCATGAATGGGTGGTCCTCAGAGAAAAAACTTCCGGGTGAGAATGTGAAAACAAAACACAGGACATTCTTTTTATGAACTATCCCCTTTAGTTTGCATGTGTTTAGGTTTGTTTCAGTGCTTATGTGTTCATTTACTTTGTTAATTAAGGAGTTTGCGGAGTTTTAAGTGTGTTCATGTCTTCTCGCAAGAACTGCCGAATTCTCACCCATGCCAAATCGCAGAAGTAAACTCCCATTCTTAAAGTGCTAGTGGTCTTTGTGTGATAATTCCGTTGCATTTCTTTTGCATGATTACAGCTACATGCGATAATAAGTGTTACAATGCCACAATGTTCCTGCTATCTTCATTTATAGAATTACAGCATTTTTTGACACTAGACTGATAATATCCATAGTCTGTGTGGACACTTGCTTCCCCATGTTCTTCCCACATTTCCTCTCAACAGGAAAAAAATACCTTCCATTCCTAAGAAAATGTAGTTCTGGCTGGGAGTGAAAGAACTAGCCCAGGGTTTGATTTTGGATAGGAGCAAAAGAGTTTCTCTTGTTGCAGAGAATAAACATTTTGGATTGTTCAAGTCTGCCTTGAAACTCAAGCCTGCCTTATCAAATGGCATTGGAAGGAAGACCTCCTCCCCGCTCCGTCCCACTGCCACACACACAGAAACACACACAAACCATCAAGGCTTTAGCCTCAAAGAACAAGGAGTGGAGGCCTTAAAGTGAAGAGGAAGGAATGTGAGTGTAAACACAGGAATGAGGATGTCGGTTTAGCACCACCAAATTACAGGACAAGCAATAAAGATGCCTTGCTAGGCTTTCAATTTGCCATTATCTCCATTTCTGCTCTCAAAACAAAAATTAAAGCCTCTGTTGTTAAAAGGTTCTCTTCTGGAGGACAGGTCTATCAGTATCTGTGAGCCACAGTTGTGAAATAAGGCTTCCATACACACAAGCTGTAAACCACTGAATACCAAACATTGGGAATAGTCCATTGCTGGCAAAGGAGTATGTGTGTTGTTGTTGTTGTCTTCACGTCTGACCACTGTTGGAAACAGAATACCAGAGTAGATGGACCTTTGGTTTGATCCAGAAAGATATTCTTATGTTCTTAAAAGAAAGGGAAGGAGACGTCTGCATATGGGTTAGGGATGGGATCAATATTCATGAATATTTGCATCCTCACTGCAAGAAGGATGTTATGACACCCATAAAGAAAAGGAGAATAGGCATACCATTCCTCTATAGCCTCCAACTGTCCTAGTTTGGCAGACACAGTCTCAATTAATCCTCTGTCATCCCACTTTTTCAGTTGCTTTTAAAATGTCCCAATTGTTGTCTTCTCCTGCTTTCCCCCTTCATCCTCGTCTTATTTCAGTGATTCTTAACCTTTTCTTTACCAGGGACCCCCTTTAAATATCTTTTGTTGCCATGGATCCCCAAGACTTAACTCAAGACTTAAAACAACAACAATAATACCTGATAGTAATAATAATACAATTACACCATCCATTAAACCTTCCCGCAGAGGCAATGGAGGGGGAGGGAAGACTTATCTCCTGCTTCTTCCTGCAAGTTTGTGGCTGGAGTGGATTGAATGGCAATGTACAGGCCAAGCCAGCCAGCCTTTGCTTTGGCTCCTGTCATGTGGCCACTACACTGCAGAGAAGAGGTGGGCCAAGCAGACTTCAAGCCTTCACAGAGCCCCTGTGAGAACCTTGTGGCTCCCTGAGGGTCCCCAGACTACAGGTTAAGAATAAATTCCTACAAAGTGAATACAAAGTGCAAAAGTAATATGCATTCGATACATACATAGGACTTTTTCGGACGTTTAAAAAGCAACGCAAGCAGCCTCGTCAGCTTGCGAGGCTGCTGCGCTGCAAAGCGTCAGTTTCGTATGACGCTCGCCCCTGGCGGTACTGTTGCAGTACCGCAGGGAGAGTTGAGTGTCATATTTGCTTGATTTTTACTCACGATCAACTTTCGTGAGTAAAAATCAAGCAAATATGACGCTCAACTCTCCCTGCGGTACCGCAACAGTACCGCCAGGGGCGAGCATCATACGAAACTGACGCTTTGCAGCGCAGCAGCCTCGCAAGCTGACGAGGCTGCTTGCGTTGCTTTTTAAACGTCCGAAAAAGTCCTATAATCCGTAGGGGGTAGGACAGGTGGGGGTAGAACTTGGCCCTTCTCAGTAGGCTCAAGGAAAGCAAACTCCTGCAGCCTCTCCCAGCTAGTGCATTCTTCCTAATGAATATTTTTTGCCTCCTTGACTATACTCTTACATTGCTTGGCCACATGTGTCCTGGTTTTCATCCATGAAATGTTTATGGATACCTTTATTGCACTTTGAGACTTAATTTAAGAAAATGTGTTTACCCCAAAATATACATACAGATTTTTTGCACAAAAACATTGGAGGGTGAGTTTGGCAGAAAGCATGTTTTCTTCACAAAAGCAGTAATTTTTGTGCAGGACGTAGTACATTTTGTGCAGGATATACTGATTCCAACACAGAAATATGGCTTTGCTGGGGTGGGGAGTGTTTTCTATGCAGGAATCATTATATTTGCTCAAATGTGCATAATATGTATAAATTCATGTATATGGTTTTTAAAAATACCTTATTTTCTGTATAGAAAACATGCTTTGCAGGCTTCATGGAATATTTTCCCACATGAATCAGTGTATTTGGTGTAAAATATTAGGTCTGACACACTGTTAGGTATTTACATCATTGTAAAGTGACTTACGATCACATCAAGGTAAACTGTGATGTTGCACAATGCTAATATTCTTAGGAGGGGAGCAGAGACATACGGTAGCTACATCTCTGGGAGCATTGCCCAAACAGAACCAACAGCATGGCCATTGCACAGTGGGCATCAAAATACTATGGGACTCATTGTGTAACAGGGCCTCTCATTTCACAACAGGATGCCATGCAGGACTCCATGATATGCAGCATCACAGTTCACTAGAATCATAGAATCATCGAGTTGTCATAGCTATATCCTTCTAAGGTGTCCAAAGGAGGACAACCAAAATGGTGAAAGGTCTGGAAGCCATGCCCTATGAGAAGTGGCTTAGGGAGCTGGGTATGTTTAGCCTGGAAAAGAGAAGGTGAAGAGGGGACATGATAGCCATGTTTAAATATTTGAAAGGATGTCATATTGAGGATGGGGCAGGCTTATTTTCTGCTGCCCCAGAGACTAGGACATGGAGCAATGGACTCAAACTACAGGAAAAGAGATTCCACCTAATCATTAGGAAGAACTTCCTGACAGTGAGAGCTGTTCAGAAGTGGAATACACTGCCTCAGAGAGTGGTGGAGTCTCCTTCTTTGGAGGCTTTTAAACAGAGGCTGGATGGCCATCTGCCGGGAATGCTTTGATTGTGTGTTCCTGCATGGCAGGGGGTTGGACTAGATGACCCTTGTGGTCTCTTCTAACTCTATGATTCTAATGACACCAGCTACTGCAGCCACAACCACACATTCTCACAGAATGGCCAAGATTTTGCCCAGGTAGATTTCATTGCTGAAAAATTCCTGCTGCCTTCGCCCCACCCACCCACCCCCATACACACACACAGGTGTAAATACCTGTGCAATTTCTCATCATTCCACACTCCAGTAATTTAAGTTTTATTAAAAAATAAGAACCTTTTTAAAAAAAAAAAATGCTATCCAGCCTGGCTCGTTAGACCTTTCATTCACAAAACTGCTGTGTGTAAGCATGTGGTTACTGAGTGTCTTGGATAAGCCTATTACAGTAATTCTTACCACAATGGCCAAGGTGTGCTGGATGATTGGGAGGAACTTGTTTCTTTCCGTTAGTAACCACAGGACTTTCTCTCAGGCTTTCTTGTTAATGATTCCTAGAAGAGAATGGGGGTGTGTCTCTCTGTGTGTTTAGGGGTAGAACACTCTTTCTCCATCTTTTGCCCTATGAAATTCATGAGGTCGCCGTAAGTCAACAGGTGACTTGAAGACTCAGTGAAATTCATGGGGTTGCCATGAGGCGACAAGTGACTTGAAGGCACATATGCAACCATGCACCCACCATCTTGTCCTCTGAAGAATTACCAAAGATCTGTTATACATACTGCAAAGGAACTGGAGCCAAATATTAGGCTCTGGTTCACGTAAACATGGACCAGAGCCTAAATCCCATCACCAGTCTCTACTAGTGTAGACATATTAAATCCATTTCTGAATGATAAGATAGTGCTTATATACATTCCATTGATTCAATGGGCCTACCCTAGATCAGTGGTTCTCAACCTATGGGTCCCCAGATGTTGTTGGATTACAGTTCCCAGGAGCCCTCTGAGGTCTCACCTTGACAGCCAGGTGTCCTCCCAGTCATTAGTGAGGCTGTGAGTTCAGTCCTACAGCTTCACTAATGACTGGGAGGACCACCTGGCTGTCAAGGCGAGACCTCAGAGGGCTCCTGGGAACTGTAGTCCAACAACATCTGGGGACCTACAGGTTGAGAACCACTGCTCTAGATAGTATTAGCATCACCTTCAACTGTCCCAATTTGACAGAGATAGTCCCAATTAATGCTCTGTCATCCCAATGTTCAGCTACATTTAAAATGTCCTAGTTTTTCTCTCCTTCCACTTTTCCCCATTGTCCTTGACTTACTTCAATTGTTGCAAACTGAATCCAAAGTGCAAAAGCAGTTTGCACTCAGTTAACTCAGCAGGAGGAAGAGCATTGGGGAGGGGTAGAATCTTGCCCTTCCCAGTAAACTCAAGCCAAAGCAAGCTGTTACACAGCTTCTCCAACTTTGTGTGTTCTTCCTCATTAATAATTTTTGCCATCTTGCGGTATTTAACACTAGTAAAATAACAAAGATATATCCAGGAACTAATGGAGAGTGCTGGATATTGCAGAAAAATTAGGAACATATTATCATAATTGGTGGTATTGTAGGAAAGCAAATTGTTATTGGAAAAATAAATCATAGATGTATTCAGGTAGTGGTGGGGGGGAAATTCAAAATGAATACAGAAATGTATTTGTTAAATATTGTAGAAGATATGGGAACGGATATGCAAGCACTGTTATTGTATTTGATTATAGTCGTCAGAATAGTTTTTGCAAGCGGCTGAAAGAGAAAGACATTCTGGAACTGAACGAATGGATTTTAAAAATGGAAGATTTAGTAGAAATGGACTTGCTAACCTGTTGACTAAAGGGGGAAATGACACAAACTTTTGTAAAAGAATGGGGGAAATGGAAAGTCTTTTTGAAGAACAGTTATAATTTTAGTAACAAAATTAATGAAATTGGCGTATAAGGGAAATATTTCTGTTAAAACACATATCTATCATTTATTTGAGTTACACATTAAATACAATGATCAATCAGTATTTTTGTTGGTGCGAAGTCAAACATGGTATATTTATGGAATCATTGCACTTTATGGATATTAGATTAGCTAACACACATTGGAAACTGCTTAATGCAGTGTAGATGTGTAAACTGCTATTGCTTAAAACAATTTGTAAGCTGCTTTGATAACCTTGTGGCTGAAGAGTGGGGTATAAATAAATAAACAAATAAATAAAATAAAGATTATCAATTTAGGGAACTGTATATGCATATAATATTTTTGGGAATATGATATCTGATGTATATGGTAATTTTAAAACCACAATAAAAATAATTTTAAAAAATTAATAATTTTTGCCATCTTGACCACACTCTGATGTTATGTGGCTACAGATGACCCTATTGCTATTATCATTATTTTATTCATTTATATCCCATCTTTCTCCCGCTAGCAGGACCCAATACAGCTAACAGCATCTTTAAAACAATACAACAACAATCTCTCTCTCTCTCTCTCTCTCTCTCTCTCTGGCTTTTCTTCGCAAACTGTTCATACAACAACAATACAAAAGTAAAAAATTACATTAAAATATAAATTAAAACAAAGAATTAAACAGTCTATAGGTTAAAAACATTAAACAGTAAAAATATTAAAATGCATTAAAAACTGTATAAAAGACTCATTCACAATCTTAAAATCCACACCAGACAGCCTTACAAGGCCAGCCTTTGTCAGTTCATAAAAACCTGGTGGCGTAAAAATGTTTTCACCTGCTGCCAGGAAGAGAGCAGAGATGGGGCCATCCTGGTCTCTCTGGGGAGGGAGTTCCAAAGTCTGGGAGTAACCACTGAGAAGGCCCTCTCCCTTGTTCCCACCAAATGAGCCTGAGAAGGTGATGGACCAAAGAGAAGGGTTTCTTCAGATGATCTTAAGGGGTTGTCTAGACGGTGAAAAAACTCCTAATAGAAGGTGAGGAGAATACCTTTTGTCCCCATGGGACCCTGCAGTGATTTGATGTATAGTGAAGGAGCGCAGGCAAAAACTCCAAATACTCCACAGGAAAAGCCTCCACAGCCTACTGAACTCAGTGAGAAAAAATCTTAATACAATTGAATTGTCGGACTTCAGCCAGGTTGGGGGTCAAACGGTGTGGGAAGAATTACCCTCCTGCCTGGTTTGTGAGTTTCTAGATGGATTTGGCCCACTACTATTTGAAACAGGATGCTGGATCAGACAGACCCTTGGCCCAATCCAGTGAGCTGATTCTTATATTTCACCACTTAGGAAAAGAGACAACCTGTGATATTCTAGAGCTTGTTGGATGACAGTATCCACCAGCCGTAACCAGCATGATCAACAGTAAGGGATTTACAGTCAATAACCTGTGGGTGGTCACAGTTTCCTACCTCTGCCCTAGGTGAACTGGGCCTATTACTGCATGAGCCCATATTACTCAAAGGCAATCTAAATAATACACTGCCCATTGACAAAAATGTGTAGTGCACCCCAGGATGTGCTTACTCAAAAATAAGCACCACTGGGTTCAAGTGAGCATAGGATTGGAGCCTGAATTGCTCTTGCAAACATATTTGCAAAAGCTCTCCTCTTCACCCGCTATCCTACCCGTTTCAAGAATCAAGTTTCCAGGAGAAATAAATGGCTTTTCTGTTAACATAAGGAGAGGTTATGTCCAAACCTCCCAACTGTACCTGATACCATCTGCATTCGGAAGATTAGGAAGAGGAGTGCTTTTATAATAAAAGAAGGCAGGCAGGCTTTTCTGGAGTGGACAAGACAGATAAGAAGGGTGACTGCTCCTCTCTCCAACCAACAGTGTCTGTGTCTCATTCACACTAGGGGATCTTATCCCGTATCCTTCTCAGAAATTCACTGTTTGTTTGCTCTGGGGCCACAGATAGCTGGTGGGTGGGAGGCTTGTGGTGTACTCGTTCAAACAGTTTCTCCATCCCACCGGCTCATTTCAGTAAACAAAGGGGCCCACAGAGGAGCAATCACCAAAGTCAAATTGGAGATGGTGATCCTTTTGTACAAACAAATGGTCTCCTGGTTAGGGCCTGTGGTGTGGATTGGTTGTTTTTTCATTTATAGCAACAGCCTTTTTCCAAGCTGGTGTTCAGGACTACAGCTTTCATTAGCATCAAGCCAGCATGGCCAAGAAGGATGGAAGTTGTTCAAATTATTCAAGAAGGCACTTAGCTGAGAGAGGCTTTGTATAGAGAGGATGTGGATTCTGGCTCCTGACAGTCCCTGGGTCAGCTCACCCCTGCTATAAATGAACCCAAATCTATCCATACTTTTCAAAATTTTGCAGTCTGGTTCACAACAAATGCACACAAAAATGTGTCTATTAAGGGAACCTGCTCGAAAAACATGTACTTATATTTGGAAGGGTTTGTAAAAAAGAGAGAGAGAAATGTATTGTATTTGGAAGGAAATGCTTGAAAAAGGTTTCTCTCACTCTGGCTTTTCTTCGCAAACGAAGATTCAGGAAGGACTCATCTGCAAGTGCGCTGATGACTAAAAAGGCCAATCCGAGATAAACAAGTCCGGTTGCAGAAAGCACAGCAGAAGGTCTCCTTGAGTGGTTTCACACGTGTGTAAATTGGAGAAAACGTGCACACAGAAGCATATGGATTTTTCATGCAGATATTTCTTACATATATGAATTTTTGCTACAGTTGCAAACTGATGCAGATATAGGACTTTTTCGGATGGAAGAAAAGTAACGCAAGCAGCGTCGCCAGGTTGCGACGCTGCTGCGCAAGAGGGCGCCAGTTTCGAACAACGCTCTTCCCAGCGGTACTGTTGCAGTACCGCTGGGAAGAGCGTCGTTCGAAACTGGCGCCCTCTTGCGCAGCAGCGTCGCAACCTGGCGACGCTGCTTGCGTTACTTTTCTTCCATCCGAAAAAGTCCATAGACCAAAATGAACTTGCAGTCAGATAAATGAGAACTTCAGCTAAACCTGCACTTCTCAATTTTCCCATCCCTATATTCCACCCATTCTTCAGGTTAGACTACCACTTTTCCAGGCTGCTTGACGGACGTTTCCTGTAGTGACAGGGGTTGGACTAGATGTTGCGGCATACTGATGTTTCCACCACCACCCCTCCTGCCAGTGATCTCTGATATGAGAAGGAATTGTGACAGTGATCCTGCCTCTGGTTGTCATACCGGAGGGTGGAAACTTCAGTATGCTACACCCTGATTGACAGGAGAAGAGACCTCTGTCACTCGCAGTGGCTGATGCCCAGTAAAGTAAGATTGGAAGAATCTGGCCAGGAGAAGCTACTTAGGCCAAATCCTCACTACATAAATAGTTTGGTGAGGCATCAGCACTCTTTGGCAGAGAAGGTTAAAGACCTTATATAACTACAAATCTCAGGATTCAATAGGAAGGATCCATGGCAATTAATCCAGTTTCAAACTGGATTATTTATATAGTGTGGATTTGGCCCAAATTAAGTAGCTCATCTAAGGCCAGGACTTTCGAGTTGTCAGTAAATCCAGTAGCCATGGTGCAAAAGGAGTATTGGATGCAGTTGACAATGCATGCAGCAACATAGTTGGGTCCAAAGTAGCATGTTTTCTCTTTGATCTCAGTGGGAATAGTCAGGTAGTTGCTCCCAATAATATAGCGTTTGTTGCTGATGTTGTGTTGTGTGCCTCCAAGTACTTTCTGATTTATGTAGACCCTAAGGCGAACCTAGAGAGCCAGTATGGTATGGTATGGTTGTTTGAGAATTGGACTAGGATTCTGGAGACCAGGGTTCAAATCCCCACTTGGCCATGGAAACCCACTGGGTGATTTTGACAAGTCACACTCTCTCAGCCACAGAGGTTGCAAAGCCTCAGAGATCACTCAGCCTCAGAGGTTGCAAAGGCAAACCTCCTCTGAACAAATCTTGCCAATAAAATACCATGATAGGTTCTCTTCAGGGTCTCCATAAGTCAGAAATGACTTGAAGGCACACAACGATAAGGCAAACATATCCTAGGGTTTTCTTGGCAAGATTTCTTCAGAGAAAGTTTACAGTTGCCTTCCACTAAGCTTGAGAGAATGTGACTCTTAAACCTTGGTCTCCCTGGGTCCACTAAAACCACTATATCTCACTAGCTCCAATAGCAATATCCAGTAGCAATAGACTATTATTATAAAGTTATTAAGATTGAAAAGCAATAGCAGCGTTTCAAATTTACTTATCTTTTTTTCAATCTATGGGTGTATCCACACTGCACAATTATAACATTTTGATACCAGTTTAATTTCCATTGCAATATGCTATGGGATCATGGGATGTGTAGTTTGATGAGTGCTTAGGATCCTTTAGTACACTCCCCTCAGCTACAGCAATATTGCTCTCTAGCAGATAATGTTAAGGCCCTCACCAAACTACATATCCCTGAATTCCATACAAGGGATATGTACAACAGGTAAAGCGGCATCGAAGTACTATATGCATTGTGCATTGTCTGCCATTTGTTTTAAAAATCAGCCTTCTTCCTCTTCAAGCTCAAACTGCCAGTAAAGCCTATTTCCTAATGCACTTTTAGCAGCCATAAATTGTCACAGACGTGTGGAAAAGTAATGTTGTTATGCATTTCATGAATGGTTTCTCCATACTTCTTCTTCCATCGTTACTGACATGGTTAATTGCATGTAATGTATGTATTATGTAAATATAATTGCGATGTTTCTATTTGTATTTTTTATTTTATTCTGCTGGCTATTTGCCATAATAAAAATTTATAATGCACTTTTTTTTAGTTCCCTACTGTACAAAACAGTGGATATTCTCAGTGAAGGAAGCCGAGGCCCTCAGTTTGCAAGACCTGAGCAAGTTAGTTTGACAACAGTTAAACAACAACACTGTACAAAACATGTCCTGCTATATATTAGAATAATGACTGAGTGACCAAAAGGAAGGGGAAGAGGAGGAGGGCTCTGGGGTTAGCAGTAGCCCTTCTGTTGGGTCATGTGCCCCTGGTAGGTGCCCAGTGATGCCCACCAACTTCTATTTTGAAGAACAAAGACTCTATGTTCTTCTGGTGGCAACTTTGGGGAGGGAGGAGGGGGATAATGGGGCACTCAGAGGGGGGAGCACAGCCTCCTCCCAATTCAGTTAACGCTTGCAGGAAGTGGTCTGCCAGCCTACAGGCGATGATGCCCCTTCTCAGAAATGAACACACAGTTCTCTAAGAATAGATTGCGCAAAATTAAGACAAAAGCCTACTGGGGTTGGGTGTGTGGGGGCCCCTTGGGAAACTACAGCTGCCATTCCCCAAGCAAGGAGTTCCATAAGAGCCCTCAAAAGAAAGAAAGAAAGAAAGAAACCTTGATGCAGCTGCCCTGTGGACTGAACCAACGGAACAGGCCTCTCTTATGCAAGGCCTCTTAGGTTTCACATCCGCAGCCCCCCCCCCCATTTTGTTAAAAAGCGTGTCAGCTGCACACACATCCTCTGGGCCCCAACCCATTTTGTCATCATTACTGTAACTTCAAATAATGCCACATTTTCCCTAATGCTGCAAAATAACATTTTTTTTTTTTTTTTGCTCAATATCTGGGTGCCGTGAGAAGGTTTCCCACAACTGGTCTGAAGAAGCAGGTGCTGGAGAGACCAGGTAGAGAGGGCAGAGGGATACATCCAGATGGCTCTATTTGTGTGGATAGGCCTACTTTGATCACAGTAATCCATAGATCTGTAGAGCGTAGAGACAACTGTAGCGAGGAAAATACAATCTGTCTCAATGGGATTCCGTACCATTTCAATGTATTGGGAAGGGGGGGCAAATCCACTATATACTGTGCAGGAAAAGCCTCTGAGACTTTTCTCAAGGTTTTTTTAAAAAAAAAAAAACAGCAGGGAGAATGCACATTCCTGCTGTTTGGAACAAGCTATTCGATTTGATTAACTTTCCCTATAGGAGCAGAAGTTGAAAGCTGATTGGTCAGAGATGCATGGAGAGGCAGAGACTGCTAACAAGGCAAGCGCCATGTTGGATTTTTGCCCTAGCGAGCAAGTGCTAAGGCAATAAAACAGCTTTTAGAATCACAGAGTCATAGAGTTGGAAGAGACCACAAGGGCCATCCAGTCCAACCCTCTGCCATGCAGGAATACACAATCAAATCATCCCCAACAGATGGCCATCCAGCCTCTGTTTAAAAACCTCCAAAGAAGGAGACTCCATCACACTCGGAGGCAGTGCATTCCACTTTTTTGTTGTTTTCTTTTTTGTTAAAGCGAAAGATTGCTCTTTCGCACCTTGGATATGTTTTTTTTTTAAAAATAATAATACTGTCCGGCAGCAGCAAATTGAGGTAAGTAAAAATCTGAGTAATTCACTCATGCTGCCATCTTGATTCACCAGCATGCCCATTTGCACATGTGGATAGCTTCACATGCTTGCGATCTGCCAAAAAAAAGTTATTACAAATAGCAGGTGCTGCGAATTGCCATTACTGCAGAGCAATCCACATTTTTGCCTCGTATAGACAAGCCCTTTCTACATGGTCTTTAGCCTTTGACAAAGAGTGCTGGTGCTTCACAAAACTACAAATCCCAGGATTCTGTAGGATGGAGCCAGGGCAGTTAAAGTAGTGTCAAACTGCATTATTTCTACAGTGTAGATGCACCCATGTCTGAGATCCTGCCTCTGGACTGTGTAGTGAAAGGATGGGTAGAGTGTAGCCACAAGCCCTGAAGCTGCCATCAGTCCAATGAACCCCCATTTGTTTTTTTAAAAGGGGATGATTTAGGGCATTCTTTTGCCCCCAAACTACATAGAAAGCTCTCCAAACATGAAAACACACACAAATAGTCCATTCCACCTCCTCAAGCACCCCAGAACTATGAAGTACAGTAGTCCCAAATACTTCCATTTTCTCCTGCAGTGCCTCCGCAAATGGTGATGGGAAATGACACAATGTCACTTCCTGTCACCATTTTGAGAGGGGCTGCTTAGTAAAACAGAGGTCATTGGACTTGCTGCAGGGTGTTCAGCTCTCAGTGGGGTGTGGGAAGCAGAATTTGGCCCCCTGGCCCCCACACAGTTGCCCACCTCTGGGTAACTAGAGATTCCCATAATAAGTGGGAAATGGCTGAATGGCTCTATGGCTGAGATCCTACATCAGTGTTGTGTAGTGTAAATCTCTGCCTGCAGAGTTACACAGTAATCGTGCTACACAACCCTTGTGTTGCATGGCAATGTTGTCCATCTACACCAAGACACCAATCTAAAATTGAATGCACAACCAAATGTGCACGTACATCTTTGTGCAATGCGCACCCACACATATCCATTCTTTCAGTTTCAACCAATGTTTGGATTACACTGTAAGAGAATGTGGAGTGGAGTCACAAAATTTACACAAACATGGGAATGTGATCCTTTCTGGTTGTGGCCATAGTGTGAAAAAAATTACTTCCATAGCACCTAGAAATGCCGGTGATATTTCAGTTCTGCAAATTGCTATACAAAATAGCCTGATCCACAACTCTCACATTAAAGTTCAGAACCTAGATATAACCGGAAAATTGTGCACTTATCAGAATGATGCAATGCAGTTCTCAGCAGCTGAAACATATCACAAAGACATCTTTATTGATATAGGCTAAGATCCTGCATCAGACATCTAGCCATGATCTCATAGCTACAATCTATCTCCCTATCTGACCCTCAAAACCCATCTTAAAATCCAGCCTGCTGCACTGAGGGACAGTTTTGTGGTGCTGGTGAGTAGGGTGCTGAAGGACGACATATCCAGACCCTTCCCACCAGCAAGCGGCAGTGCCACATCAAAAGCAGGGTCCTGTTGCAATTCCTCGATGCACCACCACTCGCTGGTGGGAACGGACAGGACATGGCATCCTTCAGTGCCCCATTCACCAGTGTGGCAGAACACTGTCCCTTGGTGCAGCTGGCTGGAGTTTAAGCTGGGTTTTATAGAACCATAGAGTTGGAAGAGACCACAAGGGCCATCCAGTCCAACCCCCTGCCATGCAGGAACACACAGTCAAAGCACTCCAGACAGATGGCCATCCAGCCTCTGCTTAAAAACCTCCAAAGGAGACTCCACCACACTACAAGGCCATGTATTCCACTTCTGAACAGCTCTTACCATCAGGAAGTTCTTCCTAATGTTTAGGTGGAATCTCTTTTCCTGGGGTTTGAATCCATTACTCTGTTTCCTAGTCTCTGGAGCAGCAGAAAACAAGCTTGCTCCATCCTCAGTATGACATCTCTTCAAATATTTAAACATGGCCATCTTGTCCCCTCTTCTCTTTTCTAGGCTAAACATGCCCAACTTCCTAAGCCGCTCTTCATAGGGCATGGCTTCCAGACCTTCCACCATTTTAGTTACCCTCCTCTGGACACATTCCAGCTTGTCAACATCCTTCTTGAATTGCGGTGCCCAGAACTGAACACAGTGTGCAAGGTGTGGTCTGACAAAAGCAGAATAGAGTGGCACTATTCCCTCAATTTGAGTTTGCCCCAGTCTTATGATTTTCAGGGGAGGGTTTTCTCTTCATCTCACTAGCCTCCAAGTCACCCTTGGTGAGGACACGAGAGAGAGCCTTCTTGGTGGCAGCTCCTTAGCTATGGGACTCTTTTCCCAGGAAGGCTTGTTTGCTGCTCTATTTCTGCCCATGGGCAAATACCTTCTTAAACAGACTTCCAGTCTTTAATTAGTTGGGACAGAAGGAGGTTCAGTGGATGTGCTGCATTTTTAATATGTAATATATGTTGAATGTGTTTTTAATTGCTTGAAATTAATGTTTTAATTGGAATGATTGTTTAATAGTTTTTAAACCTTTGTACTACATGTGATTTAGCTAATGCAATTTAACTTATATCATAAGCCACTTTGGGTCCCATATAGGTAGAAAGGTGGAATAGAAAGAAATTAGGAGAGAGAGCGAGAGAGCACAAACAAGCAAGCTGGGGGATTTGTGGAGTTGTTGTCCCCAAGAGTATAACTCTTCAAGCCCTGATCCTAAAGTGGAGCCTCTTCCAGAGTTGTCCATGAAGGAAATGGTGTGTGTGTGTGTGTGTGTGTGTGTGTGTGTGTAAGCTGCTGAATCAGGCAGAAGAAACCAATAATGCCCCCTTTCAGCATTTTGTACATTCCCCCTTTGTGCTAGCAAAAGGCTGTTCTGGCATTCCTCTTCTGCCCAGCATTCCCACACTTGGAATCATGTTGTATAATTTAGCGACAGAAAGAGAGGCTCCCTGCACACACACCCCTACAACAAAGAGTTGGCCACACAGCAACAGAGGAAATGAGCAACATCTGGTCAGTTTCCTCTCTCTCTGGTAAGCATCCCAAATGAACAGCTGTGTCTGGCATTTCATCCACTGCAGGAATCCATCAGGTTTTAACATCCCTCCCCCTTATATTACCACACCCCTCCATGCTGGCATCTGGGTTTAGGCCAAAAAAGATAACAGGAGAATTTCAATTTCTTTCAGCATACTACATGCCTCGCTGTTGATTTCAGCTTGTTTCTTAATAGGGCTGGTGTGAATCAGGCTATCTTCCTCCTGCCACTCAGTCCTTAATAAATCATAGCAATAATGAGATTCTTTCATTGCTCTGACAACTTGTTCTACTTATAAGAAAGGAAAGTGCTTCCCTGATCTTCCTGGCCCCATTGTCAAGAGATTATCAGACGAGCCTCTAAAAACGTTTCTGTCCCAATATATTTTAAAGTGTTAAGTGTCCCAGCAAATAACCTTTTTTATCACACATTGCCATAATAATGAGAAAAAGCAGCTCCGGAATTATGGCAGCACGACCGCCAGCACTGTTTACTTCCATGTTGGTGGGTACGTGTGATCCTGGTGGTTCTCAAGAGAAGGTGCAAGCGTGCTTAAAAGTCTAAAAACACCTAAATTAACAAACAAAATGAACACCAAGCACTGAAACACACTTAAAAACTTGCCAGCAAAATGGGGAGGTTAATAAAAAGAGCATCCCATACCTAGTTTTCGCATTCTCACACGGAAGTGTTCTGGCAGGGACCGCCCATTGATGCTTTAATCACGTCGGCAGAATAGGGCACGGTTTCAGATGCTAGCAATTCTGCAACAACAATGCCACGGCAGATCAATTGAAAGCTTGAACCGTCAATAAAAAAGAATGCCTTATTAACAACAGCACAACACCATAGCATGGCATTGTGAGAAATGAGCTCCTTTTTGCTTTCTTTTGGTGTCATTATCACGTCATATTTCCCACATCTGATAATCTCCTCGGTCTGAATCCAAGGTGCTGTTGATAACTTCCAAGGCTCTAAACAGCTCAGGACATTGAAGAAATGCTTCTCTCCATATATACCTGCTTCAGAATTGAGCTCTGCTGGGCGGCCCTCTTCTGTATCCCATCAGTCGGAGAAATACACTGTGGAAGGATATGGGAAAGGGTCTTCTCTGCTGTGGCCCCCCAGTGAAATATCCTCCCCCAGTGGCCTGATGGGCATCAATGCTGCTGCCATTGTAATTCCAAGTCAAAACATGGCTTTTTATTGGGGCCTAATTGATTTTATCTATTACAGGTCACCTCCTGTATCTGTGAGGGAAATGTTCCTGGACTTATCATTTATAAGTGAAACTGCAGATAACAGCAAACCTGTTAAAATAAAGACATACCATAGAGTTGTGTTGGAGGACCAAGCGATTCCTAGAAAGGACACCTCTCTAGGCATTTTCCAGAGCAACTCTATGATATGTGTCCCTATTTTTTTCCAGCCATGGATAACTGAAACCACAGATATTGGTTCTGTGGAAATGGATCATCATCATGTTGTTGTTGTTGTTGTTGTTGTTGTTTATTGAATTTATACCCCACCTTTCTCCCAGAATGGGAACCATAGCAACACATGCATACCCTCCATCATTCCAAAGATTAAAACCAGGACATGTGTTATTAAAGTTATTAATGAGGAAGAACACAAAACCTGAGAGAGGCTGCAGCAGTTTGCTTTTGCCTGAGCCTACTAGGAAGGGCAAGGTTCTGCCCTCTCTTCTCCTCTCCCTTCACCTCACTACCTTAACTGAGTATAAACTACCAGCAGAATCCTGTATGGTTATTAAGTGCTATGTAGTTGTTTCTGATCAGGACGCCCCACCACCACCACCGCCACAACACCACATTTACTGGTAAGCAGCTGCTGAGAGCAATGGAGATCCATTTCCCTATCAATTGAGAATCAGCTGCCTAATATTCCCACCTCCTCCCATTAGTGATCTCCATGCAACTCTGGAGAACCACTGCTAGTCAGAGTTGATAAGAGGGGATTTGCAACAGGGTCTTTTTTCTGTCTGTAAGTGGCTGCTTACAAGTAAAAGTGGTGTTGAGGGGTGGAGGTCTGGTTGAAAACAATTACTATTTAGTTAGTTAGTTAATTGTGTTTAACTATATGGGCAATTTGCCCTGTCTTGCCTCCATCTTAGAGTCCTGCACTCCTAACAATGCAGGCCTTTTGCCCCGTTCTGCCCCTGGGCAGTCCTCACCACCCCCTGGGGCAAAGAGGGGGCTGAGAGGGGGGGGACAGGGTAACACCTGTTAAAATGCTTTTTTTTAAATACCTGCTTTTAAATTCAACAGGAATTCAACAGTATTTATGGAAAGACATCTTTACATTTAGTTCCTGAATTATTAATCTCTTGCTGGAAAAGAAAGCTAAACAAACAAATGTCCTATCGTTTAATTGTTTATTCTTGTTTTAATATGTTGTCGAAATGAAACTTAATGTAATTGTAAAATCTGAATAAAAGACTTTTTTTAAAAAAAAATACCTGCTTTAATCCATTCCCACTGGGAAGAAACAGATCAAGCCCTGCATGACTGCAGGAACCCATTCTTGCATGCTGGCCCCTCACTTCAGCTGCCGGTCTGCCATCGCTCTTCCACAGCAGGAAGGAATCCTGCAACATGTGACCAAGGCCGGTCGCATGCAGGGGCCCTTGGTCATATCTTGCGGACCAATTTCCTGCTTTCAGAGAGAGCAAGGAGGATGCCACTGTGGTGGTGGCCGCGGCAACAGACCAGCATGCCTGTCTGGACTCTGGCCCATTCTGTCCACATAACAGGGGAGGGATGGGCCTGATACATGACCAGGATATGTTGGTGGGGAGCTAGCATATCCTGGCTCATGTAGATGAGCCCTCAGTAGCTGATACAGGATTTTGGCCTATATTAGTAGAAGAAATTGGAAAGGTATTTCTAAACAGAATGAAACACATCATGAGCATGACAAACATGCAGCCCTTAAAGGGTTTTAGATACAAAGAAAATACTTTTCTCCTCCCACATCCACAAATTTTCTGGGGAGGGGGGCTGGAGATTTATGCTGCTGTTGTGGTGTTGCCTTATATCATCTAATGAATTAAACATCCGCATGTAAGCTTAGGCTGAGTTTACTCGATGACTGAATGCGTATTCATCACATGGGAGATGGAATATATCTGGTTTGTGAATTTTCTAAAGAAAGCAAACAGTCATTGCTGTAATAAAATATTGTGTCCTGCCCACACAGACACTGATTAAATAATCACAGATGGAACTTATGCAAGCTTTGCTAATTTTAAAAAGATGTTGTTGTTACAGTTTTCTGGATTTTAGGAGAAGCGAGTAAAGTAAAATAAAACCTGAGGGAGTGTTTAATGATGAGAATCTAAGTTCTCCCCAAAAAAATCCATCATGGGACAAAAATATGGAATAATTCTCTTTAAGAAATTGAAGCATGCTGTACCTCACATGAGCCTTTTGCTGATTAGATTTCTTTTATTTATTCTTATTTTATTTTCATCATACCCACATGGGAACAAGGGGTCTGTAGTATTGATGAGCAGTACATGGTGACTTCCATGATTGTAAAATGTGGGCTAGACAAGTTAACTGTTAAATGGATTTGTAATTGGTTGACTGGCCGAACCCAAAGGGTGCTCAGAAGTTGCTCCTCTTTGTCTTTGAAAGATGTGGCCAGTGGGGTGCCACAGGGTTCTGTCCTAGGCCCAGTGCTATTCAACATCTTTATCAATGACTTGGATGAGGGAATTAGGGGCATACTTATCAAATTTGCAGATGACACCAAATTAGGAGGAGTAGCTAATACCCTAGAGGACAGGATCAAAATTCAAAATGACCTGGATAGACTGGAGAGCTGGGCCAAAGCTAACAAAATGAAATTCAATACGGAGAAATGTAAGGTACTGCACTTAGGGCGAAAAAATGAAATGCATAGATATAGGATGGGGGAGACCTGGCTGAATGAGACTACATGCGAAAGGGATCTAGGAGTCCTAGTAGACCACAAGTTGAACATGAGTCAACAGTGTGATGCAGCAGCTAAAAAGGCCAATGCGATTTGGGGCTGCATCAATAGAAGTATAGTGTCCAGATCAAGGGAAGTAATAGTGCCGCTATATTCTGCCTTGGGCAGACCTCACCTAGAATACTGTGTCTAGTTCTGGGCACCACAATTCAAAAAGGATATTGACAAATTGGAGTGTGTCCAGAGGAGGGCGACTAAACTGGTGAAAGGTCTGGAAACGATGCCTTATGAGGAGAGAATTAGGGAGCTGGGTATGTTTAGCCTGGAAAAAAGACGGTTAAGAGGCGATATGATAGCCCTGTTTAAATATTTGAAGGGGTGTCATGTTGAGGATGGAGCAGGCTTGTTTTCTGCTGCTCCAGAAACTGGAACACGGAGCAATGGGTGCTAGCTCCAGGAACAGAGATTCCACCTCAGCATTAGGAGGAACTTTTTGACAGTAAGAGCTGTTCAGCAGTGGAACACACTCTCTCGGAGCGTTGTGGGGTCTCCTTCCTTGGAGGTCTTTAAACAGAGGCTGGATGGCCATCTATCGGGGATGCTTTGATCGTGATTTCCTGCGTGGCAGGGGGTTGGACTGGATGGCCCTCGTGGTCTCTTCCAACTCTGCAATTCTATGATTCTATGATTCTATGACAATGGGAAGGTGAATTCACTCTAGGTTTTAGTCTGAACCTTAGAGGCACTATCCAAGGTGCTTAATCTTATCCCAAAATAGGTACAGTACCTTGGATAATTCATTTAAAGTTCTGCCTAAATTTTGACACAGATGGCACCAACAGCTACTGCTGAAGAATGCTATTCATCTTGACACTGAAACATAGGTTGAGATCCCAAATCAGAAGGCATACATATAACACATATCATATAGCTATGGGTCACATATCTATGGGTCCCAATGCTATCCCCCCAAAACCCAACTTGTAAGCAATGCAATCGCCCCAACCAACACAACCTTCTCCATGTTGTTGTGGGAGATCAGTAGAGATGTGTCCATTTATTGTCCTGTAGCTGGCCGCACTGTGAGGGAGCTTCGGGGATCCTTGGGGGGTCCTTACAGATTATATCTTTGCAGCATATCCAGCTGCAGTAAAATACCTGGATGCACCTCTGTCCTGACACACCCACCCACTCTTGTAGCACCTCAACAATTGGCAATATTTCATAAATTGGCTTATTATTGGCACTCCATGTAGTTGGCAATATTTTATGTATTTATTTATTTATTTATTTATTTTATATGCTGCTTTTCCCCCAGAAGGGACCCAAGGTGGCAGTAGACCAGGGATTCCCAAGCAGAAGGAATCAAGGTTTGCCCCAAAAGTAAGGGTGTAGCCTGCTAAAATTCCTAAAAGACATGCCCAGGAAAGGATTAAGTGAACCCTGCCTGGAACTGATGAGTAAAGGAGAAATGGGTTAATTCTCCTGGATGTGAGTCATTCAATAATCCCACCAAGGTAGCTGGACACTCTTTGCTTGCAAAACTGTTTTTTCCCCCTCGTACCTGGTCCTACAGCAATAGAGGTTTGCCTGAGACCCATCAGTTTTAATGTTCCAACCATACAACCAGCTTACACTATTGTAATTCACCAACAGAATGCCAGCCATAATTGTATCTGAGCCCACTAGAATGTCTACTTTGGTCCAAATTTTCCACCTAGTATTGCTGCCACACAGTATTGCTTCATGGCACAACTGCCCCTCTCTGTCAAATAAACCAGGGAAATTTATCTGAAATCCAAAGGATAGTGGGCCTGTTGGCCTATTCATATCCACTCATTCCCAGACAAGCTGCAGAAAACCTACTATGTGATTATCCTACATCAAATCCACTGCCACACAAACATTTGCCCAGCCATGGGGGAGGCTTTCTTCATCATATGGAAAAGAACAGATGAAACACAAAGCCTGGGAAATGCTGGGACACAAATAAGTATATATCTCTGCCCATCTCACTGGACATCTGGCAGCTGAGAATCTGATACCACCAAGCATGGCATCCCTACAGACTCTCCAGGTTTTTGTTTTGTTTTTTTTAAAGTTATGATGATTATTTTATTTATTTATTCTGGTCTTGGTGCTGTGAGAAATTGTGCATATCTAGGGAGGAAGAAGGGGGTTGTTTCTACCAGTTGGGGCCCACCACTTCTAGCATCTCTGTTTCAATGACACTTTCTGCATTCCATGAATGCTTCAGCTGGAATGGAAGAAAACAGCCTTCTGTTGGCCAATGGTCTGAGCAAGGGACACAGCACAGACGCAGTTCTGTATTCACACACAGAGAAAAGAAGCAGAGATAATGTACTCAGGTTTCATGCCTTAAGATGATGAAATGCCACATGGGAAAGTGGGGATGGGTGGGAATTTCACTTATTTCATTTTTTTAAATAAAAACTTTTGAAAAATGAGTGAATTTCTTCATAAACGCGATGGAAAGAACTTGAGTTTTTTTGAAAGCATATAGTCACAAGAAAGCAAAAATGATAAACCTGCCCACTCAGACAAAAGGCTTTGGGTGCTTAGCTCTTCTTAGGGAAGCCCTGATTGTACAGTGGTTAAATGCTGGTACTGCAGTAACAACATTGTAAGTTCAATCCTAGAGGGCTCCAAGGTTCACTCAGCCTAACATCTTTCCATAGGTCAGTAAAATGAGTACTCAGCTTGTTGGGGCAATTAGCTAACATGTTGTAAAAGCAGTATAGAAATAGAAGTGCTATTGCTATTGTTATTGCTATTCTCCATTGGTAATTTGGGTGTTCAATCATATTTGCAGGGCTGAATGAAGTCGCTAACTCTTTTTTTCTGAGAGCTGCATCGGAGGCAAATACAACATGCTTCTTTCCATACTAGGAACAACTTTAGTGAGCTAGGGTAGATGGCTGAGAGTTTTGTTTGGTCCATGTTTGACAGCAATTTATCCTACAGAAGAAAGGAGGAGGAGGAAGAAAAGAAGAAAGGGAGAGCACATGGCCCTTGGGAAGATGGTGGACTAAAATTACCATCATCCACAATCAGCTGTATTATTTGGGTTCATAGATGTTGCAATCCAAAAACAGGCCCCCCTCCCACACACACACACAATTTGAACAACACTTGAGAGTGTTCTGAACACTTCCCATATATTGGCTTGAATCTTATTGTTAGTTCAACAGGAGTAGACCCATTAAATTAATGGGTTTACTTATGTGTACACTCACCATTCAACAAACTGATTCAACAGATCTGCTGTAGTTGGTACTAGTCAATAGGAGTCAGGCCATTAGCTCTGTAAACCTTACCACAATCCTTGTAGGTCAGTATCTTATCATTATCACATTTCAGTTAGGAAGGTGGGATGGAAAGAGGAGTGCTCTGATCAGTAACAGAGTTTTACCAAGACCACTGATATTAGTCCCACAAGCCAAGACATCAGCATGAGCAGCAATGGAATTTTTGACCATGGCAGAGACCTGCCTTAGAAGGTACTGCAGTCTACCAGTTCAGGAAAAGAAGAAGGAGATTATTAACCCTTATCCAGGCAGATGGGTCATTTTAGTCTTCCAGGGAGAACCATTTCAGGTCAGGAGAAGAGTTTGGGGGTGGGGGATTAATTTTTGGACTACAGCTCCCAGAATTGTTCACCTACCTTGTCCACTGGTCATGCTGGCTATGAAATGCCAAGCTCATGATCACCATACGCTGTGTAATCCATATTGCTAGTTTCTTGGAATGTACTAGAGTTCAGAAAAGCACCTTTTGGGAGTTACACCTATCAGAACTCCTACCTTGTGACTATGTTGGCTCAGGGATTCTGGGAGTTAGAGTCCCCAAACTTCTTCAAGCTCTGAAGGTTCTCCCTAGCACATGCAGGGAGAAAACTAGAGTCAGGTACATGTGGAGGCGTCAGAGCCTTCGAAGTGGCTGCCCCCAGGCTCTGGAACACCATTCTCAAAGAGCTTAGACCAACTTGCTATTTTTCCACAAACAGGTGAAGTCTTTTCTGTTTCAACAGGCCTTTGAGGTCTGGTTGCTTAGGCAAGATGAGCTTTGTACAATGTGCTGGATTTTCTCTTTTTTATTTCTGTTGTGTTTTTATGGTTTATGGTTTTAACTGGATTTAAATTTTTCGATAGTTTGATCATTTAAAGCTTTTGCATTTTGTGAATTTTTAATGATGTTTTTGCAATCTATTGTAATCTGCTTTGACTCCCAAACTGGGGAAAAGATGAGATATACGGTAACTAAATATCATCAGCAGCATTTGGAGCACAAATGAGCACAAACCTTGGTGGAAACCCACACCAAGCCCAAAAAAGTAAAATGAAGAGGCAACAGCAGTGGTCTGCTTTCAGAGGCTGACTCTGTGGTTCACTGTGCAAGAGTAGAAACAGGGTGCCGGTTTACCAGAGTTGCCAAACAGAGCAATAAATACCTATCCAGTCATCTGAGAAGGGTTTGCACAGCCACAGAATGTGGCAGCACTTTCTGTTCCTCCCTGGTTAGATCCAGTGCTCTTACCAGGCATACAGTCTCCTGTTGTGTAATAGGAAGCCCCCATTTCCCCCCATTTCCACATTCAGGCATTATATAATGAACACATTGTCATGGAAGTGACCAACGACCAAGCCGCAGAGGAATGCAACTTTGACAGGCAGATTTATGTTTCCCTTTCATACACTTTCTCTTGCTACATGGGCTTCCTTTCCAATGATGTACACATGCTGCACCTCTTGGCCTTTTACCCAGGTTGCTGAACCATAGATCCAGCCAACATTTTCTGATATGGAGAACATTGTTGCTAAGCCTAACTCCATCATAAAACACCAGCATCCACAACAAACAAGCCTTACAGCAATCCACTAATTTAAAAAATCCCATTATCTTTAGAAAGGCCACAAATGGTATTCTTGTAAGCAAGACAGTAAAATGTGGGCTAGACTATCCTACCATTAGGTGGATTTATAATGGTTTGGCCAAAGCCAAAGTGTACTCACCAATGGCTCTTCTTCATCCTGGAGAGAAGTGACTAGTGGGATACCACAGGGTTTTGTCCTGGGCCCAGTGCTATACGTCTTGGATCCAGACTATCTGAAAGACCCTATCTCCCCATATGAACCTGAAAGGGTTCTGAGATCTTCAGGGGAAGGCCTTCTCTCAGGACTTCTCTGTATGAGGCTATAAAATGTGGATTGATGTGCACTAATGCCAATTCTCAGCAGCTTTCATTTGTCTCCACAATTTTTTTGGCAAGATTGCAGGCATGTGAAGCCATACACATTTGTTGTTCACATTGGCATGCCTGTGAATCAAGATGGCTGGCACAAGTGAATTACTCATGTTTTTATTCCTACCAGTTGCTGCTGCCGAATATTTTTTTTAAAAAAATAAAAGCATATCTAAGGTGTAGATATGTGATATTACACTTAAATAAACAGGAAAAAGCGGTGGGGGAGAGGCTGTTTCATCACCTCAGTGCACGATCGCAAAAATCCAACATGGTGGTTCGGGGCACCTGCCTTGACAGCAAGCTCCGCCACCTGCACACATCTGACCAATGAGCTTTCTACTTCCACTCCAAATGTGCATCAAAGCTAGTCAGTTGTTCCATCGAGCAGGGATGCGCATTTCCCTTTGGAGTGTTTTTAAAAATATGGGGAAAGCTGCAAAGGTTTTTTCCACAGAGTATAAGGCATTTTTGGTCCCCCTCCTTCTAAATACAGTGGATTGATGCAAGATCTCATTTAGACAAATCATATTGTCCTCGTATTCTGTGAGGAATATTTTTGCCGTATAGACAACCCCTCGGTCCCACCACCATCACAGGCTAGCTTGGTGAGGACACGAGAGAGCACCTTCTCAGTGACTGCTCCCACCCTCTGGAACTTCCTTCTGTGGGAGGCTAGGCTGGCCTCCTCCCTGCTTTCCTTTCACCAGTAAATATGTTTTTATTCAAGCAGGCTTTTAATATGTAGCTGCACCCACAGAGGCTTTTTATTGGGGTGTGTTTTTAGTTTTTTTTAAAAAAATATTTATATGTTTTTAATAATTTTCAGTTTCTAAATTGTAATTATTTCAATTGTTTTAAATTGTATTGAGGTATTTTAATTGTTTTTTGTTTGGTTGGTTGTTTTTTTTGTTTTGTTTTGTTTTGTTTTGTTTTGTTTTTTTGGTGAGCTACCTTGGGTCCCACTCTGGGAGAAAAGCAGCATATAAATTAATTAAATAAATAAAATAATAAACAAACATCTTTATAAATGTCCTGGATAATGGAATAGAGGCCATGCTTATCAAATTTGCAGATGACACCAAATTAGGAGGGGTAACTAATACCTCAGTTGACAGGATCAGATTTCTAAATGACCTTAACAGATTGGAGAGGCAGGCCAAAACTAACAAAATGCATTTCAACAGAAAGAAATGTAAGGTACTACAATTAAGCCGAAAAAAATGAAATGCACAGATATAGGATGGTTGACACCTAGCTTGACCACAATACATGTGAAAGGAATCTAGGAATCTTAGTAGACTACAAGTTGAGCATGAGTCAGCAGTGTGATGCAGCAGCTTAAAAAGCCAATGTGATTCTATGCTGCATCAACAGAAGTATAGTATATAGATCGAGGGAAGTAATAGTACCCTCTGTTCTGCTTTGGTCAGATCTCACCTGGAATACCTCATCCAGTTCTGGGTGCCACAATTCAAGAATGATGTTGACAAGCTGGAATATGTGTCTAGAGGAGGGTGACCAAAATGGTAAAAGTCCTGGAAGTCATGCCCTATGAGGAGTAGCTTAGGGAGCTGGATATGCTTAGCCTGGAGAAGAGAAGGTTAAAAAGTGATATGAGAGCCATGTTTAAATATTTGAAAGGTTGTCATACTGAGGATAGAGCAAGCTTGTTTTCTGTTGTTCCACAGACTAGGACACAGTGCAATGGATTCGAACTACAGGAAAAGAGATTCCACCTAAACATTAGGAAGAACTCCCTGATGGTAAGAGCTGTTTGACATTGGAATAGGCTGCCTCGGAGTGTGGTGGAGTCTCCTTCTTTGGGGGTTTTAAACAGAGACTGGATGGCTATCGGTCAGGAGCACTTTGATTGTGTCCTGCATGGCAGGGGGTTGGACTGGAAGGTGTTTCTGGTCTCTTCCACCTCTATGATTCAAAGATTCTATGAAATATCATCCTGTACACAGTTAACTGATAGCCTAAGGACTTTTTCAGACATCTCAAATACACTGCAAGCAGCCTCCTCGCGTTGCGAAGCTGCTGCGCTGCAGGGTGTCACTTTCGGATGACGCTCTCCCCTGCCAGTACTGTTGCGGTACCGCTGGGACATTTGAGCATTATATTTCGCCGGTTTTTAATCACGATCAACTTTCGTGCTTAAAAACTGGCGAAATATAACGCTCAAATGTCCCCGCAGTACCGCAACAGTACCGGCAGGGGAGAGCGTCATCCGAAAGCGACGCCCTGCAGCGCAGCAGCCTCGCAACACAAGGAGGCTGCTTGCGGTGTATTTGAGACATCCGAAAAAGTCCTAAATATCTTAAAGGCCCGAAGGTTTCCTTTCATTTTGGAAACTTGGCAGGGTCATTCCTGTTTAGTACTTGGATGGGAGACTGCCAATGAATACCAGGTACCATAGGCTATATATTTCAGAGGAAGGAACTGGCAAAACTACCTCTGAGTATTCCTTGCCTAAGAAAACCCTATGAAATTCATGGGAACACCATATATCAACAGGCGACTTGAAGTCACACACCATACACACACACACAGAGAGAGAGAGAGAGAGAGAGAGAGAGAGAGAGTTACCTGAGAGTAAGCCCTATCAAACTCAGTAGCCATTACTCCAACAAACACAGAACATCATGAGTAGAGCATTCTTCTGTCTCTACTTGATGTATGATTCCAGCCATTGAGATTTAACAAGATCTACAGCACAGCTGAAATGCAACCTTTCATTTCTAACTTTTAAAAAAT
This sequence comes from Gambelia wislizenii, assembly GCA_030847615.1. Lineage (NCBI taxonomy): Eukaryota > Metazoa > Chordata > Lepidosauria > Squamata > Crotaphytidae > Gambelia > Gambelia wislizenii. The sequence continues at coordinate 318,924,616 of JAUMIR010000004.1, forward strand.
GCTTTAAAACTTGCAAAGATGTACTACCATTTAGCCTGAAGCTGCATGATGTTAGAAATATGCAAAAGCAACATGGGGGGGGGGTTAATTTATCCACTGCTGAGGAGGGGGCAAGAGAGGCATGGGGATCTGTAATCTTCCTCTTAGCAGCCTGACTCTTTCACAGAAGCCCTTGCATCAAGCACAGGTTCCTGTTATGTCCTTCCCAGTGACTGGCCAACCAGGATCTTGTTGGCTGGCCAAGGAAGAGGTCTTCCCTGAGAGGATGTCAAGAGAGAAATCTTCCTTTTGGTCCAGTAGGGAGGCTATAAATGCTATTGTCTGTCTTTTGGAATATTTATTCCCACTCTGCTTGATTATGTCCCTCATTCTTTGACTTCCTTAATGCTAATTTCTGACAGACAAAAATCAAACTTTAATGCCTCATTGTAACCTCATTGAGTTGTACAACGTGCAATGCACATCCATGCACATCATTCTTTGACTTCGTAATGCTAATTTCTGACAAACAAAAATAAAAGTTGAAGGCCTCATTGTTACCTCATTAACTTGCACATTGCACAATGCACATCCATGCACAATGTGCCTATGGAGACATGGTGGCACTCCATGTGCTACTCTGTTTCTGTAAACGTGAAATGAATGTAGGCATTCTGCACTTAGGTAAAAAAAATTCCAGCCCCTGTCATAGGGGAAGTTGTGCATGTGTGAAAACCCCTTGATATAACATTTACTGAAGTTCAGCAGTGGAATGCACTGCCTCAAAGTGTGGTGGAGTTTTCTTCTTTGGAAGTTTTTAAACAGAGGTTGGATGGCCATCTGTCAGGAGTGCTTTGATTGGATATTCCTGCATGGCAGGGGGTTGGACTAGATGGCCCTTGTGGTCTCTTCCAACTCTGTGATTCTATGATTCTGTGAACCATACCTTGTCAGACTGTTTAAAAAAACATTTCAGGGTTGGAGGAGGGGAAGGATCACACAGGACTTCCAAGGTCCGCATGTAGTCCATGTAGCACACAGTTCCCATCCCTGCTACCTTGGCTGGGGGAAAAAAAAAAAATTTCAGTGGGGAAAAGTAAACAGATTTGTTGGCATAATTTTTCTCTGAGAAAACAGTATGTGGCAAGTGGCTGAAACTCTGGACATTGTTTACGGCTCTTCAGGTAACAATGTCATAAAACACCTCCCTTATAGGTCTCATTCTGTGTGAATCCTGCAACAAAACGTGACTCTGGGAGACTGAAATATCCAAGTTAATCCTCTTGATGGTTTTTCTATCTTTCAAGATCACCATGCACTTTAGATCTTGTGGGGTTTTTTTACGACTGGCTGTATCTGATTTATTTGTGCCCTATTTGCTTTTTGCATTTTCTTTTTGTTTATTGAAGGGTGTTTGTATGCTTCATTCATGCCCTCAGTTTTTCAAGTATGCTCTTCCATTTAAGCTGTACAAAGGCTTGGGTAAACGTTTTGATACCACACCGTCATTACCCATTTGGTACTATGAGATGTGAGGTGTTGAAATAAATAAGCACGTGAAACACAATCATTCAATCAATAGGGAATAAGTCTTTTTTTAAAAAAAAATAAAATCTGCTTCCTGATTTATCAGAAGCTCCTTTCTTAGGCTGCCATATTATATACACCCACTTTGGGCGAAAGAGACCCATTGAATTCAGCAAGACTTAGTATATTCCGGCGTATAAGACGACCCGGCGTATAAGACGACCCCCCCAATTTTTAAAGTAAAATGCAGAGTTTGTGATATATTCGCCCTATAAGACGACCCCCCTCTTCCAACGCATAGCCCCCGCATGCCCCTCCTGGGCTCACTTCCAGGAGGGAGCGCAGGAGGAGGATGCGGAGGCTGTGCGCCCAAAAGGGGCACGTTCGCCCCTTCTCCCCACCTTCCAGGAAGGTGGGAAGAAGGGGCGAATCGCGGTTTGGCCACGCAGCCTCCGCATGCCCCTCCTGCGCTCCCTTCCAGGAGGGAGCGCAGGAGGGGGATCCGCAGGCTGTGCGGCCAAACGGGGCTTTGGGGGAGGGGGGAGGCTGGGCGGAGGGTGGCAGGGGGGAAGGGGCTTCGCAGCCACCCCCCCTCTCCAAAGCGAGCCTTTGGGGAAGGGGGGGTGGCTGGGCGGAGGGTGGGAGGGTGGCAGGGAGTAGGGGGCTTCCAAGCCCCCCTCCCTTTCGGGAGGGGGGTGGATGCGCAGGGGATGGGTGGGGGGAAGGGAGGAGGGGGCTTCTCCGCCACCCCCCTCCCTGAAAGCGCGTTTCTGCGGCTTTCAGGGAGGGGGGTGGATGCATGGGGAGTGGGCAGCCGGAAGAGAGGAGGGGGCTTCTCCGCCACCCCCCCTCCCTGAAAGCGCGTTTCTGCGGCTTTCAGGGAGGGGGGTGGATGCATGGGGAGTGGGAGGGGGGAAGGGAGGAGGGGGCTTCTCCGCCACCCCCCCTCCCTGAAAGCAGCGGTTCCGCTGCTTTCAGGGACGGGGGTGGATGAGCGGGGGGTGGGCGGGGGAAGGGAGGAGGGGGCTTCTCCGCCCCCCCCACTCCCTGAAAGCAGCGGTTCCGCTGCTTTCAGGGACGGGGGTGGATGAGCGGGAGTGGGGGTGGGGGGAAGGGAGGAGGGGGCTTCTCCGCCCCCCCGCTCCCTGAAAGCAGCGGTTCCGCTGCTTTCAGGGAGGGGGGTGGATGAGCAGGGGGTGGGCGGGGGGAAGGGAGGAGGGGGATTCTCTGCCCCCCCACTCCCTGAAAGCAGCGGATCCGCTGCTTTCAGGGACGGGGTGGATGAACGGGGGGTGGGCGGGGGGAAGGGAGGAGGGGGATTCTCTGCCCCCCCACTCCCTGAAAGCAGCGGATCCGCTGCTTTCAGGGACGGGGTGGATGAACGGGGGGTGGGCGGGGGGAAGGGAGGAGGGGGATTCTCTGCCCCCCCACTCCCTGAAAGCAGCGGATCCGCTGCTTTCAGGGACGGGGTGGATGAACGGGGGGGTGGGCGGGGGGAAGGGAGGAGGGGGATTCTCTGCCCCCCCACTCCCTGAAAGCAGCGGATCCGCTGCTTTCAGGGACGGGGTGGATGAACGGGGGGGTGGGCGGGGGGAAGGGAGGAGGGGGATTCTCTGCCCCCCCACTCCCTGAAAGCAGCGGATCCGCTGCTTTCAGGGACGGGGTGGATGAACGGGGGGTGGGCGGGGGGAAGGGAGGAGGGGGATTCTCTGCCCCCCCACTCCCTGAAAGCAGCGGATCCGCTGCTTTCAGGGACGGGGTGGATGAACGGGGGGGTGGGCGGGGGGAAGGGAGGAGGGGGATTCTCTGCCCCCCCACTCCCTGAAAGCAGCGGATCCGCTGCTTTCAGGGACGGGGTGGATGAACGGGGGGTGGGCGGGGGGAAGGGAGGAGGGGGATTCTCTGCCCCCCCACTCCCTGAAAGCAGCGGATCCGCTGCTTTCAGGGACGGGGTGGATGAACGGGGGGTGGGCGGGGGGAAGGGAGGAGGGGGATTCTCCGCCCCCCCACTCCCTGAAAGCAGCGGTTCCGCTGCTTTCAGGGACGGGGTGGATGAACGGGGGGTGGGCGGGGGGAAGGGAGGAGGGGGATTCTCCGCCCCCCCACTCCCTGAAAGCAGCGGTGCCGCTGCTTTCAGGGAGGGGGTTGGATGCACGGGGAGTGGGCAGGGGAAAGGAGGAGGGGGCTTCCTAGCCACCCCCCCAAAGCCGCGGTTCCGCGACTTTCGGGAGGGAGGGTGGAAGCGCGGGGGGGGGGGCGGGTGGCAGGGAGGAGCACTTTGCTTCACCCCCTGCCCGATCTCCTGCCTCTTCGCTCCGTTTGCGAAGAGGCAGGAGATAGGCAGGCAGGTGAAGCAAAGTGTATCCGGCGTATAAGACGACTGTCAATTTTGGAGGGCACTTTTGAGTGCTCAAAAGTCGTCTTATACGCCGGAATATACGGTACTTCTAAATAGAGGTAGACAAATTGTTGCATTTTGGTTTTGCCAAATTTCTCATTTCGCCAAATACAAGTTAGTTTTAGCCACTTGTATATAATCAAACTTACCTTTAAAATAACTAGCATGGAAATTTGGATGCATTGTGTGCTTATTTTTCTTAATATACACATTTTTGCATTTGTCTTAGTGTGAATACCTTTGGTGAAAATTCTCCTCCAATACTTGTGTGTACATTTGGCTACTATTTGCATTTCTGCAGGCATTCTTCCATAATACATGTGTTTGTAAAATATGTTAAACTGTTTTAACTTACTGCTTGGTTATTAAAAGATAGCTAATTTAATTGTTTTCAGTTGTTCTTTTACATTATGTGTCAAGATCCAACAGCACAGATATAGTTACGAATGCCTACCTATGGGCTTGTCTATACAAGGAGGTAAATGTGGATTGATGTGCACTAACGCCAATTCAAAGCAGCTACGATTTGTCTTAATGGTTTTTTGGCAAGACTGCAGGCATGCAAAGCCATCTGCATTTGTTGTTCAAACAGGCATGCCTGCAAATCAAGATGGCAGGCACAAATGAATTACTCGTGTTTTTATTGTTTCCAGTTGCCACCAAACAGTATTTGTAAGCATACCTAAGGTGCAAATCATCATCATCATCATCATCATCATCATAATATTTATTTCTATCCCGCCCCTCTGCAATGCAATCGGGGCAGCTTACATCATAAAAATCCCATAATTACATTAATACCCTAACCCACCCACCCCTTAAGTGTGATATTCTGCCTAAATAATTTTTTTAAAGGAAAAAAGTCTATTTCATTGCCTCAGCACAAGATTGCAAAAATCCAACATGGCGGTTCTGGGCACTTGCCTTGCTAGTGAATGAATGCAAATCAGATTGTCCCAATCAGTAGGAATGTGCATTCCCTATGAAGCTTTTTGTTGGATTTGGGCCCCCTCTTTCCGATTACAGTGGATTGAGGTGGAATGGCATTTAGAGAAATCGTATTATGCTCAAATTCTGTGAGGAGCACTTTCCCCCTCTCTCTGGCTTTTCTTCGCAAACGAAGATTCAGGAAGGACTCATCCCACGCTTTCTGCAAGTGCGCTGATGACTAAAAAGGCAATCCGAGATAAACAAGTCCGGTTGCAAAAAGCACAGCAGAAGGTCTCCTTGGGTGATGTTTTTGGGTTGTGATTCTTTCTGCGTTGTCGTTTCTCTTCAAGACTTGTTCGTCGTGAGTTCTCAAATAAGGCTGCAGCATTGTGGATAGTGCGTCTCCATGCCTCCCGATGTGAGGCCAGGGCAGACCACTGTTGGTGATCAATTACGGAGCACTTTCACTGTTTAGACAACCCCTATGTCTCATCTCCCAAGCTGATTCCCCAAGCTTGGGGAATCAGCGCCCACACAGAGTGACAGAGGTCTGTTCTGCTGCCAATTGGGATGCAACAGGATGAAGCTTCCAGCTTCTACCAGCAATCTGTGATGTGATGATCAGAAGTAGGACCCCTTTTACTACTCTTGTCACACCGCAGATCACTGGAAGGAGGCGGCTGGAAAAAACCATCTTGCTGCACTCCGATTGCTAAAAGAAGAGACTCCTCCCTCTCTCAATGTGGCTGCTGGTTGTTAAGATAGGGTTTTTGGGGGGGAGGCATTTGTGATCATGGCAATAGCGCCACAATCATGAATACAGAGCATGATGGCATACAAAGCAGTTACACATCTGCAATTCTACATTACAAATCCATAACGGCAATGTATGTAACCAGCGGATGTTTTTAATCTGTATTTTTTTTCCAAAAGTTCTAAAGGCAGGAAAAGAAGGCAAATAAATTAAAGATTTTTTTTTCTGTTGCAAACCGGGTCACAACATCTTTAAACATGTGCATGTGTATTATCATTTACTGATAGATCTCCCAGGCCCAAACTCAGTTCACACAAAAATGTGGATGTGACAAATTTCTCCTACATCCCTTCTTTTAAATAAACACTATTGGATTATACTGTAAGCGGATAATACTGTTCTCATAGATGAAACTAATCAATTGTTTGCCTAGACATTACAATCCTGGACTGCCAGTTGGAAAGTATACACAGTCGAACCCATATATCCATGTAACCAATATCTTCAGTTTTGGTTATCCACAGGACACAAAACAGGAACACATACCATAGAGTTGTGCTGGGAAATGCCTAGAGAGGCATCTCTAAACATCTTCTAGGTCCTCCAAGGCAACTCTATGGTATGTTTTTAGTAGAAGTCCATTTTTTTAATAGGGTTCTCTGTTATCCATGGTTTATCAGTATCCGTGGTAAGTCCGGGAACCAAACCCCCATGGATATGGGGATCCAACTGTACATCTACAAATGTAGAGAGAGAACAACTGGATTTATGGTGGCAATGTCATGATAGAACTTGAGGATCCTACTTCTATCCCTAACCACCCTTTCCTTAATTTTAAGGACTATTGACATTTCAGGCATTGGTCTTATTTTTGTGGCATATGTGCAATAAGTCTATGCGCAGTAAGTCTTCCCTCATATTTCAAACATATACAGTTGAATTAAAAAGGAACTGGGGGAGACCAAGAAACAGAAGGTATGATTTTCATGTTCACTGGGAATAATAGAAAGCAAAATCATATAGACATCTAGAGCACCTGGACGAAAATCCAACATGGTGCTGGCACTGCAAAGGCAATGCTATGGGATTTAGCTCTCCTCTGCAGATTTTGGAGCTACTTAAAACCAACCCCAGAAGGTATCTGAGCCTTCCAGCAGATATTTTTGGGGTGCATGGAGCATGAATTGAAAAGGGAAGTTATCCCCCTGTCCCTTTCTACTGGATTCAACCATTCTGTTGAACAACCAGCATTGGATCCTATCCTTGGCTGGCAAAGACTGGTTTAAATAATTGAAATTGCATGATTTGATCTCCTATTGCCATAGGAAGCAGCCTCAAAGCTTGGAAAAATTACTTTTTGGACTAAAAGTCTGACACTTTTAGTCCAAAAAGTAAATTTTCAAAGCACTGGGCCATCTTAAACCAGGTTAGACTAACCCCATCTAGGTTGGCAGTTTCTATTCTGCCTGGTAGCAGTTCTCCCGGGACTCAGATAGAGCAATATCTTTTGTATCACATCACCTAATCCTGTAACTGGAGATACCAGAGCTTGAACCCAGGACTGAGAGCATGCAAAGCAGCTGCCTTGCCCCTGAACTACAGCCTTCCCAAGTGCATTTTTATCATAAAACTCCAAATCAAATTGAGCTGCTCCAGCTTATATAGAACTAAATGGATCTGTTTTGGGAGGTCACCCAACCCCCTATAATCTGCAAGAGCTGTTTTTTTTTTCCTAGAATTATTTTATGGTTAAAAAAATAAAATAGAATAAAATAAAACAAAGGCTTTTAAAAATTAAGAAGGTTTCATAAGGAGTGATCCTGAAAATACCGAATACATACATGCACTCTAGAATCTATTATCACACTATACTGTTATAGCATATTATTCCACTTTAACTGCTATGGCTGCTTACTGTGGAATCCTGGGATTTGCACTTTGTGGGGGGATTTAGAACACTCAGCCAGAGAACTCTTAGGTCTCACTAACTACAAATCCCAGAATTCTACAGGAGGCAGCCATTGCAGTTAAAGTGGAATAAGGGCACTATAACAGTGTAGTGTGATAAAGGACTTTTTCAAACAGTTCAAAAAAAACCTGAGGAGGTCGGGAGAAGAATGGGGCTGTCACATGTACACAGCCCTGTTTCATACGATGCAGTCCTCCTCCATCCTCCCCGCAACCTCCCCCCGTGCTGTTGGAGCCTTTTTTTTATTGACAGAAAACCTCCATCAGTAAAAAGCGGTGCCAGCAGCATAGGGGAATGTCGGGAGGAGGTCGGGAAGAGGATGGGGCTGTCTGAAACAGGTCTGTGTAAGCGCAACAGCCCCGTTCTTCTCCCGACCTCCTCGGGGGGGGGGTTCAACTGTATGAAAAAGTTCAAAGTCCTATGACAACATTAACAACTGAATCATCCTCAGTGACCAGCTCTGCACTGTTTTTGGATTTATACCAGCATGGACTTTGGTACAGTCAGCACAATTAAGCATCTTTACAACTTCAGGTTCAGGTTTTTAAAAGCAAGTTTCTAGACCTCATGGTTTTGCCAATAAACTTCAGTGGCCACAATTCAATACAGCTCCACTAAAGCCAATTGATTTGAGTAGCAGAAGCATGATTATGTCTATGTTGGATTGTGGCCCAAAACATGTAGCCAGTATTTTCTGTAGAATTTTCGCTCATGTCTCTAGGAAGAGAGGGAAACAGCAAAGGTTTGTCTATACAAAGCAATAAAATGTGGATTGGTGCGCAGTAATGCCAGTTCGTAGCAGCTACTACTGTATTTGTCTCAGCCGGGTTTTTTGAAGCTCGCAAGCATGCAAAGCTATCTGCTTTTGCTGTTCCAACAGGCATGCCTACGAATCAAGATGGTGGGCATGGGTGAATTACTCACATTTTTATTTACCTTGAGTTGCTGCTGCCAAACAGTTTTTAAAAAAAAACAAAAAAAATCCAATGTGTGATCTTCTGCTTTAACAAAGAAGCAAATTTTTTAAAAGTCTATTTTCTCGCAGTAATGCATGATCACTATGGGGACAATCCAAAATGGTGGTTCTGGGCAATTGCCTTGCAGGCAAGGTCTGCACCCTGCGCACATCCAACCAATCATCTTCCCACTTCCGCTTGTATTGGGAAAGCTCATCAATTCACATTGCTTGTCCCAATGATCAGGAATGCGCATTTCACATGCTGTTTTTTTTTAAAAAAAAAAAACTTTGGGGAAAGCTACGGAGGCTTTCCCCATGGGGTATATGGAGTATTTGACCCAGCTCCTTTTGAATACGGCAAAATGATGTGGGATCCCATTGGAACAAAAGGTATTCTCCTCGAATTCAAAGAGTATTTTCACCATTTAGACAACCCCTCAGAAACCTCCTTAAAAATAATTTAAAACAAAACAATGAAAGCAGCCAGTGCAATGTCAATGTGCAAAGGCCACGTGGAACAACACTGGTTTAGCTGCTCACAGGAAGCTCAGGAGAGATGGAGCTAGCCTAAACTCCCTTTACAGAGCGTTCCACAGTCGGGGTGCTGCTACAGAGAAAGCCCTGTCATGTGTACCTACCTACCAATATAACCTATGTGTACCTACCTACCACTATAACTAACAGAGCACCCACTGAGGATATCAGATTTCAGGCAAGCTCATATGGGAGAAGGAGGTCTTTCAGATAGCCTGGTCCCAAACCATTTAGGGCTGTGTAATGCAAAACCAGCACCTTAAACTGAGCTCAGATCCACTTTAATGGAAACTACTTTAGTGGGACTAGCAATTAGATTTAGTACAGATTCTCCCAACCATCCAGAAATCTTTTTGAGTGCTTAACTCTAAACAAAACAAAACAAAACCAAGGTGTGAATCTCTGTTTATTTGGCCATTTTCTATCTTTACCAGGCAGGAAGATGCAACTGATCCTTACCATGCTGGGAACATATGTCTCTGCTTGATTGGGCCAGTGCAACTGGAAAGGGAGAACCATTTTTGTTTCTGTTTATTATGGAAGAAGGTGTTGTTGTAATGTGCTTTCAAATCAACTCCAATTTACAGTGACCCTATCCTAGGATTTTCTCAGCAAGGTTTATTCAGAGGAGATTTGCCATTGCCTTCCTCTGAATCTAGATGCCCAAATTGTTGCATTTCTTTACATTCAAGGCATAAAGAATTTGAGGTTTAAGTGCAGGGTGGGGGACCAAGTGCAGGAGAAAATGAAATGGACAGGTGCCCCCACCCCTTTCCAACACATGATTCCTGGAAAACAAAAAAAAAGGGGGGGGGGAGACAGCTTCTACAGCTTTTTCTCCCCCCTTTGTGCCCCTTAACTGCTTCTCCAAACTAACCCCCCACTAGGGCCCATCAGGCAGCGGTAGCAGCAGCTGCTTTGCCGAGAGACCAAAGCTGTGTGTGTTTTCTCATGGGATAGAGAAGATGAGATCAGGTCTCCCAGGCCACCAGCCTGCACTTTGATTCACTGCTGCCATCTGCTGTTTTCTTTTGTTTCTCAGGGAAAATGTTATCAGTTGAGCTTTTGATATGTACAAGAAATTCTTATATCAGCAAGTAGGCAGGGGTTCTTAACCTGTGGACCCCCCCAAAGGGGATCCGTGGAGAAGATTTAGAGAGTCCATGAATGTGGTGTGGGAAGGAGAGGGGAGAGGGAAGGATGAAGAGGAATATAAATTTTATATGCCATCTTTTCCCCAATTTGGGACTCACAGTGGCTTACAAAAAAAAAAAAGTTAGAACAAATATACATGCTCCAAATGTTCCAGTTTAGCAGGGAAAGTCCCAATTAATTCCCTGCCACCTCACATTTTCAGCTTTTTTTCCCAGCTCTTTCACCCTCCCACTTTCCCACTTTGTCTTCAACTTACTTTAGTTTCTGCAAAATGAATTCAAAATGCAAAGGTAGTTTGCACTCAATTAACGTACGGGGGGGGGATTTTGCACTTCCCTGTGGCCTCAGGCAAAAGCAAACAGCTTGTGTGTTCCTCCTCATTAATAACTTTTACTATCTTGACCACACTGTGATGCTGCCTGATGAGATGCGTTCCAGTTCTCATTTGTGAGGTGTTGGAGGATATTAAAACAGACACATTCCAGCTTTTCAATATCCTTCCTGAATTGTGGTGCCCAGAACTGGACACAGTATTCCAGGCGAGGTCTGAGCAAAGCAGAATAGAGTGGCACTATTACTTCCCTTGATCTAGACACTATACTCCTATTAAGGTAGCCTAAAATCGCATTGGCTTTTTTAGCTGCTGCATCACACTGCTGACTCATGTTCAGCTTGTGGTCCACCAAGACTCCTAGATCCTCCACCCCAACAGAGACAAAAAATTATTGGGACAAAAATTGCCCCAATCAATCTATTGCTTTTTGCCATTAGAACTTTTTTTCTGTTACAACCAATATAATTTATGGGGAAAGGGATGCTTTGGAAGGGAGTTCCACAATCTGGGAGCAATCACCAAGAAGGTCTTCTCTCATGTCCCAACCAAACATGTGTCTGAGGGTACTGAGGCCAAGGGCCTGAAAACACAGGCACACTCAGGGGTTGTCTACACTGCCAGGAAACTCCGCAACTACCTCACAGCTATGGTGGACTTCTTTGATCCGCAGTGGCCCTGTAAATGCCACACATACTGGGGTTTGCCCAATTGCGCCCCATGGTGATGACATATCCTATACATCATGCTATTTTTAGCCACATGGCTGGGGCTGCTTTGTCCCCCCCCCCACATTTGCTCATGCATGCAAATAAACAAACACACATGGTCCTAGAGTACTGTATTACTGGAAAAGTAGAGATATGCTTATCTAGATATGTGCACAATTGTGGAAAAAAATAAGTTTTTTAAAAAGCACCAGAACAGCATCCCATTCACCAGAAGTCCCACCCCAGCTTTGCACCAAAGCCAATCTTGGGCTTCCACATGTCCAAAAATCCAGGTTTTCCCTTCAAATGCTGAGTAAACCATGAACCTTACAGATCTGGAGTTTCCCACAGAAACCCTGGTGAAAATGTGCATCATCGAAAACATTGTGTGTCAACTGTGCCGTGAACATGGGGAGAGTATGGGTTTTATTGCCCATGTAGACAAGCCCTCATAGGAGGAATTGATTATATTCAGAAATAAGGCCAAGAACTAATTTACAACCACATAAAAAGCATGTGGGTTTGTTTGTTTTTTAATTTGAGGCAGTTTGAGTCAACACCTCATTTTAAGAAGGATATAGAAAAGGCAGGGCAGGTTCAAAGAAGGGTAACAAGGATGCTAAAGAGCAATGGAGAACAACACATATGTTGAGAACTGGAGGGCATTGAGCATGTTCAGCCTGGTGAAGAGAAGAGTGAGAGGTGACATGATTCCACACTTTAAATATCTCAAGGGCTGTCATAGAGAGGAGGGGCAGGTTTGTTCTCCACTGCCCCAGAAGTTAGGACCAGATCTAATGGTTTTAGGTTACAGAAGGGTAGGTTTCAATTTAACATATAGAAGGAATTTCTCAATGGGAATGAATACCAGGTGCTGTAGGCTATATTTCAGAGGAAGGAACTGACAAAACCACCTCTGCGTATTCCTTGCCTAAGAAAACCCTATGAAATCCATGGGGAAGACATGTATATACACACAAGGGAGGTTTGGCAATGGAACCAACTGCCTGGATTTCTTCAAGAAGAGTCTGGACAGCTACCTGAAGGGGATGCCCTAGCAGGAGTTGCTGCACTGAGTGAGGGGTTGGACCTGAAGGCCCATGGGGCCCCTTCCAACTCTAAGATCCTATGATTCGATGACTATCAAGCAAAAGAAAGAGACGTGGATGGGAGAAAGCCCTTTCCTTGCACATAGAAAATGTGCATGTTGCAGAGGTTAGCACAGGTCTGGAACTGCCAGATTTCTGTGTGCAGGATGAGAGATTTTTAAGAAGTATTTATTTTTCGAGAGCCAGCATGGTTTGAACGTTGGACTAGAACATTGGTTTGAATTGCCATGGAAACTCACTGGGATGACATTGAACAAGTCACACTCTCAGCCTCACAGGAAGATGATGGAAAACCTCTTTTAAATAAATCTTGCAAAGAACACCCTATGATAGAGTCACCATAAGTCAGAAATGAGTTGATGGCACACAACAACAAATTTATATTTCATTGGAAAAAGGGAGAATGTGGACTCACTTTAAAAGTGAATAAATGGCTTCCTTTTAAAAAGTGGCACAGATGTCTCTGTATATATTTTATTAATTATATTATATTATTATAGTGTCTTCATATGGCTTTCTCTTTCCAGTGATGGGAGTTGCGCACTCTGCCTGGAGCAGCAAAACAAAATTAAAAGGCGAGCGCCATCTAGTGACATGAACTAGTTATACTGCATATATATAAGATGGTTGGGAGAGACCTGCACAAAAACATGGAAAACATGGGCTGCAAAAGCAGTGGATTCTGGGAGCTGTAGTTCAAAAAGTAGCTTTTCCGTTTAAAGCAGAGGCAATGTAGGGAGTTTTAGATGGCGTGTTTAAAGGATTCTTACACTAATTGTCAGAAAGAGCAGTTCAACGTGGAACAAAGTGCCTTGGAAAGTAGTGGAAGGTTTTTAAGCAGAGGTTTGATTGTCACCTCTTGGAGGTGTGTTAGCAGTGGCTTCCTGGATAGCAGAGGTTTGGACTAGGTCAGACATATAGCTTTAGGAAAGGCAAAACTAAAGCATTGCCTCTCCCAAATAAAAACAGTCCCACCCACCCCACCGCCCCATGAAATTTTCCTTCAGTCCCCATATTTCTAACATTGTTGTAACTTGAACTTTCAGTTGACCAATTTAGAAATACAATTTAGGCATTCAAAGAAAAGGGGCAGACAAAGTAACCAAGGAAATGTGAGCATAACAAATATAAAAAACCAAGGTATGAAGGATTTTCAATGTTTCACTGTTTACAATGGTAGAAATTTGAGGATGGGTGGGAAATTTTCATGGGTCATCTTCAGGCAGGCACAAATGAGGCTGCAAATTCTCCAATTTTGGTTGGCTCAGCTCCAGGCAAGAGGAAAGGGCTGCATGCATATCTCCAGCTCAGCTACAATTGGTACAATTTGCAAAGCTTAAACGATTCATTGCTGGAAGTTGCAGATTCTCCAGGAGATCTATGTATTTATTCTGTTAGCATCCTTTTACATTCCCATTTGTTGTTGTGCCAGGGCCCACCTCTACTCTATTCTGCATCCACCTTCTGGCTAGAAGCAAGTAGGCTAGATGAAATGTTCCTTATCCCATCCCACTAAGGACTTTATCAGACTAGGCCCTTAAAAAGTTCTTTTGCCAGCATTAAAAAAAAATATGCTGGCAAAAGAACGTTGTATCCCCACACACACATTTATCTTCCTCTCCCAGCAAAGGCCACCCCAGCAATAAAGAACGGGGCTCCACTCACTTCTTCGTTTGAAATCCCAAGAGACTTTGTCACATGGGAAATTTAAAAATAGAAACAAAAATGAAGCATAAAAAGTTTTTAAAAGCACACACATGCACTTTAAAAGTCCCAAGCAATGGTGGGGGGCAGTCATAGAAAAAGTGAAACTTACCTGGATGTCCCAGTTTCACCCAGAAGTGTTCACACCGGACTGGCCATTCTCGCTGCAGTCACTAGAGTTAAATGGCCCGAGGTTTCGCACACCAGCAATACCAGCACAAAAGCAGCACAGAGGATCAATTGACGGTTTAAGCTGTCAATTAAAAACTATGGGGTTGGCGCTGATTTTAACCACGGAAGGGCAACACTGTCTGATCGCGCACCCCTTTGCAGTTATGTGGCGCCGTTATGACGCCTTATTTCATGTGTCTGATAAAGTCCTAAGTGAGAAGGAATAATCCTCTCTTTTCATCATGATTGGGGAAGAGCCTCTTTAGCTAAGTTTTCTCTCTTAATTTCTTAATGTCCAAACATGAAAATAAGGTGTGTCTGTGTCTGTACCTGAATGACAACCTGTGTGGTTGATACTTAATGCATAGCACTTAATGACAGCTGGCAACCCTATACTGGTATACCTCCATTCACAAGGTAGATGTGTTCCTAGGCATTACTTCTCTAACAGAAACAGAGACAGAAATGACATGAAAAGAACAGGGATAGGTTCTTATACCATTAAAAAAAAAATAGCCATTGGCCCCCACCATCGCAAGTCTAGCTGCCCATTCTGGCTTCAGAGAAGGTGACTACCTCCAGCACTTTGCTTTTCACAGAGCTCAGAGGGGCAATTGTGCACCAGAAAATCAAAGCCCCAGCAGTAGTCACCCTCTCTGAATGAGCAGTTACCCTTGCAATGGTGGGGCTTGCCACGGGTCCTGACCACAGAGAAAACTGGAGCTCTGCCTTTGGAATGAGACGTGGCACCAAGGTGGGGCGGGGGGGTTGAATGATGGCACCACAGGCAGCGCTTGTCCTTCCTCTCCTCCCCACCCTCCCACCCCAGAATCCCGTGTGGATGGATTGTTCACACAGCAGTTTTCTAAAACCCTGATGAAGGGGGTATTCCCTGAGTCTGCTGCAAATAGGCTGTACATTGTGTGTCACTATCGCACCAGATTCAGGGGAAAGGCTGCAAGCCATGTGGCATTATTGGGCTGGATTCAGGGGGGGGTTCACTGGTGTAGACAAGCCCCATCTTTCACCAAACTTTCAATCCAAAATAAACAATATGCAGGTGTCAAATGAAAAAAACAGATCTGGTAAGCCCATAACTAAACGTAAACATTGTGAACCTTCTTGAGACCACTTGAAAGCTTCTTCCAAAATGCATCCAAAGAGGGTGTTTTCTTTCTTTCTTTCACCAGCCTCCACCTTTCTTATGATTTCCATTTTGTTGCCCAAATGTGTTTTTTAAAAAAACATAAAGCCTATAGGGGGTGGGGTTCAGCCAGTACATCGGTCTGGGGTCCGGAGAGCTAAGGAGGGGCCTGTGAGAGCCAAGAAGGGGCCTGTGAATTTTCTTATCTTTATTGAAAAGACTTAATTGAGGATTTAAGGTCCAATTTTGAGAGGATCCTACACCACACACCTGGGGTCCAAAAGCAGTCTTGTTCCACCTTGCAAAATTTCTCTTGGAGGCTCTGCTTGGGGGAGCTGGTAAGGCAGGCTTATCCACTCTCCCCCTTTCTTTCTGTTTTGCTGTTCATGCTCACTTACGGGACCCTCCAGGCAGCTGCTGTTTACCTGGCCTGTTGTAGGAAGGCTCACAGGTCTACAGTAGAATTGTTGAATACGAATGACATTTTTTCCCAGCTCAAGCTGTGTTGCATTATTTACTACAGACACGTTACTGCAAACCAACATCAAAAGTCTCTTTCTCCAGCCCTTTTTCACTAGCTAAGTGGCATAAAAAGACTTTGTAAAAAGGAGCTTCTTAATGGGTTTGTTAACTGAGGTGTGTCTTTACATATTGAAGCTGAATCCAGATAAAACAGAGGTACTCATGGTAGCAGCCCCGAACCCAGCCATTGGGATACAATCTCCAGTCCTGAATGGAGTCACACTCTCCTCCAAGGATTATGTTCGCAGTCTGGGGGTGCTCCTGGACCCATCGCTCCAGATGATGAATCATCTAAATGCGACAGTCAGGAGTGCCTGTTATCAGCTTTGGCTGATACACCAGCTGCACCCTTTCCTGGCAGTCAGGGACCTTGAGACCATGGTACATGCTCTGGTAACCTCCTGTCTTGATTTCTGTAATGCACTCTACATGGGGCTACCCCTCATGCTTGGTCCGGAAACTTCAACTAGTACAGAATATGGCAGCCAGACTGGTCTCAGGTACATCCAGAAGAGACCATATAACACCGATCTTAAGATCACTCCACTGGCTGCCCATTAGTTTCCGGGCCCAGTACAAGGTGTTGGTTATCACCTTTAAAGCCCTAAATGGCTTGGGTCCAACCTATCTTCGGGACCGCCTCCTTCAATATAATCCTCCCTGTACACTCAGGTCCTCTGGGAGGAATTTGTTACAACCTTTAAAAACTTCGACTTTCTTTGACTTCTCAGAGGGCCTTTTCAGCTATTGCTCCCAGATTATGGAACAGCCTGCTGGATGAGATCCGTCATATCACCACCCTAAATAGCTTTTTAAAAGCTCTTAAGAAAGATCTCTTCCGGCAGGCCTTTCCTGAATAGATACCTGGCCATAAAAAAAGAAAAGAAAATCTAGCTTGTCCAGACCTCGCTACGGCCACTGTCCATTGTTCATTTCTATTTTTTGTATTTTTTTTAAAAAAATATGTTTTAATTCCAGAATTATTTAATTGTATTTTAAGGGGGGTGGGATTGAGGGTCTGGGACATATATTTTAATTGTTGCATTTCATATAGGGGCGGGATATAAATAAATTTATTATTATTGTTGTTGTTGTTATTGTTGTTGTTGTAGTAAGACTCCCACAAGATTCCAGCCATGATGTCATTTTCTGTACACCATGAAGTACTGATATGGCTCATGGGGGGGCAAGATTGGCTCCTGCTCCCACATTGTTGACCTCTCTCTCTCTCTCTCTCTCTCTCTCTCTCTCTCTCTGGCTTTTCTTCGCAAACGAAGATTCAGGAAGGATTCATCCCGTGCTTTCTGCAAGCGCGCTGATCACTAAAAAGGCCAATCCGAGATAAACAAGTCTGGTTGCAGAAAGCACTGCAGAAGGTCTCCTTGGGTGATGTTTCCGGGTTGTGATTCTTTCTGCGTTGTCGTTTCTCTTCAAGACTTGTTCGGCATGAGTTCTCAAATAAGGCTGCAGCATTGTGGATAGTGCATCTCCATGCCTCCCGATGTGAAGCCAGGGCGGACCATTGTTGGTGATCAATTTGGCCGAGCCTGAGATGTTGTTTCAGGGAGTCCTTGTATCATTTAATATTGTCTCTCTCTCACACACACACACATATACAAACAGCTTAGCTTCTTGTTCTGTTGTCAAGTCTGGTACTACCACTAGGCAAAGTATAGCAGCTACATCAGGCAGCATATTTTAGATGTTGGGAAAAGATAGAAAAATTCTCCCTGGTTTACTTTACTATCAACCAATTTGAATGGCTGGGACTTGGGAATGTCTTAGATTTTCTATCTCATGTGCTGCAATGACTTGGCTGCCTTTGGCATTATGTAATACACTTCGGCAGTAAAAATGAAATGCACAGATGGGTGACACCTGGCTTGACCACAGTACATGTGAAAAGGATCTAGAAGTCTTAGTAGACTACAAGCTGAACATGAGTTAACAGTGTGATGTGGCAGCTAAAAAAGCAAATGCAATCCTAGGCTGCATCAATAGGAGTATAGTGTCTAGATCAAGGGAAGTAATAGTGCCACTCTATTCTGCTTGGCTCAGACCTCTGGAATACTGTGTCCAGTTCTGGGTACCACAATTCAAGAAGGATATTGACAAACTGGAATGTGTGCAAAGGAGGATAACCAAAATGGTAGGAGGTCTGGAAGCCATCCCCACGAGGAATGACTTAGGGAGCTGGGCATGTTTAGCCTGGGAAAGAGAAGGTTAAAAGGGGACATGATCACCATGTTTAAACATTTGAAGGGATGCCATATTGAGAATGGAGCAAGCTTGTTTTCTGGGGCTTCAGAGACTAGGACATTGAGCATGGATGCAAACTACAGGAAAAGAAATCCCATCTAAACATTAGGAAGAGCTTCCTGACAGTAGGAGCTGTTCGGCAATGGAATGCACTGCCTCGGAGTACTGTGGAGTCTCCTTCTTTGGAGGTTTTTAAGCAGAGGCTGGATGGCCATCTGTTGGGCGTGCTTTGATTGTGTGTTCCTGCATGGCAGGGGGTTGGACTAGATGGCCCTTGTGGACTCTTCCAACTCTATGGTTCTATGATTCTATGTATTTTGATGCTAAGCAGCCCTCGGCCTTAATACTTGGAAGGGAGACCATAAGGGAATTCCAGGAGCTGATGTGGGGAACTGGCAATTGTTGTTGTTAATTTGCCAGTGTGTCAGGGACCAGCAACATATTTGTGCCCCTTGGCTACAACTCTTTCTTTCCCAGAAACCCACCAGGGACTGGCAGCCAATGATTCAGTAACCACCAACGTTCCAGGAATCACCACTTTCAGTAGCACTGCTGTAGGCTATATTCAGAAGAAGGCATTGGCAAACCACTTCTATTTCTTGCCTAAGAAAACCCTATGAAATTCATGAGGTTCCTATAAGTGAACACTTTGCATCTCCACACTTTGAATAAATCAACAAGTGACTTGAAGGGAAACACACACACACACATCATGATGGGGGCAGTTGCTGCTCTATGTCAGGGAATGAAACATCTTGGATTACTTGTTGCCCAGGTATTCACAAAGACTTGCATCTGGTCCCATTCCCTGGTTTTCCATCTCTCACACACAGGGTCATGTGAACTGGCCTTAAGTGATATAGAATTTAAACAGCACTTCATGCTGAAACCTCTTTCAGTGAGCTGATCAAATCATGGGAAGGCAGAATTAGTCACACAGCCTTGACAACCAGGAGGCTTCAGTATATAAAAGTTACCACCAGCTCCCAGCAGATTTTGGGATTCCAGCTTCTCACAAATGCTCCCTGAAACCAGAATGCCTGTGGATAATCAAAAATGTAGTGAGAGGAAGCCTGCATGTCCCAGGAGAAATAAACACTGACTTTTTCCACGCTAGTGAAATTAGGCAGCATTGATGCTACAGGGAGAGAGCCCATGGAAATAAATAGTCAAGCTGTTGAAAGGCTCGGTTGAGGGTGGGGGGAGGCTGGCTTCTGAAAAGTTGGCAAAGGATGGGGAACCTCTGGCCTTCCAGGTGTTGCTGGACATTAACTCCTGTCAGCCTTGATCATTGGTCATTATGCTGGCTGATAGGAATTAGAGTGCAAAAATACCTTTGGATGGGGGTGTCATATGTTGGCCACTCCTGCATTTAGAAAAAAAAAATCACCTACTGCTATACAGTATTGGGTAAAAAACATGTCTATGACCTGGAATTATAGCAGAATTATAGCAATTTGGTTCCAAATCAATAACAATGGCTCTGTCCTATGGGATCCTGAGATCTCTACTTTGTTCAGATCCTTAGAATTACATGCCCTTCAATTGTCATGATTTCGCATGGACAGTCCCAGTTAGTCCTCTGTCATCTTACTTTTTTGGCTAGTTTTAAAATGCCCCCGTTTTTCTCTCCTCTTTCAACTTTCCCCTTTTATCCTCTGCTTACTTCACAAGTTCAGTGTGCAAAAGTAGTTTGCGTACAATCATCTCAGCAGGAGGACAGGAGAGGAGAGGGCAGAATCATGCCCTCCCAAATTTCTGCAGCCTCTCCTAGCTTGTGTGTTCATAATTTTTGGCACCCTGGCCTCATTCTGATGTTGCTTGGCCACATGTGCCCATGTCTTCATCTGTGAAATGTTAAGAGGGTATGAAACTACACTATGTGTGAAAAGGGAAGCACCCCAGACTCCCTCCACCCCAAACATACAGTAATAAACTATTCATTATTACAATCCCTACAGGCAATAAATAAATAAATAAATAAATAAATCTTCCCTAAAATCACAAAGTCACACATTCAAAGCTTAGGCCTCAGACACAACCTCTTGGCTCTCTGCAAGAAATTATCTTTCTCTATGTGACTTTTAAGTCCCCCCACTCCTGCCTTTAAGAGTTCAGGGTGAGCAAACCCTCTCTTATCACAATGGGGAACCAGCTGCATTGATAGAAGACTCTTTGCTTCTTTCCCTGAATGTGCCTATCCCCAGTCTGCCTGTAAGAGCCACACCCTTCTCCGCAGTGGCAATTCTGTGAATTAACTACTTGACTCAGTTTATCTCCTGTAGCCCAGAAGCTTCCTGAGTGATTTTGGGGGGGGGGGGACATGTCTGACAAGAACAAAGGGGGTGAGGGCTACTGCCCATCTCCTTCAGGAAGAGGAGCAGTTTTCAACTGAGTCAGAATATTGGTGTGTCCAGGTCATTACAATCTTTATTCATAGAATCTTAGAGTTGGAAGAGACCACAAGGGCCATCTAGTCCAACCCCCGACAGGCAGGAATACACAATCAAAACATTCCCGACAGATGACCATCCAGACTCTGTTTACAAACCTCTAAAGAAGGAGACTCCACAACAATCTGAGGCAGTGCATTCCGCTGCCAAACAGCTCTTACTGTCAGTTCTTCCTAATGTTTAGGTGGAATCTCTTTTCCTGTAGTCTGAGTTCATAGCTCCATGTCCTAGTCTCTGCAGCAGCAGAAAACAAGCTTGCTCCATCCTCAATATAGCATCCCTTCAAATATTTAAACATGGCTATCATGTCAGGTCATCAATTTCTAGATTTTCCTTGGGCTTTTTCCGGGCTATGAGGCCGTGTTCTGGAATAGTTTATTTCTGACATTTCGCCTGCATCTGTGGCTGGCATCTTCAGAGAATGGTTGGGTAGGAGTGTGTGTGGAGTTTATATATTGTTAACCCTTGTGGGGAGTATATGTAAATTTGTGTAATGGTGTAGAAATGCAAGGATTATTAGTGTCTGTTTACCGCATACCATGCAGGTACCACGCAGGAGTTTACCGCATACCATGCAGCTGTGGACAAGTTTACATAGGGACCACTAAACGCAGTGTGCAAATATAAATCCAGGCCAACAACTAACACATCAGAAAAAAAACAAGGAAAATCTATGGATGTTGGCTGTGAAAACCATCGACTTCTCATCAATTTCTCTTCCCTGGCCAGCTCCCTAAGCTGCTCCTCATAGGCCATGACCTCTAGACCGCCCACCATTTTGGTCACCCACCTCTGAACATGCTCTATTATTATCTATGATGGTTGACCATTTTTTTTTTAATTTGCTGTCTGATGCAAAGGAAAAGATGGTGCCTCCTGCTACAGAAAGTGATCAGAGTGACAGTTCAATCACCAATGGCGGCATACCTGCCAATTGTCCTGATTTGGCAAAGATAATTCCGATCAATTTTCTGTCATCCCACTTTTTCAGCTACTTTTAAAATGTCCCAGTTTCTCTCTACTATTCCTACTTTCTCCTTTTGTCCTCAGCTTACGTCAGTCGCTGCAAACTGAGTTCAATATTCCAAAGTACTTTGCATTCAGTTAATACAATGAGGAAGGGGGAAGAAAAAGAAAAGGCTGTGTGAAGTCAAAGGCTTTCATGGCCAGCATCCATAGATTTTCCTTGTTTTTTTTCCGGGCTGTGAGGCCATGTTCTGAAATAGTTTCTTTCTGATGTTCCGCCTGCATCTGTGGCTGGCATCTTCAGAGAATGGTTGGGTAGGAGTGTGTCTGGGGTTTATATGCTGTGAACTCCTGTAGGGGAGTATATGTAAATTTGTGTAATTGAATGGTTAGTTTCTGGGTATAGAAATGCAAGGCTTGTTAGTGTCTGTTTAGCTGATGGTTGGTTGATGGGCCATTATCTGCTGGGAACCCCCATGTCTCTGGGTGAATTCCTTTGTAAGTGTTGAGTTTTTATTCTATTGTATTTCAAAACTGGGAGCCAGATTTTGTTTACTTTTAAGGTTTCTTCTTTCCTGTTGAAGTTGTCCAGGTATTTGTGGATTTCAATAGCTTCTCTGTGCATTCTGACATGATAGTTGTTGGCCTGGTCCAGAATTTCTGTGTTTTCAAATAGCATTTTGTGTCCAGGTTGGTTTATAATATGTTCTGCTACTGCTGATTTTTCTGGCTGCCCCAGTCTGCAGTGTCTCTCATGTCCCTTGATGTGGAAGGCTGTGCCTTGCCCTTCATAGTAGACTCAGGAAAAATCAAACAGCTGCACTTAAAATGCATGTGGCCAAGCAATATCAGAGTGTGATCAAGATGGGAAATGTTATTAATGAGTAAGAAGAGCAGCAGTTTGCTTTTGCCTGAGTCTACTGGGAAGGACAAGATTCTGCTGCATTCTCCTGTCTCCTCCCTGCTGGAGAAGTGCAAACTAGTTTTGCACTTCAAACTCACTTGCAGCAACTGACGTAAGCCAAGGACAAAGAGATTAAGTGCAAGGAGGAGAGAGAAACAGGGACATTTTAATAATAATAATATAATAATAATAATAAATTTTTATTTCTATCCCGCCCCTCTGCAACGCAATTGGGGCGGCTTACAATATAAAAACTCCATAGTCCCAGTACCCTAGCCCACCCACCCCTTAAAATAATATTAAATTATAAAAGATTAAAAACATACAGTAATTAAAAATATATAAATTAGAAAAAAAAGATTAAAACATACAATAGTTTAAAAAAAAAAATCTGATTACAGCTCAGGGAGGACAGCCGAGTCTTGGACCGGGATAGTTATTCAGGAAAGGCCTGCCGGAAAAGATCCGTCTTGACAGCTTTTTTAAAGCTGTCTAAGGTGGTAATAAGACGGATCTCGTCCGGCAGGCCATTCCATAATCTGGGAGCGGCAGCAGAGAAGGCCCTCTGGGAGGTCACCGACAGCCTTGTTTTCATAGGCTGTAACAGATTCCTCCCAGAGGACCGAAGTGCGCGGGGAGGGTCGTACGGAAGGAGGCGGTCCCAGAGATAAGTTGGACCCAAGCCATGCAGGGCTTTAAAGGTTATAACCAACACCTTGTACTGTGTCCGGAAACGAATAGGCAGCCAGTGGAGAGCTTCTAGCACAGGTGTTATATGCTCTCTTCTGGAAACACCAGAAATCAACCTGGCTTTTTAAAAAGCAGATGCAAAAGTGGGAAGACAGAAGATTAACTGAGACTGTCCCTGACAAATCTGGACAGTTGAAGGGTATGATCTCGCATTGTTTAGCTTCTGTGAAAGACCCCCAGGGTTCTAGCATTATGACAGGAGAAAAGATTCTCCCTATGCACAAGGTCTCTCTCTGGCTTTCCTTCGCAAATGAAGATTCAGGAAGGACTTACCCCATGCTTTCTGCAAACATGCTAATGACTAAAAAGGCCAATCCGAGATAAACAAGTCTGGTTGCAGAAACACAGAAGCAGCTCTGCAGTACACAAGGTAATACATATCTATTATGTCTATCTATACTCTCTTTTTTCCAAAGCACAACAGATCCTATCTTAGTGATCCTTCCTGATAGGTAGTTGCTCCAGTCCCTTGCTGATTTTACTTGCCTTTCATGAGAGAAAGAGCCTTCTCTGGGCCTTCCCCTAGCCTAGGAGCCCTGGTGGCACAGTGTTTAAATGCCAGTACTGCAAGTTACCATGTTGCAAGTTCAATTCCAGAGGGCTCCAAGGTTCACTCAGCCCTCTATCCTTTTGTAGGTCGGTAAAATGAGTACCTGGTTTGTGGGGGCAACACACATTGGAAACTGCTTAATGCAGTGTAGATGTGTAAATTGCTATTGCTTAAAAAAAACAAAATGTAAGCCGCTCTGATAACCTTGTGGCTGAAGAGTGGGGTATAAATAACTAATTAAAAAAAATATGGAATTCGCTCCCATGGAAGGCTAGATCGGCCCCCTCTCTGCTCTTTCCAGTACAGCCCTTATTTACTCTGGCCTTTGACTGTTAAATGCCCATTGTAGAAGGTCTCGTCATTATGGTGTGCTGTATTTTTATGAGCATTATTATAGTGCAATTTCCTTTTTAACTGTTTTAAACAAATGTTTTTAATATGGTTGTTTAATTTTTAAAAAACTTTTGTAATTATTGTTTTAACTATATCAGGTCTTAACCTTACAGGTCCCATGCTAGGAGAAAGACAGGACATAAATTAATTAAACAAATGAACAGACCTTCTGCATCTTTTCCTGTTCTAAAATATCCTTTTTGTTTTTATATGTGGCCAACAAATCTCTAGCCGACAGTATTCCAGACATGGCCATGCTGTGGATTTGTATAAGGACAATAGGATATTGACAGGTTTATTTTCAATCTCCCTTATATAATTATGCCCAGTGTGAAATTTGTCTTTTTTACAGCACCAGTCACTCATTGGGTTGACATTGCCATCAATCTATCTACCCACAATCCAAGATTCCTTTCTTGATCAGTTGCTGCCAGCTGAGATCCCTTGCCCCAATATGTATCACTTTACATTTTCTCACATTGAATGTCATACTAGACTTTGGAGATAACCTTTTGGAGCTCTTTGAAACCTGTTTTTTTCTTCTCACCACCCTCAATAATAACCATTATCCACAAACCTGGCCATCTCACTCATCATCTACCCTTTGCTCCAGATCATTTATGAGCATTTGTAAAAGGTCACATTTCTCCATTGTCAGAATTTATTTCTATTCTCTGCTTCCTATTTTTTAACCAATTTTCAGTCTGTAAAAGGATATCACCTCTTGTTATTGTGTGCCTTCAAGTCATTTCGGACTCATGGTGACCCTAAGGTGAACCTACCATGGCATTTTCTTGGCAAGATTTGTTCAGGGGGAGGGTTGCCTTTGCCTTCCTCTGAGGCTGAGAGAGTGTGAGTTGTCCAAGGTCATTCAGTGGCTTTCCATGGTTAAGTGGGGATTTGTTTTATAGTCCAGCACTCAAATCATATTCACACTCAAATCAAATCAAATTATAGCCCAGCACTCAAATCACTACACCATGCTGGCTCTCTCTTCTCCCCTTACCCCAAGATTTCTGACTGCTGAGGAGTCTTTGGTGTAACTTAACAGTTGCAGTTAGAGGAGTTGCTGTTGTTGTTGCTGTATGCCTTCAAGTTGTTTCTGACTTACGGAGAACCTAAGGTGACCCTATCACAAGGTTTTCTGAGGCTGAGAATGTGTGACTTGCCCAAGCTCACCCTGTGGGTTTTCACAGCCAAGCAGGGATTCGAACCCTGGTCTCCAGAGTTATAGTCCAACATGCACACCACTATGCTATTCCACCAATTGGTCGAAGTCCCTTTTAAAGACAGCCTTTTAAGAGTTGACTCTGTTGGATTTCTGCCTCTTAGGGAGCCTGCTAAAAGTCTCAGGAGCCCCACCCGGCTAAAAAATGAAGGTGGGTGGGAAGGAAAAGCCAGAGAAGCAATGACGTCACAGCCCCTAACAAAGAGTGGACAGACCCTTCTGTCTTAAAAAGATTATCTTCTAAGAGCAAGGCTCCCTATCTGGGGAGTATCTATGCCTGACACAATGCGGCTGTGGGAAGGCAATTCTCAGCAATGGGCAGTTAAGCACAGTTCATCTCAAGGGCAAGTCCAAGATGGTCCTGATGCCACACCCTCCTCAGCTTCTATCTTGTGCATGTGTGTGTGCGTACACATGCCTTCAAGTCACCTGTCGACCCCATAGAATTTCATAGGTTTTTCTTAGGCAAGGAGTACTCAGGTGGTTTTGCCAGTTCCTTCCTCTGAAATATAGCTAAAGCAGCTGGTATTCATTGGTGGTCTCCCATCCAAGTACTAACCAGAACTTACTCTGCTTAGCTTGCAAGATCAGATGGGATCTGGTGCCTTTAGGGCATTTAGGCCTCTACTACAAAGGACACACAAGCCAAAGAAACAAAACTAAGCAAGTAGCTAGGAGCTAAAATGCCAAGAATACTGGAGCGCTTAGAAAATTTACCTTTGAGTAGACTACAATTCCCAGAATCCTGCCCACCACCAGCATGCTGGCTGGGAGATTCTGGAGTTGTAGTGCAACCAGAAGTTTATTTTTTCCAAGCTCTCCTCCAGCTTCTTGTGATTGATCACCACCACTTACTTCCTTTCAATTTGCTTGGAGATGGGGAAGAAACTCATTACTATGATTTTGTACAAACGTATTCAGTTTGTGGTTTGTGTGTCATTTGACGAAAGTAGCCACGTGGCTTTTGTGTTCCCATCTTCAGGAGGAGAACCATAATTTTTTAAATCTTTTTTTCCAAATTATATGCAAGTAAAGTACAAGACTGGAAAAATGTGTATTTGATAATGTTCACATACTTGAATTTGCAATCATTCACCGGGGTGAGCAAATCTTGCATTGTGTGATTGCATTTTCTGATTCCAATACAGAATTTAAGTGCATATAAACCTTTCCCATACCTAAAGTAATGCTTGTGTGTACATAATCAAGTGTGTTCTACCCAAACATCCACAGCCCCCTCAAAAAAGTGATGGAATGAAAGTGAAATTAATGCTTGTGTCATATTGGCTCCCCCCCCCTCCGGTTATGTGCCTTTCAATCTACTCTAACTTATGTCAACCTGACCACAGTTTCCTTGGCAAGATCTCTTCAGGTTTGCCATTGCCTTCCTCTTACCAAGGTCACCAAGTAAGGTTGCCAGATCACAGGGCCTGGCCCCTGTTCTCCAGGCTGCAGCCAAGGGAAGGAATCTCAGAGTGAGGTAACTGCCCTGAAAACTTTGTGCGTATGTATTTTCCTCATTTGCCAGACATGTTTTTCATTGGAATGGCATACTCTGAGCAACTGTGATTGATGCTTAATATATATCATGCTTACCTGAAGCTCATCTTTATAACACCAACATGTTTATAACACCAGCTTTATTAACATTATTTGAGCCCATCCCCTGTGACACATTCCTTTGCTAAGAGACCCCTCTCACCCTTTCCAACACTACCTGGTTATAGCTACTAACTTTACATAACTATGCTATACATTACTCCAACAGCTATATTGTTTCTGAGAGCCAGTGTGGTGTAGTGGTTTGAGTGTTGGACTAGTATTTCAGGGTCCGAAATTTCCACTCAGCCACTAAATGGTAACCCCTCTTCTGAAGAAATCTTGTCAAGAAAACACCATGATAAATTTGCCTTATGGTCACTGTAAGTCAGAAATTGACTGGATAGGCACATAAGAACGACAGTTAATGTCAAAAACACTTTTAACTATCACTCATTGGGAACTTCAACAGTATGGCCATTATTTATTTATTGAAAAAGATATATAAACTGCCTTTCAGATTAAACCTTATCATGTGGCATGTAACAAAATTTAAATGTACAAAAACATAAACAACCAATAAGAACAAAATATTATTTTAAAAAATAAGTTAAAAATAGCACCACATAAGCAACAGGCCCAATAGAGTTTGAACACAATTGTAGGCCAAGGTAAAAAGATGAGCCAAAGTTCTTGGTGTACGTCTTCCAGCCTTCCTCACCATTGGCAGTACCGGCTAGTGTTGCTGGGAGCTGCAATCCAAGAACGCCTAGGCGACCATATGATTCCCACTCACAGCCTATAATGATGGGGCCTATCGGACATCAAATGGAATAGAATTACATAAAAGTAGGGATGCTATTGAGAAGGTCCTATCCCTCATGCCTGCCAGACAAATTGCTCTCACAGGTTGGCATGCAAGTAGAGCCTCCAGTGCTGAGCGCAGAATAGGAGATCAGTGTGAAGAGACTTTTAAAATGAAATGCTCTGTTGTCTCATCAGTCTCTCATTTTTTTTAAGGGCAGTCACATCAGATTCAAGCTGTTTTTTACTGTACAGAACTTATGTTCAAGTGGTTCAGGGACTTCTAAGCCATCACGGAAATAACTGAGCAGCTGTCATCATTGTCAATAATCAAACCGATCTCACAGAAGCCACGTAGCACACTGAAAAGACTGCCATGAGGAACCATTAAAGGTTTAAGTTAGTTTCATGGCCTGAATTTAGGTTACTAAGGGTCGTGGTTCAGATCCAAAAGAGCTGAACAGTTAAGGGTTTTTTTTATTACTATTTAATACTGAACATGAGAATTCTTTCCCAAGCACCATCTGTGCCACATCACAACCAACTTTTAATCTATTTCAAAAGTGGTTAGCCGCATGCAATGTGGAAAGATGCTGTTTGGGAGGTGCAAGGTCAAGATTCTCTGAAGTGCGCAGAATTAGAGAGCCCTGGTGGTGCAGTGGTTAAATGCCAGTACTGCAAGCCACAAGGTTATGCGTTTTTATGAGTTTGATCCCAGAGGGCTCCAAGGTTGACTCAACCTTCCATTATTCGGTAGGTCAGTAAAATGGGGACAATTAGATAATGCATTGTAAAACTGCTTAGGGAGTGCTTCAGCACTGATAAGCAGTATATAAATATCAATGCTATTGCAGAATTGCTCTGTTATTTGGATCTTGGATGATACCTTATTGTATATTAGCAGCATTTTTAGGAAGTGGATTTTAAAAATCCCAGTTATGCCAATTATGGAAACTTAGAACCAGTTTATTAATCAGTAGCTTGGGCCAAGCCAGTGACTCTGAAATTGACCCAGGAGCAAGGGCCCAATCCTGCTATAGTTCATTATAGCACAAATTTTGCTTAAAAAAAAAAAAGGGACATCTCAGTTGAGGATAACATGCTACTTTGGTTTCAATGGAACAGTTATGACTAACTTTAGCAGGATCAGAACTGAGCACAATCAACCTGTAATTCTGTGCATGCTGGCCAACTAAGACCAAAAAGGGCACACTGAAACTTACTTCTGAGAAAATATGCAAAAGATCTTGCATTGTGGAAGATTTAAAGCATGAGCATCATGATCATGATCTATTCATTTATACAGCACCATCAATGTTCACATTGCTGTGCAAATACCACAGCTATTCTTTTAAATAAAAAAAAAAGTTTGGAACAAAAAGCTACTAATCCAGAGGCCTAACAACAATACCAGTGAAACAAACCACACTTAGAAAAATGAAAGCCAATCTTTATTGGTGTCTTTCACAGCCAATCATTTGACACGAACATGCATACGTAATTTGGCTACGCACACACCACTTTTTTTCTGAAATGTTAGTTATTAAACATACAACATACATCCTTACAAAAATGAGTCAAAATGCAAACTTAACTTTTTAAAACAAACAGTTTTTACCCATTTCTTTTTTTTTCTTAAAAAAACCTTTGTGTTGGGTACCATTTGTACAAACACAGTTAATTTAAACAAATTTGCTTTTAAGTTTCTTCATGGTTGCACATAAAAAAGCTGCAATAGAAAATGAAGTCACTGAGGATTTCTTTCTTTCTTTTTTAAATAGCAGAAATAGGCAGTTTTGCCATGCACAAGAAGCAATATTAAATATTAGTTTTCCAAAAACAAAAAAAGGAAAAAAAATCCACGTTTAAAAATATTTAGTTCAAGTCACAGAACTTTCTCCAGTACAGAGAAATCCAAAATGCAATGCAGAATTAGCTGCCACGTAGAATGGCCACTCTGAAATGTAAAAATTACCTTCCAGAGGTGATAATTTTCTTTGATTTTGGCACAGAAAAGAAGTTATCAGCTTACTCAAGAACAAGAATGTGATTTTTTTTTAATATGGAAGAGAGGACAAGAAAAAATTCAAAAGCAAGACTGAACAAGATAGTAGCTGCAATCACTTAAAAAAGATCTGTGCATCTCAGTCATTGCAGAATACTGTATACAGCAGAACAAAACTTCCAGGTAACTGTTATTGCAACATAGATTTAATTTGCTTGGAGGTAGTCTCATCATTCAAATGTTTTGTTGTGTACCTAAAAAAAATGGGGGGAAGGGGGAGATTTTATACAGCATAAATTGTATACAGCAACTGCAGTCATTGTAGATACCAGGCTGTCGCTCCTGCCAAGTCCTCCCGCCCTGGAGTGCCCAATGTGTCCTACTGCTCAGCCATAGCCATTTTTAGCAAATGCTGGGAAAGTTTTCCAACAGCACATAAGCAACCATGATTTATCTTCTTACCTATTAAAAATGAACTCTGTTCTCAGAACAAGGATCCTTGTGTAGCCAAAATGATACTATTCACATAAAAGAGGGAGGTGAGAGTGGGTTGTGAGGAGGGGGGGTTTCCAATGTTTATAAGGCATAAAAGGTTTAGCCCCCACTTAAAGGGGGATGGTAGTGCTCAGTGGTCACTGAATGATGAATGACCCAGGGTGGGGGATGTTGAGTGGGATGGAAAACCAGGATGGGGCTTGGAATGGCGTATCAAGGAAAAAGTACCGTAGTTATGAAAATCTACTGCTGTTATACAGATTACAAAACCCAACATTTCTTGAAATAGAATTTCATTCACTTGTGTAAAGAAAGTTAGCATCCTGTACACTGCTTCTGAGCATTAAACAAAGTAATGTAATGCGTTAATACCCTTATGCCTGGTTAACAAATAAATGAGAGAGTGGCTGGACTGCCTGATTCACCAAGAATAATTTTTGAAGGACTGCTTCTCAGAAACAAAAGCTACAGTTTATAACAGGGATAGGGAATATGTGATGCTCCATGTGTTGTTGGATTGACACTCCTATAATTTCTCACCATGGGTTATGCTGGCTATGGCTTGATGGGAACACCAACAAAATATAAGCAGTTCTTACTACCCTTAGTGAGAGAACGGTATAGCAAGAAAGCATACACACATGTGGAATGCACTGAGGTAGTATGATAGGAGTCTCCTTCTTTGGAGGTTTTTAAACAGAGGCTGGATGGCCATATGTCAGGAATGCTTGGATTTGTGTATTTGTGCAGGGCAGGGGATTGGACTAGAAGGCCCCTATGGTATTTTCCAATTCTATGATTCTATGTGAGCATCATCAAAAGAGGAACTCAGTTCTTGTTTTGGGGTGTATCCACACTGAATAATTAAAGCAGTCTAATAGCACTTTAACTGCCATGGCTCTATTCTACAGAATCTTCAGATTTTTACTCTGGTGAAGGATTTGCAATCCTCTGTGAGAGTGTGCTAGTGCGCTCTGAATTGCAATTCCCAAGATACTCTGAGTGCTTGTCTACACTACAGAATTAAAAGTTGTCTAGTCCTCAATCCCCTCTCTTCAGGGTAATTTGGGGCCTTAAATCTCAAAATTTCATAGGATGGAGCCATGGCAAAATGAGACACTCTGAGACAAAATTGGATGTTTTTACAACATAAGGAAGGACGTGAACAAATTTCAAAATGCCGTTTTTAAGCATCACTAAATTTACCAAGGAAAGAAAGACTAAATGGAGGGAGGTAATGAAGGAAGAAAAGCTGATTTATTCCTTTAGTGTTAAAGAGTTAGAGATACCTGAGAGCATTTAGAAGGCCTTCTACACTGTTTGGAGGCTGGTCTTTGAGAACTTTAATGCATCCTTTCATCTAGAAATTGATACAAAAAGAAAACAACACAGAACATGAAAACAGGTCTGGGTGGGATGCAACCAGTTCACAGCCTGAAATGTCAACTTTGTAAGTTTGGAAAATGATCTACTCCTCATCTGAATGTGGTCCATCTCAACTCTTGCAATAACAACAACTTAAAAAAAAATCTGCTATAGCCATCAAATGAAGTCAAGGCAGTCAAATATACATCACTCACAGCAAGGTGCTGGTTCAATAAATTGCACCTTCACATAAGCCTGCAAGTCTGGAAACAGTCCCAGAGAACTAAGGTTAGAGCTGCAAGTAATGTACCAGGTAGCCGTGAATTACCAGCATCATTTAGGCCAACACTTGGAAGCACTCCAAAACACACTTTTTAAATGATTATCTTTTGTGCTCTTCAGGATGCCCCTCACACCACCCTATCCATACAGATATTCAAAGGGGGAAGGGTAAAGAATAATTTTAGCTATTCATTCTGAGAACTTACATCAATTTTTGAAGTTTTTGCAAAAGCGCCTACCGGATGCACATGGTCGTAGAGAATTATGACACCCACCATTACTCTCAGACAGAATGATACTGTTTCCTCATTCGTGAACCTGCTTCTGTATTCCCTGGAAATGTTAACATATACACATAGAGAATATACTTGGTTACTGAAAGCTGGATTTTAAAACCAGCTTCCATCTGCAATACATCAGCATGTTCAGTGGTATGCCTTCTCAAAACATAATGTCTTTCTCAAAGAAATGTTTGTCCCTTTACAGAAGTACCACACTCACGGAAGGATGGATCTTCATCTTTAAGCACAAGAACTGATGCCTAGGAATTTCTCCTCCCCCTCTTACAATGTAACTGGGGGGGGGGGGAGAGATGATCTGTGATGAGTGATTGTGCAGTAACCAGTTCTGGCGGGTTTGCAAGTTCAATTATCAGGCACCAAGTTCAACTATCCTATCCACTCTTGCCCGCTAAACACAGCAGAAGTTGGTTTAGCCCTGACCTACCAACAGTTTCCATTTTGCTCTTAACCAAAGAGTGAAAGCTGCCAGGCTAAACGAAGCTCAAGCTGTATTCAGAGAGCACTCTATGCCAAGATACAAGGCTCTTCTAGTTTTTTGAATTATTAATGAGATGAAACCACTTACAAAACTATGAAGATGCTTGCTGATACTTTCCAGTGTTGAAATATTTAACCAAGTTCCCATACTTGGTTCAATCATGAATGCAATCTGTACCTAACTTAATTAGTATAAAGGATGTTGAAAAACTTAAAGACTTAATGAAGAGACACATGGCACCCTATATGGTATTTTAGCAGCCTCTTCTTGAGAGGCTGCTAGAAAGAGAAGTGGGGAAATATTCTTTATGTCCCACATGAACAGATACAAAAGAACCGAAAAGTCCTTTCCTGCTTTACTTTTGGAATCAATATAAGCAGCTTCTATCCTTTGCAAAGCCGTCATGTAGAAATCTTCAGATTCCTCCCTCTCACCTCTCCACATAGAGCCCTTGCAAATGTAGTGTCAAGCAAAAAGTGGGCAGGCTAGCTTTGGCTCAAGAGACAGAGATTTCTCACACCATCATATAAAAAAGGCAGAGATTATAACGTAGAATCACTATGTATTTTACATCAACAAAACACAAAATGAGAGCAAGGCTTCTCCTTCCACACACTCACTATTTCTTATTCAAGGACACAGTAACATCACAATAAATCAGACTAATCTGAATGACTTCCTTTCTACCTGGCTTTCTTTCTCCTTGTGCATTTTTGTGTATTAATGAAGATAGTACTCAGGATATATAGGTGGCCAGATAGAGGCTGGTGTCTATATACCTTTAATAAAAACACATATGCAACACCCCCAACAAACAGATCCTTTCCTTTTACTTTCTATCACACAAGTGAACGTGCAGCGACATGTGAGACAAAGAAAAACTTGGGGACAATGATGGCACAGACAAGATCTGCATCCTTCTTCATGTGAAATACTGCCTCTCTAAACTCTGGGTTGGAAGCATCCTTTCCAGTAGAATGCAGGGTTCAGCCAGGAGTATGTGCAGATTTGGCCCTAGCTCTTGTTCTGCATGACAGAGACAGTGGGAAAAGGGAAGGGGGGAAAGGCTAGAATTCTCCATCACTTCTCCTCCGTAGAGGTATCTAGCTAATTCACTATAACAGCAGCTTGCCTTGGGATACAAAGTAGAATAAAATCACCAAGTTATTATTTTATTCTTTATTATTTGTAGATTTTGATTTTGGTAATACAAGTTAATAGCATTAGCAAAATAAACCTGTAAGTTTAGCATACCAAACACAGCAGAGGACACTGTGACCACTCAGACAATCTGATTCTGGCAATGCTGTAACTTTTCAATTAAAAAGGCATATTCTTCTTTGCTTGGCTTAGGCCCTCAGTTGAAAATGGCCTGCATGGATCCCACTCCTGGCTTCTGCACATTACCATGACTATTTCTGACACTTGTGTATAATGCCTGAAGTATGCCTTCTACTTACGGGGTCTCCAGCATGACTCGGCAAACACTGGCCATGGTGCTTAAGCAATCTGTGGTATTTTCTATGGGTAAATTCTTGTTCTGTAAATAAACAAGGAGAAAAATAGGAAACATTTGGGGTAGCCATGTTGGCCATGCAGCAAAACAAAACAAAACCCCAAATCCACAAAAGAGTGACCCCTTAACTAGCCAAACAAAATGCAAAAAACACACGATGCAAGCTTTCAAAGCTCTACTGACTCCTTCATCTGGCAAAAGATGTCAAAAAATAAGGAAAGAAAAGTGATGGTGTTGGAGTCACAGGCCAGCATTTATCTTAGACGTCGTTTGTGTTGTTGTTCAGTTGAGGAATCTCATACAGGCAGAGGCCACGCCTACCTTTTTGGCTATATAGGGACTGAGACAAAGGACAGTAAAATTTACAGTAGCACCCCCCCCATCTGCCATCTGCGGTTTCAATTATCCATGGTTTCAGTTTTAGTACAGCCACCATAGAGCCTTCCTATAAAATGTGTCCTCTCTAGCCATTTTCTAGGTCCTCCAAGGCAATTCTATGGTATTTTAAACCAGAAGTCCCATTATTTTCAATGGCGTTTGCTATTATCTGAGGTTTTCATTATCTGCAATGGGGCCCAGAATCAATCCCCCACAGATACGGGGGTCCTACTGTAATTACTTTTGCAGCAGTAAGGCAACTCTTCTTGGGATGCAGGATATCCCTGTCCTTTTGTGAAGCCACAGGCTCCTTCTTAGACAGATATTATTGAATTCCCCAAGAAGTCTCTATACTGCTACCTCTGGAAAAACGTTTAGGTGTTGTAGAGGTAAAACCTAGTCAATTATAGTCCAAAAGAGAAGTTTTACCTTTCTGGAGATAGAAACCTCAAAAACTTAAGTCTCAGTCCATAGTTCCCTCTTGTTTGGTTACTGAAATGCAAAAAGCTATATACTTTTTTGCTTGGCTTGTCTAAGACAGATGTAATAGTAATATACCCTTTTTACTAGTGGGAATTGTTAAGAAGGAAGCTACTGTGATGTTCTGGACATTTCAGGGGGAAGTGTTTCATTTATTAGACAAAGCAGTAGGTGTGCATTGTGTATTAGAAGTTATAAGGTAAGGATCTGTCGGGAGGGGGTGAGAGAATGGAATGTGTGGAGGGAATGGAATTGGTGGAATGTCTGAGGGGATTTTGAAAAGGCTGGTGGATGATGGTCAGGGAGGAGAAAGGAGTCTGTCAGGATTAGGAATTAGAGAGTGGGGTTGAAGAGTTTCAGTGGTCAGAAGACTTAGAGCCAGGGTCAGAGTTAGCTAGGAGATGATGACATGTGAGAGAATGAGAGATGTGATTGAGGGTCATAAAAAACTTTTTAAAAAATGTATGCTAATTTGATAGGAATTTGGCATTCTAAATCCAAAAATGACTTCAGATTTACTCCATCACGTAGTTTTTTCACAACTTGCTTCAACATTTTTATGTTGTAATATATGAGTGAATGAAATCAGCAGTGAAAAACTACTACAGGAAACCTATTTTGTGGCCAGTTCTGAATATATTTATTTACAAAAACTTGTAAAACTTGGTTATGTACATCTGAACCT
This sequence comes from Gambelia wislizenii, assembly GCA_030847615.1. NCBI lineage: Eukaryota > Metazoa > Chordata > Lepidosauria > Squamata > Crotaphytidae > Gambelia > Gambelia wislizenii. The sequence goes on from JAUMIR010000004.1 coordinate 318,960,343, forward strand.
TATTCAAAAGGCTTAGTAGTCCCTTTTTCTTTTTCCAGCGAGGCTGCGTCTGTTGCTTTTCCTTTTGTGCCTGCTTCCTGATTTTCATGATGCAGCATCCAGCAATAATCCCTCATCATATTAATATTACACTAGCCTTGGTATCTCTTTTCCTTCTCCTTAATGTCTTGATGGAAACATTCTGCCTGTTACTCACTTACTGCACCTCAGTTTTCTGAGAAAAAGTCTACGTGCTCATTCAAGAAATGAATTTTTTTACTCACTGAACATCCCAAAGCTTTGTATTTTTCAACAATGAGTGCATAGTCAGGGTCCTTACTATTCCCAAGGAACTTAGTACCCACACTTCTGAAGGAACTCTAAGCCTCTTTTTCTACTTCAGTCATGATAGATAAGAAGTTTTCATCTGTCAGCAGTCTTCTAATGTTTGGGCCAACAAAAATACCTTCTTTTAATTTTGCTTCTAAAAGGTTAGGGAAAGTCTTGCAAAGGTACTTAAAGCATGCTTCACTTTTTTGTACTGCCTTAACAAATAGTTTCATAAGGCTCAGTTTTATATGAAAAGGTGGGGTGGCAGAAGTATTTTGTTTGGGTCAACTAGATTTTATGCAAACTATTGTTGCTAGGTTCTAGAGACCTTCTAACAGGCTTTCAAAACACTTTAATTTGCTTATATGAAAAACAGTCTGTTCAAAAGCACTAAAAGAAATGACACTGGAATATCAGCATCTACACTTAAAACTGAGTAACAACTAAATTGATAAAAACATTGAATTTGTGAAAGAACTGTGTGTGGTATGAAATTTGTTTTTTTCAAATTCAGCACCCAAAAATACATTCAAAGCAGTTGCAACGCTGCGCACTGGAAAGCTGAGTTCAGACACAGTGTCTGTGGTAGGAGCAACTAATAAAGAGTGGTAGTGTTTGGGGGGGATAGAAGATAAACGAAATCTCACACAGGAACCCAAAGGGCATCCAAGAGGTCCCCACAGTTGATGGCTACAGCAGTGGAACAGGAGGAGGTCCTCTTTTGGTGGCAGAGGTGACGATAAGGGAAAATCCTCACATTTGCTGGCAGTGGTTGGGATAAGTGGAAATCCTCACAATTGGTAGCAGAAGAGGGATAGTCCGAACCCCACATCTATCCATAATACATATTACAGCAGCCAAGTGATCAGTTTGTTACTGCTCATCTCAACCATACAATGTATTTGCTGCTCTCGCAGAACTGAGAGCAACGTTCTGATATTTGCTAGACTGGGGTCAATGTTAGGAATTTTAAGACCAGAGTATTAAAAGGATTGCCTTTGAGGGTAACAGAGAAGAGACTTAGGTTACACCTAAGTTACTACTAAGAAAATTCCAAAGCCTTTGCTATATATGAACTACGGCCACTCTACAGTTAATAATTTGTACCAAGTTTTGTCTCACTGTCTAAAAGTCAATTTCAAGCAAAACAAAAAAGCACACAAAAAACCCAAGACCAAATACCTGGAAAATAAGGTCTCTTCAGCACAAATGTATTCATTTCCCAAAGCATACCTGTGTTTTTCAAAATGCTGTAAAGTGCACACATACCTCTGAAACAAATTTTGTTGTTGCATCACTTAAGGTTTTTAACATGGGTGTTGCTTCAGCATAAAATAAAGACATTCTGTTGGCCAGTTCATTATTTACTTCATTTTCTCCTTCTGCCTAACAAAAATTAAAAACCAGTCTTTATTGGTTTTGAATAGGCAAGCAATACAAGAACAAAGAATTCCTTTCTTCAGTTCTAAAGGGAGGCCACCTACTGGAACATTGTTGATTCTCATACGACTCAATGTTCTTCTGTAGTAGCTGAAGTCATTTTGAATTGCAGGATTTGTCATCTAGAAAGGGGAAAAATAAAGAATGAAAGATAAATATCTCATGGCAAAAAACATCTACATCTATGGCTGATCTCATTCTAAGGGCCTGAATTTTCAAACCTCTGACGTGCTTGGAAATGGGGGTCTGCATGATTTCTAGGCCCTGCCAGTAGAGTTATACTTATAGTGAAGATGGTATTAGGCCTGATCTTACACAGTAGAACAGAAGCTTGTATAACTGGCCTGTTAAATGTTCTCTAAAAACTCAATGGAAGACATAAAGTTATTGCCAAATATGTAAACAGGAATAGACATCAGCCAGGATAGGCATGCACCAGTTACTACACCAAACTGGACAAGTTGTTCAATCTGCACTGCAGGTATACCTAAACTATTCTTGTGTGGTGACCTGCAGCAACTTGCATCACTGCGAGAGGCAGGATGCTGGACTAGATGGGCCTCTCTGGTCTGATCCAGCCAGGCTTTTTTAAGTTCTGTGAACTGGTGATATGAATAGCCTGAACCATCAGTCAGAGGCCTCATGTTGAGACAGTTATCCCTGCTCAAGACAAAGTGAACCCTCCTTGGCTGCTATTCAGTATGAGAGAATGAAACATGCTTAGGGATTTCTCTCCCCATTCTGGGAAGCACCTGATGGTTGATTGAATATCACAATGCCTAGTGTGATGCCTAGTGTCCCAAATGATAGGTGCCCATGTGATTGGTTCAGTGTTCTTCTGGAATTATTCTGAATTTACCTTTAGCTCATCAAACCGAAGTGTAAAATGAAGGATTTCTGCAAACTGTTTTGCAAGAGCCTGCTCTCGCTCCAGGTGCTGTGTGGGAGAGTATGGAGTGCTTGTCAGGGCCCCAAGAAGACCTCGTAGTGCAGCTTCTACATGGGGAAACACATGGTAAACTGTTATATAAAATCGTGTCAACACTCTAAATGTCCTGGAATACAGATTGTTACAAGAACAGGCCACAATCCAGGAATTACATAATAACAGTAAAAGAGTATAGCCAACAGTACAACTTTAGTACTTCAATAGCATTAATAACAGAGAAGAATGTGGAGATGGCTCCAACAACATTTGGAGTGTCCATGTTCCCCATCTCTAACACAGGTAGCACATGACTGTTACAAGTTACTATGGCAACACCTGCAGCAAATTTTACCATGCTAAAGTTGTAATTGAGACTTGAAATGCTGGTCTAAACTATCCCACAGAAATTCCAGAAATATTATCCAGAATATGTATTCATTAGATCCTACTGCCACTTACCTAGCCTTTGGGAAAATTCATAGAATTTTTTTAGTTTGCCCACTAGAGGAACAACTGCACCCCATGCCTTCTCCTGAAGCCTCTCATCAGCAGGATGCTGTATTGCCTGGGGGGAAATCCAATGATATTTGCTCTATTATAAGATACATCCTCTTCCTTCTACACATATATTCACACACACACAAAGGTTGGGATGACCAAATGATTAGACTACAAAACAAAGAGAGATATATTAGGGAGCCCTGGGGGCGCAATGGTTAAATGACAGTACTGCAGTCACAACGTTGTAAGTTCGATCCTACAGGGCTCCAAGGTTCACCCAGCCTTCCATCCATACGTAGGTCAGAAAAATGAGTACCCAGCTTGTTGGAGGCAATTAACTAACACACTGTAAACTGCTTAGGGAGTGCTTTGGCACTGATAAGCAGTATAGAAATAGAAGTGCTATTACTATATCATTCTGCGGGCTTAATGGACTTTCTGTGAAGTGGTCCAACTTCAACCTCATGCTTTTCAGACCCCCTTCAAGCCAAGACAACCTACTTCAAGCCAAGACATATTAATTGGAGACAATTGTTGTCTAACACATCTAGCACATGCCCAATTGGAAAAGCAGCCTTAAAGGATCTCAGATAAAGTTCCACCTGCATGACATGACAACTAAGTCCATTCCATTGGGAAGGCAAGAGTGGGAGGGACAAACACTGTATTACTGACAGCATAAATGACTTCCATGTCAGTGGGAAACTGAATCCATTACAGGCTTTGGTCTATACTTTAAAGGCAGTATACAATGTGCTGAACTCTATCTTCAAAATAGGCCGAACACCTTGGACGGCTCCTTTAAAGCTCATTCTGAAACCTGGACCAGATTCAGCATTCCACTGACATGGAAACCACCAGATGCCCAGTAGCAGCTGATGAGCAAGTGTGTAATATTTATGAAGCTCTGTATTGCCTGAACATTGTTCAATCTATCAGCAGCAGCTCTTCAAGGTTTCTGACTATGTTTGCCCCAGAACTGCCACCTGAGTTCTTTTTAACTGGAGGCATCAGGTCCTAAATCTAGGACCTTCTGCATGCAAAATCATGTTATATTATTGAGCAATACTGTATTCCGTTCACTGCCCTCATCCCAAGTCTTATTTCATAATATAAATTAACTGCATATAACCTCATGAGTCCTTAAGGCACTATTTGGGAAAAAGATTCCCATTCCCAACAACCAAATATTAATAGTCCAAATGTGAGAAAATGAGATAATCTCACATTTTAAAAATAGTTGAAGGAAAAGATGTGGATTGCAGTGCAACAAGTGGAAGACATGTTGTGCATCTCGGTAATAAACTGATTATTGGGAATGTTCTAAAAGCAGGTGTAAGTCAACAGGATGTCTTCCAGCTGTTCTGGACTACAGCTCCTATTAAGCATAAATGAGAATGACCCATGGTCAGCTGTTACAGCAGTTGTAGTCCAAACCATCTGGAGGGGACCTGGTTGTCTACAGTGACTTCCATCACAGGACTGAGGGGCAAGGTATAGCAAGACTGTAAAAATATTTTGCATACTAAGTGTACTGCACTGCTGTAATAAACAATTCTTAGTCAAATGTTTTTGTGCCTGTATTAAAGTTATAAGTGCCATTTTAAGCATGATAGGATCAAAGAATTGATTACAAAGCACCCCATCTAGCAATGCTTTACCTCTCGTATTTCATGACCAGCTCCTCTGTATGACTGCAAGTCTTCCAGGATTCCTTCTGCATCCTTTAACACTACATTAACCTGATTATAAATTTCTTTTTCTGATTCTGTAGGTTGAGCATCTAAACAATAGGAGAACATGTTAGGTCATGTTTGCAGTTACGTGATTTTAAAATACAAGATCTTAAGCAATGATGGACACATTCCTGTAAATAGCATGTAAATGTATATATTTTAGTTGTTACAAAGGTATTTTTCTACTAGCATAAATTTATGATCTGTGTATTTCTGTATAACTGCATCTGAAATACCTACCACTTAATCTATTTGTTCATACTTAGCTGCCAACAGTTCCAATTTAATCAGTGGATTAATATTTGGCCTCTGAAAAGCTGACCAATTTTGGTCCATTTCAGCCTTCACACAATGAAAACCTTATTGATTTGAAAAATACAAAGGTTACTAGTTTTAGGGGTTTTAGAAAAAGGTGCTCGCACCCTGCTCTATGAGTGAAGCAAGAGCCCACAAAATATGGGAAGTAGTATCATAACTGTACCAGTGGGAGTTCCCATGTCAGACATGCACTAGTTTTGTGTAGAAACACAAAAGGCAAAATGCGAGTTTCCTGATCGTGCTTTTTTTTAAAAAAAGGAAGGAAGGAAGGAAAGAGGTGACAAAGCCAGCATACAGGCACTTTTTTTTCCTTTTTGGTCAAGTTACATCCAAGAAAGGCTATAGATCAGTGGAAGAACACATGTTTTGCACACAGAAGGTCACTACTTTGGCATTTCTTATTTAAAGGATGTCTGGCAGCATCCTGCCTGTAGACCTGGAAAACAGATGTCAGGTGGAGTTGACAACACCTGGCCATGTGGATCAGTGGCTTGGTTCAATAAAAAACAGGCTCATATATTTCAAAGAAATCATTCCAAAAAGTATGTGGATCAGGTGGCATTTATGTAAACCAGGTTGAAGTTGAAAGGTGGGCCTCTGGTAAGAAAGGGAATGTGATATGTTAGATAAAAAGAGCTATATGTATCGAAAGCTACTGTTTGGCTGAGTGGCTTTTAGAAACAAACCAGCCAAATGAGACAGTAAAGTTATTCCAATCCATGTGAGCATAGGATTTGCTTTGCTATAAAAAGGCCCATTTTGAAGCAGTGGCAGTTTCATACAATTTTGCAGAATTCCTTATTCAGGTAACAGTGTTTTCTTAATGTTACATTGTATTACTACATGGAAACCTTTTCAATGGAAAAACCCTTTGACTCATCAGCCACAGTCAGACAACTGTATCTCAGGTCAGTCAGCTGAAATATGTACTGTACATGCCTTTGTCTGTGCACATGACCTCTTAGTTCAGTCATCTTAACTGTCTCTAATCAAAGTTTCCCATTTTGTCCAAACTGGGAAGCTATGACAACAAATGGAATATGCCCAGATTTTAAACGAGTTTGAAAACTTGGTTTAAGATTCAGGCTGTTCTGAAACTGATAAGCACAGTTTCCCAGACTGGGTGAAACAGCAAAACATGTTTAATCACAGATACCCTAGCTTATTAAGGCTACTGCAAAGATACAGTATGGGTGAATAAAGCATTTATGCTTTATGAGTGAATCTTGCTTACTAAGGCATGATATGTATAATAATCATACAGAAATGTGAGGCTAAATCTGAGTATAAAGATAAAGTGGCATATTCTATTGTTTAAATCTAAGGAGGCAATGGAGTATGGATAACACATTAAATTTAGAGAAGCATCTAAAGCTTTACACACTGTAATGAATTAACGTAATGTTCAAGACGCTGTTTAATCCACATAGGTACTGCTACTGTTGCTCCCATACCAGTCCAGAATCAAAGAAAATCCACACACACACACTTTGTTTGTCTTAACACTGTCTTTATACACTGAGCAAAGAGGTAGCATCACCCACAGAACTAAGAGCAGATGTAAATGAAAGCTGAATTTGGAGCTCAAATAATGTTTAATTAAAATTTCTATGAACTATTCATAACTTAGTGGTGTAAAACTGATACATGAGATACAAGATGCATAATTAAAAACAGCTCTCACTTTCAAAGTCAAGGAAAAAATTTGGTCCCTGCTCAAGGTCTGTGCACGTCAAAACTTTAAGAAGGTTCCCCATGTTAAGGTACCTGTTGAGAGAAGAAAGAAAGAAGACACATAATTTCTTTAACAAAAAGGAACAAAATTAAGGGATAGGGAAAATATGCAGGTTTCCTGGTATCTTTGTACGTTTCAGTTGCTGGCATGATCCATTTAACTGGGGGTTACACTCAAAGTGCTGATAACTTACAGATGAAAATTTTGCCATAAGATACAAAAGATAGAACAATCTCCATCACAGAACTACAACAACAAAAATCATACATGTGTGTGTATAAGTGTATAACTTATGTAGCTGGAAAATGTATGCTAAAAATTGACCCCCAAAACCCAGCTTGACATACACAGGTCAATACAGCAATCCCGTGCAAAAACATGACATTGGTGGCTCTTTGGGATTTCGGTGGCAGCTCTTTGAGATTTTGGGGACAGCCGAGGGGTTGTAAACAAACAAACAAACAAACAAAACGCTGATCACCCCTCTCCTTGCTGCAACAGGGAAATCCTGAAGAAGGACTGAATCCCCCCTACCTTCCTGTCAAACATTTCCCTACTGAGGCAGAGGCAGCGTATGTGTGTGTGCTTCTTTTACAGGAGGCTCTCCCTAGATGGACTATGGCAATAGCTTAATTCATTAAGGGTGAGCCACCTGTAAAAGAAGCGGCGGGCTCCCACCACTATTCCTGCCACAGTGGGTCTCTTTGGGATTTCCCTGCCAGGGTGGAGAGAATAGATGGGGTCGGGATTTCCCTGCTCTTGCTGCAATCTGTTCAGGAAGAACCTAAAAGAAGCACCCACCCCCTCTGCTCACTCTCTGGCAGCTCTTTTGGGACTTCCCCAGCAAGGTGGTTAGAGCGGAGAGGATGGGTGCTTCTTTCAGGCTATGTCATTATGGACTAAGCTCTGAGAGTGGGGAGATTAGGAGGTGGGAGAACTGGAAAGACACTCTGATTCCTTCCATTCTCCCCACCACAGCGGTGGCTCTTTGGTACTTTCTCACCAGGGCAGGGAGATTAGAAGGAGTCAAGAGAACCTGAAAAAAGCCCCCTCTGCTCTTTTCAGCAGTTCTTTTGAGGCTTCTTCGCTGCAGCAGACAGCAGAGGGAGCGGGTGCTTCTTTCAGGATCTCCAGGCATGGACTAAGCTCCCAGAGCTTAGTCTGTGTTGGAAGAGCCTGAAGCAAGCAAGGGCCCCCTCTGCTCTCTTGTTGTTGGCTCTTTTGGGGCTTCTCTGCTGCAGCGGGAAAATGCCAAAGAGCCACTGGTGCAGCCATTTTTCAGCCCAGGCATTGCAAAAGGGCAGTACAGAGAGTAGAGGGGGTAGGTGCTTCTTTCAGAGTGGTAAAAGGCCGTTTTGAATGGTGGTGGTGGCAGCCAGTGGCAGCTGCCCCCCTCAGGTGGCACTGGTGCTTTCATCTCTTTACAGAATGGATCTGAGGGGCCCCATGCTGAGCCCCAAAATTTTACCATCAACTTATCCATGGGTCATATAAAATCTGTAATTTTGACCCCAAAGCTGCTCTTGACTTATTCATGAGGTTGACGTATACATGAGTACTGTATATAGGTACATAGTGTTGTTCTCCAAATGCAGTCCTAAGTTATTTGTTTCCTCAGTTATTTGTTTCTTCTGCTATACCCACTGCTTATAACTTCATTTCAAAAGTTCAGTTCTGTAGCAGACAATTTTATTTCCACTTCCTTCCCTGGTTTCACTTCAGAAGACACGTGCTGGGAATTACACCTGATAGGCTTATCTTTTGCGTTGTAATGGATTCCAAACACACATAGGTATAATGGTGGGGAACTTGTGGGCCTCCAGATGTAGTCTGATCTTAATTCTCATAGTTCCTGGTCACTGGCCATACCGGCTAGGGCTGAACAAAGCTGGAATGCAACAATATTTTTAAGGACCTAGGTTCCCCTTCTGGCTGGCCAGTATTAACTCTGTCAGGTATCTAGCATACCTAAAAAGTAGCTCTGCTTCCATCCGTTGGAAACATTTCTTTCTCTTACTCTAATTGTGGCCGTTTGTTCCAGTAGTCTACAACTTTCTCCCTGTTGAACATTTGTGCTATTTGGGGAAGTATTAACCCTTGACTATTCATATTTTCTTATGGCCAATAAAAATCTTGAGGGAAGGAGGAAACATATGCCATTTTTTAAGCAGAAAGGAAAATGCAATATCTTAGTTCAGTGGTACACAAGAAAAGGGCTGATTTGCAAAGCCCATGGTAATGCATACAATCTGGTAGCACAAAAACTGAACAGGGTCAACCTCCATCTAAACTGTGTCTCTTCAGAAGGCAACTGGAAACCTGCATGACTGAATGCTGACCAAAAAAACCCTGTGTTTAGAAAACTGAATATTAGGGAGAAAGGCATTTATTAATATTCCCTGAGAAATAACCAGATAAAATACAGTCTTCTGTGTTATCTAGTCTTTAACCAGTTTGTATATTTCACCACTAAATTCAATTTATTTCAACTGTGCAGCATTTTTATGGCATGTTGCATTTGTAAAGGGCTATGGGTCCATTAAGATGGATGACACCACAGAACTGCCTCATTTTAGTTCTAAGAATCTCAAGTGCTGACACTTTAACAAGATGTCAAGTCTGTGCTCCAAGGTATCATGTGGGAAAGAATGATAAACAGAGGCTGGATGGCCATCTGTCAGGGATGCTTTGATCGTGGTTTTCTGCATGGCAGGAAGTTGGACTGGATGGCCCTTGTGGTCTCTTCCAACTCTACAATTCTATGATATTCTTGGAAAGCCAGGGTACTGTAGCTTGAACTGCACATGAAATCTTTCACAAGAGCAATTACTGATGTGTGAAGGATGAACAACTTGGTCCTCCACAGACCCATGGAGGCGGCTTTCTTTAAGGCAAAAGCATGCATTTGAGAAGGCCCTGAAACAGAAAGACAAAACTTCCATACCAAAAATATTTATATACTGAAATACACCATGCATATCTCCAAATCTTCCTCATGTCTGCGATCACATGGAAATGGAAACAGAGCCCACAACTTTTCAAAAAATTCCACATTAACCAGCTGTCTTTCAATTAACTAAAAATGAGAGTAAATAAAATGGGCTAATTCAGGAATTCCACTTTCTATATCAGCTTTCTACCACCACTTCCTACTGGAAGCAATAGAAAAGAGTAGAATAGAATATTCCAGTAGTAGCGTTCATATTCATATTGCTTTCCCAAAGTAATCTGCAGCCCACATAACAGTGCTTAGATAGTTTCTCCTCTAGACCATTTAAAGTACAGTCGTCCCTTCACATTCGCGGGGGTTCCGTTCCGCGGACCCCCGCGAATGTGAAAAATCCGCGAATAACTACACCCCTCCCCCTCCCTCCCCGGGCCTCCCTCCCACCCTCCCCGGGCCTTCGCGGGGCCTTCCTAGGCCCCGCGGAGGCCTCACCGGCCCTCCCTCCCACCCTCCCTGGGCCTTCGCGGGGCCTTCCTAGGCCCCGCGGAGGCCTCACCGGCCCTCCCTCCCACCCTCCCTAGGCCCCGCGGAGGCCTCACCGGCCCTCCCTCCCACCCTCCCCAGGCCTTCGCGGGGCCTTCCTAGGCCCCGCGGAGGCCTCACCGGCCCTCCCTCCCACCCTCCCCAGGCCTTCGCGGGGCCTTCCTAGGCCCCGCGGAGGCCTCCCCGGCCCTCCCTCCCTCCCTCCCCGGGCCTTCGCGGGGCCTTCCTAGGCCCCGCGGAGGCCTCCCCGGCCCTCCCTCCCACCCTCCCCGGGCCTTCGCGGGGCCTTCCTAGGCCCCGCGGAGGCCTCACCGGCCCTCCCTCCCACCCTCCCCGGGCCTTCGCGGGGCCTTCCTAGGCCCCGCGGAGGCCTCACCGGCCCTCCCTCCCACCCTCCCCGGGCCTTCGCGGGGCCTTCCTAGGCCCCGCGGAGGCCTCACCGGCCCTCCCTCCCACCCTCCCCGGGCCTTCGCGGGGCCTTCCTAGGCCCCGCGGAGGCCTCACCGGCCCTCCCTCCCACCCTCCCCGGGCCTTCGCGGGGCCTTCCTAGGCCCCGCGGAGGCCTCACCGGCCCTCCCTCCCACCCTCCCCGGGCCTTCGCGGGGCCTTCCTAGGCCCCGCGGAGGCCTCACCGGCCCTCCCTCCCACCCTCCCCGGGCCTTCGCGGGGCCTTCCTAGGCCCCGCGGAGGCCTCACCGGCTCTCCCTCCCACCCTCCCCGGGCCTTCGCGGGGCCTTCCTAGGCCCCGCGGAGGCCTCACCGGCTCTCCCTCCCACCCTCCCCAGGCCTTCGCGGGGCCTTCCTAGGCCCCGCGGAGGCCTCACCGGCCCTCCCTCCCACCCTCCCCAGGCCCCGCGGAGGCCTCACCGGCTCTCCCTCCCACCCTCCCCAGGCCTTCGCGGGGCCTTCCTAGGCCCCGCGGAGGCCTCACCGGCCCTCCCTCCCACCCTCCCCAGGCCTTCGCGGGGCCTTCCTAGGCCCCGCGGAGGCCTCACCGGCCCTCCCTCCCACCCTCCCCAGGCCTTCGCGGGGCCTTCCTAGGCCCCGCGGAGGTCTCCCCGGCCCTCCCTCCCTCCCTCCCCAGGCCTTCGCGGGGCCTTCCTAGGCCCCGCGGAGGCCTCCCCGGCCCTCCCTCCCTCCCTCCCCAGGCCTTCGCGGGGCCTCCGGAGGGCCTCCGGGCGTCCCACGAAGGCCTCCCCACCCCTCCCCAGGTCTTTCACGGGGCCTCTGGAGGCCCCGTGTCGCGGTTTTGGGGGGGCCCGGGGGGGCCCTCCCAAAACCGCGAATAACCGAAACCGCGAATGTCAAGTTCGCGAATGTGGAGGGACAACTGTACTTCTCACATTTCATTTTGTACTGGATACCTCAGAAAAGCAGTGACCCCAAGTGTTTGCCCATTCATGTGGTACAGATTAGTTTCTGCAACTGCCGAAGAACTTCTTCCTGAAAGCTAATGTGGCTTCAGAGCCAATAGAAGTACTACAGATATGGTATTTGCCCTTAGACAACTGCAAGAGAAATGTAGAGAGCAGAACAAGGGTCTCTATGTAACATTTCTTGACCTCACCAAAGCCTTCGACACCATGAGTAGGAAAAGTCTGTGGCAGATCCTGGAAAGACTAGGATGTCCCCCCAAATTCCTTAAAATGATCTTGCTACACGAGGGCCAGCGTGGTCAAGTCAGATATGGCGCTGCTCTTTCAGAGCCCTTTCTAATAACTAATGGAGTGAAGCAAGGTTGTGTTATTGCTCCAACTTTATTTACAATCTTCTTCAGCATGATGCTCCAAAGGGCTATGGGCAGAGCTCGAAGAGGACGATGGCATCTATATACGTTACTGTACTGATGGTAGCCTGTTTAACTTAAGCCATCTGAGGGCTCGCAATAAGACTCTAAACTATCTAGTCCGTGAGCTGCTCTTTGCTGACGATGCTGCCCTTGTTGCCCACACAGAAGCAGCTCTGCAGCGCCTAACATCCTGCTTCGCAACAGCTGCAGAGCTCTTTGGGCTGGAAGTCAACCTGAAGAAAACAGAAGTTCTTTACCAGTCTGCACCACAGGACGAACACCACCATCCCCACATTGCCGTCGGCAATTCTGTGCTTAAGTCCATTCAGCATCATCTCCTCAGATGCCGAGATTGACAAAGAGATCGATCACAGATTAGCAAAGGGACATAGTGCATTTGGAAGACTTTACAAAAGAGTCTGGAGTAATAAACACCTGAGGCGAAACACAAAAATCAGTGTGTATAGAGCCATTGTACTGTCTATTCTCCTTTATGGATCTGAAACATGGGTCACCTATCGCCACCACTTACGACTCCTCGAATGCTTTCATCAGCTATGTATACGCATAATCCTAAATATACACTGGACTGACTAAGTGACGAATGTTGCTGTCCTTGAGCAAGCAGGGATCACCAGCATTGAGGCCATGATATTGAAAACAAAGCTGCCCTGGGCAGGGCATGTGTCTAGGATGGAGGACCATCGCCTCCCCAAAATAGTACTCTACAGTGAACTTGCCACGGGACAGCATAAGAGGGGCGCTCCAAAAAAGCAATACAAGGACTCCCTGAAACAACATTCCAGGCTTGGCCAAACAATGGTCCGCCCTGGCCTCACATCAGGAGGCATGGAGACACACTATCCACAATGCTGCAGCCTTATTTGAGAACTCACGCTGAACAAGTCTTGAAGAGAAACGGCAATGCAGAAAGAATCACAACCCGGTAACATCACCTGAGGAAACTTTGTGCTGTGCTTTCTGCAATCGGACTTGTCTATCTCGGATTGGCCTTTTTGGTCATCAGAAAAGCCAGAGAGAGAGAGAGAGAGAGAGAGAGAGGTTTAGAGATAAAAGTGATAGCTTGCCACTATAATGGTAAACAAAGTTGGGATCACGCCACCTCTTTTTCATTGCTGCTTTCAATGTTTCTACTTTTCAATGCTAAGCTAAACATAGTTCCACATGACATCCATATGTAGGGAATGGTGGTTTGTTTAAACTATTGCTAGTGGGAACAAGCCAAGATCAAGCTTCAGATCACTGCCTTCTGTAAATGAAGGTTGGGGTCAAGCACATGAGACCAGGGCACTCTGTGTGTACTTGTAAAATGAAATCATAGCTTCCATTTATGTCTACACAAGGCTTACATGTAAGCCATTTAATGAGCAGAAGGAATGTCCTAATTGGCACCACTCTGCATATGTTCTTGAGAATTACCGTATCTTCAAGGCACTACTTTGAAGGCATTAAGGGTAGGCGGTAGTACCAGTGCCAGTAGTACCACTAAGTTTTTACAGTGGGCCCGTTGTGGGTACAACGATCCTTGTGTCGCGTGCACAGTCTCACGAGGCTGGCAGATGCTGCAAACACAAGACAAGGCTTACAGAGAGACTGCAAGCGTGATGCAAGACTTATAAGTCCCTATTAAAAATGACGTAGGGCAGCAGTGGAGGCAGTGGCAAGCTCCAGACATAGTCTTCGGGCTCTCCTGCTTCTGGGAAGCACACCAAGTACCCAGTTCTGCTTTGCTAAGGATCCCCACTGCCTCAAATGCATAAGCGGGTGGCTGGCATGTTCCCTGGAGGTTAGGAAGTCCAAATGCGCCCTGAGCTTGCTGCAACCTCCATTGATGTCCTACACCATTTTAATAAGAACTTGAACATGCATGTTTTTTGGTATCTATGCAGGGTCCTGGAACCAATCCCCTGTGGATACCAAGGGCCCACCGTACTGCATCTTATCAACAGCCAATACAAGCTTCTAATACAGGATATATTCTGGGGGGGCGTAAGAAACAAATGCTCCACTCTTATGAAAAAGGCTCATAAAACTTTGATGATGAAGTTGACTTAGCTGTCAAGATATGACAGGGAAGCAAGGAAAAGATTTCCTCCAGCCTAGCTTTCCCCAACCTAGTGAAGTCCATTTCAAATTACAATTCCTATCACTGCTGGTCATGCTGGCTAGGGCTGATGGAAATCGTAGCTTGAAACAGCTATAGGGCACCAAGTGGAGGAAAGTTGCATTTTGTCTTTCCGTTCCTCAAACTAAAATAAGTCCATTTGTTTTGGTCATTATACAGACACAAAACAAGCCACCACAGAAGCAAAATGCTAGCCTATAATTGTAGCCATCTATACATTCATCTTTCAATGTCACTGGAGGGAGCAATCATACTGAATAGTTAAAGAGACATTCTTTCATATCTCATTAAACTGAACACCCCATAGTTGACATTCAATGCTAGAGGACAAAATGACGTGAATGCCACATTTTACAACCACCAAATTTTCTAGATAACTTTAAAGAAACATTATTGAGGATTATATTATACTAGTTTGTAAGGCGGGGGGGGGGAGAGACTTATTTCCCCCCCCCCACTGAGCTGAAAATACATTTATCTACTTACTCCAATCCTTTGCTTTTGTTTGCATGTTTACTTTCATTATTAAATTATCTGATACAGGAATTAGAGACAGAATGCCTACAGCCATGTGAAATCACACCATTAGACAGACCAGATTATTACACTAAAGTTCCCTTCTGGCGCCTAAAATGAGTATGTCAAATTTAGATGCTTTTTGCCAGCTTCAGTTTCTAATTATTGTGTCCTAAAGACTCTTGACTTTTCTTGTTCAGCATCTTATAATCCCCTTTCAGCATTTCTAAGACATCAGCAAATAGCTTTATCAGGCCCTGTGAAACAGGTTGTGGGAATCACTAAGAACCACTGTTTCTAACTTGACCTACTTTCGTAGAATAAGACATACGGAACGCCACATTTGATTACAATGACTCGGTCCATTACAGCCTTATGGGGTTGTCTGATGCAAAGCACCATGTCAAAATCAGACAGGCGGAAAGCCGAGGCATATTTTCAAAACAAGACTTGCACGCATGGCCTTTACGCTAAAAACATCCGACACATTTCAGTTTGGGCTCAAGCCAGAAAAAATGCAACAGAATTACAGAATGTAATACTGACTCTGAAGAAGCAGAGATAAATTCCCTTAAGGCTAAGAGCATAATAATAACTATTTTGTTCCCAGCTAATGAACAAGACACAGACTCCTGAGTCTTAGAAATAAAAAAAAAGTGATAAAAAAATTCCTCACAATCTAGAATTGCCAAGTTGGAAAACCGTTGCACTTTTTCACTTGGAGAAACCACACTGTAACAGAAGAACTTTTTAATACATCACTGTGTGGAGATTGGGAATTAGTTCTAAAATTATGCTAAGTAAGAAAAGAAAAAAGGGAACTTATGTTCAAGGAAAACA
This sequence comes from Gambelia wislizenii, assembly GCA_030847615.1. Lineage (NCBI taxonomy): Eukaryota > Metazoa > Chordata > Lepidosauria > Squamata > Crotaphytidae > Gambelia > Gambelia wislizenii. The sequence continues at coordinate 318,976,091 of JAUMIR010000004.1, forward strand.
GTTTGTTTACAACAAATAGTAATTTGACTTAAGTTGTGTATCATAAACTGGGACTACTGAGGTTACCCCAAACTCAAATATGCAATATTTATTGTGATTGTTGAAAATGCATATGGAGGCATTGTGTGTTAAACAACTGATACTGTAGAGAAAAAAAGCCTTGGACAATTCTCATCATAAGAAAGCAATACATGCAACAGCTGATGGTCCCAGGCAACTTGAAAGAACATACACACAACATCATTTTTATTCTAGCCAGCTCCTGGGTTATTTTCAGCTGAATCTATCAGTGTGTTTTAACAAAAACATGTTGAGCTTGTTGATTTAGCTAATTTTCACTACTTTCAAGACTTCCTATACCTTTCCAGGCATGTGTGTGTTGAATCTATTTCCCATGCAGCACATTGCCTTGTGTGTCCACTGCTTTTGAGTTTTATTTTTTTTAAAGCAGGATAAAATTGTTCTGAAATAAAAAAAGAATGCTAGATCAGGATCAGATTGCTTCTGGCCATATAATTTAGCTGTACTACATGCAGGGACTCTAAGGGAAAACACTAATTGTGCTATGAAGAGTGCAATATGACCTTTAATGAAACGGTTAATAGCCTACACAAATTTCTTAATATCCAATGTCTAGCCTACAAGGTGTCAACAACACAAATCCATAAAAACAGAGAGACAATCCATGCACATGAAGAGGTCTAAGTACGGTAGGTCTTTCAGTAGTGAACTGGCAGCACTGATATTGATTTCTTTCCTTGATATCTTTGTTTTACTCCAACCTCCACTACTGCACTCTTCACTGCCTTCTTTACAATCTATCAAAATGCAAAAGGAAATAAGTCTCTATATACAAGCTTTCACTTTACATAGCTCTGTCAGGTTAGAAAGATGAGACAGTTGTTCCACATTTGAAGTTATTACCCCAAGGTACCTGATGTAGATTTTTATGGCTTTGGAAGCAACATGGTAACAGCTGCATGCAAAGTTAATTGATGCAAGTCTGCTTGATTTGCATAATTTATTCCAAAAACATACATTTTTAGAACATAATTCCAAGCTCCTGGACTGAATGACACTGAAAGTGCAGTCCAGGAATATTAAACAAGTCATCTAAATACTGAAATAAGAAGCATTAAGTGCTAGGCTATTGGGGTAGGGTACAGAAAAAAAATAAAATTTGGTAACATTCTTTCTTTAACCATCAAGCAATTATTATCACCATAACTGGGAACTGTAAGCTAGGAAGACTTTCTTGATAATTTTAATAAAATGTAAGGTCCTTAGTGAGCCAGTATGGTGCAGTGATTTGAGTGTTGAACTAAGACTTCTGGAGACCAAGGTTTAAATCTCCACTTGACCATGAAAACCCAATGGAGGGCCTTGGTCAAGTCACACACTCTCAGCCTCAGAGGAAGGCAAGGGCAAACCACCTATGAACAAGAAAAACCCATGATAGGTACATGTTGTTGCTGTCGTCATGTGCCTTCAAGTGGTTTCTGACTTATGGCGACTCTAAGGTGAACCTATCACAGGGTTTTGGGGTTTTTTTTTTGCAAGATTTGTTCAAAAGTGGTTTGCCTTTGCCTTCCTCTGAGACTTGAGAGAGTGTGACTTCCCCAAGGTCATTCAATGGGTTTCCATAGCTGAGTGGGGATTCAAACTCTGGTATCCAGAGTCGTAGTCCAGTGCTCAAACCACCACATTACACTGGATCTAAGTATATGTAGGGTCGCCGTAAGTCAGAAAAAACTTGAAGGCACACACCAACCAGGTCTTTTGCAACAGATTACATCCTAAACTCAACAAACTGGACTAAGATGTGCTTTCCTTATATATGAAAGCACATAGCTTTTAAAAGTGAGGTACAGAGAACAAGGGAATTAACAGGTCCAAGACCATCTGTTCAGCTTCATCAATGAGTGGAGATTTCAGGTCAGACCCCCTTGGCCCAGCCTGATATTCTGACCCTGCCATCATGTTGGCTCATGTATACACCAAAGCACATTAGAGTTGCATTACTTTTCTAATGTAAGCCATTTGAATCCATGCCAGGATATAAATTATATAAATAAATAGTTTAATGCAGTTTTTTAAACTTTGGCGGGGGGCTGATTTTTAATCTTTCTGCAGAAGGCCCTCAGCTGCTGGGGAATGGGGAGGAGATTAATAAATATAGTTAATACATTGCTTTTATTCTACTGCGGCATTGCTTCTATGGGGCCAAGGATCAGCAACAGCTCAGTCCTAGAGAGGCAGACCAGCATGTTGTCATGATTGTAGCATAATGCTGAACTGCCTTCATCAGCTGCCATTCGCCCTGGCCTAATGGGAAGGGAGAGGCATGACAGTAAGGCCTCCTCTGTCAGTCTCACTGGGACCCACTGCCTTCTTCCCCGAACTACCACTTGAGACAGCCAAGCTACCAAACCATTATGCAAGTGTAAAATATCTGGCACTCATATAGGTTTGTTTTCCTTTCCTCTACTTATTTCTTTTGCACCAAACATCCTACAGTGTAAAAACCATTACTACAAATCTAAACCACTTGAGTGCTTCAAAATAAAGACAGTACAGTGAACAAGTACAAAGAGCCCCAAACTGTAAACAATCTGCATGCATTTACCACCTTTTGAAATGTTTTTCAAATGCTTTCAAGGAATTCCAAGTACTTTTTTTCTTTTTGGTACAGATACTAGCCTCCTCAAGCAGCTAACACATGTGCCTCCATCTATGCACACTGAAACTGGGGCTGCAGTTCCCCTGGGAATTTACTGGAGATGTGATGAAGTGACATAGGTCTTTCTCAGGGAAAATGTAAGGGAGAGGACATAGCTGTCCCTGTCACTCATGCAAGTCAAGCCAGGAGATTAGGGTTTGTGAAAAAAGAAAAATAACAGTCATCAGCACTCACACCATCTTGTTGGGAAATGGGGTAGGACAAATTTCAAGGCTCACCCATATCTGACGGCACATTACTGCAGGGGGTGTGCAGATAAGAATCCACTCTGGAATTCATCAAATTCCTTCTCCAGTCCTGATGTTCCCTGTCCAGTTGATGCCTTCCTGCTCATGCCTTTTCCAACATTTACACTGCAGGCTGGCCACCCATTGTTTTTACACTGGATTTCACAAACACTCTTTGTCATTCTTTTGACAGTCCAGTAAGAGAATACTGTCTTACTTAAGGCCATCCGGTGGGTATACAAATTGGGACAAAACCTAGGCCAGGACCTTTTTGATTTACCTTCTCCGATGCTATTCCACAGTATAGTTGTACAGTAATTATAACCATCATACCTGATTATATATATATATATATATATATATATATAAACACATTCCTGAAAACCAAAAATAATTAGAAAGGGTATAGATATGAGACTAAATGATCATTTCTATTTTATATCTTAGGTCTATATGACCAGGGACAATATAAAAAACAGATTTTAGGAGCCAATTTCTACACATTTAAGATCAGAAGGAATATAAGTATCATAATTATGCATTTATTATGAACACCAAATATACTGTAAAATATTCTTTTGAGTCAATTTTGAGTCAATTTCTACCACATCACAATCTGTTCTGTTTTCTACTGCTGACATCTAGTGGCAAATGTTAAGTATGTCACCTGCCAGTAATCATAATCAAGAAATACAGTGCTGGAGAGAAAACATTATGTTCCAACAGTTCTCTCTATAAAGTTGGCAGATGTGAACAATGCATTTTAGTAATTGCTTTCTTCACACTGAATAGAAATGGATCTTGTTTTGTTTTGCAAATTTATCGCAGTGAAAGTAGTTCAGGAAAAGCAGAAGGTAGAATCTTGTGGACACACTGAAAGGCTTTTGGTGGATTACAATAGTGTTTTCATAGCTTTAAAAGATAATACACTTGTCATTCATTTTTCTTGAGGGTCTCAAAATGTTTCTGATTAAGTACTAATCAGGACTCAACACCACTCAGCTTTGGCCATATTGTAGCATCAAGTGTTTCCCAGATAAATTTCTGCAGCCTGTATTTAGATTGGTACTTTATCAAGAATATCATAAACAGTGTAGTATCTATTCAGAAGTAAGCAATATTATGTTCTAGCTGACACAGTATAGGTCTACAGCCTTGAGGACAAACACTTTGTTGTGTGCCTTTAAGTCAATTCCAAATTATGGTAACCTAAGGTGAACCTATCATAGGGCTTTCTTGGAAAGATGTATTCAGAGGACTCGCTTTTGCCATCTTCTGAGGCTGAGAGAGTGTGACCTGCCCAAGGTCACCCAGCCAGTTTCCATGGCCAAGCGAGGATTCAAATTCAGATTGGTCTCCAGAGTCATAGTCCAAGGCTTGCACCATGCTGGCTCAGACAATCACTACTTCCCATTAAAAGGAGATATCCTACAGAAAACAACTGCACTATTCTAACTACTGAGAATTCATTAAAGTATGGTTAGTGCATGGGTGAAACTCACCTAAAGGGGGAAGGACATTAACTTTTTCTTATCTAGTTTCTTCAGCTGGGAGTAGGGTGATCTTTCAAAACAAAAACACCTTATAATGCTGTCTTATACTATCTTCTAAGTGCAACAAAGCATGAAGACTGTTGCTTAGGTAATACGACTCTTTAGACACTGGGAATATAAACAAACACTAATGTGTACTGTGACTACAATTTGTTACTAAAAGCAGAATTCAACAGCCAAGCAGACTACATTATCTGTGTGCCTCATACAATGATAATTTCAAAGTAGCAAAACGTGCACCAATACAACGGTATTTCTAAAAACAGGCAAGAAACCTATCAATTATTTTAGTTATTTAAAACTGGATGGGGAATGAGCAGCTCTCTGCCTCATTTATTTCAGCTTGCTAAGTTACAGGTTGAGCCTCCTTTACTCAGAATTCTGAAATCCAAAATATTCCAAAAACCATAACTTTTTTTCATGGGTGACGTTGCTTTCTGATGGTTCAATGTACATAAACTTTGCTTCGTGCACAAAGTTATTAAAAATATTGTATACAATCCCAGTATCACTGTGTAAGTCAACAATCCGTGCTATTTCATACATGCATGTATAATGAGGATATGTGGTAAAATGATATTGTTTTGAATCAAGAAGGCAAGATTATTCCTGCCCCACCCCAGAGTTGGGTCCAGATGGTAGTGTTGGAGGACTGACGCTCAATGTCATGACACTTATGCTATGTGATTCCCTAAGGCTCCATCTTGTTCACTATGTATTCCCAATGTGAAAGGAATCTGTCATCAGGAGACAGTCTTGTGAAGATTCATCTACATCCCTAACGACAGCCATGAGAAGATGCATCTACATCCCTACTAATGACTTCAGAGGCCAAGGGCCTCAAACAGTAATCTAATGTAGTTGTCCAAGACAGAAAGCAGAAAAGATGACCCTCTGCCCATGCCTTTTGTTTTCACTATCGGCCTGCATTCACGTCAGGTAGAATCATAGACCGTTAGCAACTTAGTTGGAAGCGGCTGCGATGGCCATCTAATTCAGTCACACTGCCCTGCAGGAATACACAATTAAAGCACACCTGAAAAATGTCTATTCAACTTAAGCCCTCCTAAGAAGGAGAGTCCATCACCCTCTGAGGCAGTCTATTCTTACAGTAAAAAAGTTCTTCTACCTGACATCTCTTCAGGTTCAATGTTAATGTGAAGATGGCTACCATGTCACCTCTGTTTTACGTTCCCCAAGCTAAATATATCCAAATCCCTAAGTCGTTCTTCATAAAGCTTTGTTTATAAACCTTTGATCATCCTGTTTGCCCTTCTCTGGACACAGTCCAGCTTGTCAGTATGTTTCTTGAACTGTGGTACTCAAAACTGGAAACAGTATTCCAGGTGGTCTGACCAAAGTAGAATAGAGTGGCACTACTACATTCTTGGTCTGGACACTATACTCCTGTTGATGCAGACTGCAATTACACTGGCTTTTTTTTGGTCGCCACATCACACTGTTGACTCATGTTTAGCCTGTGGTCTACTAAGATCCCCTAGATCTTTTTTAACATGTGGTGCTTTCAAGTGTTGTGTCACCCATCCTATATTTGTTCATTTATTTTTTCTTGTCTAGATGTAGTACCTTACATTTATCCCTGTTGAAATTCATGTTGTTAGTTTTGGCCCAGCTCTCCACTCTATCAAGGTCATTTTTAATTCTGATGATGTCCTCTAGGGTATTTGCAAACACCCCCCCCCCCGCAATTTTGGTGTCATCTGTAAATCTGATAAGCGTGCCTTCTACTCCATCATCTAAATCATTTATAAAGAAGTTGAACAACATCAGGCCCAGGACAGAACCCCAAGGCACCCCACTAGTCATTTCTCTCCAGGATGAAGAATAACCGTTGGTCAGCACTCTCTGGGTTTCTTCAGTCACCAATTACATATTCACCTAACAGTAGCATTGTTTAACCCACTGTTCGCCAGCTTGCCTGCATGAATATCATGGGGGACTTTGTCAATAGCTTTACTGAAACTGGAATACTGGTACTTACCGTGAAAGTTCCTTTTCAGCAGCCATGGGGAGGGAGTCCTTTAGACTGGGTCTGGCTCCTCCTGCAGTTCCAGACAGGCAGGGCAATAGCTAATGGAAGAATAGTGCTAGCATCCAGAGAGGAGAGCCAAGCCAGCCTTTCCCAGAGATGACATACCAAGCTCCAGCCCGACAAAAGAAATGATCAACAAGACCACCAAAAAAAAAAGGAAGGGAAGGACTCCCTCCCCACAACTGCTAAAAAGGAACCTTCATGGTAAGTACCAATGTTCTGTTTTCCAGCAGCATGGGGAGGTAGTCCTTTAGACTGGAACCTACAAAGCGGTCCCTTCCTAGGGTGGGGGACTCCTGAACGAAGTCTACTATACCATTTGCTGCAGGCCCCGGTGACCAAGGCCACATCTGCCAAAGCAAACTTATCAATATGGTAATGTCTAATGAAAGATGAGGGGAAAGACCACATAGTGGTCTTACAGATCTCACCCAAAGATACTGACGTAGAAAGTACAGCACACTCCAAGTAGAATGAGCCTGAATCCCTCTAAGGACAGTCAAAGAACTATGCACATATGCCGCTTCAATACAGAGGCTCAACCATGTGCAATGGAAGAGAAACCTTTTTCCTCTTTAGATGACTCAGTAAAGAAACAAAAAGAGAATCAGATTTCCTTAACTTCTTAATCCTATCCAACTAAAACTTCAGTGCCCTCTGCACATCCAACCAATGCGAATGTATTTTTATTTTATTTTTTTAAAACATCTGAGGGATTAGGACAAAAAGAAGGTAAGACCAGCTCCTGGGCCCTATAAAAAACCAAATTAACTGGGAGACACGATGTGCAGTGGTAATGGCCACCAAAAAGACTAGCTTATAAATCAGAAATGTCTAATCTACAGATCGTAACAGCTCAAAAGGAGCCTTGACAAGAGCTTGCAAAAGTACATTTAAAGTCCACGAAGGGAAGCGATGCACGGTAGATGGCTTCAAAAGAGTAACTCCATTCAAAAAACTACGAACATGAGGATGACATGTGAAGACTTAATTTGAGTCTTCCTTTCAGAATAGACCTCAAGACTTATTTTGAGTCTTCCTTTTAGAATAGACCCCAAGGATACCTTTCAGAATACACCCCAAGGCAAACATACGTCTCTTTAGAGTGTTGGCACCAAGACCTTTATTAAGCCCTGATTGTAAGAAGGCTAAGACTGTACCACTTGAAGCCTCTTGAGGGTGAAGTCTTTTGGATCAACAGCAACGAGAAGATGCCCTCCAAGTTGACTCCTACAAATGAATGGTAGAAGGTCTCTGGTCACTAAAATGGTTTTAATCACATCCTCATCATAACCAGTTAGATGTTGTCTTTCTCTCAACCTCCAAGCATGGAGTTGTAACCAGCCTGGATCAAAATGATAAAGCCCGGTTTGGAGAAGAAGATCTAGCCACAGAGGAGAGGCCAGCTGTCCAGAATCTGAAGGTCTATCGGATTGGGAAACCACCTGGGAGCGAAGAGTATCTATCACCTTTGCTCTCTCCATCCTGATTTCCCTGAGTACCCTCAATAACAGATCTATCGGAGGAAAGGCATAGCACAAAACTCAAGGCCACGCAATGGTGAGTACATTGAAAGCTATCACCTCCTCTGTCCAGTATCGGGATACAATGTGGGGAAGCTTGCAATTATTGTGCGAGGCAAACAGATCCACTCACAGTATGCTGAATGTGTGCACAATTATCTGAAACGCTAACAAATTTAGGCCTCACTCTGAAGTTGAGCAGAGCTAAGCGAACTGTCCGAAGTTTGAGAAAATTGATACTGTGGTCCCTTTCCGTCTGAGACCACAAACCCTGATACATCTGAGATCCGTAGTGTGCCTCCCAACCCCTCAACGAGGCATCGGTGGTCACCACTATCCTCCTGGTATCCCGAATCGGCATTTCTTCCAAAGAACGTCTGACAGCCACCACCTCAGAGATTCCTTTACTGAAGAGTGACAGTCATGCCTGCAACTGACATTTCTGAGCAACTTGATCTTGAAAGGGTAGGCGAGTCCATTGCAGTTCTCTCAGATGGAATCTGGCCCAGGGGACTGAGTCTAGGCAAGCTACCATACTGCCCAAAAACTTTGCTAGAGACATGAGAGGAACTCCTCTCGGCTCAACACATCCCTGATCAAGTCTTGTAGCTTTGTTCTCCGATTGTCAGGGAGAAAGATGTGACACCTGACCATATCTATGATGGTTCCTAGGGTGTTGCAATCATTGAACCGGTTCCAAGTGACTCTTGTCCCTGTTGAGCACCAACCTATGGGACTCCAGACACTGGATGGTAGACTGAACAGCAAGTATTGCCTTTTGGAATGATGACACCTGTATTAACAGATTGTCTATGGGGGGATGGATGCAGATGGGCATCCTGTAAATCTAAAGAGGCTAAAAAATTCTCTTCCTGGATACCCTCTAGAATTGTCCGAAGCGTTTCCATGCAGAACTTGTGCTTGGTGACCCAGCGAATTGACCCTGAAAAGGTGGAGAATGGCTCTCCAATCTTTGTTTCTTCTTTGGAACTAAAAACAGAAGGGAACAAGACCCACAAAATATCACCAAGGTCAGCACTGGCTCTATTGCCTGAATTTGTAACAGGTGGTCTATAGTCTGATGCATGAGGATCTGTTTCGCTATGCAGGTTGTCAGACAAGAACGAATGAAAATTGGGGAAGGAAGTGACAGGAAGTCTACTGTATACCCCTGACTGACCATCCCAATCACCCAGGCATCTGAGGATGTAGTCTCCCAGATATGAGCAAATTGGGTCAGTTGACCTCCCATGAGAAGAAGCCTGCAGTCAAAGAGACTGCCCTGTCTTGCTCCCTTGTTTGCTGGCTTGGGAAGTACCAGCTTGGGAGAAGGGAGAAAAATAACTTCTATAGGCTGTTTGGAGAATTTCAGTTTTGCCTGCAGGATCTAAAATCTCTCCAATTAAACTGGTTCCTAGTCCCCTGAAAAGTGTGTGGCCAGCAGGTCAAAAATATTTGCAACCTTCCTTCCTAAGAAGGGATGGAAATGCTTCCTTTTTGTCATTTAGTCTCAATCAAAACCTCATCTAATGTGTCTCTAAAAATGTTGGATCCCATGAAAAGGTTAGCCTTGCTATCTGCATGCCAATTTTTAAGCCATAATTGGCAATGTGCAGCAAAATTCACCGCCAAGGATCTAGAAGAGAATTTTAGAGCATCCCAGCTAGCATCTGCCATGAAGACAGATGCTTTAGACTGAGAGTTTATAAACACCCTGTTTGAATTTGGCCTCCCACTCAGGGATGCCAACCAGAATGTCCTTGGTCCACCTAATGGCCTCCCTAATAGCTAGGGCTGAGGCTTCATGTGCCCTGAGCAAAAAAGCCTCCACTTTCTTATCCTCAGGGCTTTTAAGGTTGTTGTTGCCATCATGAGGAAAGAAGGGAGCTTGAGATCAATCCTGCAACAGAAGTAAAAATGGGGGGCAATTTAAACTTATTCATAACCTCTGTAGGTAATGTATAAAATGACTTGGCCACCGTAGGGGACGGGCAAACAGTCCCAGGGTGCAGCTATTCACCTTCCAACACTTCAGAAAACATTTCAGGAAAAGGAATAATATGATGGTCTAATTTGCCCTTAGATCTTAATTCAGGTAGCCCTTTAGTCTGCGATTCAGACTCAGGGACAATCACAGAGAGGCCCGAGTTTTTGTTGTTGTTTGTTTGTTTTCAACCTTGTGTGCCAATATCTGAAAAGCACTGGTATCACATGGCCTGAATGAGACCTGATCAGCCAGCAAGTCACATTCCTCTGATGACAACTCTCCCCCTACCTATCAGAAGCCTCAACAGAGACCTCTGACTCCTGATCCTTCCATGAAGTAACGACAGAAGAGCGTTGCTTCATTTTTCACCTTTTTATGAGAAGGAGATGCTCTATCCTGGGGAATGGAAGCATCTCTAACTCCCTGCCCAAATGTTGTGTGAGAGGCCAAGGCAACTCTCTTTCTCTCCTTCCCTTCACGAGTCTGGGCAACAGCCACAGGCAATGAGGGAAATGGCACGGCTCTGCCCCCAGATGTTGCTTTTGGTGGGAAGATCCTGTGGCCTCTAAATCAAGGCCTAACAAGCCCATCCCTTCCTCCTCAACCTGTTGGCCCACTGCTACAGCGTGCCAGGCTACTAAGGCTATCCAGCTGGCCAGGTGGGGCAGGAGTCTGTTCCCTTCCAAAATAAGCAGGGGAAGGGTGGGGGGAAGCAAGATTCACCCGTGTGCCAACTGCAATGGCTGCTGTGCCTGAAGCCTCATCAATTGTGCCAGCATGGCCTGCCTCAGAAAATGAGGCCCCATCACGCTCCACTGCTGCTTGTAGTTTCCAGGGAAAAGCGTGGGGAAGCAGGACTCACCCACACGGCAGCTGTAATGGCTGCCGTGCCTGAAGTCTTGTAGATCGCACCAGCATGGTCCGCCCCATCACTTATGCGGTCTCCAGGGAGCCTGCCAGGGCTGGCAGCTCCCTTCCAGCCATCTGCCCTGAAAGCAGCAGTCTCCATGACCCCTGAATCCCCCTCAAAGGACAGGTTGGAGCAACACAGGCTATGATTAGCCATCCTCTTAAAATTCTACCCAGAGCGCTGGAGCAAGGCCCAAGCCTGTCCTTTGCAGTTCGAGGCAGGAAAGAACTGCTAAAGGCTGGCTTGGCTCTCCTCCCTGGATGCTAGTACTACTCTTCTATTGGTTATTGCCCTGCCTGTCTGGAGCTGGAGGAGGAGTCAAACCCAGTCTAAAGGATTACCTCCCCACGCTGCTGGAAAACAATATATACAACATCCACAGCGCTCCCTGATCTACCAAGCTTGTAACTATAAAAAAAGATATAAGATTAGTTTGACATGACTTGTCTATATATATAATTATCCTGGTTATGTTGCCATTTCCAGAGTGCTGATTGGCCGCTTGCGAACCTTACCAACCAATCAAAGCTCTCCACTGGGCAGCCAATCAGCAGACTGGGAGCACAATCATGTGGAAAGCTTCAAGTCCTTTCTAAACATGGTGGCGATAGAGGGACTCTTGCATTGTGGTGCGCATGGTGTGTGTGTGTGTGTAGCGTAGTGTGGGGTGGTGTAGTGTGGGCTGTGTGTATGTGCGATTGCATGGCAGCAGCAAAGGGGCTCTCACATCATGGTGTGCATGCACGTATGTGATTGCATGGTGGCAGTGGAGGGGCTCTTGTGTCCTGTCACGTGTGGGGTGTGTGTCTAGCATTGTCTGTCTGTCTGTCTGTCTGTCTGTCTCTCTCTGTGTGTGTGTGTGTGTGTACACATGGTTGCATGGTGTCAGAGGGGCTCTCTGTATGAAACTAGCTGTATCTGGCGTAACATACGCCATTATAGTTTATTTGAAAGGTTATATATTAATGCATCAAATGATCGTACTCTTGACATGTTTCCTAAGTGGCCAATCAGCAGAGTGGGAACAGAAACATACCAAACCATTTTATATATAAATATAGATAACGGTGTTTGTTACACCGGGTATAACTAATTTTGTAGAAAGACCTGCTGGCTCCTAGTATTTTAATCACAGCTTTCCCTTCCAAGTGTGCACAGACTGACTTTTTAATGATCAGTTCTAGAACCTTTCCTGGTATCAACATCAAGCTGACTTGCTAGTAATTACTCCGGTCCTCTTAGCCTTCCTCCAATCTGTTGGGACATCTCCTGTTTTCCAAGAATTTTCAAAGATTGTTGACAGTGGCTCTGAAATTACATCTACAAGTTCCTTCAGTACAGTTGGCCCTTCGTATCTGCGAAGGATTGGTTACAGGACTCCCCACAGATACCATCTGCCACAGGAAGACTCCAGGGGGTGGCTCCTTTGGCCTCCACCAAGCTTCAGCTTACCGTAAGCCTGCCAGGGTTCCACTCTGAGTGGCCCCCTCTCTTCTTCCTTCCCTGTCTTCCTACCTTTCGCTGTCCTCTGCCTTGCCCTGTCTCAGTGGCTTTGTCACAGAACAGTCCTCTCACAAGGCAACCATAGAGTAGGTGGGGCATGGGGAGAGATGAGCCATCCCAAACTGCTTTTTAATATATATATATATATATATATATATATATATATATATATATTCGATCTGTGGTTGATTGAATCTGTAGATGTTTCCCTTTAAGTTTTTTTAAAAAATTATTTTACAAATGGCGTCAGCCACATGTAAGGGGACAAAGAGAGGACAAAGGAGCATAGGCAGGAAACAGACTGGCCAGCCGGTCCCTCCTAGATGACACCACCGGTGGACAGCTTTTCAAAGTAAAAGTCTCTATGACCTGCCTACTGGGAGCAAGTGGGAGGGACAACCTAAGCATGCAGATGCTCTGGAACCCTCTCCACTGGGAAATAGCTAAGTATTCCTTTACTACCTTTTTACCTATTCTAGACTGCAGTCTCTTTACTGTATCATTTGTTCTATTTTCACCAATTAGAGCACTGTTTTCCTTTTGGAAGAAAACTTAGGCAATGAAAGGACTAAAGGGTTTGGCTTTCTCTATGTCCCCTTAGCAATTCACCATCTTCTCTATGCAGTGGCCTTGCTGTTTCCTTGACCTTCCTCTTGCTCCAAACATAGCCCCAAACCCCTTTTTATTAGTTTTAAGATCTCTAGAAAGCCTGAGCTTGTTCTGAGCATTCACTTTTTTTACTTCCTCCTACAACTACACATTATTTGTTTGTATTCCTCTTTGGTGAGTCTCCCATTCTTCCATTTCCTATACATTTCCCTTTTAAATTTCAGCTCACCTGAAAGTTTTTCATAAACCCACGCTGGTTTCGTTAGACACCTCCCATTTTGCTTCTTCGTTGTTATTCTTTGCAACTTGCACCTTCAATACGTTACCTCTAACAAACACCCATGCATCATGAACTCTCTTCCCTTTGATTATTTCTGATCACAGAATCATAGAATCATAGAATTGTAGAGTTGGAAGAGACCACAAGGGCCATCCAGTCCAACCCCCGGCCACGCAGGAAATCACGATCAAAGCATCCCCGACAGATGGTCATCCAGCCTCTGTTTAAAGACCTCCAAGGAAGGAGAACCCACCACGCTCTGAGGGAGTGTGTTCCACTGCCGAACAGCTCTTACTGTCAAAAAGTTCCTCCTAATGTTGAGGTGGAATCTCTGTTCCTGGAGTCTGCATCCATTGCTCTGTGTTCCAGTCTCTGGAGCAGCAGAAAACAAGCCTGCTCCATCCTCAACGTGACACCCCTTCAAATACTTAAACAGGGCTATCATATCGCCTCTTAACCGTCTTTTTTCCAGGCTAAACATACCCAGCTCCCTAAGTCTCTCCTCATAAGGCATCGTTTCCAGACCTTTCACCATTTTAGTTGCCCTTCTCTGGACACGCTCCAATTTGTCAATATCCTTTTTAAATTGTGGTGCCCAGAACTGGACACAGTATTCTAGGTGAGGTCTGACCAAGGCAGAATAGAGCGGCACTATTACTTCCCTTGATCTAGACACTATACTTCTATTGATGCAGCCCAAAATCGCATTGGCCTTTTTATCTGCCAATGAGTTTAGATGAGTCATCACACTGTTGACTCATGTTCAACTTATGGTCTACTAGGACTCTGAGATCCCTTTCGCACATAGTCTCGTTCAGCCAGGTCTCTCCCATCCTATATCTATGCATTTCATTTTTCCGCCCTAAGAGCAGTATCTTACATTTCTCCGTATTGAATTTCACTTTTTTAGCTTTGGCCCAGCTCTCCAGTCTATCCAGGTCATTTTGAATTTTGATCCTGTCCTCTAGGGTATTAGCTACTCCTCCTAATTTGGTGTCATCTGCAAATTTGATAAGTATGCCCCTAATTCCCTCATCCATAGGATGAGGATCTCACCTGGTATTTCTGTAAGCCTATTGACATCAGCTCTCTTGAAGAGTAGAATGAGTTTCTGACTAGATATGGCTTCACTTTTCCTCTGCATAACAAATCATAAGTGGACTTGGTCACTCCTACTGAAGGATCCCACTATTTCCATCCCACTGACCCCACACACACAGTATCTGTTGGTTAAGAAGCTGTGTTAGCCATCTGCATCAGCCTTGCACTCTGTTGTGTGATATGCTCATGTGGTCTGACATACTTCCTTTGGCCAATGGGTGAATGTTTGTACACTGGTATTTAAAATCTCAAAAATGTCTAATGTAGATCTAGGTTTCCCTTGACAAGTTAGTGGGTCACTGTTGACTTAAGGGGAGGGGAGTAAATTGCCAGAAGACTGAGTTTGATGGGTGGAAACTGGGAAATCTGGCATCAGACCAGAGGCCCCACAGAGGTCTAAATCCAACTGTTAGATTCAATTAGGGTAGACTCATTCAGTCAATGGAACTTATGTAAGTGTTGATCTAGCAAGTCCTGTTGATCCAACAGCTCTATTCTAGTTAGAACTAACAACTGCATTTAATCCATAGTTTGTTCTTGTAATGCCAAATCACTGTTTGGTACTATGTCTGAACTGAATCTTTCATTTCTAATGCCACTATATGTACAATCTCAAATCAAGGCAGTGGGGTTTGAAAACATTTATGAAAAGAAAGAAAAAGGAGTGAATACCTATAGGATTTTATGAGAGCCAAAATATCACAGCAGAAGGAACTCGGGATGTATTTGGCTTGTGGGGCATATGTTGCCACACGTGTTGTATATGTCAGGCTCATCCCTGAATTCTGGGGTTTAGAGTGGAATTCATGGAGAACCCTGACATGAGGCTGGCTTTGGCCCTGTTTCCTTTGCTTGGGCCTCTCTGTCTTTGGAGGGGTGCCAGCCCGCCTTGTAGCCTGGGAATGCTGTTCTCCACAGCAGCTCAAGGTTGCAGCTCCAGGTGCTGACCGGACCGTTTCTCCTCCCTAAATGCCATTCTCACGCTGTAAGGGTTTATCTGGGGTTTGTGCTAGTCTGTGTTTAGTTTCGGCTTTGTTCTACGTTCATGACACATGTTTCCTTACCAATAAAGAATTCTTATTGAGTGAATGTGAGCGTGTGTTCTTAGCATATCACAGTATCTGTCATAAAAATATTTCCACTATATTAGAGATGGGCAATTTGCAGCACCCCAGATGTCACTGGGGTATCATTTCCATTAGACATAGCCAACATAGTCAATGGTAGGGATGATAGGCAATGCAGTCCATCATTTGGAGGGCCACACATTGCCCTCCAACATTATATTCTGTTAGCCTCCCACATTTAATATTAACACTATACTCTGAATTTCTGGGTGTGTTTTCTACAAGATGTTCTTGGGCAAGCACAAGTACAATGGCATGTTAGGTTTTAACTGTCATTAAGTAACTATATATAAAAACTACTCTCAAGAAATAATTAATTGCACACTTGCTTTTACGCTAGAACTGAGCATAACCATAAGCTAAAATAAAGGAAACACCTACACTGCAGACTGAAACTAGCTTAGCAGTACAATAGTCTCAAGAATGAACCCTCGGAACCTTAATCTAAATCTGCAGCTCCCCCATCAAGGTACAATTCCCAGAATTCTTTAGGGAATGTCTTGCCAGTTAAGTCAACATAAAGCAGATATACATTCACAGTGTAAAAAGGAATATGATTTTTTCCTTCTCAAAGAATAATAATTCAGTCACCTCAGAGACTGAACATCTACAAATAAGGTAGCAAGCTTAGTGTGTAGCTTTGATCAGTTAAAACAAAGATTTCTCACAAGGAGTGTGAGAAAGATATTTATAGGCAAGGGTACTTTAGAAAAACTTACCAGGTGACAAAATTCTCTTGAAGCTTTGTTAGACTCCTACTCCTTACAAGGCAGGTGTAGCAGCTTTTCTGTGAAACCTGAATAGATGAAAGAATAAAACAAGTTCAACCTACTTTAGGTGGCTAAATCTACTCAATCATGAAAATAGAGGGGAAAAAAGAGAACAAGAATGTAAAATTCGCATATCCAGTCGTAGGGTGGGGGTTTAAACATATTATGTGAGGTCTGTTAATCTATTAAATTGTCAATTTACTTGATTGCATATATTCATGAAGATAGTAATAAATACATGCCAAGTTAAAGAGAAATGTAGCCTCAAGAGCTCTGTATTTTGTCTGTTTCGTCTCAATTCAAAACAGTGAGAGGAAAGCATTCCCTAATCTACTGTGAAACGCATGTCCACCAATGTTGTTGCTGTTGTTAAGTGTGGGAATGGAGAGGGGGGGGAAACTTCCTTCAAAGGCTGACAGGAGAAATGAACTATCATTTACTTCCTCTAGAAACCCTAGTTATTCCCCCACCCCCAATTATCTAATATGCCTTTAGCACACGGTGGCCAAACTGTATAGCCTGTGACACACACAAAAATTGTATTTGGCCTCTATAAAGGATAATCAAATCTTGTGCTATAGTGAAGGTTTCCACACAACTTGTGTTACAAAGAATATGAAGGATATCAAGTTTAAAATACTTAGGGCTTGTCTATATGAGGGGGGTGGGAATGGATTGCTCTGCAGTAGTAGCAATTCACAGCAGCTGCGAACTGTCTTAATGGTTTCACAACCCCCATAAACTTTGCATGCCCCCTAGTCAAAATGGCAGCCGTGAGTGAATTACTCGCGTTTTTAAATCTGCTGCCGCCAAACTTTTTTTTAAAAAAACATTTACCATGGTGTGCACAAATGATACTTCATATTTACAAAAGAGAGAGAGAGAGAGAGAGAGAGGGGAAAAGATTGCCATTTTATCACCTTCCAGGTTGCTTGCTAAGCCGAAAATCCAACATGGTGACAGTGGGTGCTTGCTCTGTTTGCGAGTCCCACCCTCTGTGCTCATCTGGCCAATCAGCTTGCGCTGCCTCTCCTATGGAAAAGCGCAGCAATGCAAATGCAACTATCTTAACAAGTGGACATGCTCATTCTCTACGGAGCTTTTTAAAAACTCAGAGAAAAGCTGCAAAGGCTCTCCGGGTGCAGTTTATGGAGTGCTTAGCTGCCCCCCTTTCGAACATTGATGCAGATTTCCATTAAGACAGATCAATTTCCAAGTGAATTCTATGAGGATTATTTTTATCATTTAGACAACCCTATAGAAAACTGCTTTCACTTTGGATTTTGTATGCAATGCTTTGGCTGTGCCCAAGCACACATGCTTGATAACTGTATACAGTTGTCCCTCCACATTCGCGGGGGGTTAGGGCTGCAAGACCCCCGCAAATGTGAAAAAAACGTGAATAAAAAATAGGTCATGCCACACCCTCCCGGAACCCCCCCCCCGCCCTCCCAAAAGCAGCGACGGGGGCTTCTGAAGCCCTGTCGCTGCTCCTCTCCACTCCCCACCTGTCCTCCAAAAAGTGGCAATGGGGCTTCTAAAACCCTGTCACTGGTCCTCTCCACTCCCCACCTGTCCTCCAAGAAGCAGCGATGGGACTTCTAAAGCCCCGTTGCCACTTTTGGGAGGGGGGCTCCCAAAAACTGCAAATAATCAAAACCGCGAATGTTAAAGCTGCGAATGTGGAGGGGCAACTGTAGTCCTTACTACTAGATGGCACCAGTTTTATCACAGCTTAGCCATTCATGAGAGGTCAGTTTATGGGCTAATACACACATACTTCCAATAAAAAAGGGGGAACCTTTTGACAAAAAATTGGTCAAAGCTACCTTCCCAGTTGCACTTCTAGTATAAGAGGAGGAGGAGGAGGAGGAGGAGGAGGAGGAGGAAATGGTTAAAATCAGATGAATCAGGAACAACTAAAGTCAATTATTTTAGTCTAGTGAGCTCACTCAGTGACTTTTGTCTGGCGAGCTCCAGAAAGTCTCTAAATCCCTACTAATACAGAACCAACCTAAGGTATCCCCTAAACTGCCAACCTGCCACTCCTCTCCTGACACAGCACAAGACGCTGGGCAAGGGAAGAACATTTGAGAGCTAATTTTTAAATCAGCTAAATATGCACCTAAATCCATCACAGGATTTCAGCTCATAACAGTCAACCCTTCAATAATGAAATTATGTTCAGATAACCAGTGACTTTACTTTAGCCAATGCTCCTCATGTGATAACTCCTAGCCCAATCAGTTAGAGCAAAGGAAGAGAAGAAGCGCCTTTTATTCCTGAACCGTTTGCTTAATAGCCCACTGACTCCCTGGCTGCCTCTTCTAACCACTGAGAAGGACCACTTCCTGTTTAAAACCAGCAGAAAGGGGAACTGGGATAGCCTCGTAAGATTTCACTGAACATGTACCTCAACGGAGGAAGTGAAGGACATGAGAACACAGACTCTTCAAAAGTATAGAAACATACTTTGCCTTTTTGTAGAAAAGCCCATACTATGGTATATTTATGCTGTCTTGTAGGCAGAGACAACTTGACTGATTTGTTGTGTGCCTTCATATTGTTTCTGACTAATGGCAACCCTAAGGGGGAACCTATCACTCACTGGGTTTTCTTGGCAAGATTTGTTCAGAGGGTGTTTGCCTTTGCCTTCCTCTGAGGATGAGAGAATGTGACTTGTCCAAGGTCCCCCAGTGGGTTTCCATGGCTGAGTGGAGATTCAAATCTTGGTCTCATGAGTCATAGTCCAACACTCAAACCACTACACCACACTGGGTCTCTAGGCAAAGGCAAACCACGTAGTTATTTCAACTTTGCTATATATCTTCATGGTAGCAGAGATAAATAAATTATGATCCATTCCTACTGTTGTAAAAACCTCTATCTGTCTCTAATAATGTAGTGGAGAGAAAACCAGCTAAAAAAACTGCTTTGAACTCCCTACTCCCAAAGCTAAAGAGTTTAACAAAGTCTAACTTGCCACAATGTCTGTCTCCTGCTCCTATTTTACCTGAAAATTAGTTCCATTCTGCCAACTGTGTAATCACAATCAGACATAAAAGGACAGATTTAAGAACTAGCAACTGAGCCATACACTGAATGTTGTATAAGTTGTCATGTCTTCCGTTCCCTCCTCCATAGTAGGCATGGCCAATCTAGCATTACAAAAGGATCAGCTAACAAAATCCATTCAAGTTCAGGGACAAGATCCTTATGACAACGACCAAATTCTCAGTTTCTATGACATACTGAAATTGGGCCTGCGGGTTGGCCTCATCTGTGCCATCTCCCCAACCCTGCCATGTGGAGTTGAGACAAAAGACAGCAAAATTTAAATCCTTTTGCAGCAGTGAGGAACTGCTGTAGCAATCAGCATGTTTCTGTCCCTTTCTGAAGCAAAGAATTTCTTTATTTTTTATTTTTGTTAACATATTTTGCCTGATGAAGAAGCCAGTACAGCTTCAAAAGCTGTACTGTAGCTTGCATCATTTGTTTTGCATTTGGATGGCTAGTAAAGGTATCACTTTTTTGTGGATTTTGTTTTTGTTTTGCTACATGGCCAACACAGCTACCCCTGAATGTGTAACCTTTACCTATGTTAGACTAGTCCAAGTAACCACCTAATTCAGTAGATTATAATAGCAGCCAGTCAGCTGTCACTGGTGGTTTATTAAGGACATATGCTAAACCTAGGGTAGCTCCTTCACCCACCATACTTACCTCTAGCATCTGATGCAGAAAGATATGCTGCTGGCACATAAAGAAGGATGTTGCATACATTTAGCATACTTGGTTAACAGGCGCTGAATGATCTATCTGTCATTCCTCTGACTCATCTATTTTCAAAGCCATCTTAGAGGTTCATTACTTTATGAGTTAGTATGTATGGCCTGTGTAACATCCTACTCTGTTACAGAAACTGACAAATGTAGAATGTTAAGCATACATTACTAAAACAGAGTAACTACCACTTGTCTGTAGATGTAGCCTATGCTAATCTAGTAATGCTTGGTTGACAGACAAAGAAAGATGCTACCCAACCCAGCATCAGCAAGGGTGAGGGTAAAACTTGTATGAGTAGGTACACCAGGATGGGTGGGTACAGTCAGCCCTCTGTATCCATGGATTCTGTATCTACAGATTCAATTACCCACGGCTTGAACATATATTTTTTTTTAAAAACCCAAAAATCAAACCTTGATTTTGCTATTTTATATAAGAGACACATTTTACTATGCCATTGTATTACAGTTGTCCCATCATATTCACTGGGGTTTGGTTCCAGGATCCCCCACAGATACCAACATCCATGAATACTCAAGTCCCATTATAAGCAATGACATAGCAAAACAGTGTCCCTTATATAAGATGGCAAAATCAAGGTTTGCTTTTTGGATTATTATTTTTTTAAGAATATTTTCAAGCCGTGAATACTTATATCCGTCGATACCAAATCTGTGGATACGGAGGGACAACTGTAATAGGACTTGAGCAGCCACCAATGTTGGTGTCCACAGTGGGTCCTGGAACCAAACCCCAAAGGATCCCAGGGGCCCACTGTACACTGACACGGCCTTTTTAGCCAAAAGGTAGTTTAAAAGTACAGTTGTCCCTCCACATTCACGGATTTAGCATTCACGGTTTTAAGTATTCACGGCTTGAAAATATTCTTAAAAAAAGAATAATAATCTACTTGCCATCTTATATAAGGGACACCATTTTGCTATGCCATTGCATATAATGGGACTTGAGTATTCACGGGGAGTCCTGGAACCAAACCCTAGCGAATGTGAAGTGACGACTGTATATTATAACATAGTAGTAACATTCAATTGCATCACTCAACTGTTAATACAGCCATCTACCCAGAGGGGAAGTAGCAACCATGTCAATAGTATACATATGTCTTAAGCCTTAGTTTCGTCCAAGTTGTAAGATAAATTTGGAGACTTGCTGGCTGTGTTTGTTGAAGGCTGAAACAATTGTGCTTTGGATAGGTGGCACTCAGTTTTTATTGTTCATCCTGAAGTGGGAAACTCTGGATGTTTTGGGATAGCAACTCCCACACCCACACTTTCCTCATTAGCTATACAGGTGAAGGAACTATGGGAGAGCCAAAAACATGCGCACCCAATTTATTACAAGAAGGGAATTCAACTTGGCTTTAACCAATGCAGTTGACCTCTCTCGGGGACAGCACCAATTTTTTTGTAGTTGTTTAGATTATCCAGACCTTGCCTGTCGATCAGTTCAAGGAGGTGAAGAATATTTTGAAGGTGAACAACATTAATGAGACAACAGTAAATTGAAGTAAAATGTGAGGTTGTTCACCTGTAACCATAGATTTTTGAGTGGTCTTCTGTGAATTCACAGTGGGTAATTCCTGCACCTGTGCAGAGCACTCAGAACCTTCTGGAATCGCTAGGCGGAACATTTTTGGCGGTAACTCCACCCACTCTAACGGTCCCTCTTAAGGCTCTCCCACCTAATTCCACTCAGTTCCTTGAAGGATGCCGCAATTAGCAGCACCAGGAACATTAAGACCTATATACCACAGCAGGACATAGAGGGGAGGATGGGCGGATCTGTGTGAATTCACAGAAGACCACTCAAAGATATATGGTTACAGGTAAACAACCTGACCATCTTCTTCATGCTCTCTGTGAATACACACAGTGGGTAGATTAGCAAGCTTCACCTGCAGGAGGAGGGTATGTCATGCTAGCAGGTTAGACGAGGACAATTGCTGACAAGTGATGTCCCTTGAAACCATAACAATAAGCATCAATCATCATGAAACCATGAAAATAAGTGTCAACTATGACAGGCAACCACAATAACAACTCACTTATTGAATGGAGGACAACAGAACTGCCCTCCCAAAAGCGGCCTCATTACGAGACCGAGTGTCCAGTCTGTAGTGTGAGATAAAAGTTAATGGTGTAGACCAGGTGGCTGCCTGGCACACGTCCTCCAGGAGAATCCCAGAGAGGAAGGCAGCTAAGGCGGAGACAGCTCTGGCAGAGTGACCTTGAACCCGAGGGCTTCCAGGCGAGTTCGTAACAGAGGGAGATGATCAACACCACCCACTTGGGCAGGTGCCGTGGAGAAATTAGGGCACCCAACGTAGAGTCCGCATAGGACACGAACAGTTTTAGAGACTATTGAGTTGGAGCTGTCTGCTGAACATAGAAGGCAAGGGCTCTCCGAACATCCAGGGTATGGAGAGTCCGTTCGAAGTCATCCTTAGGGTCCTGCATCAGAGAAGGGAAACGATGGGCTGGTTGAGGTGGAAGCTGGAGACCATCTTCAGAAGACAGGACATGTCCAGTTTCAGAACCACTTTGTGCTTGTGCAATACTAAATATGGAGCATTGGAACGCAGAGCACAGAGATCACCGGCTCGACGGGTGGACGTGATGGTGACGAGGAAGGCTGTCTTCCATGACAAGAATCTCAGATTCGTAGTAGCCAAGGGCTCATAGGGCCATCTGGTGAGTTGAGAGAGGACAAGTTCGAGGCTCCAAGCCAGGGTAGGCTCGATTATCAGTGGATGAAGATTGATGCAGCCCTTCAGAAATTTCTTGACCACTGGATCCCTGAATGGAGACAGCCAGCCCTGTGCCTGAAGCTCGACGGAGCTGCCAACTAGCACTTCAACGATGAGAAAGATAGACCCGTATCTGAAAGGTGCAACAGAAATTGAAGGACAGTGGTCTGACAGAAAGGATTAGAAGCATTTCTACTTGTAGGCATAAGACTGACGTGTGGAAGGTCAGAGAGAGGCATTGAGCACTGCCAGTATGTCGGCTGAAAGCAGTGGACTCACGGGACACCTCGGATTCAATGAAGGATTCAGGGTTGTATCCTCCAAACCATCAGTTGGAGTGTCTCGAGGTCTGCGTGCCTGACATTGCCATTCTGAATGGTCAGCAGATCCAGACGGTTCGGAAGGTTCAGGAAGCACCAACGGGCCAGGCGAAGTAGAGGCGCAAACCACAGTTGCTGAGGCCACCACGGGGTGATGAAGATTGCATCCGATAGGTCCCGATGCAGCTTCGACACCACTCACATTAGTAGTGGGAATGGAGGGAAGAGGTACACTAGTGGACCGTTCCACTGGAATTGAAACACATCCCCTTTCGAACCTCGAGCTCTGGACCTGGCATAGAAGTGGGGACACTTGTTGACGGGGGTTGCGAAGAGGTCCACCTACGGGGTGCCCCAGCGACAGAACAGTTCTCATGCCACCGATCAATGTAACATCCATCCGTGCACAGACAAATTTGAACAGCTCAGTCTGTTGGCAAGAATATTCTCCTCTCCCGGAAGGTGAATGGAGTGGAGTAGTATTCCCTTCTGAATGCACCAGTCCCAAATCTCAAGGGTAAGTGACAGAAGAGACGGAGGCCTCGTCCCACCTTGCTTGTTCAAGTTGTACATGACGGATGTGTTGTCAATCACTAGCAGGACCGTCTTGCCAGATACCATCTTCTCGAAGGCTTGGAGCGCTTTCTGTACTGCCATAAGCTCGAGGACATTGATATGGAGCTCCCGTTCGTCGGCAGTCCATGTGCCCCAGACCATGTATGTTCTGAGGTGGGCTCCCCATCCGAGTGAGCAAGCATCTGTGGTGACCGAGACCTGCAGTTGCGGAGGCTCGAATGGTATGCCTGGCAAGACTTTGTCCACGTCCAACCACCAATCCAGGGAGCGTTGAATTGGTCGTGGCATGGTAAGGAGCTTGTGAGGGCAGCCCCGCACCAGATCAAAGTCTTGTGAATAATAATAATTGGGTAACCGAGGTCGTGGCTGCCATGTGTCCCAATAGGATTTGAACAGAATGAGCTGAAATCCTCCAGGATCTGTGGCATTGGTGGATGAGGATGCACAGAGTGTTGAAGCGAGTTGTAGGCAGGTAAGCCACAGTGGTGCTCGAGTCCAAGGAGGCTCCAATGGACTGGCAGGATTGGCTGGGTTCTAGGTACAACTTCTCCAGGTTGACGATCAGGTCCAGGGCGTCCAGTAAGTGCAGTGTAAGATCGATGTCTTCCACAAGTTGCGGGCAAGACTCTGCCACCAGGAGCCAGTCGTCGATGTAGGAGAAGATGATCACACACACACCCATTGATAAAGAAAAGCCACCACAACCGCCATACACTTTATAAAGACCCTCGGCACCGTGGAGAATCCGAAAGGCAGGACGTGAAATTGGATGGCCTCGTCCCCGACCTGGAAGGCAAGAAACCATCTGTGGGCCAGGTAGAATCCGATATGAAAGTATGCATCCTTGAGATTGATGGAGGCAAACCAGTCGCCCCATTGAAGAAGAGGCAAGATTGAACCCAGGCTGACCATCCGGAATCTCTTTGGGACAATGAACTCGTTCACCCCTCGAAGAATGAGGATCGGGCGGAGACCACCGTCCTTCTTGGTGACTAGGAAATACCTCGAGAAGAAGCAGAGGTGACAATGGTCGAGGTGCACAGGTTCGATGGCCCCTTTCTGAAACAACGTCTGCACCTCCTCGAGGAGGGGAGGGGAGGACAGAGTTGTTCGGATCCAACCTGTCGGCGGAAGCGTTTTGAACTCGATCCAGTAACTGTCCTAGACGATGCGATGCACCCATTGATCCAATGTTATCTTGGACCAGGTGTCCTGGAACGCAGACAGGCAGTTTCCGAACAGATGGTTCTAAGGAAAGAGGAGAAGAAGATTGAAAGTGATGGAGGTTTAAAACCTCCTTCTGCCCTGTTATTTGGGCCTCTGCTTTGTTGGTGGCCAGTAGTGAGAGGTGGAGGCCTGGCTGCTCACCAAAGAGGCGGACAAAGCAGGTTGTTGGTACCATGAACGCCTTGAGGATTGCGGAGTGTATCCCCTCCGGAGGACTGCCACACAGATTGACCCCTTGTCCAGTATGCAGAAGATGAAGATGACGGCATACCGTACTTCCATGTGGTGGTCCTCATCTTCTTCCTAAATTCCAGCTTTTCATCGGTAGCGCTGTTGAAAAGGCCGGAATGATTGAAAGGCATATCCTTGATGGTGGAGGACGCTTGCTGGGTAAGCCAGATGAGCAGAGCCATGCATGCCGACAAAGTGCCACAAAGCCTGCCGCTGTTTTCACAGCATAGTCGGCCATGTGCCTTGCTGACTTTATCTGCTGGCCCGCAAAAAGCTGTGCCTCGGTCAGAATTGCTTCTGCCATCTGTTGCCTCTACTCCGGAAAGTCTTGTATCAACGGGCCCATGCACTCCCACAGGACCTGTTGATAGGCCCCCATACATGCCGAGTATTTGGCAATACGGAAACTTAACCTGGCAACAGAGTAGATCTTGCCAATGATGTCAAGTTTCTATCCCTCGGGATCCACTGGAGTCGTCTGGGTCCAGCGTAGTCATCTTTGTTGCGAGGCCTCCATGACTACTGAATTCGACCAAGGATGTTTCCGGAGCCAGTCGATGTCATCCCCCGATACACGGTATAGACAATCTATCCTCTTTGAGGTCGATGGGATGGAAGATGGATTTTCCCACGAGCCTTGAGTAAGCTTCAGAAGTGAAGGTAGCAGCAGTATGTTAGCAATAGGAGCCTTTGATTTGATCCTATGATAGATCGGGTCCACAGGATCAGACTCCTTCCTTTTCAGTGACCTTCAAGTCCAGGGTGTGGGCCATCCTAACCATCTGCTCCGAGAATGATCGAACATCCTCCATTGGGGATGAGGAATCATCGTTGATCAAAATTGGTGGTGGAGAGGGGGCTCTCGGTATATATGATACCGAAGAGTCCAACGATACCGAGGAGGACAACGAAGGCGAAGGGCTATGGTCCCAAGGTGAAGGGCTGTGCTGCCAACAGTGCAGAGAAGTCACGCACACAGGAGGCGGAGGAAGTAGCAGAGGCAAAGGTTGAACATCTTGACGCTGAGGCGAGACTTGACTCCCAGTGTCCCAGACTCATTACGGGTCTGGCAGTGCAGATATCTTCCAGAAAAGTCCGCTCCAAGGCATGGAAGGAGAGGTGAGGGGGAGAGTAGTAACCCCCGGCGACCAGTGCTGTCACTGAGACGGAACTGAAGTTGCTGTGCAAATGTCAGGCCGTGGACTCTAGGAGGAGAGAGAAAGGGAAGCCTGAAGGCCGATCAGGCCACCGCGTAAGCACCATAGGAGTGCTCGATGTCCGTGACTCGATGCGACTGAGTCGGGGTAGGAGTAGGAACCTTCCCGGTTGCCGCTTGTGATGCAGAACAGTGACTTTACCGAGGAGCTCTTTGAGTGAACAGTCGACCAGAACAGTGACTTTACCGAGGAGCTCTTCCCGGGAGACCAGAAGTACAGGAGATCGAGTCCGAACCACAGGGGAGGATGCCACTTCTCCCTCCGAGACCTGTCCTTCCTCGACATGGACAATCTCCAAGGACGAAGTAGGAGTCACCTCATGCGATGGATCGCGGCCCTCGGTAGCATCTCCAGTCTCTGTAGAATGAGCCGGTACCATGGTCGGGGTCGGCTCCGTAACAGCCATAGTAGCAATGGTAGGCTGTTGATGTTCCACAGGCTCCTGTGCCAAAGTAGCCTCTGCAGTGGACAAAGGGTGCTCCATCGGTCTCAGAGAAGAGCGTTTGGTCTTCTTCTTCCTCTTCTTTGACTTGTCCTTGGAGGAGGCAGAGGAATCATGATCCTGACCGGACCGTGATGGCTTGTAAGAGTCATGGTCCTGAGTCGAAGTCGAGGGCTTCGAAGACCCGTGGTCTTTACTCAATCCCAAAGTGGTGGTATCCTTATGAGATTGATGCACGGCCTCCAGATCCGATGCCACCGACTGACGGATGGGACAGGCTCGATGAGCGATGCCGTTTCTTGGCCGATGGGCCGGCCAACCGGGATTAACTTCTTTTCCACTGCGGAGCCCCAGCCTGGACGCTCAAAGCAGAAGAAGAGGATGAGAACAGCACCTTCTCATAAAGGAATGACTTGAGCATCAAAGAATGGTGCTTACATGCCTGAGGGGTAAAGGCCCGACAATGTATGCAAGCATCTACATTGTGGGCTTCACCCAGGCAAATGAGGCACTTTGAGTGGCCATCAGAGGCAGGGAGCTTCGCCTGACCAACGGAGCACCATTTGAAGGCAGCTGATTTTGAGGGCGTGACCACAACAGAAGAGGGAGTAGGCAAAGAATAATCAAACTAGTCCGAAGTCGTGCCGAGTCAGAGTCCGAAGCCAAAACTGAGGGGCAGGAGCAAGAGAAAAGCCAAAAATCTATCACAAGAGTCAAAGAGCCAAAAGAGAAAGAGCTCTAGCGAACGAAAGGTTCCTACCTGCTGCTTGTGCGGCGGACGAAAAGGAACTGAGGGGAATTAGGCAGGAGAGCCTTAAGAGGGACCATTAGAGTGGGAGGAGTTACTGCCAAAAATGTTCTGCCTAGCGATTCCAGAAGGTTTCAAGTGCTCTGCGCAGGAATTACCCACTGTGTGTATTCACAGAGACCACGAAGAAGATCAAGCCATTTTTCAAGGTTTCCCACCTCCACCTCTTCCCTGCCACCCAGAGGCGGGGTGTCCTGGCTGATGTAAAAATCTCGTTCTGTTGCTGTCCTAGGACGTACAGGAGGAAAGGCTTGTAGAACAGCAGCAGAGGTGACAGAGGTGCTGCAGTGGCCTTGGAGTGAGGCAGAGGTATCGTAGGAGGAAAGGGAGGTATGAGCCAGGACTGTTGGTAGGAAAGGAGGAGGAGCATGAGGAGGGCAAGCCACTGCCGCCACTGGCCCGGTGCTGCTGTGGCTGCTGTAGCTGCTGCAACAATCTCCTTCAGTGCTGGCTTTCTTCTCCTCAAGAGAAGGAGAATGACACTGAAGGGGATTTCTGCAGCAGTGTTGTCATCCTAGGAGGTGCAGGGGCAAGGCTTGTAGACCTGCGGCATAGGCGGCCTGGGAGCAAGGTGGAGATTTTTGCAGCAACAAAATCTGCAGAATGCATGTTGCGGGGGGGGGGGACTTAAAATATTTGTGTTTTTTCCACTTTCGCAGGGATCCTAAGCCCCTAACCCCTGAGAAAGTTGAGGGCCAATTATATATTCCAAATCATAAGCAATTCCAGATCATAAGCAACTTTTTAAAAATCCCCAAAGGCCTTTCTAACCAAATGAGCCTCATCCAAATTTTAGAAATGAGGCACACATTCATACCATTTAGTACTATTCCACAGTCCTAAAGCCACAGCCAAGAAATCCCTGCTCTGCACTCCAGTTAATTTATGCAAAAGAAAGAAGAGAGACTTGAGATTTTAGACCAGCACTACTTCAAATATAGATTAGCACATCAGGAAAAAGTCTGGAACCTCACAAACGCAGTTCCATTACTGTAGCAAAGCAGGACTATAAGCTTCTTGGACTAAAGACCATATGCAAGTTGTTATGAACTACTAGAAGAAAACTGAAATACCTTATGCATCCAGGAGTCCACAAATTTTGGCTTGCCTCAGCAATCATTGTTTATAACTGCACACAATCTTCTCTTCAAAGTGCTCAGGAACACACAAAGGACTCGGGAGGTCTCCCACTCTGCAGACACTTCAATACTGAGTGCCTTCCAAGCAAAGTGCACAAATAATTACTCAGTCAATACTACACTTGGAAGCTAATCAGAAGAAGAGATGCTTAGCCCACCTTCCCTGTCCTTGCAGAGGTCAGACAGAGAGGGAATGAGGGCTCTTCGTCTACTTGCAAAGAGCAGAAAATTCCTTTTCCATCCAATTCTGTCCAATACACAGGACAGAAGGAAAAAGGGGGCATCTTGTCATTACTGAAATTGGGTGGGTGTTTGTTAAGAAGAGTATTGATTACACCTCACAATGATTAATGTATATACCTCTGTAGAAGTGCAAGAATTAACACTTTCAAAAGGGCAAAAAAAAAAAGGTCTACTGGACACAAGATGAATACTTTGCAAGAATCTACTTTAACTCCTTTCATAAAATAACAGGAAGTACCAAGGAAAGTAACTGAAACCACTGCAATGCATTACGTGCATGACTTGCTGTACTTTGAAACTGCAAAACAGTTCAATTGTTTCTTGGCACACGTATGAAGTGTAAGCATCTTTCCTATATCTTCCATACTGAGTCAGCATCAAAATTTTATAGGTGTGCTAAAACTGCTTCCCAAGTAGAATTCAGCTATCTACAATTTCATCCAAAAGGACAAAAACAGCAAATGGAGAGGCCTGGATCAAACTGAATCATGTCACATTTAGAAATCAAATACTGTATTGCCCCGAGTAAGCTGATTAAAGGTTTGACAAGACCTGAAGCTTCTTAAAATATCAACTACAGAATGGGGGGGGGGATCACATAAGGGGGTAACAATCATGTTACACTTTTTTGCATGCTTTTCAGAGTCCATTTCATTTTCCACCTCTCCTCCACTTAAATTGATTCCAATTTAAAAGGTTACAATATACCAGTTACCACACAAGCACATACACTTTAAGTATAAAGTTATCTGGACTTTCTTCGCCAATCAGCTGACTTGGAGAGATATCAAACTGGCTACAGCATCTTCATAACAGAGAGAAATTTTAAATTTTTTATGCATCTAAAAGTTCAAGACATCCTGTTTCCTAAAAATGGAACACTTATTTCTACCAGGGAAAACACATGAAGTCTGACTCCTAATAATAGCCAGTTCTCCTCAGAGAGCATGCCAGTCACACATGAAGAGGCAATGAGGGGTGTGTAGTTCTCCCTTTACACATCTGAAGCAACCTAGGATAAATGGTGGGCACTGCAATGGCAGCAAGGAAGTATTCAAACAGTAAATACAGCTTTAGGTTTTGCAAGCATAGATATACAGTATATGTTCCTGAATGACACAGTAGAAATTCTCATCCTCTTCCTCCTCAGTGAACTGTGAACATGTTTGACTTGTTCCAGTTGCAAGTGCAAATCCTGCCTCCACCCACACTTTCCTAGCCTCTTCCTCTTAGTCACAGCTTCTCCTGTTTTCATTTTGGCAGAGAGAAAAAACTGTACATTCAACATTTCTTCCTCCATCACAATCCCATTCAGTCCTCTAAAAATGTACGCTAATCTGCACTTTTCAATTCATTCAAAGCAGATTGATTAATCTATGAAGTTCACAGGACAGTATGATCCTTAGCTCAATTAAAACATCACTGGACTACAGACAAATCTAGTCAAACCAATACACTTGATGTCAAATTAAAATTGCAGCTTCTGTTTAGTGGTATGTTGTCTTCATCTATGTACTTCAAGTGGACAGAATTCTTCACCTTTAGTTTTCATTGATGGATCTTATCAGATTTCATCAGGCTGTTTACTGAGCCAATTACTAATGAGGCTGAACCTAAATCCAAACATCTCTGTTAACAAAGATACCAGGTTGAGTCTCCCTTATCCAAAATGCTTGGGGACCAAAGGTATTTTGGAATATTTCAGATTTTCGAATATCTGCATATACATAATAAGATATCTTGGAGATGGGACCCAAGTATAAACCCAAAATTCATTTATGCTTCATATATACCTTATACGCATAGCCTGAAGGTAATTTTATACACAATATTTTTAATAAATTTGTGCATGAAACAAAGTTTGTATACACTGAACCATTAGAAAACAAAGGTGGCACTATCCCAGCCACCTATGTGGAGTATTTTGGATTTTGGAATATTCTGGATTTTGGAATTCTGGATAAGGGAGTACAAATCACCACACATTCAAAGAGAAGTTGTTTACTGTGTTCTCAAAAGAAAAGAAAAAAAAAATCTATCATTCAACATTCCTAATGCCAATCAAATATAAGAGATTGCATGCTAACGTTTAAATAGATTCTCAAGAGCAAAAACTTTGCAATGACACACAATCCCAATTCTCAGAAGGATAATAATTCAAAGTTCCATGTATGCATCCTTATGAATATAAGGGCCTCTGCTGTATCTTCCTCATCTTTTTGAATGGTGCCCAAGTCTCACTAAGTGCCTTTTTGTAAACATGCAACACATTTATTGCTTCTTGGATTTATTGCATCCATGGACCAACATTAAGTTAAAAGCTTGGTATGGACAGAAGTAGGGCATGAAGGCTTGTGGTAGCAGCAGTCCTTAGTTACCAGGGTAAGTAATTAATCAGTGTGAGAGCCAGCATGGTGTAGTGGTTTGAACATTGGACTACGACTCTAGAGACCAAGGTTCAAATCCTTGCACAGCTGTGGAAACCCACTGGGTGACCTCGAGCAAGTCACATCCTGTTAGCCTCAAAGGAAGAGAAAGGCAAAGTCCCTCTAAAAAAATCTTGCTAAGAAAACCCCATGACAGGTTCACCTTAGAGTTCCCATAAGTTGACTTGAAGGCACACATCAACAACATTAGTACAGTAAACTTTCATTGACCCACATGAAAAAGAACATCAAAATTAAGAAAATGTTTTTGTTTTGTGCTATATATACAACAACAAGGTCTTATGATTTCATTCTATCAATCAGAATACCCATTGTGCAGCAAAATGGAAAACTACAGTGAAATACCAGTATGAATAGCAAACTGAAAAATGTTCGCCCGCTCTTCCTTTCCTTCCTTCTTGCATACACAGCCTCCACTCAAGTATGAAAAGTTAATGTAGCAAAACACTTGTTCTATTTAGTAGAGAACCTGTGTTCTTGAGAAAAGATACTACCCTTGAGCAACAGAATATCCTGGTATTTTTAAAGTGTGCATAATACACTCTAGATAAAAAAGGAAACAACAATTCCAGTTGACTGGATTACAGCCACCACAATTTCTAAGTTTACATTCAAAGGTCTTTCAGTCTTTATGCCATTTTCCATACTGAGGCTAACCATTCCATAATAAGAATATTCCACAAATGCATCATCAACTACACTTATGAAAATGAAAGGTTAGGTCAGTCATACACAACTAAAATTACTAAGTCAGATGGAAGAGCAGTTCATAAGGTATTTCCAACGTGGCTTGCAGGGACAGAAAAGGTTACCTGCCACTACAGTAAGCAATCATCTTAAATACTGCTGG
The DNA here is from genome assembly GCA_030847615.1 of Gambelia wislizenii. NCBI lineage: Eukaryota > Metazoa > Chordata > Lepidosauria > Squamata > Crotaphytidae > Gambelia > Gambelia wislizenii. The sequence goes on from JAUMIR010000004.1 coordinate 319,008,527, forward strand.
CAAGTGAAAGATTTCGGTCCTGTTAGCAGCAAACTATGTTCAATAACAACTGTACACCACAGTAGGTTTGTCACAAGCTCTGACTGCATTCAGTTAAGTGTTTCCTTCCTTCTACTGGGTTGACTCACATCCTCAAGTTTAATTTTTCTTTCTTCTTTTTTTTTAAAGAAAGGGGAAACAGACTACATTAAGAAGCCAGAGCTGTGATCATATGCACACTTACTTGGAAAACAACAGCTTCCTCACTGCTTCACATGTATTATCTCAACAATGCTCACAATATTCAGCTTGAATTTGCACCTGAGATTTGAAGTGGGTACTTCCATCCCATGTTCTTTTATTAGCATCCTGTAGTAGCTTTCTCTCCTTTCTATACTTACTGTTATTCCAGATGTCCTAAAAGAAACCTTGGGGGAGGAAGAACCAGCACATTCCTGACCCAAGAGGCTCAACTGGCTGGCTAAGACAGCCTGCCCTAGCATGGTGTCCGCCAGTTGTTTAGGAATACAACTCTCTTTGGCCACAAGGTTAGTGGTGAGGGATGATGGGAGCTGTATTCTTCAACCTCTGGAGGGCGATATGTTAGAAGAGGCTAGGGTAGCAGAACATAATCAGAAGCTTACAGTGGAAATAAGGTTTCTATCAATGTCCCCTAAATTCACCATGTCAATAACACTAGAGCTTTTGCTGCGGTGGTCTGCATAAGACTAGAAACTTGAACTTAACTTTTTGAAAAGTCAGGCCTCTTCAAAAATGCAATTTCCATGCCAAATTCTACGCACAACCACGTGGAAGCAAATTCCAACCAAGCCAGGAAAGCTACAAAACAATTTTAATGTAAGTTAAGATTACCACACATCTTTGAGAGTATAAATGTTGTATTGTCTGCACTGACACAGAGAGAACATGCCAAAGAAAAGGAAACTTTAAACCCTTTTTTTGGCTGTAGTGTTTTATGAAGCCAAAAGTCATTTAATTAGCATGCTTATATGAGGAAGTGAGAATTCTGTATTCATTTTTCAAAAAGATACTATCAAAAATGGAAAAGGCTATATATATTCAGACACTATTCTATTAAACACTACACTACATGCTCCGATTTTAGAAAAGTTTGACCTTGGAAATAGACATTCTGTTCATATTTGGTTTAGTACTTCCCTTTTTTCACACTCTCTTTTTAAAGAAAATAAGGCCTTGCTCATATAAAAAAATTGAATTGTTGGCAAGCTCAAGCACCATCACAAGAGTTACAGCTGTTAAGTACCACACATCGCAAGACTGGAAGCAGGCATGGCATCATTACTAGTGAGGACCAAAGACAAGCAGGCTACACCGTACTGGCCGTATTTAGGGAAGAGGGCAATGCAGGGGTGTTTTAGGCTTATTCTGAAGAAACTGCTAGCTTACAGATGATGCCAATTGTGTGCCTTCAAGTCATTTCCAACTTATGTTGACCCTAAGGAGATCCTATCATATGCTTTTCTGAGGCTGAATATGTGTGACTTGCCCAAGTTTACCTAGCAGGTTTTCATGGCCAAGGAGGGATTCAAACTCTGGCCTCCAGAGTATACAGGACCAGGAAAAAAATGGCATGGAGAAACCAAAAAGTAAGATCACTACTTGGTCAGAATGACAAATTCAACTTCCACCACACTGAAAGAAATGGAAATCCCAGTTAATTTCATCTCCACTGTAGCCTTCCAGAACCACGTTTTGTTGAAGAATCCAGACGGAGCTAGACCTACAATGTCGGCACTGTATTAGCCTTGTCACCTGCAAAGTTGTGACTAATGTCTCCAAATTTCAGTCACTTTCAATTTAGGCTCCCCCTTCCCAATAAATAAAAGAAAGTCTGGGATCAAAAGAATTGCCCCAAACAAATGTACTGATTTCTGTCACTAGAGTACTTTTTTGTCCTAGCTAATATAATATGCTGGACAAAAAGATGACCCACTGGCAAACCATGATGTGGCAAAACAAAACTAACTTGCTATGGTTATCAGCGGCTTGGCCTCATTTTGGTGGAAGCTGATTTTTTTCCATGAGGGACACTGGATTTTGGGAGGGGGATCAGAAAATATCCCATAATGCAAGACCTGCATGTTTGTTTCATTTTCTCTCATTTTATTTTACCGGTACTTTAATTCTACCTTGTGTTTCCTAACTCTGGACATTCAGCTGGAACATACTTGACGCTGCATACAAAACAATCCTTTGGGCACACAGCATTTTTATTTTCATACAATACACTGGAACTCTTTATTGGGATCAGAAGATACCCCATGATTTACACAATGCAAGGTTTTTTCATCCTAGTTCATGAGAATTAATGGAAATGCATAGATTAAGCATTCTAAAGTAGTGACTGAATCATCAAGTTTCTATAATGTGTGCCCCTTTAATGCCACAAAAATGACTACAGTCAACCATTCTGCACCTTCTTTTCATGTAAGATCACTGAATCAAATGGGGGATAAATCTATTAAAGTTCACAGAAATGGGATACTCTGAATGTAACTGCCACAACTGAAAGCCCCATCTGTGTCACTGCTACTAAGAGATGTCCCCATTTACTTCAAAGGGAGTACCAGCTTCAAATAAGCATTTCTCTGTACGGGGTCAATAACATGCTACATGTAGCATGCTACTGAAGATCATTTTAAACACACACACACGCATATGTGGAGATTTTAAAAAATCTAATGGTGCCAATAGACGTACATGGAGGAGATATTTTTTGATAAAAATCAGATGGAAGATATTTAAACTTCTACTACCTGCTCATGTTAATTCTGATGCAGATCAGGGCTGTACACACTTATTTAAGAGTAAAAAAGATGTTGTCAACTACATGTTATGTGCTAATGTATTATTGTTTGAACCTGAGTGTGGAAATGTTCCCACCCACTGAAGCAAATGGGAAAGCGCCTAGAAGACCAGACAGTTTCATTTGATAATAGTTGTATGCTCCACTGTAAGAACAGTAGCAAAATAAAAGTACATTGGAACAACCTTCCCTTCGAGAATCCATCTGGCTCCTTCCACATTAAATTTGTCTGTTAAGAAGTCACTTCATCTCTCTAGAATTCCTAAAATGATCTGACACCTCTGCCTTATACCACCATTCGCCTTTCTGCATATTATTATTGCAAACACTTTACATGTACTACAGAAGACTATGAAGATATTCTCTCACTACCCAATCCTTTTTGTCAACAGCTAGCAAAGTTTTATTGCCCTTTCACAGCTCAAGATCTAACATGGAAAATATTATCAGGGCAGAGCTGTCACTGGCAAAAAAAAAAAAAAAAGATATGCCCCAAGGCTACATTTCAGAAGTGTACTGGTTGTGTAGAGTTCAACTCAAATACAATTCTGTTTAAGCATGACAGGCTTCTCTTTGCATTCCATATGTCAACTACGCCCACCTTGTGCCCAGCATGGTGTTCCAAAATGCTCCTTTTAATTTCCCCTTCCTTAACAGGTTGTGATACTTCACTTGCTTTATAAAATTCTTAGAAGATCTCAGAAAATAAACCCTTCCAGAGAAAGTTTTGCAGTTGTGACTGCATCAAAGGCCCTTCACAGAGTATCAAAGCACAACATTTAGAAGATAGATCCAAAGGAGCTTCTCAGCTTATCCAGCCTGAATATATCTATCTGCAAATGCCTTTTTCACAGAAGTATCTCCGGAATCTAAAACCACAAGTTAAGTAGTGATCATTATCAGAGATGGCTTTTTAAAATCATGACACAATTCCATTGATAGTTCTACTAAGCACTTGCTAGCCCTGCTAGTTAAAGAGAACCTATGAACTATGAGATCACCATCAACTGCCAGTTGCTAAAGCAACACATGGGATGACAATGAACTTCATGCCTTGCTTGTGAACAACAGAGATGTCTGGTTACTCACTGAAAATGCTTAGATGGACTTTGGTCTGCTACAGTACAGCAAATTTTAATGCCAGCAATATGTTCCACAATTTTGAAAAGTGGTGTTCCCTAAGATCACCAGCCAACACCACTGCATGCTTATTTTATCATCAGATTTTTATACTGCTTCTCCTGCAAAAGTGTTTTAGAAGCTCACATATTGTACTAGGTAGTTTCCCACAAAGGCAGCTAACAAAGCCAGGGACATTTCAGTTTTGGAACAGAACTGTAGCATATGCCTTCACACCTTCTATGGCCAAGTAATCTAGTTTGTTTTTGAAAAACAAAATGCCAACCTCAGCTTAGGGGTAACAATTTCCCTTATTTATCTGCCTTTTAATGACTCTAAGAAATATTAGAGCTACAGGCAACTTTCTTGTCATAGCTCCAAACAGAAGCTAGATTTTTCTTGTTAATTTACTGCTCAGCTTCTGTAACTAATGCTGGTAATTTAAATCACAGGAAGTAGTCTACTTATAATTGAGTTAACAAAGCACCTGGTGCTTTAGATCCAAAGACAATGATCATGCCTAGGTAGACATAAGCATAAGAACTGTTGTGAGCAACTCAAAAGCTTTTTATAGCATTATAAATGCTAGCTGTATTAATAAAGACTATGCTGTACTTACTGTGTTTTTGCATGATGTGATCAGCACAAGCACAGGTACTTAGATTATCTTTTCTCAATTCCATTTATTAACACTGAAAACGTTAATCTAATGTCCGATTATTAAAAAGTTCTAAATAGTAGAATTCGCTGTGCACCCTTAGAACTCATTGCATCAATGGAATCCTTTATGGAAAAACACACACACACAACACCAACAACATTCTTATTCATTGGCAAAAATCCTGTATTTAGGATGCCTGCCCTGCCAATCACATCAACAAAAAACAGTACTGCATCTTAATTCCTATTTGATAAATATAGCCTGCAATGCTGCCTTCTAACTAACAACTGCCTACACTTGCTGAACACCCACCACAGTGAGGGCAAATCTTTCAGTATAAACTCCCTGCTGCTACTTCACCATGCCATCCAACACAACAAGGAGGTATATGAGGCTCTAAAATCTGGTGGCAATAGCAGTAAGTGGGAAGCTTTCCCTGGAGAGTGTGGGAGTAGTGCCAGAATTTGATGAAGATGTTAAGATCCAATTTGAAGGACAAATAAATCCTGCACCTTAAAAGAAGTAGCTTTCAAATAATTCACAAATGGGATCTCAACCTAGTTAAGAGTCCTTTCAACCTGATCCAACAGTTCCTTGCACATGAGAAGCTCTCCCCAAACCAGTGACACTTCTGTTTCTAAATCCATGCAATAAGCTGCCCCCAGCAAAATGCACACAGAGAACACAGGAAGCTACTCTGGACAGAGTCAGACTACTGGTCCATCTTCTATACCACAGATGAGGAAAAGGCACCCCTTCCCCTCTTTTTTGTGCTGAACTCAAAATACCCCATAACCTCTTAGAGGCAATTTCACCATCGTTTTCACTTGCACCTCCTGGATTGTTTCAGGTTCAGAAGTCTTTTTTTTTTTTAAGATGTAAACTAGAAGTCTGGTTTACTGCTCTCTTTAAAAAAGGCCAGTCCTGGGTCTAAAATTGATGAGGAGGGGGTGAAACTGTCCACCAGCCCCCTCATCCCCTTGAAAGTGCAGGCAGTGCATTTTTGAAGTTTTTTCCCCCTAAGTTTAATTTTTAAAAGGGTACTTTTGGAGAAGGGATGTGCAGTAAAGGGTACACATGGGCCCTAGATTTCAGTAGTTGCCCCCTGCCCCATTCTACACTGCTTGACAGCATTTCCCAAGAGATTCACACAGGGATCTGTCCTTGGGCACTTTGAACTACAAAGCAAGTGCTCTACCACTGAGCGACAGTGCATCCCCAAAGAAGGAGAACAGCTGCACAATGAATTCAAGGTGAGATTAGCACAGCAATGGACAAAAGCTGTGATGACTTTTTTAAAAAAGGACAAGACACATTTAGAGAAGAAAAGGCTGTCAACAATTATTAGCTAATGTAGCACTGATGTACATAGGCAGAATACTCCTGAATACCAACCTGGGGAGGGGGGGGCAGGCAGACAACAGGGGGAGGCTTGTTGTTGTTCACTGCCCTCACGTTGACTTCAACTCATGGCGACCCCATGGAAGAGACATCCCCAAGACCCCCTTGTCCTCAACCACCCTAATTAGGTCCTGCAGGTTCCGGCCTGTGTCTTCCTTAATTGAGTCTAACCACCTAGTGTGCGGTCTTCCTCTTTCTTTTTCCCTCCCCCTTTCCTAGCATTATTGACTTTTCTAGTGAGCTGTTCCTTCTCATGATGTGTCCAAAATATGATAGCCTCAATTTGGTCATCTTGGCTTCTAATGAGAGTTCAGGCCTGACTCATTTGTTTGTCTTTTGGGTCGTCCACAGGATCCTCAGCACTCTTCTCCAACACCACCTTCTCAAATGAGTTGATTTTCTGCCTGTCAGCATTCTTCAATGTCCAGCTCACATCTGTACATGGTGATGGGAAATACGACGGTTTGAACGAGCCTGACTTTAGTGCTCAGTTTTATATCTTTGCATTTTATGATCTTGTCCAATCCTTTCATAGCTGCCCTACCCAGTCCCACTCTTGCTCTGATTTCCTGGCTGCAATCTCTGTTCTGAGCTATGATTGATCCAAGGATTGGGAATTCTTTCGCTATTTCAATTTCCTCAGTTGCCTATTTTGAATTTGTGTAGATCTTCCGTGGTCATTATTTTCGGTTTCTTAATGTTCAGCATTACTATCTTCTTTATGTCCTGCCTACAAGAGGCCAACAGTTTCTGGCAAGTCATTGCTAGAATGCTGATTAGAGGGATCCTTGGTCTGACCAAGCAATGAAATGTTTAAGTCTTTGTTTACAAGGAGCTCCTTCCATACTGTCAGCACAGTTCCAGGCTCATCTCAGGTTCTTTGAGATATACTTCATGCCCTGAAGGGTGTTTTCCTAATCCTAATAAAGCTTTACAGCTTCCTGACCTTAAACTATGACTACAGAAAATGCCAGAAGATGGATGCAAATAGAACCAGATAAAATAGCTTTGCTTATATTGGGGCTGAATAAAATGCTAGTATGTCAGATTAAAAACTAAAGTGGTAGTGCTCTGTTTGAAAGACTGAAATCAATAAAAAATACTTTGCAATATCCAGACATGATTTTCAGCTGGGTTTTTTTATTTTTTTTTATTTTATTTTGGTTTTTAATATTAAGATCAAACTCTGCTCTGGATTATTCCATTTGGCTGCAAGCGGCAGCTAGAAAGGCAGGAATCAATAAAGCAACAGCAGCTTGTTGGCCAACCTGTTCATCCAAGCTGTTATCAACATTAAAAAAGAGAAATGTTAAGTATTAGCTAACACACATTGAAACTGTTTAATGCAGTGTAGATGTGTAAATAGCTATTGCTTAAAACAATTTGTAAGCCGCTCTGATAGCCTTGTGGCTGAAGAGCGGGGTATAAATAACTAAATAAAAATAAAAAATATAAATATTTCTGGCCTTCTAAGGACACAGTCTCTTTTCATGTAGCACCATCCACCACCATCCACACCCTCTTTAAATTCTCTATGCCTACTCGCAACAAGGAAAATATATTTCTCAAATATAAGCAATAGCCACAGTTCATCCCAATCACTCACCACACAACCATGCCTTCAGAACACCCAATTCAATTGTATTTCAGAAATAGCCTCATTTGTTGCCTGCAAGATAAACTGTTATATGCCTTAAGCAGCTCAGCATTGAAGCATTATACCAGCAGAGTGCAAAGTGTGACACCAGGGTTGCAAGTGGTCCCCAAAGCGATTTGTGCACCCCAAACCCCCAATTGTTTTTTTCCTAATCAAGAACCAAGCTTTTTTCCTGCTTCTCATGGGACCCTACAGGAGTAGCAATTCACCTTTTTAAACAAGTTTCAGTCCCTACACTTAAAAAAAAAATAATCAAACACCCAGTTTTTCAAAACTGGAAGCAGACTTCCAACCACCTCCAGTTTTGTTTTCCTCATTCTTTGGCATTTCTGGCAAAAGGTGTGACCCCCACAAGGTCCCAAGGGCATAAAATTGATTCCCGGACCTGCCAAAGTCACCCACCCCTCCTTTACACTGAAGCTTAACTAAGCATATTCATTAAAATCCTAAAAAATGTATTTCTTATTCCTAGACATCAGAAGAAAATTTGTAATATTCTAATTAATAGACTACCTGGGTTTTTAACTGTGGTAAAAAAAAAAATTGATCAAACTTTACATGTAATCAACACTTAGCATGTACTGTATATAGTTCTTTAGCACAGTAGTTCTTAACCTTTTCTTTACCAGGGACCCCCTTTAAATATCTTTTGTTGCTATGGTTGCCAAGACTTAACTCAAGATTTAAAACCCAATAATAATAACAATAATACTTTATCATCATCATGATCATCACGCAGTTATACTATCCATTAAACCTTCCCTAAGAAGCACTGGAAGAGGAGGGAAGACTGTGAAGTTGAAGGCTTTCACGGACGGCATCCATAGATATTCCTTGTTTTTTTCTGGGCTGTGAGGCCATGTTCTGGAATAGTTTCTTTCTTTTTTTTTTTTTCCACAAGAAATTTTATTATACACCTCACAATAAAATATCCAATTATAGAAACATAAATCTTGTATCGTGGGTTCAGTGACCACCATTATCTTCAGCTTATTACACAAATCTTTGCTTATATACAGTAATTAAATTGTGTTTACCTATATCAGAAATGTATACACTTATGTATAAATACATATACATATATATATAGTAATTGTGTTTGTATATATGTATACACCTCCCCCCCCCTTTTTTTTTATATTTCCTATTGACTTTCGCCGTTCCTTTCTTATAATATTATATCATTACGAATAGTTAAAAAGGAAAAAAAAAGAGAAAAAAAGAAAACAAGAGGAAAGAGAAAAGCTAAAGACCCCAAGCCTCCCACCCTTCTCCTCCCCCCTCCCCCCCCCCAAAAAAAAACACAAAACACAAAACAACTTCCTTTCCGAAACTAGTTCCGTCTCTCTGAAATTCCCCATTCCTTCTCATCTCTTAAAATTATCTGCTACCTTTACTAAGTTTGTATTATTTCTCTTATGTGTTGCGCATATTCATGCTACTTTAAATCTGTTACGCTGTATATCATACCAAAAACTTCTGGGAGATAAGTGGCATTGGTATTATTCCACATATTATTGTTTCCATCTACTACCATTGCTTATAATGGCTAATAAATTCTATTTATCCCGCTTAGTCTCTCCATTGCTCCTTTTTTTTCCCCCTCCCCTCCCTTTTTGCGAGAGGAAATAAAGAAAATGTGTATTAGTATATTAGATTTTATTTATACATTAATTGCTGCCAAGTCTCCCCACTTATCCTTTAAAAAGTTGGAAAAGGCTTTCCAGTCTTCATAATGTTTGCCCAAGGGTTTGCCCTTTAACAACATCGTTAATCTGTCTGATTCTACCATTTCTCGTGTTTTCATTGTCCATTCTTCAATAGTTGGCGTTTGTTTGGACTTCCATACTCTTGCATATTCAATTCGAGCAGCCGTCAGCATATAAAATATCATTTTACCATGCTCCCTTTCTAAAGCTCCATTTATCATCCCCAGAAGATAACATTCTGGTTTGAGTGGGATGTTAACATTTAGTATTTCTCTTATTGTTTTTTGTATTCTTTTCCAATAGTTCCCGGCTTCCTCGCAAGTCCACCAAAGATGGTAAAAGGTACCAACTTCGTGATCACACTTCCAGCATTTACTTTTCGTACTTTTGTACATTTTTGATAGTCTGTAAGGGGAGTGATGCCACCTCAGGTACATTTTATAGACGTTTTCTCTGACGTTTTGACTTAAGGTGTATTTCATCCTATCCGTCCACATTTTTTCCCATTGTCTTAGCTCAATTTGGTGACCTATATTTTGAGCCCATTTTATCATTGCCTCTTTGATGGTATTGTCCTCTGTCTCCCATTCCAATAGAGTTTTGTACAGTCTTGTAACCATGTTTTTATTTCCTAATTGGGTGATTCTGTCCCATATCGATTTGTCCATTTCAATACCGTCTAATTTTTTGTCCATATTATATCTTTCCTTTATCTGTCTATATAGGTACCAATGACAGTCAATTCCGTCTGCGCCCAATTCCTCTTGTGTTTTGATGCGATGTTGGCTCTCCTTTCTTACTATCATCTCTCCATACGTAATCCATTTTTTTGATGGGATGCCTTCTCTGCTAAAGAAGGCTTCATGGGGGGATACCCAAATCGGTATATTTGGGCACAACCTAGCTTTATATTTTTTCCAAACTCTTAGTAGTGTACCTCTAATAAAATGATTATGAAAATCTTTATTAATTTTATCTTTACCGTAAAAAAGATATGCATGGAATCCAAATCTATTTCCTTCTCCCTCAATTTTCAGCAGTCTTTCATCTTCCAGAGTGGTCCACTCTCTTATCCATGTCAGACAGCTTGCTTCATAGTAAAGTCTCAAGTTGGGGACCCCCAGACCTCCGCGTTCCTTCACATCCTGGAGAGTTTTCATTTTAACCCGTGGTTTCTTTCCCGACCAAATAAATTTTGATATGTCTCCTTGCCATTTTTTTAAGTCTACCTCGTTGCGAATAATCGGGAGCATTTGAAATAAGAATAGAAGTTTAGGTAAAATATTCATTTTTATTGCCGATATACGTCCTAAAAAAGAAAGTCCCAAATTTTGCCAGTTCTTCAAATCTTTACTTATTTCCGCCCATGTTTTCTTATAATTGTTTTGGAAGAGATCCGAATTTTTATTTGATATGTTAATACCCAAATATTTTGCTTTTTTAACTATTTGGAATTCTGATTTTTCTTCCAAATCTTTTCTTTCCTTCTCCATCATATTTTTTGTAATGATTACTGTTTTATCGTTATTAACTTTCAGTCCAGATATAGCTGCGAATTCCTTCAAAACCTCCGTGAGCGTGTTTATCTCTTCCAAGGGATCCCCTAGAGTTATCACTAAGTCGTCCGCATAAGCTCTAACTTTATAATTGAACTTCCCAATTTTAACTCCATTTATTTTTGTTTCTTCTCTTATCCTTCTGCATAGTCCCTCAATTATCATCAGAAATATCAGTGGGGATAGGGGACATCCTTGCCTTGTCCCCTTTTGTATCTGAAACTCCTCTGTGCATTCCCCGTTGATTATTAATTTCGCCGATTGGTTGTTATAAATGATTTTCATCCAATTCATAAATCTCTCCCCCACGTCTATTTCTTCTAGGATTTTAAACATATTTCGCCACTTGACACTATCGAAGGCCTTTTCCAAATCGAGAAAGATTAGAGCAAGTTTTTTGTCATTATGTTTCTCATAATATTCTATCATGTTCAAAATGAGCCGTACATTATCTTTCAGATATCTCCCTGGAAGAAATCCCCTTTGATCTTGATGTACCCAACCTGAGAGTATTCTTTTCAATCTATTTGCTAATATCGAAGTAAATATTTTATAATCAACGTTCAATAGTGAAATCGGTCTGTAATTCTTAGGCTCACATGGATCTCGGTTTTCTTTATGTATGAGCGTAATGTTTGCTACCTTCCATGAATTTGGGGACACTTCTTTTGTTATTTCATTTAAAGTTTTCTTAAGCGGTAGCGCCAATTGATCTTCCAATAGTTTCTTTCTGATGTGTTGCCTGCATCTGTGGCTGGCATCTTTCTTTCAGAGAAGATGCCAGCCACAGATGCAGGTGAAACGTCAGAAAGAAACTACGGTATTCCAGAACACGGCCTCACGGCCCAGAAAAAAAACAAGGAAAATCTAAGGAGGGGAGACTGTTCTGCCTTTTCATGCAAGTTTGGGGCTGGAGTGGATTGAATGGCAATGCAAGGCCAGGGCAAGCCAGCCAGCCAGACTTTGCCTTGGATCCTGTCACATGGCTACTCAAATGCAGAAAGGACACGGGCCAAGCAGCCTTCAAGCCTTCACGGACCCGCTGTTAGGACAATGTGGACCTCTGGGGGTCCCAGACCACAGGTTAAGAACCACTGCTTTAGCATGTTCAAAATTATTCTAACAAACTGTTACATTAGTATATCTTTACTCTCTAAGGAAGGCAAGTATTATCATTATATCCACACTACTGATGGGAGAACTGAGTGATGACAGTCTGACTAAGGACTTTTTTCGGATGAGTCTTTTACAGCGCAAGCAGCCTCATCGCGTTGCGAGGCTGCTGCGCTGTAGAGCGTCCCTTTTGGATGACGCTCTCCCCTGCTGGTACTGTTGCGTTACCACGGGGACACTGCAGCGTTATATTTGGCGGTTTTCTAATCATGATCAACTTTCGTGATTAGGAAACCATCAAATATAACACTGCAGTGTCCCCACAGTAACGCAACAGTACCAGCAGGGGAGAGCATCATCCGAAAGGGACGCTTTGCAGCGCAGCAGCCTCGCAACGCGACGAGGCTGCTTGCGCTGTAAAAGACTCATCCGAAAAAGTCCTAAGGCAGATTAATCTGTGCCATGAACGCATGAGATTTGAACTGGGAACTTCATACTTTATTGCTCAAGTCAGTAGCTGTTGTCAGAGCAATTTAAAGCCTGATGTACACATCTAAGTAAAAGAGTTTACACATCCACATTTAAAGGGCCAGATTAAATGGCCAAGTCACAAAGCCACCAGAAACTGACAAAAAAAAAATAAGTCAAAGCATCAGGCTTGTTAATGATGAGAGGAGCCACTCTGCATAAATTCAAGGAGACTTCAAAACTAACAGCTGAAGGAGACTTCAAAACAGCGCTGAAGCATAGGCATGCAGGTAGATTATGCCAGATGGCTAACAGGTCTCACACTGACAGTATCCAGGCTGTGAGAAGCTTTTGGCACTTACAGGAGAAGAAAAGGGTGTTGAACTATGTTTACAACCCTGAACACAGCAAAATTGAACATCCTCCCTCCCCACTCCAAAATCCTGCGGCATTTAACAGGAGAAATAAATAAAAGACATAAAATTTATAGGACTAATTTTGATTTTATAGGAATTATTGTTGCAAATGTGGAATCCCTGTGGTGAACTTTACATGTTTAGGGCAAAAAAGGTCTTTTTTTTGAAAGAGATTAGAAACACTATGAATACTATTTATAAAGTAGGAAGACCATAGGACCACTTTTGGTCCTGGCTGAAATACATAAATCGAGAAAATTTGAATTGTGTTACAAATCCGATTTGTAAGGACAATTTAAGCATTAATATTGAAAGTTACCAAATTATTTGAAATAAGTTAAATTAATCAAATATAGCTATAACAGAAAAACTGAATTATAATTCTCTTGGGTATGTTGCAGTTTTCAGTGTGCTGATTGGCTGCTTAGATGTCAGGATCTGCCTCTCCTTGCAGGAGCTTGTAGCTGGTACAAGCTTTACAAAGATTCACAAGAATCATTAGCCTATCCACCTATGCAGAAATGTGTAAAAACTGAAAGCCTAGAAAACAGGGGAAGGGAGCAATCAATCTTCCAGTCTACAAGCTATGTCCAGCCTAGTCATCTGGAGAAGGTCAGTCCAAACCATAACCAACTAGGAAAATGGGTACTTCCATGCAAGGCAAAATGGAAACGTACCAAAGCGTTTTATGTATATAGATAACGGTGTATGTTATGCCAGGTATAGCTAGTTTAATTCATATCAGGGGAGGATTTGACATTAGTAACATTGAAAGAGGACTTAAATTCACAATTGTATACAGTAAGACCCCCTGTATTTGTGGTTGGTTCAGAACAGGATATGCAAGTTGCCTTATTTACTTTGATAGTAAGTTTCCATAGTTATAGCACAAGTTTACTTCTGAATGGATGGATTTTGGAAGGGCTATGAAGCTGTACAACAGGCACCTTCTGGAAACGGCCATATGAGTGGAACCAGAAAGTAGTGCTGGCAGCTTATTGCTCTTTTTTTCACCCTGATGCATTATGCTTCTATAGGTTTCTACTCCTTTTTCTTATGTTGTTTAACATCCACATGAACTTACTAGAAGATTAGTCATCTGGAGATTTAGGCTAAGGAGTCACCACTATGCAGATGACACCCATTTTTCCCCTCTCTTTTTTTCCTCAGATGAAGATGAAGATCAAGCTGCATGGAATCAGTGCTTGAGTATGGAAACAGTCTGGATGAGGGTGAACAAAGTCAAGATGGATGTACTGCTGGTTTGTGGATTATCCAGTCAGATGAATGGTATTAGGCCATCCTAGATGGGGTCATACTCTCCTCAAAGATTCATAGTTTGTCATTACTCTTTGATCCAGGACTATCATTCAGAGGCTGAAAGTGCTTCTTAACAGCTTTGGCTGATGCACTAAATGCAACCTTCCTTGGCTGGAGCTATTATACAACTACCCACACACAAGTAACCTTCTGTTTGGTCTACTGCAATGTACTGTAAATGGGCTGCCTGTAAAAACAGTCCAGAAATTAGAAATGGTCCAGGATAGGGCTACTAGATTACCAATGTGAAATGAGCAATTTGATCCCACTATTTGTCAGCTGCACTTCGTCCCAGTCAATTTCAAACCTAATTCCAAGTGCTGTTGTAATGGCTAGAATCTGAAATGGCTTGAGACTAGGCTACCTGAAAGACTGATTTCTCTCATGAACCTTAAGATCTTTCTCAGAGGGCCTACTCTACCTGCTAAATGAAGTGAGTCTGACAATTACTTGGAAGAGGGTGCTTTGGTGTTACAGCCAAGTTACAGAACAACCTCCATAAAGAAGTTTGCCTGACATTCTTATAGCTCCCACAGCAGCTGAAGACCTGCTTAGGACTTTAAAATAATTCATGTGTGTCACAGCTTTAAAAATAATTATTGCTGATTTTTGGTTGTTGTTCTGATTTTAATTCTGTTCTTCAATTGTATTTTGCTTTCAACTGTATATACTATTCTATTCTATTCTACATTTAAACTTTTTAATGTTTACATGTAAGAAATAGAGACAACACAGCATTACAAATAAAAACTTCCTGAATCTCAAACATTAAAAATACTTTTCCTCCAAGACTTCAAAATAAGACACATATCATTACAGAAGCTACACATGGCACACCATTCTCAAATGACAGGCTGCTAGTGATTATCATGACTGTGTATTCCTGCATGGCAGGGGGTTGGACTAGATGGTCCTTGTGGTCTCTTCTAACTCTATGATTCTATGATATATGCAAGCTGAGTGATCAACTTGATGCTATCAGCTAAGACTGGAAATTTGGGTGACATTCAAAAATCAAGAGCACCCAAACTGGCACTACACAATGGTTATCAAGCACATTACCTGATAGTGAGATTCTACTGATGATACCTCTTTTATTTCAGGAAAGAATCAGATAGCAGTCATTTCACACAACCTGGGGCCAAGAACTTCCTTAGCAGTCTTTTGAGAAAAGTGAGACACTCCAGAAGACTTTCAATGTTTGATCATATCATGTACTGCAAGTTATTTTTGCTCCCCAGTACTGAAATTACGCCAGGTATGTTGAGTGCATGTACAAGTTGGAAATTAGCTATACAGGACACACTTTACAAGATTCACAAGAATCATTAGCCTACTACCCACCTATGCGGAAATGTTTAAACTGAACACCTAGAAAATTGGGGGTGGGGGAAGCAATCGATCTTCCAGTTTACAAGCTATGTCCAGCCTAGTCATCTGGAGGAGATTCTTCCAAGCCATAACCAACTAGGAAAACGGGTACCTTTGTGCAAGGCAAAATGATACTGAACAACTATGTTGAGTTCTCTTTTCCACCTATATGTATGTCACAGTTTTATAAAACTGAAAAGGGCTTTTAATGCAGGATTTTAACCAACTTACAGCAGATAATTTTCCAAGTACAATCTGCTAACTAACACTTCAAAGACAGAAGACCCTGAGGAACAGGGGAGACAGGTTCCTTTTCATTGTTAATAAAAGATGCAGTTATATGCCGTCTTGTTTTGAAAGGCAGTTAAATTGCTGAGAATATTTATACATTTTCAGGGCTGGCTGAGCAAGTCAACACTTCCCAAGTGTAATCTGCAAGTAGCAATTCATTAAAAAAGAGAATATTGCCAAAAACCTCTCAAGGGTGAAAGAGGGAGGAATAGTTAAGGGTCAAATGCAACTGTGGCAAATCACATAAACATACTATAGCATTAATGAAATATGGTACTTATCACCAGCTGCTTTGCCATTTGAATTGTCTACCCCTGAGCCAAAGCTCTTTCACCGTGCTACTGAGAAGTAAAACCTAGCAATTTCAACAGGGCATACTCAAAGGTAAGCAGATAAAGGACGGTATTGCTAGTATACAAACATGTCATTATTTGTTGCCCCACTCCAATCATAATCCTGTTTCAACAACCGGGGGGGGGGGTTAAGAAGAATAGATGGAAAGGAGAGCTGCATGGATCCAGAAATATAGGATTGAAATAACCTACAGATCTTTAGCTCCTGCTTCTAACACAGCAGTGGGTACCTGGAGCCTTCCATATGTTTTTAGTGTATTGCAACTCCCATCAGCTCTAAACTGAATAGCCAATGGCAAGTATTATGGGAGATCCAGTCTAAAGAATCTGAAAGGCCACAGTTGCCTACTCCCATTCCAGCAGCTGCCTACTAAAAAAAATGCCTTGGCACAGATGTGGACAACAGATTATTTTTCTGCTTTTCACTATGTGTATGAATATGTGCTTTCAAGTCACCTACTGACCTATGGTTACTCCATGAATTTCATAGAATCATAGAATTGCAGAGTTGGAAGAGACCACGAGGGCCATTCAGTCCAACCCCCTGCCACGCAGGAAATCACAATCAAACATGGCTTAAAGAAGTGAGAAAGGAATGGATCCCAGCCTGGGAGATGGGCACGATACTGTTGTTAGTGTCCCTATAAGTCATTTCCAACTTATGGCGACCCAAAGGCAAACCTATCATGGGGTTCTCTGAGGGCTGAGAGTGTGTGACTTCCCCAAGGCCACCCACTGGGTTTTCATGGCTGAACGGAGAGTTGTAATCCAACAATCAAAACACTACAGCACGCTGGCTCCAAGAAGGATAGAAATCCAATTAATTAATTAATTAAATGGGTAAGGTAAGGCACCAAGACTTTACTGCCTCCCTCCTGCCACTCACATTATCCTTGCAAGCTGGGCCTGGGTACATCTGCTTAAAATGGATGGAAGGCCTGTAATTTCATAGGGTTTTCTTAGGCAAGGAATACTCAAGAAGCGGTTTTAACAGTTCCTTTCTCTGAAATATAGCCGACACCACCTGGTATTCATTGGCAGTTTCCCATCCAAGTACTAATAAGGACTGACCCTGCTAAGCTTTCAAGATCAAACAGGATCTGGTGCCCACTTTTCATTATAACCTGTAGAAAAGGCCTGAAACTAGACAGGGTGGGAAATGGTGTTGAACTCCAACTCCCATCAGCATAGCCAATATACCCCGCACAGCCAATAGTGAGGGGATGATTGAAACTGCAGCCCAAAAACATCTGGGTGACCACACATTTTCCTTTCCTGATTTAAAAGAAAGGCTGCAAGAGATGTCTAGGTTTTGATTTCTCCCTGAAAATAACTGTTGAGCTTGTCAATGCAAGTGATAGAACCAGGGGAGTTTATTTTAACCTGTTATTTTAAACAGATGGCCCCTGCTTTACAGCTTGTCCACTGTTTTCCATGCAAACCTAACTCTTCACCTCTGCTTGCTTCTGAAATTCACTTTCTCCTGTTATTTAACTTGCAAACTGATCAGTCTCCCTGCTACGATTCCTCCTGTCACCTGTACCTTTGTGCATCTACTTCCTAAGTGCTCCTGAATCTGACAATGGCCTAATTTTTCCAGTTTCAAATACCTACTGATCTGCATCCTACCTCCTGATCCTAGATGAGATGCAGGAACATTTCTTAGGATGGCTTAGTATTACAAGGTCTTTATTTTCTGCTTATTTCTGTCTCTCTCTCTCTCTGGCTTTTCTTCACAAAGATTCAGGAAGGACTCATCCCGCGCTTTCTGCAAGCGCGCTGATGACTAAAAAGGCCAATCCGAGATAAACAAGTCCGGTTGCAAAAAGCACAGCAGAATCTGTATAGTATGGATATCCCACCCTTCAAGTTATAGATTCTCACAATGGTTAACAAGCAAATAATACAACATAAATCAAGGGAGGGGGGTAAAACATTACAACAGTAAAAACTGATCTAGCAGGAAGACCAATAAAATCATAGCTGTCGGTTGTAATAAATTAGAAAACATGCTTAAAGGCCAGGGCTACCTGGCACTGAAAACATATTAGGACTGGCTCCAGGTATGCGTCCTTGGAAAAGCATTCCACACATAGGTCTTCACAACTCAATTTGGTGGAAGAACATCTGCCTAGAATGTAGAAAGACCAAGCTGAAGATCCCAAGGTGAGGAAAAAGTCTATTTTAAAACCCAAAAAGCTACTACCAGCCATGGGTGTATGATGTGAATAATCCTGATCTAGATGGACCAACTGCCTGTTCTGTTTAAGGTGAAGTACTCTACTTACATCCACTTCAAAAATTATTAACAAAAGATTGAGAAAGTGTTTGCCCCACATCAGTCAGGAGAGTGACCCTGTAATGGGCTTTGAAATAGCTACTTGCTTTGTCTGCCTGTGTTCTTTCAGACTAATTATCTTAATAACTTAACACATTCCTCCCTGGGAAGCTCAAAACGGCACAGCTTTTACCTGGGATTCCTAGTAACCTCACAATGATGGCGCTTACTCTGCGAAGGGGCTCATATATATGAAATACCTTCACAAGTTTGGGTGTTGAAACGGTGGTTGTTTAGGTCCTCAACATCTCATGGTTCTAAATACTTCATCAGCTTCAAACAGCAGAAAATTAAAACCTGTCTTAGGGGTTATCTATAAACAGCAAAAATATTCTTCACAAAATGTGAGGAGAATATGACCTGTCTCAATGAGATTTTGCATCACTGCACTGTATTCGAAAGCAAGGGGGCCAAAAATGCCAAAAAGTACGAGGGAAACACCTTTGCGGCTTTCCCAAAGTTTTTAAAAAACAGCGCAAGAAATGTGCATTCCTGCTTGTTGGGACAAACAACTAAATTGATTTGCTTTCCCAACATGGGCAGATGATTGGTCAGACATGTACAGGGTGCGGAATTTGCTAACAAGGCAAGCTCCTGGAGCCAGCATGCTGGATTTTTGCCTTAGCGAACAAGCGCTAAGGAGATAAAACAGTTTTTTTTTTCCTGCTTGCTTTTTTATTAAAGCAAAAGGTCACTCTTTCGCACCGTGGATATGATTTTAAAAAAAATACTGTCAGGTGGCAGCAAATTGAGGTAAGTAAAAACACAAGTAATTCACTCTTGGCCACCATCTTGATTTGCAGGCATGCCCGTTTGCACAGCAAACACAGATAGCTTTGCATGCTGCGATCTGCCCCCAAAAAACATTAAGATAAATAACAGCTGCTGCAAATTGCCATTACTGCGGAGCTATCTGGATTTTTTTGCTTCATAGACAACACTTTAGTATTAGTAAAAGTGCACTGTTGGTCAAGTAATTAATTCTGAACTTCACAGTTTTGTCTTCTGATTATCAAAACACCAGAGCTACTCAACCTGACCTTAGGCAACATCTTTCCTCTTGCCTTTGTCCTCAATGACCATTGTTAAACTGAACTTGTCACCTCATCACCAAGACCCACTAGTTTTGCATTTGTATGGCTACTGAACAGTCTGCTTATAAGGTCTGTTCCTAGGCACTAGTTGACTCAATGCATCTGAGGAAGTAGACCAAGTCTACAAAAGTTTATGCTATAACTTCGTTCTCTCTGTTAGTTTCAAAGGTGCTACAAGATCCCTTTGCATACATCAACTGAGGATCAGAACTACAACACGCAGAATCAGAAGAGTTGTATGAAATTTAGGTAATTTTGTCAGTATTATTTACAGTCAAGCTGGCATCAGCTTGGGGCAACCCAATGAATGAGAGGCTTCCATAGGTTCTAGTCACCAACAGCCCTGTTCACGTCTTGCAAGCTCAGGGCTGTGGCTTCCTTGACTTGAGCCTATCCACCTGTACCAGTCTTCTTCCTTTCCTACTGCCTTCAACTTTAATGAGCAATATTGTCTTTTCTAATGAGTCATGTCATCCTATGGTAGCCAAAGTATAACTCAGTTTAGTTATTTTGGCGTCTAGTAAGAGTTCAGGCATCAAATTCAAATCAGTCACCCTCAACTTCTAAAGCCATACTATACAGAGGCCAACAACACATGTACTCTGCCCAATGCTATCTCCACTAACTTGCAGCAGCTATTCAATACCTCACACAATGATTCTTCCCAGTTCTCTCACTTGAGATCCTTTTAACAGAATATGCCAGATTGAATTTGGGACTCCTGCATGATGAGGAGGATTATATTCCACTGCTGAGAAACAGTCCTTCTTCAAATTCACAGAAAATATTCTGGAAGAACCACAGACTGCTCCCCATCTGTTGCTGAGTACTACTTAAAGGGAAAAGCACCTGAATAACCTAATAACATGTGCTTGAGAAAGGGTGAAGTAACTGATCAATACCGTACATTCATTTTTAAGTGCCCAGAACCTAGGATTTTTCCACACCTGCCAACATGCCAAATAAGAGAACAGCAGCCAACAGAAGGAGCAGGAAGGCAGGCAAAGGACACTTCACAAGCCAAAACTAGCTGATGAAATCAGTAAAACTTAACTGCTGTCAACAGGGAAATTATCAATCACAGTAGAGGAAATACTGCCTTTCAGCACTTCTTGAAGAGAAAGAGAAAACATAATTTGATGCAGCAGTAGGTTAGTCTCCTGCAGCCTCTTCATAATGTTAGTACTAGCTGTTTAGTTCTACAAATGTAAAAGTGTCTTCAGTAGTATGAGGGAAGAGACAAAAGTATCAGTTATAATTAGAGAGGCCATGTTTGAACAGCTGCCCAAATGTGGCAGCTCCTCCTAACATAAGCTCACCCTGAAAGGTAAGCACACTTGCGGCTGCAGATTAGAGATGGGGCTATTAATAAATTGAGGAAGAAAGAAACTGAGGAAATGGAGGAGAGACAGTGACTGTACAGCGAGATGCAAATCAACAAGAGGAACTATGTTAAAAGTTTACAAAGTATGTCAGTGAAATTAACTGCTTCAGTAAATGAATCAAGTACAGTTCAAATTAAAGAGTTAAAATTCCAACGGCTAGAATATGATATACTGTATTTATTCAATTATATTTGAGGGGAAAGGAGAAAATAAAGATAATCAATTCAAAAAGCATAGGATACATGTTACCCAGGAGTCAAGTGGCCAAAGGGCTGACAACAGGATCCTAAATGAATGGGAGTTAATTTGCATAAAAGACCTTTCTAATAAAACCTGTACCAGCTGAGCAAAGCTAACAGGCAAATCTAGAAAACATTATTGATGCTAGGATCAAAGAGACAATTTGTATTCTAAAAGCAAAATATACTTAAAATGACATGAAGCCATTTAGTTGCTTGCACTGCTTTAAACTGAGGGGGGAATCAATTATCATAGCATCAGCACCTTCTTTAATGCTTGTGTGAACATGAATTTCAAATTTCATGACCTCTGTTTAAACTCTTGTTTAGAGCAGATATGGGAAACATTCAGCCCATGGACTGCATGTTGCTTCTCTTGACAGCTATGCACCTACCCCAAATCCCACTCTGTTTTTCCCAGTTTAAAAAAATTAAGAGAGAGAAAATGGTCACTCTTATGATCCTCCAAGAGTTGTAAATCTCTATTAAAACACAACACAGCCACCCATAAGTTGCTTCAAACCACCACCACCACCCAAAGTGGATTTCTGGCTACTTTTTGTTTCACTTTCTAGGGGATCAAGTAATCCTTCATGACTAGAGGAGGAGGTGGTAACTAGTCTTGGATGCCCAGAACTTGCCTACTCCTTGGTTAACAAAATAAGTGGTCCATATTTTTCAAATAGTGCCATTAATTTAAATGACTTTTTTTTGAGCCACACGGATCACATCTGAAAATCAACATATACATAGAAAAGACAAGCAATAAAGACAACAGTCCCCTATTGAGGTACCCATTGTGACAATCTCCAAGGTTTGAGCTTATATACCTGGCAACAGAGCAATGAAACTGGATGGGGATTCTGTTGGTGAACTGTTCACCCCACTGCCCAACTGTCTTCCTACCTGAGCTGCTGGAGGTGGTCTCAGGGGTGGTGTTTATCTCCCCCAAACTTACTTTACAAAATTAAAACTTAATTTTAACACCGATGCTAAAGCACCCTTATCATGGACAGCTCAGAATTTTGTTACTTCCACGGCAACCATGGGCCTGTCTCAGTTATCATCTAGCCCAACACATGTCCCAGGCCACACTTGTGGTCTGTTTTTTGATGATCTGGATGGTGGTGAGCTGAGCATAGGGGGATTTGAAAGAACCCCACTATCATGGACAGATCACTACCTGAAACGATTTAGATTTGCTGGGACACTTCTGCAGGGGTTGTGGACCCATTGAAATGGTTGGCCCTCAGAGACTAATGGTTTCCAAAAGGATTCCAGAATGCTCTGGGGGAATTTTCATCTGCCAGAGTTGGTGATTCTTTTGATGCCCTGGTTGATATATGGAATATGGGGAGATAACCTGGGCAATTGATACTGGTGCTCCCAAGTGTCCTTTATTGGGAGCAAAGCATAAGCTCCTTGGTGTTCTGAGGATCTCAGGGCAACAAAGCACTTGGGTAGACAACTAGAGTGATGGTGGAGAAAGACTCAGGACAAAACAAACTGAGAATGGGTTAAGACCCATTTTAGAATGTACTCTGCAGGCTGCAGGCTCAGTAGGCTGATGACACCCAACTCTCTCTCTTCTTTATAACTGATGCCAAGGAGGCTATGGTAGTACTGAATTATTGTCTGGCTGCAATAAAGGACTGGATGTGGGTGTGCCAGCTGTGCCCTTTCTTGAGGAAGGCAGATCTGGCTGCAATAGTTCATTACAGCTGGCCCTCTGTATTCATGGATTCTGAATCCACAGATTCAACTAACCAGGGTTTGAAAATATATTTTAAAAATCCCCAAAACAAACCCTGATTTTACTGTTTTATATAAGGGATACCATTTTACTATGCCACTATATATAATAGGACTTCAGAATTTACCATTTTTTGTATCCACAGGTGTGTGTGTGGGAAGTCCCACTGTATTAAGTTACCTCCTGATTAGACTACTGTAATACGTTGTACATGGGGTTGCCCTCGAAAAGTGTACAGAAATTACAGCTAGTGCAAAAAGCAGCTGCCAGACTGGTGTCAGGTGTGCACTTTAGAGACCATATAACACCAGTTTTGCTAGAATTGTACTGACTTCCAATCTGGATCCAAGCCTGTTACAAGGTGCCAGTGTTGATCTACAAAGTCCTAAACAACTTGGGGCGCAGATATTTGAAAGACCACCCCCTCCCACATAAGCCTGCCAGAAATTTGAGATCTTCAGAGGAGACCCTGTTGCATGTCCCAACACCTCATGAAATTAGGTCAGTGGGTACACCTAACAGGGCTTCCTCTGTAGCAGCACCTTGACTGTTGAACTTCAAACCCAAGAAAGGTAGGCTGGCCCCATGTCTTTTAAGCTTCTTGCAGGCAACCAAAAGAGCGCTGCTTTCCATGGCATTCAGTCTTTGAAATTTCTATTATAACCATTTAAAAATGGATTCTAGGATTCTTTTTAGACTGCTTTTAAGAGTTTTTAAAGAGTATTTTAATACTTTTTTTAAAAAAAATTAACATTATATTGTTTTCATTGGTTTTTATTCGTTTATTGCCTTGGGAGCTCTTGGGAGCTGGGAGGTGATACAGAAATAGTGAAGTCGAAGGCTTCAATGGCTGGCACCCACAGATTTTCCTTGGGTTTTTTTCAGGGCTGTGAGGCCGTGTTCTGGAATAGTTTCTTACCGACTTTTCGCCTGCATCTGTGGCTGGCATCTTCAGAGAATGATTGGGTAGGAGTGTGTGTGGAGTTTATATGACCCTCTCACAGCTGCAGGAGTTTACCGCATACCATGCAGCTATGGACAAGTTTACATAGGGACCACTAAACACAGTGTGCAAACATGAATCAAGGAACATGAGAGACACTGCAGACTGGGCCAGTCAGAAAAATCAACAGTAGCAGAATATGTTATAAACCAACCTGGACACAAAATGTTATTTAAAAACACCCAAATTCTGGACCAGGCCAACAACTATCATGTCAGAATGCATAGAGAAGCTACTGAAATCCACAAACACCTGGACAACAAGAAAGATGAAACCCTAAAATTTAACAAAATCTGGCTCCCAGTTTTGAAATACAATAGAATAAAAACTCAACACTTACAAAGGAATTCCACCCAGGGACAGGAAGATTTCCAACAGATAATGGCCCATCAACCAACCATTAGCCAAACAGACACTAATCCTCCTTGCATTTCTATACCCAGAAACTAACCATTCAATTACACAAATTTACATATACTCCCCAACAGGGGTTCACAGCATATAAACTCCACACACACTCCTACCCAACCATTCTCTGAAGATGCCAGCCACAAATGCAGGCGAAATGTCAGAAATAAACTATTCCAGAACACAGCCTCACAGCCCGGAAAAAAACCCAAGAAAAATCTATGGATAAAAAAATAATAAAATAATAACAAGAAGAAGAAAGGTCCCTGCCCTAAAAATACTTTCTGTCTAAAATACATAAGAGAAAGGCTGGGATTAAGGCTGAGATAAAGGAGGCACAGGCCAGAAAGTGAATCACAGAAATTTGCCTTGTTGAATCTATTCAAAAGTACACCTAGTTGATTACTTTCTGTAATACTAGTCAGATGACTGTTCCCAGAGCAATGTAGAAACAGTCATCTTCCATTTGCTCTGAGCATCTATCAGACATAAGTATACTGTCATTGGTAAAACTAACCTCCAGATCTAATTTTTTAAAATACCCTTTGAAACTACTAGCCATTTTATCATGTAGCAATTAATGGAGGGTATGGTAGCCACTGTGGTGTATTGGTTTGAGCAATGGACTATGACTCTGGTGACCAGGGTTCGAATCCCCGCTCAGTCATGGAAACCTACTGGGTGACCTTGGTCAAGTCACACACTCTCAGCCTCAGAGGAAGGCAAAAGTAAAGCCCGTCTGAACAAATCTAGCCAAGAAACTCCCATGATATGGCAACCCTAAGGAGGACCTAAGCCAGAAATTACTTGAAGGCACACAAGAAGTCTAGGATTTGATCAAGAGCCATATGCAAAATCTCTACATTTTAAACAGCACAGCTATCCTTGGTACTAAAGATGTTTTAGGCTTATCATTCTCTACAGCATATAACACACTTTACAGTGCATGACTAGCTTGCAATCATGGCACAACAGAGAGCAGAGAGGGAATGGAGCCCAATGCATCTAGCAAGGGAAAAGAGGAGCAGAGAACAAAACAGAGAGGCTTCAACTATAACCAGAAATGGGGGAAAGTAGGTGAAAGAAATGCATGGAAGAACACACATCCTTGAGTAGCAGATCAGAAGCAGATCCAGGCAAAGGAAAAGTAAGGATATGAGTGGCAGGGACGAGGAACATACAGGAATGCTTTATGTCAGAAAACAGAAAGCTGACTATAGGGCAAACAGAATTAATCTCTACCTGGAATTAAGGAAGGGGCATGGAGAGCAATCCTGGGCAAGCTTACCCTGACAGAAACACCATGTTAGTTCAACCAGATATGTTAGATCAATGAGACATGCTTCCTAGTAAGTAAGATGGGAGACCACCAATGAACACCGGGTGCTGTGAGCTATATTTCATAGGAAGGAACTGGCAAAACCACCTCTGAGTATTCCTTGCCTAAAAAAACCCTATGAAATTCATGGAATCACCTTAAGTTATCAGGTGACTTGAAGGCGCACGCACGCACACACATGCGCACATGTAAGCACAGGACTGCAACCCAAGGAGTAACAGAAAAGAGAAGACTGGGGAAGAAGACATATGGGAGGCAGGGGAGCAAGTGATGTGGAGAATGCATATGGGGGAAAAAAGGAAAACAGGAATGTTTGAGGGGGTGAGCGTACCCAGTCATCCTGGAGTCAATGGAAGACTGACTGAGAGGAGAGAAATCCCAGTAAAGTCAAGCATCAGGCCTATGCAAAATGGGAAAGGGGTACACATCACGAATAATGCTAGTATGATGTTCACATCTAGTAAGAGGAAATAAAACAAAATCAGTATAGACGACAGAGTATTAGTGAGTTCTATCTAAAGTCTCATGGAGAAGAAAGTAATTGCTATATAGAAGAGCAATGGCACATTTATGTAAAAGGTCTGGAAACCATGCCTTATGAGGAAAGACTTAGGGAGCTGGGTATGTTTAGCCTGGAAAAAAGATGGTTAAGGGGCGATATGATAGCCCTGTTTAAATATTTGAAGGGGTGTCCCACTGAGGATGGAGCAAGCTTATTTTCTTCTGCTCCAGAGACTAGAACACGGAGCAATGGATGCAAGCTCCAGGAACCGAGATTCTACCTCAACATTAGGAGGAACTTTCTGACAGTAAGAGCTGTTCGGCAGTGGAACACACTCCCTCGGAGCATGGTGAGATCTCCTTCCTTGGAGGTCTTTAAACAGAGGCTGGATGGCCATCTATCAGGGATGCTTTGATTGTGATTCCTGCGTGGCAGGGGGGTTGGACTGGATGGTCCTTGTGGTCTCTTCCAACTCTACAATTCTATGATTCTATGATTCAGATCAGGGGAAACACATGCTTGGAAGAACAAGCATAACCATAACGCACAACCACAGACAGAAGAGATTCATTAAGAAATAATGGAGATGGCAGGGTAGGGAAGAGATTGACAAGATTCACAATCAAGTAGGCAGGTGGGATCAAGGAAGGAGAAAACTTGGAAAGAGTGAAAGAGGGTACACAAAATCAAGTTTTAAGAAGAACTCAAGCAGAAGAAACTTTGAGCAAAGGCAGAGAGACTGAAGTGAAGAACTGGTGGAAAAGAGGAAGAAGAGGAAGAGCATGGCCCGAGCAGAGGCAGAACTGAGAACAAAAAAGTGGGATGGGGAAGCACACAAGATCCAAAAGGAAGCAGTGGTGTGGAGGGGAGGGACAGAAAGGAGGAAGGTAGCAACATGAGGCACTGCTAGAGCAATGGGTATTGGAAGAGAATTAAGCAATGGAGAATGCACCAAAGACTACAAAGAAAGAAGACTGGCACTACAGTCTACATGTAACTTTTTATGTCCCTTCAAGTCACTTCTGACTCATGGAAAATCAAGGGGATTTCTCAGCAAGATTTTTTCAGAGGGTTGGCAATGCCTTCCTCTGAAGCAGAGCGTGATTTGCCCAAGGTTACCGGATGAGTTTCCATGACTGAATAGGGATGCAAACTCTGGTCTCCTGGAACCTTAATTCAACACTCAGTGCGTTACGAGTACATCAAGTAGGCTCACAGTCTACATGTATGCTGCAAAACAGGCATTCTAAAGGCCATCTATTACATTGCTTTCTAGATAAGCCTGCATTCTTTCCAACTAGAGCTGACCCACTGAACTCAATGGGAATTACATAAGTGATGACTTCTCCATCCTGTTCATTGCAGTAGGTCTACTCTCACAAGAGTACTTTGGAGCCAGCATGGTGTAGTAATCTGAGTGATGAACTAATAGTACTCACAGGAGAGCAGTGTTCAAACTTCCACTTGGCCATGGAAATCCACATGTAACCTTGAGCAAGATAACTCTCAGCCTCAGAGGAAGATAATGGCAAACCCCCCTGAACAAATTTTGCCAAGAAAACTCTAGAATAGGTAGCCATGTGTGTGTTTGTGTGTGTGTACCTTCCAGTCACTTGTTGACTTATAGCGACCCCATAAATTCCATAGGGTTTTTTTAGGCAAGGAATCCTCAGAGGTGGTTTTGCCAGTTTCTCCATCTGATATATATAGCCTACAGCAGTGGTCTTCTCAACCTGCGGCCCCATATCCCCAGGGGACTGCAGCATCCTCACAGAAGGTCCCATAAAGGCTTGAAGGCTGCTCAGCACACATGACAGAAGTCAAGGCTAAGCCTGGCTGGCTTGGGCTGCGCATTGCTGTTCAATCCACTCCAGCCATAAATTTGCAGGAAAAAGCAAAAAAACATGTCTTCCTACACCTCCAGTACCTCTGAGGGAAGAGTTAATGGATGGTGTAATTGTATTATTATTATTATTACTACTACTACTATTAGGTATTAATACTATTGTTAGGGTTTAAAATGCTGATTTAAGTCTTGAGGGTATGTGGCAACAAAAATTTTTTAAAGGGGGTCTCTGGTAGAGAAAATACCATATTAAGAGCCACTGGCCTACAGTACATGGTGTTTATTGGTGTCTCCTACCCAATACTAATCAGAGATGACCCTGCTTAGCTTCCAAGATCAGAAAGGATCTGATGCCTTTAGAGTACACAGACAAGGGTAGCCATAAGTCAGAAATAACTTGGAAGCACAAAACAACAACTTTCCCCGGATTTAAAACTGGATTTGGCCCGTAACAGATGTGCAAAGAGAAGAGCAGCAGCTCAATGGAGAACACAGTGAGAAAAGACAGGAAGACTGTGCAGAGTACGGGAGCACTCAATAGGATTACAGTGTCTAGATCAAGGGAAGTAATAGTGCCATTATTCTGCTTTGGTCAGACTTCACCTTGAATACTGTGTCCAGTTCTGGGCACCACAATTCAAGAAGGATATTGACAAACTGGAATGTGTCCAGAGGAGGACAATCAAAACGGTGGGAGGTCTGGAAGGCATACCCTATGAGGAACCGCTTAGGGAGTGGGGTATGTTTAGCTTGGGGAAGAGAAGAGAAGGTTAAGAGGTGACATGACAGCCATGTTTAAATACTAGAAAGACTGTCATATTGAAAAGGGAGCAAGCTTGTTTTCTGCTGCTCTAGAGACTAGAACATGGAGCCATGGGTTCAAATTACAGGAAAAGAGATTCTACCTAAATATTAGAAAGAATTTTCTGACAGTAAGAGCTGTTTGGAAGTGGAATACACTGCCTCAGAGTGTGGGGGGGGGGTCTCCTTCTTTGGAGGTTTTTAAACAGAGGCTGGATGGCCATCTGTCAGGAATACTTTGCTTGCGTACTCCTGCATGGCAGGGGGTTAGACTAGATGGCCCTTGTGGTCTCTTCCAACTCTATGTCGCTACAGAGATATAGCTATGTGCCACACGTACTTCTCTGGATGCAGAATTCAAAAAAGAAAATCTAGCTTGTCCCAACCTGGCTACGACCACTGTTCATTGTTTATTTTTACTGTTTGTATTTTTCTTTTAAAGTATGTTTTAATTCCTGAATTATTTTAATTATATTTTAAGGGGGGGATTGAGGGTTCAGGATGTATATTTTAATTGTTGTAAGCCACCCTGATTGCGTTTTGGAGAGGGGCGGGATATAAATTATTATTCTTATTCTAAACCACATTTCACAGCACACCAACTATTACTATTACATTGATGGCTTTAAAAATAATTCCTCCTTGGTTTCTGTTCTGTATTCCTTATGTTGCAGTACTCCATACTGTACATCTTAAAATGTTTCAAATATTGGCCAAGATCCATAACTAAATCTCCACGTGCACAAACCCCGAAACAGGAGGGGGGGAAACCCCGACCTCACTACCGCCACTGTCCACTGTTTATTTTTATTGTTTGTATTTTTCTTTTAAAGTATGTTTTAATTCCTGAATTGTTTAATTGTATTTTAAGGGGAGGGGTGGGATTGAGGGTTCGGGATGTATATTTTAATTGTTGTAAGCCGCCCCGATTGCGTTTCAGAGAGGGGCGGGATATAAATAATAATAATAATAATAATTATTATTCTAAACCACATTTCACAGCACACCAACTATTACTATTACATCGATACCTTTAAAAATAATTCCTCCTTGGTTTCTACAGTATTCTGTATTCCTTATGCTGCAATACTCGATACATCTTAAAATGTGTCAAACACTGGCCAAGATCCATAACTACATCTGCACGTGCAGAAACCCCAGAACAGGAGAGGAGGAAAAATGCACGTGGAAGCGAAAGAAGGTCCAGGAGGGGTTGCCATGGAGACAGTGGAACTGGCGCGCGCGTGGTGTTGAGGGACGGGGGGGGAGGAGTGGGCGTGGCCAACCCATGTGCCGAGGGGGCGTGGCCAAGCGGTGCCTCAGAAAGAGCCTATAAGGGGAGAAAGCGGCTGAGGAGAGATTTTGAAGGGAGGGGAAGTCCTTTCCACCCCTCACTCCATTTTTAAATACTCACCGCGCTGACGACCTCCCCTCCCCCGAAGCTGAGGGGAGGGGACCGGCGGGAGTAGCCGGCAGAAGCTGCCCCTCAAAGCACCAAGTCTGCTGCTGCTGCCGCCGTCGCCACCCGGGAGACGGAGACGACGACCGCCGCCAGGGCGTGCGTCAGGCGCATGCGCATGCCAGTGACCCGGATGTAACAGCTCTCCTCCTACTACTATTACTACTCCAGCCGCAGTCAGGGCGGTTGCTGGGCTGGTTGCGGCGGCGGTGGCCGTAAGGCTACTGCGCATGCTCGTCGACCAATATATTTTAAAAAAAATCCTTCAGGGGAAAGAAAAAACACGTGTTTCTCTATGGCTCCGAGGCTGAAAAGAGGAGGCGGGCGGGCACACACACACAAAAAAATATGTAGCAAGGAACAAGGTTTTTTAAAAAGAAAGAAATTAAAGGTTCAAGTTTTATTTGCATCCTCCTCAGGAAATTTTTGGGAGGTGTGAGTGGGAAGGGGGGGGGAGTAGCTCTGATATAAAAAAAATAATACCAAGGGGTCCCCTGTAAGTCAATGCAAAGGCACCAGGTTCCAAGCAAGGTGGCTGGTAATAAAATAAATATCTTTTGGGGATAATTTTTTTTTAAATCAGTAAGATATACACATCCCTGCATGTAAAGTCTCCAAAATAATAATAATACCAAGGGGTCCCCTGTAAGTCAATACAAAAGCACCAGGTTCCAAGCAAGGTGGCTAGTAATAAATAAATATCTTTTGAGGAGATTTTTTTTTTAAAAAAATCAGTGAGATATACACATCTCTGCATGTAAAGTCTCCAAAATAGTAATAATACCAAGGGGTCCCCTGTAAGTCAATACAAAAGCACCAGGTTCCAAGCAAGGTGGCTAGTAATAAAATAAATAAATATCTTTTGAGGAGATTAAAAAAAAAATCAGTGAGATATACACATCTCTGCATGTAAAGTCTCCAGAGGCCTCTTTTGAGGTAGCAAGGGCCTGAATACCATAATAGGAATATTTAAAGGTTTTTTTTTTAAGAGCTACCCTGAAGAAATCAAGCACCTTTCAAATACTCGCACACTGGTGTCCCCCAAAATCAGCCCAACAAGGACACATTCCTAATTATACTATGGATAAAGAGGCTAAGAACCCACAGTTGCAGTCCAATATTAGGTTTTGATATAACCCACTCACACACCCTCCAACATTTCACCGAAGAAAACCAGGTGTGTGCCTAGACAAGGCCAGAATGTGGTCAAGATGGCAGAAGTTATTAATGTGGACAAACAGGCCACCTAGGAGAAGCTGCAGCCGTTTGCTTTTGCTTTGGGTCTATTTTTTTAATGATTCATTATTTATACCCCGCTCTTCAGCCACAAGGCTATCAGAGCGGCTTGCAAATTGTGAAGTCGAAGGCTTTCACGGCCGGCATCCATAGATTTTCCTTGGGTTTTTTTCCGGGCTGTGAGGCCGTGTTCTAGAATAGTTTCTTTCTGACGTTTCGCCTGCATCTGGGGACCCACAGGTTGAGAACCACTGCCCTACAGGGAGCCTATGCAATTACTGAGTTAGATTCATCCTCCTCTTCCATTGTCAGGGTACCAGGGATCACCCTCTACACTGTTCTGCATCTATTTTGCTAGAAGCTACACTAGGCTACATTAAATGTTCTTGATCCCCTCTCTATAACTAAGTTAGAAGAAAGAATCCCCTCATCTTACCTTGATCTGGAAACAGTCCCTTTAGCTAAGATTAATGTTTTATTTTCCAAATGCATAATGCTGAATGACATCACCAGGGGCTGTCCCTTCATCTCAGGTTTTGGTCCAGAATCCCTGAGGAGCTTTTTATTTTAATAAGATAGCACCAGCTCTCAACTATGCAGATGTTCATATATCATGTTGAATTCTGAAGCCTTTGGGGCTATTCCTTAGTCTTCTTAGGACAGTGACTGTGGTTCAATGGTAAAGTGCATGCTTGGAATGCAGAGGTTCAATCTGTGGTGACTCCACTTAAAAGAATTGGGCATTGAGCAGTAAGAAAAACCTGTCTTTCTGAGACCCTGCAGAACCACTGACAGGATAGCATAGCACATTCCAGAATGTTGCTTATGCTTAAAGCACTACAGTATATTCAAGGTTGGTCGGTATGAATAATTGTGGATCTAGGCAAAAGGCAGCCCTGTAGATGTTGCTGGAATGCAACTTGAAGCAGCCCTAGCCAATGGTAAGGAATGCTGGGAGGTGCAGAATCACAAGAGTTGGAAGAAACCACAAGGGCCATTTAGTCCAATCCCCTTCCATGCAGGAATACACAATCAAAGCATTCCTGACAGATGGCCATCCAATCTCTGTTTTAAAAACCATCACACTCCAAGACCACTGCCAAACAGCCCTTACTGTCAGAAAGTTCTTCCTAATGTTTAGGTGGAATCTCTTTTTCTGTAATTTGAGTCCATTGCTCTGTGTCCTAGTCTCTGGAGCAACAGAAAACACGCCTGCTCCAACCTCAGTATGACATCCCTTCAAATATGGCTCTCAACCCTCTCTTCTCCTGGCTAAACATACCCAGCTCTCTAAGCTGCTCCTCATAGGGCATGGCTTCCAGACCTCCCACCATTTTGGTCACCTTCTGGACATGTTCCAGCTTGTCAATATCCTTCTTGAATTGTGGTATCCAGAACTTTCCTAAATTCCTATGACAGTAAATACTCAACAAACTAGACTCTTAATATTTAAGTATTTGAAGGGGTGTCACATTGAGGATGGAGCTAGCTTGTTTTCTGCTGTTCCAGAGACTGAAACACGGAGCAAGGGATGCAAGCTCCAGGAACAGAGATTCCACCTCAAAATTAGGAGGAACTTTTTGACAGTGAGAGCTGTTTGGCAGTGGAACACACTCCCTCAAAGCGTGGTGGGGTCTCCTTCCTTGGAGGTCTTTAAACAGAGGCTGGATGGCCATCTGTCAGGGATGCTTTGATTGTGTATTCCTGCATGGCAGGGGGTTGGACTGGATGGCCCTTGTGGTCTCTTCCAACTCTACAATTCTATTATTCTATGATTACAGGTTTCTGTTTTGAAGCTGGAGTTGGAGTCTGTACATTTCTTCGGATTCCAATCAAAATTGCTTCCAATGCCATGACTCTTGACTCCAGAGCCCTGCTAAAATCTTCAGGTCTAGGGTAGTCCTGACCTCAAAACCCTAACTTCTGGTCACTTCTAGGGTTCTCTTATTCTGGGCATTTTTGGCAGTCCTTGTAGCCTCTGTAGGGTTCTGGGGCAGAAATCAGTCCTTGGATTTGCCATAGTTTCTCACTCCTTAAAAGCCTGAGCACCCATCCACACCCATTCTCAGCTGTGCCAGATCTCTCCGGCTCAACAGGAAGGTGTTCTGCCTGCATATTACAAGTGTGCAATGCCAGTACCCCAAAATGCCGGAGTGAGGGGAGGGGCCTGCCAAAAGCCAGCCAAATTATTTTGATACATGAATCAGAAAATTCTATAAGTACCTCTCTCCATCACTAGTGGTTTAAAAAAAACTATTGCTCTGCCCCATTCTCCTTAATGGTAGTACAGTCGGACCCCCATATTCATGGAACCAATATCCACAGTTTCAGTTATCTGTGGGACACAAAATGGGGACACATACCATAGAATAGTGCTGGAAAATGCCTAGAGAGAATCCTTGGTAGCCATCACCTAGGTCCTCCAATGCAACTCTATGGTATGTTTTTACAGGAAGTCCTTTATTTTAATAAGGTTTTCTGTTATCCATGGTTTCCGATATCTTTGTTAAGTCTGAGAACCAAACCCCCACAGATACAGGGATCTGACTGTATTGATCCCAGCAGCTGCATAGGAAAGCAATTAGGAGAGAAGCCTTCTTCACAGTTGACACTAAGTGCCCATGGTCAATCTGTCTCCATATATGTGGGTGATGTGGAGGAAACACAAATAGCCTTACCTTTAGGAAACATGTGAGAGGGCTTTCTCAGGGGTAGCTCCCAGACTCTGGAACTCCCTTCCTTGCTATCTTTTATAGGCAACTGAAGACCTTTTAGTTTTGGAAGGCCTTTGAGGGTTAGGGTTAGGGTTTCTTTTCATCACAGGAAGGATGTTATTTCAGAAATACGATTTTCTCCTGGTGAGTAATTAGCCTGGGAATTGGGGGGGGGCTTGGAGAGGCTCCAGAAAGGCTCAAAGACCACACTTTCTTCTTTATGGTCTCAGAACTCACACATAGGGGTAAATCTGTGCCTGTGCACAGCTTCACAAACTTATAGATTAAACACTTGGCCTATTGTGTCATTTAGAGTATGACAGGGAGTGGTGCTGCCATCATCACCCAAGAAACTTCTTTCTGTTAAAATCCTGGCGGTGGCAAGAGCAGCACAGAACCGGGGGGGGGCACTTCTCTGAGGGTTGGTCATGAGCCCAAGAGGCAGAGTAGGGATTGGGGAAACTCTATAGCAGTGGTTCTTAACCTGTGGTCCGGGGACCCCAAGGGGTCCACAATGTCATCAGAGGTGGTCCGCAAAGGCTTAAAGGCTGCTTGGCCCACCTCCTCCCTGCAGTGGAGTGGCCACATGCCAAGAACTAAGGCAAAGACTGGCTGGCTTGGCCTGCACATTGCCATTCAATCAGCTCCAGCCACAAACTTGCAGGAAGAAGCAGAAGAAAAGTCTTCCCTCCCCCTCCAGTGCCTCTGAGGGAAGGTTTAATGGATGGTGTAAATATATTATTATTATTATTATTATTATTAACTGTTGTTGTTGTTGCTTGTTGTTGTTGCTGTTAGGGTTAAAAGATATTTAAAGGGGGTCCCTAAGAAAAGGTTCAGATCCACTGCTCTATAGGGCTTTTCAGAGCAGAGCCCCACATATGCTAGAAGTGTGGCCACATGAGATTTGAGCCTTAGCAGGAATGGCAGCAACTGCTGCAGCTACTAAGCCCGTTCTACTACCTACCTACCTGCCAAAAAACCCTCTAGTTTTCCTTTATGGCTCTAGGGTTGCCAGATTTCAGGGTACAACCCAGAGACCCCAGTCTTTTTTTTTTAGAGGGGGCTCACTTCTGGGCAGTAAGCAGGGGTTCAAATTCTCCAGTTTTCATGGGGTCAGTTCTAGGCAAGAGTCAAGGCTGCATACAAACCTCTGGTGAGGCAGAGAGCCTACTAGCTGGGCTTGCTGCATTTTTCAGAGGTTAATTAAATCAAATGTTTATAATTTGCAAAGATTATTCCCAGCCAGGAAAATATATTATGCCTGCCTGTATATTTGAATGGCAAGTTCTGAGCAATTGTGGTTGCTGTTTAATGTCATCGCCAGGCCTTGCCTCCATGACATCAATAAGGGCTGTCCCTAGGACTCAGACTTTGGCCTGGAAATCTCAGAGCCTGGGATGATCCTGACCTAGGAACCCTACCAGGGCCTGAGCTGTCATATTCCATGGTTAGCTGGGTTTTATTCAAATTCTAGATGTATTGGTCTCATGCACATTTCCACAGTCAGCTGACCTAGGGGTTGTCTAAATGGCAAAAAATACTCCTCATAGAATGTGATTTGTCTAAATCGCATCCCACATCAATTGGCCATATGCAAAAGGAGATGGGTCCAAACTACCCAAAACTCCATAGGAAAAGCCTTTGCTATCCCCATATTTTCTAAAAAGTTACGTGGGGAATGCGCATTTCGACTCATTAGGACAACTGATTCACTTTGATGCACTTTCCCCGGTAAGAGCGGAAGTGGAAAGCTGATTGGTCGGATGTGTGCAGGGGGTGGAGGTTGCTAACAAGGCAAGCACCTGGAACTGTCATGTTGGATTTTTGCCGTAGTGATCATGCACTGAGGCAACGAAACAGCCTTTTTTTTCCTATTCATTTAGGCAGAATATTGTGCTTTTGCACCTTAGATATGCTTTTAAAAAAATACTGTTTGGCAGCAGCAGCTGGTGACCATAAAAACGCGAGTAATTCATTCGCACTCACTATCTTGATTCACAGGCATGCCTGTTGGAACTGTTAAAAGTGGATGCATGCAAAAAACCCTAAAAAACATTAGGACAAATAGAAACGGCTGAGGATTGGCATTAGTGTGCACCAATCCACATTTTCCCCCTCATGTAAACAACCTCTAGAAGCAATGCCAGCTTCCCCTGCCCCCCCAACTGCTGCCTGTCTCACTTCCAAGAAATTACAAAGACCTACATTAAGGCATTTCAAGGGCTCAGTCCATAGTCTTAGGTCTTGGTTCTAAAATCTCAGGGAAAGAAATGCTACTGACTTGGAAACAGTATGCTGTTTATCTAGATTCTAGAAGACCCTTCCATTATTGTCAATGAAAGAACCCTTGCTGTAGTAAGCCACCTGAAACCAGGGATTGGGAAGGCAAACAGATTCCCTGATGTTTTGTCCTCCTGTCTTTCAAATCTCTATGTAGGTTGCTACACTTAAGCTTCACTTCCTTTTTCCTTGCCCAACATCACTTGCTTCTCTTATTAGCTTCTTGCTAATGAGAGCCATGTAGCAACGCACATGATGGCTACCCGAGCAGACCTCCAGTCCACAGATACAGAAGCCAGCTTTAGGGGCTTTTGTATCCAAGTCTAGGTTCTTCTGTCTTACCCCATCCTACCTTGATAGATTTCTTTTTTTTTTCCTTTCTATAGTAACCCTGGAGTAGCTACTCCTATTTAACAGACATGAGCTCACAGCGCTAGCCCACAGCCAGTATAAATCTCATGTAGTCCTCCATTCACTGTGGCTGTTATTAATTCAAAAGGGAATAGAGGAAACATTTGCCCTGCATCTATTAACTGGTTCTGTTATTAGCTGTTGTAAGAGGAAGAGAGAGAAACTTAGCTTCAGGATGCAAGATCTAAAAAATCAGGAACAGCAACTGCTCTAGAAAAAAAACACCCTTGTACTGTACAGAATTAGCTGACAACCCTTTTATCCTTTTTTTTAAGAGCACCATTAAGATTTGATTAGCCAGTCTCTTTGATCCCTATACGTTCATTTTCCTCTCTGATATGCACAGCAATCAGAATGTTGCTCCACTGGGGCTCTTCTGCCTCGTGGAGTTTTTCCACACTTAATGAGAGCTGGTGCAGCTAGGAATTCCCTTGCTTCAAACCTCACCCCAGCTGCAAATTTGCTAGGTGGGCTTACAGCAAGCCACCAGGCCCCTTCAATGCCAGCTTTCTGACTGTAAAAATACCATTGTAAGAGCCACTCGTCATTCAAAAGGTGTTGGGAGATGAAACTATCTTAAACATCAAGAAGGAAGCTAATGAAGTAGACTGGAGTCCACCAAAGCTTGCGCCAAATAAAACTTGCTAGTCTTTAAAGTTCCAGAAGACACTTGGGTGTCTTTTCTGCAACAGATTAACACAGCTACCTGCCCCCAGAGATCATCTTTGAAAATTTCATGTATTTATTTGAGTGATGTCCCATCTTTTCCCCTAACTGGGACTGCAGGTGGCTCACAACAAGATGAAAAATGTGTACATATAAGAAGACCCTGGAGGGTATTACATTAAAATACAGTTCAGTGCATTATAATAATGCAACACTATTGAATTAAATAGCCCCTTACTTACAGCCAGTCAGTTGCCCAAAGCCAGCTTGAATAAACTGGTTGTTGCTTGCCGGCAGAAGGGCAACAAGGAGAAAAGCAGACTAGCCACACTTGGAAGGGAGCTCCACAGCCTGGGAGCAGCCACCAAGATCTGCTATTTGAACAGGTGGCCTAGAATGCATCTACAATGTAAAAATAATGCAGTTGGGCACCACTTTAACTGTCATGACTCTATCCTACAGAATCATGGGATTTGTAGTTTGGTGAGGCACCAGCATGCTTTGGCAGAGAAGGTTAAAGACCTTGTAAAACTATAAATCCCAGGTTTCCATAGGATGGAGCTACAGCACTTAAAAGTGGCATCAAACTGCATTATTTCTACAGTGTAGATGCACCCTAGACCTCTGAAACTCTTCTCTGCTTGGGATTTTATCCCTTAAAGCACACTTCTCCTATAGTAAGTCTCCCTTTCAATTATTAAGTTTACCAGAAAATCTTCTGCCCAACAAGCTGCCTTGGGTCCTGTTCTCGGAGAAAGGTGGTATATAAATCAAATAAATAAATAAAATAGGCTTTACAGTCAGAAAACCTGAGGGTTTCCTATTGTCGTGTGCCTTTGAGTCATCTCTGACTTATGGTGACCCTATCACAGGGCTTTCTTGGTAGAATCTGTTCAGAGGGGGTTTGACCTTGCCTCCCTCTGAGGCTGAGAGAGTGTTACTTGCCGAAAGCTACCCTGTGGGTTTCTATGGAGGAGGAGTAATTTGAACCTAGATCTCCCAGAGTCCTAGTCTAACACTCAAACCACTATATCACGCTGGCTCAGCCTGAAGGTGAGGGAACTGTCAAATTAACTATTGCAAACCACTTATGTAAAGCACCATGCACACTGATGGAGCTATATAAATGGAGCTAGGTGATGATGATACTTAACAGCACTTTTTCTAAAACAGTGTTGCAGATGTTAAGGAAAATGCAACATGGGACATACAGTGAAAGAAATAAAATATGTATGTGAAAGTCACAATGACTAAGCAAGAGCAATTATGAAGCTACACAGGTGAAACTGCTAATGTAATCTAGAAGGCCTGAGAGCCAAGGACAGAGGTACTGAATGCAGATTGGAAACACCTGAGAATCATTAAGTGTACAAGGTGAAATGTTGAAATACATGGGTTGGTCTTAAGCATGGGTGGAACTATGTGGACCAATCAGAATGGAAGTACACACCCACTGGATGGAAACTAATTAGTGGGTGGTGATAAACAATGGCTATAAAATTGCAATGTTTGCCAATGTATTGTGGTGGAGTAGAGGTGGTGTAGTGTATAGAGATTGTGATTTGTTGACCATATAGTATATTTATATAGAAGAATAAAGTAGGTTTTATATAAAACTACTGAGTTGCCTGAGTGAATCCTGGAGACGTTTTGGAGACACCTGGAGAAGAGTGAGAAGGCTTGGAGAGTTTGTCAGGATCTTCAGCCTATTCTCTGAAACTCTGCTGCTTTGGAGAAAAGCATTAACCACTGATCTAAGCTGGTTGGCTCTGCTGCATAACAAGGTGGTGAGTTTGAGCCAGAGGTGAAGAGCTACAACTCCCATCATCCCTGACAGCAGAAACTTATCTTTTTCAAAACATGATTGTGGTTCCAGTCCCACACACCTTTATGAAATAGATTGCCTTGGAGGGTGGTGGACTCTCCATCTTCAGAGGTCTTTAAACAGAGTTTGGATGGGCATCTTTCAGGAGTGCTGCAGTTGTGCATTCCTGTACATCAGGAGGTTGGATGAGATGGCCCTTGTGGTCCCTTCCAACTCTAAGGTTCTATGATCTGCAGGAACCTCTGGAGGGCTTCAGGAGATGCCTAGGGATACCTGTCATTCTGCATCCAACTACAAGGAAATAGTTGGATGCTCGTGTGCTACTACTCCTGATCTCCCACTGTATAAGTTCTAGGCAGTTATAAGAGGAGCACCATTCTCCAGATGAGTCAGTCAACAGAC
This sequence comes from Gambelia wislizenii, assembly GCA_030847615.1. Classification (NCBI taxonomy): domain Eukaryota; kingdom Metazoa; phylum Chordata; class Lepidosauria; order Squamata; family Crotaphytidae; genus Gambelia; species Gambelia wislizenii. Next base: position 319,048,493 of record JAUMIR010000004.1, read on the forward strand.
AAAACAGACCTTCCTTGTGGCACCTTCTTAGCAACAGTGGTGGGGCACCTTTCTCTTCTCCACTGCAGTGCTTCTTAATCTTTTCTTTACCAGGGATCCCCTTGAAATATCTTTTGTTGTTGCAGACCCCCAAGACTTAATTCATGATTTAATACAACAACAACAATATAATTACACCATGCATTAACCCTTCCCTCAGAGGCATTGGAGGGGAGGGAAGACTTTTCTCCTGCTTCTTCCTACAAATTTGTGGCTGGAATGAACTGAACAGCAACACACAGGTCAAGCTTTTGCCTTGGCTCTTGTCATGTGGGCTGAGCAGCCTTCGATCCTTAATGGACCTCTGTGAGGACATTGCAGCCCCCTGTGGGTTCGTGGACCACAGATTAAGAACCACTGTGCCACCATCTTCCTTCCTAAAGGACCTTCCCCTCGAGATGAAGGAATATGGTGGTCCCAGCAATGACAACAGAGGTGGTGGTCTCAACCCATCTGGAAGCAGACAGTCACTTGGTAACCCCCACAGGGCTGTGGCTGGCTGATCTGGGAGCTTCCCTCACCCTGCTTTACCCTGGCATGTCTCTCTTCCTCCTCCTTCTCCACTCTCTACTACCTGACTTGCCTGCTTCCTTGTAAGAAAACCCGGACATTTTAAAAATCTGTTTGGGCAGAAATTTTAGTGCTGAAAGAGAGGCCACGTCTGGGAAATTGGAGGACATACAGCAACCCTATCCAGATGATTTTAAATTGTGAATTTAAACTGTGTACTGGTTCTTTTAAAATATCTTAGTCTTACTTGTTTTTTAATTGGTAAGTTTTTACCTGATATGTGCTTTTAACTAACACTACATTTATAAGTTAATGTGTTGTTCCCTGCCTCCATCCATAGGGAGAGGCGGGTAAGAAATAAATAGTAGTAGTAGTAGTAGTAGTAGTGAACACAGTGTGTTTTTGAGATGAGCTGTGAGCTATTGGGCAGGGCAATCTATCACAGCTCAGCACACATCCAATATAAATAACCTTTGCAGTAGGCACCACTGTATAATCCTATTGATAGTCTTGATCAAACTTTTAATTAGTGAACTCATTTTTCTTTGTTTAAAAAAATACTGCTGAAGTAAAAGTATGGTATAACACTGTAATGTTAATTTAAAAAAAAGTTCAGCCAACCAGATGACAAACCTAATAGGAAATAACCTTTTCTCAGTTAACACCCAAACACACACCAATCTTCCTCTCCTTGTTTCTTGACACAGCAGCATCTACTTCCTCTCTGTTCTAGTAAGCAAGAGAAGTAAACAGACACCTTGCTGTATGCTAAACCATGCCACAAAAGGAAAAGGAATCACAAGTACTTCTCATTTGTAACTAGTTACTTCGAAGCTCTCTGATGATAAACTGGAATAGTCTCTACTGTCCTACTACTGTATCCCATGCATGAAAATCATCAAATAGATAATGATAGCATGGTTCCAGTGGTTTTGCATTCCCAATTTGGAAGGCAAAGCAAAAAAAGGGATGGGATTGTCTTCCTTCACCAGCACTGCTGCAAGTACGGTAGTTTTCAAGAATAATTGTGCATCATGTTGTAACTATTATGACTATGACTTAAAGAGGGATCACATCACTCCTATGGTAGGGTGACTGGAGGCGTCTTAGTGACTTTTATAGGTATAGGACTGTGACTCTATGAATTTACTTATTTATTTTGTAATCCACCTTTCTCCCAGCACAAGATCATCCAATACCAGTGGAGCAAACCAAGGGGGACTGGGGACTGAAGCAGCAACAGTGATGTGGAAAGTATGGGGCTGTCAAGAGGGAAACTGAACAACATATACACAAACCACAATGCTAACTGGACTTTTTTTTACCATTATGTACATGTGGATTTTAAGATCCTGAATTCTGTTTCTGCATGTTTCCAGTTATCATCAACCCTTCCTCTGTAATCAGAAGGTTTCAGCATTTACTTTAAAAAGAGAATGATACAACACACATGCAAAAGTGAGGATTTGGAGTGTTTAGTAAGAGTACTACAGGTCGACCCCCGTATCCATGCCGGATATGTTCCAAGACACCACCCCCCATGGATACCTGAAACTGTAGATAATAGGGAACGCTATTATTTTCAATGAGATGAACACTAGAAGTTGACTATAGAACCACATTGGATGACCTAGAAATGCCTACAGAGAACATCTTTTTTTCAGATGTGGATAACTGAAACTGTGGATACAGGGGCCGACCTGTACATAACTGACTGAGCAGTTTTGTTTAGGATTTTTTTAAAAGAAACCCAAAAATTTAGGTTTTATATCACAAATGAAACAATTAACGGATGATAAACATCAATCCACATCACTGCTTGAAAACAATTTACAACAGTTAAAGATCATATTCTGGATAAAGAATTAACCACAAGAAGTGCCAATCAAAGAAAGGGCCTTCAATTTCAGACTTCTCCAGAAATCCCTGTGAGATGTTGCTGGAGCAATTAGGCTTTGTAGGATTCATAGAATTAACAGAAGTGAAAAACAAGAGTCACAGAATCAGAGTTGGAAGAGGCCACAAGGGCCATGTAGTCTAACCCTCTACCATGCAGAAATACACAACTAAAGAACTCCTGTAAGATACCCATCCAACCTCTGTTTAAAGTTGAACATACCCAACTTCTTAAGTTGTTCTTCACAGGTTCAGCAAATTCTTTCAATCAGTAAACTTTTTTTAAAAAAGGACACAGTTCTCATTTTAACATGAAGTAATCTCATTTGCACTTCCCAATCTATTACACAAAGCATAACACAGCCATCTTTTAAAGTACCAGTGCTTCTTGCAAGCTTGACTTGACATGTTACTTTTTCTAGCAGGTTCTAGATTTTACAGTACCACAGGAGGTTAAGAACCTAACCCATCTGGGGTTTCAGTGTTATGCTCAATCCTGCAATGTTTTAAGAGAATGAGATGGCTAGTGTTACTCTAGGCCAGGGGTGGGTGGAAGACTGGAAACCCCATTATCCCTCAAGAAGACATTGGAGGGTTGCACAATACCCACCACTCCTGCCCCTGTAAAAAAAAAATCAATTAATCAATCAAGATTTCACCCCAAATGCCCTCTAGGGGACGCAACATGGTGTAAAACGGAGCTGGCACCAGATTGGAGCAGCCCTGCAATGAAACTTGGAAGAGTTACTACAACTCTTAAGACTCCACCAACCAACATAACCACTCTGCCAAGTTCTGATTTACTACATTGATGTGTGTTATTCTGCATCCCTTCGCACTTCAGTGGTTTTAACTGGTTGGGGTGGTAAGAGGCCTTCCTTGGGCCCCTAGAGAGCATTTTGAGGCCCATAAAGTTGGATTTTTGGGGAGAACAAATTCATTTTGATCCTTGGGGGATCCAGGAGGATTCCAAATAGAGTGAAAATGCCCTCCATGCTCCCTAGAGATCATTTTGGGCCATTATGGCACTATTGCAAAAAAATGTTTTTTGACCCTGAGGGGAGCCCTGGGGGCCACAAAAACATCCCTGGGAGGCCACACACGGTTCGTGGGCCACACTTTGCCCACCCCTGCTCTCTAGACCAAGGTGGGAATCATGCAGTTCTTCAGATATTGCAGTCCAACAATGATGAGAAATGCTGGAGACTATTTAGAACTTTAATAGACCACCGGGGCAGCTTGAGGATCTCCAGAGAGAGCTAGAAAGCAATTCTGCCTGCAACCCTGGAGAACTACGACCCATTAGTGTTGACGGTGCTGGGATATTAGAGTACAGTTGTCCCTTCATATTTGCTGGGGTTTGGTTCCAGGACCCCCCGTGGATATCAAAATCTGTGAATACTAAAGTCCCATTATATGCAATGGCAAAGCAAAATGGTGTCCCTTATATAAGATGGCAAAATCAAGGTTTGCTTTTTGGATTATTATTTTTTAAGAATATTTTCAAGCCGTAAATACTTAAATCTGTGGATACCAAATCCGTGGATACAGAGCGACAACTGTAATAATAAATAAATAAATAAATAAATACTTTTTCTTTCCTTCCCCTCCCCAAGGCTCAAGGTGGGGTAAAACATAAATTAAAATACAATATATGACATAAAATCATTTAAAAACACAGATAAAAACACATAGGATTAGGACAAACATTAAAATCATTCATAGACTTAAAATAACAATTTAAAATTCATATATTAAAATCAACAGGGTAGGCCTGCCGGAAGAGATAGGTCTTTAGTGCTATTTTAAATTCCGATAGCTGTCAGATCTCTTCTGGCAGGTCATTCCACAGTCTGGGGGTGTCTGACAAAAAGGTCCTCTAGGCGACAGTTGCCAGTCTAGTCCTAGCTGTTTAAAGTCAATGTCCCCCAGAGGACCTGAGTGTACAGTGCAGATTGTGCAGGAGGAAGGGATCCTGAAGGTAACATGGACCCAAACCATGTAGGGGTTTAAAAGGTAATAACCAACCCTTTGCACTTTGCAGTCTGACTCAGGATAAAGCTCTATCCACACCAGCAGGGTCATCAGTTCAGGATAGTCTCAGTCCCAGAGGTTTCCAAGCCAAAACTGAAGACCTAGGGATGGCCCTTGATGATGTCATTAAACATTATGCATTAAGTACCAACCATAGTTGTTCACAGCTTGTCACTCAAAAACATACAACAACACAGACAGACAGAAAATATTATCCTGTTTGGCAATTAAGAGAGAAACCTTAGCTAAACGGGTTGTTCCCAGATCAAGTGAAATACAGTGATTATTCTTTCTCACGGTAATTTAGCGAAATGGGATCAGGAATATTTAAATCTAGCCTACTTGCTTCTAGAAAGCCTGCCTAGTGTAGTGGTTGAGCACTGGGCTACGACACTGGACAGCAAGGTTCAAATCCCTGTTCAGCCATGGTAACCCACTAAATGACCTTGGGTAAGTCACATTCTCTCAGCCTCAGAGGAAGGCAATGGCAAACCCCCTCTGAACAAATCTTGCCAGGAAAACACCATGATAGGGTTGCTTATCAGAAATTACTTGAAGGCACACAACTACAAACAAACAACTTGCCAATAGCTAGAAGGTGGGTGCAGAGCAGAGTGGAGGGTGAGCCCTTGTTGCCACAGTGGCTGAGAAGGAAGATAACTAAGTAAATACACAGACACAAACGCACTCCAGCAGAACCTTTGCCAGCTACAGTAACAAATCAATTAATCCTTCCAAACTGTAGCAATCTCCTGTCCTTCTGTCTGAACTAGAGATTTGCACATAGCCAGTTTGTCTTGCCTGGACCTGAGCTCACCAAAACTGGAGCATTTGTACCCTTATCTCCTGTCTGTAGATGACCCATTAAACTGGAGACTTAGGTCCAGCTCCTCAGATCAGGCAACCCTATGCATCAGTGATATCAAAGTAACATCACTTTTCAATGGAGATACACCTTTAGTGTATATGAGGATATACTGTATATGAGACTCTAAACATTTTAATACATTTTAATAACATTGTTAAATGCATATGAGGGCCTTCTTGGTGGCTGCTCCCAAACTTTGGAACTCCCTCCTTAGGGTGGCTAGTTTGCTTTCCTTATACCAGCAAGTGAAAGCTTATCTGTTCTGACAAGGCCTTTAGGTGCTAACTGCCAAAGGTTTTTAACAGAATACTGTTTTACTGAATTTTATTCTTTGTCTTTTTACTAGATTTATTTTAAAGGCAGTCCAAATTGCATTTTAACAATAACTCCCTGGATGTGGTTTTATCTGTGTTTCCTTTAATTTTGGTAAACCTCCCTGGGCCCCCATTTTTGAGAAAAGGCAGGATATAAATGAATGCATATATAATGATGGCAATGATAATTAAACAACAGCCAGGACAGGAGGGGGAAAGAAGCAGTCAGAAGTCCACATAATTAGATTCAAATGTTATCTGGATAGCTTTGGGATGGTGGCAGCAGTGGTATACCATAAATCTTAAGAAACTATGAGACTGTTCATTGAAGACTAGGGGTTACCATCACAAACCAAAGAGGGAGATTTTTCAGTAGCAGGTTTTGCACAAAGAGAAGGTCACATTTGCATAAAGACTGGAAACGGTGGGGCTAGTTATTAGCAGTGAAGCATCATACAGTAAAAAGAAAAGGGGAAAGAAACCCACTGGGGAACTTGTGTCACAAGCCAAAATGGGAGAAAAGCTTCCTGTTCAACTGTTCTGGAAAAAAAACACAAGAGCCAACTTCCCCCTTGGGGTGTGGGACACGTTTTTATTTTAAAATATTGCTCCATTGGAAACCACTGACATGGAATAGCTGAGAGAGTTTTGCAAAAACCTAGCTGAGGAAGATCTACCCAAGGGTTCAGGCTAGGCTACTGCTTGGACTGCAAAGCTAATTCTCTCTCCCCCCCACCCCAGGACTACATAAAACATTTGACTCTCACAATGACCTTCTGCCATGCCTTGACCTACAGGCTTAAGGAGGTGAAGACTGTAAACAATTGGAACAACATAGGTTTTCCTTGTTTTTTTTTCTGGGGTGTTAGGCCCTGTTCCAGAATAGTTTCTTTCTGACCTTTCACCTGCATCTGTGGCTGGCATCTTCAGAGAATGGTTGGGTAGGAGTGTGTGTGTGTGTGTGGGTTATATACTGTGAACCCCTGTTGGGGAGGATATGTAAATTGTGTATTTGAATGGCTAGCTTCTGGGTGGAGATATGCAAGGCTTGTTATTGTCTGTTTGGCTAATGGTTGGTTGATGGGCCATTATCTGCTGGAACAGCAAAGAGGACATTAAAATCTCTACAGGCCAACCGGATCTGCAATAACATGAAAAAGCAGCCCCAGCATTAATGGAGCATGAATGGAGCTCTGTTTACTTCCATGTTCATGATCTCAGAGATTCTCCTGGTCCTGGTGGGGTTGGGTTTCCCTCCTTCCCTGGCCGCCTTCCCTGGACAGCCCTTCTTCGGGGCTGGGTGGACTCCACACACACACACCTACCCAACCATTCTCTGAAGATGCCAGCCACAGATGCAGGCAAAATGTCAGAAAGAAACTATTCCAGAACACGGCCTCACAGCCTGGAAAAAAAACAAGGAAAATCTATGGATGCTGGCCGTGAAAGCCTTCAACTGCAAATTGGAGCAACCCTGCAATGAAACTTGGAAAGGTTACTACAACTCAAAGAATCTACCAACTAGCATAACCACTCTGCCAAGGTCTGATCTACTACATCAATGTGTTTCTTCAGGACCCTTTCACATGACAGTAGTTTTACCTGGTTGGGGTGGAAGAGCAGCAAGTTGATCACAGATACAGATACAAAGAAAGGTGTCCAGGGGCTGGGATAAAATTGGAAAGCTAGAAGAGACCACAAGAGCCATCCAGTCCAAGTCCCTGCCCTGCAGGAATACACAATCAAAGCACTCCTGACAGATGGCCAACCAGCCTCTGTTTAAAAACCTCCAAAGAAGGAGACTCCACCACACTTTGAGGCAGAGCATTCCACTGACGAACAGCTTTTACTGTCAGGACATTCTTCCTAATATTAAGGTGCAATCTCTTTTCCTGTAGTGATCCCATTGCTCCATGTCCTAATCTCTGGAGCAGCAGAAAACAAGCTTGCTCCATCCTCAATATGACATCCCTTCAAGTATTTAAACATGGCTATCATGTCCCCTCTTAACCTTCTCTTCTCCAGACTAAACATAACCTGATTATAAACCTTTTGAAACAAAGGTTTGTTCTGTCCCTCTTCTACCTTCATTTGCAATTTCTGATTTTACTTAAAATCCAAATAAATGACATCAGCAGTGGCCATCCCCAGATCTCAGGTTTTGGATAGGAAACCTCAGGGCCTGGGATGATCCAGAACTAACAAGCCTAAATGAAGAGTGGACCTCCAGATATTAGACCATAATTCCCATCAATTAATAGTGAGGGCTGATGGGAGTTGCAGTCCAACATCTGGAAGGCTTCACTTTCCCCATCTCTGATTTACACACTGACACTGTTATATACCATAAAAAATATAATTTTGCATGATCTTGTGAACAAGGGCATCAGCCACCCACAAAGCTGCTCAGAGTGAGCAATTTCTAATTGGTGGTCTTATGTAGTAGCTGGTCTTACAAGGTATCTGGGCTGAGAGTGAGCTTTGGGCTTACACGAGAACATCTTGGATGAACCAAACACCCACAGACCATTTATTTTTACCCACAACATGTTGCTTGTTATCTCGCCCTTCAACCCAAGACTCTCAAAGAGGAGCAAACTTGTCTAAAACCTTTAGCAGTAATTTAGAAAGGGCAGTGCTGCACAGACTCCAAATTACAAAGAGCAAACCACCAGTCAGGAAGATCTTAAAAGAGATAATCATGGGGAGGACCAGGCAAAGAGAAATAAGTCATCCCTCATTGCAAGCAGAACTTTAGGGCTGATACCAACTGAGACTCCTCAGAGAGACTGAGGTCTTGTCTATGGGGGGGGGGGGGATATGAACACGTTCGAAAAAGCAAGCATTTGCAACAATGTGACCTGTCTTCACGATCAAAAGAGCACCACCCTAAACTCCACATGACCCCTAGCCAAGATGGCAACCGTGACTGATTTACTCGCGATTTTAAATCTGCTGCCGCCATTTTTAAAAAAGAGAGTTTTCAATGGTGCACACAAGCAACACTTTGTATTTACAAAAACAGAAAGAAAAAAAGAGTATAAGATTACTGTTTGATAGACTTACCGGACCCTCGCTTAGCCAAAAACCCAACATGGTGGCTGCAGGTGCTCTCCCTGTTTGCTAGCCCTGCCCCATCCTCATCCAGCCAATCAGTTTGTGCTGACTGTTCATACCTGTGTGAATGTGATCATCCAAATGATTGCACATTTGCATGTCATATGGAGCTTTTTTTAAAAAATCCGTACAAAGCCCCGGACGTGACGTACATGGACTTTGCGGTGGACTTGGCTGCCCCCCTTCCGAATGACACGTATTTGTGTGCATGTCCATATGAACGGATCACATTCTGTTCATATTTTTTGACCATTTAGACAAGCCCTTACAAAATGTGTTATAGAAGCATAAAATCTTAGAGTTGGAGGGAACCACAAGGGACATCTAGAGCAACCCTCTGCCATGCAGGAATACACAGCTACAGCACTCCTGAACACATCCAACCTCTGTTTAAAGGCCTCCAAAGAATGAGAGTCCAACACCCTCCAAGGCCATCTATTCCCACTGTTGAACCACTCATACAGTTCTTCCTTATGTTTAGGTGGAATCTCTTTTCTTGACTGGCCATCACTTTACATTTTTCTAAAACACAGTATTGCTAGTAAGTGGGAGCCCAATGGCATAAAAAAGGACCCTCCAGAAGGTACAGATATACCTTAGTTAACATAGATGTATGCCTGGATATTTCTTCTTTAATATAAACTTTGGTACCAGAGGTGGAAATAACATGGAAAAAATAGGGATATAGGGATAGGTTTGTTCCTACACCACAAAGAAAGATGAGCAGCTCAACATGTTTCAACAAACTTTTTATTCAAAATTACCATTATGCACATGTGAAATAAAACAACCAGGTTAGGTAAACCATGCATAAATAAACAAAAACAGCGCCCACCCACTAGCAATACTGAGTTTTAGAAAAATCTAAAATGATGGCTAGTTCAATGCCGGAGAAAAGATCAGGTCCAGTGACACCAGCCAGTGGCCTGGACAGCTGCCTGAGGGGGTCAGACCAAGTGGATCTGTATTTATGGCCCTTAACTTCAACCAAGTTGAATGACCAAAATGACCAACATATCTGAACGACCAAAATGACCACAGATTATTTACATAACTTTAAAGTGGGTGAGAAAGGTGTCAAAATACCTGTAGTTAAGATTTTCTATAGATTGGCTCAGTCATAAATCAAAACGGAAACTGTAGTCAAGAAATAAGACTAGGAGTGGGAAGGGCAGCTGTGAAGGAACTAGATAAAATTATTATGTGTGTGTGTGTGTGTGTGTGTATGCGCGCCCATGCCTTCAAGTCACCTGACTTATGGCAACCCCTTGAACTTCACAGGGTTTTCTTAGGCAAGGAATACTCAAGAGATGGATTTGCCAGTTCCTTCCTTTGAAATATAACCTACAGCACCTGGTATTCATTGGTGGTCTCCCATCCAAGTACTACCAGGGCTGACCTTGTTTAGCTTCCAAGATCTGACAGGATCTGGTACCTTTGGGTTATTTAGGCTGGATGCATAATTAACTACCAAAATCAGGATCATCCAGGCTGATCCTGGACTAGATCGCCCTTGTGGTCTCTTCAAACTCTTAAGATTCTGCAATTCTCAGAAGCCCTGAAGCCAAATCCAATGTCTTCCTTTAAGCCAATCTCTCTCAACTTCAGCAAAGAATCAAAACTGCAAGATGTTTTAGCCCACAACAGATGTAGAACTGAGATAAGCCAGTGGGTAAGGCCGGAAAGTCTTGGCCCAGCATCTGTTCTGACATAAGGGGATAATCTGCTTTTATTTGAAGGAAATTTAACCAGCTCAGTCTACAGTTAAGTGGCCTGGCATGTGGAAAGCTACGGATGCTCAGATGATTACAACCAGCTTCTGAGAAACACACAGCCAGAGAGAGAAATGTTTGGGCTGCAAGCCTGTGAAGCCACTATGTACAACCAAATGTAGTTTAGTAAACTGGAACTCTGCATCTCATGAATAGGGTGTATGCCTCACCCATGGCAAGTTTTATCATGCCCCAAGCCAGCATAATTTTTATTTTTTATTTTACTCATGAAACAGAAAATCCCACAAACAACTCTCTCCATCTCCCTGGAAGTACCAATACAATTCTCTCTCTGGCTTTTCTTCGCAAACGAAGATTCAGGAAGGACTCATCCCGCGCTTTCTGCAAGCGCGCTGATGACTAAAAAGGCCAATCCGAGATAAACAAGTCCGGTTGCAAAAAGCAATACAATTACAACAAGGTAAATAGCTAAGAATCTCCAGTCCTTTCATGAGACAGCTGCCTCAGTCTGCACAACAGTAGGGTCAGCACTGGTTCATGAACACAATGAAGGTATAATGTGGCAAGTAACACCTAAGTTCAGGGGTACCAATGAAGAATCTGCCCACCCCTGTTATAAGAGGCAAGGCTGGCGGTGCTGAAAAGACATACAAAAAACACATCCCAAGTTTATGCAACTATACCACACTGAACATACCCAATTTTGTCTAATTTCAGAAGTTCAGCAGGTTAGGCCTGGTAAAGGAAACCATCAGGAAATAGCAGGGTTCTCTAGGGAGGGATAAGGGAGAAAAATCCTGCCTGAATCCCCGGACAACTGTGGGACTAGATAGATGAATGGTTTAATTCAGTAGACGGTAGCTTCCTACAGTGGGCCCTTGGTATCTGCTGGGGTTTGGTTACAGGACCCCACCCCCGGTGGATACCAAAATCCGTGGATGCTCAAGTCCCATTCAATACAATGGCATAATAAAATGGTGCCCCTTATTTAAAATGGCAAAATCAAGGTTTGCTTCTTGGAATTATTTGTTTCAAAAATATTTTCAAGCTGTGGATGGTTGAATCTGTGGATATGGAAGGACAACTGCATTTTTATAATTCATGAAACCACCAGTCGGGGGGGGGGGAACCCAAGCCAGTGGGTGTGAACACTCAGACTTTACCATCTTTTGTACCGCCATAACATCCTGAACAACCCAATCTCATCTGATTTCAGAAGCTAAGCAGGGTCACACCTGTTTAGGACTTATATGAGAGACCACCAAGGATCTCCAAGTGGGGTCAGGGAAGATTCCTACCTGAAACCAAGGAAGACACTGCCCATCAGTGTTGACAAGACTGGCCTGTCCTAGATAGACCAATGGTCTGACTCATAAGGCAACACATAGGGGGTTTCACAGCAATACATAGGGGTTTTGCAATACATAAGGGTTTCAGAACAAGCATCCAAAATAGGAATCCAGCGATCCAGAGGAGACCCAGAACTTCAAACCCTTTTAGGATATGCGTGCTTCCAGATGGAGGCCTCCGCGCAATGCCACTTAAGACAGGATACAGCCAACCTACCTCTTCTTCCCTAATGGAACTTTTACAGAAAGAAAGAAAAATGATGGTAGAGTAGAAGAGAGTAGAAATGGAAGACATCCTCACAAAGTGACTTTTTTTTTGGTGGGTAGGGGAACACAACTCCTTGATACATACACATACAACTAGGATGGCTAGTTGCCATATTGGCTGATATATTCTATGGGTTGCACTCCAAAAGAACCAAAATAAAAAACAAACAAAAAAGTTGCTTTTCCAAGCATCAGCGAAAGCTACCAGAGAAAGTCTGCAGAGTTGTCAGAGAAAAGACACAGCAGAACGCCAATTCTAGCGGTGCATCTACAATGTAGAAATAATGCAGTTTGGCACCACTTTAACTGCCATGGCTCTATCCTACAGAATCCTGGGATTTGTAGTTTTGTGAGGCACCTGCACCCTTCGGCAGAGAAGGCTAAAGACCATGGAAAACTATACACCCCAGATTCCCATAGGATGGAGCTATAACACTTAAAGTGGTGTCAAACTGCATTATTTCTACAGTGTACCCTAACTCTAAGAAAGTATCCCTAGCATTTCCAAGTATGGTTGAAGAGTCTGATTTTAAACCCGATTGCTGGAGCTAATTAATATAGGTAACCATGTGCTACCACTCCCATAAGCCCTAATCTGCATAGCCAATGGCAAAGGACTATGGGCGTCACAGCCCAAAAACATCTGCAGGACCACCTTTCCCCATTCCTGCCATAGGCAATACTGTATGAGAGTAGATCAATGGGAAACTTGCCATGCTCTTATGTTGTTTGAAGGAATGCAATAGCCAGGTCATCTACTCGTTTAATATATTTTTAATTTGTCTTTCTGGACACCGACACTTCAGTATCTCAAACAACACCATCATGTAACAAATAAACAGCAAGCTAGAATTACATATTAGTGAAATAACATTAAAAGATAACATGCAAAAGCAAGACAACAGCATCAATTAAAAAAAAACATTTTGCTAAAGCACAGCATCATAAAATTACCAAGTGAATATAGGGATTTTGCAAAGCCTTTATAGAGAGCCAGTGTAGTACACTGGTAGGTTGGATTCTGGGAGACCAGAGTTCGAAACTCCGTTCAGCCATGAAAATCCAGTGGGTAACCTTGGGCAAGTCACACTCTCCCAGCCCGCAATTCCCAGGGTTTTCTTGCAAGATTAATTCAGGGTGCATCTACACTGTAGAAATAATGCAATTTGACACCACTGTAGCTCCATCCTATGGAATCCTGGTTTTTGTAGTTTTACAATGTCTTTAGCCTTCTCTGCCAAAGAGTGCTGGTGCCTCACAAAACTACAAATCCCAGGATGGAGCCATGGCAATTAAAGTGGAGTCAACCTTCATTATTTCTACAGTGAGATGCATCTTGAATTAATCTTGCACAAAACCCCTAGGAGCTGAAGGCATATCACAAACAACAACAATACCATACACGTCTATAGCTCTCCTCTAAAACAGAAGCAGAGAAATGCATTCCCCCAAGCAAACTATTACAAAGATACAATGCCGCCACAGAAAAGTCCCTGACCCCCTCTAATCTGATGGGTCTCATCATCAAAACAGAACATAGCCTCAGATGCTAATCTTAAAATTTGGGACAAGGGAGTATGGATGAACCTGAGAGCAAACATGGAGTTCTTAACAAAAGAAGAGTAACATCATCCTCTTACTGCTGAGAAAGTACTATCTCCAAATGCAGAAGTAGCAACCGAAAACCCCCAAGGCTCTGCATGAGCCATCTTTCAAGACTTGTACAGCAGCAGGGTTACTTCTCAGATCAGCACTTGCTCTGGTCAAGTTCATTGGAAGTCTCCAAGATTTAGAGATAAAAGGGCTGATTATTATCTGAACCACCAAACATTTCACCCATTTATTGAACTGGTGTTTCTTTTTCTTTAAAGAAAGCAGGGGCTTCCATGTTATGAAACGGGACTCCTAGTTGGAGTGCAGAGTTATCTTGTTCCTGTTCTCATTTAAAAGAGGTAATGAAGCTCTTGTCTAAACAGAGCTCAGGACTCCTTTATCGGCAACAGCCCCACTGACTGCCAGCCCATTTCTGGGCACAATTCGGAGTGGTGGTTATGACCTATAAAGCCCTATACAGGATGAGAGCCTTCTTGGTGGCCGCTCCTAGGGTTTGGAGCTCTTTTCTATGGGCTTGTCTGTACAAGGCAATAAGATGTGGATTGCTGCACACTAATGCCAATTCACAAGAGCTTTATTTGTCTTAATGATTTTTTTACAAGATCGCAGGCATGCAAAGCCACATGCATTGGTTGTTCAAACAGGCGTGGCTGCGAATCAAGATGGTGGCCATGAGTGAATTACTCACGTTTTTACTGTTGCCAGTTGCCACTGCCAAACAGTATTTTTTTTAAATATTGTCCAAGGTGGGGAAGTGCGAGCTTCCACTGAAATAAACAGGAAAAAGGGGGGGGAGGCTGTTTTGTCACCTCAGCGTATGATTGTTAGGGTGAAAATCCAACATGGCAGTTTTGAGAGCTTGCCTTGTTAGCAAGCTCTGCCCCCTGCGCACATCCAACCAATCAGCTTTCCACTTCCACTCTTATAGGGAATGTGCACGCAAAGCAAACTGGTTGTCCACACAAGTGGGAACGCACATTCCTCATGGAGCCTTTTAAAAAAATATGGGCAAAGCCATAAAGGCTTTTCCTGCAAAGTTTTTGGCGTTTTTGGCCCTCCTCCTTTCGAATACAGTGGATTGATGTGGGATCTCATGAAGACAAATCATATTCTCCTTGAATTCTATAAGGAGTATTTTTGCCGTATAGACAACTTCTTAGAGAGGTTTGACTAGCACTCCCTTGACTCTCTTTCTGCAGGCAGGTGAAGACATTTTTGTTTCGGCAGGCCTCTGAAAACTAGTCGCTCAAGGGGAATGGGCCTTGCATCATGTGCTGTATCTTCTGTCCATTTCTTTTTAATTGTAATGTTTTTATCTGGTTTTAATTTCAACGATAGTTTAATTACATTTCTAACTTTTGCATGAGGTCATTTTTAGCTATGCTGGACATTAACTGTCACTCAGAGGACCTTTTTGTCGGCCACCCCCAGACTCTAGATTGACCTGCCATAAGAGATTCAACAGCTAAACACACTGTCTAAATTTAAAACAGTGCTAAAGACCTCTCTCTTCTGGCAAGCCTACACAGTTGATTTTAATCCATTAATTTTAAATTGGTATTTTAAGCTTGTGTTTGTTTTTAATGTAATGTTTGTTTACATTAATGTCTTTAAATAATTTTATGGTTTAGTTCTATAGAGCTTGACCCCAATATCCATGGATTTGGTATCCACATCTGAAAAATATGTGTTCTCTCTAGGCATTTCTAGGTCCTCCAATGTGATGCTATGGTCACCTTCCAGCATTCATCTCATTGAAAATAATAGGGTCCCCTTTTATCTATGGTTTCAGGTATCCGCGGAGGGTCTTGGAACATCTCTCCTGCAGGTACGGGGGTAAACCTGTATTGTATTCTAATTCATGTTGCACCCTGCCTCAAGCCTTGGGAAGAGGTGGGTAAAGAAATAAAGATGATGATGACGATAATGATGATGATGTAGTAAATGTTATAAACAACAGCTTTCTGGCTGCTCTATCCTCTATAACAGTGCTACTCAAAAGTGGTGGCCCCTGGACTGGTCCCTGAGCCATTGGTTGCCAGTCCCTAGCAAGTTTCCAATGGGGGAAATATACAACAATTGGACCCAATGGATAAAAATTTAGTCCCAGTCCCTGGCACATTGGAAAACAGTCACTACCAGTCCCCCACATTAGATAGCTTGAGAAAAAATGTTTTACACCTTCCTTCCACAACACTTCATAAGCTTGGTAGCAGAAGATCCTACACAGTCAGCCTTGTTGAAGAAAGGATAGTCGCACAAACTAATCCACACACACTCCATGGGATGCAACAGGTGCCAAATCCTACTGGAGCCATTTTATTTTATTTTATTTTGTTTTGTTTTGTTTTATTTTATTGGTTAGAAGGAATCCTTATCAAGGTAGTGGATGATACAAAACTGGGAGGGTTAGCTAACACAATGGAAGATAGGCACAGAATTCAAAACTGGATAAACTAGAAAATTGGGAGGAAACTCAAAAAATTAAATTCAACTGAGACAAATGCAAAATTCTACATTTAGGCTACAAAAATCAAATGCATACATATAGGATGGAGGATACTTGGCCTAGCAGCAGTACATGTGAAAAGGACCTTAGGATTATTGTTGAGAGCCAGCAGTGTGACACTGCAGCAAAGAAGGCAAATAATATCATAGCCGGTATTAATAGAACCATAGCTTCCAAATCAAGGGAAGTAATAATCCCACTATATTCTTCACTGGCCAGGCCTCATCTGGAGTACTGTGTTCCGTTCTGGGAAGTTCAGAGAAGGACCACAATAATGATAAAAAGTATGGAGAACAAAATATATGAGGAAAGGTTGAGGGTGTTGGGCATGTTCAGCCTGAAGAGAAGACTGAGGGGTAACACGATTTCACTCTTTAAATATCTCAAGGGCTATCACAGTGAGAAAGGTGCAGGTTTGTTCTTTGCTGCCCCAGAGGGTAAGACCAGGTTTAACAGGAGGGTAGGTTTTAATTGAAGGTTAGAAGAAACTTCTTGACAGTAAGAGTGGTTCTGCAATGGAACTACTGTAATTGCCTACAGAACTGGTAGGGTCTTTTTCTCTGGACCTCTTCAAAAATAGGACAGCTACCTGCTAGTGATGCTCTAGCTGGAATTCCTGAACTCAGCTGTGGGTTGGACTCAATGACACATCATGGATCTTCTTCCAACTTTATGATCCTCTGATAACCCTACCAGGTCTGGGGCCAAGCTTTTCTGCTATGACCAGAAGTCCATTTCTGGTTTGAAAAATGGGTACTTGAAGGTGTTAAACAGTGCAAGGAGGGACATATAACTACTTAATCTATGAATGGCTCCTCCTGGAAGCTTCCCAGTGAGGAAAGTTATAAAAGGAAGGCACCCATAGAGGAAGAAGTGCTATTTGCCCCTGAGAGGCTGAACAGCTAGATGCTAAAGATGTTTATCTGACAGAAACAGTGAGTCAGGATCATGGGGAAAAGTCGGTTTAAAAAAAGCCCCACCCCCAACCACTGTTCCATTGAATTGAATATCGGAGTAACACCCTCCAGGAGAGATACTTCCCTGCATAAATGTACCCTTAACTGTCCCGAGAGGGAGAGTCTTGACTAATCTTCAGCTCCCCATATTTTTAGCTGCTTTTAAAATAGCTGGTCTCTTTTTCCTCTTTCTCCTCATCTTCTCCTCATTGCTGCAAATTCAGGCTGATTCCACACTAAACTGGATTATTTGCCATGGCTCCTTCCGGTGGAATTCTGGGAGTTGTAGTTTGGTGAGGTGCCAGCACCCTTTGGTAGAGAAGGCTAAAGACTTTGTAAAACTACAAATCCCAAGATTCCATAGGTAGGAGCCATGGCAAATAATCCAGTTTCAAAGCGGATTATTTATGTAGTGTGGATTCAGCTCGAGTTGAACATGCAAAAGTAGTTTCCACTCAGTTAACTCAGGAGGGGGTGGGGCTGGAATCTAGCCTTTCCCTGTAGGCTCAGGCAAAAGCAAACTGCTGTAGACTCTCCTAGCTTGCCTGTTCCTCCTCATTAATAACTTCGGCCCTCTTGACTACATCAACATGGATCCCGATTTTCATCTGTGATATGTTGGAGAGTATGTAGCAACCTAGGAATTTACTGTTATCAGGATCACTCTCTGCAATTCACTCTCGGAAGGAGAATTTCATTTGGGATGGCAGATTTTTATTTGGGAAGCAATGCCCTCCTTTAGCTATTCCCCTGCCAAAGCCTCTTTCCTCCCTACAACTCCCCCTCCCAACTTATTTCCAAAGACCAAACAGTCCAAAGCAACAGGCTATAAATCAGGGCAGCAGCTATCAAAAGGACAGGACCCAGTTCTTTTATTTCCACTACAGCCCATCTCCTAAGAATACACAATGTGTTCTGTTGGCACAATGAGTTCTGTTGCCACTGGGAGAGGGGATGCACTGTGCAGACCCTCCAATGTGACCAACTCATAGAAAATAATTCCTCCATGTTTGAAGTATTGCCTTACACCTAGAAACTGATGGGGGAACTCAACAGTATCTCCTACAGCTATCATTTTGTTTCATTTTCCATCTCCCTCCTGCAAACATTTGCTGCCTAGGATCCACCAGCAGCCTCAAAGCATGCTTAAATGCTTTCCTCTGAGTAAACACATTCAATGGAAATGACTTATTTATTTGGTTTCATTTGTTCCATTTTATATCCTGCCTTTCTTCTACTGAACTAAGGGCAGACTACATGGCTCTTCTCTATCTACTTTATCCTCACAACAACCCTTAAAGGCAGATCAGCCAGACAGAGAGATAAAATTAGTGAGCTTCATAGCTCAGCAGCCACTAGAACCTGGATCTCCCAAAGCCCTGTCCAGCTTCTAACCACTACACTACCTGGGCTCTTCCAGCTACTGCAGAACAAGGACCACCCAGCTAAGCACTAGTCTGACCCATCTATGGCATCTGTGGCAATTCCCTTACCTCAGGGGTGGGTCACTTTTGGCCCTCCAGAAGTAGTTGGCCTACAACTTCCAGAATGCCTCCCCATCACTTAAGCTGCCATGGGCTGACAGGCACTGCGGTGCCAACATGCTGAATCCACGCTACACAAATAC
Organism: Gambelia wislizenii; assembly: GCA_030847615.1. Taxonomy (NCBI): domain Eukaryota; kingdom Metazoa; phylum Chordata; class Lepidosauria; order Squamata; family Crotaphytidae; genus Gambelia; species Gambelia wislizenii. The sequence continues at coordinate 319,067,326 of JAUMIR010000004.1, forward strand.
TCCAGTTGGAAACAGCATGATTTAGCATGGCTCCTTCCTATGGAATCCTGGGATTTGTAGTTTTACAAGCTCTTTATCCTTCTCTGCCAAAGAGGGCTGGTGCCTCACCAAACTGCAAATCCCAGGATTCCACAAGAAGGAGCCATGGCAAATAGTCCAGTTTCAACCTGGATTATTGGTGTAGTGTGGATTCTGCCCTGCACGTTTGCCTGTGCCTGCTTTATTTAAAATAAATAAATAAATACATCCATAAACAAAGGACTTAATAAGAAAAGAGACACCTCAATGCCCCTGCAAGGAGGGGAGATCTGGCCACATCAATTTCCCTTTGCAGGGCACTTGTATTCTCTTTCCCCGGTGTAGGGAAAAGCAAAGTGAGGTGAGACCAGCCTTGCTCCAAAACCCCTGGTTCCTTCACATTTCTGCAGTCTCAGCCTTATGGGAGCCACAGTTTTCTCTCTTTCGCTCAAATCCACACCATGCAAATAATCCAGTTTGAAACTGGATTATTTTGCCATGGCTCCTTTCCTATGGAAATCCTGGGATTTGTAGTTTGGTGAGGCTCCAGCCCTCTTTGGCAGAGAAGGCTAAAGACCTTGCAGGACTGCAAATTCCAGGATTCCATAGGAAAGAGCCATGCTAAATCATGCAGTTCCAAACTGGATTATTTGTGTAGTGTGGATCTGGCCTCACATTCCCCTCCACCATCATCAAGGGGGGGGGGGCACAGATAGTTAATACAGTAGTTCCCTTGGCTTGCCCCCCCTCCTCCTCTCCCCCAATTTCTCCCCCGATCTTTCCAGAAAGGGAGAGACCTCTGGGGGGGATCCAAGGGGTGGGCACAAGGCAGAGAGAGCAAGAGAGCCAGGCAGGGCGAGAGGGGGGGGGGGTAGGATTTTTTTATTGGGGGGTGTTCCAGGCTTGCCATCTCCTCCCTACAGGCTTCCTTGAGAGTAAGAACCCCCCTCCACCAGACACCCCCACCCACCCATTCAATGCAGACAGGATTTCCTGCCCAACAAGGGAAACCATGCCCAGAGAAGAGGAGGAGAGAGAAGGGAGGCAGAGATTGCACGCCAGCAAAGGCACAGCCCGGAGGATTGGGGCCCTGCCGGAGATGGGGGGCGCCTAGGTTGCTTCACTCCCCCCAGCCTTTGCTTTGCACCTTCCCCGGGAAAGGAAGCGCCGGCTCCCAAGCACTGTATACAGATTATACATATACATATGAGTGAATCAAGATGTTCTCCCTCACCCACCCATGCTGCCCTCCCCCAAACCTCCCCACCCCAAGGAAAAGGATGCTCCCAAGAGACCCTCCTGCACCCAACCCCGCTTTGAAAGACCAGCCCCAAAGGATCGCCTTTGCAAAGCGGCAGCAATGCAATGCAAAAGGCAAGATGTAAAATGCAAAAGGCAAGGCTGTTTCTCTCCCTCCCTGCAAAACAAATCCTCCTCCCCCTGAAATCTGAAAAGGACTCACGCTTTCCTTGCCGGGTGGATACAAGCGGATCGGAGCCGGGCTGTGGGGCATCGGCTGTCCAAAATTGCAGGGGTGGCAATGGGGGGGGGTGATTGGGGGGGGAGAGGTAAAAGAGTGGAAGGAACCAGTTTCCTTGCAGCCTCTCTTGGCAAAGGCAGCGAAGCTTCCGGGTTGGTTGGTCAGGGCTACAGGTTTGCAAAAGAGACAGAGGAGGAGGAGAGGCAGGCAGCTGCCTGTATAAGGCGAGGGAAGGAGATCGCTATAAAAGGAAGGAGCCCCGGGAGGAAGAGGAGGAGGAAGAAGGGCTGGTTGCCTCTTGAGCAGCTGAAGGGCTGGACTGGATGCTCAAGGTGTGGGTCTGGCAGGAACAGCCAAGCAGGGCCATGGGCCAAAGTCCCTTTTTAAATGCAGCCACCTGGGGAGGATTGTTCCACTTTGAGGGCTGGAACAACACCTTCCAGGAGAGAAACCTCCCAATTAATTAATTAATTAATTACTTTATAAGCCACCTTTCTCCCAGAATGGGACCCAAGGCGGCTCACAACATCCAAAATGCAATTAAAAATACAACGACACTTAAAAAATGAAAAACAATTAAAATCAAGATAATTTAAAACATCTATCTATCTAAAACGCTTCGGTAGGTTGCCTTTCCCAGTGTGCTGATTGGCTGCTCAGGCAACACACTCAACCGATTTATTTATTTAGGCTTCTTTTCAGTGCCAAAGCACACCCTAAGCAGTTTGCAACATAAAAGCAAGTAAAAATAAGACAATTAAAAAGTAGCAATTAAAATTATTTTAAAAAACATATATATCTCTCTGGCTTTTCTTTGCAAACGAAGATTCAGGAAGGAGTCATCCCGTGCTTTCTGCAAGCACGCTGATGACTAAAAAGGCCAATCCGAGATAAGTCTGGTTGCAGAAAGCACAGCAGAAGGTCTCCTTGGGTGATGTTTCCGGGTTGTGATTCCTTCTGCGTTGCCGTTTCTCTTCAAGACTTGTTTGGCATGAGTTCTCAAATAGGGCTGCAGCATTGTGGATAGTGCGTCTCCATGCCTCCCGATGTGAGGCCAGGGCGGACCATTGTTGGTGATCAGTTTGGCCAAGCCTGAGAGGTTGTTTCAGGGAGTCCTTGTATCGCTTTTTTGGAGCACCCCTCTTACGCTGACCTGTGGTGAGTTCACTATAGAGTACTATTTTTGGGAGGCGATGGTCCTCCATCCTAGAAATGTGCCCTGCATATACAAGTTAAAACAATAAAAACACACCCCAATCAAAGCCTCTGTGCCTGCAGCTATAAACTAAAAGCTTGCTGAAATAAAAATATTTTTGCCTGCCCGCGAAAGGAAAGCAGGGCAGGGGCCAGCCTAGCCTCCCAAGGAAGGGTGTTCCAAAGGGTGGGAGCAACCACTGAGAAGGCCCACTCTCTCTCATTCTCTCTCCCCTGTGTCCTTACTAAGTGAGCCTGGGATGATGGCGGGATGGAGAGAAAATCACCACCCACATGCAAATTCCCTCTCCACCTCACAATCCACTCCTGCCACTCAATCTGTGACCCAGGCAGTCAATTGGCAGCGGCAGTGGCTGCAGCAGAGCAACAGAGTGAGCCACCCTCAGCAATTCCAGGGAAAGGAGGAACTTTAAAATCTGGTGGCCTAATTTACAGGGTTGTTGTGAGGCCTACCAGCCATTTTGGGGGGAGTTTTTAAACACTGTATGTTACACCAGGTACACTAGTATAATATAAAACATATAAAAGTTTAAAGAATAACAATAGAAAACACACCTCAATAAAAGCCTCTGTGCCCACAACTACAAATTAAATGTCTAGCCTCCCGTGGAGAGCGTTTGATAGTGGCGGAACCGAAAGAAAACCTTCCCCTGATGATCTTAAAATTCTGGCAGGTTCTTATAGAGAGATACGGTCTTTCAAACAGTTTGGACCCAAGCCGTATAGGGCTTTATAGGTCATGACTGAATTGTGCCCAGAAACAAACCCGTAGCCAGTTAAGCTGTTTTAACAAGGGAGTTATATGTTCCCTATAACTGGCCCCAGTCAGCATTCTGGATGCAGCATTCTGGACCCGTTTAAGTCTCCAAAGAGTTTCCAAAGGAAGCCCCATGTAGAGTATGTTACAGTAATCCAAACAGGATGTAATCAAGGCATGTGTCACTGTGGCCAGATCTGATGTCTCAAAGTATGGGTGCAGCTGTCGCGCTAGTTTTAGCTGTGCAAATGCACTCCTGGCCACTGCTGAGACCTGGGCATTCCAGCTCAGATCTGAGTCCAGGAGTGCATCCAAGCTGTGAGCCTGAGATTTCATGGGGAGTGTGACCCCATCCAGCACAGGCAGAGTCCTTATTCACTGATCTGCCTTTCGACCGACCAGGAGCGCCTCTGTCTTGTCCAGATTAAGGTTCAATTTGTTCGCCCTCATCCAGTCCATTACTGACAACAGACATTGGTTCCCAACTTAAAACATATCCTCTACTGTCCGAGTTTATGGGACATTCAGGGGGAGCAGGGTTGGCCATGCAGCAAAACAAATTCCTCAAAAAAGTGATACCTTTATTTGCCGAACAAATGCAAAACACATGATGCAAGCTTTCGAAGCTCTACTGGTGTCGTCATCAGGCAAAAGATGTAATAATAATAATAATAATAATACCAGTAATAATAGAACAATGACAATGTTGGAGTCACAAGCCTACATGCTGTTTCAGACGTTACTTGTGCTCTTCAAGTGAGGGGTCTCATGCAGGCAGAGGCCGTTCCTACTTCCTGGTTATGTGGAGTTTGAGACAAAAGGGACTTGAACCCAATGCCTATTCACTCTACACAGTTATAGCACTATGATTCCACTTTAATTGTCACAGCTGCTTCCTATGGAATCTGGGATTTGCAGTTCAGGGAGAAGTATTTAGAATTGTCAGCCAAACCCCAGGCTGTGATAGGATTTACTGTGGCAGTTGAAGTTTGAATATAGCACTATATTTTTGTAGTGTGACTGGACTCCTGGATCACTCACACCCTTGTACACATCAAACCACTACACCATACTGTCTTTCTTCTTTGGGGTGTCCTCAGTCAAAAGCAGGACAGTTGACAAATTATCTGATTATGTATTTATTTATTTTACAGCTGGCGGGAAGCTGAAAGTCAGAAGGTTAAAGTTTTCTTATTCTCTGTGCCCAAGGCTCCACCTGACAGATTTCTAGCTGCTATTCATTTATATAAGACCAAACCAGCATAGCCCATGCTGATCACTGCTTGGAATTGCAATTTAGCATAATCTAGAGGCAAGATTTGAGAAATGGAAGGGAAAATTAAACTGGTTCCCAGTTAAAGGCAGAGGAACAATTTTTAAGCCACCACTAGCGGTAAAAAACAAACAAACCTTTCCTACCTTAGAGGATGGAGTGGGGAAGCAGAACCCAGAAACAATATTGCCTTTAAAAGCGTGCTTGCTGTTAAGGACCACATAGAGTGAAAAGTGTAATGTCAAGTGCTGAGCTAACTTGTAAAACACTTGAATAAATACACTGTATGCCAAACTGCAGATGGCAGACCTATTATGTTCACTGTCAGACAAGGGAACCACAGAGCTGGCAATTGCAACTTGAGAAAATAACACTGAGGTTATGAGGCTTCGAACACAAGAGAGACGGGAAGCAAAAAAAAAAAAAAAAAAGGTAGTGCTTTCCTGCTGAACAGCTGCACTGACTTGGGATCAATCTGTATTACTTGTGTGCCATGAAACGGACTGCAACCCAGCAACGGTGCCTTGGTGGTCTTCCAGGGGCTGAACAATTCCTATGTGTGCAGGACTTGGGTGAAGGCCAAGCTACATGTCAGATCTGTGAACGGCTCTCCTAATGACTTGGTTTTATTTTAGAGCAGCCAGACAAATGCTGACAAAGCCATAGACTCTTCTGGTTTTCTCTTCATTTACAGGTATTCCTTTTTCCTTAAAGGGCAAGGGCTTGTTCAGATATGCCTGGATTCAGAGCTAGGGTGCTACTTTGTAACAAGTAATTAGTTACAGTTATCTTGGATCGCCTGAGTGGGTTAGGAATCAGAGGCACTGCGCTCCAATGGTTCCGGTCCTTCCTCTCGGGCAGGTCCCAGAGGGTGTTGCTCGGGGACAGCTTCTCCAGCAGCTTACTTGTGGCATTCCGCAGGGCGCCATCCTGTCCCCAATGCTGTTTAACATCTATATGAAGCCGCTGGGTGAGATTATTCGGAGTTATGAGGCTGGGTGTTATCAGTACGCTGATGACACCTAGATCTATTTCTCCTTGTCCCAATCGTCGGCCTTGAATTCCGATGGTGTCTCTCGTCTTAAAGCAGTAATGGACTGGATGAGGAAAATCAGATTGAGATTAAATCCAGACAAAACAGAGGTGCTCACGGTAGCGGCCCCAAAACCAGGAGTTGGGTTGCAACCTCCAGTCCTGGACAGAGTCACGCTCTCCATTAAGGACTGTGTTTGCAGTCTGGGGGTGCTCCTTGATTCATCACTTCAGATGACTAGTCAGGTGAATGCGACGGTCAGGAGCGCCTGTTATCAACTTCGGCTGATACGCCAGCTGCACCCTTTCCTGGAAGTAAGGGACCTCGAGACTGTGGTGCACGTGCTGGTAACCTCCCGTCTAGATTTCTGCAATGCGCTCTACATGGGGCTACCCTCATGCTTGGTCCGGAAACTTCAGTTGGTACAAAATATGGCAGCCAGAGTGGTCTCGGGAACATCTCGGAGAGACCATATAACTCTAGTATTAAAATCTCTCTACTGGCGGCCTATCAGTTTCCAGGCCCAGTATAAGGTGTTGGTTATTACCTTTAAAGCCCTAAATGGCTTGGGTCCAACTTATCTCCGGAACCGCCTCCTCCCATACAATCCTCCCCGCGCACTCCGATCCTCTGGGAGGAATTTGCTTCAGCCACAAAAATCTAGGCTGTCTGCAACCTCCCAGAGGGCCTTTTCAGTAATCGCCTCCAAATTGTGGAATGACCTGTCGAATGAGATCCGTCAGATGACAAACCTGAGTAGCTTTAAAAACGCACTAAAGATGGATCTCTTTCGGCAGGCCTTTCCTAATTAGATTCCGGCCTCAGGAGCTCCTGGCCTCTTTTAGACTGCTGGCCATTTATTGTATTTATTGTTTTTAAATGTGATTTTAGAGTAGTTGCTTTTTAATTTATATTTGTTTAATATCTTTTTATGGGGGAGGGTGGGGGTGGGTGGTGTTTAGGGATTTTTATCTGTATTGTATTTTAATTTTTGTAAGCCGCCCCGATTGTTTTAACAGAGGGGTGGGGTATAAATAAATATTATTATTATTATTATTATTATTATTATTATTGCCTTCCCCAGGTTTCCAGTTACCCTTTATAGCAAGGTGAGAATCATGCAGCCCTCCCCATGTTGTTCATCCACATCTCCCATCAGACCTAACCAGCAAAACTAATGCTGAGGAATACTGGGACTTTTTGTTTAGGGAGGGGCTTAGAATTCTAACCCAGTCTAGTAGTGCCACCGACCCCAGAATTCCATAGGATGTGGTCACAGCAGTTGAAGTGGTATCATAGTTGGAATACTGTTCCAGTTCTGGGCACCATGATTCAAGAAGGATATTAACAAGCTTGATGGTGATTTCCTGCATAGCAGAGGGTTGGACTGGATGGGCCTCATGGTCTCTTCCAACTCTACAATTCTATGATTCTAAGCTGGAACATGTCAAGAGGAGGGTAACCAAAATGGTGGGAGGTCTGGAAGCCATGCCCTATGAGAAGTGGCTTAGGGGGCTGGGTATGTTTAGTCTGGAGAAGAGAAGATTAAGAAGAGACGTGATAACCATGTTTACATATTTGAAGAGATCTCATAGTGAGGATGGAGCAAGCTTGTTTTCTGCTGCTCCAGAGACTAGGACATGGAGTAGTGGACTCAAATTATAGAAAAAGAGATTCCTCCTAAACATTAGGAAGAACTTCCTGACAGTAAGAGTTGTTCAGCAGTGGGATGCATTGCCTCTGAGTGTGGTTGAGTCTCCTTCTTTGGAGGTTTTTAAATGGAGGCTGGATTATTCTGTGATTCTATACTGCTATAATTGTGAAGTGTGAAAGGGCTCCTTGTCCTGTGGCATCTTAAAAGACAAACCAGTTTTGCTTGGCTTGGGCTTTTATAGACTGTAGTCCACTTCATCTGGTGCCAGGCACTTGCATCCTAAGTAGACCACAAGTTGAACATGAGCCAACAGTGTGATGCGGCAGCTAAAAAGGCCAATGCAATTTTGGGCTGTATCAATAGAAGTATAGTGTCTAGATCAAGGGAAGTAATAGTGCCACTCTATTCTGCCTTGGTCAGACCTCACTTAGAATACTGTGTCCAGTTCTGGGCACCACAATTCAGAAAGGATATTGACAAATTGGAGCGTGTCCAGAGAAGGGCAACTAAAATGGTGAAAGGTCTGGAAACGATGCCTTATGAGGAGAGACTTAGGGAGCTGGGTATGTTTATCTACAATTCTATGATACTAAGCTGGAACATGTCAAGAGGAGGGTAACCAAAATGGTGGGAGGTCTGGAAGCCATGCCCTATGAGAAGTATGCTAACAGGGGACAGAGAAAAGGCAGAATTACTCAACACCTTCTTTGCCTCAGTGTTTTCAGAAAAGGAAAAGGAGGACCAACCTGAGGAGAATGGAACAGAGGACACAATAGGGGAAATCCAGCTCAAAATAAGTAAAGAGGTAGTACAGGAATACCTTCTTAATCTAAATGAATTTAAATCTCCAGGACCAGATGAACTACATCCAAGAGTATTAAAAGAGCTGGCAAATATAATCTCAGAGCCATTGGCAATAATATTTGAGAACTCCTGGAGAACAGGAGAAGTCCCAGCAGACTGGAGGAGGGCAAACGTTGTTCCCATCTTCAAAAAGGGGAAAAAAGAGGATCCCAACAACTATCGTCCAGTTAGTCTGACATCAATACCAGGGAAGATTCTAGAACAGATCATTAAACAGAGAGTCTGTGAACATTTAGAAGGCAATGCCATAATCACAAAAAGTCAGCATGGGTTTCAGAGAAACAAGTCATGCCAGACTAATCTGATCTCTTTTTTTGATAAAGTTACCAGCTTGGTAGATGAAGGGAATGCTGTGGACATTGCATACCTTGATTTCAGTAAGGCCTTTGACAAGGTTCCCCATGACATTCTTGCAAACAAGCTTGTAGAATGTGGGCTAGACAAGTTAACTGTTCAATGGATTTGTAATTGGTTGACCGGCCGAACCCAAAGGGTGCTCAGCAGTGGCTTCTCTTCGTCTTGGAAAGATGTGACCAGTGGGGTGCCACAGGGTTCTGTCCTGGGCCCAGTGCTATTCAACATCTTTATCAATGACTTAGATGAGGGAATTAGGGGCATACTTATCAAATTTGCAGATGACACCAAATTGGGAGGAGTAGCTAATACCCTAGAGGACAGGATCAAAATTCAGAATGACCTGGATAGACTGGAGAGCTGGGCCAAAGCTAACAAAATGAAATTCAATACGGAGAAATGTAAAGTACTGCATTTAGGGCGGAAAAATGAAATGCATAAATATAGGATGGGAGAGACCTGGCTGAATGAGACTACGTGCGAAAGGGATCTAGGAGTCCTAGTAGACCACAAGTTGAACATGAGCCAACAGTGTGATGCGGCAGCTAAAAAGGCCAATGCAATTTTGGGCTGTATCAATAGAAGTATAGTGTCTAGATCAAGGGAAGTAATAGTGCCACTCTATTCTGCCTTGGTCAGACCTCACTTAGAATACTGTGTCCAGTTCTGGGCACCACAATTCAGAAAGGATATTGACAAATTGGAGCGTGTCCAGAGAAGGGCAACTAAAATGGTGAAAGGTCTGGAAACAATGCCTTATGAGGAGAGACTTAGGGAGCTGGGTATGTTTAGCCTGGAAAAAAGACGGTTTAGAGGCGATATGATAGCCCTGTTTAAGTATTTGAAGGGATGTCACGCTGAGGATGGAGCAGGCTTGTTTTCTGCTGCTCCAGAGACTGGAACACGGAGCAATGGGTGCAAGCTCCAGGAACAGAGATTCCACCTCAACATTAGGAGGAACTTTTTGACAGTAAGAGCTGTTCGGCAGTGGAACGCACTCCCTCGGAGCGTGGTGGGGTCTCCTTCCTTGGAGGTCTTTAAACAGAGGCTGGATGGCCATCTGTCGGGGATGCTTTGATTTTGATTTCCTGCATGGCAGGGGGGTTGGACTGGATGGCCCTCGTGGTCTCTTCCAACTCTGCAATTCTATGATTCTATGATAAGTATGTTTATCTACAATTCTATGATTCTAAGCTGGAACATGTCAAGAGGAGGGTAACCAAAATGGTGGGAGGTCTGGAAGCCATGCCCTATGAGAAGTGGCTTAGGGGGCTGGGTATGTTTAGCCTGGAGAAGAGAAGATTAAGAAGAGACGTGATAACCATGTTTACATATTTGAAGAGATCTCATAGTGAGGATGGAGCAAGCTTGTTTTCTGCTGCTCCAGAGACTAGGACATGGAGTAGTGGACTCAAATTATAGAAAAAGAGATTCCTCCTAAACATTAGGAAGAACTTCCTGACAGTAAGAGTTGTTCAGCAGTGGGATGCATTGCCTCTGAGTGTGGTTGAGTCTCCTTCTTTGGAGGTTTTTAAATGGAGGCTGGATTATTCTGTGATTCTATACTGCTATAATTGTGAAGTGTGAAAGGGCTCCTTGTCCTGTGGCATCTTAAAAGACAAACCAGTTTTGCTTGGCTTGGGCTTTTATAGACTGTAGTCCACTTCATCTGGTGCCAGGCACTTGCATCCTAAGTAGACCACAAGTTGAACATGAGCCAACAGTGTGATGCGGCAGCTAAAAAGGCCAATGCATTTTTGGGCTGTATCAATGGAAGTATAGTGTCTAGATCAAGGGAAGTAATAGTGCCACTCTATTCTGCCTTGGTCAGACCTCACTTAGAATACTGTGTCCAGTTCTGGGCACCACAATTCAGAAAGGATATTGACAAATTGGAGCGTGTCCAGAGAAGGGCAACTAAAATGGTGAAAGGTCTGGAAACGATGCCTTATGAGGAGAGACTTAGGGAGCTGGGTATGTTTAGCCTGGAAAAAAGACGATTTAGAGGCGATATGATAGCCCTGTTTAAGTATTTGAAGGGATGTCACGCTGAGGATGGAGCAGGCTTGTTTTCTGCTGCTCCAGAGACTGGAACACGGAGCAATGGGTGCAAGCTCCAGGAACAGAGATTCCACCTCAACATGAGGAGGAACTTTTTGACAGTAAGAGCTGTTCGGCAGTGGAACACACTCCCTCGGAGCGTGGTGGGGTCTCCTTCCTTGGAGGTCTTTAACAGAGGCTGGATGGCCATCTGTCGGGGATGCTTTGATTGTGATTTCCTGCGTGGCAGGGGGGTTGGACTGGATGGCCCTCGTGGTCTCTTCCAACTCTGCAATTCTATGATTCTATGATTCTAAGTGGCCTGCAGTCCATTGAAAGCTCAAGCCAAATAAAACTTGTTGGTCTTTAAAGTTCCATCAGTGGTGTGGTGGTTTGGATGCTGGACTAGGACTCTGGGAGACCAGGATCCAAATCCTTGCTCAGCCATAGAGTCCCATTGGGTGACCTTGCGCAGGTCCCAGTCTCTCAAAGAGGAATTTAATATTTATTTTATTTGAATCCGGCCTTTCTCCCAATATAGGGACTCAAGGCAGCTAGCAATGGGTTTAAAACAGTCCAAGCAAAAAACAATACAAATTATTAAAAGTATAAATATCAAGTTGAAAAACAAATTAAACAATTTACACAGTTAAAATCACAAACATTAAAATATTGAAATCTATAACACTTTAAAATTCAAATCACACAGCTTTTAAAAGTCTAGCCCACATCAAAGTGCAAATGCCTGCTGACACAGAAAGGTTAAGTGTTTACAGAAAGAGAGGAGGGATGGGGCCTTCCTGGCCTCCCTGGGGAGGGAGTTCCGCAGTCTGGGAGCAGTCACCAAGAAGGTCCTTTCCATTGTTCCCACCAAATGAACCTGAAACAGTGGTGAGTTAGAAAGAAGGGCTTCTCCAGATGATCAAAGAGCTCTAGTGGGCATGTAAAGAGAGACACAGTCCTTCAAATAACCTGGACCCAATCCGTATAGGGTATAGCCATACAGAGGAAGGCAATGGCCATCTTTTTCTGAAGAAATCTTGCCAAGAAAACCCTGAGATGAGTGTGCCATAAGACAGAGTCAACTTGAAGGAACACAACAACAAAGTCACTTCAGAGTTTTTCTACTATAAGCCACTCTCAAACCAACATGACATTTGGGGACCAAATGACCGTGGTTTATTTCTCAAGGCCATAGCCAAGAATATCGTTAGTGGGGTCCTAGTGGAAATGTGACTTGTTCAAGGCTGAGAAGAGGGGTTTGGTTGTAGAGATCTTGCACTGAAGTTAACATACGTCTCTCCGTGTGGCTTATATCTTGATGCCACTCATGTGGTGGGTAGAATTTGAGCATCCTTGGTCCACCTCCATGCCATCTCCCCAATACAACAAAGTCTTCCTAGCCTGTGTGTATCTGTCACAATTGAAATGTAGTCTCTTAACAAGAGGGCATTACACTCCAACATAGTGTCTGTCTTTCAGCAGGTACACAAAGCAAGCCAGCCTGTGGCCATGTGACTTGAGAGAAACCCAATTGAAGTAAATGGGACTTTTTTTTCTGAATTGTGAGTTGAAATATGTTTAAGTCTGTAATGAAAGGTGTGTGTGTGTGTGTGTGTGTGTGTGTGTTTATTTTGGTTACTTAAGATTACTTCGTGGTATGTTGGCTTTTGTTGTTGCTGGATAATTTATCGTTAGAGTTTCTCAGGAGGGACTTGGGAGTGACTTTGCATACTTAGGGAGCCCTGGTGGCACAGTGGTTAAATGCCAGTGCTGAAGCCATAGTGCTATGAGTTCAACCCAGAAAGCTCCAAGGTTGACTCAGCCTTCCCGTAGGCCAGTAAAATGAGTATCCAGCTTGTTGGGGGCAATTAGCTAAAAAAACCCATTGTAAACTGCTTAGGGAGTGTTCTGGCACTGTTAAGCAGTATATAAATATCAATGCTATTGAATACAAAGACCTTATTATTGCCATCGATACAATAGTAGGCTGGATGGAACCACCTGCATTCAGAAGTCACCACCAAGTTGTGCATAGCATCTTTACTAGCTGGATTGGTTGTAAAGTGTGTTGTGTGTACCACTTTCTCACTAGACTGCAAGAAACATCACCCTTTTGTTATGTGTCTTCAAATTGACTCTGACTTATGGCAAGTCTATCATAGGGTTTTCTTGGCACAAGTGATTCAGAGGATTTTTGCCATTGCCTTCCTCTAATGCCAAGAGTGTGTAGCCTTTCCCCAAGGTCACCCAGTGGGTTTCCATGGCTGAGTGGGATTCAAATCCTGGTTTCCCAGACTCCTGGTCCAATGCTCAAACCACTACACCAGTGTCTCAGAACCCTCTGGGAGCCACATGGACTACCAAAAAATTAAAAAAACCAAAGAGGCTAGAAGTCCACTTCTGATTATCAAAAACTGGTATTTTAGCAATAGCAATAGCACTTCTATTTCTATACTGCTTATCAGCGCCAAAGCACTCCCTAAGCAGTTTCCAATGTGTGTTAGCTAATTTCCCCCAACAAGATGGGTACTCATTTTACCAACCTATGGAAGGATGGAAGTCTAAGTCAACATTGGAGCCCTGTAGAATTGAACTTACAATGTTGTGGCTGTAGTATTGGCATTTAACCACTGCACCACCAGGGCGCCTTATTTTAAACATTTTAAACACCACAGACCTTGAAATCTATTTTAGAGTAAATTGTTCCTCCAGAGGCTTTGGGAAGCAGCAGTTCACTTTTGGGGAGGGGGGCAATAAGAAGGTTGATCTGAGGATTCTGGAGGTGTGATGGGTAACAGTAGAATCATAGTATCATAAAATTATAGAGTTGGAAGAGACCACAAGGGCCATCCAGTCCAACCCCCTGCCATGCAGGAATACACAATCAAATAATTCCCGAAAGATGGCCATCCAGACTCTGTTTAAAAACCTCCAAAGAAGGAGACTCCACCACACTCCCAGGCAGTAACATCCTTTGGAGGTCACATACGGTGTCAGGGCTGCACTTTGTCAATTCTTGCACTACTCCATGCATGGAAAATCTGGGAGAATGCAAAGAAGATGCAATGGGGGCGGGGGTGTCAGAGGCTGTTAATTTCCTTAGTACTGCTGAGGTCAAGAGTTCAAACAAGGATATTTGTATTGATGTACTCAACTTTACAACAGGAGTGTAACACTGCATAATTGTGCCCCTGTGGCAGAGGTGGGAAAACATGGACCTCTAGAGGTTTTTGGACCATATGTCCCAGCAGCCTAAGCCACCACAGCCCATGGTGAGCGTTGCTGGGAATTGCAGTTCAGCATCATCTGGAGGCAAAATTTGGGAAATCAAAGGGAAATTTAAGCCAAGTGTAGGGATGCTATACGATCAGCAGGGGAAACAGTGTGCAAACACGAATCAAGGAACATGAGAGACACTGCAGACTGGGCCAGCCAGAAAAATCAGCAGTAGTAGAACATGTTATAAACTAACTTGGACACAAAATGCTATTTTAAAAACATAGAAATTCTGGACCAGGCCAACAACTATCATGTCAGAATGCACAGAGAAGCTATTGAAATCTACAAACACCTGGACAACTTCAATAGGAAAGAAGAAACCTTAAAAGTAAACAAAATCTGGCTTCCAGTCCTGAAAAACACTAAAATCAAAACTCAACACTTGCAAATGAACTCCACCCAGGTACAGGGGGATTTCCAGCAGATAATGGACTGTCAACCAACCATTAGCCAGACACCAATCCTCCTTGCATCTCTCCAACCAGAAACTAGCCATTCAAATACACAATTTACATATCCTCCCCAACAGGGGTTCTATATGCGAAAGGGATCTAGGAGTCCTAGTAGACCACAAGTTGAACATGAGTCAACAGTGTGATGCGGCAGCTAAAAAGGCCAATGCGATTTTGGACTGCATCAATAGAAGTATAATGTCTAGATCAAGGGAAGTCATAGTGCCACTCTATTCTGCTTTGGTCAGACCTCACCTAGAATATTGTGTCCAGTTCTGGGCACCACAATTCAAAAAGGATATTGACAAATTGGAGCATGTTCAGAGAAGGGTGACTAAAATCGTGAAAGGTTTGGAAACCATGCCTTATGAGGAGAGACTTAGGGAGCTGGGTATGTTTAGCCTGAAAAAAAGACGGTAAAGGGGGCAATATGATAGCCCTGTTTAAGTGTTTGAAGGGGTGTCACGTTGAGGATGGAGGAGGCTTGTTTTCTGCTGCTCCAGAGACTGGAACACGGAGCAATGGATGCAAGCTCCAGAAACAGAGATTCTACCTCAACATTAGGAGGGATTTTTTGACAATAAGAGCTGTTCAGCAGTGGAACACACTCCCTCGGAGCGTGGTGGGGTCTCCTTCCTTGGAGGTCTTTAAACAGAGGCTGGATGGCCATCTGTCGGGGATGCTTTGATCGTGATTTCCTGCGTGGCAGGGGGTTGGACTGGATGGCCCTCGTGGTCTCTTCCAACTCTACAGTTCTATGATTTTATGAACCCCCTCCCCACATTCCTACCCAACCATTCTCTGAAGATGCCAGCCACAGATGTAGGTGAAACATCAGAAATAAACTCTTCCAGAACACAGCCTCACAGCCCGAAAAAAAGAAAAAGAAAAATCTATAGTAGGGGAACACATTATCTGATCAGGACAAAATAAAAAGATGATGGAAGCAATACACTGAAGGATTATATGAAAGAGATGAAAGGATGACAGGTTCTTTTGAAGAGGAACCTTTTGATGAAGAACACACAATTCTAGAAAATGAAGTGGAAGCAACTTTCAAAGTACATGTGAGAAATAAGTCACCAGAACAGAAGGTATACCAATATCACTGTTTCATATAGAGGTGGAATCATCTGAATTCTATATATAGAAAATATAGAAAACAAAACAATGCCCTACAGACTAGAAACACTGAATATACAATCCAGTCCCCAAGAAAGGGGCCATCAGGGATTGTAGTAACCATCAGACCTTTGCTTTAATCTTTCATACAGCCAATGTGATGCTCAAGATGCCCCTCCCTCCTTCTCAGTTGCCCAATCCTGAGTGAGAGCTCTGGCATATTTTTAAATTTATGCATATTTGGCCTACAGAACAAACCCCATACACATACACAGCTGAACAGCTGCTGTGATGAGATTTATGAGTAAAACAGCCCATTTTCTTCATCAGAGCAATGTTCAGGAAAGGATCATGACGAACAACTACTAACACATTTCAGCCAAAGCAATGCACAGAGGTGGGGTGGAGAGGGGTTTATTTCTTTGTAAGGAGCAGACCTTTCAAAATTCTAGTAGAAACAAGTGCACATATGAAACTCCAAAGCAGCTAAAAGCACCAGCCACTGAAGTCTGGTTGGAGGAGCTAAATCCCTTTTTATAACTGATTGATGAGGACAGTTGCTAATGGCACTAGGATCTGTAGCATTGCTCGAAGTGCACAAAGCCTTGTGTGATCTGATATAAACACTCAGGCTTATTCAGCATCTCAGTGTCCGTCCCCTTCCACACCGCTACTTTTGCTGTTGCTAGGGGCCAAACTAGACATCTGATGAGAAGTTTCTTCCTGATAGAGAAAACAGCTTCAAAGGAACCATTTTTGCAAGGTCTGCAACTGAGAAAGAAACGGATGGACTCTCCCTTGCTTTCAGCTGCAATCCTGATAATTATCCACTACCAAGAAACGCTTGTTTGCATTTAAAAAGTGCACACTAGAGACAAAACCACATGGAGCATCAGATCTCATTTCACCCTAGGTTGCTAGTCTGATGGCAGATGTTTGCTGGATACATGGATTGTCTACCTTCTCTGCTTCATGTCTCCCATTATTAATGCCCATTAGCAGGCTTGTTTATGACAGCCTGGATTTCAGGTTGCTGCCCTTAAGGGGAGATGTAGAGAACCTAAGGGCAGCTGTTCTGGATCAGCCCTAAGAACATCAGTGTTTTGCTTCCACAGATGCCAACCAGATGCTTAGGTACAACAGCACCTTTCTGTTTGTGCTCCCTAATGAGGAGTATTGAGAGGCACAGTGCCTCATAATCTGCAGCCATCATGGCTAGTAGTCATGGATATTCTCCATAAATCTGTCAATGTTTCCTTTTAAAGCTGTCCAAGTTGGTGACCATTACTTATTAGATGGCCATCACAATAATTTTTACTTATTTGTAATTGCAGAGTATCTTTGTCAATATAGCTCCAATGTGGAAACACTTGGAAGTTGTTCTTAAGGAGCAGGAGACAGCTTATTTACTCTATCTATCTATCTATCTATCTATCTATCTGGGATATGTTGCCTTTCCCAGTGTGCTGATTGGCTGCTAGGAAACACATCCAGCCAATCACCACCCACATGCAAATCCCCTCTCCACCTCACAATCCACTCCAGCCACTTGATTTGCATCTACACCCTCAGCCTCACAAGGGCCCCTCCCTCCTCTCCCTCAGCCACTCACCAATCATGGGCTGCAACAGAACCGACAGTCAACTGGCTGTGGTGGCGGCTCACTCGGTGGTTGCATAGATTTTGGTGGTGTGGGGCCCCCCCCCAATAATAGCATGGAGCTGAACCATGTGAACTTTTCAAATCAACTATAATGGCATATGTTATGCTGGATACAGCTAATATATTTAATTCCCAGTCAACATTGTATGATGCAACATGGTATAGTGGCTTGAGCGTTGGACTAAGATTTCAAGAGACCAGGATTTGAATGTTCGCTTAGCCTTGAAGACCCACTGGGTGACCTTGGGCAAGCCTTAGAGGAAGACAATGAGAAACCTCTTCTGGATAAAGCTTGCAAAGAAGGCCCCATGAAAGGGTCACCATAAGCCAGTTAACTTGAAGGCAGATAACAAGTAACTTCATAAAGCCAGCTTCAGAGTGTGGAGAGTGTATCAACCCAAACAACTTAGTCTGATGATGATAATTCTCAATTTCTACCTGCTCTCCACCTTTTCCATTTTTAATCATAAGAAAGGGTAGATAGAAGATTCAAAGAATGCATCACATAATAGCCCCATGAATCCTATGAAAACATGGCTTTGAATTCACCCAAACTAGTACTTCCTATAATTTTCTGTTCTAGCTCAGGAAATAGAATCCTAGGTAACACTTGGGAGCTAGTCTTAAGAAGCAGGAAACAGCATCTATTTGCTATATATTTAATTCCCAGTCACCACTGTGTAATGCAGTGGTTTGACTGTTGAACCAGAAGACATGAGTTTGAATCCCCAATTGAGCATGAAAACCCACTGGGTGACCCTGGCAACTCACACTCTCTCGGCCTCAGAGGAAGGTGGTGGCAACCTCCCTCTGAACAAATATTGCTAAGAAAACCCCATGATCAGTTTACATTAGGGTCATCTTAAATTGAGAAAGACCTGAAAGCACATAGCAACACTGTAGCAGATAAGGCCAAAAGAGAAGTGCTGCAGTGTGATAAAATACCCACAAAAATCTGTACAAGCAATTGTGGGCCTATATTGAGGATATACATTTGTCCCTCTGTATCCATGGATTTTGTATCCACGGATTTAAGTATTCACAGCTTGAAAATATTCTTAAAAAAATAATAATCCAAAAAGCAAACCTTGATTTTGTCATCTTATATACAGGACACCATTTTGCTATGCCATTGCATATAATGTGACTTGAGTATTCACGGATTTTGGTATCCACAGGGGGTCCTGGGACCAAACCTCAGCAAATATGAAGTTACAACTGTATTCAGTTGTATATAATTTATATATTTACACTGGGGTAAATGTACGCCTTTCTATGATGGCCTCA
This sequence comes from Gambelia wislizenii, assembly GCA_030847615.1. NCBI lineage: Eukaryota > Metazoa > Chordata > Lepidosauria > Squamata > Crotaphytidae > Gambelia > Gambelia wislizenii. Next base: position 319,085,819 of record JAUMIR010000004.1, read on the forward strand.
TCTGAGATTGTTAACCCACAGTTAAACATGTACACCAAGGAAATTGTGTGTGTATACAGTCATGATGGAGCCCCATCATGCCACCTAAAGGTTGATTGTAACTCCCATAATTCTGTCAGAGAACTACAGCTCCCTTTATATGTAAACAGATTGTTTTGCCAGCGTAGTATCAGGTAAGAAAAGGATTAATGAAAGGGAAGGTCTAAAACTCCACCTCCACAGAAGCTAATGAGATGACATCAAGTACATCACACCACCTGACCTGGAATAGCCAATCATAACTCTAGACCTGGGAACTCTGACTAAGATATAACTACTTTTGTGTGAAGCCATTTTGAGAGAACAAGATTGGTCATGTGGCTTTGAACAAGAACTGAATTATGGCTGTAGAGATATGTTGTATTACTGTATATCAGCGGCAGGTGAAATACAGCCCCCAGCAGCTTTTTGTGTAGCTCCTGAACAACTCTTGGACTCACTTGGACTCTTTTCTGTCATAAGGAGGAGAAAAGGAGTAACTGTAGCGGTTTCATGGAAGGTGCAGCAATTCACCTTTTAAATAGGCCACAGCAACCCTCCCCCGCTTTCATCCATTCACTTAATTTATATCCCACTTTTTTTCTTGACACAGAACACAAAGTGGGTATTGTTTGACATGAAAACCTCTGTTTTCAAAACCCCAGAAGTGGACTTCTGGCCATATCCATCTCCCCATTTGTTCCAATTTTGGGATTCTGTGCAGCCCACTGTAGGTTCAAGGATTAGAAAACTGGTTCCTGGATCCACCGAAGATATTCACTCCTGCTATAGATGAGTTATTCGACTCTAGCAAACTAGTTAATAAAAGGTCATACAGATGTCTGGGATCAACTGAATACATTTATTTAAAAGCAATTTTAAATATTAAAAAAGTAGAAATTAACACATACAGTACTCAAACGGTCACATTAAACACGTAAGGAGACAAGTATACTGATGTATAATGACTGTAACATTCAAATGAGACTTCAGTTTCCAACTCGTGGCACTATCAGATCTGCTGTCTATACATGTTGATGCACTACTTCATAAAAAAATAAATAGTAATTGCTGTTCAACAGTAAAATAACACATCATTTGCAGAACATACTTCCCTCTCCCACTGGGAAAACCCCCCAAAACAAACAGACTTTTCCAAATATGTCATGTACAAAATTGCAGATAGTGGCTCTGAGTTTAAATTCAATATTGTATTTAAACTCAACCTATATATCATACATTGTATTTTAATTCTCCTATGGACTTTCAAATCACCCAGAATAGTTAACTCTTGTTCCTGATGGAACTCACTTTAGTTTTTAAAAAATTCATATTGTACTTCAAAAAGCATATAAAATAATAGACATTTGACTCTACATCATTTTACACATCTGAATCTTCATTATGTGGTCTGCTTTTTTTCTTAAAGCAGTGGATTTTGAGATTTTAAAATATATTTGACAAATAAGGTAGATCAGTTTTGTTCTTTAATATATACGAAAAACACTGCATTGATGAGCAATATGGGATAAGAACTTAGCTTTGATATAAATAGCATAATTCTGAAAACACTGAAATCAGTAATAATGCAGAGTTGATGCCAGCAGGCTCACTCATTTGTATGCTCATTATCTTTTTATCAGAATTCATCATGATTAGAGCTTGGAAGAAATGCATTAAAAACACAGTGCATTGCCTGGAATTTGTTGCTTTACACATTAACGACTGCAAACCTTCATTTTTCTAGAAAAAACACAAGGAGCTCTAATTCATTCCCTTTCTTGCAAAAGCTTAGTGGGATTTCTCTCATTTCAAGGTGTGTGTGGGGTATGTGGCCTCATCTGGTGGGAGGAGAAAGAAATCACATGTCTGGTCCAGTTAATTATGCTGCTGCCACCTCGTTTGTGGATGAGATGTAGTGGGCAACAGCAAAACTCTGCTGGAGAACGAAAAAAAGACTGGAGATGGGAAAAGATGAGCTGCAGAGACTCAAGAGACAGTAAAACATTGATGAATACGGTACGGCCCCCTTACCCACACTTGATATCCACGGTTTCGCTCATCCATGCTCCAAAAAATATCCCCCCCCAAGAGTTTGCAGGCCTTTCTAGGTCCTCCAGTGTGATTCTATGGTATGCTTCTGGCCCAAGTATACTCAAAATATAGGGCTCACTATTATCTGCAGTGTCAGGTATTCATTGGGGTGTGTGTCTTGGAACAGGGAGTTGTACTGCATTTTGCTTTTCTCAATGCAAGTTTTGTTTTGTTGATTGGTGGTATCACATGTTAGCCTTTGTTGTTTTTCCATTCTACATGGCCTCGGCTCCCATTCTGCTACCTATAAGACTGTCAGAAGAGGAGAGAGGGAGTGTCGCTGTTGAGATTAAGTGAAGTGGGAATAGCACATGAAACCCTGATCCAGAGAGATGGGAATGGGATCACTCCCCAGTGGAGGGTAAGCAACAGTGGATCCAAATTGAACGGGAAGCAGGGGAATGGTGGAGAGACAAACTTTCACCAAATGGTAATTAAGTGGGTAAGAGTTGCTGGGAAGGAGACACAATGCTATGTTTGTTTATATGTATTCTGTAAAGCATGAAGATGCATACCCATCACAGAAGCAGAACAAGCGAGGAAGTGTGGGGGGGGCATCAGGAGCCAGGTTGGGCAGAAGGGGGTTCACTACCAGGCACAGAGGTCTCTTTGACATCATCCCAGCCCCAGGGTCCCTTGGAGGAAAGGGCTGGCTGGCATGAGACCCAGCAGCAGGAGCTTATAAGCTCCAACTTACACAAGAGAGGAGACATGGACAGGCAGGCTGTCTCATTCCCTTAGAGCAGGGGTACCCAAAGTGGGGCCCATGAGCTGCATGCAGCCCTCTGGACACCTTTGTAGCCCCTGAAGCCCCCCCCCCATGCAAAGCTTACAGGTCTGTGCATTTTTTTTTTAATGACTGGACAATCTTTTGCCCCCAAACTGGCTACAGGTGTAATGACTAGTTTCTCCCAGCATAACCCCCAAGGAAAAAAAAACGTAGCGAAAATACACCAGTGAGCCCCCCCCCCCAAGCAGGCACATGAGGGGGGGGGTGTCCCACCCCTGCAGGTTGAGAACTAAAAGAGGACCAGGTTTTACATGTTCTCTCCATATTGCCCACAGGCAGCACAAGCACAGCATGAGGCAGGCCAGCCACTTGATTGCTCACTTGCGTTCTTCCTTCTCTTGCCATTGACTAGCCACATTCCCAATGAGAAATGGTGGAAACCACATTCTCGTTTGAAAGAAAGTGCCTGAAACCTTGTCCTTCTACACCTATGGCAACAAAAACCAAGGAAGCCATGGTTTTGTAACACATTACTTCTGAGCACTGCTTTGATGAAGCAAATGTTTAAAAACCACTTTCCAATAATAGCTGATAAATATTTTGCTTTTCCTCATGCAAGACTGCTTAGATTATGTTTCGTATGCTAGTCATTTAAAAAAAAAACCCAATAACAAATATTCACTGAGTACAGGTCTGTATAACATCAAAAGTGAAAAACTCAAGAGAGATTAGCTTGAAACTGTGCTTCTGTGAAATCAAACATTTTGACATGGAGTCATAAGAATCTGAAACAGAGGAAAGGTGACTTGTCCTATCGCCAAAGTAAACAACTTGAAATAATATTCTATGTCTACAAACCAACAAAAATGCAGGGAGCCACATAGAAAGATGTTCTTTTGATCATAAAGTATGAACTTTATGCTTTACACATGATCAAAAAGAAGGGTCCTTAATAAATAAGTGATATAGAATATGAGAAATGATTATGTCCTTAATGCATGGGGTTTTGGTACAAGTAATGCAGTATTACAACTCTAAAGCTATCAGAGGTCAAAAATACACTCTTCTTAAGTTATTAACCATGTGGTTCCACTAGTGTTGGTGGATTCTCAGAGTTCAACCGAGAGCCATAATTAGGATTCAGTCTTAGCATATGTTAATGCAAATATTACTGCACTGTTCCACTAATTAATAGCTGGTAAGTTATCTTTCACACATTATAACCATTTTAATTGTTTTGATTTCTCCGGCTAAAACAAAACCACCATTATATTATCTTCTAATATGCTGAAGGGTCAAATTCTTCAGCCACAAAGTTGTTTTCTAGATAAGCCAATTAGTTAGCACACAAAGACTTATGTTAGCTGATTATTTATCTAGGTGGAAATAATTGTCACAAGACTGCACTGCTTAAAAAAAAAAACTTTAAAAACCCACAAGTTGACATATGTCTTTAACATTCCTGCCTTAACCAAAGTTGTAAGGAAGCACATGAATGCATGCAAATGTGGACAGACTAATTTTCTTTGAGTCCCTGGTTGAGTGAAAGGAAACCTCCAGCCAAAAGTTCCATATGGTATCATTCATTCATCAGAATAATTCTGATTGAGGACTGTCAGATGGTTTTAAGTGAGGTAAATACCACAGGGATCAACTCTTAACTACATAATACAGACATAAAATGTTGATCACACACCATAAAATACTAGTACTAATCTGTAGCATCAGTGAATATTTCTTTTGTTTGATGTGTACACTGAACACTTTTTTTCAAAACAAATACCAAGGAAGTGGAATTTCACAAGCGGTTACATGTTTACATTTGTAGCTGTAAACGGGGCTGTAAATGAGTCAAAGCAGTTCATTTTGAAAATGGAATCTAACTCTCTGCTAGTTATTTAAGAATACTGATTCATTAGGAATGGTAACATCTGTACAGTTAAATAGGACTGAATGAGACCAGCCATATTTAGAAAGCTGGTAGTTCATACACACAGAAAGAGATGTAAGTGCATGATGCCAAGGATGGCTTGAGCAAACCCAATAAGGCGTGCCAGGTCCCAAGGCTACCATAATACTGGCAAAGGCGGAGTAACACCATCTATTTACAATACAAGTCACCTTGCAAGGTGACCCATGAGTTCTCATTCTATTAACAGCAGTTATATATACATATATATCCACAATTGTGCACAGAATTACAGGGATGCAGCAGCTGTTTGTTTCGTGCTAAAAGCCTGTCTTGCAGGAAGGATGTGCAATGCTCAAGTTTCCAATCTGACTTAGTCTGACAAAATGTGGACGAAGGATACTGGGAAAACCCCTTTCCTCTCTGGTTCTCCTTCGATGTGGCCAATCTGGAAAGAACAAACAGTGTTTGATTGAGAGACAAAAGTTCTGTGGGATGTGTTCCTACAACTGTCAACTCTCATGAACCTTTCAGTTGCTTCCACAATCTACGCTAAGTGCATATTAGCCAACAGTTTCGCACTTCAATATTTTCCATATCAACCTCTATAACTTACCCATTTTTATATGGATTCAAGTCTGAGTTCAGGAACTTGTACATGTAGATAACTACAATTTCCACACTAAGATAATGACATTAGTTAAAACAACAATTACAGTTATTTGAAATTGGAAATAGATTAAACAGTAATTGCAAACAATAGCTGCCCAAAAGGGGCACCCATAATTCTAAAAAAAATGGAGTTGAAAAACCAATATTCCAATTCGGAGGCTCTGTTTTTCAGATGTACAATACATTCCTTACAGACTATGAAAAGCAGCAGCCCTTATTCCACAGCGCTAAATGACAAGACCTTAATCTAATGAGTCTCTCAGCCTTGCAACACTGCTTTCTGATACAGCTATTTCTTATCAGAATAAGAAGATACATGAACATGCTTTTTTCTTACTTGCTCAGGGCAACACAGGAGAATGAAGAACATTGGTTAATTCCATTATTGAGAGTGAGTTTATTTAGAATAATGTTTTTCAAATGTAAGGCATTTATATTTCTGCAAATTAGGGCCTTCCTTTTCTATTTAAAATTGCGTTTGTTGGAGTTTTGTTTTGTAAACATCTGTTTTAATGAGCGGATAACAATACTATTGATTGGCTATCAGTGTGGGTTTTAGATGCATTTTTAGGAATGTTATATATTGTGTGTGTGTGTATTGCACAGATTACAGAAACCTATTTAAGTTTCATAATGGTAATTTGTAGATTTACTTTAATTATCGTGAGAGCCAGCATGGTGTAGTGGTTTGGGTGTTGGACTAGGACTTTGGAGACCAGGGTTCAAATCCTGCTTGGCCATGGAAACCCACTGGGTGACCTTGGGCAAGCACACTCTCTCAGCCTCAGAGGAAGGCAAAAGCAAATCCCTTCTGAACAAGTCCTGCCAAGAAAACCCCTAAGATTCTCCTTAGGGTCATCCTAAATTGGAAATGACTTGAAGGCATACAAATACACTTTAATTATCTCTGATGAAAGATCTTTAAAAATGGTCTGAAACATGTTGAAATAATACATTTGTTTACCCCATTCCTTCTACCCCTAATGAACAACAACAGCAGTCATGTCAACTATTTAGAGCCCCAGACCTGCCTGCTGCCTTCAATGGAGTAGAGTGAAATTGTTGAGGGATAAATTTTTCATTTTGTGTGTCTGTGTGGAATGTTTAGTCTGGGGAAGAGAAGGTTAAGAGGGGACATGATAGCCATGTTTAAAGATTTGAAGGTACATCATACTGAGGATGAAGCAAGCTTGTTTTCTAAGGCTCCAGAGACTAGGACACGTAGCAATGGACTCAAACTACAGGAAAAGAGATTCCATCTAAACATTAGGAAGAACTTCCTGACAGTAAGAGCTGTTCAGAAGTGGAATACATGGCCTCGTAGTGTGGTGGAGTCTCCTTTGGAGGTTTTTAAGCAGAGGCTGGATGGCCATCTGTCGGGAATGCTTTGATTGTGTATTCCTGCATGGCAGGGCATTGGACTTGATGGCCCTTGTGGTCTCTTCCATCTCTATGATTCTATGATTTCAAATGCTTTCTGGTTATCCCCGACAGGTTCTGTGATTAAGGCCAAGGTAGTAATCAAATAGAAAATACTCAGACTATTTTGAAATACCACATTTTTTCAACTATTCTCTTCTGAACTGGAGACTTGCATACTGACCATACACTTTTTCTTAATTATTCCCATCTTTATGATGAAGATGTGTACACATGCAACCTCCAAAGATGTATTATAATATTGTTGCTGACAACTGCATAGCAATGATGAAGATCTACTCTCAGCAACAGAACACATTGGCTTTTTCTAGCACAAGGTCCCAGGTTTAATCCTGGGAGCCCTGTCTGAAAACCTGGAGAGATGCTGCCAATCAGACTAGCAGTTCCCAATCTAGTGACCTCCAGGTGTGTATATGATTACCAGTACTATAATTTCCAGTCTAAATTGACTCATCCTGGCTGGGTATTATGTGAGTTGTAGTTGCACAGATTTGGACATTCATGTTTTGCAAGCCAAGGGGGCTCTTGGTCATCATGATAGACAGGAATTGGTTTTCTCTTCCCAACCCCCTTTTTTCAAATGTTCAAACATCCCCCCACCCAAATGCAGTACAGTTTTCAGCTGGATAACACTAGTGTAACGCTGTGACTTGTGAACTTGCACTGGTGTAAAGCCTATGCAGTTGAGTGTATCTACGCTGTGTCTTACACTTCCAATATAGAATCAAAATATTCAGATCTATCTCTGACTGGAGTCAATGTAAAAATATCTGACATTAACAGAGTTGCACTTGATTCTTTAAACTACAGAATATGGCTTGCAATTCTACACAAGATTGAACATGTAAGTAGAAAGATGGCATAAGCGAAAACTATATTGCCCCACTGTATTATAATGTTTGACAGTCCTTGAAGATACTGTATGAGAAAGGGTTTTTATTACTGTTTAAAGCAGAAAGATACATACCCACCACTCTTGGTCCTCTTCACCTGTTACAATAATAACTTCACCTTCAACAAATGTGAGTTCATCATCATTATCTGCTTGGCAATCATAGATTGTCTTCACTCGTCTAACTTTGTTCTTGCCCTTAAAAAACATATTCTAGTTAAGGCAGAAAAATAGAGAGTCTTATATTTTTCATTGGTAGCAGCAAATCCAGTAAGCACTGCAATTACATTTATATCTATGTGTAGAACAAACCTTGATTCAAATATTTAGAACTTAATCAAACCCGCAAAGTTAGAGTTGGAAATCCACTACTAAAGTAGACCCATTGAGTCAATGGAAAACTTATATATCTACAGCTGTCTAAGTTCTATTGATTCAACAGGTCTGCTGTAGGGGGGACTAGCAACGGGATTTAAACCAGAGTTTTATTTCATTTAATGTTAATGTATTTCCCAGTTTTTCTAAAAAAAATTCCGTCACACAGAATCTCCAAAGCAGTAATATATACTGCCCATAGTATATCTGAAAACCAGCGGCTCTGATGTAACGACTCACAGAAGTAGCTGAATAAACAATGGCATGCAAATGGGATGTCATCAACACACATGCAGAGGGTTGATGTGGTTTTCTACCTCTCACTCCCTCTTTGATTGGTTCAGACACAATGATCCCTGCTCTGAAAAATCATGATCTGTTGGACAAGAAATTCCATCCCTTCTCTCTTTCACCTTCATCCAGTACTTATTTATAGCATTTTAAACCCCACACTTCAGCTAGAAAAGTCTCCAAAGCAGGCTTTGCTGCCACCCCCACCTGCTGCCAATGGCATGGAGAAACTCATCCAATAATTGGTCAATTTGGAGACACAGCTCAGTAAAATCCTTGCAGGCTAACTGTTAAAACTGTTTTAAGTTTACAAAGCCTCCTGTTTTACATGTAGAGGCATAGATCGCCTTAAGGCGCTTCGCTTTCAAGCGTTTCATTAATACAGTGTTTTTCAGTTATATTCATATCTATTATTTTTAGCAGTGATGCACAGATCAGCTGACTCTGAGCTGAATCAAATGGGTTAACTGGTGCCATTTTGTTACCCGTGCTCAGTCTATAAATATGTATTCAAGCTTTTATATGCACTGACAAGTGGGAAAAAAAAGCTGTGATTTGTTTTAAGGTGATATTTGCTTTATGGCAATGGTCTGGAATCTAACTGACCATATTAGAAAGGATTGCCTGTATGCACTTTTATTCCATTTACTGTATTAATTTTCACATACCCCACATGAAATTTTTATGCTTGTTCAGCTCTTATCTTGTTTAAAGTTAATAATGTAGGTCTATTGACCCCTTTTACAGCAGCAACTGAAGGCCATGTACAAATTTCTCAGCCAAAATGTGTTGGGTTAATTGCTTGAATAAAATCTACTTTTTATATCCTGAGATTCAGTCTTCCTTTCTTACCACATTTTATTGGATGTTTTCTGACTTTTTGCTTTCAAATTCAGCTTAATCACATATTCAGTGAGTGACCTCCATCTCAATCTCAGCCCTCTTGAGATATCGAGCTAACAATATTTGACACTGATCATTGTAAGGATTACCAACACATTAAGCACTCAAGGGACTGGATAGGTACATGCTATATACCACTAATACCCAAAGTATCTGCTGAAGCTCAATTTTGATTTTACAGGTTTGAAACTTTCTAGCTATTACTAAGAAAATGTGAATTTTCAGAATTATCAATTCTGATTAAACAGAGAATTTTTAAAATACTCTCAGTCTGTTTAATCAGAAGTTGACAGCTCTGAAAATTGAAATTAAAAACACAAAACCCTCTTCCCCACATTTTAACTCTGAGACATTTACCTTTTGCTTTCCATAAACCCTGATAGTTGACTTGGAACAAGATAGATAAAGAGCAGAACACCATGGCTTCACTCATCAGCTGAAGTGTCAAGGACCATTGGGAACCGTACCCCTGTCTCCCAAGTAGAACATCATAACAAGTGGGAGACCAGTCTTCCTCTCCCATTGTCCCAGGAAGGTACAGCTTCTTCTTCCTGCTTTTGTCTACCTCATTCTTTTGGATTATGTGTATTAAGACCGTGAGCCTGCAAGCAGGGTCTGTCTTATCTTTAAATATGTTTAGGGCTTCTCTAAATTTAGGTACTTTAAAAGTGTACAGTACCATTAGTAACAATAAGCTGATTTTGAAATATGCAAATGTACCTGTAGATTTAAGTGAGCCAAGAGGCAATGGAGAAATAGTCAGCATTTGGAAAACAGGCCCATTCAAGCCACATCACTGCACACCCAATTTCCCTGAAAGTTTTGGGTTTTTAAAAAAATAAATCATGTAACCAATCCCAAAGCAGTATGCTAAGAGGAACAACAAAACCTTGGTTCAATATAAAGTAAACAATGTCTACCTACCATGTTTATTTTTCTTGGAAGTGGCACTGGGGTCTCTGGCAATGCATGGGCTACATCATTTGAGTCTTCAGAGGCTTGTTTTTGGACGGTCTCTCTAGACTGTACTTTTGGAGAAAGATCCAAGGAATGAGATTTTTGACTGGCCTCTGAAGGCTGAGGCTTTGGTGATATTTCACCTGGAGTTTTAGCCAAAGCATCCCCTAGTTGAGGCTTTGGAGGAAGGTCCTTCATTTGTGGTTTTGGAGGTAAGTCTGCAAGTTGTGGTTTTGGTGGCAGGTCTCCTAATTGAGGTTTGGGGGGTAGTTCTCCTGGTTTGGGGGGTAAATCTCCAATTTGAGGTTTCTGGGGTAGTTCCAGAGCCTGAGGCTTAGGTGGTAAATCTCCAGATTGTGGCTTCTGTGGTAGATCAATGGAAAGTGAAGCTGACTTCTGAAAGATTTCTGAATGTTGACTGGATTTATCTATTGAAGGAAGATGGATTGTTTCTATTTTTCTTAGTGCCACTGAAATAGAAAACACAATGAGAAGAGTTTCAGAGCAATTTTTGTCTTTCTTTAAAATGAACGTTCTACTTAGTCTTCACTCTTATTCTGTGGCTGCCACTTACCCACTGTGATCTGAGCTACGAATGTTACTTGAAAAAAAGGAATGTGCTACTTTACTTGTTTTCCCCATTCTGTTCTAGTTATTACGGTTATATTACTGAAGGGGAATGCAGTTGGCCATCCCCACTCATGCCGCAGAAGACTAAAGTTTTTGTTCATTCTTTGAACTAACACTCAAGCCATGCCAGACATACACATCTTGTCAGGAGTGAAGAGACTGAACTCCATTATAAAATGGCTGAACAACTGCAGAACCATGCTGCATGAACTACCAAGTCATGCCTAATCAGGCCACTAGGGGGCAATGTTGTTCATATACAGTTGTCCCTTAACATTCGCGGATGTGACATTCGCGGTTTTGAGTATTCGCGGGTTTGTCTCATCCTGCGTGCTTGTCTGTGTCTTCCCTTCCCTTTCTAAAAGGAGAGATGACACAGACAAGCAGGGAGTGTAAGGAAAAGCCTCTTGAACCAGCCCTTTGCTGTGCCTTCCCAGCAGAGGGGCGGTTTTAGGGGTTTTTGGAGAGACAACACGAACCTGCCCTCTGCTGTGCCTTTGCCAGCAGAGGGGCAGTTTTAGGGATTTTTGGAGGGACAACACAGACAAGCAGGGAGTGTAAGGAAAAGCCTCTTGAACCAGCCCTCTGCTGTGCCTTCCCAGCCTTCGCCAGCAGAGGGGAAGTTTTAGGGGTTTTCCCTCACCCTCCGTGCTTGTCTGTGTCTTCCCATCCCTTTCTGAAAGGAGAGACGACACCAACAAGCACAGAGTGTAAAGAAAAGCCTCTTGAACCGGCCCTCTCCTGTGCCTTCCCAGCAGAGGGGCGGTTTTAGGGGTTTTGCCACACCCTGCGTGCTTGTCTGTGTCTTCCCCTGTCCCTTTCTAAAAGGAGAGACGACACAGACAAGCACCGAGTGTGAGGAAAAGCCTCTTGAACCGGCCCTCTCCTGTGCCTTTGCCAGCAGAGGGGCAGTTTTAGGGGTTTTCCCTAACCCTCCGTGCTTGTCTGTGTCTTCCCTTCCCTTTCTGAAAGGAGAGACAACACAGGCAAGCAGGGAGTGTAAAGAAAAGCCTCTTGAACCAGCCCTCTCCTGTGCCTTCCCAGCAGAGGGGCGGTTTTAGGGGGTTTGCCTCACCCTGCGTGCTTGTCTGTGTCTTCCCCCTTCCCTTTCTAAAAGGAGAGACGACACAGCACTGAGTGTGAGGAAAAGCCTCTTGAACCGGCCCTCTGCTGGCCCTTTGCTCTCTTTGCAGGGAGAGCGAAAGCCCAAGGAGGGTGATTGTTATTCGCATTTTTTCACATTCATGGCGGTTTGGCGACCCCAACCCCCGCGAAAGTGAAGGGATGACTGTATATATATATATATATATATATATATATGAATGAGAGTTCAGAACAGAGCTCACTTTCTTCTCTTCCTGTGAATGCTGAGGCCTGGTGAAGCAGTTTCTCCTTCAATTGTAAATATTTGTACATATTGCAACTGTTTTGACTTTGAAGATAAAAGTGCCTCCTGTTTATTTGGATGTCAAACACTCTGTGTGTGAGTATTCTTGGGAAAGGGTTGCTACTGAGTCTGCTGAGATAATTTTTGGCTTCTGCTAGGGATTGAGGCCCTATCATCCCGACACATCTCTTCTTTTCCTGACTAACCATACTTAAGGAACCCACCTGGAAACGCTAATAGAAACATTAGTTCCTACCTATATGTTCATTTCCAGCAGTGAAAGGTGACCATCCTGAGATGGGTTGCTCCTCTTTCACACCACAGTAAGAGGAATGGAACAGATCTTTGAGGAGCGCCCTCTGGTAGGAGCAAACCCTAAGAAGGTCAGCTGAATTGTCAGCTAATGCTTCAGAAACTGAAAATTCAATTAGGTAAATCAGCATGCACAAGAAGGTACAAATTTAAGAAAAGGAAAAGGGTTCTTCCCTGCTCATGAACTAGTAGTGCAATGGACCAATACAAAGAGCAACCAAAAGGAAAAAAAAAATCTGCTGGATGGTAAGATGTGTTGGCTCTCTTCTATGTCCTGCAGGCATGCAGTGAGAAACATAGAAAAGGACAGGTTGCTTACCTGTAACCATAGATCTTCGAGTGGTCTTCTGTGAATTCACACAGTTGGGTTACTCCTGCGCCTGTGCAGAGCTTCGGAAACTTCTAGAATCGCTAGGCAGAACATGCTTTGATACATTTTTGGCGGTAACTCCACCCACCCTAACAGTCCCTTATAAGGGCTTCCCGCCTAAAATCCCCTCAGTTCCTTGAATGATGCCGCAATTTGCAGCATCAGGAACATTAAGCATGTTTATATGATGTGATAGGACATAGAGGGGAGGATGGGCGGGTCTGTGTGAATTCACAGAAGACCACTCGAAGATCTATGGTTACAGGTAAGCAACCTGTCCATCTTCTTCGTGGTCTCTGTGAATCACACAGTTGGGTGTAGACTGGCAAGCTTCACTCCTGGAGGTGGGTATGTCCTACACCAAGTACACCATATGTGCATACACTTGAAGTTGAAACATTAACCACATGTCTAATAAAGGTATCAAAGCATTCATACGAACAGTGATATCTAAAACAACAGTGACTTGGCACATGTACACTCATTCACTGAATAGAAGATAACAGTACAGCCTTTCCAAAGGCTGCCTCGCTTCTAGAGTGAGAGTCCAGTCTGTAGTGAGAAAGAAAAGTCAGAGGCGATGACCAGGTTGCCGCTCTGCAAATGTCCTCTAGAGGCACTCCAGAGAGGAACGCTGTCGAAGTGGAGACAGCCCTTGTTGAGTGCCCTCGAATCCGTGATGGCAGAGGTTTCTTCGCCAGTTCGTAGCAGAGAGCAATGGTCGATGTCACCCACTTCGACAGTCTCTGTGAAGAAATGGGCTCACCCAACTTCGAGGCAGCATAAGATAAAAACAGTCTGGGTGACTTTCTGTGTGGCACAGTCCTTTGAATGTAGAAGGGGAGGGCCCTCCTAACATCCATGAGATGGAGGGTGCGCTCAAAGTCGTCCTTCGGGTCCTGCATCAAAGCAGGGAGAGTGATGGACTGGTTGAGATGGAAGCTGGATATTACCTTCGGAAGGAAGGAGATGTCGGGACGGAGGACCACCTTGTGTTTGTGGAAGGCCGTGTAGGGAGGATCGGACCTCAGGGCACAGAGCTCACCGGCCCGACGTGCTGAAGTGATTGCCACAAGGAACGCAGTCTTCCAGGATAGCAGTCGGAGGTCCGTGGAAGCCGTGGGTTCGAAGGGGGAAGGGAGACCTTTTTCCTGGAATTCGACGGAGATGGCAGCCAAGTAGCATCGAATGGAGGAGAGCGAAAGGCCCGTCGAGGATAGATGAAGGAGAAACTCCAAAACTGTAGAGATGGAGAACTTGTCAGGGATCGGATGCTGAGAAGCCAGAAACGTCTCATACCTTCTCCACTTGTAGTGATAAGATTTTCGAGTGGAAGGTCTGCGTGCGGCTTCAATGACTGCCAGCACGTCAGGATGGATAGGCGTGAGGTGTCTTAATGCAGACGTCGAACCCGAGAGTCTCGAGCCCGAAGGGAGAGCTACGGGATCAACCTCCAGGATGTCAGATGGAGGGTGTCCAAGTCGGGATGTCTGACCTTGCCTCCTTGAATAGTCAGTAGATCCGGACGGGATGGAAGGCGGATGAATCGTTGCTCCGACATCCGAAGCAGGGTTGCAAACCACGGTTGTCGAGGCCACCATGGTGCGATGAGAATGGCGTTCGATCTGTCTCGGCGGAGCTTGGTGATCACTCTTGTTAATAGTGGGAATGGGGGGAACAGGTAAAGCAGTGGACCTGACCAGTGGAATAGGAACGCATCCCCCCTCGATCCCGCAGCTCGGTGCCTCGAGCAGAAGTGACGGCACTGAGTGTTCTCTGGAGATGCGAAGAGATCCACCTGCGGAAATCCCCAGATTCGAAACAGGGTCAAGGTGACCGATCTGTGCAGATGCCACTCGTGGATGGATAGACTGGAACGGCTGAGTCCGTCGGCCAGAGTGTTCTCCTCTCCCGGAAGATGTATAGATTGGAGAAGTATCCCTCTCTCGACGCACCATTCCCATATATCCAGCGTGAGCTGTAGGAGTTGAGCAGACCTCGTGCCTCCCTGCTTGTTTAGATAGTACATGACAGATGTGTTGTCTGTCAGTACTAGCACAGTCCTTTCTCTCACTAAGGACTCGAAGGCTTTTAACGCCTTTCGCACAGCTAGGAGCTCGAGGACACTGATGTGCAGGGCCTGCTCCTCGTTGTTCCATGATCCTTGGATCTCGTAGGAGTCGAGGTGCGCTCCCCATCCTAGCATCGAAGCGTCCGTTGTCAGAGAGACGTCCGGTTGAGGGAGGTCGAAGGGCATCCCCGACAATACTTTGTCTGGTACCAGCCACCAGTCTAGGGACCTTTGTACCGCCCTCGGCATCGTGAGCATCTTTCGTGGGGAATTGTGGAGAGGGTCGAACACGTGCAGGAAACAGTGTTGAAGTGGACGAAATCGGAGTCTGGCAAGTCGAGTGACGTAAGTCGTCGCTGCCATGTGTCCCAGAAGCACTTGGATTGAGTGAGCTGTTGCTCTTCGGGATCGGCGGCAGGTATGAATTAGGGATCGCAGGTTGTCGAAGCAGTCCCGTGGTAAGTATGCTGCTGCAGTTGGAGAGTCGAGACGTGCCCCGATGAACTGGATGGACTGCATCGGTTGGAGTTGGGACTTCTCGATGTTGACAACAAGTCCCAGGTAGTCTAAGACATCTAAGGTGAGGCCAATATCGAGTTCGAGCTGACTCCGAGATTGTGCCACGATCAACCAGTCGTCTATGTAAGGGAAAACCTCCACTCCCTGCTGACGAAGAAAGGCTGCCACTACCGCCATACATTTCGTGAAGACACGAGGAGCAGTGGAAAGACCGAACGGGAGAACTCTGAATTGGAACACTTCTGTCCCAATCTGGAACGCGAGAAAACGCCTGTGGGCTCGGTGAATCCCAATGTGGAAATACGCGTCTTTCAAGTCTATGGAGGCAAACCAGTCGTACTGCCTCAGGAGAGGAAGGATCGAAGCCAAGGTGATCATTCTGAACTTTTTCGGTGTTATGTACTCGTTCACCCCACGGAGGTCGAGAATCGGGCATAGACCGCCGTCTTTCTTGGTGACGAGAAAGTACTTCGAGAAGAAGCAGAGGTGATGGAGGTCGGGATCGACAGGTTCAATCGCCCCTTTCTGAAGTAAAGTCTCCACCTCCTCGAGGAGGGGAGGGGGGCATTGGGCGAGCCCTTCCCGTCGGGGGCAAAGTGTTGAACTCTATCCAATAGCCCGTCTCGATGATCTGGAGCACCCAGCGGTCTGAAGTCACAGAAGACCAGGCGTCTTGAAAGTTGGACAGTCGATCCCCGAAGAGAGGCGTCTAAGGAGAAACATAAAAATGATGAACAGAGGGAATGGAGGCTTAGAATTTCTTGCGGCCCTGATCCCGAGACCTTTGCCTAGGCTGTTGCCGGTGCCTGGAACCCAAGCCCTGGCTCCTCACCGAAGAGGCCAGAGAAGTGGAGGGGGTGAAACGGGATCGACGGTAACTCTGGCCAGAGTAACCTCGTCAGAACGGTTGGCCGTAAGAGGGGGCTTGCCAAGAGTACTTCCCCCTAGGACGGTACTGGCTGCTGGATGTAGGCCCCATACCATATTTCCTGGCAGTGGTCCTCATCTTCTGTGTGAATTCGAGCTTGTTGTCAGCCGAACCGTTGAACAAGCCCGATTCATCAAACGGCAAGCCTTCAATGGTGGCGGATGCCTGGGGTGTGAGGCCGGAGGAGCGCAGCCACGCATGACGGCGGAGGGCTATCGAACCCGCGATTGTTTTAGCCACACAATCTGCCATGTGACGAGCCGAATTCATCTGAAGCCCCGCGAGGGATTGTGCTTCAGACTGAATGGCCTCCGCCATCCGGCGCCGCTCTTCTGGGAGGTCCTTAATGAGATAGTTCATCCGTTCCCAGAGGACCTGCTGGTAGACCCCCATGCACGCCGCATAGTTTGCGACACGGAAACAGACCAGCCGCGGTGTACATCTTTTTCCCCACAATATCAAGTTTCCTGCCTTCGGGATCCGGCGGGGAGGACAGAGGCTGACGTTGTTTCCTGTTTTGGGCCACCTCAACAACCACAGAATTTGGCTTGGGATGTGATTACAACCAGTCAACATGGTCTCCCGCAACTCGGTATAACCTGTCGATCTTTTTCGATGTCGATTGGATCGACGATGGGTTCTCCCAGGACTCTTGTGCTAACTTCAGCAAAGAAGGCAGAACTGGGATGACGGCTGAAGGTGGCGCTTTAGACTGGATCCTTTGGAAGATCGGATCCATGGGGTCGGCTGGGCGGTCCTCTACCTTCAGATCCAGGGCATGGGACATCCTGATCATCTGTTCTCCGAAGGCCCGAACATCGTCCGTTGGGGAGGTGGAATCATCATCCATGAGTTCAGACCTCGGAGAAGCAGGTAGGGTCGATAAAGATCCCAGGACTCCTCCGACGAAGAGGATGAAGCAGCCGGTGAAGGGCTCCTGGGCCTCATGGGTGTAGGGGAGCGCGGTTGTGGTGTCGGAGGCGTACGTGGCAAGGGTCGTAGCTGGGGGGTTGAGACCTGGACAGTAGCATCTCTCCGTGAAGCAACATCCAGGGTTACAGGAGACGAAGATCTAGGTCTCGAGTGACTTGAGCGGCCGGTTTCAACGGGTTCTCCCCTTGGGTTCAATACTTGCGATCCTGACAGGGATCCCATGTCCACTTGACAAACAGACCGAGCCAAGTCGTACGCCGTGTAAGAGGGGACGTCATCTCTGATGGAGAGGGAGCGGTCCCGAGGCAACACTTCCGTTCCGACCACTTCCACGTCGACGTCCGAGGAGTGGCCTTCCAGTAATTGGTATCGAGAAACTACCAGAGCCGGTGAAGACTCGACATGCTTAGCAACATCCATCCTTGGGGATAACTCAACCGTAACCACTTCAAGTGGCGGGGTCTGAGGAGGACAGCTCCCAACGTCAGTAGTGGATACCGGTAATGGGCGTAGAAACTTTCCATCGGCATCGTAAAGGAGGTGAGGAGGGACCTCAGGGGCAATATGCTCCATGGGTTTGGACTTTTTAGGCTTGTCCTTTTTTCCCTCAGTATGTTTGGAGAGGTGCTTCTCCTTCCTCTTCTTTTTTGCCGGTTCGGCCGATGCAGTAACATCTGCAGGTGGAGTGGTTGTCTTTGGCAATGCTTGTGTCGAGGTCGAGGGGGTAGGCTCGACAACACGCTCAGGGCCGCCCCGGGTCGAATCCGAAGGTGTATGTCTGCGCTCGGAACGGAGAGCCTCGGGATCAGACGCTGTCGAGCGTCGTTGGGATGGACTCCGGGACCGACGTCGCTTCTGCCCAGGAGCGTCCACGGCCTCTAGACTCAGACGGAGGGGCGGAAGCAGAAGTTGGTGGAGCAGCCGAGCCTGGGACCAGAGCCCTCTCATACAAAAAGGACCACAGGTGTGAGAGCCTATGCTTACGGGCCTGTGGGGTAAACGCTCTGCAGTGGACGCAAGCGTCGATATTGTGGGACTCTCCGAGACATATTAAGCAGCGGGAATGGCCATCAGCACTCGGCAGCTTGGCCTGGCATATCACGCACAGTTTGAATGCTCCTTTCCCAGACATTGAGGCCATCAATCTCACCACACACAGAAATCGAAGTCAAGCCGGTCCAAGGTCAGTAACATGAGTCAGATGTATCATCAAGCCAAAAACTAGAAGCAAAGCCGTATCCAAAGACAAAGTCCGTAGGTCAGAGCCAGAAATCAGAGTTCAAATGCCAAGTCAGAATGGAAAAAGCCAAAATCGTAGTCGAGAAACCGAAAGCAAGTCGTAGCCAGTAGAAAGAGAAAAGTAACCTAGCGCACAGAAGTTCCTTAAGCTGCTAAACGCGGCGGAAAGAAAGGAACTGAGGGGATTTTAGGCAGGAAGCCCTTATAAGGGACCGTTAGGGTGGGCGGAGTTACCGCCAAAAATGTATCAAAGCATGTTCTGCCTAGCGATTCTAGAAGTTTCCGAAGCTCTGCGCAGGCACAGGAGTAACCCAACTGTGTAATTCACAGAGACCACAAAGAAGATCTAGATTTTCCTTGTTTTTTTCTGGGCTGTGGGGCTATGTTTTGGAATAGTTTCTTTCTGACGTTTTGCCTGCATCTGTGGCTGGCATCTTCAGAGAATGGTTGGGTACGTGTATAACCACCTTCCCTCGCAAACAAAGATCCAGAAGACTCACAGCATGTTGAGATGCAGGTCTTAATCCATTTGCTGAGCAAGAAAACTGAAACCTTCCCTATGGACTGTGGCTGAATAGACATGAAGAGAGAATCAGGTAGATAGAATTATTTAGATAAATGCAGACAGTGCATTGCACATTCAAAATGGACCAGATCTCCAGTGGTTTCTTAAGATGAGGACAAAACGACAGCAAAATTACCTCTTGTGCACTGTGAAAAAAAGAATTTATTTTGGAATGAAGGTTGGATTGAGGTGTAGGCCCACTGTGTCCAAAAAAATGATGAACAGCTCGTTACTGGCTGAAAGGGCTCATAGCTATGATAGAATGTGAACAGAAGTTATGGCTATTAAGGATAGTATCCAGGACATTCATTTCACAGAATGACACTGTCAAAGCTTTCAGAACATTATGGACAAGGATGGGTAGTGGTGTATAGCTAGTAGAGACATTAAGGATAGACACCCGAGGAACCTCCTTATGTGCGGATGGAGGAAAGGCTAATGCCTTAGTTGTGAGGAAGAAAGGAGGTTTTTGATGCAATCTATCTTTTTAGTCAAAGCCCTCTGTCAGTTCTTTAATGCAAATTTCTAACAGAAATGAAACAGACACTTTAAGGAAAGTCCAAACCTTTACAGCTGCACCATGTACAGAAGACCTGAAATATTTAATCATAAATTCTGTTGGCTCAAGAATGTCTGGAAGACACAATGTTATTCTCCACCTTGTCAGAGTATCCTTAGTCCTTTGGTGTATGCTGTTTAATCTTCACACATGGAGTTGAACACAATCCAGGTTGGGGTGGCAATATGCCCCTGTATGAGCCAATTTGGAATCATGGTGAAGGTTACTGAATCTTCAGTGAAACTGATAAGCTTGGGAACCAAACTCCCCTGGGTCACAAGGATCATCTCCGCTTGTTCTCTCTTCACCTTTCTAAGAATTCTGGACTGAAACATCAGTAGGGAAAGGCATGCATTAAATTCCTTGTCCAGAGGAAGGTCAGCTTGTCCATCCCTTTGTTGAGGCAGAAGCTAGCAGGCTGCACTGTTGTGTTTTTGGCACACCAAAGTGACATTATGTCACATCCAACTACGATTCTGGCTAATTTTGGGGCTTATATATACATATATATATATATATATATATATATGTATATGTGTGTGTGTGTGTGTGTGTGTAAGTACTCTGGAGGAATGAAGGAAATAATTTGTGACCAGTTTGAGATTGATTGGACCAGTTTTAAAATCACAATTAAAAAAAAAATGTTTTGGGTCTGAGGACTTCAGGGGTCACATGTGGCCTACAGGCTGCACTCTACCCACTCTGGCATATGAATTCAGGCACCACTCTGTTTGACATATGTTGGCCCGGCTGAGCTAGTGAGCTTGTGAGTTCAGACTGCCCTGTAGATGCTCACCTTCTGGAGAGTGATGGGACTCTACCCATGATGCAAGGTTTATTGGTTTTGCTCTCAGCAAGTGGGATCTCAGGATGAGGACACTGTTTGTCTTGATTAAGACCACCTGCTCTGAGGTAGGTGAGGAGCAGAGTGGGCCCCCTAATGTTAGAGACAGTCATCTGTTATCACCTGAATTTTTGCTATTCCCCAGATTTGATGTCCCTTTTGAATGGCTGTGGATACCTATCATTTGAAAGAGTGTAATATCAGTGGTGGCACACTCATTTTGTGATGTACCTTATTGGTAATTCATGATTGGAAATGAAGCAGGAACCACTGCAGAGATCAGGCATAGGAGCATGCCCATGGCACATAGTCTATGATAGCCATGAGAATGTTCTGCAAATAAGCAATGAAAAGGACATATTGAGGACTTCACTGTTGAAATGGTGTCTCTGATGGCCCAGATCTTTTCTGGTGGTAGAGACACCATGTTCAAAATCTTCTCTATGACTGCTCCCAGATGTTGGATCACATGATTTACCTGAAAACCATGGCAAGAGCATGAACAGAGCATCTCCTGAACATCCTGCTATCCCTAATGGAACAACTACAACAAAAAATCCTGGATCACCAAATTGTTCAAATAAATGTAAATGTGTAGGTGGGATTTCCCCCATTGAGTTACCAATGCCACCATGATTTTGGGGAACAAATATAGTGCCAAGAGCAATCCAAAGGGCCTTGCACTGGTCGTGGTTCTTCTGGTAGGCAAAAGGTAGGAATTCTCTGTGAGAGAGGTGTTTCGGGATGTGCAAGTAAGCTCAGACCAGATCAAGAGAAGCCAGTAAGTTCTGGAACTGGAAGGTTTCTAGGATGTCCTTGAGCTTCTATACAAAATTTGTGTCCGTGACAAACCAATTTATCTGTCTCAAATTTAAAATGGCTATCAGCCATTTTTCCTGGGTACAATGAAAACTGTAAGAGCCAACATGGCATAGTGGTTTGAGTGTTGGACTATGACTCTGGAGACCAGGGTTCAAATCCCCGCTTGGCCATGAAAACCCACTAAGTGACCTTGGGCAAGTCACACACTCTCAGCTTCAGAAAACCCCATGATAGATTCACCTTAGGGTCACCATAAGTCAGAAACAACTTGAAGGCACACAACAATAACAGGAATGAAAACTATTGAATAAAAGCACCTGAATTTTTGAGAAAATGGTATTTTCCAATCTATTGTAAGTGTCTTGTGATTTCCAGCAGGAGGCAGTATTTTTCTGGGGTCCTGTACCTCAAGGAGGAAATGAGGAAGTTGAAGTCTGTGAGTAAATCCTTCTCTCACTGTATTCAGTACTCACTGATCTAATGTTGCCTATTTACAAATGTCCACAAACCCTTGTAACCTCCTGTCCATCAGGTCTGCTGTGTTTTTTTTTCCTGAGTTGAGGGAATGGGAGGGTTGCCTGGGCTCTAGGAAGAACACTGCCTAGTCTAGCTTTGCACTCACCCCACTAAGGCATGAAATATCTGGAGTCTCTGGGCCTGAAAGAAGAACTGGAAGTTTGTGTTGTAGCCTGACCTATATGAAAAGGAAGAATTATTATACCTGTCAGGATTTTTCTCCTCCTTTTGATTTGCTGGGACTAATGCATCATTTTTGTTTGGTTTCAACCAGCACAGGTTTCAGGGAATTTCCCCAAAATTTTGTACCCAAAATAGGGCAAAGGTTAGATTTGGGGGGAGGGGAATGTGTCCATGTTCCAATTTTTTAAAACCAAATCTGACACTTGACAGCAAAAGTTGTGGCCTGTAACCTAGTACTAAACTGCATGGTATTGAGATAGGTATCCACTGTGAAAGCAAACTATTTGGTAATCACTTGTTTCCGTTTGACATTGCTGCTTTGGATCTCCTTTATCAAAGGAAAGAGGCACGGACCATGATAGAGACAGCAGAAGAGGCTCAAAACCAAGAATATCTACAAGGAGGATCGGTAGCTTAGACATCACATTATAAGGAGTGTTGTAAAACTTTTTGACACATGCTGAATTAGGCCTGTTGGTGGCAAGCTTGTTCCATTCCTCTGTTACTACAATCATGAAATCCGTGGGGAAAAGAATGTGTAATGAAGATTTACCCATTTTTTTAGGGGGGGGGGAACATTCCCCATTCCCTGTGGAAGATCAGGAACTTGGGGTTGGTCAGGTACAGATGGATAAGTGAGATCCAGGGCCTTAATAGCCTTCTTTAATAGGAGCAGGAAACCTTCTCCCTGCTTTCCTTTTGCTGGCAGGCAAAGACACTTTTATTCAAGCAGGCTTTTAATTCACAGCTATGTGCACAGAGGCTTTTTATTGGGGTGTGTTTTTATTTTTTAACTTTTATATGTTTTATATAATTTTAAATTGTCATTATTTTAATTGTTTTTAACTTTTAATTGTCATATTTTAAATTTTATGTTGTATTTTATGTGTTGTGAACTGCCTTGGGTCCCATTCTGGAAGAAAAGTGGCATACAAATTGAATAAA
Organism: Gambelia wislizenii; assembly: GCA_030847615.1. NCBI lineage: Eukaryota > Metazoa > Chordata > Lepidosauria > Squamata > Crotaphytidae > Gambelia > Gambelia wislizenii. The sequence continues at coordinate 319,108,923 of JAUMIR010000004.1, forward strand.
TAAATAAATAATAAGAGTTGGACAGAGGGAACTCTGCTCATCCTCCTCTGCTGAGAGCAATCCCTCCTCCATCCCAATGGGAGGAAGAGAGAGACTTTGATTGAGATGGCATGGATTTACTCCATTCGTGCTATTTTGCAGGGGGACTTTGGTTTAGAAATAAGGTTTGTATTAGAAATAAGATTTTCTGCTGTGGAAGCTAGACAATCAGCTACAGTGGACTTGGAGAGGCAGAAAAATGACAAGTACATGCCTGCGTTCACTCAGGAGAACAATGAAGTTGCTGGGAGAGGGAGAGGATGACGATTGCTTGAGAGGGTGGTAGAGTCACCCTGGATGCTTACTGAATTGCTCACTGACTGCAATAGTGCCATCTTTATGACATCTTTACTGGGGCTACAGGAGCCCTGACAGAGGCAGTGGTTTCCTGTGTTATTGGAACATGAATCCAGGATGCAAACTCCAGGTGAAGAGCTGGCTGGCCACAACTGACGGGGAGATGGGAACGGGGTGACCAGTTGTTCACAACCATTGTTGTCTAGTGCTCTTCCTTGCCCCTATCCTTGTTACAGGGTGATTGTCAGCATATTCCATTACATCAGCATATTACATACTTTAGAAAGAACTTCCTAACAGTAAGAACTGTTTGACAGTGTGTTCCTGCATGGCAGGAGGTTGGAATGGATGGTCCTTGTGGTCTCTTCCAACTCTATGATTCTGTGAACTTCCAGCAGAAACATATCATTGAATCATGCATTGCCTCGTAGTGTGGTGGAGTCTCCTTCTTTGGGGTTTTTTAAACATATGCTGGATGGCCATTTGTCTGGAGTGCTTTGATTGTGTATTCCTGCAGGGCAGGGGATTGGACTAACTGGTCCTTGTAGTCTCTTCCAACTCTATGATTCTGTGATTCTATGATATGATGAAGCTGCAGAATAGAGGGATTCACCTGCTACCCTTTCTGCAGACTCCCCCATTGCCTCCACGTCTTGCCACAGTGCAGACAACCAGGAGAGGGAGCGAGTCCCTGGACATGACAGGGCTGTCCTCCTCAGCTCGAGAGGAATGGACTATGCTGGAATATTCACTCTCATGTGTACAATAATTCTACTAAATAAAAAGTCTCTCATATGCCCCAAAGTAGAGGAACAGGTGAAAAATAAACAGCAGAAAATAGCTTGTTTTTAGAGTAAAATAGTGTGAAGCAAGGTGAAGCAAGAAGATACAGTCTAGTTGAATGACAGGCAACAAAGATCTTCTCGGGGCTGCTCCCACTAGAGAGCATTCCTTAGAAGTCTGTACCATTCTTGGCTATCAGGGCAAAAGGGCTACTCTTCTTAGGATGTTCTCTCTTTCACTTCTGGGAAAGATGTAGTTTCTTGTTCTTAAAAACCTACAAAGCATCTAAGCATCATCACTTCTTTCCATGATTATAAGTAACAATACTTCCATGTGTATTTCCAAGCACACACACACCAGTGGATAGTGCACAAAGAAAGAGTACACTTGGAAAGATGGGTGCCTGAAATTTAGGGATCCTCTCAGTTAAAAGTATTCTTTTCTAGGCTAGATGGTCCAATTGTGTAAGTCATTTTAAATTAGCTCTGAATACATGCATGCTTAAACACACACTGTAAATATCCCTTACCTTTTTGAGGTAGTTTTGGAAGAACTCTTGGGCCTAGTGCAGTCTTAGCAGTCCCAGCGCTGACAAACAGATACGTAAGAGGTTACAAAACATATAAAGAAAGCTCCGAACACCTTATGAATATTATCAATGGCTTTCTCATAGACTGGAAAACATCATAATAGTGGGGGGTTGTCTTATTCAAACAGAAGAAAAGGTGTATATATTCAACAGTCTGCACATGTATTCGTTCAGAAAATGGGTTAGGACTTAAGAGTACTATATTTTGGTATGTCCAAATAACAGATCACAAGAACAGAAACTGAATAGAACTGAAAATGAAACAAGAGTTAAAACAATGTTTGTTCTTTGCATTCGGAAGGATTTCAGCAGTTAAGTTAAAAACACAATTTAGAAACTGCTTTGTTATTGTTTCTATTAGATTATTTAACAGATGTGGCTAAGAATTCAAGAGGTTACATAATCTATTACAGTTGTCCCTTCATATTCGCTGGGGTTTGGTTCCAGGACCCCTCATGGATACCAAAATCCATGAATACTCAAGTCCCATTATATGCAATGGCATAACAAAATGGTGTCCCTTATATAAGATGGCAAAATTAAGGTTTGCTTTTTGGATTATTATTTTTTAAAGAATATTTTCAAGCCGTGAATACTTAAATCCGTGGATACCAAATCGTGGATATGGAGGGGCAACTGTATAGCAATGGATAGGATGCATGGCTATGATGAATTTAAGAAAGTTATACTGTACAAAGATAAAATTCTTACCCAGACTGTTGAGACATCCCCTCAAACTTGTTTGCAGTCTTTGTGGCTGGGGGACCCAGATCATTACCTAAGAATTAAAAAATGTTAAATATAGATTTTCATTGAAAAGTGAAGTAGTGGCAAATATAAGCCAAAATAATAGGTGGTTTTGTGTTTTTTTCCCTGGGCTGTGAGGTAGTGTTCTAGAAGAGTTTATTCCCAATGTTTCACCTGCATCTGTGCCTGGCATCTCTAGAAGAATAAACTCTTCTAGAATACCGCCTCACTGACCGGAAAAAATCTTTAAAAAAACCCTATGGATGTTGGCCGTGAAAGCCTTTGACTTCACAATATTAGGTGGCTTTTGTGGTAATAAATGTATCTAAATTTTTCAGATATTGACCAGAATCCTCTATTATGGTCTATATACTTTACATATACTTAGCTATGTAACAGAGGTGCGAAGAAACCCAGTTAGCAAATTGTGAAGATGCATAATAGGGCACTGGCAAGAGTGTCCCTACTGATGCCCCCTGGCACTCCATAGCTGGTGTCTCAATGTACATCGATCACTTTGCCAGCCCCTCTACACAATAACATAACAGCAGTCCCTTACTGGATATGGGCATTATGGAACTGCACAATTCTGAATTCCCACAGACATAAGTTACCAACAGGATTCCAGCCATAATGTTTTCTGCCCAGATGGCACTAACAATCTATAATAAGGTCTTCTCATGGAATGTCTATTAGCAAAATTAAGGTTAGGCTTCTACTAGAGAAAGAATATTTAAAAGGAAAGAATAATTCAAACTACAACTGCATAATAGTCTGTGTGCCACTGTTTGTATAGGAAATAATGTTGTTTAATGCTACCTTCATGTGAATGCATGTTTTTATGGCCATGTGCCATGGGAAGTCCAACAAGAGCTAAAGCGTTCTGATCAAAGCCTTGTCTTTTACTATGCCACAAATCAGTCTATATATATATGGAAGCTAGTATTTCTGTAAAGATTAAAAAAGCCCACAAAGATTATCAACCTATGTGAAGACATGGATGACAAGTTTTAATTTTATGCCTTTTGAGCACTGGACAAAGGTTGATTTTATTACCCCGCTAGAAGTGTCATATTTGGAGGATTCTAAGAACACACACTGTTTTTGTGAAAACCTTTAAGTGTAACACCACCTTTCCCTGCAGACTGGGGAATCTGCAGATCTTCAGGAGTGCCATTTACCAGGTTTTCATTATCAGTTGTTAGCAGCAATTTCAACTTCTCCAGAGGGAGGATTCAATCTTAACAGTCAAAGTGAAGGATTCAATACATTTAGGCCTGATTCACATCCACCTAGACCTCAATGGAAAGCTTTTGCGTGTGAACTGGGCCTCAGATAACAAACCATGTTCTTGGTAAGATGCAACTGATGAATCGGGTTGCAATCCAAGTAGGCTTGTTAGTCTTTTAAGGTCTCACAAGACTCTGCTGGATTTTCTAAAACAAATTAAAACACCTTCATGCCTAGAAATATGATAGTGGCAACAGGGTACTGCCAGAATTGTGTCCCATGCTAACTGCTGGGGAAATGAAAGGCAACTTTAAAATATTCTATTTTGGGTGAAATGAGAAGGAATGCAATTGGGAAGAGAGTTGAAAACATAAGATTAAAAAAAGTAAGGCAAAGCTCTAACTTAGGAGCAAAATAACTCTTCCTCTACCACACAAGTTAAAGGAAACTTTTTAGTTTTGATCCTTGCATACCTTTCCAGAGAGTGCTAGAGAATTCTAATCAAAAATAGGTTTTCAATTTAAGATAATCAAGAATTATTTTCAGGAACAACAGAAGCAAGAAGGACTTTGATGATGGCAAGGACAGGCAATAAAATATAGAAATTATCAAAAATGTAACAACAGAAATTGAGGCAAGGACTTCAGTAGTGTCATCCAACATTTAATTTAGGAAAGTAAAGCAGAAAAATCAGCCAGCTGCCAACATTTTAAAATAAATTTTAAAAATTATATTAGAAAATACTACTATGCATTAGCATTTCCTCCAAAGTGCTGCATTATCTCAGGGGAATCTGTCAATTCTGGGACTAAATATGAGCAGTTGATAAGTACAGAGCCAACAGGAGTGAAGTCTGCCTTCCTCTATTCCTGTCACTCCATCATTTTGCTTCCCTAGCCAATAGGCTGCTAGGAGGGGGGTCAGATCCCTGTTGAAAGGATCACTAATAGAGGTCTTCTGAAGTTATATGAATCCAAGGGCTGCAAGTGGCCTGAAGGCTACAAGTTGCCCACACACCTTCGAAGTATAGCACTGATGAAAATCTAGTTTTAGTTTTGTTGAACAGCCATTAAAAATGAAGAGATTTCCCAAACGGATTGCAAGGTAGTTCTTTTGTTTTTTGTTCATTCCCTAAGATTTCCAAGTTTCCATGAAATTATACGTTTTAATGCCCATTCAATTTGGTCATCAGCTCTTATGCTGCTTAATTTGTGAGTGCTCTAAACATGAGCTGCAAAACTAAGGAAACAAACTGTAAGAACATACATTTTTTTAAAAAAAGACAAACTAGCTTAGTGAATTACATACTAAGCACAGGTGTATCCATTTGCCATGCAACAGCTGATTATTTACTCACATGAAAAACAGTGCACAATACAATATTTATGTGTGTTTGTGGAAAAGGTATTTAGAAGAAAAAATGTGTCACTTCTGTTGCCAGCTTTGTCACAGGCTCAAAATCTCCCTTACCATTATTTTATTTTTTGGTTGTATTTTGTCTTTTGAACTATAGCATTTTAATGTAGGAAAATGAATAAATAAATCAGCATCACTTGGAACAAACCAATAACCTCTGTACCTCAGTGAGGAACAGTATTGTTTGCTTATGTTTATAAAAAGCTATTCTGAATGGCCAGAACTGCTAACCATCTTACAGATGTAGGTAATTTTGATCAGTGAACTGATATAAAAATCCCCATTCATATTCAGCTTTTCTTGAATTTGGAACTTCTTCAATTTCTGAAATTATTGCGTACTTATTATGTTTGAAAGATGCCATACAAATCCTTATTCTATTTTTCTAAATGCTGAACACAGTCTTTTAAATCAAATCCAATATATAGAAGATGTTTTCTTCTGGATGCTGTAATATACTGAAAATAGTCTTTATTATGATTGAGTAAAGAATACGAAGATTTTAGACACAAGCCTGTGTCTGTGCCTTTATTCTGATGCCTGAAGGAACAACACTCTGCTGTTTATTTTATGGTGTCTGGACCTGTTTAGGTACCCAGTGTGCACTATAATACCTGACATTCTGAAACCCTGTTGTGTCAGAAGGTGGTTCCAAAGCAATGAGAGACAATGGTACCTCCTTGCTAGCCAGAGATGGTGTGTGAACCATGAGCACAAGAGCACCATGGGTGACTAGAACACAGTGAGCCTGGTTGTCTTGTAACTTCGGTCCCTCATCAGTAATGGGAAAGGAGGGAAGGCATACAGTTTCTTTCCTCACGAGCCATACAGGAAGGCATCTTCCAATAATTTCCTTGTCATATGACCCCTGGAGCAAAACTTTCAAACCAACAATCAGAGGGTGAGGCACAGCTGGTTTTGAGGATGCAGTCAAAGAAGGATGTGAGGTAGATAGTAAGGCCTGTGTAGTAAAGACCCAAGGCAAAAATATCCTACTTGCTTCCTGGAAAGTCTAAAGAAGATATTCTGTGAAGCATAACACTGGCCATAAGAGCCCCACTGCATGGGAGGCTGTGAACTTCATGAGAGGCATCAGATATTGGTGGAAAGTGGTATTGATTCCTAAACAGCCACCCAAGAGAAAGATGACATCATAGAGTGCTCCTTCAGTTTGGATCAATGATAAGAATGGCCATGAAAAGGAGAGCACAAGGGTAAGGGCCTACATCCCAATGGAGAAAAGGAGAAGTGGTGGCCTCTGGAGAGCAGAGATCCCTCTCAACCCTACTATGCAGAGCTGGGAGCTGGTCCTGACAGGAGTGACAATGCAGAGACGAATCCAGAATCTCACCCTATGAGTACACTGCTATGAATTGGACATTATCCAGAAAAACTAATAGTGCACACTGAACGCTTTCTAACATTTCCTCAATTCCATCAAAGGGAACTCTGTGATTTGATGAACATGTAATCTTGTATCCAAGAAAAGCACTGAACGGACCAGTGCAAAGAGCAGCAATGTCAGTAGTCTGATCTCATCTTTCTTATGATGTTGATCTCTATTCTCTTTTTTGTCAAGTGGAGAGAACGCTTTGCACTTCTTCACAACATGTCTTTGAGTAATGGGAACTGAAGGGTGATGCATCTGGCAGTGCTGACAGCAAAGCCAATGTACAACTGATAGGATCTGAGGCTACCAAAGCTGAGACTGAGGTATGTAGGATGAAGCATTCAGGATGGATGTTATTGAAGATAAAGTCCCTAAAGCGAGACTGCTCTTGAACTGATGACTCTGTAGATGCAGCTGAGACAGAAGCAACACCTACCAAAAAAGACTTTTCCATCTCAAAAACTTTCAGATGGTACAGATGGTTCTTCATTGCTTGCTCAGGTAAGAGTTTACAGTGACTACATGTTTTAACAATGCAAATTACCATCAGTTTGGTGAATCTTATTCTTGTAATAATTATATTTTTACAAAATCACTTTAGGAACAGTTAAATCTCATGCTGTGGGTTCAAATGCCCACAAAACTGTAAAAGATGAAATAACAAAAAGAATAACTCTGGACACAACATAAAGGTAACAAAGAAATATGTAATATAAATAACAACAATAAAGGAAAAAAAGAAAAGCAAATTACTTAGTAGTCTCTCTCAGAGAAGAGCTGGTCCAGTGAACTGCTACTGCAGCAGTGGGCAGAAAGGAACTGAGGGAAAGAGTGGAAAGGCATGTGAGTGGGGGTGGAGGGTGGGGCTACCACCAAAAATTGCTTTCCTTATCTCTAAAAGTTTCCGACAGGCTCTGCAAATGAGCAGATCAATCCGTATTTGTGAGTCACAAAGAATGCAAAGAAAAACTAAAAATTCACAACTCTGCATTGAACGATTTGACTTCGTAGTCTTTATAACAATTAGTGAATTCATAGTCACCTGTGTTGTGCTATTAGAATATCAAGTTGACAAGTATTTTCTCAACCATGGTTCACGCTAATGCTAGGGGTAACTAGCATTAGCCAAACTATGATTTCCAGCTTCCATGTATACAGAAGAACCAGGGTTTAGAGCTGCTTATTTGCTTTCAGTTTGCATCTATTCCTTTCTCTAACTGGAGGGCTTCTGGAGGTCAAGCAATGGTTAATTAAAATCTGCCACTTTGGTGATCATACCAAACTACAACACATATCCTAGTTTCTAAACTACTGCTAGCCAATAGTGTGTCAATTCAGACATCATATCAATTCATAGTTAGGCTTCCTTAATCGTGATCTGGTGTGAAGACGAAATGAGCCATTATGAATAGCCTGAACATCAATACCAGAAAGAAAAGTGCTACATATATTTTCCCACATCACTGGAGAGTTATCTTTACTTAGTATTTTAAAACTCACCCCAAGGAATTTGGCCCTTATTCTGGGGTCCATGAGGTAGTGGGCTTGGTGGGTCAGAGAGGGTTCTTTTGTGTCCAGGGGGTGGGGGAGGGGGCCTCTTCTTAGACAGAGTGGCGCTGCCACTAGTGGTTTGAGTGCTTAAAGGAAGGGTTGAAGGAGGGCCAGATGGACCTGTAAAATCAAATAAATATCTTCTTATGTACACAAGGCAAGGTTAAAGCCAAAGTAACGCAAAAGGAAGTCAAAATCACGACACAGTAAAGTTTAGTAAAGGACTAAAAAACAGTGCAAAATTCCAAACACTGGTAAGAGTAACAACAGAAACACTGCAAGCCTTTCTAGCCAATGGAAGTACTTTGAATAAAGCAGTTCACACACACATGGAGTATCAGGAGAAGATATCACAAATGGAAATTCAATTTCATCTTTAGACACAACAAGCTGTGCTTACATTACAATACTCATTATGGAACAGATCCAGACTCAGCTATGTTCAGAGGAAGACCTGAGGTGAGATTCATCAGGCCTGTGGTCTGCATGCAGCCCTTAAAGGCCATTTGCAGCATTGCCTGGGCTCTTTAAAGATCATTTCCCTTGTAACAGGGGGAAAAATATAAGGGGGGGGGAACCCTGTTACTTCTGCTAGCTTCCATAGGTGTCAGTTCTCCTTCTGAGCAAGGTATAGCCCATCATCTTTCTAAAGTTTAAGCACACATTTTTGCAAAGCCAGAAGTGAACTTCTAGCCACTATTTTTCCCCAGCCCCACCCTCCTTTGAGGTGTCACTGCATCCTCTGATGGTCCAAAGGGCAGGAAATTCATTCCTAAACCTTTGGAACTTGTCCACCCCAGTGCAGACTCACTGAAATCAATAAGACTTAAGCATGACTAACTTAAGTTCTATTTATTTCAACTGGTGTCCTTTACGTATGACTAAGTCTGGCTCCAACTCCACATGTTTATGCATTTCAATATTAAAATTATTGTAAATTAGATTTACAAGTTGTAATTCCACATATTTCAAAACTGGAAGCATAGGGTAAGCCCATTGTTAGAATATCAGCTCTAGCCATGAACTCATCAGTTAACATCAGTAATACAAGTTACTGTTATTACCACAAAATAATGTACAGTGAAGTACTCTGAAAATTTCACTTCAAAGCAGTTTTCTTCCAAAAGGAAGGATTAAAATATTTTAAACAAACTAAACAGAAGCATTAAAGAAGTAGTAAAGATAATTATTGTCATTAAAACATATGGATCAAATGTTATGCTCTAATGTAAAAGTTAATTAGCATTGGGTGGGGGAGAATAATTTCTGAATGCTTATTTACAATTTAAATCACCATATGGTTAATCAAAACATTCTCACAGTGAAATGTGAAATAAATAATGTATTAATATTTTTTTAAAATTAAAACAGATCTGAAATACCAAGTGGGTGATAAAAATGATGATTAAAAATTGGTCTTGCTGAAGTTAGAAAATGGCTTTTTATGAGTACAAACATATCTGCTTGTTTTGAGTTAAGAAGAAATATATATTTGGTCAAGGAAAGGACTACATAACAAAACCTATAGGTGGTTCAGTAATTGCCCTGCAAAAATGCAGATTGTGAGTTGTTGAAAGATTTAGCCCTTACAGATAGTTTCAATAAAGTTGAGTTCTTATTCCTTGTTACTTTTATCAGTATGCTGGGATTTTGGAAAATAAAAAATAGTTACGGTAACTTGTTCACTATCAAAGCATCCATTGCAAAATAAAGAAATAAAATAAATCAGAAATCAGAACTGACTTGACACTTCATTTTCACATTTTAGTGACACAAGGTAATAAAGCTGTTTATCATATGTACAATATGTACAAAAATGCCTGTTAGACCACATGTGCCATTTTGATTTGAACTGCATTCTCTAAATTCAAGATACGGGTATTGTTTAGGGCTGGAGAGGAGGAGGGGAGAAGCAGCATCTTAAAATTCTTTAAAATCTATGACTCAGAAGTTACCATGTTTTAGTGATTACACACATTTAGTGACAACATACATGCAACCACATGTGCTCCATCCTCTGCTTTCATGCATGGTTCCTTCCTTCTTTCCCTAAATGCTATGATGTCTAAGTCAGAAGTTGACCCTGCCCCAAGTGAAAGATCCTTCTAAGTGTGCTGTATATCTCACTGGAATACCAGCTGGTGAAGAAAACCAGAGGAAGAACCTCTCAGAAAGGTCTCCCAAACCTTGGGGGAGAATTTTCAGATGACATTGGGGCCTAGGGCACAAAGATGGGGAGAGTCAATGAGAATCAAGTTTCCACAAGTGGACAATTCTCTGGATCCAATCTATAGTTTGCAAATCCATTTCAAATGATTGATTCGGTGCTACCACAGAGTCCATTCATCAGCTCTACTGACACCTAAACCAAACCCAGATTAGGAATTTTGACCAATGCTGCTCTCCATCTCCTTTGTGGTATAAAAATCTCAGCCAGCTTCTAGAAACTAATCCAAGACAACCACAAACAGCCTCATAAGGTTGCACTGGAAGTAAACTGCAGACTGAAAAAAATTAACAATACCACAAGGTATACAATAATGCAATACCAACAAACTAATGGAGATATAGTAATCTACAATAACTTTCTCATGTTCTTTCACCATGTAGACAAAACAAATACAAATGCAATGAAACATGCCTTATCTTTTATCACAAGCACGAGTTTGTCAAAAAACTGCATGGTAAACTAAATAGCTTTACCCCAAATGAGGTGACAGATGCCAGTCATGGGTACCACAGTACATTCGAACTTCAACTAGGGAACAATGAAGTCAACTTGGATGAACATCTCACTATAATTGAAATACCATATAGACTCAAAAATCTATACAACTGCAGGTAAATAAAAATACTATTGTAATAATTCATACAGCATTTCTTACATGCCAAGTAACATGCAGCCCAATTCTACACAAACCTAGCCTGGAATAAGCCCAACTGAGATCAGCTGGGCTCATCCTAAAGCAAACATACATAGGATTTCAGTCTTAGAGTTTTTACCTCTGGAAAAAAAATGATTTTGGCATTAACATTTCAATTATTCTAGCAGACTTAAACAGCAATACACCTGCTTTGTACATGGCAGGTTGAGCTAATGATATTTCCCTAGACTAAGTTAAGTGGATTATTCTCTTAATTTAAAGCCAATATATTTACAATAAACATTCTGAGAATTAATAATCATTATAACCTCAACCTGTCACAAATATGGGTTGAACTTTTTTTTTCATTTCCAGCCTTTAGAATGCAATCATGGAATAAATGAATTGGAAGGGACTGCAAGGTCCATCTAGTCCAATTCCCTGCCATGCAGGAATACATAACAAAGTAATTCATCAGAACAGAAAAACAACCCTGAGCAAAGATGTGTGTTGTAATCCAAATTGCTGAATAAAATAGAATTTATTAGGATGGTAGCATATTCAATGCTGTGCAAAATGCTATTACAGGTTACATAGAGGAAAGGGCAAAGTATTGTAAATTTTAGTTTCTTAAACTGTAAAGATGTTGATTATTTTAACACTTGATACACAGATGCTGAGCAGGTGTGGTGTAGTAGTTTGAGTGCTGGACGAGGTCTGAATCCCCCGCTCAGCCATGGAAACCTACCAGGTGACCTTGGGCAAGTCACACTCTCTCAGCCTCATAAGAAGGCAAAGATAAACGCTCTCTGGACAAATTCTGCCAAGAAAATCCCATGATAGGTTTGCCTTAGGGTTGCCATAAGTCAGAAATGACTTGAAGGCACACAGCAACAACCAACACAAAAACTATTGTATACTGTGATGATTTTAGACCATTTAGTCACAGCAGGACAATATATTTCAGTGTGCATAGTGTTACCATAGTTCTTTATTGGTGGTGTATGCCACATAGTAATACTGTGAAGGTCTGTGAAATTTCAGAGAGTGGAAGGGAGTCAAGATTTATATACAGTAGGACCCCCGTATCTGCTGGGGATTGGTTCTGGGGATACCAAAAACCGTGGATAATAGTGAATGCCATTGAAAATAATGGGATATCCAGTTTAAAATACCACAGAATTGCCTTGGAAGACCTAGAAAATGGCGAGGACACATTTTCTAGGAAGACTCTATGGTAGGTGTGCTGTTTTGTGTACCGTGGATAACTGAATCAGTGGATATGGGGGTCCTACTGTATATTTTTTTAAACCAGTGAATGAGGAGTATTACAGAACCACAGTTTCGATTAATGTTATCATTTACACTAAAAAGTAAAGTAAGCTTTAGTTTCACAATATCTGAAGGCATAATTTTGTAGGTCAGTGGTTCTTAACCTGTGCTTGTGCTCTGCATACCCCCAGGTGGCTGCAACATCCTCACAGGGGTCTGTGAAGGACTGAAGGCTGCTCAACCCACATGACAAGAGCCAAGGCAAAAGCTTGACCTGTGCATTGCTGTTCAATTTGCTCCAGCTACAAATTTGTAGGAAGAAGCAGGAGAAAAGTCTTCCCTCCCCTCCAGTGCTTCTGAAGGAAGGGTTAATGGATGGCGTAATTGTATTAATATTATTAGGTATTATTATTGTTGCTGTTAGGGTTTTTAATCTTGAGTTAAATCTTGGGGGCCCGCAGCAACAAAAAATATTTAACCTTCCACAGCTGCCCCGGTAAATAAAAAGCTAAGAGCCACTGTTATAGGTAAAACTGCCAGCATTAAAATTAAAGAACAACCCTTTGAGAAGGCTGGGGGAGGGTGGTGGGTGGGTGGGCAAGAGGCTTTTCAGCCACCCACCACCCTCCCAAAGCCGCAACAAGGCTGGAAAAGCCCCATTGCTGCTTTGGGAAGGGAGGGGGTGGGTGGGTGAAAAGCGCCTTTGTCCCTAACTCCCCACTCTTCCGGGGCTTGGCTCTCCACCCCAAACGGAGCCAAGCCCCGGGAGAGCGGGGAGTTGGGTGCGCGGTTTGCTCAGGGAGCACTCCGTTTAAATTGGCTCCTCTCCCTTTTGTGTGAGGGAGAGAAGTTGATTTAAATGGGGAGCTTCCTGAGCACACCACGGATAGTTGAAACCACGAAAGTGAAAGCCGCAAATATGGAGGGGCAACTGTAATTGGTTGACCAATCAAACCCAAAGGGTGCTCACCAATGCCTCATTTTCATCCTGGGGAGAAGTTACTAGCAGGGTGCTACAGGGTTCTGTCCTGGGCCCAGTGCTATTTAGTATCTTTTATCAATGACTTGGATGACAGAACAGAGGGCATTCTTATCAAGTTTGCAGATGACAACAAATTAGGAGGGATAGTTAATAGCCCAGAGGACAGAATTCAAAATGACCGTAACAGATTAGAAAGCTGGGCCAAAACTAACAAAATGAATTTCAACAGGAAGAAATATAGGATGCTACACTTGGACAGTAAACATGAAATGCACACATATAGGATGGGTGACACCTGACTTGACAGCAGTACATGTGAAAGAGATCTAGGAGTCTTAGTGGACAACAAGCTGAGCATGAGTTAGCAGTGTGATGCAGCAGCTTAAAAAGCAAACGCGATTGTAGGCTAAATCAATGGGAGTATAGTGTCTAGATCAAGGGAAGTAACAATGCCACTCTGTTCTGCTTTGGTCAGACCATACCTGGAATACTGTGTCCAATTCTGAGCACTACAATTCAAGAAGGACAGGGACAAGCTGGAACGTGTCCAGAGGAGGGTGACCAAAATGGCAAAAGGTCTGGAAACCATACCCTATGAGGAGTGGCTTAGGCAGATGGGCATGTTTAGGCTGGAGAAGACAAGGTGACATGATAGCCATGTTTAAATATTTGAAGTGATGTCATACTGAGGATGAAGCAAGCTTGTTTTTGTTTTCTCCTGCTCCAGAGACCAGGACATGGAGCAATGGACTCAAACTACAGGAAAAGAGATTCCAACTAAACAGTAGGAAGAACTTCCTGACAGTAAGAGCTGTTCAGCAGTGGAATACACTGGCTTGGGAGTGTGGTGGAGTCTCCTTCTTTGGAGGTTTATAAGCAGAGGCTGGATGGCCATCTGTTGGGAATGCTTTGATTGGATATTCCTGCATAGCAGGAGTTTGGACCAGATGGCCCTTATGATCTCTTTGAACTCTACGAGTCTATGAGCACACAGTTGGAGCAGGGGTAGACAAAAGCCCCCAGGGCAACCCAAGGGTCAATATAGATATTTTTTTGCTCCAAAATGCCCTCTAAGAGGTGTGGAATGCCAATTTAGGCCCAGGAGACACCTTTTTGGAAACAGGAAGTGAACAGGAAATGTCTTCTGCTCACTTGCTGTTGTTAAAAAAGTGAAAATACATGGTGAAAATACTTTACATTCTCCCTAGAGGGTGTTTGGGGGCAACTTGAGGGCAATTTTTTAAAATCAATTTTGTGGGGGTAGTGGCAGTGTGAGAGAGGGTTCTCCCTCCAAGGTATCTGTGTAGTGGTGGCCCCCCTAACCTTCCACAGCTGCCAACTCCTGAGGAACCAAGAAAACTATATTAAAGGTTAGTTACAAGTCTCTGAAGATATTAGCAGTTTTCTTCATTTATGTTACAGAATACTGTATTCTCTTCATTGATATTCTACAAAGAGGCTCATTCTTTGGTCTTATTCCCATGCACTGAAATCTCCCATCTTCTGAAGGACCATATATCTCTAAATAAGCATGTCTGTATCTTCAGATCTTCTGGGGAGGCAGCTGTCTCTGTTTCATAATCACCACAGGTACATCTGATGAGAACACAGGAGCAGGCTTTTTTGGTGGTTGCTCTGAGTCTCTGGAATTCTCTTCCTAAAAATGTTAAACTGGTACTCTCCTTTTCTTTCTCCAGGCAGCTGATTTTTTGTTTGTTTTTAGTAACAGGAATTTGAAGGTTGACTCCTCATGCCTTTGCACAACGTGCAGTATTGTTTATTGCTGTTTTCTTTTTAAAGGCTAAGTTTTTAATTGGTTTTAATTTTACTTACAGCTTAATTACATTTTAACTTTTGTATGAGGTCAGTTTATACTGTTGTAAGCTGCCCTGAGTCCCAGACTGGGGAAAAGGACAGGAAATCATCATCATCGTCGTCGTCGTCATAACTACAAAATCAGATTTTCAGAGCTGGGAATTTATGGTCGATGTCTAAAGATTATTACAGAAGTAAAGAAAAATTGTAACAGAGAAAAGTTGGTGGTTTGAACTTCTAAACATCATGAACATTGCAACATGTAATTGTTCAAGAAACTGAAATACAACAGTAAGTTAACAGAAGTGCAAAGTGCCTATTAAGCCAGAAAAGGTTACAACAAATGCTTAGAATACGATTTAACGCCATACCTTTGCCAGCATTTCTAGGAGGAAGTGGAGGGGCATCTGCTGCTGTTGGAGAAGTTGTGGATTCTATGCTTGAAGTGGCAAAAATCTGATTGGGAAAGGCTCCATAGGAAAGTCTCTGCTTGTCCTTTGGAGTGCTAAGACCAGGAAGAGCCATTTTATCTTGGGGAGAAATACTGGAAGAATGACAAAAGCTTTGTGGTCGAGGAGAACGTTCCTTCTTTATTGGACTAGGCTGTGGGAAAATTGAAAATACTTAGTACAATATGTTCTATAAATACAAGTATTTTAATACTATAGCTTCTCACTGTTAAGGAAAATATAAAATAATCCAAATGAAGGATGTGAAAATGTCATGAACAAGCCACAGATATATAAATGATGGTTAGTCAAGAGCTTCTTTGTTGATCTCAATGGCCGTTGCAGCCATTTGCATTATGCATCCCATTATGTGAGCAAATCTGCTTCCAGCAGTGAAATATGGAAAATTCCTGTGCACATGGGAAGGACAAGAAGCTAAAAAACTTCTATCCTTCATGTAACTAAAAATATTTTCTCCTCCCCCTTAAAAAAAAACATAAGTATGGAACTGTAAACACATTTTTTCTCAGCTATGCATCATCTCTCAACATGCATAATGGATCCTGATGCTTGTGTTTTTCTTTGCTTTGCTTTTCTCTTTCTTTCCTTTTTAAATAAATGGGGCAGAAACTTTGTATTGAACTCTTTGAACAGACAGAGCAGAAAGGTGCTCAGCCTTTTCCCCTTGACATTTCTCTGCTCCAAATTAAATCCACACAGGTATATGGTTTGATCCTCAATTTAAAACATGGGCACCATTTCCTCCTTAGGCATAACAATGTATATTAACCAATATACTGTATATCTGTTTTTGTACACAAAATTCTCCCTTAAACCTGTTTGCATGTTTAAAATCTCCACAGCCATCAATGATTTATTTGTGTCCTACAAACTATAATATGAAGTCTTGGCTTTAAACTGGCTTGTAAATCTCTTTGCATTAAGTGTGGCTTATGATTACACCCAAATCTGCTAATCTGGTTTAACTCCAGTTCATTTATTTATTCATGATACAGTATGACACTCCCACCCCCTGCTCCCATATACATGGAACCAATATATGGGGTTTCTTGTATCTGTGTCCAAAAAAACCCCTATGCTCTCTCTCGGCATTTCCAGGTCCTCCAGTGCAATTCTAAGATCAACTTCCAGCCCAAGCATACCACAGAATCATACCAGAGGAACTAGAAATACCTAGAAAAGTGTTCTTACTGGGCACTGCTAGATCCTCCAGTGTGATTCTATGGTACACTTGGGCCAGAAGTCGTTCATTGCAATAGGATTTGCTATTATCTGTGGTACACCCAGGAACGTCCCACGCAGATATGGGAGTTGTACTGTATTTACATACAACCTAATATATAACAAATAATAGCCACCACCACCATCATCCTAGAAAGATGGGGATATGCTGATGCTCACAGCCATCTACCTCAACATATAACATTTTGGTATCCTTGGCCTTATCACCAAGTTTGAAATAAACCCTAATGAAGTATTCAATGTACTTACTTGATTTTGTGGGATCTATTTCAGTTGATACAGACTGAGGACGTGGACAGGATGCTCTATCAGTGATGACACCAACCATATGTCCTTTTGACCAATGCCCATTATGGCTTATTAAAGCTAACGGGGGTGGGGAGTTGACTGGGTGGGTCTAGGAGATGGTTAATTCCCATGTGAGGAAGTGGTGCCAGCTGTTTTTAAAGAGGAAATTGTGCTGTTGCTCCTAACAAAGCCCTCCCTGGATTCAGAGATTTATCACTAATGCCCAGTTAAAAATATTACCCTTTTTGGTTCAAGTACTTTATGAGCCAATTAGAGCTCTAAGATCATCTGGAGAGAGCCTTCTCTATGTCTCACCATTCTCTCAGGCTCGTTTGGTGGGAACGAGGAAGAGGGCCTTCTTGGTGGCTGCTCTTAGACTTTGGAACTTCCTCCCTTGAGGGGCCAGGATGGCTCTGTCTCTGCTCTCCTTTTGCCAACAGGTAAAAACATTCTTGTACCACTAGGCATTTACAATGTGATGGGGGCTGGGCTTGTAAATGCTATGCAATTTGGATTTTAAGGTCTATATATAGTTTTATTGTATTTTAATATTATTAATGTTCTTTACTGATTATTTGTATCTTTAATGCTTTTGTATTTTTTAAATATTTTTATGGTATATAAACTCATTGTTAGCTGCCTTGAGTTCCTATACTGGGAAAAAGGTGGGATACAAATAAATAAATACTTGAGAGGATAGCTGTTGTGCAGCTGGGATATTTATCTTAGTCCTTGGCAACTATGCTGTGGAATGCCACAGGGCACAATTCTGCCCCCAATGAATTTTCTACAATATAAAGCTGATTGGAGTAGTCATTGGAGAGTTTGGAATTGGGTGTCATCAGTATCCAAAATGATACTCAGTTCTTCTTCTCTGTTACATATGAGTTAGGTAGGGCTCTGTACAAAGTGGGTCAGTGCTTGCAGGCAGATGTCCTGTGGGTAGGTGGTTCCAAGAGCTGAATAATGTACCTGCCATGGGTGGGGCTGTACTACTTCTACAGGGACAGGTGCATATTCTGGGGGTGCTCTTGGATTCCTCTTTGCCCCTAGAGGACTCCTATTAGTTATCCAGTTTTTAACAAATTATTTTAGGGGTTTTACTATTTTTACTGTTTCATCATTTTAACCTTGTGAACCCTTTTTAATGTTTTTATTGTGAAATGCTTTGTGATTTTTTAAAATGAAAAACAGTATGTAAATGCTAGAAATATATAATAATAACAAAAACCTTAAGGAGTTCATTAAGTAAGAGTATTTAATAAACACTGAGTCTTTATGGTATCTTTCCAGACCTAACTATCCCCAGCAAAACGTTCCTATCCACCTCTTTCCCCAGTCTGTATTTTGCTTCCTTCCAGGGTAATCTGTGGGTAACTACTGCTACATTACAGACAAGTAACAACTGCCAAGGCAGACTGCTTTGCTGCTGGTTAAATTGCTATTACCAACTTGAGCAACATCTTGTCAGTTGACATCACTAGCAAGGTTACCTTTATCAAGCACGCCTAAACCATGAACAGCACTAATGACTATCTGAGCCAAGCTGGCCCCATAGTTGCCTTCTCAGAAGAAGCTTGCCTTCTCAAGAGAAGTTAGATCAGGAGGGTTTCCATCTGGCATCACAAGGATCAGCTGTCTTGCACACTGCTCCTATTTACAGCACTTCATGGTAGGCTGTGCATCAGCTCTTGAAAGAACAGATGAGAGTAGGACAACTATTATGGAAGATGAACTGAACTCTCAAATGACAATGGCCCAAAGGGATGTAGACTTGGCTTTTATAATGTAACTTTCACAAAGCCTACTTGAGAAGCACGAGAACTACTTTATCCCTTAAAAAGGGTCATTAAACTTGCGATATTTTTTTCAATTTTAGTTCTTTATTATACAGTCATAAACCTGATATCATTAGGTAGAATGAACAAGGATCTAAAGAGCACATGGCAGCCCATATGAAGGAAACACAGCAGGACTAAGTTATCTGAACTGGTTACCCACAGT
This sequence comes from Gambelia wislizenii, assembly GCA_030847615.1. Taxonomy (NCBI): domain Eukaryota; kingdom Metazoa; phylum Chordata; class Lepidosauria; order Squamata; family Crotaphytidae; genus Gambelia; species Gambelia wislizenii. The sequence goes on from JAUMIR010000004.1 coordinate 319,127,902, forward strand.
CATTATCATTGTTCTTCCAACTTGTTGGTTATTTTCCTGACTTTTACAAACATTTTGTGACTCTACTTCTGTACTTCTTTCTTCTGTCCCTTCCCTCATGTAGCACCAACCATCTGTTCCTAAACAAGCATGTCTGGAAACAACTGCACACATGAAGCCTAATGCAGTGTGTGAAGGCAAACTGATTGAAATATCTACCCAACTTGGTAGTTGCATTAGAAGAGGAATAAAATACAGCGTGCCTGACTGCCTGTTGAAATGGGAAGCAGAGATACGCTATCAGGTCAAGGGAACAGCTCTTATTTGAATTCCCTAATTCAAAGATCAGGGTAGGATGATGGGGGGGGGCAGTGAGTGTGCAGTTGTCTACAAAATTCCAACTTGGACTAATTTGGTCCAAGACTCCTATTTACCTTGTCATCCAAGTCATCATCACTTTCATCAATTTCTTCCTGCCGAAGATTCCACTCATATTCTACATGTACATGTGGATTTAGCTTTCCTGTTTTGGCCTGAGAAAGCTGAAAAGACAAAATTTTAAATGTTGATCTTATATTTGTTTCTTTTTTAAAAATAAAATGCTGGTTTTGTTCTTTTCAAAGGCAATCACACCATATCAAAGTTTATATGTCTGTTTTATTATACCCACAAGCTTTACACTTTCAACAATAAACACAAATTCTAAATACTTGAATAAAGCAATATAATATAATCAAAACAAAATAAAACTATGCAAATGATTCCCACTCAAAATACAGTTCTTACTAAGGAAATAATTTCTGAGTTTCACAGAATATTCAAGGTAACACATATGTGTATGAGCGAAGGGCCCTGAAGAATTTTAAAGACACGATGAGAAGCTGAGAGGCCCTGTATTTTGACAGGGGAACTCACATAAAGATTCACATCTAAAACCAGTGTTCTTACATGTCTTTATGCTTATAAAAATGAAAATGCAGAAATCGGTGTTTTTTTGCTAGACATAAATGCTAGCTTGTGTCTTCCATGGAAAAAGCGATTTAGTGAAACTCCACCCATACAACTCAAAAATCTTGTTTTGTGTTGAGGATTTTCAGACTCTTCCTTCCACCCCTACCCTACTCCCATCATCCAAACCCAACGTGTTTTCCCCCACTTACCAAGTCTTCACATTGGACAGCTTTTAGTCTCTTTGCTATGTCCAGAGCTGTCTCTCCAGCTTGGTTTACTATAAAATTTAAATATGAAATATATTAGTCAAATTATGCTGAAAAATACTATAATGTGTATTACTCTGGCAAACTAAAAATTAAAAAAGCAAGATGAAATGGGGAAAAATAATACAATTGGCAAGTACACCAAGAATGATCTGGTAGCTCTGATCAACAAGAACAATTCAAGATTACCAAGTCATCCCAATTCAGATGCAAGGAACCCTCTTTTGGTTAGCCAGCTAATGGAATTAAAGGTTTTCTTGCCATTCTTTTGGAAACAATGTAAAAAACATATTCTAGTTAGTTAGTGGCAAAGATCTCACATTCTTGAAGACTATAATAATAATAATAATAATAATATTTATTTATACCCCGCCCCTCTGTCAAAACAATTGGGGCGGCTTACAACAATTAAAATACAATACAGATAAAATCCCCAAACACCCCCCTACCCCCACCCTCCCCCATAAAAAATATTAAACAATTATAAATTAAAACCAACTGATCTAAAATCACATTTAAAAACAATAAATACAATAAAATACAATAAATGGCCTGTGGACTAAAAGAGGCCAGGATCCCCTGAGAGCAGGATCTAATTAGGAAAGGCCTGCCAAAAGAGATCTGTCTTTAGTGCTTTTTTAAAGCTACTCAGGCTTGTTATCTGATGGATCACATTCGGCAGGTCATTCCACAATTTGGGGGCGATTACCGAAAAGGCCCTCTGGGAGGTTGCAGACAGCCTAGATTTTTGTGGCTGAAGTAAATTCCTCCCAGAGGACCGGAGTGCGCGGGAAGGATTGTATGGGAGGAGGCGGTTCCGGAGATAAGTTGGACCCAAGCCATTTTGGGCTTTAAAGGTAATAACCAACACCTTATACTGGGCCCGGAAACTGATAGACAGCCAGTGGAGAGATTTTAATACTGGAGTTATATGGTCTCTCCGAGATGTTCCCGAGACCACTCTGGCTGCCGTATTTTGTACCAACTGAAGTTTCTGGACCAAGCATGAGGGTAGCCCCATGTAGAGCGCATTGCAGAAATCTAGACGCGAGGTTACCAGCGTGTGCACCACAGTCTTGAGGTCCCTTACTTCCAGTAAATGGTGCAGCTAGTGTATCAGCCAGAGCTGATAACAGGCGCTCCTGACTGTCGCATTCACCTGACTAGTTATCTGAAGCAATGAATCAAGGAGCACCCCCAGACTGCGAACACAGTCCTTAACAGAGAGCGTGACCCCGTCCAGGACTGGAGGTTGCAACCCAACTCCTGGTTTTGGGGCCGCTACCGTGAGCACCTCCGTTTTATCTGGATTTAATCTCAATCTGTTTTTCTTCACCCAGCCCATTATTGCTTTAAGACAATCATTAAGAGGAGAGACACCATCGGAATTCGAGGCCGATGATCGGGACAAGGAGAAATAGATCTGGGTGTCATCAGCGTACTGATAACACCCAGCCCCATAACTCCAAATAATCTCACCCAGTGGCTTCATATAGATGTTAAACAGCATCGGGGACAGGATGGCGCCCTGCGGAACGCCACAAGTAAGCTCCTTTCTGCTGGAGCAGCTGTCCCCGAGCAACACCCTCTGGGACCTGCCTGAGAGGAAGGACCGGAACCACTGGAGCGCAGTGCCTCCGATTCCTAACCCACTCAAGTGATCCAAGAGGATGCTATGATCTATCATATCGAAAGCCGCTGAGATGTCTAAAAGCACCAACAGGGTCACACTACCCCTGTCAATGCTTAGACGCAGGTCGTCGGTCAAGGCAACCATGGCAGTCTCAACTCCAAATCCCATCCTAAAGCCAGTTTGAAATGGGTCTAGATAATCGGTTTCATCCAAGACAGCTTGGAGTTGAAGAGCAACCGCCCTCTCGATCATCTTGCTCAAAAATGGTAATAAAGAAACTGGCCTATAATTTTTCATATCCAGGGGCTCCAGGGAAGGTTTTTTCAGAATAGGCTTAACAGCCACCTCCTTTAGACATGATGGAATATATCCTTCCCTGAAGGACGCATTGATGATGCTCACAAGGAACTTCCACAATGCATCCCCTCCCTGGATGGCCAGCCAAGATGGGCAAGGGTCGAGGGGGCAGGTTGTCTTCCTCACACTACCAAGGAGCTTGTCCACGTCCTCAGTACTCACGGATTGAAACTGATCCAGTAAACTTACATCAATGGAGTTGCTGGACACCTCGTCAATTGTTTCTGTTAAATTACTGGCATCTAAGTCGGCTCTTATCCGAGAGATTTTGTGTGCAAAGAAATTGTTAAATGCGTCACAGCAGGCCGTTGTTGGGTTAAGCAACGGGTTCTGCGCAGGAATAACCTGCGTCATCTCCCTTACCACCCTAAACAGCTCTGCTGGACGGGACTCTGCAGATGCAATACGTGCAGAGGAGAAGGATCTCTGTCTGTGCTGCACGTATTGCCTCTCGATAGGACCAAAGAAAGTTCCTATGACGAGTCCTGTCAGATAAGAGTCGAGTTTTCTGTCAGTTGCGGAAAGCAGAGGGAGCCTGGGGCCTACTGGGTTCCAGAAACACACTCATTCTATTTTAGGAATACTACCATTTAGTAAAACTTCCCATTATTTTATTACATCTCAAATATAATTTCCCAAAGGTATAAATTCTCAGAGAGTACTTTAAGAGTTTAAGCACTCTGAAGAAATATTTTAAAAAATAAACAACAAACCCTCCACAAAAACAGCCTACTAAATATTACCATGAATTTTTATTACCTGAGAAAGTTGGTATGAATAGTATTTCATTTTAACAAATTTTCAAAGGCAATAGCTGGGTGCATTTAAAATGCAATGAAAATGCAGCTCACAATCAGGAGACTACACTAAGGAAGGGATATTATTATTATTATTATTATTATTACTGAGGAAGAGTTTTTCATTACTTCACACCTCTGTCTGGGTTGAATCATCCCTTTCCTAGTCAGCTCTAAATTTTTTTCAATGAACTACAATGACTCTGTTTACAGCTTAGATCCCTTGAAAACTTTCTACAGGGAATATTTACAATATTTCAAAAAGATAAGATTTGCTCACCTATATCTATTGCTGGCTTGCCCTTCAAAAGCAATTTCAAACATTCATGCTTATTATATATACTGCAGTAGTGCAGAACTGTGTTCCCCAATGCTGTCTGTTTATCCAGGTTCCCACTAAAAATCAAAGTGAAAAACAGTATTAGTGTTCCATGACAAATAATCTGTACTGTATTCCCTGTGCAGAAGTATATTTTATTCTACACTGACAACAGCTTACAAAATGGTAAGAAAAGGAAATATTAGTGGTAGGTATCTTTTCTGACCCTTTCAGTTCTGGGAATAGTTTGAGATATGCCTATAATGCTAGCCATTCTGTTTCCCTATCACCGGCACTACTTTCTGTCCTCACAGCGTTCTCTCAGCTGGAATACTATGGAAGAGAATCTTTTTGCATTTCCACTTAGATATGCTTATATTTCAACTCTCCATCAAGAATTCAAGGATAAGGAAGTCACGTCAACTTTTAAAAAAAGGTTAAAAGACTTGTGTGGCAAGATGAGGAACCACATAAGCTCATGCTCAGAAACTGTTGCTCAGCAGCAGTAAGCTGGAGGCTGGAGGCTGATTTGAAGCCAGAGGAAGGAGGAGGTGGTAGCCAAAGTATGTGGGACAATATGTGATGCATGCTGGGAGAAAATAATTAAACCCCGACTACATATATAGATTGGTGGGGTCTGAACTAGTGGTGAGCTAACAGGAAAGAAATAAAACTGTTGCTAACCTGTGGTTCTTCAAGTGGTCATCTGTGAACTCACAGGTAAGTGCAAGTGTCAGTCACAGAGGCCATGAAGAACTTAAAGCTGTGGTAGAAACTTCAATGAAAATATGAAATAAGCATCAAATTACACGTTACATTATATGTACTTTAAAAAAAAATTGTTTGTAACACTGGCACACTTCCTTTTTCATAAAATACAGGTATGACCATTGAGACTACAGCAGAGGAGATGATGGAGAAGGGGAGGATCCAGCACTTTATTCCCTGTGTCATTTTCCAGCCAGAAATCACATCCTTGTTATTTTCCACTAAATATTATGCTTTCTGAAAATAGTAGCTTTTGGAGAAAATATCAACCAGGAGGAAGAAACATTGCCAGAGAAAAACAGTTTAGGGAAGAAAGGATTAACATTTTCTCTGTGTGTCCTGACATCCTGATTGGGCCTCTAAAGAGCTACTTTCTATAAGAAAGAAATCTGTTTCTAGTGTTAAACATTCTTTTAAAAAAAGCTGCTTAACATATACAGTAATGCAGTTTGACCTGTAGGATGTAGAGACAGTGAAAAAGGTGAACTTCATGTTACAAGTCAAGAAAATGGGCACTGTAGAACTAGAAGGAGGTACATAAAGGGGAACTAAAATGATAATGGAGAAAGTCAACAGAATCTTTCTTTACTCCCAAGAAAAACCCTGTCTTCAGAAACTTGCCAGCTGCTGAAAACTTGATTTTTTTTTAAAAAAAACATTGACCATCAGTAAAAGGACAACAGGAAAAGACCAGCCTAGCCTCCTTGAAAAGGAATTCTACAGTCTGGGAGCAGCCACCAAGAAAGCCCTTCTCTCATGCCCCTACCGAATGTGCTTCTATGTGTGGCAGTATCAACGGAAAGCCATCCCCTGAATACCTCAAATACATTCTCCCACACAGTTTTAGTCTGGACAAAAGCCATATACAGCACAGCCAGAATTGAGCCCCCCCCCCCCCACAAACTGACCAGTAGCCAGTGAAGCTAATGTCAATAAGCTAATCATCAGCTCCCTGGAACTTAACTCTTGTCAGCAGGCTGGCTGCAGCATTCTGGACAAGCTGCTGTTTCTGAACACTCTTCAAAAGCAGCCATACTGTACGTAAAGTTACAATATGCTACAATAATAAAAAAAAGGATGTAACTATGTCACATATGACCATGGCCAGATCAAACACCTCCAGAAATGGCCACAGGTGGCATACTAGCTTTAAGTGTGGAAATACACTCCTGGTTACTACAGAGACTTGGGCATCCAGGAACAGGGATGAATTCATGTGTACACTCAAACTGAAACCTAAGTCTTCAGAGGAAGTGTAACACCATCCAGCACAACCTAGATCCTTATTATATGATCTGACTTTTGACTGATAAAAAAACATCTTTGGTTTGTTAGGATTAACCTTCAATTTGTTCACTCTCATCCAGCACATTACTGACCATCAGATATTGCTTTAGAACAAAAAGAACTTGTTTGGATTTAAATGGGAAGTAGAGATAGAGCTGGGTGTCATCAATATACATTCTCCTCTAATTAACACAAAGAATACATTGCCACAAGATGATTCAGCAAGCACTGGCTTCAGTATTTTACAAAGAACATTAGCAACTTCATTAAGGATAGTTCTACCAACTGCTGTTGAAACAAACAATAAGAGATAATGTTTGCCTTCAAACCCAGATGCATCTCTGAAACGGGATTCTGCACCAGACAAATTTGGTTCAACTTATACAAGCTAGTTCTTTAATTCAGAGGGGTTTAAAATGTAAATCCCAAGATATAAGCAAGCAAATAGGCTTTACCTGTTTTGTACAAGGAAGTCAACCAGATGAAGGGAAGTTTGGTCAGCAGTCCGAATTGCTAAATGAAGGGCTGTTTCACCTGGCTCCTTAACATGGACAAAAAAGAAAAGAAAAAGAAAATAAAAGAAAAAAGAAAATATTTCTGCCACCCGACATTTACAGAATTATTCACAGAGCAGATAGTATTAGACAACAGCCTCATGTAGGTAACAAAATGCCTCTGAACAAAAGAAATATACAGCATTATAGCAGCATGTAGAAAAGCTAGCTGTTACCTGACCATTATAATATATAATTATTTAGTTGGATATGTAACATTACAACAGGGAAGGGGCATGTGTGGCCTCCAGATAACTTTGAACAACAGCCCCCATTAACCATCACCACTACTTATGCTTAGCTAGGCCTGATATGAGCATTCGTTCAACATTTGGAGAGCCCCACATTTCTCGCCCCTGAATTATATAGATGTATGGTTTGTTTTCATTAATCATACCTTTCAAATCCTCTGTCTAATGTCTTACCTGTCCAGGTTCCAGCAATGGCTCCATTAGCTCAACCCCTTCTGCATAGACTTGAATTAGTGCAAGTAAATCCCTGGATTTAACAGCCTCAAGTAATTCATTCAGTTTAGCTGCTGCAGAACCGCATGTCTTTCTTGAGAACTTATGATCTACGTATTTAGCAGTAATAAATTCTTTACGAATGGTCCTGAAAGTGGGGAAAATATTTCTAGGTATTATCTTACTCTTTTCAATTCCATTTGGTATATGAGGTTAGAGATTAAATTTTAAAAGTTTAAAAGAATCTAGTTGAAGAACAAACTAGCAATAATGTATTTACAGTAGGACCCCAGTATCCACTGATTCATTATCCACTGATTCAATTATCCATGGGACACAAAACAGCACACGTACTATAGAGTCTTCCTAGAAAAAGTGTCCTCTCTAACCATTTTCTAGGTCCTCCAAGGCAACTCTACAGTATTTTAAACTGAGGTCTCATTATTTTCAATGGTGTTTGCTATTATCCATGATTTTTGGTATCCACAGGGCCCACAGAACCAATCCCCAGAGGATACGGGGGTCCAACTGTACTTATTTTTCACAGTTTCCTTGCTGTTTTACTATGAGGTCTCTATGACAGAAGTACCACCCCAGTCCTCTGTTTAGGTCTCTAAATACAAAAAGTGCCCAATTCCTGTTTACTATAGAAATGCAAATGCCAAGCCACACATGGAAACAGAAAGTATGATATGGATAAGCGAATGAGGTATCAAAACCCCAGAGAGCCAGTTTGTACTTTCCAAACCTCAGAGCTATGAAAAAAATATTGAGATAACTGCATGGGGAGCCTTAGGAAACATTTCCTGATTCAACCAGTGCAGCAGATGTGGTTGATCTACAAGTGCTTCTGTATTGAAAACACCACTCCAGCCTAGACCGCAGCAGATAAGTTACTAAGTGTCCGAAGATCACATAAAAAGTGATCACTTGGAACTACCAAAAGAATGATTACTAAGGGGGGAAGGACTTAAAAATGAGAGGGGATATGGAAATCTTAAGGGCACAAAAGGAACAGAAACAAGCTCAGTGAGTGGCTGGAGACTAGAGAAGGTCAGGTAGCAGTGGTGTTTTTTGAGCGGTGGCAGGTGGGGGGAATTCAAAGCAGAGGAAAATTCTTCTGGGCCTTAAGCAGTGCTATAGCAAAACAAAACAAAACAACAGCTCAGCAGCAAGCAAAATTATTTATATTTTGCTATTATGAGGCACCAGCCAGAAAGACTTTATTTATTTTATTGGGGGGCAGAGGGTTGAGTGAACTGGTAAAAATGTTAACTTGTAGATCTCATTTGCCTGGTATGCAAGCTTTATTTTTTTTCCATTTTCATAAGTCACTCAAAATAATCAACCAATAGTAACAAGATTATAGTTACAATAGGTTTTTCCAGGGCAACTCCTTTAGGGGTATGAAACCAAGTAGTATGCATTCACTTACATTTTCAACTGGTGAGTACCTTTTGAAAAAAAAATTAATTTTGAATTGCTTTGCTAATAGTTAAGAGAACGGAACATTGGACTTACCGTAAAGGTTTCTTCTCAGCAGATTGGGGAGGAAATCCTTAAGGATGGGTTGGCTCCTCCCATGCAACAAGACAGGCAGGGCAATACACCAATAGATAGCAAGATAGGCATAGCACTAGGCAGGAGAGCCATCCCCCCTCCCCAGTGATGACAAAGCGAACTCTAGCGAACACAACCAAATTTTTTTTTAAAAAAATCTTCCAGATAATCAGGTGGGAAAGGATTTCCTCCCCACTCTACTGAGAAGGAATGAACCTTCACGGTAAGTCCAATGTTCCGTTCTACAGCAGAGTGGGAAGTCAATCCTTAAGACTGTGACCTACCCAGGCGGTCCTACTAGGGATGGGGCTTCAACGTTTCAAAACCTGCTGCAACACCCTATGGCCAAAGGCCGCCTCAGCAGAAGCAAACTTATTAATTTTATAATGTTGCAAAAAGGTTGACTCCAAAGACCAAGTCGCCACTTGACAAATCTCCACCAAAGAAGCTGATGTGTACAAAGCCGCTGAAGTAGCACCACTTCTCATAGAGTGTGCCCAAATTCCCTTTGGTACTGGTAAAGAACTATTTACATAAGCCAATTGAATGCACAACTGTAGCCATCGAGATAAGGTGCTAGAAGAAACCTTCCTTCCTTTGTACCTATCAGCAAAGGATACAAACTATCCGATTTTTGGAATGCCTTCATTCTCTCCAAGTAATATTTTAAAGCACGTTTGACATCTAATTTGTGCCAATCCTTTTCCAACTGAGCGGTTGGATGAGGACAAAAGGAAGGCAATAGAATTTCTTGAGCTCTGTGAAATACCGAATTAAACTTAGGAAGAAAGGTAAGATCTAACCTAAGGGAGACATAATCCTTGTGAAAAATACACAATTCCTCCCTGACTGACATAGCTTCTATTTCAGAGACACGCCTAGCTGTGGTAATTGCTACTAGAAAAATCACCTTGAAGAAGAGAAATTTTAAAACCACCAATCTCATGGGTTCAAATGGCTGTTTGACCAGCACATTCAAAACTACATTCAGGTCCCAAGCTGGGAACCTACGAATCACCGGAAGTTTCAATTGAGACACCCCCTTAAGGAAGCTACAGACATGAAGATGAGACCCCAAGGGCACCTTTGTTCCACTTTTAAGAATTGAACCTAAAACCGCTACGTGTCTTTTCAACGTATTAGTTGATAGACCCTTCTGCATACCCGACTGAAGAAAGGCTAGCACTGAACCCACTGAAGCTTTTTGAGGCCTAATGCCCTTACGCTTACTCCATCTACAAAACGCCTTCCATGTCATCTTGTACAATCTAATAGTGGAAGAGCATCTTGCCGCCAAGATGGTCTCCACAACCTCCTCCTCATATCCTTTAGCTAGCAATCTTTGCTGTTCAACCTCCACACTTGGAGTTGTAACCAGCTTGGATCTGGGTGGAGAATCCAGTTTTGATGTAGTAAATCCTCCCACTGAGGAAGAGGCCACAGTTCCCCCACCTGGAGAAGCACTAGATCGGAAAACCAAGGCCTTCTTGGCCACAATGGAGCTACTAAAATGATCTCTGCCTTTTCCATCTTTACCTTCCATAGGACCCGAGACAGGAGAGATATTGATGGAAAGGCGTAGCCTAATACCCTTCGCCACTTGATCATAAGAGCATCGAAGGCCAATACTCCCCGGGTCCAGAACCTGGATGCATATCTTGGAAGTTTGTGATTCTCCCTCAACGCAAAGAGATCCACCCAAGGCTGGCTGAACCATTGGGTAATCATCTGAAAAACCATGGAGTTCAGACCCCACTCTCCCGGGCCCACCCTCTGTCTGCTCAGCCAATCTGCCTGTATATTCAATGACCCTTTCAGATATTCTGCCTTGATTGACAACAGACACAATTCCACCCGTTGAAACAACCAGGCCGTCTCCTCCATCAGAGGAAAGGACTGCATCCCCCCTTGTCTGCTGATGTGGGACTTTGAGGACATGTTGTCCATACGTATCAAAACATGACTCCCCTGCACCAGGTTCTCAAATTGGATCAATGCCAAACAAACTGCACGTAGTTCTAGGCAATTTATACTGCTCTTGGCCTCCTGTTCTGACGAGATCCCTTGGGCCATTCGACCTCTGCAATGTGCCCCCCCATCCACCCAGGCTGGTATCCGTCGTTATCGCTACTCTCCTGGAGTTCCGAATGGAAACCCCTAGAGTGAGGTTCTCCCCCAACCACCATGTCAGAGATTCTTTTACCACTGTTGAAATCTTGACTTGTATTTTCCTTTTGGATGCAATACGGACCTGGAAGCGAAGGAGGAACCACTGCAGAGGCTATAGATGAAATCTCGCCCAAGGCACAGCGTCAATGCATGCCACCATAAGACCCAAAAGTCGCACCAGACTCAATAACAGATCACGTTTTTTGTTCAAAATTGATTGAACCAATTGCTGTAACTTCTCCCTCCTGTCGTTCAGGAGGAAAACCTTGTAGGACTGAGTGTCTATGATACTCCCCAGATATTGTAACCTTTGTATTGTATGCATTTGGCTTTTGTCTTGATTTATCAAAAAACTGAATCGCTCCAAGCAATTGACAGTAGACTGAATGTGTTGCTTGGCCAACTGAAGAGATGGAGCCCTGATGAGAAGGTCGTCCAAGTACGGATGCACTTGACCTCCCCTTCTGCACAGATGGGCCACCAGCTCCACTAACACTTTCGTGAATACCCGTGGTGAAGCCGAAAGACCGAACAGTAGTCCCCTGTACTGATAATGATCCTCCTGAAAAGCAAACTGGAGGAAGCATCGATGAGCTGGATGAATGGGTATGTGAAAGCATCCCTCAAATCCAATGACACCAAGAAATCTCCCTCCTGAATGCCCTCCAGGATAGACCGGAGCGTCTCCATTCGAAACTTCTTCTGTGCTACCCAACGGTTCAATTTTCGCAGGTTGAGAATGGCTCTCCATTCCCTGTTCATTTTTGGCGGCAGGAACAAGTGAGAGTAAACACCTTGAAACCTTTGGTTCGTAGATACTGGTTTGATTCCCTGCAACTGTAAGAGATGTGCTATAGCTTGAATGACCAAGTGTAATTTCTGTTTTACCCTGGTGGTGCAAGATTGGTGGAAGGATGGTGGGGGCCTTTGAAGGAAGTCTATAGTATACCCTTTTGTTACGATTCTGAGTACCCAGGCATCTGTAGAGATACACCCCCAGCAATGGGCAAACTGCAGAAGCTGCACCCATTGGCCTTCTTGACCAGTCAAAGAGACCAATTGATCTTTGTCCCTGGTTTGGAACCTTGGAAGGAAGACCCCTTCTGTGGTGCAGAAGACTGGGAATTGAACTGGCCCTTGTTTGACCCCCATTGTTGTCTGAAAGGACAGAAATTCCTGTTTATATTGTGGTTTAAAGTTGCAAAACTGTTGACTGCTCGCCCTAAACCCTTTTTCTTTTCCTCTCGTTTAGGAAAAGAAGGAAGAGCCTTCCTCTTTTCCTTAGTTTCAACTAGCACCTCATCGAGAGCATCACCAAAAAGTTTGGACCCTTTGAATGGGCAAATTGCCAGATTAGACTTGGCCTTTGTGTCCGCATTCCAGTTTTTTAGCCAAAGTTATCTTCTTGCAGCCATGGACCTAGATGTGAACTGCATAGCATCCAAACTGGCATCTGCCATGAAGGCTGCTGTCTTTGCAATCTTGTTCACCCCTTGTTTTACCTTGGGAATACCACTAGGCAAGGAATCAACAATATCCTTTGCCCAACGAATGGTGGCCCTGGCAAAAAAGGATGTGGCCACTGCTGCCCTAATTGCCAAGGCCGAGGCCTCATGAGCTCTCCTAAGGTATGTGTCGATCCTCTTATCCTCAGGACTCTAAATTGTTGTCACCATCCTGGGGATAGAGAGAGCCTGAAATAAGCCCCACCATGGGAGCATCTACGGGAGGCAGTTTAAGTTTCTCCATTATTTGATTTGGAAGGGTGTAAAACCCCTTAGCCAATGCTAGAAGGTTCCTGGCTGCCCCTGATGTCAACCATTCCCCTTCCAATGTATCAGAGAATATTTCTGGGAACGGTATGACAAACTGCTCTGCCTTAGATATCGCCCTAATTTCAGGCACACATCCCTCCCCTTCCACCATCAATCCCACATTGCTCTGGAGTCCCAGTGCTTTTCTGCCTTTTTAAAGAATTAACTTGAAAAACTGGCTCAAACAGCCTGGGAGATAGTTGTTTTTGGGATGGAGTTTCTTCCTCTGAAGATAACTCCCTCTCCTCCCTTTCTGAGCTTTCTGCCTCAGCCTCCTCTCCTCCTGCATCTTCCCAGTCAGGAGAAGTCTGCCTGACAGACTTTTTAATGGCCTTCCTTGGAGGCTCTGGGGATCGCCGGACCCATTCTGTCCCACTTGCCTTTCCCTGAAGAGGTTCCAGGCAGGGGATGTTTTGCTGCCTTGGTTGTGGCCGGCCCTGATGCCCCGGCCACTGCACTTAGCGACAGCCCACCCTTTATCTTCGGGCATTTCAAGATGGTGTCTGTAGATGTTTTGGCAGGCAACTGAGTGTGTCTCCCCTCCCCCTCCCCTCTCAGTGCAGCCGCCACAGCCTGGCACATGACTAGCACAATCCAGTTAGCCAGCTGTGGTGGCAGTTCCTCTCCGTCGATGACTAGGTGGGGGAAGGGATCGGGAGACTCCCCCTCACTCACAACCTGCCGTTCAGGCACAGACTCTCCCTGGGCAGCGTGGTCTGGCCCGTAACTCGAGCCCACGTCACGCGCCCTCTTCAGAGCCATTACGGCCTCCTGGCTGAGCTTGAATCCTCCTGAGAGGTCCAAGCCGCCGTGATCCTCCGCCTGGCCCGTTAGGACCTCCTCCTCCATCTCCTCTTCAGAGGAGAGTTCGGGGCTTTTTTCTCTCAGCACCGTTCTCTCAAGACATCCTTGTCGAGAGATAGCAGCAGAGCTGAGAGAATAGTAAAGAACAATAGCAGGGGGAAATAAGGAAGGAAAGCAGCAGATAGAAAGGCAGTTCAAAAGAAGAAATCACTGGAGCTCTTTGCCCTGCTCTGTATACCTCGCAAGGCAGGACAGTACTGGGGAGGGGGGATGGCTCTCCTGCCTAGTGCTATGCCTATCTTTCTATCTATTGGTGTACTGCCCTGCCTGTCTTGTTGCGTGGGAGGAGCTAACCCAGCCTTAAGGACTGACTCCCCAGTCTGCTGGAGAAGATATATTCACTGGTCAAAGCATCTTATTTTGTTATCTGCTGATAAGCATTAAGCACATGATGTGGCAATACAGCCATCTGACAGCCTTAAAGAAAATCTGCACCTCTGTTAACAAGCTTCAAACAGAACAAAGTTGTCAGGATTGCACCCACATTTAGCATGTGCAATAGGGCTGGACTTTCCTACCTACACCTCCCCACCCATGCTACAAAAATGTCAAGGGACCAAGCTAAAGGGGGAATAGGAATAAGGAGAAGCATGAAAATTGGATGAAGGCACTTTTCAGACTGCTGTGTAAATCCTAGAGCATCTCTAATTCAAGCAGGACTCAACCAGGGATAAAAGGGAATGAAATGTTACTTTCCCCCCATCTCCAAACAGTTAAGTTTCTTTTACATTATATTACAAATGCTGGATGTGTTTACCCCTCAAATGTCCTCTACTGATCTGAATACTGTGACTTCCAACATGTTGCTTCCACACACACAGACAATCTTAAGTACACAATATTAATGGCACTGGGAAAAAAAGAATTAAATTTTGTGAAAAATAACATCTGAAAAATTGTCTGATGCTGGTATTCATTAATAAATTAATAAATGTATCGGCTTTGCGTTATATTATCTTTTTTTGCTTCACGAACAAACATTATTTCCAGTGTCAATCAATCTTGTCCAAATATAGTAATTTTTGCTACTTACATATCACTTGATGGTGTAGGCTTGGGAGAAGGACTTGGTAAATTCCCCTCCATAATTTCATTAAAACTATTGTTTCCTATGTTCTTGGCCAGCTGTGGAAGATGCAAAAGGTAAAGCAATTAAGAATTTGCTACTAGCCCATGACTTTAAGTACCGTATGTTTCAAAATATTACCTTGTGAACTTTTTCCTTAACAATTCTAATCTATCCTAGCATCACCAGAAATTTCACATTCAAGTAAACTGGTAAAAAAGTTTGGCCAAATCTGCTCAGACCAGCGGCCTCTCTCTCTAAATTGCACCAGCTCTCTAGGACTGCAAATAGAAGTTCTTTCCAATCCTAAGCAAGAAGACAGAGGCTAAGCTTAACCAGAAACTGATAGGGACCTTCTGCATGTAAAGCAAAACTGAGCTACACGGACAGACAGCTCTTCTCTTTATTCTTTTATCATTACTAGTAGGGGCAAAGTGCATTAATCTTAACAACTAGTGAATCTTAGCTATTTTATAATGTTCTTACCAAGAGTTCAGAAGTTCCTAATTTGTCTAGTTCTAAAGACTGTATTCGAGAAATATGAACACCCATTTCTCTATGTATTCCAGAGCACTCTATACAGGTTAAAATGCCCAGGTTAGTTGAAAGCCATGTTGGATCTGAACAAAAAAGAAGAAGAAAACATACATCAGAAATAATTTTACTTTTACTTTTCATTCAAAATAGTGTTTATGGATATTTTATTACAGTAAGATGTTTGATACTCTTATCAAACTCTGAATTTGCTTGTCTAAGAATGTCTTAGAAACAATTTTCTCTGGCAATTTTCATAGTAACTCAAATACATTTAATGTACAGAAAATACCTGGTGATCCACAATCACAGCAAACATCATTTCCAGGTAGCCTTTGTATATCATCAATAATAGCTTTTGTCAGATCTTCTAAACTGTTTTCTCCTGTGCTCTGTTCTCCTTGGAATGCCATATTTAAAGCCTCTTCTTTGCTGTTGGTCAATACTGATATCCATCTAATATAATACAGAAATATTTTAATAATAGATTATTGTTTCAAGACATTAAGCTATAAAAGAAAGAAGTTTGAAGGAATGAAAAAGCAGATGAAGTGTATAAGAAAGGGAGTGGCCAGAATCTTTTTGGGAAAGAACAACTAGTACACAAAAAGAAAATATATGGAGTTAAAAATAAAAGACATATAAAAGAAGAAGAAAATGGATGAAGTGTTGTATTTATTGGAAAATGCGCATTAAATAATTCAAATTTTCTGTACTGGAGCAAATATTTGCTACAGTACTGAAAGCCTAAAACAGGGTAAAAATTCAAATATGCTGGCTTTAAAGAGACAGCCATCAAGAGATAAAATATGTCTTCAAGCAATGCAAACACTTCTTAGAAAGATTTCATAGGGAAAATATAATTGTCATAAGCAAATATAACCTTGAATCTTAGATCAAATTCTACCATCATACGTTCATATCACATTTAAATATACTTATCTACTTCAGAGCGAGCTCAAGCTGGCTGGTAATTAAAAACCAAAATGGCTGAAGTGCCAGGATTCTTTTTTGCTATAAGGGCAAATAATAGAACATTGTCTTTGTAGATTTAATTCCCTTCCTCAGGTTCAGCACAATCAGTTAAACATTAAAGAAAGTAGGCCTTCATAGACCGCAAGTCACAAGTCAGTTTGCTATCGCAAGCCTGAGGACAAGAGTTAAATATAGTGAACATCCTATAATTTTACAAATGCATTCCTCATCCTTTGGACAACTGTGCAGTCACAGAAGTTGACAGTATCAAAGCTGTACAATGCCTGTGTTGTTTGCAGCAGGGCAGACTACTGGGAGAAAAAAGCACCTTTATAATTATAAAGTACAATAAACAAAATCTATCTATCTATCTATCTATCTATCTAATTCTCTTGGGTATGTTGCCATTCCCAGTGTGCTGATTGGCTGCTCAAGAAACTTCCCAACCAATCAAAGTTCTCCGCTGGCTAACCAATCAGCACACTGGGAGTGGAAATGGGTGGAACGCTTCCAGTAGCTGCAGGCACCGAGCACGCCGTGGGGCAGGTCCGTGGCAGTTTACTCGCAAGTAAAGGGTTTCATCCCCCTCCCCCATATGTTCAGCAGAACCCTGCACACACCGCGAAAGCCGGGTTTCTTGCGTCTGCCTCGGGGGCCCATGCTGCAATCCTGGGTGGGTTTACTCAGGAGTAAGGCCCAACTGGGCTTCCTTTCCTGAGGAACTGGCAGAACTTGGTCTCTCCCTCCAGCTTCCAATGAAGCGTGTTGGAGGAGCAGGATAAGATAATGGTGTATGTTATGCTGGGTACAGCTAGTTATGATTTTCTGTGTATATATTATTGTCAGTTCTTCGATATGGGCATTAATGGTTAATAGCTAACAATACATACATTCAAAACAACAACATACTTATAATGAACACTGTATGATTATTATTAACACAATATACTCATAAGTGATGTCATCAATCTCAATTTCATAAAAGTATAGTCATATAGTATGTCCACAACAGCAATTTTTATCAAATTTTGATTTGATAAATAACAGCTCAACACAGTGTAACTGTACGGGTCCAGCTGCACCATCAAAGACATTGCACAAGATGTAAACCAAAAAAGACAGAGTAATACTAAGTCACAATCCTTTGAACACCAAAGGGAGAAAAAAAACTCACTCCGCAGAGTGCAAGGCCAGACTGCAAAACAGGTGTATATGCAGCAAAATATGCAAAGCCGCTTGAGCAATTACTGAATTGTCCTTTATTTCATTATAGACCTAACAGAAGAAGCACACTCTTGAGAACTTCCTACCATCTTCTCCTTGTCCATCTGTAGAGGCCAGGCAAAGGCCTTCTACCAGAATGCATCCTTAATTGTACATTTTAACAGGTAAAAAAAAAAGAAAAAAAAAAAGAGAGAGAGAGCACTAGAAACAGAATGTAAGATAGATTTTAAAAGGAAGTTATCATTTTATTCTTAATAGATACAATAATTCAAACTCTGTAGCCAAAATCTTTCAAAATTACATGGATCTTTTTTCTTTCAAAGAACTTGGATATAATTACATTACTCCCATTAGAACTATGATTTCAATTTATTGGCTTTGGTACATATGGTATCTGAACTTGGGCATTGGTCAACTAAAAGGCTAAATAACTGGAAAAAAATCAATCTACACTGAGCCGGTGTAGTGTAGTGGTTTGTGTGCTGGACTCAAACTCTGGAAGACCAGGTTCAAATCCCCACTGAGCCATAAAAATCCATTGGGTGACCTTGGCCAAGTCACACCCTCTCAGCCTCAGAAGACAATGGCAAACCTCGTCTGAATAAATTTTGCCAAGAAAATTTAATTATAGGTTTGCCTTAGGGTCACAAAAAATCTGAAACAACATAAAGGCACACAACAACAACGACTTCTTTTTCCTACGTTAAAACAGGCACTATCCAATTTCTGACAACTACCAAGAAGACAACAGAGACTACCCTTTGCTCTAAGAAACAGTGTTATGATGTCTGCCAGAATACAAATGCTTTAGCGTGTATTATCTAAAGACCTGGCAATAAATGCACATAGGAAAGGAAATAAGATGTAAGCTACCAACTAAGAAATCCCTCTATGCAAGACAGGGGTGTGAAAATTCTAAAAGTCCACAGTGATAACTATGCCTTTCCATTAAGATTTTATTGGGGAGGGGCTCAGAAACAGGGAAATTAGCTACACTACATTCATTTATACAGGTGAGCTGGCACTCATCAGCCAGGAGAAAAAAAGTGTACCCAAAAAAGAGAATAATTTTATATCTTTATATAGGTGAGAACTATCACCTTAGCAGAAAAGTACATTTTCCAGAGGCTTATGTCATTTTTGAATGGTCACAGATGATGAGTAAGAGACTATGAGAAAGGGGTGTAATAACAGCAAAAAGCTAGGACAGGGGAAATTGGCTTATTACTTTAGAATGTAGAATAAATGAAAAAAGAGCAATAAATGGAAGCGGAACATTGGTACTTACTGTGAAGTACCTTTTCAGCAGTTGTGGAGAGGGAATCCTTAAGACCGGGTTTGGCTCCTCCTCCAGGCAAAGACAGGCAGGGCAGCTAACCAATTAAGACCTAACATATTCACCTTAGGGAGGAGAGCCGGCCCAACCTTCTCCAGTGATGAAGTACCAAGCTCCAGCCCAAATCCAATATTATGTACAAAAATCACAGCAAGGATGGGAAGGATTTCCTCCCCACAACTGCTGAAAAGGAACCTTCACAGTAAGTATCAATGTTCTATTTTCCAGCAGTGTGGGGAGGCAATCCTTAAGACTGAGACCTATCAAAGCAGTCCCTTCCAAAGTGGATATTCCACCACCACAACCTAGGCCGACTCTGGTCTATCAGGGTAGATAGACCACGTAGCAGTCTTACAAATCTCTCCCAAAAATGCCATAGTGGAAAATGCTGTAGATATAGCCATGCTATACATAGAATGACCCTAAATACTCCATGGAACCAGAAGAGAACTATGTACATATGCCAACTCAATACAGCAGCATAACCAACGCACAGTAGTGGAGGAAGACACCCTCTTTCCTTTTGAAGACTCAGCAAAGGAAACAAATAGAGAATCAGACTTCCTAAACTTCCTAGTTCTATCCAAATAAAACTTTAGTGCACTCTGCACACCCAACCTATACCAGTTTTTCTCCTGAATGGCAGAAGGGTTGGGATAAAAAGAAGGAAGGACCAACTCTTGGGCCCTATAGAAAAGGGAATTAACCCTTGGAATAAAAGAAGGGTCTAAACGAAGGATCACCAAGTCCTTATAAAAAATACATACCCCCCCTCCCCCGACAGATAAGGCTTCTAACTCAGAGACTCAATGCACGGTAGTGATTGCCACCAGAAAAAATACCTTGAAAGTAAGGAATTTCAGGTCCCCCTAATGTAAAGGCTCAAACGGATATTTGATTAGGGTTCAAAGGACCTCATTAAAATTCCACAAAGGGAATCAATGAATCGTAGCTGGTTTCAACAGCGCAAACATGTGGATGACATGCTAAAGACTTCTGTTGGACACCTTTCAAAGCAGAGCCCAAGGCACAAACACGCCTTCTAAGCGTTTTAGCGCTAAGACCCTTACTTAGTCCCAAATGCAAAAAGGCTAAGACAGTGCCAACCCAAGATCCTTGTGGGCGCACTCCTTTACTACGAGGCCATCTACAAAATGCACTCCAGGTGCATTTGTACAGGCATATGGTGGAAGGCTGCCTAGCTGCCAAAATAGTCTTAATAAAATCCTCACCATAGCCAGCAGCTACTAATATTTTCTGCTCAACCTCCAGGCATGGAGTTGTAGCCAGTATGGATTTGGATGCATGAGGCCATTTTGTAGAAGGAGATCTGGCCAAAGAGGAAGAGGCCAGCTGTCCTCTATCTGCAATTCTATCAGGTTGGGAAACCAGGGGCATTAAGGTGCGATGAGGATCACACCCAACCTTTCCATCTTGATTTTCATGAACTGATCGCTAAGGCCAAAGCCTCATAGGCCCTACAAAGGAAAATATCTACTCTTTTATCCTCAGGGCTCTTGAGGTTGTCATTGACATCCCATGAAAAAAGAGATCCTGAAACCAGCCCAGCCATAGGGCTATCAATGGGGGAAATTTTTAATTTGTCCTTAACCTCTGAAGGTAAGGTGTACAAGGACTTGGCCACCTCAGGTGGTGCACTGGGTGCAACCATTCCCCTTCCAACCCTCCTTAAACATTTCAGAGAAAAGAATGATATGATGATCTAATTTCCCTTTAGACCTCAACTCAGGAACCCCTTTTTCCTTGTTCCTCAGAGGTCTGAACTGCAGAAGAGAGGCCCAAGGATTTCTCAACCTTGCATACTAGCAGATTAAAGGAGCTGGATTCAAATAATCTAGGTGAGATTAAGTGGTTAAATTGTCCTCCTCCAAGGACAATTCCCCTTACTCTTTGTCAGAGGTTCCCAGAGAGACCTCTGAATCATGCTCTTCCCAGATAGTAACTACAGAGTTGTTGTTGTTGTTGTTGTTGTTGTTCTTCTTCTTCTTCTTCTTCTTCTTCTTCTGTGGTGGCGAAGCATCCCTAGTTTGTGATTCAGAGTCTCCTTGACTAAGGGAGGCTGCAGGCCTGCTGTGTTTGGCCTTTTGTTTAATGCGACCTAGTTGCAGAGGAGACGATTGTGACAATTGCAACGTGACTCCTCTCCCCACAGCCAAGTTTTGGCAGTAAGAATTTGCCACTGCCAGCAGAAGGCCTCCTGGGGTTCCTACCTCGCTGCTGCAACCATGTGCCAAGCGATTAGAGCAATCCAGCCAGCCAACTGTGGCGGGAGCTCGTTCCCATCCAAGATGGGGGGGGGTGTGAGGAGAGGATGCCAGGAAACTCACCCTTGCAGCAGTGGAAATGGCTGCTGCACTATCCAAAATAGTCACCACTTTGGTGTGGTCCTCCCCAGAAATAAGGACCCCATCACGCTTAATCGTCATGTGAGCAACATCCAGAACACTAGGCATGGAACCTCTGGAGAGGTCCAGCTGCTCTCTCTCTCTGTTAGCTGGCCTGATAAGGGCAAGTTGCTCTGCAGATTTGGTCTCCTCCTTGGAAAGTTGGCGCTACGGGGGCTCTGATTGCCAAGGTCAGCCATCCGCCCCAAGGCAGATATCCAGCAGGCTGGAGAAAGAAGCCCTAGGCCTGTGTTCACCAATGAGGCAGGACAGAACTGGGAACATTGGGCTGGCTCTCCTCCCTTAGGTGGATATGTTAGGTATTCATTGGTTAGCTGCCTTGCCTGTCTTTGCCTGGAGGAGGAGCCAAACTTGGTCTTATGGATTGCCTCCACATACTACTGTAAAATGTATGGAAGTCAAACTGAACTTAAAAGAGGCAGCTTGAATTAATGGCCAGGAAATTCATCTAAGTCTGATAGAATAGACTGTTCGGCATCATTTCTCCATTTAGTAAACATCTATGAGTTAAAGAAGTATGAGATCTAACCTCAAAAATATTGTCCTGTATATGTAAAAGATTATTAATTGTCTGATTAGTCACTTAGTAAGTACACATACTTATGCTTCACAGCAACAGTAATAGCTAGCACATTAGTTCATGAACGATACCCATAAATATTTAAAAATTACAGTGCAGGCATTCATTTTCAACTAATAAATCAACCATATTGCAAAACAAATTAAAATCTGAGAGGTACATGTTAATATTTAATGTATTTATAAATAACTGCCTCAAAAGAAAATTGAACAAACACTATTACAGTTATTTGAAGTTCTGGTTACAATGTATAAGTCACGAAAGATATTACAGTCATCCCTTCACATTCGTGGGGTTACAGGAACAAACCCCCCGCAAAAGTGAAAAAATGCGAATAAAGCAGCTTCTGAGGGTTTAAGGAGGAGCCCTTCCTAAACACACACACACACACACACACACAGGGAAGGCACAGGTGGCATCTGAAGTCCTGACAAGCAACTTATCCAGCCTCTGAGCATTTAAGGAGGAAAGGAAAGCACAGCCCCATGCTGTGAGCATGCAAGAAGAGCCCCCCCCCCTTGCCAGCACCTCTCAGTGTCTTAAAAAACTGAATTGCTTCTTTAAAACTCACATTTCGCCACATGCCTCCTCATGGCTGAAAGAAAAGCACAATTGCATGCTTGCCACCCCATCTGTGTCTCAACAAACTGAATTGCTTCTTTAAAACTCACATTTGGAACCTTTGCTACACACATTCACACACAGAGAAGGCACAGGTGGCATCTGAAGTCCCAGCAAGCGACTGACCCAGCCTCTGAGCATTTAAGGAGGAAAGCTCAGAGGCTGGGTTGCTTGCTTGCTGGGACTTCAGATGCCACCCTCGCCTTCCCTATGTGTGAATGTGTGTAGGAAAGATTTAAAATGTGAATTTTAAAGAAGCAATTCAGTTTGTTCAGACACAGAGAGGGGGTGGCAAGCATGCGGCTGTGCTTTTCTTTGGGCCATGAGGAGACATGGGGCAAAACGTGAATTTAAAAGAAACAATTCAGTTTGTTAAGACACAGAGAGGGGAGTGGCAAGGACTTTGCTTGCGTGATTTGCTTTCGGTGTTAGACCCTCAGAGGCTGGGGGGGGGGTTTGCTTGCTGGGACCTTCCCTGTGAGTGTATGTGTGCAGGAAGTTTTTCTCCTTAAATGCTCAGAGGCTGTGTTGGGGGGAGTGGGGAGGAGGAATTTCCACGAATACATAAAACCTCAAAAGTCAAAGCCGTGAATGTAAAGGGACAACTGTATTAGTTTTCATTCATTTACTGCTTTCAGAACTTATTTCAGAGGAAGAAACTGGCAAAACCACCCCTGAGTACTCCTTGCTTATGAAAACCCTATGAAATCAACGGGGTAACCATAAATTGGCAGAAGACTTGAAGGCACACACACACAAAAACCTAGGTCTTAAAAAAAATCCAATTCAGCATCAAAAGTATTAACAATGCTTTTATAGCCACAAACACATTCCCAGTAACTGCAACTGAGCAGTGTTTGTTTACTCTATTGAACTATATTGTAGCACATGGAAAGTAGTACTAGCATGAGATTTCATGGTAATACAATAGCCTCCTTTTTTTCTACATCCTACTTGATGGACCAGATTATGCCTCTCTGTAATAGAACATGCAATTACCTCATAGTGAGCTCATGCCTCACACTAATTTCACATAAGCCTAAAATCAGGGTGCAAAGATATGCAACTCAAACTTCCTGTTTTACAATGTTCACATCATACCCAAAGCTGCTCTCAAAGATCTGTGTGGGCAATGGCTGGGTAGCTGCAGGTGAATATAAATGGTGGTATTCTCCCCTCTTTTTATGATTAGAAGAAAACTTTCAGGCCCAGGAAACTCTACAGCGACAGGTGAAGGGGCGGAACAGCTACACTGGGGATTTCACATAGTAATATTCCATTTATTTGTCCTAATCTGGGAGTGGAGAGTACAAGCAGGAAGAGCAAAATGAAGGATTAACTTAAATCTAAAGCTGTAAATACTTGCACTTGAAGAGCCTACTGCTCATAGCATGACGGAGGGAATTAATAAAAGTAGGCAGCGATTTTCTTCCCAGAACTGAATTGCCAGTGAATCAAATTGTGTCTATAAAACTTTGAAGGGTGCATGACTCATTTCATGTCAGACCAGGAATGAGTATGATTTTTTATCTTATGAGATATACTAAAAATGTTCTCCTCTGAACATTTTAAGCTAAATGATTCATCCTTTATATAATATATGATGGAGTAATGGAAGGAGAATAAGTTTGCACATCTTGGAAACAGAACTCACATTTCTATCAACAGAGTCAACTGTTCAGAATGACAGGAAATATCTCTTTCACAAACTGTACAGCTAGTGCTAAATTTTAAAGTGTAAGTGTAATTAGATGAGCCATGCTGTAGTCTATTCACACTGCCTGCAAATGAGCCCTTAACTACTAGAAGTAAATAGTAATTCAAAGATCTACATTATAAAGGACATGAGAAAAACAACAGGCTGTAAAATTGGAGAACATACTAATGGAAAAGCCCAGAATAAAGAGGAATCAGACAAAGTTACACATCAACACCCACTATTTCTGGAAGCCTTGGTAGATAAACTGCATCTGATAGCCTGTAATTGTACAAGCTAATTACAAGGACAGCCCTGAATATTATTTCAAAAAGTTAAAAAAAAACTTTGGGAAGAATACAGTTTCACAAAATCAGATAATGGAATAGGGTACCTTACTCCATAGGCATCTTAGTCCATGCATGAACTTGCTGGGAGAGTGTTCTTAAACTGAGTATAGCAGCTTTCAGCCCATCATTCATCTGATTTGGCAACAGATGGAAACAATTGCCCCTTGGAAGCCAGGACATTAATCTAACTGTCAGTCCGAACTGGAGTATACTCTCTGAATCAACAGAATCTACCTAAGTGTTGACTCATAATTCTGCAATTGTTTTGTTAGCAACTGAATTCAGGTACAGTGCTTCTTCCAAATTATAATTTTTGCTAACATTTTTCTGGGAGTCATTTTTGTCTTTCATGACCTCATCATATATTTGTTTCCTTGACATGTTGCTTCTACATTTTTCCTTACCAGAGAAAGCATGACCTTTTTTGACAAGATTAGAAGAGTAATATGCCATTAGTGCCATTTGTTGTAGTCTTATTTTTTTAAGAGATGGGGTTTTGACTTGACCTAGTGAACTTTTTTGCACTGGGCACTATTTTTATTGCTAATTTTATATATCAATATATATGTCTGTTAAACCCCCACATTTTTCCAGTTTTTCTATTTATATCAATAGTGAAATATCACTCAAAAGGAAGTATACATATAATGCAATACATATGGATAAAGGGGGGGAAAGATTGTTTCTATTCACTATCATTTTAGCAAGGTGGGCAATAACAAAATTTGTTTTGCAAAGAAACACTGGTTCCGTTTCATAAGTTGACAAAACAAAACTTCTGCACCGTCAAGAAATAAAAGCATTCTTACGCTACATAGTCTTGCTCATCTTCTGCCTGAAAGTGGTATGTTCTGTTATCTGGAACAGAAATATGTTAATTTTCAAAAGAATGAACATATATAATTATTATTATTACATCAAATTAATTAAATTTTTAAAGATATAGATGAGAAAGAAGTTATTTATGGTAAATGAGGACACAGGATAGTCAGAATTTCAAAAAATCAACTTCAGTGAGAAACATTTTGATCACAATGTTCCAAACAATATTACAAGTTTTATTCATAGAATAAACAATCCACGACAACCCAATCCAAATGATGTTATGACACATGTGCTAATTAACTTTAAACATAACGTACGTGATATCAGGTCAAAAGACTTCTTATCTTCAGCATTTGGTTTCACCTGGCAGGTTAATAAATTCAATTTAGCAGGTTGCCTGTTTGACTGAAAAAGAAAAAGAAAAACATATAGCCTTCTTGATTCAGAGCTAATATAACACAGATGTCCATTTTCTTTCCTTGCTGAATTTTATGTTCCCTTGGCCCCTAAACAATTTATCTGCATACTGAAGTATAGACTTATTATGGAACAAGACAAATGCAACTTCATCATAAATAAACTGAGTAATAACTGTAGAAATGTCTGAAGAATGAATTATTTCAAAAGCAAGTTTATCAGAAGAAAGTGTACTTTTGATTCAAAGCTGCAAGCAAACTTGTGCTACGATTTGCATTTTTGTTTTGTTTTATGAGTTCCCCTCCAAACTATTGCCTCCCAAACAGCTTCTTTGGGGGTGGAGCCATAGGGATTCAGTTGAACATGTTGGCTTGTAACTTGGGACTTAGATACATCTAGCAAGGTGGTTAAAAAACAAACAAACAAAAAACCTTGCATGGCAAGGAAATCAATTTCTATAATTGCTCATGACTCCAATGCAGGCTGGTTCTTGAATAGTGCATCTTAGTATCAAAATTACTGCCACTGTTAATATAATATACTGATGAAGAACTTTACCAGATATACATTTATCTGTTTGTGGTTTGGGGGCAAGTTGAACACAAGAGGGCAATGTCTACTAAAGACTGTAAAATTAAGAGGAAACATTAATGTCTACAATTCTGGGAATAACTCCCCTAACCTGATCTCCGTTTTCCCCCTTGTAGCAACTTTGGCACCCTTTTTCCTGTCTTACTCCATGATCCCTAACTCTGTCAAGAATTCTATAATCTCTGTCCCAAATACACCAAAAAAAATGTGTATTACGACCTAATGCTGTGCTGCTGCTCTTAGATGGGAGGCCTTCTAGAACTTCTGAATTTCTATTACATAATGTAAGAAGTATGATCATTGACATTAACCTTTTCAAAAGATGGTCTTTAAATGGAATTATCTCCTCAGACTGCGTAGGTATATATTAAGTATATTAAATATTAAAGGAAAAATATTATGAGTGGAACCCAGATAGTGTTTTTCATACACACAGAAATCACGTTTTCATGCCCCTCAAAAGTTTCCAGTTGCACAAAAAAAGTGTTGTCAGAAATAGACATTTTTATGCAAAAGCCAACCAATTTGCAAAAAAGTCCCACATGTGTTTCTGCAAGTAATTTTTTAAACGGAAAGGGTAGGGGTTTTGTTGTGTTGTATAAACCCCACAATTTTCATGGAAAAAAAAAACATTTTGGAAGAAAAGAACCATTTGTCTTACCTGCGAGATGGTCCCTTCCAGTGGAAGAGGGAACAAACATCCTGTAGTGGGTTGTTCCCCCAAGCTCTGATAGGCAGGAACACATCAGCCTTTTGCGAGTGTCCGCTAGGGGGAGCAACCCTCCACTCTAAGTCCAGCTGTGTTACAGCTCGATGCTAAGGAACAAATTATTATTTTTATTATATATTTCTTTTTTGCAGGTGAACACTAGAAAGAGGAAAAAACACCATACCAGAACAATTTGAAGAACAGAAAAGAAGGCGTATGAGGAAAGAACTCAAACAGGTAAGGAAAGGTAGGCTACCTACACTGTACCCTTAACCATAACAACTATTTACATCTGTATAAATGAGTACCAGCTGTAATCTAGGGTGGAGTGGATGTTTGTCCCCTCTTCCACTGGAAAGGACCATCTCACAGGTAAGACAAACAGTTCCTTTCCCAGTGGAGAGGGAAGGAAAATCCTGTAGCAGGATATACCAAAGCTATCCTAGTCAGGTGGGATGGCTGATGCTCAGGTCCTCTAAGCTCAGCCACTTACTGTAGCATCCACGTCCCCAAGGCTCCCACTGAGGCAAGGTCCAATTTGTAGCACCTGACAAAGGTAGATGGAGATTTCCAAGTAGCCGCCCGGCAGATCTCTGCCAACGGTGCACTAGTTGCCAATGTAGCTGAGGCTGCTGCATTTCTCATGGAATGTGCCAGAACAGGTCCTAGTAGGGGTACTCCCACCAACCTGGTAGCAGGCATAGATGCATCCCCTTATCCATCTGTTCTGGATGTAGAGACCTTCCTCTCTAGGGAGTGCTGGCTGAAGGAAATGAAAAGGGAGTCCATTCGCCAGACACAGCTGGTTCTCTTCAAGTAAACCTTGATGGTTTGATGTACATCCAGCATGTGCCAGACCTTTGCCAGAGGATTGGAAGGCTTGGGGCAGAATGAAGGCAGGATAACATCCTGGTTCCTGTGAAAGGGATAAAGGTAGGGTCAAGTCGCACAAGGATCAAATCCAGTCTTATTATGCAGCACTCCTTTTGCGCTTATAGTGCCTCCAGCTCAGAAACCCTGAATGCTGAAGTAATTGTGGTTAGCAAGAGAGTCTTTCCAGGTCAAGTGTATCAATGAGATTTCTTGATAGGCTGAAATGAAGAATCCTCCATGGAAATCTGTGGACTGTTGGGGGTGCTGAGAGTGACAGACCCTTGATAAATCTATGGGCATGGGGATGGAACAAGATACTGTATTATCTCCCTTCACTGGGGAAGGATACAGATAATAGATGCAACTGCCTCCTAATGCTGTTCAGTCTAAGGCCTCTGTCCACTCTCACTTGCAGGAATTCTGAGACCTTGAGTCAGTCCTTCTTGTAGTTACACCACCTTCTGAATACCCTAAAAATATTCTCATATACCCTATTGGTAGGTCTTCTTGAAGACAGGGTCTCAACTACTTCGCCTGAGTATCCATGGCCTCGCATGAAGCTGGAGCTAATCTGTGTCCAGATGAGACCCCATTCCCTGAAGTAGAAGGTCCAGCCTCACAGGGAGAGGGAGGCAGTCTACTGCCATGCTAGTTATTTTTGACAACCAAGGTCTTCTTGGCAAGGCCAGAGTCATGAGTATCACCTTGACATCTTCTAATCTTATCCTTCTGAGGACCCTGGTCAGCAGAGCTGCCAAAGGGAAGGTATACAGTTGGCCCTAGGGCCAGAGGAAGTCAGCATGTCCAGATCCTCTGCCTCATCCATCTGGTACCTCAAGAAAAACTTGGGCACTTGGCGATTTGCTGAAGACAGAAACAGGTCTACCACAGGGAACAACTCCAGGTGAAACTCCATAGTGATTGGTCAAGGTTGTTTCTGCTGAGCCAGTCCACCCTGGAATTAAGAACATCATGGAGATGTGTATATGCCCACTCCAGGAGTAGCTTCACTTTCTCAACAAGGGCTCTGGATCTGGTCCCCCATTTGTGGTTGATGTGGGCCTTGGCTGTAACACTGTCCATCCTGATCAGGACCGCTTTGCCTCTCGCTAACTGCTTGAAGGCTAGAACAGCCAGTATGATGGCCTGAAGTTCCAACCAGTTTATACTGTGTCTGACTTTCTCTTCCCTCTAGGTTGCCTGAGCCAGATGCAGACTGCAATGGGCTCCCCAGCCCCGCAGACTGGAGTCAGTCATGACTTGAACCTTCAACAACTCCCAGAAGCATCTTCCCTTGTAGACTTCCTGAGAGATCCACCAGGTCGGGGAATGAAGCACATTCAAAGGCACCCAGATTTTGAGGGGAGTCTTGGTGGCTATGGGTGACTGGTGAGGTAGAAGAATCTACTGCAGTGGCGTGACATGGAACTTCGCCCATGGCAGACACTCTGTGGAGTGATTACGAGGCTTTCCAAGTGGACCTGCCTGGACAGCTTGACTCACACAATGGCTTTCTTGTGACTCTGGATTCTCTCTGGTGGGAGACTCACAATCCCCAATTTTGGGTCAATTACTACTCCCAGGTGCTGAATCTGCTGAGAGGGGATGAGGTGGCTTTTCCCATGATTTACTAGAAAACCATAGGGATCTAGTGACTTCAGCACCCTTTGCACACCCTACAGCTCTTGCGGGAGCAATGTCAAGCACACCAGCAAGTCATCCGAAGATGAGTAGAATGGATGTGGTCTTTTTTCCAACCAGCTACGAGGGCCACTATGACTTTGATAAAGACCCCAGGTGTTGAAGTCAGACCAAAAGGAAGGACTTTGTATTGCAAGTGACGTCTGGCATAAATGAAATGAAGGAACTCACGGTGCGCCAGGTGGACCAGGATATGCAACCAAGTAGTTAATTGATTAGATGGCTTGGAGGATACTCTTCAAGATCTCCATCCTGAAGTGCCTCTTCTTGGTAAACTGGTTTACCCTTCTGAGGGTCAGGATCATTTCCAAGGTCCATTCTTCTTAGGAACCAGAAAAATAATTGAATAAATCATCTGAATCTGTACAAATGAGTTACTTCTTCTATTACCCCTATCTGAGTCAGATGGTTTATAGTCTCCAGTAGAAGGTGGTGCTTGAGGGCTTCCTTGGGCATCAGAGATACTATAAAGGCATCTGAAGGTAATCTGGGTGAATTTGATGTTGTAGCCCTGGATGAGGGTGCTTAGCATCCATTGATCTGATGTTGTAAGCTCCCACATGTTCACAAACTCCAGGCTTGTTAGTTCTTATGCTGTTCCTTTTTAGAGGGACCTGTCTGTGCCTCTCCTGAGTTCTGGAAGTGCTGCTGTCTGGGCTGGAGCCTCTGCTCCCCACATTGTTGCATGTAGCTGGCATGATGCGTACTGCCTGAGTCCTGGCTGTCCAGGAGGTGGGTAGTGCAGGTGGAGCATGAAGATAAAGAGAGGGATGGACTGACTGCCCAATCCCCAACCACACCCCCCACACCAGAATTGCCCGATGCTCTGGCAACATTGGGATGTGTGCTCCTGGGTGTTCCTCCCTGCTGGGTGGGGATGTGGCGGTGACAAAGCAAGCTGTGGCCTCCCAAGACACAAGTTCCCTTAACTGCAGGGAGGAAGTTCTGTGCTCATTCACCTGCTGCACTCATGTCCTTCACTACTTATGCCACTGCCTCCATCCCTGCCTCTAACCATGGCCCATTTCAGGCTTGGTATTTCTGCTATACCTGGGCTGTAGAACATCAGCTCTACAGGGTTTCCATCAGCTCAACAGGCTCACACCCCACATCTCCTCCTCCTTCCAAAAAACCCCTATTGCTTGGTAGGGCTAGGTCTGGGGGGTTTCTGTAGACTTCTGCAGAGTGGCCAGGGTTCTTCTCACCTGACTGTGATGGTTGCTGCATTTCCCTGCGCACGAGGTCACTCCGAAATGGAGGCAGGGGGAAGGAAACAGGGGTGAAGGGTGAGGGAAAGGCTTTGAAAAATAGAAGGGAACAAACACTGAAAGAACAATAGAGGTAGTAATAGACAGAAATTTAAGCTTTACAAAAAAGGAAAAAAGATGGGAGAGAGATAGAAAGAGAAAAGGCACAGAAAATAGTGACCAGAGCAGAGAGTGACCCTCAGAGAGAAGACAGACAATAAAACTGGCCTTAGAGGGGAGGGTTGCTCCCCCTAGTGGGCACTCTGAACAGTGAAGCTGATGCAGTCCTGCCTAACAGAGATGAGCAGGGGAACAACACACTACAGGATGTTCCTCCCCTCTTCACTAGGAAACAAGTGTGTTTCTGGAAACAGTGTTTTGTATATAAACCATATGGACTTCTTTTGCACAAAAGATTTTTGCAAACTTGTCTCCCAGAATAATTTCCCCAAACACTTGCAAGTATCAGGCAAAAACTGTGCAAACCTCTCATCTCTTTTTTATTCTTCCCAACTGCATTTTCCTAAGTGTCAGGAAACCCATTTTTTGCTTAGTAAATTCACAACTGTGAATATTCTTTCCATCTCTACTGTAAAACAAGCTAAAGAGACTTCAACCAAACTTTCACAAAATGTTTATGGTATAAAGCCCTATTAGCATGTTCTATTTGTAGCAAACTCTGAATTTAAAGTTTTCAGCTATTTTATAATCCATATCTATCACTTTTCACTGAACTGTATCCTTAGTTCATCACTTTAGAGTTCTGCTTCTCTAAGTAAGAACAGATTTCTGTCTGAAGAGCAGTTATCCCCCTTGTGAAAGCCACCAGTGTAAATAGTTATGAACAGGGGAAAACAGTCTCTCTCTGGCTTTTCTTCGCAAACCAAGATTCATATCCCAAGATGTTCTTCTGAATACAGGTGAACAAATCCTCATACAACTCATAGTCCAGCCTAGCTAGTTGAACATGCAACTTGACCCATGTGTCAAGAATGCAAATAAATAGAATTGTACAAGCACAATTTATTCTTTTGGTTACAATCCTTTGCATTTCAGCCAAAATATGTCCCAGTGCTTTCCGCTAAGGTTTGGCAAGGTTATTTCTACAGATGTTTCAATGAATCAATACCAGTGGATATGTCCAAGGAAAATGGAAACAATGGATGTGTACTGTTGGAGATTAGGCATGCCACATTTTCTAAGCTAAGAAGTTACATATAAAATGAGTTGAAAGATTTTTACAAACAGCATTTTTTCTTTCCAATATTTATCTAAGCATATGTCAGTAAACAGAATGTTGCACAGATCCAAATGGCAGACAATCTAGCACGTGTTTACTCAGATCTAAGTTCTACTGACTTCTATAGGGCTTACTCCTAGGCAACTGGGGATAGTTTTGCAGCCTTATTGATGCCATAATATTATGCTGCATAAGACCTTGCCAAAAAGAGGGCATTATGGTAGTGCAGCATGATCTAATTCTTGTAAAATCTATGTTGGCTTCTAGTTGACCCTGTGCATCTTCCATGCAGTTCCAGTTTTAAAAAACAAAACACATAAATAACTAAATTCCAAAACCAGAAAGTCCAACAAAACATGTGAGTGAATCAAGATTTCTTTACATAAAATGATTTAACAAAACTTTTCTTAAGAGGATTATGTAAAAAAAAAAAAGATAAAAGAGAAAGGGAACGTCTGGAACACTGAGAAGCGACAGTATGTGGAGACAGAGGTCATCATGGGTAGGGAGCCATGCAGAGAGCCATTAAATGTTGCCAAGGCCAGGTGTTTCATGCAACTAACTTCAATAGCTCCATTTCAGACTATATACAGTATTTCCTAGGACTTTTAGTTTAAATGGAAGTTGAATACTAACATTCAAACAATTCTGGAAACTAGATTTCTATAGCTTCTAAAACAGGGGTTCTCAAATGGCACCATACATATATACTGTATACCTCCAAGTAATGTATACAAATAATTTAACAGTGGTTGCTGGATATTTAACAGAGGTTACTGAATTTATCATTACTAATAAATCTCAAAAATACACAGTATGGCTGGAATCCTGTATCAGCTTATATTTAACTAAGTACTTAATTAACTTCTCCTGGCCCAACCCACCAACCCCAAACCTGACAGAAACATCATTCAATTTAACAATTTTGACACTATTGCCACAATTGTAACTTGCCTCCCAACCTACTTTACCAGGCATCAGCTGCATGGGGAGAAGGAGGGTCATTCTGCCAATGCTCAGAGCATGGTTGAATGATGTTTCCATCAGGTTCGGGGGGTATGTGGGCAGAGAAGTTACTCAGTTAAGTACTTAGCTGAGTATAAACTGATACAGATTACCAGCCTCCACTTTAGTTTTAATCTTATAAATTGCTACATTGGCCTTGTGCTTTGAAAGTATGACATTGCTGATATAGAAGTATCAATGAAGAGAAACAACTTCTAACATCAAATATGGATTCTGTCATTTGTATTTACTGCAACACATATTTACACTTTTTAGTCTCTTTTTGTTATTTTTGCCATCAAGCCATCTTTGATTTATGAAGACACTTAATAGTCCTCAATAGCTGCTGAACATTTAATTCAAATACATCCAGACTATTAACATAACCTCCACAATTATAGGCATTCCTGCCAAGAGCTACCGTTCTGAAGATACTAAAATGAAATCCACTTTTTTGATATAAACTTGTCTTTGGTAATCCTAGAAGAGTTACCAAAAGGGAAACACTAAGTAATACAGCCGGTTAATGCAAAATACCTCTCCTACAGATAACAGCTGTATCTGTAGGAGGAAGATATATGCAAATAATTCAGCACACAAAACATATGGATACTTTCCAAAATGGCCCCAGAACACATATAGCTCAAGAATAAAATGCAAGCTGGAGAGCAGGATGGCTCAGACTGACATTATTGTATTATAAACACATATACTGTATTTTCTTTGTATCAGCCTACAAAATGTAGGGTTGTTTCTACTGCAAGAGCATAATCAAGAGTGGGCTAGAGTGATTAGCATTCTCAGATCTTAGGGCCTTGTCCTAAGTCTTCAGTCCACAAGAAAAGGAAAATAATCTCAGGGCCTGGGACAGTCATCACCTTATGTCCTATGGAGGATGCAGCCTCCCTTCTCCACTGAAGCTCCCCCTCTCCTGGCCCCACAAAAATCTGCTCTGAAATGATTGAAAACTCTCCAGAGCTGGTTTCCAAGAACCTCAGAGTGAAGAGGCTAAAAATCTCAACACTACTGCTACCATCATTTTGGATTTAACCCTTAGTAGTAGTAGTATTGTTTATTTATATAACACCATCAATGTAAGTGGTGCTTTACAATAAAACAACTAAAAACAGTGGGTCCTGCCAAAGGCGTACAATCTAAAATACATGTGTATATACATACAGTCTGCCCTTAAAGTGCATAGTAGGCAATATTGACATATTTTAAAGGTTTAAAGTACATTCACAAAATAACAAGACAATCTGCTTCATTATCTAGAAGATGTTGCTAAGACCTCTGGCACTGCTGATAAAAGTTACTGACAGTCACTGCATTTAATTATTTTAAAATCTATTCCTTTTGTAAGGTGCTTTTGATATTTTTAGTATAAAACTGGAGTGAAAAGTTATCAGCTGAACTGGACTGCTGTAGTGCTGCAAAGCATACCATCTAAACATAATTATTTACAACTTTCCAAAACTTTTGCATATCCCGGAAGGGAAAATGAGAGACTTATACATTTTTAATTTGAGAGAGCCAAAAAAAGATGCTCTTCATATTTGAATAGCTGTAACCTACTTCCATCTTGAAAATAAAAATTATCTCAAAAATGAGAGGCTATATTATGCAGAAACTAAAATTACAAGCAGGATTCTCTTAGTGGCGTACACAGGAGTAATGCCAAATTATGGCTGTGTATGTCTTTTAGTGATCACGGGGGAAGAAGTAATCCACTATTTCCATTGTGCAATAAGCCTCAGCTTTTGGAACCCACTTCTCTTCTGCCACTCCTGCTCGCCATTTAGTATTCAGGGGAAGGTAAAGAGCAGCCAAACACTCTCCAGCTATGTTCCTACAGCTGGATGCACTATGAAGACGGACTCTGGTACGTCCTGGGGATCCTCCAGACATCCATGAGGACGATGTTTTCTTCATCTGTCTGGCTGTGGGAATACAGCTGGAAACTGACCAAATATTCCTCACCTCCCTCCAGCCATTAAACAGTTGGGGAGGAGGAGCAGCTGCAGAGAAATGGTTTCTGCTCATGGGCAAAAGGAGAGGGAACAGTGTTCTGTCTAGTGGAGCTTTACACTCCACCAGATACAGCTAGGATCTCAGCCATTACATTGTATTTATCTTTCCAACAGTAAGTCTAAACAGAGCAGTGTCAAAGGGTGATTAATCAAGCAGACAATAGTGCTAGTAGGGTGGTTACAGAAGCTGTCAGAACTGGAATCACTTGGAGACTCCATATCATAGGTAAGTTCTATCAGAACTAGGGTACAGTTTAAAATTGAATTCAGTTCCTATTCTTAGGTTGTTCAAATAACTATCCTTACATACTCTGCAGCAGCTCCACTTGCATCAGACAAGAAGATTTATTTCTCTGTCATATAGTTCAGTGCCCAAAACAGGACAACAAAATTCTATGGTACCTTAAAAGACAAACATATTTATAGCCTTTGCAGGCTAGAACCCACTTCATTATATGTATGAAATTGTCGTTCAATTAGGTAGGTAGGTATATTCTAGATCACGAGTGGGCAAACTGTAGTCCACAAGCCACATGCAGCTTACACAGGGCCATTTCTGTAGCCTTCAGGGGGTCAAACACACACACACACACACACACACACACACACTTCAATCACAAACTACAGTTTTTCCCCCAAACAGGAATCTGATAATCAAATGGAGCACGGGAAAGAAGAGGAACATATGGTCATAGGGTCCATTTATCTTAACAGTACATAATGGTCTGTATGACATCTTGTAAACCATCTATTATTCTAACTTCTGAATTATTTTAAAAAAAGCCTTCTTTAGCCCAACAGAGCAAACACTGAAACACAATATGCATTTTATGCTTTTTCTTCAGTTTGAAAATCCTGCAAATTTGCCAAGTAATTCAGCCAAATAAACACAATCATGATATGTGAAATCCATGGACTCTAAACAGTTCATCTACAAAGCTAAGTAATCCATACAACCACATGACATTTCTGCTTGTTTTCAGCATGAACTTGTTTTGAAAACAGCAGTGTCCCTATCTGACATTTTCAGTACAATGGCTAGAATTCATTTAAAGTCAGTCAAAGAAAAAGAAATTCCTTTTGGGGCTATTTAGTCATACTGGAAACCAAAAGGTGAAACATCCGCAGGATTGTTAAAGAAAAGCATATACCATTTAAAAACAAAACAAAACAGATGAAAAACAGCCAAGTGATGGGCCTTTTAAACCTTCTGCTTGCAATTCATCATTAATTATCACAGCACTGCCATAACACATTCACAGTGGGTGACCAGTGAAATGCTTAACACCAGGTGTTAAGATGCTGCTCCAAACTTGCAGCTCCGCCAGTGAATTCAGTATTTCTAATTAAAACCATCATCACGAGACACTTGCTTATCTGTAGATAGTTTAGCTGTGTCTGATTACAGTATAATTAAAAAGCTACATAGACTAGTTGGGCACAGTGTCCTGTAGCGCAGACAAAGAATGAATAAATTCAGAGTACTTATATTTGATCTTCACATGTATAATTTTGGAAAACGAAACCCACAGGATGAAACAGCAGTAAAACATGCATGGCACCACTACTGATGAGGGACACAATGCGTGAAGAAAGCAGTAACTACTGCAGAAGGGTTTTTCCTATCAGAATAGCAAGAAAAAGGTAACCCGTTACTGTTAAGATGCATGCTAGCTGAGTGAAGGAGTAGACACATGACAAATCTTTCATAACTTAGACATATGAAGAAGAATAGCAGAGAAGAAAACCTTCTTCAAATTCAGAAAAACATGTCATTCAGCACCTAAAGAAAACATGGCTGTTACACCGTTCCTGGAAAATGATGATGATAATGATGATGCATGCAGGATGGAGCTAAGGATCCCAAATAAAATCTATGACATCTGCAGTTTTAATGGTCAAGTATTTGACAAGCCCACCCTTCTCTTAACTCATCTTGCCTTAACTGTCTAATTAAGAGGGGGTGAGTAAGGAAGAGGAGGAAGAGGGGGTAGGTAAAAAGCAGGATGAGAAGGATGGGGAGATAGAAGCCAAGAGAGAGAAAAGGGGGATGAGTTTGAGAGAAAACTGTTCACTTAAATTGTCCAAGAGCCTAGTACTACTGTGTGAGTGATACACTAAAGAATCACAGAGCATTTCAGAGCAGCTCGTCCCAAAAAATATTATAATGTATAATAATATAATCGTATACTGCAGAAATTGGTCTAGAATACAACGTCTGTCTGTGAAATAATGAGACTGCTTCTACCTTTCAGACAAATCAGGGTAACTGATTGTGAATGCTTGAGTGGTGACCTTGAACATGTCTGAACCTGCATGACAAACATCAATACTCTCAGCCATTCAGTTAATTGTCAATCATCATTTAAAGCAGCTGTGTTGTCTGTTGTGTGCCGGAAAAATGCTAAGTTTAAAAGTTGAGCAGCACCTCAATTTGAAATTTTTAGTAAAATTAAACAAAACACCAAAAGAATCTTTTCAAGTGCTTACTGAGGTCTACAGGGAAGACTTCATGCCTCGTGCACGTGTGTCTGAGTGGCACAAAAGATTTAGAGAAGGACGTAAGAATGTGGAAGAAAACCCTGGATGACCTTCTACTTCAGGAACCGAAGAACTTGTGGAAAAAATCAGCCAGATTGTTTGGGGAGTCAGCTGACACTGTGAACATTGAGAAAGACACTGCATGGAAATTTTTGCATTAGGAGCCCTGGTGGTACAGTGGTTAAATGCCAGTACTGCAAGTCAAAAGGTTATGAGTTCGATTTCAGAGGGCTCCAAGGTTGACTCAGCCGTCCTGCCTTTCCACAGGTCAGTAAAATGAGTATCCAGCTTGTTGGGGGCAATTAGCTAAAAATCATTGTAAGCCGCTTAGGGACTGCTTCGGCACTGATAAGTGGTATATAAATATCAATGCTATTGCTAGGATCTCAACATGAGAAAGGTTTGTGCCAAGATGGTCCCTAGAGTTCTCACTCCAAAGCAAAGAGTGCCACAAGGAAATCTGCACTGACATTCTGCAGTAACTTGAGGCAGACCCAAACCTTTTTCAAAAAATCATCACTTGTGATGAAACGGAACTTCCAGTATGATCCTGAGACAAAACAACAGTCCATGCACTCGAAAACATCATAATCACCGAAAATATAAAAAAGCACATCAAAGCAAGTCCACATTCAAAGTCATGTGTATTGTTTGTTTGGGGTTTTTTTACATCAAGGGTGTAATTTTTGGCATACTGGGTTCTAGAAGGCAGAACAGTGAACCAGAATTATTAAAGGGAAGTTTTGACAAAGCTGAGAGAAAGAGTCAGGGAAAAAAAAGGCCAGAACTGTGGGGAAATGGTTTCATTCTTCATTAAGACAATGCGCCTGCTCACACAGCACTTTTTGTGA
Organism: Gambelia wislizenii; assembly: GCA_030847615.1. Classification (NCBI taxonomy): domain Eukaryota; kingdom Metazoa; phylum Chordata; class Lepidosauria; order Squamata; family Crotaphytidae; genus Gambelia; species Gambelia wislizenii. Next base: position 319,166,522 of record JAUMIR010000004.1, read on the forward strand.
AGCAGTTTTTGGCCGATAAACGCATTACTACACTTGAACATCTTCCATATTTGCCAGATTTGGCACCATGCAACTTTCTTCTTTTCCCTAAAGTGAAACTGGTGCTTTTGAGTTAACTTATGCAGTAAAGAAGAAAATTGCGGATGAGTTGTAACAGCTGACAGAAACCGATCTGCTCCACACCTTTGACCAGTGGAAAACAAGACTGCATCAGTGTGTGAGTGTGAACGGGGAGTATATTGAAGGGAACAAGCATTAGAATTGTAATACATATAAATAAATATGGGCTAAAGTATCAGTCTCGTTATTTAATAGACAGACCTCATATAATCAATGGGGGATGGGGAATTACTAAAGACAATGCATTCCCACCTTAGAAGTCCCTAAAAGACTTTCTGAAATGGCCTGAGAGCTATGATCTCTTGCTAAGAAAACAAATGGTCTCTGCCTCCATTTTCTTCCAAGACTTATTTTGTTCCCTCTTTCCCAAACTGTTATTCCGTTCTACAAGCCCAACTATTTGAGTCAGGCTCCAGAATGTTCTCCCCACACCATCTTTTCAAAGAAATCACACAGATTAATCTGCCTAACAACAGAGCCATATGACACGTTTCCTCCAATTCTAATATTTCTTCTTCGAAGGAAACAGGCCTCCCTGTTTTACAGAATGAGACGAAGAGGTGTTCCTTCTAGTGAACGCTAATGACTTAATTTACTAAAGCATCCCTTTTAACTTCTGCATTAATTCTATGTTGCTGTCCTTGAGCAAGCAGGGATCACCAGCATTGAGGCCATGATATTGAGAACACAGCTGCGCTGGGCAGGGCACGTTTCTAGGATAGAGGACCATCGCCTCCCAAAAATAGTACTGTACGGTGAACTCGCCACAGGTCAGCGTAAGAGGGGCGCTCCAAAAAAACGATACAAGGACTCCCTGAAACAACATCTCAGGCTTGGCCAAATTGATCACCAACAATGGTCCGCCCTGGCCTCACATCGGGAGACATGGAGACACACTATCCACAATGCTGCAGCCTTATTTGAGAACTCACACTGAACAAGTCTTGAAGAGAAACGACAATGCAGAAAGAATCACATCAGCATGCTTGCAGAAAGCGCGGGATGAGTCCTTCCTAAATCTTCGTTTGTGAAGAAAAGCCAGAGAATTCTAAAAAGTTAGGTTGGGGAAATCATTAGGGAAAATAATTAACCAAGTTAATTCCAAGTTCTGATCTTTTAAAAAGTAAATGTGCATCCAGAGAAATGCACTATTAAGATCATTCATAATTCAGCTGTGTCTTCGTACGATACAAACATTAACAAGGGGAAGACTAGTGGGTCTATCTAAGCATAACTAATTCTGGATCCAACACAATATTTCACTGAATTAAAATGGTTACATTCACTGACACAGGAGACAATATTGTTATAAGAACAGTAGTATAAAACTCTACTTACTGTAGCATGCGATATGGTTAGAATACCATTTTTAACAGCACATTTCCTTCTTTGCCAAACTTTCCGTATCCTAAACATTAAAAGAATGTGACACAGCAATAAATAAATAAATAAATAAATAAATAAAAATTGCAGGAATACATTGTTGTAATTATTGGCAAAATTACAGAGATTACATTTAAACTTGACCCTTCAATATCCCATCAGTTCCCAAGAATTTGTAACATATACCAGGGGCTCGTCTATATGGGCCAATAAAATACAGATTGGTGCACACTAATGCCAATTTGCACTGTGTTTTGGGGGATTTGTAGGCCTCTGCAAAAAGTAGAAGTGGTAGCGACAAAGGCTGTATGTGTATGTTGTCCCATAAAGATATATTTCCTAAATAATAATGCATTCTAATTGGCTTTAATTTAAAATTAATAAGAATTTACACTTTCTAGAAAAGTATGCTTTTCCCAATGTTTTCCCAGCTGTTTTTTGTTTTATTTTTGTTCTTTCTACTGTACTGCATAATCCTCTGGCCTCAGCGTGAGACAAAGGGCCCAGAACGTTCCAGAAGCAGGACGGTTTATTATAATAAAATGAAGGGTAAATGTTTTTTATTGTCTCAGTTGACTGAATATTTATAACTAGAGAACTGAACTAATTTATAATTAGAGAACTGAACAGAGTTTGAGTAAAGAACATAAAACAGGAATATGCAAGGTAACTCAAACAGAATTAGCAGATGAATCTCTTGCTGATACCCAGCATAGTATTTCCTGGAGGTGGTGCTTGTTTTAATGTGCCCCCATGATACATATGCATGCCTAGCGCTTAATAAGACTCCTACGATGATCACAACCCACAAAAAACTTTCCATGATATTTCTTTACTGTTTTACACCCCGAACAAAGAGCACAGAAAAAAATTGTCATATTTTCCATATAAATTCTAGGAGATATGTATTAAATGGAATATTTTAATATGTTTGGATTACAATTTTTTAAATTGTCCAGTGAGAGTGAAAAGCATATGCTTGAAAGTACCGTATATTCCGGCGTATAAGACCAACCCCCCAATTTTTAAGTTAAAATGTAGAGTTTGTGATATATTCGCCGTATAAGACGACCCCCCTCTTCCAACGCACCCTAAATAAAAATTTAGAAAACCATCATATTTGATTTCAATATGGTAATTTTAATTCAAATGCTTATGACATGCAGGTACTTAGCAGGAAAACTGTCACTCATAAACATAAGCCAATTTGTCAGCAAACATGTAAAAGAACAAGCGACAGGAGAGGCGGGGGGGGCAGAACGAGCGATGGGGATGTGGTGGGGGGAGAATGGATGGTGGGATTGGCCGGGGGCATAACAAGCGACGGTTGAAGGTGGGGAGGGGGTGAATCTCGGGTTTGGCAGCACAGCCTCCCCATCCTCCTCCTGGGTTCCCTTCCATGAGGGATCCCAGGAGGAAGATCCAGAGGCTGTGCAGCCAAACGGGGCACGTTCGCCCCATCTCCCCACCTTCCTTGAAGGTGGGGAGAGGGGGCGATGCCCAGGTTTGGAAGTGGAAAACCACACGAAGTCTAAATAGGATCGGGTATAACACGGGGGAAGCAAAACGCTAATCCGAAAGGATACTTGGATCTGACAGGGGTGGATTAACAGCGGAAAAGGGGTTAAAGATTAGAGAAGAATAAGGTTCCTTGCAGTGAAAGTGGGAGGAGGTGTTTAGGAAGCGGGGAAGAGACGGAAGAAGAGAGAGATAAATGAGAAAGGAGAGGATGCTGAGGCTGTGCGCCCAAACGGGGCACGTTCGCCCCTTCTCCCCACCTTCCTGGATGGTGGGGAGAGGGGGTGAATCGCGGGTTTGGCCACATAGCCTCCGCATCCCCCTCCTGCGCTTCCTTCCAGGAGGGAGCGCAGGAGGAGGATGCTGAGGCTGTGCGCCCAAACGGGGCACGTTCGCCCCTTCTCCCCACCTTCCTGGAAGGTGGGGAGAGGGGGCGAATCGCGGGTTTGGCCGCATAGCCTCCGCATTCCCCTCCTGCGCTGTCTTCCAGGAGGGAGCGCAGGAGGAGGATGCTGAGGCTGTGCGCCCAAACGGGACACGTTCGCCCCTTCTCCCCACCTTCCTGGGGAGCAGTTTGCCTCGGCCGCTGCAGAAGCGGTTTGCCTCGGTCACTGCAGCAAACTGCAACTTTCGCCCCCCTCCTCTGTCTTCCGTTGCTCCCCAAAGGGAGAGAAGGCAGAGGAGGGGGGCAAATGAACTTCAAAGCACTTTGCTTCACCCCCCTGCCCCATCTCCTGCCTCTTCGCTCCGTTTTGCGAAGGGGCAGGAGATAGGCAGGCGGGCGAACCAAAGTATATCCGGCGTATAAGACGACTGTCAATTTTGGAGGGCACTTTTGAGTGCTCAAAAGTCGTCTTATACGCCGGAATATACGGTACATAGAGCTGAGCTGAAACCAGGGAAAGGACAAGTTTCAGTAAAAGCCTGAGCCCTGTGATGCACCCCTTTCCACACTCCATTTGGGCCGTTACCACTTCCCTGAGAAGAGAGGATTCTAAAATGGTATACACAAAAATAAGGTAGTGACAGAAATACAAACAGTATAAAACCTAACTATCAACATAATAAAATTGGGAAGTATAATTACATTTTCATCAGTTTACAAAGACACATCTAAATTTAAAATAGAAGTTGTCACAACACATTTTACATTTATCCATGTACTGAATTTTTATGAGATGTTTAATGTGCTATATAAAGAGATGTATATTGAAATGTTTGCCAGCCACTGTGGTTCTCTGGAGAGTCATCTGACTAGCAGGTTCAACCAACATTTAGGAAATGTTTTCATCATTTTAACTGAATCCCATTTAAGTTACGTTTATATTAAATAAGTGAAATGTAAAATGTTTCATTTGGACCAGCAGGATTTTTTTGATCTAAGAACCCACCATACATTATATAGCACTGAGTGGCTCTACTCATCTAGTCTTATGTTCTTGAGTACATACCCATCACTCTTCTTTAAGAGATATCCCTTCTTCTCGCTGCCATATTCCTTATTCCCCTGAAGCTGGTGCATGCTATACCCTCCTTGCTTGCTCTGGGAATCCTACAGGGAAGGAAAGGAATAAACAAATATTTCTGTCTCTTCTCAAAATTAAGTTTTTAAACTAATTTTGTTTCACATTAAGCCCTTCATTTACAGAGTCTCAATGAAAAAAAATGCAAGATCCCACCTGCAAACACTGAGGCTATTTATTGTTTTAAGCATGTAAATTATTATGATACATTTCTCATGATGAAGGCTTTGAATGAAAAGTTACAGAATATTTAGTAAAAAATAAAATTCAGATGTCTGGAAATTATTAACAAAAGCAAGTTAAACATATGTGCAGACTGGTCTGTATTTACAGTACAAATATTATTTTACTAGCTTTACTAAGTTACACTACCTGATTTAGTTCATGGTTTTAAAGGAGTAGGATGAGATTCAATTTATTCCTGTGTGCACATACGCACGCACACACACATATCAAAGTTTCACACCTACACACACACCTGATGAAAAATGCAGCAACAGAAAGATCTGCAAATTCACTATGAAAAGATTGATTCATTAAAACAATGACTTACTCTCCTAGACTTCGATCAGGAAAGGCAAATGCAACATAGGAAGAAAAAAGCAGAACATTTTAAGACAGTATTATTTGCCATATGCATTTTATAGTCATTTTAATAATCACAGTCTGTAGCAAAGCCACAGGCAGAAGCAAGAAACCGGCATGTTTAGCTGGCTCACAGCTAGTGCTTGTGGGGTGACAAATACTCCCCAGTTCTTCATAGAAAGGAAGTTACAAGGGGAAAAAAATATGAGAAGAGACTGTGATGACAAAGAAAGATTAACAGCCATTCCACAGCATTACATTTTCTGATAAAGCTGCCATGGGTGGTAGATCTGAGATTTTTTTCTACACATATTTGACCTACAACCCTCACCAGACTTCTAACATTTGTAATTCAGGCAGTAGAACTGGGGTCAATGACTAACCCATTTTTAGTTCCACTCTCTCAAGTTTTGAGCCCCAGTCAAATGTCATGTTCTCCATAATCCTGGTAAAAGTAACACCTGAATGAACCAACACAGCTAAAACCTTCATCACAAAACCCAGCTTGTGAGTAGGTTTTCTACCTATTTAAATTGTCCTCATGGGTGCAGGCAAACCTACAATTGTTTCTGCAAACTGAGCAACAATGGGTTAGATTTTGTCAGAAGGGATTTAGTGTTCTGTACAAAGTAAATAAATTTAAAAAGTGGAGAAACAGAAAGCAGAACAGTTTGTACTTAGAAGGCATTTAGTCCACTATACAATGAAACAAGCAAAACATAAAAATAAAAAAAATGGAGAAAGAGTAAATGGAAGGTGAACAAGACAGAGTAGTCTAAATAATAAACCATCAGGCTTTAGTTGTATCTCCATATTTCCACCTTCCTATAACCTCTAGACTTTCTGTCCTTGCCCTTTGGATTTTCCTTTTATGTTTGAGTATAATTCCCACCACAGCACCCCTTAGCCACTCAGTATGGCAATCATCATGTAGACTCTATACAACACTCTGCAAACCTTCATGTTCCTATGTGCAATTCAGAAACTTGTCAACGTCCACATCTCCAGTGTGAAAATATGACTGAAGAAAATCTCTCAGGAATTCTGTGAGCCACCCTCCACAAGTAAAAAGTTGAAATATTGGAATGAGGATGTAACACAGACCAGCTTTGTCCTTTGACTAACTATATGGAATAGTACAGAAGAGGTCGTATATATGGAGCATGAATAATAATAGCAGAGTAGCCACTGGGGCAGAGTTGTCAGAAATAATTTTCCTATGCACTCAGGACTTCTGGGATTAAAACAACAAATATAGGAGTTTATTGCAGTTGTCTTTCAAGGTTATAGCTCCTACCACTTGTTATTCTTGTATAAATGTGAAACCTAATACTTTTTTTCTGCTTGTAGAAGTCACTGCATAGGCAGTATCACAACACATTGGTTCATTAGACTAGTTGTCTGTCTACTGAATCTGTTCCGCTAGTGCTCACACAACCATCAGCAGAACCCTGCTGTCTCCTGTACTCTCTCTGTTAGCCTAATGTGGGATTCATCCCATAATATAATAGCATCCAACTACTATTTTTTAAATGAATGGCAGAACATCCAATTTAATAAATACTTATCACAATTCTGATTCTCCTATGCATTTTACAGTTTTAAAACCACAGCAAGGATTCAATAGACAGAGAACAGTAAAGAGAAAAAATGCTGAGCAGTGATACAGAACAGTTTTTTCTGGTTTTAGTTTAGAAATGCTATTGTTGTACTGACTTAAAGAGTTCAAATTAGTACATCAGGCTTCCCTCCTTAAGGGTTAATATCAGGATAGATGCAAGGCAAGGATATTTACTGACCACATTCCTATTCAATTTCTATGTGAATAATATGATTGCTGACTTACGTACTTTCCCTCCATCAACTGGAAACAAAAAGAACCCTATGTTATTATATCTTGATTTTTTTTATATATTGAAGGGGCCTTCAATAAACTAGGTAAGGGTTAGGGCTTGGAGAAATTGGCCATAAATTATTCCGAAACAACAGTTAACAGTCTATGTTAAAAAGGAAGACCCTTTATAAACTATATATAGGACAGTATATGCCTAAGCAATTTTTCAGCTTTGCATATTTGGGAGTATACTTTTTCTCTAGTGGCACCTAGAGAAAACAGAACAACAGAAAACAGAACAGAACAGCATGGAGGAGATCATAAGGCAATCTGGATGTCAGTAAGGCAATCTTAACTTTTTGGGGAGGCTCAAAAACAGCCTCTTACAAAATATAACTAAAGTACTTCCTCAGCTGAAAAAGTCCAGTAAATAAAAAGTATCTTTAACTTAAAAGCTCAAAATGTTACGTAAACATAAAAGTAAACAAAAACTGGCATTTTTTGATGACATAAGGCTTTGTTTCCAGACCTCTGATCATCTGGATTGCCCTTGTCTGGATATGTTCCAGCTTATTGATATTCTTCTTGAACTGTGGTGCCCAGAACTTGACACAGTATTCCAGATGAGGTCTGACCAAAGCAGAATAGAGTGGCAGTATTACTTTCCTTGATCTGGACACTATGCTCCTGTTGGTGCAGTCTAAAACTGCACTGGCCTTTTTTGGATGACGCATCACACTGTTGACTCATATTCAGCCTGTGGTCTAATAAGGCCCCTATATCCCTTTCAAACATGTACTACTTTCAGCCAGGCATTACCTATCCTGTATTTGTATATTTCATTTTCATAGATGTAGTACCATACATTTATCCGTGTTGAAATTTGTTAGTTTTAGCCCAGCTCTCCAACCTGTCAAGGTCATTTTGAATCTTGTTCCTAATAGATACCCCCTCATATGGTATCATCTGTCAATTTGATATATATTATTCCTACTCCATAATCTAAATCATTTAAACAGATGCTTAACAACATAGCCAAGGACAGAATCCTGAGGCACTCCACTTTTCACTTCTCTCCAGGATAAAGAGCAACCATTGGTGAGTTCTCTCTGGGTTCTGTCTGTCAACCAATTACAGATACACTTAATCCAACAAAGTCTAGCCCACAGGTCACCAGCTTGCCTGAAAGATGATCATGGGGGACCTTGTGAAAAACCTTACTTAAGATCCACATCCATATCCTACATCCATAGCATTCCTCTGATCTATCAACTTGTAACTACAGTTGGCCCTCTGTATCCATGGATTCTGTATCCATGGAGTCCACTATCCATGGCTTGAAAATATTTCCCTCCCTGAATTTTTTTTTCAAAAAGCAAACCTTGATTTTGCCATGTTATAAAAGGACACTATTTTACTATACCATTGTACATAATGGGACTTAAGCATTCACAGATTTTGGTATCCAAGGGGTGTGCCCATCCCCAGCTGATACTAAGGACTGACTATATATATAAAAAGAATTACGTTGGCATAGCTTGTTTTAGAGGTACCCATACTGGCTCTTAGTAATCACAGCATTCCTTTCTAAGTGTGCATAGACTGACTACTTAATGATCTTACTGGCTCATAAATTCAGTAACTAACTCTCCTGCTTCTTCATTCTAGGCCAAATTCTTCAACAATGATTCTGCTCTGTTTCCTACTTTTACATTCCAATCACCTATGACCATCAACATGTCCTGTTTCATTGTGTGATCAATTTCATCCTGGACTCTAGTATAGAATCTTTCAATTTCTTCCTCTTCTGCCTATAGTTGGAGCATAAACTTGGATTAAGGTTGTATTGATGGATTTCCCTGAAGTCTTATTGATATTATTTGGTCAGACTTTGCATTATATCCCCTGACTGCTTTTGCTATATGTTTCCATACTATTTATGCCACTGTGATTCTTAGATTTTCTTTTCCTGAGTAAAATACTGTAATTATCTGAATAAGAATGTCCCATTCCTGTCCATTCCCTCATCCCAAGTATTGTGATGTTTTTATGTTCCATTTCTTGCTTTACAATGTCTAGCTCCCCCTGATTCATGCTTCTCACATTCCATGTTCCTATTTCATGCATTGTTCAGCTTCAGACTTTCCTTTCATATCTGAGCACGGCAGCAGATGAAATCCTTTCAAATTGAGTCTAGCTGTATCATTAGTGACACCGCTACTCATACTTGTCCTTTCTTGTTCCTCAGTAGCCAGCTGACTGCCTTCAGACCAGGGGTCTCTTCTTCTGGCACTATCCTTCCTTCATTCAAGGTTTTCAAGGTAAATGTCATTCATAGGTGTCTTATGGTTATTAGTACTGCACAGAACAAGGCAAGAGTTGGCTAAAGTGTCATTGCTGTTGTCTCAGAGATCCTCCACCAGTGTCATCTCCCACTACTGCAGCTGTCCAGTAGCTTCCTCTCACCACATTATTTCGCACATTTAGACTGGATCCTGTGCAAAAACCTGTCTGACACGGGAGACTCTTCCAGTAGCACTGTTGCCATCAGCATAATTTCTTGCCTCACAGGTGCATACAATCCCACCACCATAGAAAGGTAGAGCCATTCCGAAACTTAGTGAATCACTACCTTCAAGGAAGGTCTTGCCTTTTACCAGAAGCAAGGAGATTATTTGGTTACTTTCAGTGGAACACACTCCCTCGGAGCATGGTGGGGTCTCCTTCCTTGGAGGTCTTTAAACAGAGGCTGGATGGCCATCTGTCAGGGATGCTTTGATTGTGTATTCCTGCATGGCAGGGGGTTGGACTGGCTGGCCTTCGTGGTCTCTTCCAACTCTACAATTCTATGATACTTTACTTCATCCATATTAAAATACTATAAATAAGCTTTACCACAAATGTTTTAACGCACATACATATGGATTAAAAAAAAACTTGTTCTGAGTGACATTCAAGTTGTTTTCTGATCCCATGGGAATTCTAATGTATTTCAGAGATAAAAATGCACCCTGTCCATACAAGTGTTTGTGGGACTTAGAATCAATAAATATTCAACAACATCCACTCAGAGCCACAAAATTCATGTTCACATGACATAAATTTTTTTGTATGAGTAGCTAAGACATTCTTTTCTGTAAATATAATACTTGTGTTCTAAAAATACTACCACTGTACTTTCCAACTGAGACCAAAAAGAAATTTTGTTTCAAGCCTCCCAAAATTAGGACACAGACAGAAACCCAGAAGGAAAACAACTGTTTTAATTTATTTGCAAAAAAACCCCTAGTAATAATGGTGTTGTGGGGTAATTTTCTACCACAATAACAAAATAGGTGCTGCTTTGGGAAATGCCCCATAATGAAAGGCCATCCTTTGTACCATCCATTCTACTGACAACCAGAACAGGTCACTTCAATGCTTCAGCGGTCCTTGCAAGTAAATTTCCAATACCTGATGCACCATCGGCTGATGCACCATCTGCTGCTTTTCTTCTCCTCTACCCTACCACAGCACTTTTTTTTTCATTTCAAAGCCTGAATATATGAATCTATTTGCTTCACAGACTGTTTGGTAAACAGTGCCTTCCATTAAGAACAATTCAAAGGTTTCTAGCACTGTTTCTTTATCCGCCTCCCTCACTGGCCCTTGACATCCCTGAATTATATCTCTGGCTGCTCTTTGTTCAACTGCATGAAATCCTTCCATCACTACTTGTCATGGCATCAGTATATCCATTTGGCTTTTCTTGGACAGCACCTCAGCTAGTGTGCACTTGCTGGACCTCCACCTTTAAGTGGGAGATAGGTAATTTCCTCATAAAACACTTTCACCAAGTTCTCTGTATCATGTGTCAACCACAAAACAGCATGGGACATTTTTCATCCCAATACCTCTTTCACACTGTGTAATGAAAAAAGTACGCCACTGGAGAAATGCAAATAGATATGTTAGGACAACTTTTGTCCACAGTTAAAACAAACAAACAAAACAAACAAACAAAAACACCACCACAACAAACCTGTATCTGAGAGATGGCTGAAAGCTGGGAACTTGAAGTGCCACATCTGTCTACATAAAGGTTAATATGCATCAGGGTTAGGAATCATCCAGTTCTCCAAATACTTCTGGCCTGTGTCTTCCAGCACAGACAATGGTGAGGTATGCTGAAAACTGTGGTTCAACAATACAGTATTTGGAGACCTGTATGATTTTCCTTCTCTTACATGCAAGATACAAAACAGAAAATTTTGGTGCTCTACTATTAAATAAAATTCTGTTACTGAAGATACAAGGTGCTTACAATGGAAAGCAAATACATTTTTGTACTGAATTTTGTATTTTATTCTGAAATAATCATGAACTGCCTTGAGAGAGCTGTGTTAGTTAGATCTGAAAGGCTGTATAAAATTACTAAATAAGAATTATTGAGAAAGGATGGACATTTGTTAGTTTTTTACTTAGGTGTAAGTTTTATGGGTTATTAACCAGACCATCTGCTTCAGTTATAATGAGAATGCTTTCTTGTTTTGTAGAACCAAAAATACATTTTGCATCTTTTTAAAAGGTGTCTTTTAATAAGACAAGTCAGTTGTCTACCAAAAATCAAAGACAAACGTAACTTGTCCTTGTAGTCTCTTTTTATATCATTGTTTTGGTTAATGTTATGATCAGACCTATAATGCAGACATTTGCATCAATTAATTTGCCTAAGGAGACAAAAGTTCCTCCCAAGTCATGTCTGGTAAGAGACTAAAATTGTTCAAAGTGGCTGCAGCTTTATATAGCTGAACCGGCAAACACCACGTTGGTCAAGATTTTTGACCCTGAAAATCCCATCAGGTGCAGAGACAAAACCTCCTCTCCAATCTTCACATGCACAGACTGGGAAGCTTAAGCCTGGACTGAGGTGTGGAGGGAAGTGAGAGGGACTCAAGTCCCCTCTTGCCAAATTTCTACCTGTAATTTTCTTGTGATAGACTCTGCTGCCTGCTTGAAGCTTCATCACAACTCCATAGCATAGCTTCCTGCCCCCTCAGTAACCAGCAACCAGCTTTAATCTTTAACCTCATCATGAGTGTACCCAAAGACATTGACTCCTTTGTCTTCTTGGATGAACTTTTTTTTATTAATAGGTTTTTTTGCTTAATTCAGAAAAAAAGATAGAAATGTGAAAATAATAATAATAAACATACATCTGAAAAAGTGGATGAACTTTCTAATTGCCTGTAAGTTCAGCTTCCATACAGAAGCTAATTGCAGGATCAAACACACACTGTGTTTACTTGTGACTTTTGCAAGATTTGCTTATCACGCTGCTCATGCCTTGTGACCCACTCCTAGCTCTTTTATAGGGACCTACTCGATGTAAGTTTCAGGCCTAGAGGTTTCTTTATTGTCATTACTATGCTGCCTTGTATTCTCAGACAGTTTCACACTGAATGAAACTATCACTATTTCATTTAAACAGCATTCATTCCAGTGGTGCTGCCTAACCATACTGAGTGCACAGCAATGTGCCTGAGATACTCGAGGTGGGCTACAGGTCTTTGTATGTCACTTGGAATTCAAAAAAGTGCATACTACGTAGCATATGTAGCAGAAGTAAGTGGTATGGCTGTTATGAATCAGTGGCAATAAGCTCACTGGTTGGACCTTCTTGAATACAAAAAGATTTTCTCAGAATTTGAACTCAGGTATCCAACACTTAATTAGCTTCCTTCAATTCTCCCAGCTCATCTGTCTCTCTCTTCATGTCTGTTATTTTCTTAGAGAATTTGGGGTCTCAAAAGAGGCATTAATTGACTGCTCAGACTGAAGTTCTATTTTTGCAAAAGCATTATATACCATGCAAAGCTCAGGGCTCCTAAAAACAACTGTTTGCTACAATTCTACATCATGACCTTTGTGTGTATAAACCCACTGGGCATTAGTGAACAAATGCCAAGGGAGCCATTGTGCTGTGAATTGTAAGCAATTATAACTGAACAGGGTGAATCCTTCTGTTTTTGCTTTTCTCTGAACACATTCTCTTCAATTTTATTTCTCTTTCTTGCAATATCACTCAAAATTTACCCATTTTGTCCTTTGTGTGCTCAAATCGCTACCACTGAAGCTCATGTTTTCTCCATTGCACTTAGGCACCCAAATACTGTTTCACCCTTACCTTAGCACCTGCACCTCTCCCCTATTGGCAAATGCTGCCTCTTCCTGAAGATGCCAGCCACAGATGCAAGTGAAACACCAAAAAGCAACTATTCTAGAACACAGCTTCACAGCCCAGAAAAAAACCAAGAAAAATCTGCTTCTTCCTTTTCTAGCACCATCACTGCTACTTGGAATCATTATTTGTGTGCTCAGGGGCAAGCCCCACTCTACTTGATAGTTAGACAGTTAGACAGTTAAACACACACACATTTCAATGACAGAAGGTAGGCCACAACGTTCATTGGTTACAGTTGCACACAGGCTTGGTATGCACGTGGATCCAGGTCCAGGCATTAACCAACCCACCTGTTGATTGATGAGCCGCTCCCCTGGTTCAAGTGCCGGACCCACTGGGGTGACAGGTGTGCAGAGATCCACATTGGTGGACACCACTGCATGGTCCCCTCCTTGCCACCAGCAACTGCAAGTGGAGCACCCCCCAAACTGGGTGTGACCATCTCTACCCACACCCCCTAAGAATCCTATGGGGATCCCCATTCGGTATTCATGACTGAGTGGACCCTATAGCATATGTCCTTGATCTGGATCCCATGCCAACCTGCTTTAAAAATTTTGACAATTCAAGTACAGAGTTAGCCTCCTACAAGATGTTACAATTGTTACATAACAAGTTACTAATTTCTGATTGTGGGTGGGTGGGTAGGAATAAAGCTCCAAGGAAGAACTGGCATCAAAATGCTCTGAATCTGAATATGTACTCCCTCCCCTGACAGGAGTGAAACCCACATCCAGGTTACTCCAGACAGCCAGACAGCCAATGAATTCAAATCTCAGATTTAAACTCACTGGATGGCAGTTTCTGCTTTCAGACTTCTGGGAAGAAGAACCCATCTTGTTGGATTGACCAGGGGAGCCCTCACACTCCAATCCACTCCACCCCAAGGTTGCAAATTCTCCATGCAGCAAGCTGTGTAGTGCATGCAATAGGCTAATATTCCAGTGCTAGTAAGTCATGTGTTCATTTTTTTCTATGTGCAAACATTTATAGTTAGGTAAAAATATGTATTTTTCAAGCTTTCTCAGTGTTCATGAGCTAGCTTCCCAACTCTTTCAAAGCTTAATATGAAGTCCATAGTGTACGTTCTGTATTTTTAGAAAAGATCCTAATACTGTTGTGCCATTTGAGTACAATAGTGCATATGCATATTTACATATACATATGACCAAGAACACACAGTAACAAAATCAAGTACTGTATTATGCAGGTTAAAGAATCCAGCAGCAAACAGGTATAATCAACCCCTACTGGAATTGTCAATACACATTTATTGAGTATATATGTAGTGTTCTTAGATATACATAAAATACATTTAAAATAAATATCTTGATATAGCTGGCCTATGATTTCAGCCCATAGTTGTTATGTGTATTTTGCTTGGGATTCTTACCTCCTTCTGGTCAAGCTGTAATGAGGATTTTATCAAGTCTCTAAGTGCAGTAAGCTGTTTCTTTTCTTCATCTTGCGTCTGCTTTATCTACAGTAAAACATTCCCCATTACTTTGGCTTTTAAAATCTCAGCTCACATTTCATATTTTAATCAACATGAAGCTGCCAAGAAGTTTAAATATATTAGAACTGGAGGAAACATTTTTCTCTTCAACCTTAAACCAGGGGTGGGGAAGTACAACCTGCATACAGACTCCACTTTTGTGATTCCAGAAGCCCCCACCAGTCCCCCCCCAACCCCCCCAAGTTTTTTAAAAAAACAACTGTGGTGAAATGTTCAGGTGAATTTCATCCGAAACTGCACTGAAAGCCTCCCCTAGCACATGAAAACTCCCTACTACTCCCAAATATCTCTGTTTTGTCACAGTCTCTGTAAAAATGATGACAGAAAATATTGCAACACCACTCCCAGTCACAATTTTGAGAGAGACTGCACAGGAAAATGTTGGACTTCCCGGAGAGGGGGGGGGGTGCAGCCCAAGGAAGTTGCCTTCCGTTGCCTTGGAGAAAGGGCTAAAGCTATCTGGAAACCACAACACAAAGAGACTCTGGAATCAGGGCACAGACTATTTCCTACAGACTCCACAGCTATCATCAGATGGGTATTGGAACTGACTTCTGACAGTCTTCAGGGATTCCTCTAAGATATAATATATAATCTCTTTAGCCCTTTCAAGTAAATGTTCAAAGCAAGCTAGTGGAAAGTTTGTTCATAGCCATGTTCAGCAGAATTAGTTAGTCCTATGGCTTAATCATAAGAGCATGAATTCCACAGGATGGTGAACATCAGCCTTCATCTTCAACAACTTTTAAACTCAGAGCTTCCGACTGGGATGGCTGGGAGGAGAAATATTAGCCCAAGTACAATGGTGCAGAGGAGTTTGCTTTGTACTTTTGATTTCTTCTTCACAGAAATTCCTTTTCAAGGACTTAAGAATGAAAACATCTGCACTTCAAACCAAGCACTCGGGTGGAAAGCTCATCCACACTGGCAACTTGTACTGCATGGTGCTAATTTAATGTTGCTTCTTGCTGCTTCCCCAGTCAAATGCCCTCCTTACTTAAAAATAAAAAAAAATAAGACACACATTTAGGTTCATTTGTGGGCAAATTGTTGGTGACATGAATTGCACATTAGATATGGGTGTGTCCAACCCCATACATTCCTCCCCATTTTGCCTCCAGTTGTGTTTCCAAATGTGTTGCGTTCTTCATGGTGTCCTTCTTGCCCCTTGCCTTCTTACATTTTTAATTTTAAAAAAGTATCTTTACAACTTCTATCACTACTGTACTATTGTTATTAACTGCTATAGTGGTAGTACTGTGTTTTTCTTTGGGAGAATATCAACCCCCTCCCCAACACAAACACACTTTTCTCTATCACCACTCTCCTCCAATGCCTCATCTTACACAGGGAGTGCATACGAATGTGATAGTGGTGATGGGGTGATCTAATCACAGTGATAGCCCCTCAGCAACTTATAACAATTGTAATAAAGCTCTAGAGCAGGGGTGGGCATATGTGATTTTCCCCCCTGGACTTTTTGGCACCCCCCCAGGTCTTTTTTAGTAGTTGGTCCACGACATCTGTAGGGCAATACGTTGGGGAAAACTATGTGGTTTCTTCCATTTGTCTTCCTTCAACAAGCACAGTCAGATAAAAAGTTACCAAACAGACAATATCATCATCTTATTAACAGCTTACATTATATAAATCGGCAGCCAGTTTTTCAATATACTGTTTTAGTTTATCAGCTGTCTTCAAGCCATCTTGGAAGAAACTAAAACAGAAAATATAGTTGTAAAGGTACCAGTGCTTTTGAATTTTATAATGTTTTTTGATTTCTTACTGGAAATATATTGCTCACCTTTTCTAAACTCCCACCTCAATAAACAACATACAATAAACATATGCATGCCGTTTGAGATCTCTGACCTAATAAACAGATTACTTTATCCAGAGATAATTTCATCTATCAATTTTGGCTCATTACTTAATACTTCAAAATAACTATAGAAGAATCCCAATATAAATAGATGCATGCAGGAATCCTATAAAGATAAGATCTTGTTGAAAAGGTTCACACAACCACCACCTTTTAAACACTTCAAAAGATAAGGATTTAACTGAGATACCCCAAGGCTTCGGAATTCTGGCACTGCTCCATTGTTCCCTCACCTCATTAGAAAAGAAGGAAAAATGTGATGGTCTAGGACTAGGTAGACTCCTCAGGCAAAATATCACCTAAAAAGCCCTCAGATCATTTCTCCACAGCAGCACATAACATGTCAGATTCAGGTTCTAATGGATATTTGTTTTTAAAGTGTAAATAAATACACACACACACACACACACACACACCATTCAGCAACCCCTTTTATACTGTTTTAAATGCATGTACCTAGAAAGAGCAAAGATCTGTTTCAACGCTAGAATATTTCCAGTTAACTGAAGCTGATTTTTGTTCTCTTTCTGCAATATACAAAGTTACTTTTTTCTGCCGACAGGTCAAATTTTAAAAATAATTTATATGACAGTTGAAAGAGTAAGTAAATTTGATCTTCCGCATAGCAAAGTATGAACTAAGTCCCATCTATTTCATAAGTCTGTTTGAATGAACAAAGTTTATAAAGAAATGCTGAGCTTCATTTCTTCAAGTGAAACATGGCTGGACAACAGCAGTTCAATTGGGGGCCACTTTTCAAATTGGCCAAATGCTTGGGGACCACAATTTGAATTTGATGCTAACATTTCCTTTTTAAATTTCTCTTTTAAAATTTCGATTCTCTCCCCATGCATGCCACTTCCATTTCTTTATTTAACTTTATATGTCATTTAAGTTAATACTTTAACATTTCAATACTTCATCTGTTAATTAGAGTTTCGCATACATTAAAGTCATTACTACCATCAGTTTTAAATATTTGTTCTATCATTATTTTGGTTTTGCTTTTTAACAACTTGTACTTCAAGGCTAGCCACTGTGTGTTCCAGCAGCAACTGAATGAATCTATGTTCCATCAGAGTCCATGGCACAGAACCAAAGACCTAGAATATTCAGTCAAGCATGTCTTCCAGGAGGTTAAGCACAGAGGAGTGATATTTAACACAAATGATATGGGGACAGGAAGAGAAGAAATGGAAGGGGGAAAACCAGATATGAGCCAAATAATAATCAGCCATCTCCCTTTTACTTTATTCTCTTTGCTGCAAGCATCACATTTAGCACTCATTCTTGATTTTGATTTTGTCTACTCCCTAGTCCTTAAACACAGCAGAGGTGCCAAAATCTGGTGAAATTCCCCAACACAGATTCTAGAGGTTGTGTGGGGGAGGCATGTCTATTAAAAAAGAAAAGAAAAAAAGAGGGGAGTTTGGAAACTGCATTGGGGTTCCATTCTGCTTACCCCTGAAGTACAGATATGTTAGAATCTTGCACACTTACTATAAAAGTAGTAGACAGGACAAAAAAAAAAAAAGGATTCTCAGTTTTAAACTGATGTATGAAAGATAAACAGATGAACGATTATACTTACTTGCACTGTGCATGATAATACTTAATAAGATTCTGCAGAAGGTCCACACCTTTTTTTGTCTTAATTTCATTAACCTTAATGAGATACTGTGGAAAGGAAAACCAAACTCAGTAGGATAATTATACATTGCGCCATCTCAGCTGTGTTCAAATGCAGGTTCTATTACTAATCTGTTTTAAACAAATTCAGCAATTATCTTGGAGGTTGCCTTGAGCTGACATCTAAAAGCACTCAGCAAATACTGTGATTAAAATCTCTGTGTATACAGAATAGATTAATATGAAACAGTAAGCTCACATTTATTTAAAAGTAATTAAACCGAACACTGTGATAAACTGTTCACTAAATTTTTTGAAGCTGTTGTTTTCCTGCCACCCCAGTTCAATTACTAATCCTTCTTATACATCTAATTGCTTTTTTAACTTTAGGGACGGTATATCCTTAATTACACTGAGATAAGATATTTCTGCGAGTGTCAAGCTGAAATAAAGACTAGGCACATTCGGATGTAACACTAAATAGCTTGGTATCAGAGCACAAGACGCTACAAACTTCAGCCGTGCTTGTGTTCATTCTTCCTTTACGAGTTCAAAGTTCATCGCAAATTCCACCGTCATTGTTAACCACAGTTTTCTAGAAATTATGGCTCATGCCTGCTTCAAAACCAACAACAGTCACCCTGCTCCACCAATTTCACCTAAAATTATGTGGGGCATGATTGCTTGAGTAGTGAAGTCAACATTTCATGGTCCAGTTAAAAAGGCTCTGCAGGGTGGTCAATGGTGCCACAGTCCTCCACAGAAAGATTCAAGTTTGCTTATGTATTAACACAGAACCACCAACTGCTTCATTCATCTTTTAATCCAGGCTTCATTAGCTCTAGCTGCATTTAAAGATTATCTCAATTTTCCCCAAGAGGACTGTGAAACTTAAATTCAGACATATGGCAAAACCTAGATACTTACCTTTTAATATATATTCTCTGCTGTAATTCATTGGGTTGACAATCCATAGTTCACTGTGTTATCCATTCTGCCACTCCCCACCCCCACCCCACCCCGCCGCCATAATTGTTACATTCTTATTAGCAGTGGGACCTTGCTTCTGCTCCTCATTAGTGCAAAAATTATCTAAGTATAGGTAACATTGTTTCAGGTAACTAGTACTTTTGAGCTGTGAGAGATATGGCTTTATAATTCAATTGTGGCAGGTCATATTGCTATAACATACAGTTGGTTTAATATCTTCCCACAAGAACAGGGTTGGCTAGTTTAAACCAGGTTGGTTTAAACCAAATGCATTTTTTTAAAAAACCACTCCTGTTTTTTAAAAATTGATTATTCATACATATATTTTTAAAGTCTGGCTATTTTCCAACCCTCTTACTGGAACAATGACTGTTTGCATTTAAACATTTTAACTTTAACAGTTTATTGGCAGTTGTTCATTTGTTAGACCAATATCCAGTGTCATTTGCTTCTTTTTAATCACTTTTTATAGTGCAAGAAATGCCACTTAGAAACAAAAGCAACTTACTTTACAAGAGCACTTTTTAAAGAACAATTATTATTTAAGCTAGTGGCCATAACACCTGAACTACATTTTGTTACTTAATTTTCTTATTTAGTCCTATATTGGTTTTAATGCCCCCCCCCAAAAACAAACAAACAAAAAAACCCCACCAACAACACCCTAGTTTAAACAAAAAAACCCAACGGTTTAAACCAAAAATGGGGTGGGGCTGGGCTTTTTCCCAACCATACACAAGAGACCTTTTCCAGGTTATAGAACATTTAGATGGAAGCATGCATCATAATATTTTTAACAGTTAAGGCTGGTACTTACTTCACACATCTGGAGTTGAAATAGACGCCTTTCTTTTTCCATTTCTTCTGCTATCTCAGCTCCAGTAATCTCCGTCCGTATCATCCCATGCTGTTTTGCATGTTCCCTTTTTTCCTTTTCAATTTTTGTGCTGCAATTGCAAAATTATACATTGAGGAAACTTGTGAAACTTTGGAAAATCACATCCAACATGGACCTGAACTAATTCTGTTCACTTAAAAATGACTCAAGTTCTTATAAATATTTTACAAGTTTCAGTACAAAACAAACAGGCTACAATCAGATGCCCCCATTACAATTTTCTTGCAAGCTGTTCTGGTGATAAACAAGGGAAGGACTTGGGTATTTAAGAGATCAAACATGAGTGTGCTAAGAATGGTTCAGCAGTATCTATACCTAAGTTACATATACAGTTTCAGACCTTTTCTGCGCTAACACATTTTTAAGGAAACGATCCTTAGGAGAACATCTGTGCAAGGGAATTAGGATATGGCCCCCAAACTACTCTCTTTTTGTTGTTGTTCCCATTTGCTGTCTTATCTACTATTATTTATTTCTTAGCTGCCTTTCAAGTCTGCAGTCTTCCCATATGTTAGAGGTAGCCTTTGATGAAAGAAGGTAGACTGCTTTTGATATTGCACGTGTCCACAGTACCTAAAAACAGAGAACAAAGCCCTGAGTGGTATCATAAGATGATATTATAGCAACAGTGAGAGTAAAGTATTAGATTTAAGAAAGGTACCAATGCTTCCAGGGGCATTTCACAAATACCATATACCAGGAATTAATTGTTTCCAAAAGGAGTGTATTTTGAAAGCAGCTATAGTTTCATGTACATTTGTAAAAAGGATTAGGTCTTGATCTCAGCCTTAATTTCGGCATGCAATTTTGTGTAAATTCAAACAAACATGCCTAATCATTTATAATTTCTTGATAACTTGAGCTTTAAGACAATCTCTCATTTTCTTCATACCAATGGTTTGCTCACTGTGTGGCCTGGAGCTACAAACAATCTCCTCTATATAGTCCAAAAAACCATGAGTAGGTGGACAGTTTGAAACACATGGGCAGAGCTACAACACACTAAAGACTGTGTGAACCCACACTAAAACACTTGGTGTAAACACCCCACTACCACCATATGTATTGTTCCATATATAAAAAACTTTGTCAAAATGTGGTCAAGAACTCAACAACGCAGTGTTATGAGAACAGAGACGCTAAATATCAAACTTGTTAATGACTGCATAGTTCACAAAACAAAATATTGTCATTATTATGAAAAAAACTTTTTAAAAACCCTGCATTCCTGAAGGAACGGAGAATACTATCCAGAGCTCCTATCCTCACCCCCATTAACTTGATAAATAATCCTGGGTGCCACTAAATGACTGCTTGGGATTATCTGGAGATACTTTCAGTTATACAAGGTAGCCACTGGTAGAAGCTATGTCATGTTGCTATGTTTGGCCCCATAAAGTGTGTAGGGGTAGAGAGCAAGCTGCCATCATACCCGCTCCTGTTAATAAATGAAATACATAAAATAAAATAGTAAAATCAAATAAAAGAGGCACACTATTATCTATTTCAGGAACAGGAAAGTAATTTTGATGCACCAGGCCAGAGAAAGCCTTTCTCCCTCTGGAAGGGACTGAAAAGGACAGCTTGTGAGCTCCTGCTTCATATTGTGAACAAGTTGGCCTTTCTCACTCTGATGGTAAAGGAGCAATTCTCAAAATGTTTTATCACTGCCAAACAGGTAGATATTTGACTAATCAACTGATGAATGTGCAAGGCCAGAAAGAGAATTTTAGTATATGTTAAGATTTCCCATAATAGTTTGTTCAATGATCACATCACACATGTATTTACTAAATGAGGAACAAAGAACATGAAGCAAACAGTGTTTCTCTATCTACAGGAGTAGTTTTCTAAACGTGGTTGGTATGTACTTTCAATATTTGCATGCTAAATAATTATGAACCACCTCTCAACACTTAAACAAGTGACAGACATCCCCAGTAAAGCTGAAAGGTGGAAAAGACAGGAAGTGATTCATTTTTAAAGCTGTACAAATGTTTAACCAGCAAATGAACGATACTTACAATTTGGTCTCATAATCCTTCCAGGCTTTGTCAAAAGGCTTTTTAAGATCCTTAGGAAAGAGAAAATGCACTTAAAATATGTTTATGACACTGGTATGTCAAAATGTATACTTAAGATATCATTCCAAGATTATAAATGCCTTTTTGGAAAAAAAAATAAAAAGCTTTCCTTTTTATAACTTTTAAAGTATTTCTTTCCCATGGATCTTAAGGCACATACAACTCAAGCTTCAAAGAACATGAAATATAAACATGCAATTACAAGTATTCTGTAAGTAACAGTTATTCTACAGAGATTCATGCAGAGTTGATAGTGTCATCCATCACAAGAACACAGAGTGGAAAGCAGCAAACACTCATGAAACCATGCCAATAACTCTGTAGTTATCAAGTTCAAGCACTTACCCCTTTGACTTCTTTCAAATCTCCCTTTAAAAGGCAATCCAATGTGAAGATAACATTATGGTTCAAACCTTGGAGCTAAGAATAATAAGACGTGCTATTCAGTATTGAAAATAATGAAAGTGAGCTACAAAATCTATTCTTGTCATGCTTCTATCTATAAGTGAGGTATGTAGACATACAGGAGAAATTTAAACTATTCCCACCAAATTATCAGTTTACCAGACTTTGTGTAAGATTGGGTTTTTGTCTAGAACATGGTTCTTAACCTGTGGTGTGCGAACCCCCAGGGGGATGTGATGTCCTCACAAGGGGTCCCACAAAGGCTTGAAGGTTGCTCAGCCCACCTCCTTCCCACAGGGGAGGGGCAATGTGACAGGAGTCAAGGCAAGGGCTGGCTGGCTTGGCCTACACATTGCCGTTTAGTAAGCTCCAGCCACAAACTTCCAGGAAGAAGCAGAAGGAAAGTCTCGCCCCACCCCATGGCTCCAGTGCCTCTGAGAAAAGTTTAATGGATGGTGCAATTGTATTACTATTATTATCAGGTATTGTTGTTTTAAATCTTGAGTTAAGTCTAGCGGGGTCCATGGTAACAAAAGATATTTAAAGGGGGTCCCTGGTAAAGAAAAGGTTAAGAGCCAATGGAATAAAGCTGCAATAGAACCTCAAAAACTGCCTCAGCACATGAGAAAGAGAAATACTGCCCTAATGTTAGAATGTTATCTTTATTCCATATAACAGTCCAATGTTTTTTCAACTTTAAAGCTCTTTTTGAAGGATATTTTCCTATAATAATAATAATAATAATAATAATAATAATTATTATTTATATCCTGCCCCTCTGCGAACAACTCAAAATCCCTCCCCCCCTTAAAACATTATTAAATCAATACAAATTAAAATCAACATATAATACAATTGTTATTTAAAACCCTTCCTAGCGAGCAGCAACAGTTAGGAGCTCCAGAATCACTTCCAAAGGGGTTCCTAAGGCCGGGATTAGCTATTCTGGAAAAGCCTGCCTGAAGGGATCCATCTTGACAGCCTTTTTAAAGCTGTCTAACGATGTCAATAGGCGGATCTCATCCGACAGGCCGTTCCACAATTTGGGGGCGACAGCTAAGAAAGCCCTTTATCAACTTTTCAGGGGAGAAAAAGCTTTTTGTTCTTTTGGGGGAAAGGGAATAACTTACTTCCTACTGACATAGTTAAAGAATGATCACTTAAAAGTTGAGGTGTACAGCTTGAAATATATTGTGCTTTTTGAAATGGGGGGGGGGAATCCTACACCTATGAATATTTTTCTTTTATTTTTGTTGAGGTACTTTGCCATCTGTAAGCCAGTGCAATAGCAGAGATGAAGAAAGAAATAGGATGAACAGAATTTTGTAATGAGGGAAAGTGGAACTCATGCTTGTTTAAATACTATCATTCCATCCTCTGGAAGCTTGTTTCAGATGTTTCTACATTCTGACAGCCACTAGCAGACACAATTTTCACCCTTTTTAAAACAGTCTTTTCAAAGAAGAACAGGTATTCTATGGATGAGAATGCAGTATAAAAGCCAAGTTCTGCACTTCCCAGTATATCCAATAAAATGTGTTGTGAAATCACCTGCTACCTAGCCACTGGTGTATCTAATCACCTGCTACCTACCCACTGGTGTATCTACACAATGACAGAAATTAATTTGATAGTGGTAACCAACATAAGCTGATTTGCACCATAGGTCAAAATTCAACTGCCAGTCCCAACTAGACTTGACCCAATGAAGCAATACGATTTACATAAATGCTGACTTACAATTCAGCAATTGATTCTATTGGTCCACTAAGACTGGGACTAGCAGATTGATTTAGTTCAGTCGATTAATTTAGATCGATCACTGATTGCTTAGTGCTGGGCTCATCTAGTGCTATTTTCAAAGTGTGGTATACCATGAATGGTCTGATCCTATCTATGCCTTCTTGCAAAAAAAACCAAAAACCAAACCAAAACAAAAAACAAAAAACAAAACAAACAAAAAAACACCTGACCTAAACTGCATTACATACCGTGATGCTCTAAAAAGGAATCCACTAAATTGCTGTTTAGTTGCTCATTACGTAGGCAGGTTGGAATGAATGGCCACTGTCTCTCTCTCTGGCTTTTCTTTGCAAATGAAGATTCAGGAAGGACTCGTCCCGCGCTTTTTGCAAGTGCACTGATGACTAAAAAGGCCAAGTCCGGTTGCAGAAAGCAAAGCAGAAGGTCTCCTTGGGTGATGTTTCTGGGTTGTGATTCTTTCTGCATTGTCGTTTCTCCTCAAGACTTGTTCGGCGTGAGTTCTCAAATAAGGCTTGCAGCACTGTGGATAGTGCGTCTCCATGCCTCCTGATGTGAGGCCAGGGCGGACCATTGTTGGTGATCAATTTGGCCGAGCCTGAGATGTTGTTTCAGGGAGTCCTGTATCGCTTTTTTGGCGCGGCCCTCTTACGCTGACCTGTGGCGAGTCCACCGTAGAGTACTATTTTTGGGAGGTGATGGTCCTCTATCCTAGAAACGTGCCCTGCCCAGCGCAGCTGTGTTCTCAATATCACGGCCTCAATGCTGGTGATCCCTGCTTGCTCAAGGACAGCAACATTCGTCACATAGTCAGTCCAGTGTATATTTAGGATTGTGCGTATACAGCGCTGATGAAAGCATTCGAGGAGTCATAGGTGGTGGTGATAGGTGGACCCATGTTTCAGATCCATAAAGGAGAATAGACAGTACAATGGCTCTGTACACACTGATTTTTGTGCTTCGCCTCAGGTGTTTATTACTCCAGACTCTTTTGTAAAGTCTTCCAAATGTGCTATATGCCTTTGCTAATCTGTGATCGATCTCTTTGTCAATCTCGGCATCTGAGGAGATGATGCTTCCTAGGTAGGTGAACTGCTGAACAGACTTAAGCACAGAATTGCCGATGGCAATGTGGGGATGGTGGTGTTCGTCTTGTGGTGCAGGCTGGTAAAGAACTTCTGTTTTCTTCAGGTTGACTTCCAGCCCAAAGAGCTCTGCAGCTGTTGCGAAGCAGGATGTTAGGTGCTGCAGAGCTGCTTCTGTGTGGGCAACAAGGGCAGCATCGTCAGCAAAGAGCAGCTCACGGACTAGATAGTTTAGAGTCTTAGTGCGAGCCCTCAGACGGCTTAAGTTAAACAAGCTACCATCAGTACAGTAACCTATATAGATGCCGTCATCTTCTTCAAGCTCTGCCGTAGCCCTTTGGAGCATCATGCTGAAGAGGATTGTAAATAAAGTTGGCGCAAGAACACAACCTTGCTTCACTCCATTAGTTATTAGAAAGGGCTCTAAAAGAGCATTGCCATATCTGACTTGACAGCGCTGGCCCTCATGTAGCAAGTTAATCATTTAAAGGAATTTGGGGGGACATCTTAGTCTTTCCAGGATCTGCCACAGACCTTTTCTACTCAAAGTGTCGAAGGCTTTGGTGAGGTCAACAAATGCTACATAGAGACGCTTGTTCTGCTCCCTACATTTTTCTTGCAGTTGTCTAAGGGCAAATACCATATCTATAGTACTCCTATTGGCTCTGAAGGAAAAAAAAAACCTGACCTAAACTGCATTACATACTGTGATGCTCTAAAAAGGAATCCACTAAATTGCTGTTTAGTTGCTCATTACGTAGGCAGGTTGGAATGAATGGTCAATGTAGTCCCTTCCAATTCCACAATTCTATGCTACCTGTGTTGAGAGAGGAGCTGTGTGTGTATGGTTGTTTCTTATTTTAATTACACAACATGGCCAGAAAGATTACTGACTCTTTTCTCCTATAAATATGGACCCTGTGCTCTTCAAGCAACAACAGACTGGTTGCTCAGCTCCTTTCTTTCAGAGTCTAATACCATGCAGAGCAACATGCCACAGTAGGAAGTTTGCCCAGCTGCCACCAAGACTTATTTGTAAAATATGTTATGTCTAGGCTACAATGTGAGTAGGGGCAACTTAAAAGAAAAATGAGACAAAAACCTTACTATGTCCTGGCAGACCCAAGGAGTGGGTGGATACAAGCTGATACATGCATCCAATAATTTACACACCATGGCTTTCTACTTTCTGTTACAAATTACAATGGATGTCCACATATCAATGTTTCCTTTCCTAATTTTTCATTTCCTTCCAGAGATGACAAGAAAGAGGTGGAATGAGTCTTTGAGTATGAGACCTCTTTTCATGCTAAACAAGAGATTCACATCTCTCATCTCATGCTGCACTATAGCTTTAAGTTAGGGTGGCCTGTAAAACCATTAGGGCTCATCTAAGATTCCTGTTTCAGTACTAATTGTGTGCATACAAAGGTAGATGATACCTTGACAGGATACCTGAACGAAGGGCAGCTGTACACCTGCAGTAGCCATAAAAGTGTGTTTTATCAACTGTCTTTTCTATAACCAGTCTTCCTATTCCCTGGTTGCAATCATGTCATCCAGTCTTCTGTACATCTTTCCCTAGTGTGAAATTTAGGTCTCTTAAAACACCATAAAGCACTGCAGGTTACTAAGCAATGGCTCAACAAAAAATCATGTCCACCCATATTTGGAAGCATGTTTCATCATTTCCACCATGCTTGACCAACAGATCCTCACTATTATCTGCAAATGAAACAGCCTTGTTCTTCTCCCCATAAGATACCCATTTCATGTTTCAAAGTGTTCCCTCAATGGCTCTAACAATGTCAGTTTTGTTCCTTGTGCATGTTTCTTTTTCAACTGTCTCTGGTTGTGAGCTCTGGCTGGTTGGCCTAATAAAGGAATCACCAATGTATATTTTGGATTCTGTATATTGTTAAATGGTCAATGCAGCTACTCCTTCATTTTTCAGATTTGAAGATATATAATTCTGCCATAATAAAGGAAATCCTAACTTGAAGAGAGTAGACTATTGTACCAACACATGACAGCTCCCACTTTTTAAATACACTCATAATTGGCTACATTCAATAATTTTTTCATTATTAATATTTTATTAAATGTATTAAACATTTGCACCATACAAAATTGCTTCCATATTTCCCATCATCCAATTTTTAACAATTTTCTATTCTTCCACAATCTTCATATTTAGCATAGTTATAGAAGCATGTATGTATGTATATGTTCAGTATTTTCTTTAGATATATAAAATATATTGAATTATAAAACTTCAATTGAGTTTGCTTTAAAGTTAATTAAGTAAAGAAGGAAGAAAATATTTGTGACTTCCTTAAGTATGGTACATTTGGAGTGTTCAATAGCTAACAAAATACATATTACTAACTCCAGTTTAACATATTTTATTCATGTTTTCTTTGCCTTTTTTTGATAATTTTCTAGCAAACATTTTTAATTCAGTTCTGTCTATCTCTTTTCTAATTATTCATATAATTAGTATCAACACAAATCATATCAGTAATAAATATTGCCTATCAAGCTCCATCTCCCCCCCCCACCGCCAATGTTCTATTATTGGCACTCTTTTTCTAAAGATTTTTCTTTCAGTAAATTGTGTATTTTTGCTGTTAATATATCTAAATCCAGCATTTCTTGCACTTTCATGAACCACTCAGTTATTGTTGGGGATTTAGCTGTTTTCCATTTTTGTGCTATTACAATTCTGGTTGCTGAAATTAGATATAATATGATTCTCCAGTATTTTGATTCAATATCTGTCCCCATGGTATTGGACATGTTTAACAAAAAGAGTTCTGGTTTAGCCATGATTTGAATTTGTAATATCTGTTCAATGGTTTTATGTACTTTTCCCCCCAAATTTTTAATCACCTTACAGCTCCACCACATGTGCAGTAGTGATCCCACTTTTTCATGGCATTTCCAGCAATTGTTGTTAAATGAATTATTCATTTTGTTGAGTCTAAGTGGTGTCTAATACCATCTATGGGTAATCTTCAAATAGTTTTCTTTTAGGTTTTGACAAAGAGTAAATTTATTAGATTTTTTTCTTAGTATTTTCCCATGCTTCAATCTCTAAAGGATATCCTAGATCTTGTGCCCATGAAATCATATAATCTTTTATATTTTCCATTTCTAATTTTCTGCTTAACAAAAGTTTGCTACATTCAATAATTTGACTTGCTGTGGCCTTCCATGAGGTTGGCGTTAAATCAGGACTCCCCAAACATCAAAGCTGGAGCTATGCTTAAGATCACATACAACCTAAGGAAGGGCCTTCTAAATTCCTCAAAAGGTCACACCTCAAGTGAGGATCATGCAGAAGCCCTGGAAGACTTCTAAAATTAGGGTGATGATGGCCAATTCTCCCTGGGTGCCTATGGAAAACAACATCAAAGGTAGTTGAAAGTCTCACTGCCATGCGAATGATCACATCCAGGGATCCATTGTTC
The DNA here is from genome assembly GCA_030847615.1 of Gambelia wislizenii. NCBI lineage: Eukaryota > Metazoa > Chordata > Lepidosauria > Squamata > Crotaphytidae > Gambelia > Gambelia wislizenii. The sequence continues at coordinate 319,195,431 of JAUMIR010000004.1, forward strand.
GGCTCTTGGAATTTCTGGCAAACACTGTCTTCTTCTCAAATCACCCCTTCGTAGGAAATTTTGACTATAAATATCATCCCAAAACTCCACCTCATTGTGCACAGACCCCCCTTTCCTCCTGTCTCCATGTCAGTCTGTGATACCTTCCCCCCTTTGTCAGTTCATTACTGCGCACAGATCCATTCCCTACTGTAAACACCAATTCTCCTTCCTACCCCTCCCCTCCTTTGTGTTTGTTTGCTGTCTGACCCTCCAAATGCTATTCTTGAGACTTCTCTGCTCTTTGGATTGGTATAGTATAACCTATCATCCCCTCAATCTATTCCCCTATCCAAACCCTTCCTACTTTCATCGACAGTCTTGTGTGAATGCTTGAAGCATGATTGTTGGTGCAAATGCTTTTAAAACCATTTTTCAATAAAAGTTATTTTTGTTAATTTTGTTTTGGGTTTGAGTTTGTTCAGTGAATACTGGTATACACAGGTAAAAGACCCTGCAGTTACCTGACATCTTGCATGCCAAAATTCCCCAAATCATGATTCAGACACGTGTGGAAATTCCACGGACCTCAGCAATTCAGGTAATACTGTTGTTGTCCTAACAAGGTAAAGTCATCTAAACTTGCCTGTCACACCTAAACTAATCTCCAAACCTGGCAACGTGGAATCTTCCTGGGGGAAAAATGCTCTGCCAAAATTAAAAGCTTTTGGGCTTCATTGGACAAGGTCAAAACAGATCCCAAGGCAAGAGACTTTATGATTAACAATGGACAATTGAAATTTTATGGCCTTTGTTTCTGTTGCTCCTTGACCTCTCGCTGTAAAATCCAAAAACATAAGATACAGATCTGCAGGCTTTCATGACACCAACTGTCACTTTTATTTCCTCTACATGATTTTTTAACCATTTCTGCCTGATCAAAAAGCCAGTGAGCACTGAAAGCTAGTGTAATGTCTTCTTGTCGGCTTAATTAAGTATTACCTATCTGTGTTCTGTATTTCGTTTAATGGTCTTCACAGATATTCCTGCATTTTTCCTATAGAAAAGGAGATCAATATTCTCCTCCACAAGAGAACCTCAGCAAATTGTACCTCAGCAAATTATGGTTTCTAATTCCACACTGCAAATCAGTTTCATATAACAGAACAGATAAGAGGAAGAAAGAGAAGGATAAGAGGACAGGAAGAAGGGCATGAGCACAAAAGGTGGCTGGTATTACATATGAACTGATTCACTACTAATGTCAATGATACTAGGGGCTCCTGAACTGTATGCATTTCTACATTATAATGATAGTTTCTTTAAATGTAACCACTGCAGAAAAATATTCTATAGCTTTACGCATGTGCTTTCTGGTGCAACAGACCACTTGCTATCTGGATACCTAAAGGATTCATGAAATGTTTTTAAAAACAATCTTGCACTGCAAGAAACAAAGCACAATCCCCTCACAATGGTTTCCACATTACATATTATCAGACCTGTATAGATAGCAGATATAGAAACTAGATAGATCTAGTTTCATCTAGATTTTTTTCTACCCATTCAAATCAGATTCAGATTTCTATGTGGCCTGTGAATAACCCATTAAGGGAAATTATCCAAACTTAGGGTGCATACTAAACAGTATAGGTTGAAATGGCTTTATGCACAGAGCTGGAAACATCTTGTGCCTAAAAATATAATGCCAGTGTCCAAGAAATGTGATAAGACTCGGCTGTCCTCCCTGAGCTGTAATCATTTTTTTTTAAAAAAAAAAACCTATTGTATGTTTTAATATTTTTCTAATTTATATATTTTTAATTTACTGTATGTTTTTAATCTTTTATAGTTTAATATTGTTTTAAGGGGGGGTGGGCTAGGGTACTGGGACTATGGAGTTTTTATATTGTAAGCCGCCCCGATTGCGTTGCAGAGCAGCGGGATAGAAATAAAATTTTATTATTATTATTATTATTATTATTATTATAAAGCACCTAAAACTTAATACTAATTCCAGAAAATCAGAAATGTTTTTGAGGTGGGGCCACATATATGGATCAGTACGTGTAAGCATTTTGAAGAAGCAGAAGACTCAAAATTCGTTACCAGATTTTTCAGCAACGTTGACAATTCCTTAGTCAATGTAGAAAATTTTACGAAAGCAGTGCCAAGATCTGGATTATCTCTGCTTAAGAAGTTACTTCCAAATTTATCTAGTACTTGTGCATAGTTTTCTTCATTTTGGACATGTTCTGAAAGGAAAAGTACACAATTAGTGTTTATTTTTAGGAATGAGAAATTACACTAATACTGACAAAATACATTCTTTCCAGAAGAGCATATTTTCATCCAGACTTTTGCTTTTTATTTTTAAGCATTATTATTTTGTATTGTCTGAAGTAAGATTCCTATACAGTTAATAAGTAAGATATTTTCCAGATAGCCCTTTGGTTCTTAAATGAAGACTGGAGATTAATGAGTTAGTTTCAGAACAAGAATCTGAAGAATGGCTTAGCAATAAAAAAATTAGTGAAAAAGCTCCAACACTACCACAGGAATCTCTTTTAACAATGTAATGGTTTAATGTGAGTAGACTAAATGTCACTGCCTATTTACAGTGTTAGGATGTACAAAGAAGTATGAAACCACCATATTTTGAGGCCATAATTTTAAAATGTAAACATCCTTCTTTGGCCGAATCCATTATAGAATGTGGCAAAGATTTGCTATTTGTGGTCAGTGACAGATGGCTAACAATAGGAATGGTTGTGCCTTGAATAAAGTGAGGATGTGACCTTAAGACTACAAAGTGCAAACAAAAAACAAGCAATGAAATCAATTTTCTGACCATCCCAATAAGGAGAAACTAAATTGCATCATGTGACAGTGAGCAAGCACTTCTACACAGTACTGTAATTCACATACTATGTTGCTAAATAAAAACACTGTAGTAACAGTGGTCACCAGATATCAGAGAAAAGATATAAGGGTATATGAATTATACCTATATTGCCTGACTATGAAATGATACAATATGATACAGTATGACATGATATATTATATTATATTATATTATATTATAGATATCCCACCTTTCTCTCATGGAAGACAGGCAAGATAGTTTACAACATATTAAAACTCAATAAAACACAATAAATTATAAATATCAAACTAGACTTTAATTTTTAAACACCCATTAAAACACTTATCAGCCCCACCTTAATAAAAAAAAAAATTTAAGACCAGCACCTTCGTTTAGACTCAGTTAATTGATGGAGATCTGCCTGAAAAAAGTTCTTTGCCTGACAATAGCGAATCTCCCTGGGAAGGGCACAGGGACCAAGGTGCTCTCCTTCATTTACAACAAATGTACATGTGAATGTTGTGTAACTAAAAAAAGGAACTCTCCTGTACATCTTAAAACCTGGGCAGGCTCATATGGGGGAGACTGGCACATGTTAGATACACATTACAGATTTGCATAGCACAAAGAAGGCCTTTAGCCATTTAGAAGCATTATTTGTTTCATATAATCCAAAAATAATGTTGAAGGAATTACAAAAGTAACAATATCTCCTTGAATAAAGGCCTGTATCCATCTATGTTACTACTGGGCTCAGATGCCTGGATCACAGCAAACCTGGGCACACTTCACAAGGGCAGTATGAACAACATATGAATTGAATACATGTTTAGATGAAGTTTGTAAGGCAGTTCATGGCCTTTTATGAAGCACAACACAAGCATGCTGAGGCGTCATATTTAATATGTCTAATATTCAAGTATTAAATGTAGAGACTTATTTTAATATTTTCTTTTCATGTATTCCTGAGGTATATTTCAAGAGTACAGTCCTTCCAAAACTTACAATAAAATATAAGATCAGGACTGGTACCAGGGATCATATAAATCTCCTGTTACAATGGCTCCATAGTGTACTATTCTGTTTTGAGGCACAATTCAAAGTGTTGGTTATGACCTATAAAGCCATGTATGACTCAGGTCTAGATTACATGAATGGCCATTTTTCTTTCTATTGGTTGGGATGGGTGAAGACAAAAACTTCTGAGAAACAGAAACTAGTCACTATTTTTGGTAAAAAAGATGGTTGTGATGTAGAGGTCACTATATATCTTGACCAAACTTGCACAGATTTTTTACGATTTTTACGTACTGATCAATGCAGAGTTTCAACATGCTTCTTTCTGAAGTTATGGCCACAAGGAAGACTACTTTTACTTTCACATTATGTGTGTCTTAAAAGTGAAACAAAGTTATCTTAAACAGTGTACCTGTAGTTCCCATTACACTAGCATCAAATGCCACCATCATTTAGGGTACAGCTGTGATTGGTGGGTTTTCTTCTAATTGTGCTTGTCCATCAATGGCCTGAGACATATCCTCCCTTGCTGTGAAAATACAGCTCAAAATAGTTTTTGTTTGGGGTCACTCACAGTACTATCTGAATTGCTGAAATCAGGAACCACTGTAGTGCACTAGCTCCATTACTGACAGAAGTAATGCATTCCATTGTTGTTGTATGTGTCTTCAAATAATTTCTAACTTATGATGAACTGATCATGGGGGTTTTCTTGGCAAGATTTGTTCAGATGGCCTTCCTCTGCCTTCCTCTGAGGTTGAAAGAATGTGATGTACCCAGGGTCACCCTGCGAGTTTCCATGGCTGAGTGAGGTATCAAATCCTGGTTTCCTAGAGTCCTAGTCCAACATTCAAACCACTACATCATACTGGCCCTAGCTGTACTTCAGGCCTCATTCTGAATTATAACTAAGGACTTATCTACATGGGCTAAATACCCCGGCTTTCCCCCATCCAAGAGCCCTGCAGTCCATATGATACAGGGCTGTTCTCACCATCCCTGGGGCCAATATAGGGCTGGGATGGGTGCAAGCCGGAATAGGGTCTGGTAAACCATTATAATACCCAGTTTAATCCGGTACTGGTGGCCAAAACCGGATTGAGACCTGTGGGAGCCATCCCAGTAGGCCGGCCCTTGCTGCTGCTGCCAATTGCCAAGGATGGTCACATGTAGGGAGTTGGTCACATGGCATGGCCTGCTTCCCCTGGATCTGGCAGAGCAAGGAAAATGGCTGCAGCTGCAGGGCCAGGCTGGCATTGCTATGTGGACTCTGGCCCATTTCCTCCAGGTAATTGGGGGCAGAACAAGCCACCTCTGTAGCCAAGATCTTTTCACACAGTTCTTGTCCTCTAAACTGCTCCTCTCTGTACCTACCCAGCTCCAGAAGTGCTGAAAATCCCACAGATAAATACTTTGCTCCATCTGAGATAATCAAAATAGTATGAGTGAAACCCATTCTGGAGTAAGAGCTTTGATTATTATAGTGCAGTTGTTGTGTTTCTAGAGGATGAAAAAGAGTACGGTTAGCCCACCGTATATGGGCACCACGATTCAAGAAGAATATTGAGAAGCTGGAATGTGTCCAGAGGAGGGCGACCAAAATGATGGGAGGTCTGGAAGCCATGCCCTATGAGGAGAGACTTAGGGAGTTGGGTATGTTTAGCCTGGAGAAGAGAAGGTTAAGAGGTGATATGATAGCCATGTTTAAATACAGTTGTCCCTTCACATTCGCGGGGGTTAGGTTCCATAGACCCCCGCGAATGTGAAAATTCCGCGAATAATGACAGCCCTCCACCCGCCCTCCCCAAGCAACCCAAAGGCCTCCAGAGGCCTCGTGGTCGCTTTTCCCTGCCGCCCCCCACCCTCCCCAAGCGACCCCGAGGCCTCCAGAGGCCTCCTGGTCGCTCCTACCAGCCACCGCCCGCCCTCCCCAAGCGACCCTGAGGCTTCCGGAGGCCTCGCGGTCGCTTTTCCCTGCCGCCCCCCTCAAGCAACCCCCGAGGCCTCCGGAGGCCTCGCGGTCGCTTTTCCCTGCTGCCCCCTGCCCTCCCCAAGCGACCCCCGAGGCCTCCGGAGGCCTCGCGGTCACTTTTCCCTGCCGCCCCCCACCCTCCCCAAGCGACCCCGAGGCCTCCGGAGGCCTCGCAGTCGCTCTTCTCTGCCGCCCCCCGCCCTCCCCAAGCGACCCCAAGGCCTCCGGAGGCCTCGCGGTCGCTTTTCCCTGCCGCCCCCCGCCCTCCGCAAGCGACCCCAGAGGCCTCCGGAGGCCTCGCGGTCGCTTTTCCCGGCCACCCCCCGCCCTCCCCAAGTGACCCAGAGGCCTCCGGAGGCCCCGTTGTCACTCCCCTCGCCACTTTCCCTGGACTCCCCTGCCTCCCCGGCCCTCCCCACCCCCTCCCCAGGCTTTCATGGGGCCTCCGGAGCGCCTCCGGGGGCCCCGTGAAGGCCTCCCCACCCCCTCCCAGGGCTTTCACGGTGCCTCCGGAGGCCCCGTGTCACCGTTTTGGGGGGGCCTGGGGGCCCTCCCAAAACTGCGAATAATCAAAACCGCGAACGTCAAGTTCGCGAAAGTGGAGGGACAACTGTATTTGAAGGGATGTCATATGGAGGATGGAGCTAGCTTGTTTTCTGTTGCTCCAGAGACAAGGACACAGAACAATGGACTCAAGCTACAGGAAAAGAGATTCCACCTAATCATTAGGAAGAATACATTCCTTATCTCCTGAGAATCAGATATTCTTCTATGCTGTATTTCTCCATGGAAAATTTTCCACACCATATGCATTTATCCACAGTTAGGACGGTTATATTGCAACCAATCATGCTAATGGGCTACATTCTCTAAGGAGACAAGTATTGACAAACCTTATAGCTCAGAGGAACAGACTAACAAATCAATGCACTGCTAAACTTGTTTCTATTCACAAAACCTCTTGCTTCTCAATCAACCACAAATATAAGTAGTCAAGACAAACTGTGACCATTTTCCTATGCCAAGAGATTCACATCCACCCTTTAAAGAAACAGAATGTTCATTCAGTTGTACTGAATCAGATTTTTTTTTCTCAACCTAAAATGAAACTGATAAGTAGTGCAGAGAGTGAGTGAAGCTGAAGGTACTACAGTTATACTTCAGCAAAAGAAAGCCATCAGGTACATATTGTTAGGTATGTGTCTTTATCAATGGTGTTATTTCAGGTGTAGTCATGTTTGTTAAGCATACTGTATTATGTTAAATATAAGTATATGCTGTTCTCTTTGTTGCTACTCTCTTTACATTATTACAAATATTACCATAAAGTAACTTCCACATAAATGCTTGAATGTGCTTGAATATAACATTAAAACCAAGTGTGCTAAACCAGCTAACATTATTTAACCGGAAAATTTTCCTGTTCTACTTATTTCTCAAAATTCTCATCACTGCTCCAAATTTTATCTATTCTCTCTTTTGAAAGAAATACACTGTCTTGCTATGTGATGAGCAAAGAAGGGTGAGTTAGCGGGCAAAGGTGGACAGTACTGAGGAAGTGAAAGTAAGATTCTTGTCTCCAATGGAATGGGTGTGTACCTTCTTATGATAAAATGGCTCAAGACACTGTGAATATTACGCAAAGAGACTGAACATGCTGTCAATTTCCCTATGTTCAGTTGGGCTAACATAGATGTTCCTGGCCAGGTGCAGTAGGATGCTTCCTGCATGCCAAGGAGATGTGTGTGTTTCTACCAATGAGGATAATAAGCAACCAAAATAAAATTATTTTTTTAAATAAAGTAAATTTGCAAAACGCATTCTTCAAATGACACACTATCATAGTACTTTTTTAAATGTGTGTGAAGTGGCATCAATCCATTCAAATGTGTTTTGTATCTAGTTGCTTGTAAAGACACAACAAACAACACATGTTGCAAAAATGCAGAGGGCAGCAAATCTTTTAGAAGACACTGAAAAATAATGTTAGTGATTTGAACATTTTATTTAAGTAAATCAAAAGGAGGCATCATGTCATAAACTATCATGTTTGTAGTCTCCCTACATATATTTTATTAGGAGATACATCTTGGTTATAGATAACTGCTGAATAACTTAATAAATAACCAAATGTGTCAGAAATTAATTTGATAATTATTATATTTTATAACCCCTACTTCCTCCATTTCACCAACCAAGCAAAGCTTCCTAAACAGAACTAAGGAAGGCACACCGATTTTTCAAGAAAAATAGGTAAAAGAGAACAAAGCTCTTTTTTGAGTTACATAAGAGAGGGGATATCTGATTTTAACAGGGCAATGCTATACAATTGTTCCTCCGTATCCACAAATTTGGTATCCACGGATTTAAGTATTCACGGCTTGAAAATATTCTTTAAAAAATAATAACCCAAAAAGCAAACCCTGATTTTGCCATCTTATATAAGGGACACCATTTTGCTATGCCATTTTTAGTCATCAGCGTGCTTGCAGAAAAAGCAGGATGAGTCCTTCCTGAATCTTTGTTTGCGAAGAAAAGCCAGAGGAGCATATAATGGGACTTGAGTATTCACAGATTTTGGTATCTGCAGGGGGCCCTCAAACCAAACCCCAGAGAATATGAAGGGACAACTGTATAAAGCAAAATTAGAGATGAGTATCTAGTGAAACTTAACTCCCAAGTACTTCTTTTGGAGAGGTAGCTGAACAGAAAAACCAAGCAGGATAAGGAGACATTTCACACAAACACACACACACACAGAGTACTTCAATTACTGGGTCAATTCCACATACTCTTGATCTGACATATATTTACCTCCAGCCTTAGTAAATATACTTTTTCTCCGTCAAGAAATGCCTTTAAAATATTATAAAAATTAATACACATACCCTCAGCCTCAAAGGAAGGCAATGGAAAACCCTCTCTGAATAAACCTTGCCAAGAAAACCCCTGTGAACTGATATTTCAATAATCCAACACAATTACAGCTGGAAAACAGGAGGAAAAGTCAGTACTTATAAAACTGCAAGGCAACGCTAAATTGGTTAAGGAAAATTACTAAAAGCTTTCTACAAACCTCTATCTACAGACAACAAAATCACTTTTTAACCACTAAAATACAGTAAGTGACAAAATTCATTTTGCAAACTCTGTTGAATATCACTTCCTTGTAATTTAGAAAAAGAAGCTTACCTTGTCCAGAATTATATATTGCTTTTACAGATTTTTTCACTTTTTGTAGCGCAGCTCTGTCCTGATCTAGTGCCTAGAGGTGGGGGAAAGGGGAAGAGAGAAAGAGAGACTGTGTCAAGGGCAGCGTGCCATCTATTTTTAATTGTAGAGCTGAACACAAAACAAGAGGGTCCTGTAAACAAATGCTCAGTAAATTCAGGAGCTGCAAGCACAGTAGGGCCTTGTTATTCACCCTGGGGAGGTCTTTGGTCAGTTCCATCAAGTCAGTTAAGAAACTCTGAATTGGAAAGTTTCTAAGGCAAAAATCATATTGAAGAATGGTTGTGGCAGACCTAGAGAACATTGTATTAATTGTGCATTTTACATTTCTTCATGTTTTTCAATATCAATTTTTTTTCTAATATCACATTTTTTAGAGTATCTTTCTGACTTCATTTACTAAAATGTAGATATACAGCCAGGATCCAATGCTGTACTTCTGCTGGATCCTACTGTTTTGAGAAGAATAGGCCATCTACCCTTACTGCATACCCTGATACATCCTAACAACATCCTTTAGGGGTCTGGGAAACCCTTTGAAAAGAGGTTTTTGGTGCCATGGAGAGCAGCAGTGGGAAGGGAAGACTCTGGGGTTGTCTAAATGGTGAAAATACTCCTCAAAAAAATTGAGGAGAATATGATTTGTCTAAATGCCATCTTGCATCAATCCGCAATATTTGGAAGAAGAGGGGCCAAATCCACCAAAAACTCCACAGAAAAAGCCTCTGCGGCTTTCTTCAAAGTATTTAAAAAGTTGCGAAGGAAATTTGCATTCCCGCGCATTGGGACAACCAATTCACATCGATGTGCTTTCCAGATAACAACGGAAGTGGAAAGCTGATTGGTTGGACATGAGCACAGGGTGGCACTTGCTAACAAGGAAACAACTGGAACTGCCATGTTGGATTTTCGTCATAGCAATTGTGTGCTGAGATGACTAAATAGCCTTTTCTTTTCTTTTTAAAATTTATTTAGGCGGAATATCGCACTTTCGCACCTTAGATATACTTTAAAAAAATACTGTTCGGCGGTAGCAACTGGTGACAATAAAAACGTAATTCACTTGTGCCCACCATCTTGATTTGCAGGCATGTCCGTTGGAAGAGCAAAAGCGGCTAGCTTTGCATGCCTGTGATCTTGCCAAAAACCCGTGGAGACATAGTGCACATCAATCCACATTTTTCCCCCTCATATAGATAAGCCCTCCGATTCCTCTGACACTGGCTATGAAAGTACACCAGTGGATCCTGGCTTATACAAGGAGTCTAGCAAGTAAAACAGATCATTATAAATGTTAAAAGTTCTATGTCGAATCTCAGTTGCTTAAGATTGCCACTTCAGTGTAGGATAAAAGCATGCATATTGAAAACCATTATAAATAAATATGGGACACAAAATTCCAAATGTATGATAGATTTGGTTTATTACTATAAACACTGCTTTAAAAATATTACTTCATATAATTACAACAGTGAACTGACCAGATAAGCTTCTTTAGAGGGGAGTTCCACTATTTTCCGACCACCACACAAAAACCACTGTAATGTATTTTATAGGATTCTATAACATGCATAAATAATACATGACCACAAAGAGCAAGAAAGTTCCCAAAAGAAAAATCAGTCCCCAAGGCTTATATACCGTATATTCCGGCGTATAAGACGACTTTTGAGCACTCAAAAGTGCCCTCCAAAATTGACAGTCGTCTTATACGCCGGATACACTTTGCTTCACCTGCCTGCCTATCTCCTGCCTCTTCGCAAACGGAGCGAAGAGGCAGGAGATCGGGCAGGGGGTGAAGCAAAGTGCTCCTCCCTGCCACCCGCCCACCCCCCGCGCTTCCACCCCCCTCCCGAAAGTCGCGGAACCGCGGGTTTGGGGGGGTGGCTAGGAAGCCCCCTCCTCCCTTCCCCCGCCCACTCCCCGTGCATCCAACCCCCTCCCTGAAAGCAGCGGAACCGCGGCTTTCAGGGAGGGGGGGTGGCGAAGAAGCCCCCTCCTCCCTTCCCCTCACCCACCCCACCCCGCGCATCCACCCCCCTCCCTGAAAGCAGCGGAACCGTGGCTTTCAGGGAGGAGGGGTGGCGGAGAAGCCCCCTCCTCCCTTCCCCCCGCCCACCCCGCGCTCATCCACCCCCCTCCCTGAAAGCAGCGGAACCGCTGCTTTCAGGGAGTGGGGGGGCGGAGAAGCCCCCTCCTCCCTTCCCCCCGCCCACCCCCCGCTCATCCACTCCCCTCCCTGAAAGCAGCAGAACCGCTGCTTTCAGGGAGTGGGGGGGCGGAGAAGCCCCCTCCTCCCTTCCCCCCGCCCACCCCCCGCTCATCCACCCCCCTCCCTGAAAGCAGCGGAACCGCTGCTTTCAGGGAGGGGTGGTGGTGGAGAAGCCCCCTCCTCTCTTCCCCCCTGCCCACCCACCCCGCGCATCCACCCCCCCTCCCTGAAAGCCGCAGAAACGCGCTTTCAGGGAGGGGGGGTGGCGGAGAAGCCCCCTCCTCCCTTCCCCCTGCCCACTCCCCATGCATCCACCCCCTCCCTGAAAGCCGCAGAAATGCGCTTTCAGGGAGGGGGGGTGGCGGAGAAGCCCCCTCCTCCCTTCCCCCTGCCCACTCCCCATGCATCCACCCCCCTCCCTGAAAGCCGCAGAAACGCGCTTTCAGGGAGGGGAGGTGGCAGAGAAGCCCCCTCCTCCCTTCCCCCTGCCCACTCCCCATGCATCCACCCCCCCTCCCAGAAAGCCACGGAACCGCGGCTTTCAGGGAGGGGGGTGGCGGAGAATCCCCCTCCTCCCTTCCCCCCACCCACCCCCCGCGCATCCACCCCCCCTCCCGAAAGGGAGGGGGCTGGGAAGCCCCCTACTCCCTGCCATCCTCCCACCCTCCACCCAGCCACCCCCCTTCCCCAAAGGCTCGCTTTGGAGAGGGGGGTGGCTGCGAAGCCCCTTCCCCCCTGCCACCCTCTGCCCAGCCTCCCCCCTTCCCCAAAGCCCCGTTTGGCCGCACAGCCTGCGGATCCCCCTCCTGCGCTCCCTCCTGGAAGGGAGCGCAGGAGGGGCATGCAGAGGCTGCGCGGCCAAACCGCGATTCGCCCCTTCTCCCCACCTTCCTGGAAGGTGGGGAGAAGGGGCGAACGTGCCCCTTTTGGGCACACAGCCTCCGCATCCTCCTCCTGCGCTCCCTCCTGGAAGGGAGCGCAGGAGGGGCATGCGGGGGCTATGCGTTGGAAGAGGGGGGTCGTCTTATAGGGCGAATATATCACAAACTCTGCATTTTACCTTAAAAATTGGGGGGTCGTCTTATACGCCGGGTCGTCTTATACGCCGGAATATACGGTAGATCATGACTTCTGCTATCCACCAAGAATTACTTTTTTAGGTAAAGTTACAGAAGAACTACTTTGCTGGATTGAGGCATGACTTCAATCAATAAAGCAGGGTACTTAAATTATTTGACAACAGCTACTACTTTTTCAGATCAGTGTGTATTGTATTTTAAAAGTGCTATTGCTATTGCTATTTTAAAAATGTTAAAAAGAAAATCTGGACTTATTTTAGGGAGACTACCATAATGCAAAGACAACTCTCTCTCTATTTGCATTGTGTTTTATATGTGTGTGTATGTATGTATGTATGTATATATATACTATGTGTGTGTGTATATACACACACACACATATATATATTTATATATATATATATATATATATATATAGAGAGAGAGAGAGAGAGAGAGAGAGAGAGAGAGAGAAAGAGAGCGCACTTTAATATTTCAAGCCTATTATTGAAAGCTAGCTTCACAGGAGCCCAAAATTATCTTTGAAATTCAAGAAATAGCTCTTTTTTATTATTGTTATAGTTTGAGTTTATGATAATAAAAAATTTAACCAGCTTGATACCATGATAAGCAGACTGCATAAAAGCCACCCAACATATGGAGTTACAAACAATAGGTTAATCCCTCGGCTGTTACAAGTTATTTATTCCAGAAGTAACAATGAGTTCAACAAATAATTTTCATTAAGTGACAAATTTTGACTTTCATTTAATAAGAAAGCCCTGTGAAATAACAATACTAAATTGAAAACACAACTGCAAATATTTAGAAACCGGCATAAGTACATAAAACAAGACAGAATAGATAACATCAGCTAATGATCCAGCAAAAGCAATTCCATCCCCTTTCACTGATTATTTAATTTAGTTGGTTCTACAAATGAAATCCAGTAGCCGGTGTCTCACAGAATATACTAGTAATGGGATAGACAGCCTTTCACCTCTAGGTCACTAAACTAATCCAGCTCAGATCAACAACATTTCACAAATGTTACCATCTGTTGGGTGTCTGGTGTCTAGTGTCTGGGGTGAAGTTACTTAACACTCTCATTTCATTTCTTGTTGTGCCTTCAAGTTGTTTCTGACTTATGGGGACCCTAAGGTGAACCTATCAGAGGGATTTCTGAGGCTGAGACCTGCCCAAGGTCACCCAGTGGGTTTTCATGGCCGAGCAGTGATTCAAACCATGGTCTCCAGAGTCATAGTCCAACACTCAAACCACTACGTCACACTGGCTCCATTTCATTTCTACCAGTAGTAAAATAACCACAGCTGAAAAGGGGCATCTTCATTCATGGTTTCAGTAGCACACAATCATTACTAGGCACGGAAACATTACTTTTGAACAAAACTGTACACAGCATTCTAAGAATGACTGCACCATAGATTTAAAGGCATTATTTTGGAAGTTTTATGTTTGATTCATTTCCTACTGACACCCAACATGAAATATGTGTTTTTCATAGCAGATGCACACTGGATTGACACTTTCATTGAGCTACTCACCACAACTACAACATTCCTTCCCCAATCAGTCACCATCAGCTCATTAATATGCTGTTAGAATTTTTTGCCCCAATGTGATGCACTTTAACACTGAACTTCATATGCTGCTCTAATGCTTATTCCCTAGTCTTAAAATTCTTCACTGCCTTTTGTTTGTTTTAGCTACCGGTACCCCAAATAATTTGGTGTTTTCATAAAACTTGGCCACCAATAGGGTGTTATCCATGGCTGCCCCTAGACTGTGGAACACTCTACCTAATAAAGATTAGGCTGGCCTCCTCCCTGTTGCTCTATTTGCAAGACTTTTGATTTAGTTGTGTGTTGTCTTTCAAATAGCTAGTTGTTTTTAATGGCTTTTAATGTTGCTTGATGTTTTCATCAACTGTTTTATGTTTTTAAACTCAATTTGTTTTATTGTTAGTGTCTTGCTTACCACTGTGTTGGTGGTGGTAGAAGGCAGGACAGAAACCAACTGAATAAACAAACAAATTTTCACTGCTCACCCCTACTCCAGATCATTTATGGACAAGTTAAAAGGCACTAATCCCAATGCTATAAAAGGCACCACTGTTTACATCATTCCAGTTACAGAATTGTCCTCTACTTTCAGCTTTCTTTTCCTTAATCAGTTACTGATCTATAAGAGGGTTGTTCCTCTCATCCCATTACTGCCAAGTTTGCTCAGAAATCTTTGGTGAGGGAAGATGTCAAAAGACCCCAAGAAAGACAAATTAATAGTATCTAATGGATCAGTTCTGTCCATATGCACAGTGACACTCTCAACTCTGAAAGGTTGGCGGGACAATGACTCGCTTTTGCCAAAGCTACACTGATAGTTCTTCAGCAAGATTTCTATGTGATTTATGTATAAAATTAATACTTTCTTCTATTTTACCGAGAAACTTAAGACATATTATTAAGTGTCCTGTTCAGCAGAGAACAGACCCAAAAGGAAAGAATTAATTCCTCTTATATGAGGAGGTACAACCAATACAAAGCTCTACTTCTACCCCAAGCAAAGGAAACCGATTCAGTCACAGAACTTGACATCAGCAGTAGCATAAGCACTAGCTGAGAGCAGAACTTGGAAGAAAGCTCCATGAACAACTGTTTACTTATGAAAGCAACAATATTTGGCTAGACAGGCCAGGGGATGGGTATCAGTGGCCCTCCAGATACATTACAACTGCAGCTCACATAGTCCCTCACCTTTGGCTCTACTGACCGCAGCTGATGGAAGCTGGAGATAAAAAATAACTTGGGCAGGTCATAGTTGCCCAGTCCTAGGATTGATACTTAGGAGGTCAAATCCATCCAGGAGAACAAACAAACATGAATACAGGCACACACCATTAACAAAGTAGATCTATTCCAAAGCATTACTTTAATGGAAAATTTGGTACTAGAGACAGAAATAATTGGGACAGTATAGAGAAAGGTTACTATACCCCACAAAGAAGACCACTTCAACAGGTTTCAGCAAATGTTTTATCCAAAACTAACCATATCCACATGTGAAATGAAACAACCAGATCAGATAAGTGTTGCATAAGTTACTAAAAGCATTTGAACCTTCAACAGACCATTTGAAGGCTTCTTCCAAAATGCATCCAGTAATTACTTCTTCTTTCATCAGACTCTGCTTTTCTTACGATTTCTATTTTGGCAGCCAAATTTACAGAACTATGTTTTTAAAACATGCTGGGAGGAGCTGGAGAGGCAGGCTTATCTTCTCTTTGTTTTACAGTTCACACTTGCTCAGTATGGGATTCTGCAGGCAGCTGCTGTTTACGCTGATTGTTGTAGGAAGGCATACACAGCTATACAGTAGTTGGATTAAAAAAGGAGGGCTGGGTGGGTGCAAAACCCTTTGTAAAAGGTAGCTTTCATTGTCAGAGGCTAAATGCCATACAGTCCCTAATGCAACAAAGATGGGACTGATGGGTCCACATTCTGCTAACCAGAAGTGCACTTCATGGTAAGTTGCTCAGACAGCAAAGGAAAGGAGCCAATAAGAAAGGGATAGTATTTCAACAGCACTATTCTCCAGTGCAGGTAAAGGTGACTTACAAAAATTGTTGTGGTGACCATGTATCAAAGAATGCCTCAGCCAAGCATTCTTAAGAGATAGCCATCCAGCCTATGTTTAAAGTACTTCAAGTGAGGACTCCACCACCAATGCAATGAAATACTGGGTAACATTTATTTTTTTAAAAATATACAGAATAAAAGAAAAAGTAAAAATGGGACAAAATAGTAGAATTATATTACTCTGAAATAAAATGACTTTAAAAATCCACTTAAGCTACAGAAACCAAATTCAATGGAATAAAGTAATCATAGTCAAATATCAATATTATTCTAAGATAAAATAAATTTATTTTCAACATTCTCTCAACACATGACAATAGAAGCCAAACAGCAAAGTGGCAAGCACAACAACATCAAACAGAACAGATTGGTTGTTGGTGCTCCTCTCCACAAAGGCAGAAGGCAGCAGCAGGGCAATATTTACCCTTCCCTGGCTAGCAGTTTATTTTTTCTGAGCAGGAACAAGGCACCAAATTCACCATCACTAACTAGAAGAACAATAATAATTGATGATGATGATGATGATGACAATGACAGAAGTATAAGAACTAGCTTGGGGTGCCTGTACAATAGCTTCCCCTCACCTGTATCTCTTCATTTTTTCTTCCATTCCAGGGAATGGGGGTGGTTTGACTTTTTTTAGAAGTTTACCTGCTCCTTTTCTTCTGGAGGATGCCAAAACCTCCCACATTTGGCACAAGGTCCCAGGGCAGCCTTTTTCCACAACCCCACAGCCACATGGTCATTTTCTTTTCCCCATTGGACCACCTGCTCTGTCTCTACTATTCTGGGACTTCTGGAAATGCTCAGAAGCCACTATGAAGGAAGTACTGGCAAAACTGCCTTCATAGTAGCCTCTGTACATATGCAAATCATTTAAATCCCCAAGCCCCAAAATGGCTAGAGTAAAGGAAAGTCTCCAGGTAGATGAATTCCCCTGTCCAAGCAGTGGGGTGTGTGCTCTGTTGGCCTAGCAGAATAGCCATGTCTGACACAAATGTTTGACAGTGCTTGTCTTAAAGTACCTTTGGCAATAAAAACTTTTGTTTTGGGCCAAAATATGTTGTTTATAACAACACAAGAAAATCATTTAAACTTAATTAACATTATGCCAAAGTACATTGTTCAACCTGTACTGGAATATAAAAGTAGAAAGCTAAAGAGACAAGTAGAAACACCCTCATTTGTTCATATAAAGAGTTCCAAAGAATAACCTTGCAATCATATAAGGAGCTCCAAAGAATAATGTGGCATCAACATAAGTGCATTTCAATTCTCTTCCTATAAGGATTATGTAAGTATGTGGAATCCAAAATATAAGATCATGGTAAGGATACAAATTGTGTCTGTGGTTTGCCTGCACATGTACATGTACATGTATACACACACTTAAGTTTCAGCAAGTAGTGAAAAAGGAAATATCGTAAGTTCCCTGGTAGTAAAAAGGAAATTTCCTGTGCACTCTTATTAGTTTTGAGTAATGGTTCAAAAAGGCAATCTCAAAACACTTTGTTAATCTTTGTGATGGGTAAAGATTCCACAGTGTGGACCTATGTATATCTAATCAAAAGCAAGTCACACTGAGTTCAGTGAATCTTATTTCATGTGAATTCATCTTGGTTTTTTTCCGGGCTGTGAGGTCGTGTTCTTGAAGAGTTTGATTCTGACGTTTCGCCTGCATCTGTGGCTGGCATCTTCAGAGAATGGTTGGGTAGGAATGTGTGTGCATGTGTGTGGGGGGGTATATACAGTGAGCCCCTGTTGAAGAGGATCTGTAAATTTGTGTATTTGAATGGCTAGTTCCCGTTAAAGTTGTCCAGGTGTTTGTGGACTTCAATAGCTTATCTGTGCATCCTGACATTATAGTTGTTGGCCTGGTCCAGAATTTCTGTGTCTTGGTTGGTCTGTAGATCGTTTGGAGTTTGTGTTTCCTCATCAGTTTCCCTGTTCTGTCTGTGACTCCTTTGATGTACGGTAAAAATAGCTTCCCTTTGGGTAGCTGTTTTTCTTGTGATGTCTGATCTGATCTGAACTGAAGCACCTAAACTGGGCTCTACAGGCTAATGGTTACTCCAGATCAGACATCACAAGAGCAGCCAGACCAAGAAAAACCACAGGAATGAAGAAGAAAAACAGCCACCCAAAGGGAAGGTATTTTTACCATACATCAAAGGAGTCACAGACAGAACAGGGAAACTGGTGAGAAAACACAACCTCCAAACGAGCTACAGACCAACCAAGAAAATCCAATAAATGCTACGCTCAGTGAAGGACAAAAGAGACCCTCTCACAGCCGCAGGAGTTTACCGCATACCGTGCAGCTATGGACAAGTTTACATAGGGACCACAAAAACGCAGTGTGCAAGCACAAACCAAGGAACATGAGAGACACTGAAGACTGGACCAGCCAGAAAAATCAGCAGTAGCAGAACATGTTATAAACCAACCTGGACACAAAATGTTATTTAAAAACACAGATATTCTGGACCAGGCCAACAACTATCATGTCAGAATGCACAGAGAAGCTATTGAAATCCACAAACACCTGGACAACTTCAACAGGAAAGAAGAAACTCTAACAGTAAACAAAATCTGGTTACCTGTCCTGAAAAATACTAAAATCAGAACTCAGCACGTGCAAATGAACTCCACTCAGGGACAGGGGGATTTCCAGCAGACAATGGATTATTCGCCAAACAGACACTAATCCTCCTTGCATATCTCCATCCAGAAACTAGCCATTCAAATACACAAATTTACATACCCTCTCCAACAGGGGCTCACAGTATATAACCCCCACACACTCCTACCCAACCATTACCATTCTCTGAAGATGCCAGCCACAGATGCAAGCGAAACATCAGAAATAACCTCTCCTAGAACACGGCCTCACAGCCCGGCAAAAAACCATGGAAAACCTATGGATGCCGGCCATGAAAGCCTTTGACTTTACATAGAATTTAACCATTAATAAGGAACAACCAGACAATAATGCTTTAGAATCATCTATACAGTAGTAGTCTTAAATTTAGACTTATTGCATTGTAGAGTTGGAAGAGACCACGAGGGCCATCGAGTCCAACTCCCTGCCACGCAGGAAATCTTGATCAAAGCATCCCCGACAGATGGCCATCCAGCCTCTGTTCAAAGACCTCCAAGGAAGGAGACCCCACCACACTCCGAGGAAGTGCGTTCCACTGCCGAACAGCTCTTACTGTCAAAAAGTTCCTCCTAATGTTGAGGTGGAATCTCTGTTCCTGGAGCTTGCATCCATTGCTGCGTGTTCCAGTCTCTGGAGCAGCAGAAAACAAGCCTGCTCCATCCTCAGTGTGACACCCCTTCAAATACTTAAACAGGGCTATCATATGGCCTCTTAACCATCTTTTTTCCAGGCTAAACATACCCAGCTCCCTAAGTCTCTCCTCATAAGGCATCGTTTCCAGACCTTTCACCATTTTAGTTGCCCTTCTCTGGACATGCTCCAATTTGTCAATATCCTTTTTGAATTGTGGTGCCCAGAACTGGACACAGTATTCTAGGTGAGGTCTGACCAAGGCAGAATAGAGTGGCACTATTACTTCCCTTGATCTAGATGCTATACTTCTATTGATACAGCCCAAAATCGCATTGGGCTTTTTAGCTGCCGCATCACACTGTTGACTCATGTTCAACTTGTGGTCTACTAGGACTCCTAGATCCCTTTCACACATAGTCTCATTCGGCCAGGTCTCTCCCATCCTATATCTATGCATTTCATTTTTCCGCCCTAAGTGCAGTACTTTACATTTCTCCGTGTTGAATTTCATTTTGTTAGCTTTGGCCCAGCTTTCCAGTCTATCCAGGTCATTCTGAATTTTGATCCTGTCCTCTAGGGTATTAGCTACTCCTCCTAATTTGGTGTCATCTGCAACTTTGATAAGTATGCCCCTAATTCCGTCATCCAAGTCACTGATAAAGATGTTGAATAGCACTGGGCCCAGGACAGAATCCTGTGGCACCCCACTGGTCACATCTTTCCAAGATGAAGAGGAGCCACTGCTGAGCACCCTTTAAATATTGAGTTTCTCAATCTATCCATTTGCAAATATCTTGTTTTATACGATAGTATTTTATTGAACAAATCTTGGCACATATGTATCTACTTACCATTCACATACAAGAATTATATGTTCACATCTTAAATTCATTGGTGTGGCCTATCTCCTTTGAAAAGCAGAATTATTGCCTCAAAAGTAAAACAAAACCTCTCTTCCATTGTTTTTATATTTGATTACATATTGATGTGCTGCTCTTGCAAAGCATAAACAGAGAGACATCCAGTATGGAAACAAATGTTTTCTCCATTCAGTTAAATGTCCATGCCTCCACACAACTAATTCTCTATTTTTACCAAATATACCAGTTTCATTCCTGCAGAGAGGAGTGTGTTTAGGGAGAAGCTGTGAAAACAAATGTTCAAGAAAATGAACATCATTTCCACTAAATATTTTTACTATATTTAACCCGTTTAAATTCAATCTAGCAGGGTAAAAAAATAATTGCTGATTTGTCTCATGGTGGGGGAAGAAGAGAGATTAAGCAATGAAAGATAGTAGAATTCTAGAGAAACACTAGTACCTAGGAAATTACCTTTTAAAAGAGCCCAATGCTACCTAGCCATTAATTCCAGAGGGTCAGATCACTGGGAATGGACAATAATCTTTATTATACTGGCATGATAGGGCTATGAAAACAAAATCAAGGGTTCTTTACAATATCACAGGACCTGCAAAAGGGGCTCTTTGGGAAATTGGAAAAAGTGTTCTTTTTCCAGACAGTGAAAAGCAACATTGATTGTAATAGAAAGTTTTCTTCTACATCACTTACTTGCTAGTTTCTGACTTCAAGCAGTGTTAAAGAAAGCACCAACCAGGTGCCTATGGCATACTCTGTTCACATAGCTGATTCCCAAAAGTTTTTACCAGGCCCTTTTAACGATCACATTCCTTCCATGAAAAAAGCCCCTTGAATTCAAAAATCTAGCTACTTGAAATAGGTCAGAATGTCAGATGAAGGCCCAAAGCTAGGCAAAAAAACATTGGGCAGGGGAGATAAACCAATTGGTGTTGCTAATGAAAAGAACACATTTTTCACATTCAATATGATTTAAAGTATTTCTTTATTTATATAATGCTCTTCTTTAAACAGACCAGGGCACCTAACAAGTAAAGGTAAAAAAGCACACACACACACACACACACACACACACACACAGAAACACTAAGAAAATAATACTATAAAGACACTAGAGGTTAATTAGATCTCCTCAGCATCAAAATAATACATAACATACAGCATACATACGGTACCATATACAGTACTGTTAAAGACCCTCTTCCCTTCAAAAGACTCAGTTCCCCTCAAGAAACCCCAAAGGCCTGAGTGAAATCATGTATTGCAACTGATGGAACCTTATGTATCTCCAAAGTCAGGGGGCTACAACTTAGAAAGTCTTTTCTTTTGACACTATTTCCTAGATGTTTTAAGGCCTTAGAAGTAAATACCCTAAAGGCAACAGAGCGTGTCTGATCTTGAAAGCTAAGTAGGGTCAGGTCTGTTTAGTACTTGAATGGGAGGCCACCAATGAATACCAAGTGGTGTAGGCTATATTTGAGAGGAAGGAACTGGCAAAAGCACCTCTGAATATTCCTAAGAAAACCCTATGAAACTCATTGAGTTGCCATAAGTCAAGAGGCAACTTGAAAGCACATACACACACAAGTCAATAAGCAATATCCTCACGTCTATTCAGAAGGGAACAGGCAGCCAATACAAATGACAAAGAAAAGGTAACATAAACATTCAATAACAAAGCAGAAGAAGCCTTTAAGGGCATCTTCATGCAGAATGTATTATCAGGCATTTTTTAAAAAAACAAAAACAAAAAACCAGGCCCTTTTTATGACCATGTTCCACCTTGGAATATCCCCTTGAACCTAGAAACTCAGTGATACGAAATGTGTTAGAAAGTCAGATCCAGACCCTAAAGCAACGCAGAAAAATAAACCAATCCCTGTTGCCAGGAAACTGTCAAAGAACATAATGAAAAGAAGAAACTTCAACCTTCAATCATAATCTTGTCCAAATATAAAAGTTAGTAAAATGTGAATCACCATGCCCATGCTGTAGTAGTACAAGGAGGACTGTAACTGTGAACCAGCTATAGATCACAAGGCATTCCTGTCTACTTTAGCCTGTAATAACAAACTTGGCATTAGGAGTACCACTCACAAGGTATGCACCTGCTCCATTAGGGGGAGTTCAATTCCACTCATAACAAGTGGAATTGCTCCATGCCCTGCGCTGCCATACAAGATTAAAATGGAATGAAAGGAGGGAGGGAAAGAGATGGGTGTTATCTTCAAATGAAAAGCACCTCATTCTAAAACTCACAATGATTCCTACCCTACAGTTTCATAAGACATTCATGCATGGGGAACAAGATGGGAATTACAGCTTAAGAGTCACAGAATCAAGTTGATTCTATCTAATTCTCTTATATAGAACTCAACAGAATATGTAAAATGTAAGCTCAACAGTTATTAAACTAGCAAGCACAATTAAAACTCATCTAATTTGTCCTGAAAATTGGGTAACCATACCAATGTGACTTAATGAAAGCTATAACAATAAATGTTTTTGTAATTTCATTTATTATGGTTACAACATTTTAAAATCAAATATTAGAAACATGGACCAAGTTATTTATTGTACATAAAATGAGTTCAATTTCCAGATGATTTTATGAAACACTGCCCAAAAACTGTATTTCTAGAAGAGTTATAATGGCAAAGCAAAAAAAAAAATAAACACATTAGAGTAATTTTATATTCCATACAGCAATTCTCTGCTGAGGAAAAGAAATACAGTAGGACCCCCTTATCTCCTGGGGATTGGTTCTAGGGGGGCCGTGGATACAGAAAACCGTGGATAATAGTGAATGCCATTGAAAATAATGGGACTTCCAGTTTAAAATACCATAGAGTTACCTTGGAGGACCTAATGAACATTTGGTTCTTAATCTGCCTCAATGATCAGAGACTGTAACTAGAAAAGGAACGTTGGTCCTACCTGTGATACGTTCTTTTCCAGTGAAGGGGCGAAGAGGATCCGCATCCTTGGGTTGTCCCTCCCACTTGCTCCCAGTAAGTAGGTAGGTAACAGTATACTTTTTGAACTGCCCACCGGTGAGGTCATCTAGGAGGGACAACCCCCCGGCTAGTCAGTCCATATTATAGCCTCACGACGCAGTAGCAACAGTTATCCGGCCATATGTCCATGTCACTTCAATACCAAGAGGTATCCATCACTGCAACAGTTGTCTCAACTGAAAGTCATCAATCTCTCAATCGTAGGAACAATACACTAAGCTCGCCCTGGGTGGGCCCAGATGCTCTTCGGCTCTTCACTGGAAAAGAACGTATCACAGGTAAGACCAACGTTCCTTTTCCCAGTGGAGAGGGCTCCAGAGCATCCACATGCTTGGGATGTACTAAAGCTCCAACCATGGGTGGGCATGGTAAGCCTTGCGTCCTTTATGGCTGAAAAACTTGCTGTAACACTCTTCTGCCAAATGCGGCCTCTGCGGACTGCATCTTGTCCAATCTGTAGTGTTGCATGAAAGTCAAGGGGGACTTCCACATTGCCGCTTTGCAGATTTCTTCCAATGGAGCATCCTTTTCCCAGGCTGCTGACTTTGCCGCACTCCGCATAGAGTGTTCCATAATTCCATCCGGTACTGGTTTGTTTTGTGACTCATAGCAAGTCACGATGCAGCATCTGATCCATCAACCCAATGTGGAGGGGGAGACCTTTTTTCCCAATTACTTGGTATGAGGGGAAACAAACAGCGCTTCAGAGACTCTAAACGGGTGTTGTCCTCTTAATGTCAATTCTCAGAGCTCTGCAAACGTCCAAAGTATGCCATATCCTCTCCAATTCCCTTTCGGGATGTGGACAGAAGGAAGGCAACACAACCTCCTGAGATCTGTGGAACGCTGAATTGACCTTCAGTTTGAAGTCTGGACGTAGTTTGAGAATCACCAAATCTGGTCTGAAGACACACAGGTCCCGTATAATTGACAGAGCCACCAGCTCTGAAACTCTTCGCGCTGAGGTAATTGCCATTAAAAAGAGCACCTTCCATGTCAAAAACTTTAGAGACACCTCTTTTAAAGGCTCAAACGGACGTACTGTTAGGGCCTTCAGGACTGTATGGAGGTCCCAAGATGGAAATCTGTGGACTGTTGGTGGGGCTAAATTGGAAAGATCCTTGATGAACCATCGAAGGTGTGGATGTGCGGCAGCCTTCTCCGCAGCTGCCTTCTCCGGAGGTAAGAATGATGTAATAGCCACCACCTGTCTCTTTATTGTATTAGGGTGGAGTCCGGCCTCCACCCCATCCTGCAGGAAGTCCAGTAGTAAAGGAACTGACACCTCTCTGAAGTCCAGACTCTTTCGCCTGCACCAGCGTAGAAAAACATGGATGATATACTCATAAATACGGTGTGGGGATTCACGTCTAGATGCTAAAATTGTACCAACCACTGGACATGAATATCCCTTTGCTGTTAGCATGTGCCGCTCAATCTCCACGCGTGAAGCTGAAGCCAAGCAGGGTCTGGGTGATACACCTGCCCTTGGGCTAGGAGGTTGGTTCGTACTGGAATTGGAGCCGAAGCCACCCGCATGTCGAGGATGTTTGGGAACCAAGCCCTCCGTGGCCATTCTGGAGTGACCAGAATGACCTCCGCCTTCTCCATCAATATCCTGTTGATCACCCTGGGAATCAGCTGGACCGGAGGAAATGCATACAGCAGCGTTTGTGGCCAAGGGCAAGTCAGAGCGTCCATGTCCTCTGCTCCTTCTGTTAGGTAGTGGGAGAAGAAGCGCGGGAGTTTCGTGTTCGCTGGTGATGCAAACAGGTCTACTTCCGGGCATCCCAGGTGCTGAACGATGTTGTCAAACGCCTCCTGATGGATACTCCACTCTCCCTGATCAATATCTGATTGGCTGAGCTAGTCCACTTTCAAGTTGAGCGCACCCTGGAGATGTTCCGCCATTAACAAAGTGAGATTCTCCTCCACTCAATTGAGTAAGTGTGATGTCTCCACCATGAGGGCCCGTGATCTGGTCCCTCCTTGGCGATTTATGTGTGTCTTCGTCATGACGTTGTCTGTTCGCACTAACACCGCCCTGCCCCTGACTAGGTCGCTGAAGGCTATGAGGGCCAATCTGACCACCCTGAGCTCCAGCCAGTTGATGCTGTGAGTCGCTTCCTTCGCCGACCATCTGCCCTGGGCCAGGCGGGGTCTACAGTGGGCCCCCCATCCTTGAAGGCTGGTGTCTGGTACTTTGCAGCTTGTTCTGTTTCCACAGTTGTTGTCCCCTGTGAATTGCCAGAGAAACCCACCATTGGAGTGACGCCCTGACCTCTCGAGGTAGTCTCACTGTGTGGTGTCTCATTGGATATCTCCTCCTGAAAAGGAACTAAGAACCATTGAAGCGTCCTGGTGCGAAATCGCGCCCATGGGAGGCATTCTATTGCTGCTATCATTAGGCCTTGTAAGTGTGCCAGGTGCATGACATCCGCCCTGGCCGCCGATATCACCCACCGTATTGCTTTCTGAATCCAGTTGATTCGCTCTGGCGGTAGCCGGACTTGACGCCCGCCGAATGCACTAGCGGTCCCAAATGCTGAATTTGCTGGCTCGGGGTCATTGAACTCTTTGCAAAGTTGACTTGGAATCCGTGTCTCTGGAGGGAGTCCAGGATCAATCTGATCTCCCTTTCCGCCCTCTGACTGAATGAGGAACGGATTAACGGATTGTCTAAGTAAGGATAAACATGAATCCCTGAGCACCGCCAGCATGCTACCAGGGCCACCAGGATCTTTGTGAAGACCCTGGGTGCTGAGGACAGACCAAAGGGGAGAGCATTGTAATGAAAGTGTTTGTCGTTGTAGCAGAAGCGAAGAAATTGACAGTAATCCTGATGTATTGGAATGTGGAGGTACGTATCCTGTAAATCCAGAGAAGACAGGTAACCTCCTGGTCTTATGGCTTCTAGAATGTGTCCCAATGTTTCCATTCTGAACTTCCACTTCTGGATGAACTTGTTTACCCCCCTTAAGTTCAGCACTGCTCTCCAAGTACCGTTCGCCTTCGGCACTAAAAACAGGATTGAGTAACAACCCCTTCCCTGTTGTGACTTCTGGACCTCTATGGCTCCCATCTGTAAAAGTCGTTGGATAGCCTCTGTCATCAAGCACGGTTTTTCTGTGTCCCTGTGAGATGGGGTCAGAATGAACCAACATGGGGACGTCAAGAGAACTCTATCTGGTAGCCCTGTCTGATTGACTGCAGGACCCATCTGTCCAAGGTAGAGTTTTCCCAAGCCCCCACTAAGGCCTGCAGTCTTTCCCCCACCAGGAGGGAATTGTCATTGTTGAGGCTTGCTGCTAGATTTTGCAGACTGGGATTGCGCAGACTTCCTTGAGCCCCTCTGCTGACTTCTGTGATGGTATCTATTATTTCCCCATCTAGGTTTGGAGGATCTGAAGTCCCTTGTGTTGGAATGGTTCAAGGAAGAGCTGGCCCCTTGGTGACCCCGAGGCTTGAAAAGGCCGGTATCGTCTTGCAAACCTTCTCTCTTCCCATTTGCGGAAGGAAGCCAAAGTCGTCTTCTTATTCTCCACCAGGACTGGTTCAAGGGATTCACCAAATAACTTCTCACCCAGGAATGGCAAAGAGATCAGGTTTTGCTTTGACTTAAAATCCACATTCCATGACTTTAGCCACACCTGCCTTCTTGCAGCCACTGTTGCTGCCTGAAGCCTTGTGCAGAATTTGATGGAATCCAAGGTGCTATCCACCAAGAAGGCAGAGACTTTCGACAATTTGTTGAGGTCCTGGCAGATCCTGGTCTACGCTTCTGGTACATCGTTCAAAGCATCGTTAGACCACTGTATTGCAGCCCGGGTCATCATGGTAGCTGTCGTAGAGGCTCAAATGGCCAAGGATAGGGCCTCATGGGCCCACTTAAATGCCACGTCCATATGTCTGTCCTCAGGGACCTTCAACGTTTCTTCTCCATCCCTACAGAAAATCGCAGATGAGACTAATTCAGAGACCGGTGCGTCAATGAGTGGGACTTGTAGTTTTCCCATCACTTTCTTAGGAAGGGCGTACAGTTTCTTTGCCAGGGCTGGTTGTGGTTTCGCCATTGCCGGCTCCCTCCATTCGTCGCAAATTAAACGCCTCAGGGTGGCTGGAACCAGCATCTCCAGTGCCGTTGGCTGTGAGTCAGGGAAGAATTCGCCGGAAATCTTTGGTAAATCTAGGTCCAGTTCTGACTGCCTTCTTTAAAAGGACAGGAAAATCCTCTGGCGGGAAATGGTGTGCTGAGGAGCGTGGTGATGTCACCTCCTCCAGTTCCTCCTCAGATAATTCCCCTTCCTCTCTGTCTGACTGGTCATCTGGTTCAGATTCCTCCCCCACTGATGAGTACAGGGAGATGATCTCCTCATCGTCCTGGGGAACGTCCTCTCCAGCATTGACTCTAGGACGCTTGCTTGGGGGGTGCTCTGTATCCGCTGCCCAGCTGCCCTCTTCCCCGTCACTGAGGGGCCTGGCTGGAGTCGCAGAATGGGCAAGGGCATTGTTGGGCCCAGGTACCTCATCGGCCCTTCTTCCGCCCTCCCCAGTAGCTGCCTGGGTTCTGGGGTGCTTTGTCTTTCCCTTTCTGGTCCCGCCGCCTTTGCCGCCCCTACAGGGCGCGGGGTTCAGCTGGAGGACCGGAATGGGAAGTGAGGTGGGACTGGCACTGAAGGGGGGCGGTTGACTGCACTGCCTAGACCCCCCCTTGGGCTAGCTCTCTGATCCCCCCTAAGCTCGGCTGAAAGAGACTAGCCGCCAGCCAGTTTATCGCCTCCCTGGCCACGATGCTCTGACCCGGTCTGGGCAATCTTGAGTGCTCCCTCCCCTGATCTCCCAGTCCCCAGGGGCAGAGGCCCACTCACAATATCCACCATCGACAGCTGGCAATGGGAATCAGCTCCTCCATCGCTGTTGGGTGGTGGCGGCCAGGGTCGCCAATGCTGCAGAGCACGCCCTGTTGGCAGGGACGGTCCGTGCCTCCTCCTCCTCCTCAGAAGGCCGTGTGGTGGATTCCTCCTCCCATCTGTCTCGACACCCATCCGGGTGGAGCAGGACTGGGGTGCAGCCAGCGGTGGCCAAGGGGGGGGGGCTTTCTCCCCTTTTCGGTCTCTTCTTGCCGCTGCTGTCTTTGGAAGAGTCGGTCTTGCCGCTGTGCCTGGCAGCGGACCTCTTCCCACTGAGCTCTTCCCCTCTGGACAGGTTCGAGGCAGCTGATGCACCACCTCCCTGTCTGGTTGTTCTCTCGCTGCCTATCACTGCAGCGATAATAGCATCAATTTCCTCCAAGGTACTCATCCTCTCTGCAACTTCCTTGGCCAGAATCTACCAAAAATAGAGATTTTTTTTAATGGGTTCCAAGATGGCCCCGGCCACGTGGGGAGAGGGCAGGAGAGGACAAAGGAAGAAACCACATCCTACCAGGAGTGTAGGCAGGAAACAGACTGACCAGACGGGGGGGTCGTCCCTCCTAAATGACCTCACCGGTGGGCAGTTCAAAAAGTATACTGTTACCTGCCTACTGGGGAGGGACAACCCAAGCATGTGGATGCTCTGGAGCCCTCTCCACTGGGAAATGACCATGACAATTTACATGTGCAATGAATATATATTAAAAAAAATCACAACAGATTAACAGGAATTCAATTGCTTAAATGAAAAGTAAAATGCTTAGTCTGCATTAATGTATAAGGTAAAGTGATGCTTACAACATGCAAAAGTAGCTGAGATTAGCCCTCTTAAAAGATCTACATTTGCCCCTGGCTTTCAATAGCACTTTAGTAAAAACTTACTACAACACCAGCTGGACAGCACATTGGCCTAAAAAGTAAGGAAGCAGAGAGGACAAAGTCTGAGCTTGGATCAAAGTTAGCAGAAGTCAATTAAATGTCCAGGGGTAGAAGATTCAGGAAGAAAAATGAATCCTGATGAAATTGAGAGAACACATGTTTAAAAATAGAGAGGGCCATTCTACTCTTCACAAGAAAAAAAAGGGGGGCAAGAATGTAAAACTCATGAATACTGTCCAAAACTGTTCAAAAGCCAACAGCCTGTTTTATGTAAAAACAACAAGGTGCAGTTCTTATAAGAAACTCCAATTCCAGTACATCTGCTTCGAGGAAGATAAATTCTCAAGGGTGTGTGTGTGTGACACGATGAAGACTACCATTCCAAAGAGCAGGAAGGCTAGAGAAGTGTCCACACGTTCCAGGAGGGAATAGCTAAGGGTACCGGTACTTAATTCCTCCCTGCTCCACAAGCATCAATTATACATAAATAGGTCACCTCCCTTGTTAAACTACTAACATAAGATTTTACTTAAGACAGATGTTGCCTTCAGCATCACTAAGGAGCAGAGGGCAGCCTAGTAACACAATGGGGAGGGACAGAACTTGAAATATTAAACTTAATTTGATAATTTTAAACATTATAAGTTGGAAAGTGAATTCATCTAAACTAACACTAATAATTGGAATTGTTCATTACTTGAGTTACTGTTATTAATGCATTAGTTTTGGAGGAGACTATGGGATTTACAGAGAACAGTATGGAGGGTGTCATAACTGACCCTGGGGTACATTTTGCTTCTGGCACCTTCAGAAGTTGTTTTTTTGTCATTTTGAAGTTGTCTTCCTCAAACTGGCCTCCTCCCCCACACACAGATGGACTACAAAGCCCATAACACAATTGTTGCCTGGGTAGGGTGGGACTTCAACATATCTGGAAACGGTGAGATTAGGAAAGTCTGTTTAAAAGTATGGAATCTCATCTTTCAACTTGTTCAACTAAGCGCATGAGACAACGTGAAAGTGGGAAGAAATGCAATAGCACAAGATAACTGCACCCCAGTTTCCCATTCTCCATTGCCTTCCATTTTGAATTGAACATTGTTTGTACAGCACAGGAGTTCGATTCTGCTGATGTCCGCTAAGCTTAGTAGCCTTTATTAGTGCTATTTCAAGTTTATTTTCATTAAATTACAATTTTCTCCCAGAACTCTTTGGACCATGGATAACTGAAACTGCGGATATGGGGTCCAACTGTAGTTTAATTTTGCATATCATGTATAATGTATGTTTTATTATTCTTGTACACTGCTTTGAAGTCTTCAAACTAAGTAATTTATAAACATTCAAAAACAAATTAAAGTCCCAAATGATCAACTGTATGGCAGATACCTTTAAACAGGTACACTTACAACTTTCTTCTATGTATCATGCTACATTTGGAGCAGTCCTTTTTGTTGTAGTTGTGGGCCTTCAAGTCATTTCTGACTTATGGTGACCCTAAGACAAACCTATCACAGGGTGTGTTTTTTTGGCAAGATTTGTTCGGGCAGGCGGGCGGTTGCCTTTGCCTTCCTCTGAGGCTGAGAGTATATGACCTGCCCAAGGTCACCCAGTGGGTTTAAATGAGCAGGGATTCGAACCGTGGTCTCAAACCACATCACATTGGATCTATGCACAGTCCTATGCAGTCCAAAAATCCAACTGAACTTATAGAACTTATCCCCACCTAAGTATGTATAGGATTTCAATGTTAACAGTTTTATACAGACAGGTAAAATTCAGGAGTATAAGAGCAGTCCATCTAGGTGTTAGCCTTTCTCTAGTTGGCGCCATCCAGAAGTATGATCATTCCCAGTTAGCATGGCTTTGCCATCCTGGGTGAGAATTAGCTAACACACATTGGAAACTGTTTAATGCAGTGTAGATGTGTAAATAGCTATTGCTTAAAACAATTTGTAAGCCGCTCTGATAGCCTTGTGGCTGAAGAGCGGGGTATAAATAACTAACTAAATAAATAAATAAAAAAAAAAGTGTAGTCCAACAAATGCAAAGGGTAGTAGACTAGGAAAGGGGGGGGGTGTAGACCCTCTAGCTCTCAAAAAACCTTCACTTAAATTTGTCTGAACTATCATTTCAGAGGAAGGCAATGGCCAAACAATCTCTAAGTATTCCTTGCCTAAGAAAACCCTATGAAATTCATGGAGTTGCCATAGGTCAACAGGTGACTTGAAGGCACATATGCATACACAGATCAAATACCGGTACTCATACCAGGCTCAATGCCTTGTATCTCTACATTTAAACTAAAGAGCGACATGCCTTTAAAGGCCTATTCCATTTCACACCAATATGAAAAGGCCTATATTACTTCACCCCAATGTGAAAATGCTAGCCT
This sequence comes from Gambelia wislizenii, assembly GCA_030847615.1. NCBI lineage: Eukaryota > Metazoa > Chordata > Lepidosauria > Squamata > Crotaphytidae > Gambelia > Gambelia wislizenii. Next base: position 319,226,799 of record JAUMIR010000004.1, read on the forward strand.
GCTTTCTTGATCATCATTACTCTATCCTTCAGATTATTGGATTCTGTAAACTCATGGATCGATCATCCACTTTGTTTCCCTTAATATGTGGATTTAGGCAAGTTTCAGCAACCATGTAAACACCAAGGGTTACCAAACTGCTTTACATTTCATTAATTATTTTGACAGGTTATAACCTAAGTAACATTTAATCTAACAATCAGTCAGTACTCAGGGTTTAAAAAAAAATATTACCAGCATTATACAAATCATTGCCATTATGTTTCCTGGACAGCACACAGGAAAACCAACTGTAGGATATAAAAACTACCCCACCCCACCCCCACACACAAAATACCCATCACCATTAAAGACATAAACCTTCCAGAATCTCTGAAGCCATAGGTAAGAAAGCATGGAATGGAGCTGGAGAAAATACAGATTTTCATAAAAACTGAAAATATGCTATATTATAGCACCCTTTACAGATTGATTACTTTATTACTTTAGGGGATATAAAATATTACAGTATATACAACTTGGTTGGGCACAACATTATCATAGTGGGTATATTAAAAGTACAGTTCATTCAGACACTAACTACAAACTGATTTTTTAAAAGTTTTTATTTTTGTCACAAATGAAGCAATGATGTCCTGAAATGAAAGTAACACCTGAGCCATAAGAAACCTCTGCTGTTGCCAGTTTATGGGGAGCATGCAAATTAAAAATGAAAAGAAACTATCAACATTAAAACCAAGAAAATTATTTTGTTTCCTTTAGTCATCTATAGCATCAAGCAGAGATAAAGCTCTTATTTGCATACAAAGGACTGAGAAAAAAAATCAACAGCAAGAATTGCAATGAACAGATATTGTACACTGTCCTACATAAAGGATTTCCTGTTAATAGCTTGTATAAATATTTCTGGAGAAGGTAGTATGTTAACACCTATCTTACACATTTTAATCACCATTCTGTCTATCTACCTATTCGACAATCCCCTCACCCCCTTTTTCCCAGTTTTTTTCAGAGAAAGGTGTTTTGGAAAGAAAGGAGGTTTATTTCCAATTTTTTCTGTGGCTTTTCCCCACATGTCTAATCATTACCTGACATATGCCACGGGTCAATGCAAGAAACAGATTATATATAATTATCTTGGGTATTGAGGCAAAGCACAAAAATCAGTGTGTATAGAGCCATTGTACTGTCTATCCTCCTTTATGGATCTGAAACATGGGTCACCTATCGCCACCACCTACGACTCCTCGAATGCTTTCATCAACGCTATTTACGCACAATCCTAAATATACACTGGACTGACAATGTGATGAATGTTGCTGTCCTTGAGCAAGCAGGGATCACCAGCATTGAGGCCATGATATTGAGAACACAGCTGCCCTGGGCAGGGCACATTTCTAGGATGGAGGACCATCGCCTCCCCAAAATAGTATTCTACGGTGAACTCGCCACGGGTCAGCGTAAGAGGGGCATTCCAAAAAAGCGATACAAAGACTCCCTGAAACAACATCTCAGGCTCGGCCAAATTGATCACGAAGAGTGGTCCGCCCTGGCCTCACATCGGATAGACGCGCTATCCACAATGCTGCAGCCTTATTTGAGAACTCACGCCGAACAAGTCTTGAAGAGAAATGACAACATAGAATCACAACCCAAAAACATCACCCAAGGAGACCTTCTGCTGTGCTTTCTGCGACCAGACTTGTTTATCTCGGATTGGCCTTTTTAGTCATCAGCGCGCTTGCAGAAAGCACGGGACGAGTCCTTCCTGAATCTTCGTTTGCGAAGAAAAGCCAGAGAGAGAGAGAGAGAGAGAGAGAGAGAGAGAGAGAGAGAGAGAGAGAGATGTTGCCATTCCCAGTGTGCTGATTGGCTGCTTGGATAACATATCCAACCAATCATAGTGCTCTGTTGGCCAGCCAATCAGCAGCTTGATAGTGTTTTTCAGTACCACCTCCTTGGCCGACAGCCACATCTTTGCCTGTTGAGCTGCAGTAACTAAATACTCAGCCAGATCCCCTTGCTGTCTTAATATACATGCATGGGGGGAAATAATGCTGCTTTCTATGTGTTCCCCACCCTCTTCTTTCTTTCTTCCCCTCCTGTCCTCCCTTTTTGTGCTGCCTGGGTCCTTTCAAAGGCTGCCTGGGGCCTAGGGCCTTTTTGTGCAGGCTGGGGCTTAGGGCCAGGGGCCTTTCTGTGCGGCTTGGGGCCTTGGAGCCTTCTGTCCTGCTTGGGGCCCTTCTGTGCTGCCAGGGGCCTAGGGTCTTTTTGTGCAGGCTGGGGCCTGGGGCTAGGGGCCTTTCAGTGCTGCCTGGGGCCTTTCTGCCTGCTTAGAGCCTGGGGTCTTTCTGTCCTACTTGGGGCCTGGGGCCTTTATGTGTGGCCTGGGGCCTTTTGTGATTCCTGGGGCCTGGGGCCCTTCTGTGCTGCCAGGGGCCTTTCTGTGCTGCCTGGGGGCTGTGGCCTTTTTGTGCTGCCTGGGGCCTGGAGACTTTGGACTTTCTGTGGTGTCTGAGGCTTTTCTGTGCTGCCTGGGGTCTGGGGCCTTTCTGTGCAGCCTGTGGCCTTTCTGTGTAGTCTGGGGCCTGGGGCCTTTCTGTGCTGCCTGGCATCTTTCTGTGCTGTCTGGGGCTTTGGGCCTTTCTGTGTTGTCTGGGGCTTTGGGCCTTTTCTGTGCTATCTGGCGCCTGGGGCCTTTCTGTGTGGCTTGGGGTCTGGGGCCTTTATGTGCAGCCTGGAGCCTTTCTGTGCAATCTGGGGCCTGGGGCCTTTCTGTGCAACCTGGGGCCTTTCTGTGTGGTCTGGGGCCTGGGGCCTTTCTGTGCTGTCTGGAGACTGGGGCTTTGGGCCTTTCTGTGATGCCTGGGGCTTTTTTATGCTGCCTGGCCCCTTGGGCCTCTTGGGCCCTGGGCGTTGTCTATAACTGTGCCCTGGGTCTTCTGTGCTGTCTGTAGCTGTTCCTTCCTCTTGGGCCTTGGGGTGGAAACATGTGGAAAACTTCAAGTCCTTTTTAAACATGGTGGTGGAGGGGCTCTCGCATCCTGCCATGTGTGGGTTGTGTGTGTGTGTGTGGGTGGGTGGGTAGCGTGGGGTGTTTGTGTGATTGCATAGTGGCGGCAGAAGGGTTTTCGTGTCCTGGCATGTGTGGTGTGTGTAGTGTGGTGCGTGTATGTGTCGTGGCAGAGGGGATCTCGTATCCTGCAGGGCATGGTGTGTGCATGTGTGTAGCATGGTGTATGTGTTTAGTGAGGTGTTTGTGTGTGTATATGTGATTGCATAGCACTGGCAGAGGAGCTCTCATGTCCTGGTGCATGTGGTGTGTGTGTACGTGTGGTTGCATGGTGGTAGCAGAGGGGCTCTCATGTCCTGGCACACATGGTGTGTGTATGTAGTGTGGTGTGTGTGTGTTGCGTGGTATGTGTGTTGTGTACGTGTTGTTGCATGGTGACGATGGAGCTCTTGCATCCTGGCATGCGTGGTGTGTGTGTGTGTCTGTGTGTACGCGTGGTTGCACAGTGGTGGCAGAAGGACTCTCGGTATGAAAATATCCATCATAGTTAATTTGAAAGGTTATATATTAATGCATCAAATGATCATACTCTTGACATTTTTCCTAAGTGGTCAATCAGCAGAATATGAATTGAAACATAGAATCATACCGAAGTGTTTTATATATGCAGATAATGGTGTATGTTACACCAGGTATAGCTAGTATTTGTATAAAATTGTTAATGTAAACCAGCTGATGTATAGCTATCAGCTTCACAATGAAAATTAGGCTGTTTGATTTTAGTTAAATCAGCTCACTTACAGATTCTATTTTGGGATAATCAAAGAGTGGATATATTTGAACAAACATTTACAGACAAAAATATAACAAAATTCCCCCACTCTCTCTATATAAAGCAAGTGGCTGAAAAAAGATTAATATTTGAAGAAAACAGAGAATCACAAACTATAAAGCAACAATTGCAGAAATCCATAGGGTTGCTAAAATTCATATTACTATATATTCAAAAATGTCATTATAATCCACATGTGATCTACAGGAGAGTATTGCAATCCACAATTTTTTTGGTAACTTCTATAATTTTCAGCTAACTTTGTGTCCCTTCTGCATATGTCTTCTCACTTCTGTCCCAGCTTCTGCAACAGCCAATTTTAATTCTATATGTGTTCCCATTACTACATTCCCCTTCCTACTAAGAAATAATATTCATAGGAAAGATCATAGGCCAAACACAATGTTCTGCAATGTTTTTTCTCTGTTGAATGGCTAGTTCACCATCAGAAACTTGATGTTACTGTAATTACCTAGACAGAAAACATGCACATAGGCAACCAGTTTCTGGTGAATGTCTTCAGGAACACTCAACAGAGCAGATATTTGCTTTAGAGATTTTTGCTCGGGATTATGTGGCATATGCAAGATATTTCAAGATGAAGGGCACAAACACATTTTTTTGGTTGACAATGAAAACTTTAAGTTGTCTTCTTTTGTCATCCCTTTCAAATTTCATAAACACTTTCCCATCTATTGTAATAATAAATTATGTTTTTAAGAGATATCTAAACATGAAGGTCAGAGTACAATTCTCAGATTTAGATATCAGCCTGAATTCTACCACACGGTGTTTTTTTAGCACATGGCTCAAACACTTGGTGTTTTATTGGTTTTAGAAAATACTCACTTGCAAGATACTAGGCATATCTATCTAAACTATTTTTACTGTAGAGAAGCATAAATTTGATTAAACATTTACCATCTGCTAACAAACTAAATACAAAAGCAGTTATAGTAACATCACGAAAAAAACTGCATTCCTAAATCCCTAGGTATGCATCATGATTAAAAGTACTGTATAACATTTATAATTCTTTATAGTGTTGCATTCAACTGTGTCCACTGATGTAAGATTCAGTGGAGGCTTACAAGAAAAGCAAGAGACATTCCTACTACTTTCAGCATTCTTCCAATACTACCCCCATCCCCCAAATCTGCCTCTCTCTCAATCCTCCTGTCTATACCAAAGGACCCAGGGGGAGGGACAAACAGATGTAGAGGTTAGCTAGTACAGGAAGCCTGGACCTTTAAACTTGTTTAGCTACCTGGTATGTTTTAAATGTAATACATCACACAACATAATTGGCAGACACATGAGTACCCTTCATAATCTTTGCCAAAATAGAATTGCAAACTTCTGTGCTATAAACTGCATAACCAGAAAATAGATAATCAACGTTGTAACAATTAAAAGAGCTCTGAGGCTCAGGCATACAGCCAAAAGCAGCTCAGTGTGAGCCACGCTTCAGAAGGAACTGAGTATAGAATCCTAGAATCATAGAGTTGGAACAGAGCACAAGGGCCATCTAATCCAACCCTCTACCATGCAAGAACACACAATCAAAGCACTTCCAACAGATGGCCATACAGCCTCTGTTTAAAAACCTCCAAAGAAGGACACTCCACCACACTCAAGGTAACATGTTCCACTGTCAAACACTTCTTACCATCAGGAAGTTCTTCCTAACATTTAGGTGGAATCTCTTTTCCTTGTAGTTTGAATCCACTACTCTGTATCTTAGTCTCTGGAGCAGCGGAAAACAAGCTTGCTCAATCCTCAATATGGCATCCCTTCAAATATTTAAACATGGCTACCTTGTCACCTCTTAACCTTCTCTTCTCAAGGCTAAACATACCCAGATCCCTAAGCTTGTCAACATCCTTTTGGAACTGTGGTGCCAAGACCTGGGCACAGTATTCCAGATGAGGTTTGACCAAAGCAGATACAATGGCACTATTATTTCCCACAACACTATACTCGTATGCTCCTATAGTTTATACCATATAGAACCATACAGAGGTATGAAAAAGTAGGATGTTTGGCAAGATCAGTGGTAGAAGGACAGGTGGATTCATTAGCCACCCCAGGAGACATTGGTGAGCCATACAACTTGCCGCACCCACTCATGCAAACAAACAAACAAAACCAATTTCACCTAAAATGCCCTATAGGGGGCATGGGGAGACATCCTCACCATGGTTTTGGGCCTTTCTGGGTCATTTTAGACCCAGAAGAGGCCCTTTTTAACAAAAGTATGTGAGCGCAATTCACTTCCTGTTCCAAAAAGGGTCTCTCCAGGATCTAAATTTATTAAGGGGGGGGGTATACTGGGGAAATTCCCCCACACCACCAGAGAGCATTTGGGAGCAAAAAAACTTTTTTTGAAATAAAATTCATTTTTTTTGACACACAGGAAGGGGCCACAACTCGGGAGGCCACACTTTGCTCACCCCTGAGCTAGATGCCAATACAGTTGTCCCTCCATATCCATGGATTTGGTATTCACAGATTTAAGTATTCACGGCTTGAAAATATTCTTAAAAAAATAATAATCCAAGAAGCAAACCTTGATGTTGCCATCTTATATAAGGGACACCCTTTTGCTATGCCATTGCATATGATGAGACTTGAGTATTCACAGATTTTGGTATCCGCAGGAGGTCCTGGAACCAAACCCCAGCAAATATAAAGGGACAACTGAACTTTTGTTTACATTTATAGTTTTGAAACTAACCTGGCCAGCAGACACATTCTCACTTTCTTTGGTATCATCTTAACTCTAAGATGACACCAAAGGAAGCCATTCCTTGTTTGTGTACACAATATAGTTACTTGGAACATTCAGCAACCTCATGCCAAATGTAACTTATTTCATCTTAATAAAATTCAAGGGTGGGGGGACTACTATGTTCTGATGAGGTATATCTATGTGCATGGCTTAAAATGAAAAATCAGCTATCAAGAGAACTCAATTTCCGGAGTCTCACAACTGAGTTCAGTAGCTCTTTCTTCAGGGAATGGGTACAGAGATTGGGAAACATTCTATTAACTGGAGGGTCCTAAATACATCTCTTTGACTTTCAAGGGTGAAATCCATAACTGAGGTTTGAAGCAATGGACAGAGAAGATCTGTATGTAGGGAAGTTAAATCTCAACTCACAGGAATGAAAAGAAAGGCTTCCAGCCAAGGGGGATCCAGCGCAGATGGGTGACAGATGCTCCCCACTAGAGCTCAGCCCCCACTTGGAACAGCTCAGCAGCATCGGCTTCCCTTTGCCCCCTCTTGCCCCGCAGGGACTGCTTGGGGGCAGTGGTGGCCAGGGGCCCCCACCCACAGTACCTAGACCCCCACCTCCAAGGTGGCAGTGGAGGCAGCACCCCCTCCTAGTCCCAGACGGTGACCTCCTCCATCCTGATCTGGGACATTTTGCCTGACTGCAAGCCCCTGGCTGCCTGCACCCATGACTCGGCCCCCCTCCACCTCCCAGCCAAGGCATCCCAGGACTTCCACAAGGAGGCCTAGAAGGGTGGTGGCAGCAGCAACGCCTCTTCGGACTCCAAGTACAAAAGTAGGCCACTCTCACTCCACCCCCAGTGGAAAAATTCAGGACATTGATTTTGCAAGCCTCCCCCCACCCATATCTGTTTCAATCAAAGCACGAAACTCTGCGCTGTCCTCAACTATCCGGTCCTTCAAGCGAGGCTGCCTCTAAACGAGGAGGTCTTTCTCCCCTCCCCCAAAAGAAAAACAGGAAAGCTGGGTTGGTTTGGCTTCCTTCTCCTGTTTCTGTTTTGGAACTATCATCAAGTGAGATCAGCATTTCTCAACCAGGGTTCCCTGAGAGAGGTGATTTTAAAAAAAATTTCCAGCTGTAGATAAAATAATGTTTAGGCAGGGGTTCTCTGAGACCTGGAAATTACTTCAAGGGTTTCTCCAGGGTAAAAATGTTGAGATAGGCTTCTCTACAAGGCTGAATCAGCAGAACCTGCCAAAGCAAAGACAGCTGTGTCATCGCCAACAATAGTTTTATGAAGCAATACTGTTAATAAAATAAGAATCACTATGTACTAGCTGAATTTCAACTTACTGTTTACAACACCCTCCTCACACAAAATAATTATATCTATACCTAGCTAACCTGGACAATTAGTGAGAAATGGCAGAAAACAAAATAAACAAAGTACAGTATCTGTAACTTACAGGATATCATTTTCATGTATCAGACAAGGTAGGCTGTGTAACTGATGCCATTGTCCTAAATCAATGCTAGTGCCAATCAAAGTAGAAGTAGATCAGAATCAGTTGCTGAATGGTAAGTCAACACTTATGTAAATGCTATTGATTTCAATTGATCTATTCTGCCACAAGCCATTTAGTTTAGGCCATAGTAAATATGTTGGTCTTAAAAGAGCCACAAGATATTTAAAATGTTTTTTACAGAGTAAGTCTGAAATCCCATGCACCTAGTTGTGCACCTCACTTAAGACATGTTATTCTGTAAGCATAAGGGTGGACAAATTCTCACTGGTTGGAGGGTACCCTGGCCTTCCATGGGCCTTTATGAGGCTGCGCCCCCTCTTCTCCACCCCCTGAAAAAAAACACACCCAATCACCTTATTTTGTCACCCCTGGTCACTTCAAACTAGGAAAGACCATATTTTTTTCCTCTCTCAAAGGGAAGAAATAAGAAGGCTAATTTCCTGGGTCACTGCATCTTACAAAAAGGTCTCTCCTGTCCCATTTTAAACTAAAATGGCACAGGAAGGGCTCAATCATGGTGAAATTACCCCCTCCCCATGACTTCATAGGTTTGCATTATCAGGGGGGCGTTTTATCCAAATAAAATCCAAAATCTTCTTTAAATTGTATTGGGGAGCTGGGGACCACAAAATAGCCCAAAGGGGCCAAATTTTCCCCAGTCTGGATATACAGAATCAAACTGTCTGAGAGAAGTGTAAGGACCGTTAGCAATCTTAAACTCATATTTATCTTATTTATATACTAATCCATTTGAACAAATATGATTTTTTTAAAATGTTAGCATAACTTCAATGCATGGCATCATTCAGCACGAGGAGCTGAAGAATCCTCTTTTAATCCTGATTTTCATGGACTTCAAAAAATGGAATGCACATGAATTGAAACGCACTTCTCAACTTTTTCAGGCATTAGCTTGTATACTTAACATACAATGAAGGAACAAGCTAGGTCATGCACATTCCATTTTTGAAGTCCATGTTTTCAAACATTTATCAATTTCTTATACTTGAAACAGGAATGAAGAATTCTCAGCCAAGTGAGTTGCAAGACAGAACAGAATCGGTGCAACTTTGGCAATATGGTGTAAGAATAAATCGCTTGGCAGAATCCAAAACTGCGTTCTTGTACCTAATGTGGAAAATGCTGTGCATTAGAAACTGTTGTTTGTTGTTATGTGCCTTCAAGTCTTTTCTGAAGTATGGTGACCCTATTATAGGATTTTGTTGGCAAGATTTGTTCAGAGGGGTTTTCCTTTGCCTTCCTCTGAGACTGAGAGTGTGATTTGGCCAAGGTCACCCGGTGGGTTACCATACGTAAGCAGGAATTTGAACCCTGGTCTCCACAGTCATAGTCCAACACTCAAACCACTATACCACACCAGCTCTACATAGTTAGTAATCCAGTTGATTCATTAGCAATGTTACCAATATTTGTTCTCATTTAAATTGTAAAATTAGATTATAAATAGCGCATAACAAAGTTGTTTTAGAGTACAGCTTTAAGTAGCATTTCACAATCCTGAAACTGAAAATACTTTAGAAGAGGGATTTTGTTTAAATGTTACTAATTATATGCCTAATCCTGCTCTCAGCCCTCCTCAAGTGCAGAAAGAAGAAAGAGATCACAGAATCAGAGTTGGAAGAGACCAAAAGGGCCATCTAGTCCAACCCCCTGCCCTGCAGGAATACACAATCAAAGTATTTCTGACAGATGGCCATCCAGGCTCTGTTTAAAAACCTCCAAAGAAGCAGACCCCACCACACTGTGAGGCAGTGCATTCCACTGCCGAACAGCTCTTACTGTCAGGAAGTTCTTCCTAATATTTATTTGGAATATCTTTTCTTGTATGTTGAATCCACTGCTCTGTGTCCTAGTTTCTGGAGCAGCAAAAAAGCAAGCTTGCTCCATCCTCAGTATGACATCCCTTCAAATATTTAAACATGGCTGTCATGTCACCTTTTAACCTTCTCTTCTCCAGGCTAAACATACCCAACTCCCTAAGCCACGCCTCATAAGGCGTGGCTTCCAGACCTTTCACCGTTTTTGTAGCCCTCCTCCAGACACATTCCAGCTTGTCAACATCTTTCCTGAAGTGTGGTGCCTAGAACTGGACACAGTATTCCAGGTGAGGTCTGACCAAAGCAGAATAAAGTGGCACTGTTACTTCCTTCAATCTAGACAGTATACTCCTACTGATGCAGCCTAGAATCACATTTGCTTTTTTTGCTGCCGCATCACACTGCTGACTTCATGTTCAGCTTGTGGTTCACTAAGACTCCTAGATCCCTTTTGCATGTACTGCTATCAAGCCAGGTCTCACCCATCCTATATCTCTACACTTCATTTTTACTGCCTAAGTGTAGTATCCTATATTTCTCCCTGTTGAAATTCTGCTCTCCTCACAGCCATATTGGGTTGAGGAAAAACTGAATATCAGCTTCAGGCAAACAACATTATGGTTTAGCATTATGTCTGGACCAAGCCAAAGACTGATACACAAAACAGAATACAAAGAAACAAATTCTGACTTTCCAACTTAACTTTATTTTAAAATCCCTGGTTTTATATCTTTATTTATATAAATGGCTAGTATTAGTCATGACTAAACAACATAGCCTACAACTGTTAAACAGAGTAACAGGAAAGATGAAAAAAATCACACTTAAAACAGATGTAGCTGGAGAAGACGTTTATGATCCTTACCCACAATCCCTTAATCATGATTATGGATAGAACACATAGGTTCACACCACTCCATAGGAATGAAGCCTTATAAATCTCCAAAACTCCTAATAGTGTCCTGGACAAACACTGAAGACACACAATGCACTCTGCATGTGTGTTTGATTCCACAGAGCTGAAAGTTATATAAAACATGCATCATTCCTCTTGTTGCATACATTCATTCTACTATGGTCTCATAAAGAGAGTGTTTATAGTTTTTACAGCATTTGTTTGGTCAGAAGCAGGACTTGGAAACGTTATGACAAAATATAGATTTTCCTTGGGTTTTTTCCAGGCTGTGAGGCCATGTTCTAGAATAGTTTCTTTCTGACATTTCACCTGCATCTGTGGCTGGCATCTTCAGAGAATGGTTGGTAACATATTAATGTCACTTTTCTGAAAAAGCAGTTAGTTGCCTGAGTAAAGATAAATGGCAATGTGTTGTTTTGTTTTAAATTACGAAAAAAATAAAAATAAAAAATACAGAAAGTCCAAAATTCCCCACACAGTGTTGTGAAGTAATGAGTAAAGATTAACACATTGCACCAAAAATCTAATAACACTATGCTGCTTTTTAAAATAACATTACCCTACTAAAGTATTGTATTACTTCCAAGCACTGGACAGAAGCAGAGGAAAGACTGTGCAGCTATGCAGCCTGATCCAATGGCAATTTGCGCAGAATGGAATCACCGGTAACCGTACATAACAGCACAGGCTTAGCACAGGAGCTTTTGCTAAAGAATTTCAAGTGGTGGAAGAGGCAGTCTTGAACAAGACAAAAAATGGTATCATGGAAAACTCTTGTTTAAAAGAGATATTCAATCTCAAGAGGAGAGTGAAATCTCAGATTTGTGTGGAAAGAACTGATGTTCTCAAAAAGGTCATCTGGGTTTTTATTTCAGTGGGATCAGAATTTGAAACACATTACTTAGCATGTGGCTATGCATTCAGCTTGAAAAATGCAAACCCAAGCAGCCTCTGGGACTTAATTATAAATATAGCATGACTTAGCAATCTTCCCCGCCATCTATTTTTTGCCCTCACTGTGAAGTGCTTTTCTTTTAAAATTGTTGGCATGCTGTTCCTGTTTTACTCAACATCATTTTGAAGCAAAGTGTTTTTTTTTCTGCCCCAACAGTATCTGACTGTTTAGACTGAAATGTGAATATGAACAAACATCAAAGTACTGTATTTTTTTCTAACATTTGACCACAAAACAGTGATGCAATGAAAGCCCTTTACTAGGAACATATTAAAAGCTGCAATTATGAAATGCATATGCTACTGTGTTTCCTTGTGGTTCTGTTACCTCAAACCACTCTTCCAGAGTTCAAACACACACAAACTGAGGTGTGTGTGTGAGGGGAGGAGATCACAGGGGAGGAGTGTATTTTTTCCAGATAATACTTTTATATCCTCTTTATATACACAGACCTTTGAAACAAACTTTCACTTCAATCTAATTCCCAAAATACAAACTGTGGTTGAAAAACCAAAAGGTATCAACAGATGTAGTTGTAATTGCACACAAGTAGTGTTATCTAAAACTCAGTGATACTACCATTTATGGAATGGTCACAGCATGTCGTCATTATGACAACGTCTCTCTATAGCACTCTCAAACTTTTTGGGTTACACATCACAGGAAAATTTAGGGAAGCACCCATGTGGTCAGCATAATCTTGAAAAATCAAGCCAAATTGCTATAATCCCTGCAGTTACCCACTAGAAAACCATACAACACTAGTCCTATAGAATTTCTCAATTTGTAGGACTAGCACTCTGAACTCACACACAAAAGTCATGTCTGTAGATATCTACAAGTTACACATGGAATTTCAATTTGTGCAGCTATCGAACATGCACTAAACTGCAGAATCAAACTGGAAATCTGTAGATGATACCTCCTGTGAATCAGCCAGACATAAGATCCTTTTAAAAGACAAATCTCAAAGCAAATTTAAGCTTAAGGTTATTCCCCCAAAAAAGTGAACAGGACCAATTACATAATACACTCCTACTCTGTGCTGTTCCCTACTGGATTTTCTAACTGGTTTTTATGATCATCATGTAACTGCTAACTTATAACCTCTAAAGTTCTAAATATTAGCCTACGTAAGATGCCATTTTTACACAGATGTATTTCTAGTTAGACATTAGCAGCATCCTGCACTAAATGTTTCAAGACCAATCACTCTTAGCAATTAAACTACCCAAGAAATCCATTGTTGTCTTCTCTGTAACCATTCTGGGTCTGCCAATGTGTGGAAAGCCACAAAGAAATTTTGCTCATCACATTAAAATTATTTTACTTTCCTTCAAAATGTTTACCAATGTTCAAATTCACCTCAAATTTGTCCTTAGGTCAAAAAACATAGTCAGCTCAAGTAAATATGCATGAAGCACTTATGTTCAAATCCTTACTACACTATGTTCTAATATTTACAACACATAGATATTGCTGCTCTGGTAATTATTGCACAGACAGCATTTATGCATAAGATTAATTTGTGCTGAAGCACTTCCAATTACACTGTTCTAACCTGTAGTAATATGTTGCACAGAACTGATCACCTGCGTACAAATTATTTATTTCAGCAATTATATAAACCAATGTTGGATTCTATTACATTGCTTACACAGGATGTCACTGTTTAGAATATGGAATATAGACTCCTACATCATTAATACAAGAGTTTTGGGGAATTAAACTCAGTGAATTCTAAAGACAACATAAACAGTTAAATATTCCTGATTCTTCCCTTGTCTTTCATGTCTCTCTCACTTTTCTGCTGGCATGAGGTAAACCACAAAAGCAGAAACATTTAACCATAAATAGAATATACTGAAGTACTGTTAATTATATGACATAAGCTATTTTTAACATTTTAAAAAATCTATTAAACTATTTTCTTCATCTGTCATTCTAGGTAGTAATAGTTATATTTTCTAATAAAAGCCAAATAATGAAGTGTACTTTTTAAAAAATCCAGTTTTTTTTAAAAATAATTCAAAGCAGCTAACCATCCACATAATTAAAACGTTTTTTAAAAAATCACAACAGCTGCAATAAACAAAAACCCAGGACAGATATAGGACAGAAAAGCAAGAAAGAAACAACAACAGTAGCAAGTATAGTAGGACCCCCATATCTGCTGGGGTTTGGTTCGGGGGGGGGGGTGGATAACAAAAATTGTGGATAATAGCAAATGCCATTGAAAATAATGGGATTTCTGGTTTAAAATACCATAGAGCTCCCTTGGAGAACACAGAAAATGGCTAGAAAGGACACATTTTCTAGGAAGACTCTATGGTAGGTGTGCTGTTTTGTGTCCCGTGGATAAATGAATCAGTGGATATGGGGGGTCCTACTGTATCCAAAATCAGAATCAACATACCAACCCCCCAAAAGCTTCCTGAAACAACCATGTTTTCACTTTCTTCCTAAGAAAGGCACTCAAAGACTGAAAAGAGCCTGACTTTTGTGGACAACTGCAGAAATTGAGCAAGGATAGAAATACGGGTCAGCACCTCAGACTTCCTCAGTATTCAGAAGGAAATGTATAAGAAAATGCACTTTTTAAGGTACCAAGTCAGGATTTGGAATGCTGTTTTTAAAAATTATTTCATTGTTGTTGCTCTCTTTTGAAGAAACAGCTTTTTGCTTTCTCATTTTATGGTTACTTAAAAATGGATCCTTTAAAAAATTCTGAAAACTACAAATCATTGGTCCATAGCAGGATACATACCTAAGCAGCCTAAGACAACATTAAAAATAAATAATATGAGAGAACAAAGAAAACATTTAGATTAATAAGAGAAATTCATAACAGTATGCCCAGACATGTCGTGCTGTGCTGTGCCAAAGTACTACACAAAAACACTTTTTAATTTTAAAAAATGCCCTTAATACAGCTCTATTCGGTCTCAAAAGAACCAGCTGCTTAAGAGCATTTCTGAGTAAAACGCATAGGACTGCAAAAAAATTCTACGACAGAGTATTTTTTGCCATCTCATGCACTTTACTCGGAGAAAAAAAAGACACTGCACAGAAAAGACATGCCAACAAAGCATTCCCTCTTCCCATGTTTTCATACTCAGAAGAAACAATGAAAAGCAGCATATTACAAAATCCAGCATATGTACTGCACATCTACTCATAAGTAAAATAAGGGTGGCTTACTCAGGAGTAAGTATAGGCTGCTAATTGAGAATATTCAATACTCCCCTGCTTTCATATAATAGCATCAATGATTATCCACCAGTTGCATTGCAATACAAAAAAACCACACTCTTTTGCAGAGACATTCTCATCCTGTTCCAGATCCATATTTAAGACATGAAACCACATCTGATGTCTACTTTGTAAGAAAGGGTTTAACAGTGTTCATCCGGATGTTCAGAGTTTGGGGAGGGGCAGGTTATATGGTATTTTGAGACATTAAAATATCTATCAAATTGTTTTGATAGCTCCTTGGTCTTCATGAGGCTGTGCTCCCCAACAAACTCTGGAAACTTTAAAAAATAGGTATATTTAATGTGAGATCATGTGGCACTGGAGTGCACACAAGTGGACTCCATTTCCCTGAGGATGTGGACAGGATCCTTCAGCAGGTGTGAGTCACCACATGTCTGTTAGACCCCTGACCTTCACATTTCATTAAAAGGGCCAGAAGGGGACTGGGCCAGAAGAGTGAAATCAATAATGCCTCCTTACAAGGCAGGATTCTAACATGCCTAAAGGAGACACTTCTAAGGCCTCTGTTCAGAGGTCTTCCCTGTACCCTGCTAAATGGGTAACTATCAGCCAATGTCTGACATTCCATTTTTTGGGCAAAATGGGGTGGCCTCCAAGTTCCAGGGATTCCTGGATGAAATGGATTATCTTGATCCATTTCAGTCTGATTTCAGGCCTGGTTATGGAATAACTTTGGTCACCTTGATGGATAACCTTTGCTGGAACTGGATAGGGAATGTATCCTTTTGCTCTGCTAGACCTCTCAGTGGCTTTCAATACCATCTCTCATGGTATCCTTCTGGGCCACACTGGGGTGGGACTGGGGAGGCACTGTGGGTCCATTTCTACTCGGGTAGGCAAGACCAGAAGTTGGTGCTAGGGGATTCCTGTTCAACTCCTTGGCTGTTCACCCATGAAGTCCCTCAGAGCTCCCTTTGTTCCCCATGCTTTTCAACATCTATATGAAACTGCTGGGAGAGGCTATCTGAAGACTTGGAGTTTGATGCCACCAGTATGTTGATGATGTCCAAATCTGTATCACCTTCCTATCAAGCTTCAAGGAAGCTGTTTTGGTTCTCAACCAATGTCCAGCATCAGTGATGGACTGAATGAAGGTGAAGAAACTGAAGCTTAATATAGACAAGACAGAGGTGCTCCAGGTGAACTGAAAGACAAATAAGGGAACAGAGATTCAACCTATGCTAGAAGGGGTTATATTCCTACTGAAGATGCAGGTTCACAATTTGGCTGTGCTGCTGGACTCAATCTTGAGTTTGGAGGCTCAGGTTTCCACAGTGGCCAGGATTTTGCACAATTAAAGCTAATGCACCAACACCACTTATCCCAGAAGACAGCAAATTTGACCATGGTGATACATGCCTTACATTCCATGTGGATTACTATTTTACTCTGTATATGGGGCTGTCTTTGAAGATTGTTCAGAAACTTCAGTTGGTACAATAAGCTGCAGTCTTAAATGAGGCTGGCTAGAATGATATACAACTCTCATTGCAACAACTCCATTTGCTGCCGGTCTGTTTCCAGTGCTGGTTCAAAGTGACAATTATAATCATATAAAGCTCTAAATGGCTTAGGTCCATATTATCTGAAAGACACATCTCCCCATATGAGTCTGTCTAGGCCCTCAGGTCCTCAGGTGAAGCTCTTCTCTCAGCCCCACCATCCTTACAGATGCAATTGGTGGAAATATGAGGTAGGATCCTCTTGGTGGCTGGCCCCCGTCTCTTTAACTCTCTTCTTTGGGAACTCTTTGGAAGGCTAGAATAGTCCCTTGCTTGCAGCCCTTCCATTCTCAGGCAAACACTTTTCTATTCTGACAGATTTCAGAGGAATGCTTCTAAAGCTATTCGATGTGGGGAGCAGCACTGTTTCCCCAGTGAGCAGAATCTTAATTGTGCCAATTGGCTACAACTGTTTCTTTCCTGGAAACTCTCCAGGGATGAGCAGCTGATGGCTCATGCTCCAGCTCCAATCAGTGGATCACTACTTGGAGAAATGAAGGTTTTAAAGTAAGATTTTTAAGAGGATGCTATTACTGTACATGCTTTTGTTGTTGTTGTTGTGTGACTTCAAGTTGTTTCCAACTTAGGGCAACCCTAAGGCGACCTTATCATGGGCTTTTCTTGGCAAGATTTGTTTGGATGGGGGGGGGGGTCTGAGACTGAGAGAGCGTGACTTGCCCAAGGTCATAGAATCATAGAATTGTAGAACTGTAGAGTTGGAAGAGACCATGAGGGCCATCCAATCCAACCCCCTGCCATGCAGGAAATCACGATCAAAGCATCCCCGACAGATGGCCATCCAGCCTCTGTTTAAAGACCTCCAAGGAAGGAGACCCCACCACGCTCTGAGGGAGTGTGTTACACTGCCAAACAGCTCTTCACGAATGGGCTTTCATGGCCAAGCCACTATGGTCTCCTGAGTAATAGTCAAACGCTCAAACCACTGTACTACACTGGCCCTTTACATGTTTTTTTACTGTACTACAGTTGTCCCTCCGTATCCATGGATTTGGTATCCACAGATTTAAGTATTCACAGCTTGAAAATATTCTTTAAAAAATAATCATCCAAAAAGCCAACCTTGATTTTGCCATCTTATATAAGGGACACCATTTTGCTATGCCACCATTTATGACTCCTCGAATGCTTTCATCAGCACTGTATACGCACAATCCTAAATATACACTGGACTGACTATGTGACGAATGTTGCTGTCCTTGAGCAAGCAGGGATCACCAACATTGAGACCATGATATTGAGAACATAGCTGCGCTGGGCAGGGCATGTTTCTAGGATGGAGGACCATCGCCTCCCCAAAATAGTATTCACAAAAATATTATTCTACGGTGAACTCGCCATGGGTCAGCGTAAGAGGGGCGCTCCAAAAAAGCGATACAAAGACTCCCTGAAACAACATTTCAGGCTCGGCCAAATTGATTACCAACAATGGTCGCCCTGGCCTCACATCGGGAGGCATGGAGACGCACTATCCACAATGCTGCAGCCTTATTTGAGAACTCATGCCGAACAAGCCTTGAAGAGAAACGACAACGCAGAAAGAATCACAACCCGGAAACATCACCCAAGGAGACCTTCTGCTGTGCTTTCTGCAACCGGACTTGTTTATCTCGGATTGGCCTTTTCAGTCATCAGCGCGCTTGCAGAAAGCGCAAGATGAGTCCTTCCTGAATCTTCGTTTGCAAAGAAAAGCCAGAGAGAGGGGGGGGGGAGGGAGGGAGGGAGGGAGGGAGAGAGAGAGAGCATATAATGGCACTTGCGTATTCACGGATTTGGGTATTCAAGGGGGGTCCTGGAACCAAACCTCAGTGAATGTGAAGGGACAACTGTATTTTTAACGCTTATCGTCATTTTTTGCAGTATGTTTTGAACTGAAATGTTGTTGGTAGCTTAACTGCATTTTAATGTCGATCTTCTGTATAGACAGCACAAGGGATATGTTCCCAGACTTACCACACAAATTGCAGAGAGTAGTGAGCCTTGTATACCACAGAATCTATGGCCAACAGTGCTGGAGGGCCTAGAAAATGCCTAGAAAGAACTTATTTTTTCAGACACAGATCAGTGAAACTGCGGATGCTATTCCTGTGGATACAGGGGTCATACTGCATTAACTATGTTGTATTTTAATTTGTAAGCTGCCTTGAGTCCCATTTTTTACTAGAATTTGTTCAGCCACATCACAGTCAAGAGGATGTAACCAACAAGTGCTAGCTCATTTCTGTTTATTTAGTTTTTGTGCCATAATAAAAAATAGTTTGCCCTATCAATATGTTGAGTACTTTCCATATGTCAAGGGGTAACAAATACCAAGTAAATCCATATCAGCTGCACAACAGAAAGTGGAAAAGCCAAAGGGGTGAATACTTGCAAAGAAATGTAACTGCATCATTGTTACTGGAGAAAGGAATGAACTACTAGTAACTTGTTATTTGTAAGCAGTTACTTCCAAATTACACCAAGGCAATTCAAAACTTAAACTGGGCCTAGAAATGAACGCAACATGGGCTTATAAGTCCCTATTAAAAATGGTGTAGGGCAGCAGTGGAGGTGGTGACAAGCCCTGCCAGCCACCCACCTTTGCCTTGCAAAGGAACGCTGCCACCTCAAAGACAGAAGTGGACAGTTGGCTGGCATGTTCCCCACCACAGATTCAACTGTATTGTGTACATTTGAATCTGCAGTGGGTTGAATCTGTGGGTCGTGAGCCCACGGATATAGCAGGCCCACTGTAAAATAATCAAATGTGCAGAACAGCATATCTACCTGAAGATGAATTAACATGGCTTACACGTCATTTCACTAAAGTTTTAGAGCAAAAGTGAACCAGCAGATAGTGTCAAATTTTGTTTTGAAACTCCAAATTATACAAATGCTACAAAAGCCACTGAGCAAAATTACTAGTTGTGGGATAAGGCAAGGGTGAGCAAAGAGCAGCCCTGGGTATGTATGCAACTACTGTGAAAAATTTGAAATCCATGTTGGGTACTATTAGAAAATGTGTTTAAAATAAAGTTGTCTTTTTTTTTTTAATGCTTTTGACAAATCTACAGTACAGCCAAACATGGAATCCAGGTCTCGTTACTGAAAATTCTACAATGGGACAGGAGTATTGTACTTAGGAAAAAAGGAGGTAAAGGGGGCATGACAGAAACATTATGGTTTCAAGGAAGTGGCAGCAGAAGCCTTTGTCTTATAATACAACAACCCAGGGTAGTCTACTGGATATGATTGGGGACTCACAACTTGACTCAGTCACACAATGCATAATTTATTTTTGGAGTTCACTGACACACGAGATGCTAGCTACACAAATTCATACGGGATAAACCTATCAACAAATCTTACTTTAGACTTCTTTGTAGACTTCAGATTCATCTGATTACTGAGAGTACCACCTTTCAGGTAATTAAAAAATATACTATTTTCCTAATGCAGAAGTTCTAAAGAACAAAAAATGCACACCACGAGAAACAAGGAAAGAAAGAAAAAGGAGTCCCCAAAAGAGGATACAATTATATGTAATTAATGAATTACACTGTTCCTCAACAGAGTCTGCTTTTCCTCCTAGAAAATAAGATGGCAGCTATAAAAAGGAATATTGTTTAACAGTTACAACTGACAAACTGTCTGGCTGTCTCTGATCAGTGATCAAGCTCTGGCCACAATTATTGATGCACAGGCAACCTGTGGGCAGCGTTATTATAATAAACTCTACACAGGGCTGCTTCCATAGAGGCTTTAGAACTTCCAGCTGGTATAAAAAGCTGCTCACATTCTGACTGTATGTAATTGTAGAGGGCATATTTCACTGATCTTAGCTCAACTGCATTAGCTACCTCATACCCTAGGCTTAATTAAAGGTACAAGTTATCATCTTTAAACTCAAAGAGCTAGGAGCATATCTTTTACCATACCGTTGCCTGTATTACTTTCCACTTATACAAAGAATGCACTGGAAAGAGAGCATCCCAGAGAGACAAAAGTGAAGTGTGATTGCTTACTGCATTGAGCATGACCCACATAGTGTCGTTTTTAATCAAAGCGTGCCAAGGTTTTGAGACAGTATGATCTGTCTCAAGGTTGAGTGTTGGACTACGGCTCCCTAGGGCTCTGTCTCAAGGTTGAGTGTTGGACTAGGGCTCCCAGAAATCAGGACTTCTGGTATATACCATATATTCCAGCGTATAAGACAACTTTTTAACCCCGAAAAATAGCCTCGAAAGGTATACAGTTTGCCTCACATGCCGGCCAATCTCCTGCCTCTTTGCTCCCTTCACAGGAGATTGGGGGGGGGGGTGAGGCAAAGTAAGACGCAGGAGATTGGGGGGGGGGTGAGGCAAAGTATGTACCAGTACATTCGCCCCTCTCCTCCACCTTCGCCCCCTTTGAGGAGCAATCGAAGGTGGAGGAGAGGGGCGAACGTAGTGGTTTACCTCACCTGCCGCCCATCTCCTGTGTCTTCGCTCCTTTCGCAAAGGGAGCGAAGACACAGGAGACTGGGCGGGAGTGAGCCAAGGCGGGTACATTCGCCCCTCTCCTCTGCCTTCACCTCCTTTGGGGAGCAATCGAAGGCGGAGGAGAGGGGCAAAAGTAGTGCTTTGCCTCAGCCACTACCCATCTCCTGCATCTTCGTTCCCTTCACAAAAGGAACAAAGATGCAGGAGACTGGGTGGGGATGAGGCAAAGCGGGTCCATTTGCCCCTCTCCTCTGCCTTCACCCCCTCTGAGGAGGAAATGAAGGTGGAGGAGAGGGGTGAATGTAGCGCTTTGCCTCAGCCACCATCTATCTCCTGCATCTTCGTTCTTGACCTGGGAGCCCTGCACTCTCTCGGCCCAACCCAGGGAGCCCTGGCGTGGCCTTTTTGGGGCCTGCACGGCAGTGGGCACCGCAGCCTGGTTCCATGCGGGGGCTAAGGCCTAGCTCGGGCCTGTCAGCGGTGGTTTACCAGGCAGGGCGGTAGGGGGCTCTCGGCGGCCTTTCTCCACGTTGCTGGGCTGCGCTTGGTGGTAGTGTCGCTGCGGCGGGGCGGACGGGAGCAGCCGAGCGCGGAATTGAGTGGAAGCGGCCAAGCTCCCCGGGCCGGGCTGGGTCAGGCTGCCGTCAGCACGTCACATCACTTCCCAAGAGAGACCAAGGGAAATGCGGAAGGGAGAGGCCAGCACCACCGCTGCCAACCTGGGCTGCTTGCCTGACTGACCGACTGCTCACTCTTGGGCCCCACGACGGCAAAGGAACCGGGCCGGGAGGGCAAAGGAGAAGAAAGGCAGCATGTCCCAGCCAGGCAGCCAACCCCTCCCACTGCTTCAGCTGCTGCTCCTGCCACCACCGCCTCCGTTCCAGTTCAGCCGTAAAATCCCGCTCAGGGCTCAGACTTGCTCAACTCGGGGCCAAGAGTCATTTAGGCCTGGAAAATCCCCAGCATTTTGGGGTGAGTTTTCCACAGGCACCGCCTGGGACACCCCTGTCTCCACAATTTCCAAACAGCCCCCTCGGTTGCTGAAATGTAAATCTGCCCGCTGTGTTTTGACAAGGGAAAATGCTAAGTACGGTTGCCCCTCCACATTCGCGAACTTAGCATTCGCGGTTTTGATTATTTGCGGTTTTGGGAGTGGTCCCCCGCCCTCCCAAATCCACGACAAGGGGCCTCCTGGAGGCCCCGTGAAGGCCCGGGGTGGGAGGGGGGAGGGCCGGGGAGGCCTCCACAGGGCCTCCGGAGACTCTCCAGAGGCCCCGTGAAAGCCTTGGGAGGAAGGGGGAGGGCTGGGGAGGCATCCACGGGGCCTTGGGAGGCAGTGGAAGGGAGTGGGGAGTCCGGGGAAAGCGACTATGGGGCCTCTGGAGGCCCCATGGTCACTTTGGCGGGGTGTGGGAGGGCAGTCATTATTCACGGAATTTTCACATTCGCGGGCGTCTGGGGAACCTAACCCCCGCAAATGTGAAGGGACGACTGTACCCTATCATGACATTTTAAATTAATATCTTATGCCTACCAGCTCCAGTGCCCCCCCCCCCACAGTTTTAATGGAATGTGCTTGGCCTATAGTAGATTTTTTTGTTTTTATTTTTGCTTATGTGCATCAGCTTGGAAGATGAAATATAATGCTGTAAATACGAGAAATGTACATAAAAACTATTTGATGTCATTATCTTCCAGGGTTTTTTTAACAATTGTTTTCTTGACATTTTCTTGAGGGGGGAGTTTGGGATATACTCGCCGTATAAGAGAAGGAGGGGTAGTCTTATCCAGCAAGTATATCCCAAACTCTATATTTTAACATAAAAATTGGGGGGTCACCTTATACGCCCAGTCATCTTATACACCGGAATACGGTACTTGTATACCACCTTCAGTGTCACGTCAATAGAACTATCATCTGTTCTACAGCAACTATTTCAAAATGGTAGGAAATCTATTGAGGTACAATTTCAATAGAACAGGTCACTCCTCTGCCATCCATAGCTTAATTACCTCCACTCAAAACTAACTGTAGCAACTATGTGATATTTAAGGAGTGTGTTAACATATCAGATAATAACTTCCTAATCTTTGTTAAGCCAAAGACCAATAATACTGCATTGAGCGCGACCCACATAATACTGTTTTATCAGGAAAGATAAAAGACCTAGTAGTTTGTTTTCCATTATTTTGTATTTACTTTGAACTGAGTATGCCCTTAATAATTCCATTTATGTATATATTTCATAGATCATTATTGATAAAGAAAGGAAAAAAGGAAATACAAAAGATACTACAATTTTACCTCTTCCTAAACCAGATGTCTGCTACATCCTTTCTACCATATAGAAAGAATGAACTAATGTTGGATATATTTTTTCATCTAGTATTCCCTCAGTTAGTAGCACAAGAGCTCTTCAGGCTTTCTTGATCTCCAGTAGTTCTCTTCTGAAAAAGATGCTGGTACTGTATTAACAGGCCCTCTAAAAACTTGCCATGGGGGAAAAATTTTATCTGCTGCATTTCATACAAATATCTGCTTCAACGTTTTCATTAAATGCAATCTTCAAAAGCCCATTTCAAGGTTTTTCTTTCCTACAGCAAAGCAAGATGCAGCACTTAACATTATATTAAGTCATGAGTAAATTTAAAAGCTAGACAATCAGCAATTTGGCTTGCTATCTGGAAAAAGAGGAGGAAACTATAATCAATAAAGTAAGTGAATTCCATCACCTCTCCATCACCTAACCCTGGTGGCGCAGTGGTTAAATGCCAGTACTGCAAGCCACCACATCGCAAGTTCGATTCCAGCTGGCTCCAAGGTTCACTCAGCCTTCCATCCTTTCGTAGGTCGGTAAACTGAGTACCCAGCTTGTGGGGGGCAATTAGCTAACACACATTGGAAACTGTTTAATGCAGTGTAGATGTGTAAATAGCTATTGCTTAAAACAATGTGTAAGCTGCTCTGATAGCCTTGTGGCTGAAGAGCGGGGTATAAATAAATAAATTAAAAAAAATTCATTCCATTTGTTAGGAAATGAAAATGAAAATTCACATATTTCGTATCGTATCTTATTGAGAGGAATAAAGAAATGTGAAAAAAAATGCTGATGTTTTGTCAAAATCTTACTGAGAAACAGAACAATGATCCAATGACTAACTGAAAAATAAAATTATTTTTAGGAAGGGCATGGAACAAGAACGAGTTGATCCCCATTAACCTAGTCCTTCCACTGTAGAAAACAGTTTCTGAACACTTTCATATGTATTTTTTCCACAAAATTTAACACTAATCTCTTACTTCTCTGAATTATTTGTTCGGAATTTTCCAATATCTAAATACATGCTGATATTTAGAAGTCTTAATTATTTCAACAGAACTTGTTTCCCAGAAAGTGTTTAATTAGGACTCTCATATAAACCCTCACCTGGATGGATTAAAAAAACTTGCACTGAATTACTTATTTTCTGTCCCCATGGGAACTCCCATGTATTTCAGGAGATGAAGATGCCCCATGTTCACAGAGGTATCTATGAGTGTAGAATCAAGAGTATTTTGCAACATCCAACCCAGAAAACACATGTTCACATGAGGTAGAACATTTGTTATGAATAAACTTCAAGCCTCCTTTTCTGTTAAAAAAATGTAACCAACGTAATTTCTATGTTCTTAAAATACGCCTACCATCTTTTTCAACTGAAATGGGACATAAACTTAGAAGGAAAATAGCTGTTTTTGTGTATTTGGAGGAAGACCTAGCAGTAATGTTATCTATTTATCTATCTATCTATCTATAATTCTCTTGGGTATGTTGCTATTTCCAGTGTGCTGATTGGCTGCTTAGGGACCTGACCAACCAATCACAGGTCTGTTGGGCAGCCAATCAGCACACTGGAGGCGGGACCATGTAGATTCCAAACATGACTGCCAGAGAAGGAGAGTGAGTACCATGGGGGTGGATGTGGTGTGTGCTGGAGTGCAGGGGTGGGGGCCAAGGGGCAGAACAAGCAGAGGGGGATGGCAGAACAAAAGCGGGTGGTGGTGGTAGGGGGCATAATCAGAGGGGGGGCAACAGGGGGCAAAACAAACGGAGGGGGGTGGCAGGGGGCATAATCAGAGGGGGAGGCAGGGGCCAGAACAAATGGAGGGGGGTGGCAGGGGGGAGAACAAACGGAGGGGGTGGGGGGGCAGAACAAACGGAGGGGAATGGCGAGGGGAAGAACAAATGGAGGGGGGCAGGGGGCAGAAGAAACAGAGGGGGTGGCAGGGGGGCAGAACAAGCAGAGGAGGGGTGGCAGGGGGCAGAGTTTTTTTAATGACGTATGGTACACCGGGTCCAGCTAGTTGTGGAGTAATTTTCTATCTCATTGAGAAAACAGTCCCTGAAAGAAATATTTGTCAATTAAGAGCTGTTACTCTTTAGATAATACCAGCAAAGCTGGTTACAGTGGTCTTCGCAAACAGATATCCCACACATGATGCACAACCTGCTTGTCTTATCCGCTGACCTACTGCAGAAAGACTAGTGCAAAGGGGTATAGTTTATTCTATGGAACAGTGCTGACTTTTTCCAGTTCTAAACTGATGGGAAAAATCGACTCTCATCACATCTTTTGAGGAAATATGGTTCGCCTGCTGTTGTGACAACATTATAACCACTATAACAGTGGTGTACAAGGCAGTGTGCCCAGGTACCTGTCTCCCTTCAGAGGATATGGTGTCTTAGCACATCAGCAGTACCACCTTCTTATGCCATATTTTCTTGGTTTATTTGCCATGGGAATTTACCTCTGAACTCAACCAGCTGTTCATCAATAATTAAATCTGTCCCTAGTGTGTACCATGTTTGAAGTGGCTGAAAAAAACAGTCAACATATCCATTTCCTTGGAAGTGCACAAAGTATCTTCAGGCTCATTTTTGCTCTTTAGTGGAATAGCTCTGAGACTGAATGCTATGGTTCCTACAAGCCTTCATGTTATCCTTGCTATACACGTGCGCGCACACACCAGCAGTTGGCCAATGTATGCCTTTAGATTATGGATGTCAAGGGACTGCCACACTTCAATGTGGGTAAGGTTCCCAAAAGATATGCATGGTTTTCTATTTGTTTCAAGAACAGCATGGTAAAGAATAGTGCCACTCTATTCTGCTTTGGTCAGACTTCACCTGGAATACTGTGTCCAGTTCTGAGCACCACACTTCAGGAAAGATATTGACAAGCTGGAATGTGTCCAGAGGAGGGCTACCAAAATGGTGAAAGGTCTGGAAGCCACGCCCTATGAGGAGCAGCTTAGGGAGCTGGTTATGTTTAGAAGAGAAGGTTAAGAGGTGACATGATAGCCATATTTAAATATTTGAAAGGATGCCATATTGAAGAAGGAGCAAGCTTGTTTTCTGTTGCTCCAGAGACTAGGACAAGGAACAATGGATGCAAACTACAGGAAAAGAGATTCCACCTAAACATTAAGAACTTCCTAACAGTAAGAGCTGTTCAGCAGTGGAATGCATGCCTCAAAGTGTGGTTGAATCTCCTTCTTTGAGGTTTTTAAACAGAGGCTGGATGGCCATCTGTCAGGAATGCTTCGGTCGTATATTTCTGCAGGGCAGGAGGTTGGACTAGATGGCCCTTGTGGTCTTTCCCAACTCTATGATTCTTGGGTCCACGAACACTCCAAAAATATGTCTCTGGATGTTATAGAGTGAACTGTTTATAAACGTTGGCAACAGATCCTTCCACCCCAGCATCTCATGACATCAATGTGTTCCCTTGCTTTTTCCTATATAACATCAAGAGAGCTTGCACTTGCTGCCCTCCCACTTTTGAGCAACGGGAGGGGATTTTTCTCATCCAAGCAGTCATCAGCTCACCTACATAGGGTTTCAACCACAAAATGGTAGAGACCATCCCTGCCCCCCGAATATGATACACCGGGTGGGGCAAGATAGCAAAATGGTATCTATTTGTTGGAGTAATTTTTATCCTAGGTATGTTTTCTTTATATTTAAAAAAAACGGAACACAGAAGAGGCTGAAAGTTGAAGACATTTGAAATTCTTGAAATGATATTATCATGAAATGCCTACTTTTCAGTCTAGTTCTATGGAAAGTATGTAACAACCATGATTCTGGGGTAATAAGCTGCCCCATCCAGTAGGGAAAATGTTAGAAGAAAATATTTTTATAATACGCTCTGACACAGTTTAGTAGTCTGATTCTTCTGCTTGATATAATGACCTTTGAAAAACTGAGATTAGGCACAGGTTTTCTGCAACAGGTACATCTAATTTATACAGATGAATACAGAAAAAATCAAAAGGCCACTACAAAAAATATCACTTATTGTTAACTTTTGCTTTACCAAAATACTGCATTTTCAAAAGTAATTTCAGCATTACACATACATTTTAAAAAATCAAAAGAGTGGCAACATGATGTGTTTTGTTGAGATTATTTAGACTGCAATATTTACCCAGAAGAAGCCTGAATTGTCCAATTCACACTGCTTTCTCATTCAGACCCTAGATAATCCTTCTAATTCGTATGTTGTATATATACTGAATTCACTGTCCCCTTCCTGCTTGGATCTGAAAGCCTGAGGGAGAACTTCAGGTTATCACTTTCTCATTAGGCTTTAAGCAAAACTCTTGACTTCTTTTTAACTAAACAGTTGCCAGCCCTTTAATGAAGAAAACTTGAAGGATAGTTTGATATGGAGACAGCCAGTTCAAGATCTAAAACTGGATACTACCATGTCAGGTATACATGCAGCTTCCTGACTTCTTTCCTGATTTCCACATACAGTAGCAAATCAACTCTACTCCTGAAAAAGCAACAAGATATTCACACTCATCTTATCCTCCAGTGAAATTCTCTAATTACTTAATACCTCTACAGTTATTAATATACAAGACTGTTTTTAACAAGAAAGTAATTGTACATAATCTTTCAGGAGGTAATTTTATGTTCCCCAAGCAAGAGAACGAGCGGTACAATTTCATTCTGCCACATCAGCAATATCAAGACCCAAAATGTATGATGCCTGCAATAATGTGCCCAAAGCTTTTGAAAAATAAAACAAATGTGTGGAGTGACAACTGGAGACTATAAAACACATTACAACAGATGTGGCATCATATAAAAACCCAAAAGGACAGAGCATTATAGAAAAATCAAACTTAGTTCATTTTAACCTTACTGTGACAAATACAGCTCTAAACAGCTCAAATTCTTAAGCAACAATTCATTCAATTTCACATACATGTTGCAGATAGTAAAAACTGTACATATCTATGTATCCCAATTTAAACTGCAAGTGATACCCATTTGCTAATCTCTAAAATGAAAAAAGGAACTGGGCTAAGATTAGTGCTACCATAAAGCAGCCAATGTCACTGCATCATTTCCCTATCGTCTTCCTCATCTTCCTCACTTGGTTCAACATCACCTTCCAACCACTCATCTGTCCCTTTACCATAGAAAGTTTCCAATAGAAAGAAATTTCCTCTATAGTATTGTCTGTACAATTCATTATTTATTGCTTAACTTGTGACAAATGCATCAGGTTCATTCCTTTGTATAATCATATCATCAAATAATCCTATTTCTGCCAATACTGCTGGCATCATGAACGGAAGATGAAATAACAGAAAACTGAACAGAAAATATGCAACCTCATTTATCACTAAAACCCTTGAAATTCAAAGACACTAAAAATGTGTGACTATGTATGGTTATAATCAAAGAATACACATTCCATACTTATTATGAAAACAGAGCAACACTGAAAATATCAGTTGGTTCCCCCATGCATCCACACATACATAAAGCAGAGATGAGAAATGTTTATTTACCTCTTCTAGAAGCGTGACTGTATTCCTGCAGTTCTGCAGCCGGGTGGTAAAGCTGGAAGTGGTGGGGGAGTTGTAATCCTCTGTGGTCTCTGCAATAAACTCCGACACAGTGATCTGGTCCGGCATGATCCTGCCCAGCAGAAACAGACGATGGCAGAGAAGGAAAAAGAGACAAGGAGAGCAGGAACATTAGACCTAAGGTAGGTCATCTAGAAGCTTAAGCTAAGGAAAGAGTGGCAGTACAATTTCTCTTTCCTGCATGCACCCAGGCACCCAGTTGGGAACAGAAGAAAATGGAGATGCCCTTCAGAATACAGCCTGCTCCATCTGAGGGTAGAAGTAGGGAGGCGTCTTTCCTGCTGGGCTGTCTCTGTTCCCATCCAGCACTGAACCCTCTGCTTTTCTTTCACAAGAAGTATGTAAGGGCTGGGTGTTCCTTCACTTCAGCGATTCACTGAGCAAGATTATGAAGGGGAAACTCTTAGACCTTGTCCCTCCTGGATGCCCTTTCTAAAATTAAGGCAGACATTATCTTCTTCTATGCCTTCCCATTCTAGATTCTATTCCATGTTCCCCATTTAATAAAACAGGTTATCCCGCTGACTCATTCTGAGATCATTCTAGAGGTACTTTTTCTTATGGGAAGAGGGTGCAGGATATAATCCGTAGTTTAAATCCCCCCCCCAACACTGATTCTCTAAGAAGGGGAGGGGCTCTCAAACTAACTGCCTCCCCTACTACCAGTATACCTACTGACTGCTTCTTCAGCAGTCCCTTGAAATGCCCCCTCCCTTTAAAAATAAGAGGGCGTGTCTTCCAATCCCTCAGATCCTTCCCTTTTTGAGCTGCAGAATCCCTAACCTACCGCTCCTTTTCTTCCCCCCCCCCTTTAGACAGCAAAACCTCTGACTAGATTTTTCTTGATCTCCTTAACAGAGGGTGGGATGTGTGAAGAACTCGATCCCTTCCATACTCTATGTATATACACACACATACATATAGACACACACACACACACTTTGAACCTCTGGCTGGACTTCCCAGACTCCTTTCTATGGGGAGGGGAGTGTTAGACCCTCTCTTTCACACACACACACACCATCTTTTCGACATTTTCCGGGGGTGGGTGGGAGCTCTGAGAGGAATCAAAAAGGGAGGGATGCTCTCCCAAACCCTTCTCTTCCCCCCTCCTTTTCGCTTTTTCTTTCCCTTTTAGACAGCAAAATCTCTGACTAGATCTTTCCTGATCTCCTCAGCAGAAAAGAGGGAGGTGTGTGTGAAAAACTCGATCCTCGCCACACACACTCTATATCTATCTGTACACACACACACTTTGAACCTCTAGCTGGACTTCCTAGACTTCTTTCTAATTTGTGAGGAGGGGGGGAAAGGTATGGGACTCTCTCTTTCACACACACACCCATCTTTTTGACATTTTCCTGAAGAAGAAAAACACACACACACAACCCTGAGAGGATGGACTCACTCTTTCACACACACACACACACACACACACACATCTTTTTGACATTTTCCTGAAAAATAAAACAACAACCCTGAGAGGATGGACTCTCTCTTTCACACACACACACACACCTATCTTTTTGACATTTCCTGAAGGAAAAACACACACACACCCCTGAGAGGATGGACTCTCTCTTTCACACACACACACACACATCTTTTTGACATTTTCCTGAAGGAAAACACACACAGACACACACCTGAGAGGATGGACTCTCTCTTTCACATACACACCATCTTTTTGACATTTTCGTGAAGGAAAAACACAACAACCCTAAGAGGATGGACTGTCTCTTTCACACGCATACACACACATCTTTTTGACATTTTCCTGAAGAAGAAGAAAAACCACACAACCCTGAGATTATGGACTCTCTCTTTCACACACACACACACACACACACACACATCTTTTTGACATTTTCCTGAAGAAGAAAAACCACACAACCCTGAGAGGAGTCCAAAAGAAGGAGAGATGCTCTCCCAAACCCCTTTACCTTGTTATCCTCCTCCTCCCCCCTTTCCATCCCCTCCAAAAAGGAAAGAAACTGGAGAAGAGAGTTCCCAATAAAGCTCTCCTCCCTCCCTAGACCCACACACAGCGTAAAAATTAAGCTTCCCCTCACAAGGCACCCAAGTGTTGGGTGAGGGAGGGGGGATTTCAACCCAACCCCGCCAAAAAGAGGGAGCCTTCCTCCTCCTCCTCCTCCTCCCCCTCAGCCAAGTACTAACTTGCGCAGCGGCCCCCTCCTCCCTCAGCTGAGCCCCCCCCCAAGCCGGAGTTTTTGGGGGGAGAGAGAGGGAGGAAAGGGGGTGGGGAAGGAGGCAGAGAAAAGCAGCGGCTATTATTCCACGGTCCGAAGAAGCGACACTCCGACTGACTGACTGGCTGCCGCGTCCTTCTTTTTTCTCTCCCCCCTCAGCGAAGTCGCTCCCCAGTCAGTCACACGGAGAGAACAGAGGCGCATGCGCGTCCCTGGAGCCGGGAGGGGGGAGTAAGAGGGAGCGCGCGCACTCGCTTGCGCGCGCCACCTCTACTTCCCACTTGACCATTATTTTACATGTGAGGGGAGTAGAGGAGGGGGAGGAGCCGAGCTCTCCCTCACAGCTCCGCCTCCTTGCAAACTCCGCCCCTTCCACTTCTCCCTCACAATTTGGCCTCCTCACCAAACTCCGCCCCCTTCTCATTCCCCCTCACAGCTCACCAAACTCCGCCCCCTTCTCCTTCTCCCTCACAGCCCGTCCTCCTTGTCAAACTCCGCCCCCTTCTCCCTCACAGCTCGGGCTGCTCGCCAAACTCCGCCCCCTTCTCCCTCACAGCCCGTCCTCCTCGTCAAACTCCGCCCCCTTCTCCCTCACAGCTCGGCCTCCTCGCCAAACTCCGCCCCCTTCTCCACCCACCCATCCACCTCCGAACGTGGCTTTCGCTTCTAACATCACAGTGAGCGAAACACGGAAGTCGTCCTGCGCAGGCGCCTGAACCACTCAACTACTTGCCTGCTGTACAGCCTTTCATCTCTCCACAGGAGGCAGCCGCTTTAACGGCTACACGGCTGCCTCCTGTTGGATTCTGGGGTTTGTAGTTTAGTGAAGGCTAAGCGCTCACAGGCTGAGAGTTCTAAATGCCCCTTCTTAAACTACAAATCCCAGGATTCCACAGAAAGCAACTAGAGCAGTGAAAGTGGAATAGCACTACAGTATAACAGTGTAGAGTTAGTTGTCCCTTCATATTAGCTGGGATATGGTTCCAGGACCCACCCCATCCCCGTGGATACCAAGATCCATGAATACTCAAGTTCCATTAATAATAATACTAATAACTTTATTTATATCCTGCTCCTCTACGAAACACAATCAGGGCGGCTTACAACATTTAAAGTATACAACCAAAACCCTCCATCCCATCTGTCTCTGGCTTTTTCTTCGCAAACGAAGATTCAGGAAGGACTCATCCCGCGCTTTCTGCAAGCGCGCTGATGACTAAAAAGGCCAATCCGAGATAAACAAGTCCGGTTGCAAAAAGCACAGCAGAAGGTCTCCTTGGGTGATGTTTTTGGGTTGTGATTCTTTCTGCGTTGTCGTTTCTCTTCAAGACTTGTTCGTCGTGAGTTCTCAAATAAGGCTGCAGCATTGTGGATAGTGCGTCTCCATGCCTCCCGATGTGAGGCCAGGGCGGACCACTGTTGGTGATCAATTTGGCCAAGCCTGAGATGTTGTTTCAAGGAGTCTTTGTATCGCTTTTTTGGAGCGCCCCTCTTACGCTGACCCGTGGTGAGTTCACCGTAGAGTAGTATTTTTGGGAGGCGATGGTCCTCCATCCTAGAAACGTGCCCTGCCCAGCGCAGCTGTGTTCTCAATATCATGGCCTCAATGCTGGTGATCCCTGCTTGCTCAAGGACAGCAACATTCGTCACATAGTCAGTCCAGTGTATATTTAGGATTGTGCGTAGACAGCGCTGATGAAAGCGCTCGAGGAGTCGTAGGTGGTGGCGATAGGTGACCCATGTTTCAGATCCATAAAGGAGGATAGACAGTACGATGGCTCTATACACACTGATTTTTGTGCTTTGCCTCAGGTGTTTATTGCTCCAGACTCTTTTGTGAAGTCTTCCAAATGCACTATATGCCTTTGCTAATCTGTGATCGATCTCTTTGTCAATCTTGGCATCTGAGGAGATGATGCTTCCCAGGTAGGTGAACTGCTGAACGGACTTGAGCACTGATTTGCCGACGGCAATGTGGGGATGGTGGTGTTCGTCCTGTGGTGCAGGCTGGTAAAGAACTTCTGTTTTCTTCAGGTTGACTTCTAGCCCAAACAGCTCTGCAGCTGTTGCAAAGCAGGATGTTAGGCGCTGCAGAGCTCCTTCTGTGTGGGCAACAAGGGCAGCATCATCGGCAAAGAGCAGCTCACGGACTAGATAGTTTAGAGTCTTAGTGTGAGCCCTCAGACGGCTTAAGTTAAACAAGCTACCATCAGTACGGTAGCGTATATAGATGCCGTTGTCTTCTTCAAGCTCTGCCATAGCCCTTTGGAGCATCGTGCTAAAGAAGATTGTAAATAAAGTTGGTGCAAGAACACAACCTTGCTTCACTCCATTAGTTATTAGAAAGGGCTCTGAAAGAGCATCGCCATATCTGACTTGACCACGCTGGCCCTCGTGTAGCAAGATAATCATTTTAAGGAATTTGGGGGGACATCCTAGTCTTTCCAGGATCTGCCACAGACCTTTTCTACTTACAGTGTCAAAGGCTTTGGTGAGGTCGACAAATGTTACATAGAGACCCTTGTTCTGCTCCCTACATTTTTCTTGCAGTTGCCTAAGGGCAAATACCATGTCTGTAGTGCTCCTATTGGCTCTGAAGCCACATTGGCTTTCAGGGAGAAGTTCTTCTGCAATAGCAGGAACTAACCTGTTCAGGAGTATCCTTGCAAGGATTTTTCCAGCAATAGAGAGCAGTGTTATGCCTCGATAGTTTGAGCAATTGGATTTTGCTCCTTTTTTCTTGTACAGGGTGATGATGACTGCATCTCGGAGGTCTGATGGCAGTTCCCCTTTTTCCCAGCAATTCACAAGGAATTCGTGGAATTTTTCGTGGAGTGCATGACCTCCGTGTTTCCAAACTTCAGGTGGGATTCCATCAATCCCAGCTGCCTTGCCGTTTTTCATCTGCTGTATGGCCTTAAGGGTCTCTTCCAAAGTGGGAGCTATGTCCAATTCATTTTTCATTGGTTTTTGTATCATATATTGGATAGCTGAGGCTTGGACTACTCGGTTGGCGCTAAAGAGACTTTGAAAATGTTCAGCCCAACGATTTAGGATGGAGGCTTTATCAGTAATTAATGTTTGACCATCTGTACTGTATAAGGAGCTTTGGACCTGATAAGTAGGTCCAAACACTGCTTTAAGAGCTTCATAAAATCCTCTATGATCACCCAGATCTGCACAGCATTGTGTCTTTTCTGCTATATTGATCCATCACCCCCTTAAAATACTATTAGATAATTCAGAAATTAAAACACTCTTAAAAATACTCAAATTAAACAGTAAACAATGGCTATGGCAAAGTCAGGACAAAGTAGATTTTCTTTTCTGATGGCTGGGTAACTATATGCAATGGCATAGCAAAATGGCGTCCCTTATATAAGATAGCAAAATCAAGATTTGCTTTTTGGATTATTATTTTTTAAAGAATATTTTCAAGCCGTGAATACTTAAATCTGTGAATACTTAAATCTGTGAATACCAAATCAGTGGTTACACAGGGACAACTGTAGTGTGATAATCTCTCTTTTTCTCTACCCTTCTTTTTATTTTGGACATCCCTGCTCTGCGCTCTGTTCCACCTCGCAAGCACGGTTAGCAGCTGTTGTCCTCATGGCCCCCATATCCTGAAGCGGGTCCCCAGGCCAGGATCTTTGGCAGGCCCCTTACCTACTGCTAAGGTTAAGGGCAGCAAGATACTCACTCTACAGGATTTAGGATTAAAATTAAAATAAGTCAATTTAAATGATGACACCAAAGTTATCAATTTGGCCTCCTCACCAAACTCCGCCCCCTGGACCTGCTAACCTAAATGGATTTACATAATAAAAACATAAATTATAACACACCAGGCCCCCCTCCTGCTTTCAGAGAGCTCTGGTGCCACAAAAAACTACAGATCCCAGAATTCTATAGGATGGATCCATGATAGTTAAAGCTGTGTCACACTGCATTATTTCTGCAGTGTGGCAGCAGCCTTTGAACCCTGTTTCCTGTCGTCCTAGGCTGCATCTACACTGCAGAAATAATTCAGTTTGGCACCACTTTAACTGCCATGGCTCAATGCTATGGGATCCTGGGATTTGTAGTTTGCTGTGGCACCAGAGCTCTCTGACACAGAAGGCTAAATATCTCACAAAAGTACAGATCCCAGAATTCCATAGCATTGAGCCATAGCAGTTAAAGTGGTGTCAACTTGGATTATTTCTGCAGTGTAGATGCAGCAGTAGTTCAACGCTCAAACCAAACCAGTGCATGCCCACTTGTAATGAAGGGTTGGGTAATAAGAGTGGGATTCTAATGGCCAGAGTCATTGGAGGTGAAAGGGGAGAGAAATCTCAATTTTTCATGGGCAGGGGTGAAAGTCAGGTGTGTGTATGTGAAATTCCTGTGCTGGAAAGCTGAGGAGTAGCAAGTTTCACACCATGAATTTAATCCCTTCAAGAAAACAGTAGAAAAGCATACAGCACTGCATTAGGATTTTTGCTGCATGCTGTTATCTGCTAAATTGCCCCCAGACCTGCTGCAGTTGCCCACCCTAATCTAAACATGTCAGGGAGTTCTATTGACCACAATGGGACTTCCTTTCAAGTCAAGGTGCACATAGTACAGCCAGGGCCGGTTTAAGGAATTTTGGGCCCCCCTGCAATGCTTTACTTTGGGGGCCCCATATGTTTATCTCAGATCAATGTAACCTAACCTATTCACC
Organism: Gambelia wislizenii; assembly: GCA_030847615.1. Taxonomy (NCBI): domain Eukaryota; kingdom Metazoa; phylum Chordata; class Lepidosauria; order Squamata; family Crotaphytidae; genus Gambelia; species Gambelia wislizenii. Next base: position 319,262,721 of record JAUMIR010000004.1, read on the forward strand.
ATACAGGATCTTCAGATTATAGTAGGAGCCCTGTATCCATGAATTCATTATCCATGGGACACAAAACAGCACACCTACCATAGAGTCTTCCTAGAAAATGTGTCTTCCCTAGCCCTTTTCTAGGCCCTCCAAGGCAACTCTATGGTATTTTAAACCAGAAGTCCCATTATTTTCAATGGCGTTCACTATTATTCATGGTTTTCAGAATCCACACCCTCCCCCGAACCAATCCCCAGTGGATAAGACGGGCCTACTATATTACATAATTTGCCACCAATAGTTTAGTTTAAAAACTATATTATAGGCACTAACATAATATTTTTTGTTTATTAGCAATTAATGTAATGGTGTAGATTTCCTCAAAGAAAATAAAGAGTAGACTACAAGCTAAATATGAGTTAGCAGTGTGATGCAGCAGCAAAAAATGCCAATGCGATTCTAGGCTGCATTAATAGGAGTAGTGTCTAGATCAAGGGAAGTAATAGTATCACTCCATTCTGCTTTGGTCAGACCTCACCTGGAATACCGTTTCCAATTCTGGGCACAACAATTCAAGAAAGATACTGAGAAGGATGGTGCGAGGTCTGGAAGCCATTATGCCCTATGAGGAACGGCTTAGGGAGCTGGGTATGCTTAGCCTGGAGAAGAGAAGGTTGAGAGGTGACGTGATAGCCATGTTTAAATATTTGAAGGGATGTCATACTGAGGATGGAGCAAGCTTGTTTTCTGCTGCTCCAGAGACTAGGACACGGAGCCATGGGTTCAAACTACAGGAAAAGAGTTTCCACCTGAATATTGCGAAGAACCTCCTGACAGTAAGAGCTGTTTGGAAGTGGAATACACTACCTTGGAGTGTGGTGGAGTCTCCTTCTTTGGGTTTCTTTAAACATAGGTTGGATGGCCATCTGTCAGGCATGCTTGGATTGTGTGTTCCTGCAGGGCAGAAGCCGATTGGATGGGGTGGCTGTTGGGGTCCCTTCCAGCCCTATGATTCTATGATTCTAGGCTGCATTTAGAGCCTGGGAAAGTTATTCTTGGATTACACCTCCCAGAATCCTCCTGCCAGCACCCTTCTCAAGGTCTGGTTGCATTGTTCCTTTTCCAGCATTCCCTAGCCCAGTGGTTTTTAACTTGGGGTCCGCAATGTCCTCACAGGGGGTCCACAAAGACTTTAAGACTGCTTGGCCCACCTCCTCCCTGTAGTGGAGCAGCCACGTGACAGGAACCAAGGCAAAGGCTGGCTGGCTTGGCCTGCACATTGCTATTCAATCCACTCCAGCCACAAACTTGCAGGAAGAAGCAAGAGTGTCTTTGAGGGAAAGTTTAATTGATGGTGTAATTGTGTTGTTGTTGTTGTTAGCTATTATTATTAGCTATTATTATTAGGGTTTTAAATCTTGAGTTAAGTCTTGGGGCAACAAAAGATATTTAAAGGGGGTCCCTGGTAAAGTAAAGGTTAAGAACCACTGCTCTAGGCCAATGCCTCTCACATAACACTAATGGGATACTGGTGTTTTAGTGACAACAATAAAACCATTGTTCCCATTAATATTACTCCAAATTTTAATTTATATTCTTTATATTCTTCTGTTAAAAGAGCTTGAGTGTTGTAGAAGTTTCAGCATTGCCCTATGACTGTGGAGGCCAGGGTTTGAATCCTTACTCAGCCATGAATACCCACTGGCTGACCTTGGGCAAGTCACACTCTCTCAGCCTCAAAGGAAGTCAAAGGCAGACCCCCTTTGAACAAACCTTCCCTAGAAAATCCCATGGTAGGTTGGCCTTACTCAGAAATGACTTGAAGGCACATGGGCAAACACACACAAATTTCTTTTGCAGACTGAACTCAGTTGGCAGCAAGGGGAGGAAGCTGAAGAAGACCAAGGGGGGAAAGGGAGGGGAGAGGAACCAAGACATGTTAAAAGGAGCTGGAAAGATGGGCTGGAGGGGATCTATGTGCAAGAAAGGGAAGGAAGGAAGGAAGGAAGGAAGGAAGGAAGGAAGGAAAGAAAGAAAGAAAGAAAGAAGCCCTTTCTGAGGGAGACAACCCTCAAATTCTCTGTCTCTGGAGATTTTCAGACCGTTTTTCAGCGTGCCTAGCGCGGGAGGAACTTTCAGGAGAGGGACAGCAGTCTTGCGCAGCAGGGGGGCGTTTTCGGACGCCGTTGTCCCTCTCCCGAAACCATCCGTGTCACTTCCGTGAAGCTTCAGAAGCCGCAGAGCCATATTTTAATCACGGAGGTTGCCCGTGATTAAAATATGGCTCTGCGGCTTCTGAAGCTTCACGGAAGTGACACAGATGGTTTAGGGAGAGGGACGGCGGTGTCCGAAAACGCCCCCCTGCTGCGCAAGACCGCCGTCCCTCTCCCGAAAGCTCCTCCCGCGCTAGGCACGCTGAAACGCGGTCTGAAAATCTCCTCTCTCTCATACACACACTCACCCTCTCCGACGTGCCTCTCCCTCCAGCTTCTGCCATGGAGGGCTGCTGTTTCTTTCTCTTTAGTTTTGGAGAGGCTGTTTTGGTTTTTTTTAAAAAAGCCTGCAGGAGGTTTTTGGAGGAGAAGGGTAAGAGGGGGCTCCTCCCGGCTGTCTCCTTCATCAGATTAAGGAGGTCAACATGGGGCCCTCTCTTGACCTCGGGGGCCCCTGCCAATGGTGATTTGGCAGACGGGTTAAACCGGCCCTGAGTACAGCAGGTGTGGGCAAAGTGCCCCAAGACAAGTTGACCACACCTTTTTTTTAGCAAAAAGGAGGGTGAATTTTCTCTCCCTCTGAAGCCTACTAGACCAGCAATTCACTTTTTAAGTGGGTTGTAAGGGATCCCTGCCTCGTTGAACATATAAAATACCTCCTTTCAAGACCAAAGACTTCTTATTACCGTTTGTTTATATAGTGCCATTGACATACACAGTGCTTTACAAAAGGTTATGGAATAAAACAATTATCACTATTCCAATAATATAAAATATTTAAATACAATACTAAAATACAGTAAGGAAAGGAAAAACATACAGATAATTCAGAACAAAACAAAATAATCAGTACAGGTAATCAAATACACTAACAATATAAACATTAATCCAAAATTCCAAAAGTTTGAGAGAACAAAAAAGTTACTTGTTCCCAGTACAATTATATCAGTTTAAATAGCATGGTTCCAGACTATGGAATCTTTGAGTTTGTCCTTTGACGAGGCAGTTAAAGTGGAACAATAGCACTATAACTGTGCAGTGTGGATGGGTCCCTGGTTCCATGTGATGGAATCCTGCGGTTCGCAGTTTAGGGAAGGGTATTTACCTTTCTCAGCTGGAGAGCCCTAAATCAAACTGCAAACTTCATAAAATGTTGCCATGGCAGTTAAAGTAGAAACAATGGTGCTATAATTACGTGATGTGAAAGGGTCCCAGGAATTTACTTTGGTCCATTCCAATTTCCTTCTCCCCCCGCCCCGCCCCTTTTTTTGGTTTGTTTGTTTGTTTGTTTTTGGACAGGTAGTCCCTGTGATGCCTAGCAAGTCCTGAGGCAGAAACTGTCCCCTGGACCTACTAACATTTCCCATCCTGATATATAGGATTACTCTGAGGCAGTGCAGTCCTATGCAGGCACGATCTTCCCTCATGCTAGCTGAATGCAATCAGAGTATGGCAGGGGAGGGATTTGTATTTTATTCCCAGTATGAGTATTTTATGATCATTTCCTTTCCAGCAATAACAGTGGTAAGGGGCACTAACTGCTAATTTGTGGGCTGGAGCAAGTCTTACTCTTTTGAGGGTATGTTGAAGGAACAAATAACTTCAAATTGTGCAGATCTATGGCCTCACAGCACTCAAATAACACCTCATTTCAGGCCCTATCTCTAGCAGGAGCATTGCTGGCAATACATCTGTGCTCCTACCATTAGGCATGGTGAGGAAGTCACTTCAGTTGGCAGACAGAGGAAGGCAGCAGCGGGAGAACCGCCCTTAGGATTGCCAGTAAGAAGGGACAGTCACTACTGGTTGGGACAGATGGGGCAGGCCTATATAAGGTCTGCCTCACAAGAGGAGGGCCTCTCACAAAGAATTCCAGGCTTCTGTGAGATATCTGACCTCATAAGAACCCCAAAGCCCTGGAAACCTTGCAATGGGAGGCCATCATCCATCATGAGGGGAGGGGTTTTACCGCCACCACTCTGAGTACACTGTTCAGCCTGAAGTGGAAAGAGAGTGTGCACCAGCCACACACAGAACAGAACTTCCAACATGTGGGGTGAAATTTGAGGGCAGCGTGTTTGGCCTATATCTGGGGAAAAAAACACAACAGGATTTGTGTCCTGTTTGATGCTCATAGGGACATATTTTATGGCCCTTAAGTAAGAGACACTCCTTGTGATAAGAGCCACCTGGAAACCCTACTTGCCCTGCACCCTTATGCTGCTACTGCACCGCTAAGCAATGCTGCCCTGTCACTTGAACAGAAGATTCACTTGCAGTCCAGCCAGCTTTTGTTCGTCAGATGTTCTTTGCTTCAGGAAGCAAAATGTCTTGGGCTGTTTTCCACTATTGGACCAAAATGATAAATGCTGCCTCTCCACTGGTGGAGGTAAATTTCTACAACATCCTATTGCTTGTTGGTGGCATGTTGACAGTTTATAGAATTAAAGCCTTATTTTAGTAGCAATATTTAAAGTAGCACATAAGAAAACAACCACAGATGAATGACGTAACTTAAAAGTGGATGATGAAAATACCAAAATAACGATTTTCTGTACCTTGGTTCAGTCATTAATCAAAATGGAGACTGTAGTCTAGAAATCAGAAAGCTGAATCCACCCTACACAAATTATCCAGTTTGAAAGTGGATTATTTGCCATGGCTCCTTCCTATGGAATTCTGGGATTTATAATTTGGTGAGGCACCAGCACACTTTGGCAGAGACGGCTAAAGACCTTGTAAAACTACAAATCCCAGGATTCAAATAGGAAGGAGACAGGGCAAATAATCCAGTTTCACACTGGTTTATTTGTGTAGTGTGGGTTCTCTCTAAGATTTGGAAGAGCAGCTGTGAAGGAACTAGATAAAATATGTTGGTATTATGATATATCATTAAAAACCAAAGTCAGAATCATCCATGCCATAGTATTTCTGATGTCTATCTGTAGTTTAAGAAAGCTGACAGGAATAAGATCATCTCATTTGTATTGTGGTGTTATGGATACCATGGAGTGCCAAAAATACAAATAAATGGGTCCAAATCAAGCATGAACTGTCCCTAGAAAAATGACTAAACTGAGACTGTAATACTTTGAACATATCACGAGAAGACATGATTCATTAGAAAAGACAATAATGCTTGGTAAGAGAGAAGGCAGTAGGAAAAAGAGGAATAGCACATTACAGATGGTTTGATTCAATCATGAGTTTGCAGGGCCTGAGCAAAGTCTTTTGGAGGACTGTTATTCATATAGTCTCCATAAGTTGAAGTTGACTTGACAGCAAATAATAACAGCAAACATAACGGAGGTATGGGCAAAGTATGGACCTCCAGACGTTCAACTCCAGCTCCTGCCAGCATAGCCAATGGTGAGGTATGCTCAGAGTTGCGGTCTGACAACATCTGGAGGACCACAAAATGCCCATTTCTAACATAAAGTATGGATTTTACTCTTTGTTTACATACACATTTACTTGTCTAAGATACTTGTACTGTACAATATTCAGAAGAGCCTTTTTAAAAGTACCAAAAAGGAGATAAAGAACAATGATACATCACAATTACTTTTGGTTATTTCTTACTCATTCCTTCTGCTCCTTATCCCCACAACCTTTTTATTGAGCTCTCTGATGTCTGTGCATTCCTACATCTCCATTGCAGGAAACCCCACTTCTCACTGTGTTTTTCCCCCAAAGAAAGCATATACAGGATATAGCTGTTCTACACCACCTGCTAATGCATTCCATAGGGACACAGGATTTTATCCCACTTGATCAGATAATACCAGTATGGAGATAAGACTAAAACATCTCAGCCCCACCTTTTGTCATGCAAGGCCCTTAAGAGCATTGTGGAAATGCCATTGTTTGCTCTGAATTTTCCTGTGGAAATGAGCAATAGATTAGTGCCATTAGTGTCAAGTGAGGGTGGGGGCATGAATGATTTTGCCTTTTATTGTGGACAATTTCATCTCATTTGCCTACTTTTATGGAAGAGGAATATCAATCTTGAAGGAGGCTAGAGAAGTACAAATAGTTGAAAAAACATAGTGGCCCAGGGTCAAAAGATCTCAGAAAAAGCAAACATTGTCATATGTATTGCAAATTCTTTATAGGGGCTGGGAGAGAGAGAGCCACCAGAAGACCCCCTCCCCTTTGTCACATCAGACTTCTTTTTAAAGCAAGCTGACCCACATTTGCTTTACAGATTTGTTTCAATCCCTTATTGCTATGAGGAGTGGGGGGAGGTGTAGACTGAAGGCACTCCCCCCATCCTCGCTAAGCTGAAGTACAAGGATTTAAGAGGGATCTGGGTAAAAGTCAAGCTGAGATAAGCTTTGGCTGCAGCAGTGTCTCTTTAGAGTGAGAAAGGGCTGATTTGAAAGTCATTTGAAGCAAATGAAATACAGTATGTGCTATCCACACAGGAGAGGAAAACAATCTGGGGGAATAGAACTGGGTGCAGTGTTGGGGGGGGGGGGCAAGACAGAAAACTGACTCTGCTGCTCCAGAAAAGTTCATATGGGACTCCAGAATTGCAGCCATCATCAGGAAGGACAAAGAAAAACCAAGTATCTCTAGTGCACTTGCTTTAATATAGTGGCAGCTGGCAACTGGCAACTTCCATGTCAGTGTGGTAGTGACTCCAGCCCAGATTTTAACTCAAACTTTGCAGGAGCTATCCAGTGTGCTGATCCTATTATGGGGATAGTGTTCAGCACCTTGGATAGCTTCAAACTAAAACCTGAAATAGATTTGCTGCCCCACTGACCTGGAAACAACCAGCTGCCACCAAGTTTCCACATTACCCTCCTCCAAGGGGGAGTGAATTGTCAAATAAATGAAGGATACGAGGGAGTATGGGTTTTTGTAAAATTTTGTAAAATTTACATATATTAATTTGTATGGAGACACACAACTCTGTAAGGTATTAGTATAATTCAAATAGACATAATGGATCTCATCATTGTGGAGAAGACTGAGACGCTGAGCTCTGTGCTGCCTGCTCAGTCTGCTGCCCAGATGCTAACAATTACTGAGCCACTTCAAGGACTTTTCTCCTGATTCTGATTAGCTTTAAACTGGACTCAGACTGAACAGCTCTTCAAACAGAAGAATTTCCAGTTGATGGCCAGAGCAAATTAATATATACTAGCTATACACGGCATAACATACACTGTTATCTACATATATAAAACATTTCAGTATGTTTCCATTCCCACTCTGCTCCTTGGCCACTTAGGAAACTTGTCAAAAGTATGATCATTTGACACAATATATAACCTTTCAAATCCATTATAATGGCTAGTTTTATGCCAAAAGCCCCCCAGCCACCATGCAAGTGAGCATACACACAGACCACACACCATGCTGCACACACAAACTTCACATGTGCTAGGATGCAAGAGCCACTCCACCATGCAGTCGCACAAACACACAATACCATCACCATGCAATTGCACAAACACAGAAACTACCCACCCTACACACACACCATATGCACCAGGATGTGAAAACCCTTCCTCCACCACCATGCATAAACACCCCCACGCTACACACACACACACAATGCTACAACACCCTCACACCCCACACATATAACCCCCACACTAGACATACACACACCTTATGTGCCTGGACATGAGATCCCCTCCACCACCATGTTTAGAAAGGACTTGAAGCTTTCTACATGTTTCCACCAAAAGGCCCAATAACAAGGACAGCACAGAAGGGCTAAGAGCAAGGCCCAGCTACACACAGCACAGAAGACCATATTGTTGTGGCCAAGACTGATGGCCAAATGCCATTCTTAAATAGCAGTTCCCCCTGGTTGCTTCAGGTGTGCTGCATGATTGTAGCTGGCTGTGTCTGATAGCTTGGCCCTGGTTCTTCCAAGACTCCCACAGCCAGGGCCTGAGTCTGCAAAGAGGCTGTGCAGCCAGGAGCCTAGTCCTGCAAGGAGAGGCAGATCCTGACATCTAAGCAGCCAATCAGCACACTGAAAATGGCAACATACCCAAGAGAATTATATATATAAATAATAGATAGATGTGATTAAAAAGCCTTTCATCAAACTAGAGGAGATAAGGGTTGAACCTAGGTAAATTCATGTGTAGGTGTTTCACACTGAAATCTGCCTTTGAAGACTATGACTTAAATATGGTTTGAAGTACCAACGATTTCATTGGTCTTTAGACTCATGTACTGTACTATCCTTATTTGGGGTTGAATGTTGGGAAAGGACTGTAATTCAGCAGCAGAGCTCATGTTTTTCCAGAATCTCTGGAGAAGCTGCTTTTAGCTAGTACTGTATAGGCAATAGTGAACTAAATGGGCCAATGCTCTGACTAATATAAGACAACTTCCTATGTACCCAAAGATTTTAAAAAACAACACTATGTGATGATACAGTTCTAAATGTTTCCCTTTCAGGAAGTAAATATTTAAGGATGGCTCACAGTCATTGTTTTGCCAGCCCAGTGTCAGAGAACATGATGTTGCCAGGAGCACAGATGTTTAGTAGATGTCAAAATATAAGCCATTGTGTAATCATCTTGGCTGAAACAGGAATGGGGCTGGAAAACAGTGGGGCTTAGTGGATTGGGTCCAGATGGATTTGCTAAAATCAGTTACATATAACATTGCTGAAATGCTGAGAATGCCTATAATCTAGTTGCTAAGGGCTGCCTTCTGTTTCTTCCACTGTTTTAACCTATTTCTGTTAGTTGCCAAATGCCGTGAGGGGCATTATATAAATGTCAGATGCGTACATTAATCGCCACTAATAACGGGTGCAGAAAAACACGGCAAAATGCAGTAATTGTATTTATTCATACTACACATTTCCTCGATGAATGCAGGTCCCATCATTGCCTCTAATACACATGTGGGAATTTTACTGCCTTTCAGATGTTGCTGAACAGCAGTCCCAGTATTCCTCTCCATTGGCTACTACTGACTTGGCCAGTTGGGAATTGCAGCCCAGGAATATATGGAGGGTGAACAAATTCCCATTCCTGCTTGAATAACAAACTTAGGAAGTGAATGACAATAGATATGAAGTTAAAATAGGTCTACCGAGAAAAAAGAGGGGGCAGAAGCAGGGAGCATGATCAGGGGAGTTCCAAAGTTGGCCTGCCGGACGAGATCCGTCTTATTAACACCTTAGACAGCTTTAAAAAAGCTGTCAAGACTGATCTTTTCCGGCAGGCCTTTCCTGAATAACTATCCCGGCCCAAGACTCGGCTGTCCTCCCTGAGCTGTAATTAGATTAAAAAAAAAAACTATTGTATGTTTTAATCTTTTTCTAATTTATATATTTTTAATTTACTGTATGTTTTGAATCTTTTATAGTTTAATATTATTTTAAGGGGGGTGGGCTAGGGTACTGGGACTATGGAGTTTTTATATTGTAAGCCGCCCCGATTGCGTTGCAGAGGGGCGGGATAGAAATATAATATTATTATTATTATTATTATTATTATTATTATTATTATAAAGTTTACAAAAGTACAAAAATGTTCCAAAGTATCCCAAGGGACCACCTCCCCCATCCCAAATAATAGCCCAATGAGAACTGAATTTGTTTAGTAGCCTCATCTTGTTCACCCTAAGTTGGAGAAGAAAAAACAATGAGAAACTAAGACTGAAATAGAGCACCCTCTTTCAGCCCCTTCTGGTAAACAGAGAGATGGTTTAAAGTGCAGCCCTCCAGATGTTGGATCACAGCTCCCAGAATTCCTTGCCACTGGCTATGGCAGCTAGGGCTCATAGGAGCTGCAGTCCAACGAGATTTGTAGGACCACATTTCGCCCACTTCTGGCTGATATATTCCTGGAGACCACAAGTAGCTGACTGACACTCTGTGCTAATAGGAGGTTATGATACATTGCAACATTTTGTTGCTGGTTCCACATGTACAAAGGGATCCTAGGAAAAGTTCTGCCTGATCAGATCCAGGTTGGCCTAGCTTCTTCAACATGGTTCCACTACATAACAGTGGGCAGCTGTCAGGGATTTAGGGGGAGAATTGGACCCCAAGGAGACCTTGGGAGGTTGCACCCACCACTTGACCCCCCACCTCCCTAATTCAATGTTTTCACCCTTGAACACGCTGTGGTGGAACAGGGAGCAATTTCGTTTTATCTTTTCCCCACCTGGGACCATTTTTTAAATAACAGGAAGTGACCTGGAAGTCAGCTTCCACTACTATCCCCCCCACAAATATGCATACTACTTGTGTGGCTAAATAAAAAGTTAAAGTGTGAGAGATAAGAGATTGAAACCACTACAGTATCTTTTGTACTTAAAATAGAAACCAACATCAGATATGAAAGTTCCCCTTTTAATCCTTCATATAAATGTATTTCCCCTGTATTCCTCTTCCAGGCTCTCTCAAATGGACTTGGCTCCGGTCCCTGCCTTTGATTATACTTGGCAGCAGATGGCCTTGCTTGTGTTACTTCTCTAATGGCCCTGGTTCTTACTATGGTACAGCTGGCAACTGGTTTGAGGAGCAGAGCTCTGACACTGGAGAGTGGCAGTGAGCAATAGTTTTGGATAGAAACTCCCATTGCCCCCCGCCACCATTGAAATGGTCAGAGATGATCAAAATTGTAGTTCCAGCAGTATCCATATGTTCTAGTGTTGATTTGGGAAACTTGTCTGTTGTAATTTTGCTTTTATCCTTTCTGTTGAGATTCAACAGATACCCTAGGGAAAAACTTAAAAACATACCTCACAATCAATCAATACAACCCACTACCACTAGACCAATGAGTCTCAAACTTTGATCTTCCAGATGTTTTGATTTCATCTCCCAGAATTCCTGACTGTTGGCAAAGGTGTCTAAGGCTTCTGGGAGATGAAGTCCAAAACAGCTGGAGGACCAAAGTTTGGGAATCAGTGACCTAGACTATGATCATGCTTGCTGAAGTTGATGGGATTTGGAGACCAACAATATCCAGAGGGCTAGAAGGTTTCAAAAACTCATAGGAAATAAAGATATGAAGGGCTGTTAGTCATGATTGCATTTCATAAAATCATAGAGTTGGAAGAGACCACAAAGGCCATCTAGTCCAACCCCCAGCCATGCAGGAATACCCGATCAAAGCATTCCCGACAGATGGCCATCCAGCCTGTTTTAAAATTTCCAGGAAAAGGGGTAGCTGTGTTAGTCAGTTACAGCAAAACCAACAAAGAGTCTTGTGATGTTTTAAAGAGCTTTATTTAGCACAGGGTGGGAATTATGCAACCCTCCAGGTGTTGTAGGACCACAGCTCCCAGCATTCTTCACCATGGGCTGTGTCCCAGCATTCTTCACCATGGGCTGTGTTGGCCTTAGGGCTGTTGGACAGTCCAAGAACATCTGGAGGGCCACATGATTCTCACTCCTGCTTTAACATAAGCTTTTATGGATTGCAGCCCATGTCACTGAATTCACGGACAAAGACACCATCACTCTGTGCATCTGATGAAGCAGACCACTGTAAACAAAAGTGGACTCCATGTATCTAATGAAGTGAACGAAAACATATGCCAAACAGAACTTGCTCATCTTCGACGTGCTGCGAGACTCTGCTGTTTTAGATGTGGTGCCTCTCTGCTACCTCCAAGCAGGATCAGCCATGCTACTGTTAGACAGTAAGGCATCTGCCTAAAGATGATAGTTTTGGAGGTTATGGGGAAAACCCAGCAAATTGTTAGTTTGTTGTTGTATCTTTCATGCCAGGAATGCAGAGAGATGCTTGTTGGGTTTTCTCCTCTTCTACCAAAATAATTTGGTTTGCTTTACACCTTGGCTATGGAGAAAGGGGCACCATTTATGCCCTGTTCCATCGGAAGCAGGGAAATGTGTTGGGCTGGACCTGCCCCCAGGCTCAGAAACAGCATACCCTTCAACTGTCCCAGTTTGGCAGGAACAGCCCCGATTAATCCTCTGCTGTCCCACATTTTCAGCTGCTGTTAAAATGTCCTGGTTTTTTCTCTTCCTCCCACTTCCCCCCTTTGTCCTCAGTTTACCTCCTTTATTGCAAACTGAGATCAAAGTGCAAAAGTAATTTGCACTCAACTCAGCAGGGGAAAGAGGAAACACAATCTTGCCCTTCCCAGTGGGGTCAGGCAAAAGCAAACTGCTGCAGTCTCTCCTAGTTTTTATATTTTTCTTCATTAATAACTTCTGCCATCTTGAGCACACTCTGATGATGTTTGGCCACAGATGTCCCAGTTTTTATATGTGAAATGTTTGGAAGGTAAGGTACAACAGAGGGCCTAAATACCCTAAACGCACCAGATTCCATCTTATCTTGGAAGCTAAGCAGGGTCAGTCCTGGTTAGTACTTGGATGGGAGACCGCCAATTAGTACCAGGTGCTGTAGGCTATATTTCAGACTAAGAAACAGGCAAAATCACCTTGCCTGAGTATTCCTTATCTTAAAAAACCCTATGAAATTCACAGGGTCACCAGAAGTCGACAGACAACTTGAACGCACATATATGCACACACACACAAGATATAGCAGGCTTCTGAATACCAGCTGTTGGGAAATGACAGTGGGAGAGTGCTTATATGTTCATTGTCTCTTGCTTGTGGATTTCCCAGAGGCATCTGCTTAGCTACTATAGGAAACAGAATGCTGGAGGAGATAAGCTTTTGGGTGGCTATAGCTAGGCTTTTCTTAAATTCCAAAGAGCCACCATAGCTATTCTGTCCTGATACTATAGAGTAGCTTGGAATTTGATGGAGGCTGAAGACTCAGCTTACTCAACATCTGCTAGAAATGGGAAGTAGAAAAGGAGCAAAAGGAAAGATTAAAGAGAATTAATCAGTCATTTCAATTGTGCAATAGTATGGACCAGGCATGGTTCATGTGACCACGTGCATACTATTTGGGAGATAAATCACAGAGAGCACATGCTCTGGTAGCAGTAGAGCCTCCCTGGGACAGTCATGCAGTCTCATCCTCTGATGTTTTTATGTGAGTAACTTCCTTCATAGCCTTGGAATTTTCTGTCTGTCCCTTCTCGGGGATGCCATTGCCTGATTTTCTCTAAAGTCAGTATAACCCAGTTGATACAATGCTCACAGTTTCAGATCCAAAACTCAGGCTGGATTCTGTTACCACATTCACTTAACCCAACATAACAACACACCCACGCATGGAAATAACCTTATAATTAATAAATGCAAACGTTTTCAGATGGAAGCAAAACCAACTGCCATTTGAACTTCTCTCTCTGGCTTTTCTTCGCAAACGAAGATTCAGGAAGGACTCATCCCGCACCTTCTGCAAGCGCGCTGATGACTAGAAAGGCCAATCCGAGATAAACAAGTCCGGTCGCAGAAAGCACAGCAGAAGGTCTCCTTGGGTGGTGTTTCCAGGTTGTGATTCTTTCTGTGTTGTCGTTTCTCTTCAAGACTTGTTCAGCGTGAGTTCTCAAATGAGGCTGCAGCATTGTGGATAGTGTGTCTCCATTCCTCCCGATGTGAGGCCAGGGCAGACCATTGTTGGTGATCAATTTGGCCAAGCCTGAGATGTTGTTTCAGGGAGTTTTCAGAACTGGTAGCCAAACTTTACTTTTAGGGTTTCCTCTTTCCTGTTAAAGTTGTCCAGGTGTTTGTGGATTTCGATAGCTTCCCTATGCATTCTGACCTGATAGTTGTTAGCCTGGTCCAGAATTTTGGTGTTTTCAAATAGTATTTTGTGCCCAGGTTGGTTTATAAAGCCTTTGACTTCACAACTTACAACAGTTAAAAAAAATAGCTACTAAAAATAATAAATAAACACAACACAGACAGACAGCATGGCATAATTATGCTGGGTGTTTGTTGCTACACACATCATCTGACATTCTGCCGGTGGCCACAGGACTGTGCATTCTGGACTTCAGTCCCAAGGTCCACTCCTCGTTATACCACTGGGTTTTTGAAGCCTCCTCTGGGCTACCACTGCTTTTCAAGGAGAGGGCCTCCATTTCAAGCACAAATTGTACAGCATATAAACATGCAGTGGAAACAGGAGAAAGCTGCAGGTGGGTGGGAGGTGTCTATTTTGGAGGTCTCTGCTTGAGACATCCCTTTGACCCTTTTGGGCCTGACAATTCCATTCTAGAAGACAGAAAAACATTAGCAGCAGTGGTAATATTCATTAACGTCAGTCTTTGGCTGTGGGGAGGAGGTTTTAATTCCTTTGTCTGTTCGGACCCAGCTGAGACCATCCATTTCATTTCATAGAGGTCAAGCAATCAATAGCCCAGCGGAGTGCTCTCTGGTTACCATTGCTAGATCATAGCTGATTTGTATAATTGCACCCTTCTCTCAGCTATATGCTTCAGCTCTGTTTGAATTAAGGATTTGCAAACATCACCGTTCAGAGCCTCATCCAGAGGTGAGCTTGGGGTGAGCTGTCCACCCAGGAACCTTAGGAGTGCCTTGAAAAGGCCGAAGTTCCAACAACATCTATTGTTGGTGAGTTGGCATTTATGTATTTGTGATTTGGAAAAAGCAAAGCACATTACACAATACAGCCAGCATCCAGTGGAGTCATTCCACTGGCAAAATGGTTTCTGCAGCGGAACTAGGAAGGGGACCATTAATACCCCTTGCACACACACCAAAACTCCTCCAGTAGGGCTGGGAAACTGTTTTAATATATACTCTCCTTACAAATATTTTAAGATTTTTTAAATAAACAACCTGATTTATTTATTACTCCAACTAACGAATCTAATGATCATTTTTGCCTAAACATTTGCTCTTTATTTTTCTTCTCTACAGAAACATAGGAAGGTATGTGATACCAAGGGCTTGCCTGCACTATTAAAACCCTGAATCCCCCTGCAAATTCCCCCAACTCTTGGACAATCAGGCCACACGTAACATGGCCCAGATTTGGGGCATTCCGGGTTATTTTACCTAGATGTGGAGTTCTGATGATTCGGGGTTTTCTCTGCATTTTCATCTACCACTGCAGCGGCCACAATTGCTGCCACCACTGCCGCTGACACTGCAACCATTTTAAAGCTGAGGAGGCAGTTCCTGGCTGAAGAGAGAGGTTTTCTCCCTTCCCCTGGCTTGGCAGTGCTGCCTCTGCCCGCTCTGTTTGCCTATTGCTTCCTTCAAGCACCTCTTCCTACAGGAGGAGGCAGCACTGCCGAGCCACGGGAATGGAGAAAACTCCTTTTGGCAGGGAACTCCCTCTTGAGCTTTAGATTATGGTCGAGGTGGTAAGGGAGGCGGCGGCGGCAGATGAAACTCCACAGAGACAATGAAGACAAGGTACCCCACATCCCTGCAGAGATTAATAATGTGCAGGGCTACAGGCGAATGTGGGGGATGCAGGCAGAACTCCATTCTGAGGTTTTGTCCCATGTGTAGACAAGCCCCAAGTCCAGCTCCTTCTGAATCTAGCCTTGTATTCTTTGCTCTGACTAAGGAGATTTTCAGACCGCGTTTTACCGTGGCTCATGCGGGAGGAGCTTCCGGGAGAGGGACGGCGGTCTTGCGCGGCAGAGGGTCGTTTTCGGACGCCGCCATCCGTCTCCCGAAACCATCCGTGTCACTTCCGTGAAGCTTCGGAAGCCACAGAGCCATATTTTAATCACGGAGGTTGCCCGTGATTAAAATATGGTGCTGAGGCTTCTGAAGCTTCACGGAAGTGACACGGAGGGTTTCGGGAGAGGGACAGCGGCGTCCGAAAACGACCCTCTGCCGCGCAAGACCGCCGTCCCTCTCCCAGAAGCCCCTCCCACATGAGCCACGGTAAAACGCGGTCTGAAAATCTCCTAAAGCAACTCTTAGGAAGAGCTCGGAACATGGAGCTTCCTACCCATAAGCATGTGCTGTGCCCAGAGCTTGGAAATAACACATTACAAATAATGTATCTCTTTTGATTAATTCATTTTTACAACAATGAAAATTACATTACTTATCATTTGATGAGGGATAGATTCACTCTTTTTGTGGTATCATTGTCACTTTTAACAGGGGTATAGCTATTGGGGGGAGGCAAAATGAGGGCATTGCCCCCCATCAAATAAGAATTCTACTCCCTGAAATGAAATTTTCCTTCGTTCCCCAAATTTCTAGCATTGCAGGAACTTAAATCTTCAGTTGAGAATTTAGAAATACAGTTCGTGCATCGAAAGAAAAGAAGTAGGCAAAGTTACCAAGTATATGTGAACACAGCAAATATAAGAGGTGAACCAGGGTGCTACAGTAGTCTGAGCGTTAGACTATATGCCTCTGGAGGCCAGGGTCTGAATTCCCACTCAGCCATGGAAACCCACTGGATGACCTTGGGCAAGTCACACTCGTTCAGCCTCAGAGGAAGGCAAAGGCAAACCCCTTCTCTCTTTTTAAAACATTTTATTTTGAGACTGCATTACAATATAACAGTATGTATAACATTAATATGAAGAATTAATTATTTAATTAGGAAGACAGGTTTAACAATAAAGAGAAAATGTAAATCAAACTGAAAGCTGCATATCTGAGTCATTCTTTTGTTCAAATCATTGGGAACTCAGAAAGTTACACACACACACACACAAATAATAATAATAATAATAATAAAATTTATTTATATCCCGCCCCTCTGCGAGCAGTCGGGGCGGCTTACAACAAAGAGGTTGTCAATAATTTAGGTTGCACGTGCATCAAGGAAATCTGACCAAAAGCCTGTTTGACAAAAAGGTGGGGTGAACATTCATTATTGTTAAGAAAATTGAAGAAAAGAAACTCCATCTTGGGAGAAAGGCAAGATAGAAATCCTATCAACCAACCAACCAACCAACCAACCAACCAATACCAACAGTTAAGAAAACCATCTCTACTTTCCATTCCTTGGAGTACCCTAACAGCATGCAATCGTTTTCCCATCAAGATCATAATCCATATTTTATTCCACCAGGTATCTATGTTAAGATTACCTTGAGTATTGCAACTCCTACCAATTTCAGTATGAGCAATAGATGATAGGATTGAAATCATGTCTTTGTGTTTTAAATTAGCATTTTGGGGGGAATAAATAGAGAGAAATAACAATTTGGGGCAGAATTTTATTGTTTGACTCGTAATGTTTGAGATTTGTCTTAATACTTGAGCCCCAAAGTTATAAACAATGGGACAGTGTGTTAGTACGTATGTCCTACTACCCCCTCCCCACAGTATCTTATAACTGGAAATATTGGACACTTTTCAGGGTCAAGTTGTCTTGGCCAGACGAAAGATCATTTGGAGGTCACAATGTCCTGAGACATGTCTAGAGCTATAATGATAAGAAGGCCCATATTAGGATTGATCAGGAAGCCCCTGTAATGTGTTTATGCTAACAATCCAGTCGTTAGAGGGATACGTGCTAATCCTTTCTTCCAGCTGTGGGCATTCCCAGCAATAATTCAATCAAACAATTATGTGACAGTTCCTTAATTTATAGCCTACATAAATCTCTCCTCACACCCCCTCCTGTCCAACCTTACAAGGTTGTGGCAAGACCATCAATGTTTTAATCAAAGAAATCAGCTGAGTTTCAGTTCCTCCCAGGCTTTGTTACAACCAGTACACCCCTCCAAGACATGAAATGGGTTATAAATATCATATCTCTAACCTGAGCTAAGTGTGCCACAGACTGACAGACCCCTTCATTCTGCCTGACCCCTCTGTGCCACCCTCAGACTTTGTCTCTGTCTCTTTTCTGTGCAGACCTCTTTTTCTGAGTCAGGTAACGATCACCCTTCCACCCCTGACTTCTTTCTATCCAACATTTTGCGCCTTACTTTGTATAGTTCTTAAGAGTGTATGTTCTTATACGTTAAAAGCATATGAAACCATTAAACCAAGGCAATTTAAAACTAGTTAAGAACAGCCTAAAATAATGTAAATCATAACATGTGTGCAAATTGCATACACTCCAACATCTCACAGTTGAACACTGGGATACATGTGGCCAAGCAACATGAGAGTGTGGCCAAGATGACAAAATGTTATTAATGAGGAAGAACAGACAAGCTAGGAGAGGCTGTAGCAGTTTGCTTTTGCTTGAGTCTACCTAGAAGGGCAAGATTCTGCCCCTCCTTTCCTCTCTCCCCCCCCCACTGAGTTGATTAAGAGAAAATGACTTTTCCACTGTGAGCTCAGTTTGCAGCAATTGTAGTAAGCTGAGGAGAAAGCAGGAAGGTGGGTGACGAGAGTGAAACTGGGACATTTTAAAAGCAGCTGGGAACATGGGATGGCAGCAAATTAATCAGGACATCCCTGCCAAACTGAGGCAATTGGATGGTATCAATGAGCAGGGAGCCCTTGTTGTGCAGTGGTTAAATGCCAGTACTGCAGCCACAATGTTATGAGTTTGATTCCAGAAGGCTCCAAGGCTGACTCAGTCTTCCATCCTTCCATAAGTTGGTAAAATGTGTACCTAGCTTGTTGGGGGCAATTAGCTAAAACAAAAATTGTAAACCATTTAGGGAGCGCTTTGGCAGTGATAAGAGAGGCCGAACCGCACCAGGTGACACCGTCAGAGGGAGGGGTGACATTGGCCTTAGTAATGCCACAGGTTTGAGTGTTGGACAAGGACTCTGGGAAACCAGGATTCAAATTCCTGCTGGACCTCAGAGGAAGGCAATGGCAACCTCCCCCCCCCCCCCCGCCGAATAAATCTTGCCAAGAAAACACCATGATAAATTTGTCTTACAGTTACCATAAGTCAGAATTGACTTGAAAGCACACATGAGCAACAACACTACCATTGCTAACTATTAAATTGAAATCCAAACATTGACATCAGTGTTCATTGACTTTTAAGAAAGCTTCTATTATGAATTGCCAAATGCTCTCTCCTAGCCCAGACATTGGCATTTGGATTTTCTAGACAAATCTTTGAAACTGTATTCTCTGGAATGTGGGAAGCCTTCAATTAAGTAAAGGACTCCTTTCTATTTATCACATAGGATTCCTCATTATCTTCTGACAAAATGCCTGTTACTTTGACAAGCAGTGGGTGCAAAGGGAGGTCCTGTTTATACTGTATTTTTTCCTTTGTTTTTGGCATTTAAATAGTGCTTTTGAAACAATTCTTCTCAGAGCAGCATAAACACAAAGCAGTTAAGACCCCTTAAATCTGGATTTCAGCAGCATAACAAACAAACAAAAAAGGGGGGGATGGGGGAGAGAGGAAACAGACCCTTCTCTTAGCAAAATCCAAATAAATCTTCCAGTGACAGAGAGGGGGGTAAACACTCAGCATTTTTATCTGTTTACAAGAGGAGGAGGGAAAATCAACAATGAGGCCAAACAATCTGCATAGAGTTGTTCCAGAACTGCCAAAGCCCTTCTCTATGCATATACTGATCTGGGGTCCAAATAAGAAAGTGGTTGGTATCAAGCCTCACCAACTGCATACCCTCTAACTATCCAAGTTTGGGAGTGACAGTCCTGATTAATTCTCTGTCATCCCACTTTTTCATCTGCTTTTAAAATGTCCCATTTTCTTTTTTCTTCTTCCCACTTCCCTCCTTTGTCTCTGCCTTAGTTCAGTTGCTGCAAACAGTTCAAAGAGCAGAAATTGTTTCCACTCAGGGCTTGTCTACACCCTAGACGATAAAAATAATCCTCATAGAATTCACAGAGATACGATCTATCCGGATAAGATCCGAAGGAGATTCACAGTATTCAGAGAGAGGAGGGCTAAAAACTCCATAAACCATGCAGTAAAAGGATTCACGGTCCCCCCCCCAAACTTCCTGAAAAATGCCTGTAGATGCGCATTTTCGGATGCGTGGCTGTTCGAATTCACATTGCTGCACATTTTTGCTCAATTGGCATTTGAGTGTGTGTGCCCGCTCAATTCTGATGGGTGCAAATGGGTGCAAATAGGCACAGAAATAGTGGAGACAAATCAACTTTGCTGTGAATAGGAGAAAACGCTCACCCACTCACAGTAAACCATCCCATCTAGACGAGCCCTCAGTTAACTCAGCAGGGGAAAGAGAAGAGATGTGGTGGTGGTGGTGGGTGAAATCTTGCCCTTCCCAGTAGACTCAACCAAAAACAGATTTACTGCAGCCTCTCCTAGTTTATGTGGCCTTCCTCACTAATAACCTTTGCCATCTTGAACAGAGGCTGATGTTGTTTGGCCACACGTATCCCAGTATTCATCTGTGAATCGCTGGAGTTTATGGGAATGCAGGTGGCTGCAAAGCATGTCAGATAGCAAAAGGTTTGAGAATGGCCACGCCTGCCTAACACTAGGTCATGATGTAACCTCTGGGACTGGCATTCTGATTGACATGTGCTTGTAAGGAACCTAGTGTTCCTTACCAAAGGGAAAAAAAATCTCTTCTGCAGTGTGTGCCTATTTTAGATACACCCACCAGCCGATTTGATATTTCAAGCAACCAGCAGCTCTAATCTGAATGGGATAGAGAAGCGGCAGAGGAAGGGGGAGGTGCAAGAAGAGGGCAGGCTGGAGACTTACACAATTAGATCTGGAAACACAAGCAAACTATTTCTGAAGCTCTAGTGCCCAACTGGCAGTGTACAAGCTGGAAAGCAAGATCATGAATAAAAAGACCCATTTAACATTTTCACTGCTAATATTAATATGATGGAGGAGGATGGCACAAAGGCAGCTATTGTTTCTCCATGATAGATGACATTTTGCTAATGCTAACTTTGTTAACATTATACATGCTAAACTCGGAAGTTGGGGGAGTCTTCTTGTTAAATGAAGGGGGCGGTTGAAGGCTCAAACAGCATAGGAGTAGAGCAGGAAAAGGTCAGAATCAAAAAAGAAAAAAGAAGAAGCAAAACAGCAACTGGGGTCAAGAAAGGACAGCCTGTGGGGAACAGAGACCAGCTACATTCTCTCAGCCTAATCTGCTTTGGAGGGAGGTTACATGTAAATATAGCGCCATGATGGAGGAAAAACAAAGCAGCTGAGCATGTGTTTTTGTGTGCCTTCAAGTTGTTTCCAACTTGTGGCTACCCTAAGGAGAACCTATCATGGGGTTTTCTTAGCCACATTCATTCAGAGGAGATTTGCCGTTATCTTCCTCTGAGGTTGAGAAAGTGTGGCTTGTCCAAGGTCACCCATTGGGTTTCCATGGCCAAGTGGGAATTTGAACCCTGGTCTCCCAGAATTCTTGTCTGGCTGAATGGGGATTTGAGCATATATGGACACAGAAAAAACAACAACAACCAAAACTTTTTCTTATAAAACAGCCAGTTCCCCCAAACCTGCTGCAATAGGAAGGTCCATACCTGGCAACAAAAAGACAGCAAAGAGAGAGCCAGCTTAGGAAGGGAGTTCCAGGGTCTGGGAGCAGTGCCAAAGAAGGCCCTCTCTCTCTCCTGTTCCCACCAAACGTGCCTGGGAAGGTGATGAGCTTTAGAAGTCCCACTCTGAGGCTGTTTCTGGGGTCCCTGATCCTCATACCCAGGCTGCCTTAGACCACCTTTTAAGTAAGTCACAGGGCCTGCCTCTACTGTTTCTAACTTCAAAAAATGTCTGCTTTTCAAAACCTTCTAGCTGCTTCCAGTTTTGCTTCGTTTTTCATTTTGTGATGGTCCATGTGGCCAAGAAAATTGGCCCGCAGACCTGCTACAGTTGCCCACTTCTGATTTGATTAAAATTAGTACTCAGGTAAACTCCCTAGCCAGGGATAAAACTGGGTAGGAAACCACAAGTGTTTATTCCTCTCTACTCAGGAAACAATATGCTCTTTTCTGAGCCAAATCAGACTCCCACCACAAGTGCAATGATCTAGTGCACTGCATTTCAGGATTTGATTGCCCACCCCCAGTGAGCATCCAAACCCTCCTCAATTCCCGTCCAAATTAAGTATTCAGCATAATTTTAAAAAATACGCAAAGCCTCCATACCCTAGTGTGGGGTATTCTGAACACCAACACATGTTCATTTGGTTTGCCGGGTCAAGACCATCCTAGGGTCTGAGATTTCAGAGTCAAAACCTGAGGCCTAGGAACAATGCCTTTTGATTCTACAGAGTGTGGGCCCTGATGGTGTTACAGGAGTGATGATATAAGGGGCAGCCCCTGCATGATGCAATTCCATATGATACATTAAATATCATTCACAGTTGCACAGAGGATGCCTTTCAAAGAAAAACAAAACACCAAGGCTAAGAGGAAAAGATATATATACAGACTAGAGCTGCCAGGCTGGAACATTGGTGACAGCTCTGTTACCTTCAATGGTTGTGCTGAAGAGGGAATTTCAGCAGTTGTTCCTTGTCACCTAGCCAGATAACAAGGAACATCTGCCAAAATTCCCTCTTCTACACAACCACTAAAAGGACAGGAACTGTCTTCAGCTTTCAATCTGGCAACCCTAGTACCAATGGCAATACTACAGGGGTGCGGAGAAGCCAAACCACACCAGATATTTTATCAGACAATCCTCAAAACACATTCTTTTGGCAACGGCAAAAACACAGGAAAAGCCTTTGCAGATTTTCCTGTACTTTTTAAAAAATCTGAGGGGGGTGCACATTTCTGCTCATTTGGACTATCAAACAACAAAAAATTCAAAGGGAAGCACAAAGCTGATTGGCCGGGCAAGAGCAGGGGCAGGGCTTGCTGGCAAGGCAAGTGCCTGCTGCCACCATATTGGATTTTCGCCTTAGTGATTGCTCACTAAGGCAATAAACAGGATGAATATTTTCTGTTTTGCTGTCATATACAATTGGAAAATCACTCTATCACATCAGCACACCTTGGGACAACTTTTTAAAAAAATGGTGGTGGTGAAGAACTAATGCAAGTAAATCGCTTGCAGTTGCCATCAGGAATGCGAGGCTTATGGGGACTTCCGAGGCCAGCAAAAACCATTTAGACATGTCGCTGCTGCTGTGAGATGCCAATACTACAAGGTACTTTGGATTTTTTTCCCCTCATGTAGATGGGCCCCTAAATACACTAAAGGTACCAGATCCCATCTGATCTTTGAAGCTAAGCAGGGTCAACCCTGGGTAGCATTTGGAGGAAAGAACTGGCAAAACCACCTCTGAGTATTCTTTGCCTAAGAAAACCCTATGAAAAATCCATGGGGTTGTCATAAATCAACAGGCTAACTGAAAGCGCGCGTGTGTGCGCGCACACACACACACACACACACCACTGCTTAAAGTTATGGGATCGCAGTGGTGGGGGAATGCTGTCCATTACAGCCCCTTGGGAAGCATGTATGTGCTTGCAGCTTCAGCTGTCCCCTAGAGCACATTAAAGGAAATAGCTGTTTTGTACTTAAGTGGTGCTGCTTTACAGGTTATCAATGACCTGACAGCATCAGTGTGCCCATCTTTGTTTTGTTTTGCTTTTTTGGCAGCAGGCTGGTAAACTGGGAAGTGTCATCCTATTTCCACAGTAGCCTTCTTCACCAATCTGTTTGAAAGACTGCCGAAAAACAAAACAGAACAAAACAAAAACTTCAAAACCTTGGGGGGAGGGATAAAAACAACCCGAAGCTGGCATCAAGTTGCATGTGATAAAGCTTACTGATGTGCTGATTCAGTTTTGCCTTTGTGTTTTGATGTTGTCATGCGAGAGCAAGTCTCGCTGACAAACACATTGTGGCATTCCTGGCTGGCAGGGAGAACAATAAGCAAGAAGGCCTATATTTTGGAACCTCGGTATCTGGGGAAAGAAAGAGAGAACACAGCAAAATGGAAACAAATGCGAAGCTGTGAGGAAAGAGGAGGTGGTAGGCTGAGGAGCCGGGCTGGGGGAGAGAGGACAGGACTGCTGTATCAGTGTGAATGTTCTGATTGTTTTAACCACAGTTTTTTGCTTTAAAAGGCTTTTGCCTGAGGACGTGGAAGGGAATCGTATTCCTTGGTAAGCAGTCAGGCCTGGCCCTACCATTAGCCGATGGGATGGTAGTGTTGCACCTAAGGATGAATAGATTTGGGATGTCAAGAAATATTCCCTGGTAAGCAGTCAGGCCTGGCCCTACCATCCATTAGTGGATGGTAGTAAGTGGTTAGATAATAATAATAACAATAATAACAATAATAACAATAATAACAATAATAATAATAATAATAATAATAATAGAGTTTTTACTCAAGGAATAAAGCAGGGATGTAGTTATTGGGTGAGCCAAAACGAGGGCGTTGCCTCCAAATAAGAATTCTGCTCTTGCCCCCAGGCCAATACCACCCTAGGCCCTGAACATTCAGGGCCAAAACTTGAGACATAGAAACAACCCTTAGTGATGTCATAGAGGGTGGGCCCCAATGACGGTTATGTGAGTGATGTTACAAGGGTCAGCCCCTGTGTTATCTCATTCAGCATGATACATTAGCCATCGTTTCCCTTCAGTCCCCACATCTGTAGCATTACACATCAGTTAACCATTTAGAAATACAAAGTGGCCAAGGGAATGAGAAAATTGCAAATATTAGAGTTCTAGGTGCGAACAATTTTCAAGGTTTCACTCTCTGTAATGCTAGAAATTTGGAGAGTCAAATAAAAAATTATTGGAGGGGCAGAATTATTATTTGGAGGGAAGCACTGTCATCATTTCCCCCTCCTCATAACTACATCCCTGGGGAGAGGCACATGTGAGATTTTGTTTGGGGTTTGGGGGTGGGCAGTATTTGCTGCTCTATCTTCAGGGTCAAAATAACTTGTTCCAACTGTGTAGGCAATAATATAAGCATCAGAAGTACAGGTAGGTAGAAACAGAAGCAAAAACCAACAGCAGAGGCAAGCAATTCCAAATGGACTGATTGAAAAAAAAAATGAATGAAATTGCTTTAGAGAGAACCACAACAGCACAATTACAAAAAGGGACACATAATCTGATGATCTTTCATTGATTCCTAGGTTCTTTGACAGAATCCAAATAATCAATTGTTCAACACACCAATC
Source organism: Gambelia wislizenii (assembly GCA_030847615.1). Taxonomy (NCBI): domain Eukaryota; kingdom Metazoa; phylum Chordata; class Lepidosauria; order Squamata; family Crotaphytidae; genus Gambelia; species Gambelia wislizenii. The sequence goes on from JAUMIR010000004.1 coordinate 319,287,801, forward strand.
AGTAGCATTCAGTACCAGTAACATTCAGTACACTATCAGACAAGCCTCTCAAAATGTTCTTTTGGCACCATATTTTACAATGTTTTTTTGATGGCAATAGAACCCAAAATATCAAAACATAGCCATGATTGCATGAAAAAGAAGCCTCGTACGTCTGCGTTTGCTGCCGAGTGTGATCTCAGAGGTTCTCACGAGAAGTGAGCACACTTAAAAGTCTAAAAACAGCTAAACTGAAAAACAAAATGTACATACAAACACTGTAACACACTTAAAAACTTGCCTTCAACACAGGAAGGTTCATAAAAAGAGTATCCTATGGTTAGTTTTCTCATCCCCACCTGGAATTGTTCTGGCTGGGACCACTGATTGATCCTGGAATTGCACCAGCAGAACGGGGCATGGTTTCACACATTTGTAATCACGTCAAAGCACTGCCACAGCCGATCTGTTGATCATACCAGATGTGGTCTTCCAATCAAGGAAGCCGTGGCCCTGAGCCTGCAGGACCTGAGCAGAGCGGTTGAGGACAAGGAGGTCTTGGAGGAGGTGTCTCATTCACAGGGTCGCCATGAGTTGAAATTGACTTGAGGGCAGTTAACAAGATATCAAAGACTGAATACATGTTGGTTTGTGCATTGGTCTGAAAGTGCACAATTCAGTATAAATTCATTACTTTTTGAACTTAACATTTTTTGCCCCAATCCATAACAACCACAAGCTTGCTTGCTGTCAGGCCAATACATGGCTGATACCTCTGGCAGAATTTGTAGGTAACACTTTACCCTCCACTGTTTTAGCATCCCCTTTAATATTTCACAGATGAAAACTGGAAACATGTTGCCAAGCAACATCAGAGTGTGGTCACAATGATGAACATTATTAATGAAGGTTGACAGACAAGCTAAGAGAGTGTGCAGCAGTTTGCTATTGCCTGAGACTACTGAGACTACTCTTCCTCTCCTGCCTGCTGAGTTAAATGAATACAAACTACTTTTGCACTTTGAACTCAGTTTTCAGCAGTGGAACTAAGGTGAGGACAAAGGGGGGAACTGGGAGGAAGAAAGAGAAACTGGGACATTTTAAAAGCAGCTGAAAAAATGGGACAACAGAGGATTAATTGGGACTGTCCCTGACAACCTGGGACAGTTGGAGGGCATGCATTCAGGGGCAAATCAGCATTTGTCTCTATTGTTTATGAAATACCCTCCAAACAGAGATCTCCTCGTTGAGTCTTGTGACTGATGAACCTATACCACAGTTTAGAAAAATTCTTTTTGTGGACTATGGGGTCATCTATACAAGGGGGAAAACAGATTGCTCCAGAGTAGTAGCAATTTGCAGCAGCTGTGACCTGTCTTAACAGTTATACAGCCTCCATAAACTTAACATGACCCCTAGCCAAGATGATGGCCATGAGGGAATTAGTCGCCATTTTAAATCTGCCACAGCTGCCAATTTTTTTTTAAAAAAACCATTTACTATGGTGCACACAAGCAATATTTCACCTTTACAAAAGAGAAAAGAGAAAGATCGCCATTTTATCGCCTTACTGATCTCTCGCTCAGCCGAAAATCCAACATGGCCCTGTTTGCAAACCCCGCCCCCATGGTCATCTGGCCAATCAGCTTGTACTGCCTTGTCACAGCAACGTGAATGCAACCGTCTTAATGATCGGACATTCGCATCCCCTACAGAGCTTTTTAAAAACTCAGAGAAAAACCCCGAAGGCTTCCCCGACGGAGTTTACGGTGGATCTGGCTTCCCCCCTTCCAAATATGGCATATTGATGTGAATGTTCATATAGACAGATCACTTGCCATGCAAATTCCATTAGGATTATTTTCACCATTTAGACAGGACCTATAATTCCCAGAAAAACCACCAGCTAGCATGACAACTGGTTTTGCTGACAGAGGAATTCTGGGATGTTCTAGTCCCCAAAAAGGAACATGGCCAAGCTCTGAAATTCCATCTTTATATAAATATTAGCACCAAGTTTTTGTAGCAACTATCAGTAGTAATCATATTAGCACAGGGAATTAGTTAATGAATAGTTTAATTAACGTTCTCTCTAGCCTCTGTTGCTCATACTTTTTAATTAATAGAGGCAGGGAGGGAGAAATTGAGAGACAGAGAGAGAGAGAGAGAGAAATGGTTTTTCTCCAACTGTTCAAAATGAGAAATTCTAGAAGACTGCAATAATTGGCAGGCTGTACAGCAGCTGATGCACGAGGATTCTGCAGGGGGGAAAACACACTGAGACAGCTCATCAAGCCATATTGCAAATATTTCAATATTTTCAGTCTCATTTATCTCCCATCTGTATCCAGGAAAATCTCCAAAACACACAAACCAAGAAATGTAGCACCAATTAATGGCCTTGTTTGTTTGCTTTACTAACAAAGGCAGCAGTTTGGGGACCCCCAACAGGAGGCACTCATGTCTTGAAGAACAAATGCATTGGTTTAGCTTAGATATCACGCCAAAGCAAGGTCAAGCAAGTTGAACTTATTTTCTTCCAGCAAACTAAATCTCAGTCCAGATAAGACAGAGTCAGTAGATGTAGTTCTGGCAGATATAGTCCTTGCTCCATGATAAGAGTTGAAGTCACTCTATCATGACACAGCTCCTCTAACCAGGCTATTGGGATTCATCCTGCAGCGGAAGGGAATATGCTTCCCCTAAGCAGAGAGGACATCTTTGGATGGGTCAGGGCCATTTTTGTCCTCTGTCAAGTGAGAAGCTGGACAAACTTGGATAGAGCCAGTCAGTCACCGATCATGTAATTCTGGGAGGGCTCTGGGGGAAATGATATAACCTAGAGACTTCTCTATTAAATAAGGTCCAGTCAGAGACAGAGTTAAGGGAGTCGGAAATAGAGATAGGGCCAGTTTGGAAGAGTAGAATGGCGAAGAGCTGAATAGGGTTTCAGGGAACTGAGAATGTGGAGAGAGTTCAGGGACAAGTGTTACTTTTCAAAATGTGAGGTGTTACCATATACAGTGTGTAGAACCAGCATAAGGCTAGATGTTTATTTTACCTGTTACAATAAATCTTTAACCAGGAAAACTGCTCACGCTTTACTACACTGAACCCACTGATCAACACAGCCACTTGTCTGGAATAGTGGTCACCTTGTGGCCCAAGTACCAGATCCAGGAAGGGCTCATAAGGGTCAAAGGTCAAGATGAGTGATAGGAACCCTAGGGTTGGAACTGCAGGATGAACCTAGATAGGTGTTCCATCACACTTTCTTCCAATCCTTAGTGGGTTACCCGTACACTAGTAAACCAGTATGTAGTTGCTCTGATGGAGATAGACCAGTCTCAATAACCTCCTGTTAGATTACTACAATGTGTTGTATGCTGCTTTTGAAGACAGCTCAGGAACTTTAGATAGTACAATAGATGGCATCAAAGGTATTGGTTGTAAGTGGGCATTACTTATTATGCCATATTACCCAATATTGTGCCATCTTCACTACTTCCTAGTTTGTTTCTGGGCTGATTTGAATCCAGGTTTGGGGACAGGATGCAGCACCTTGGATAGCTCTCTAAAGTTCAGCCTAAAGCCTGAGGTGGACCCACCACCTCAGTGACATGGCAGGGTGTTGGACTGGATGGCCCTTGTGGTCTCTTCCAACTCTATGATTCTATAGAAGCCACTAGCTACTACTAACCATGGTATCTGAAAGGCTGCAAGCATTATCACACTAAGGAGATTATCAGATGTGTCCCAAAAGAACCTTACGAGAATGCCAGGGCGACGTTCCTGTCCTGCAAATGGGACCCAGTTTCATATGTCCTCGTGCTTGTTGTGTTCTGCTCCTGTGCTTCAGCAATTAGTAAGGTGGCACTTTTCATTGACGGGGAGCTCCCATCAATGAAAAATGCCACCTTACTAACTGCTGAAGCACAGGAGAAGAATGCGATGAGCATGATGTCATGTGAAACTGAGTCCTGTTTGCAGGACAGGAATGTCATCTTGGCCTTCTTGTAAGGTACTTTTTGCTGCGTCTGATAATCTCCTAAACTGTTATAGCACTATTACCCTCCTTTAACTGCTCTGGCTGCCTCCTGTGCAATTCTGGGGTTTGTAGTTTAGTGAAGCCTAAGAGTTCTCTGGCTGAGAATGTTAAATACCACTCCCTAAACTGCAAATGCCAGGTTTCCACAGGAGGCAGACATAGCAGTTAAAGTGGGATAATAGTGCTATAACAGTGTAGTGTGATGCTCTTCCCATACACGTTCCCAGAAAATCATGAAAAGCTGTAGTTCTAGTGGCCACTGCAAACAGTTTCAGTGGGAGGCTATTCATCAGTGAATCTTTTCAGGGGTAACCCTCTTTTCTGCATGCTTATTCTAACAGCATTTTGGGACAACTTTGCATAACAGGTGCTTATTTTCTTGATTTTTTTCTAATGTACCAGGCTAAGACCTTAAATTATCTCAGAACTTTTAACTTGCTAAACACTTGACAGTCCAGATGTATCTTAAAGTTATGTCTTTGACCTGTTTTATATTCACTTTTAAAAAATCTTTGTCCATCTTTTTCAGGATTTGTCATTGGATAAGCTTGTCCTTTGGTATTTTAAAATGTTTCTATGGCTGATCTCATTAGTGGGATTTTACTGATTTTATTGTGTTTTATTTAGTCTGTGTGCATCACTCTGAGAGCTTTGGCTACAATGTGACTCATAGGTAGAATGAATGAATGAATGCATCATGATTAGCAGTCAAAAAATCTTAATATGATGTTAGTTTGCAAATTATGGATTTGGCTAACCATGGCATGGCATGACTCTGAATTGGCAACCTGTAGTTATACATCTTGCTCTCCTTCCAAAGACCCCTGTACCTGAAAGGGCAAGAGTGATGAACAAAGAGAAAAAAGCAGTAGACAACTAGTTCTAAATTATGGTTTGCCTGCTGCACTATTCGGAAGTGCCAATCATGATTTTTTAGCTCAAACCATGGTTTGTTGTGATGTTTGAACTAGATGGGTGTCAGTTTGATTCCCTATGATGGTGTGCTTATGCAGATAGAGAAAAAAAATAATCTGCCCAAATTTATACCCCCACACCCCACTCATTTGGTCCTTCAGAACTGGACCATATGGATGCCACAGGCAGAGTACACCATTGCTAGATGGACCACTCATTTAACATGACATGATGTAGCTTCCCTTTCCTTATATATGCAATACTGTTGTTACCCAATGTTTAAAAAATGCTTTTGAAAGATCATGTATGAAATGCATGTTTTTATAAAAAGAAATGCTTAAAAAAGCTGAGTGCTTTGAAGCAATGGTACACAATTGGTTGTCCATGGGCCATCCACGACCACGAGGCCTTATGTGGTTCTCTGACCATTTTTGCTGAAGGAATTATCCAATATATTTTTGGGGGGATAGAGTTTACCACCTTAGACAATTCCTCTAAAATTTGGACCAAAACCCTGAATAGATTTAACACCCCACTGATATGGAAACCATCTACTGCCACTGCCTATGAGCCTGTATGTTCTCCCAAATGTGGCTACTAGCAGCAAGCACATGGGAAGAAGTGGAGGACCATTTGGTTTTGTTTATGGCTCTGGTCCAAGTGGAAAAGGTTGGATCCTCTCTAGTCCCAGCCCCTGATCCAAATGTTGGAAAGCTTCAAAAGCCTTTTCAAGAGGAAACACACTTTCCAAAAGGTTTCAGGCATGAAATTGGTCAGTGTTTTTTTTTCTTTTTTCATTGTCTTTTCCCCCCCTATTGTTTCTTTGTGAGTTGATATTAGTTGTATATGATTGTATGTTTTTTATGGTTGATCTTAATGTGTTATTTTATACTATAAAAATCCTTTGTTGTAGTTGTTTTTAAAAAAGAAAGAAATTGGTCAGTGTTTGGTCCTGTTATGCAGAATCAATGAGTGGTTTAAGCAACTGACATGAACAGCATTCCCCAGTCTGACAACCTCCAGGTTGGTCCAAACTACAACACCCATAATATCCAACTGGCACAGCTGAGGGTCATGGGGGTTGTAGCCTGACACATCTGGAGGCCTCTGCCAGATTGGGGATAACTGGACTAGAGATGCTCTTGTCTTCTCTGACTGCTTAGTGTGGCTGTCACTCTGTGACACATTGTTCCATTTACTGTCCCAAGTGACCACAGAATTAAGGCTTGTGGTCTTGCCACTGAAGTCAGGAATTGCTGATCTTACATTTCTTTGCAAGTGGGCTTTCAAAGTGTCCTAACCTCAAACATCTTAACTTTGTACTTGAATCTAGTAGGATTACAATGTCATGCTTAGGGGCTCCCCCCCCCCGCGCTTTCTTTCCCTCTCCTTTTTTTGTTTGCTTGGAAACTGCTGTGGGAGTCAGCTCAGGATGTCTATGTTAAACCGGCTGCAGCTTTAGTGGTTTTTGTAAAGTACACAACAGACCTCAGAATAGCTCTTGGGCACCTGCCATTCACAGCATGAACAAACAAAAAAGATCTGCACATTACAAGTTTGAAAGGGAGGGGGTGTATGTGCTCTGTAAACTACCATCACCAACTCCCTGCTCCACACCCACAACATTCCCAACAGTGGCTCACATGAACTGCATTCTGATAAGGCATGCTTGTAATTTTCAAAGATTAAATGAACCTCATGGGCCATTCTTACACAAAATAACTAAATCTGGTTGTGTTTGTTCTCAACTAATCCCTCAAACAGAGGCAGAGGAAGAGGTGAGCAATTGCATCCCTATTGAGCCAACAGCCAAGGACACCTTCCAACCCATGGGTTGAACTGCTTCTCATTATGTTCAATCATATGCCAGGTGGGTGGGGAAAGATGTTAAAAAGTAATCAGTGTAGGGAGGGGTAATGCAGTTCCCAAGGTAGGGAGTTCCAAAGATGTGTGATCACCACTGAAAAGTCCTAGCATTTGTTAATCTGAGATTCTTCACAAAGCACATTTCCAATGCTAGTGGACATAAGAAAGAAATCTGTCTCACTGCTTTCTTACCGATTCCATAATGAATCCCTTGAGGAAAAGCTGGAGAGCCTGGAGGCCGAAGATCTCATGTCTCATCCGTCACCACAAGAAAGGTACCTACACAAATAAGCCGAAAAAGTGTGACAAAGTCAGCCTCGTTTTTGTGATCCTCAAGCCTATCAGGATGCCCAGAGCCCCCTAGTTTTGCCAAGCTGAATATGAGACAGGGCTCCTGTAGCTTAAATAGTTAGCAAATCCTGGGTTAGTAAGACTGTAATGAATGCCCTCCAACAGTCCTATTTTGGCAAGGTTAGCTCCAGCTAATCTTCTGCTGTACCACTTTCTCAGCTGCTTTTAAAATGACCCAGTTTCTCTTCTCACCTCCCACTTTCCAGGGCTTCTCTTATTAAAATATTAGATTTGTGTATAGGACCAGGGTGGTATAGTGGTTTGAACATTGGACTATGACTCTGGAAGCCAGGGTGCGAATCTCCACTCAACCATGGAAATGCACTGTTTGACCTTGGACAAGTCATAGAATTGTAGAGTTGGAAAAGACCACGAGGGCCATCCAGTCACACTCTCTTGGCATCAGAGAAAGCCAAAAGAAAACCGCCTCTAAACAATTCTTGCCAAGAACCCCCTGTGATAGGTTTGCTTTAAGGTTGTCATAGGTCATAAGTGACTTGAAGACACACAACAAAATGTTTTGAGTGTGTTTCCTCATTAATAACTTTTGCCCTCTTTTTGCCTGGCCACACCTTTTGGCCACAGTCTGATGTTGCTCAGCCACACATGTTCTGGTTTTCACCTGTGAAATGTTGGAAGGTATGCATCATGTCTTCTCTATCACCCCCAAGCACCACCCTTTTAGTTGATGAAGCTGCCCCCATGGTTATTTACTGGAAAGGGTGGGCTAGAGTGCCATGGTGAAGAAAAGCCTAGCCTTTTTCCTGTAGCTGGACACACACACTTCATTCTCATTTTATCTATTTATTTATTTAGCTTTAGAACACACATTTATGACTCAATTTTGACCAAACTCAATCTTAGCCTTAGCCTAATATCCTAAACATTTTTGTGCAAATTCAGTCCAATTGGTACAGGAATGGAGCTAGAAGCTTCTCCATCACTGCCTCCTGCTTTCCACCAGCCAGTAAATGACCATGTGAGTGGGGCTACATCAGCTAAAAGTTGAGTTTGGGTTGAGGCAGGAAACACTCCACAGTTTGGCCAGACAGAACTTTATGGTACCTCTTCCCGATCCAGGAGCTGCAAGATAGTAAAGCAACAGGAGCCCTGTCCCATATTCAACTGGCAAAAATTGACTTGAAACCAAACATGCAAGTTCCTTTGTGTAACTTCCAGATCCAGAAAATGCAGTGGTGTAATCTTTACAGGGGTGAAAAATTGCCCCCTGTTCGTGGTAAACTTGCCTACTCCTGATTATCTGTTTGTCTACTGTGCCATACAAATCCATACATTTTATTGCAGGGTCACCCAATTTTGTTTGTTATCTAACGGGACCAAAGACCACAATAAAGATTTGGACATAGTCCATCAGTTACTTTCATGGCAGATTTCTGTGCCTGCTTGCTTGTTTGTTTATCTACAGGTATTTATTTATTTAGCTTTAGAACACACATCTATGACTCAATTTTGACCAAACTCAATCTTAGCCTTAGCCTAATATCCTAAACATTTTTGTGCAAATTCAGTACAATTGGCTAAACTTTTCAAAAAATTATTGGTTTTGGTCCATTTTGCATGGACCCTTGCAACGTTGACTAATAATAAATTTCCTAGCACAGGGACAGATGAACACACACACACACACACACACACAGAGAGAGAGAGAGAGAGAGAGAGAACTCTAACATTAGACAGAATGAGGTGCCCAGGATGCACGTTTTCTATGTCGTGTAAGAGTAGCAAATTGCTAGTCATTCTGTTTATTACTGCATTTTTAATTCTAGGAACAAGAAGGGGAAAAAAGATACTAGGGACATTCTTGGAGACTATGAAGATGTGAGGAGCACAGAGACACTTTCTGCTTGACCTCTGGCAGCAAAACTGATGTTGGGTCAGCTGTGGCATACCTACCCACGCACTCCCTCACATGGCTGCTCATTTTGCAAATGAACAAGCAGGAACAATGTCTAAAGCTACAAGAATGCAATTCCAGCAGGAGTATCTGCCAAATAACCTGACATAAGTATTGCTCTTGTAATTGCCATCAAGTTGGCTTCAACTTACGGTGACCCTATGAACCAGAGACATCCAAGACACCTTGTCATCAACAGCCCTTCTCAGATCCTGCAAATTCAGGACTCTGGTTTCCTTGATTGAGCCTATCTGTCTGTAATGTGATCTTTTTTACACACTGCCTCCCACTTTACTATGCGTTACAATTTTTTAAATGAGTCATATTTTCTCATGATACAACCAAAGTACAATAGCATGAGTTTGGTCATTTTGGCTTCTAGGGAGAGTCAAGGTAATGGGGGGGGGTCTAGGGCCCATTTATTGGTCATTTTGGCAGTCCACGGTATCTGTAGAAGTCTCCTCTAGCACCACATTTCAAATTAGTTGATTTTCTTCTTGTCAGCTCTCTTCATTGTCCACTTTTCACAACCATACATAGAAGTGGTTGGGATTATGGGTCCATTATGGGACTGATAGAGTATACAGACCCATAGAGTCTCAAAAGGACCTATAGAGTAAATATAACTCTGAAGTAAACAATTTTACTCACTTGATTGTGGTTGACACACCAGTTTTCACATAACCATTTAAATTAGGGCCACTTCATGCAAGGGTATGAAGGACATTCTTCCTGAAAGCGCTGATTGAGCAGTTGAATAAAACCACTGATGGAAAGAAGTGGAGAGTCATCCCTTGTCTATAGAAAATGTTGGTTCTGTAAAGGCTTGGGATGTCTAACAAAACCTTGTGAACTGGATTTTTAGGACCATGCCATGGTGTCAGGATCTCATTTTATTTCAAGTCTGGAGAAACACCTTTACAGGAAGTTGGTTGGCACCTTACAGAAGACCAAATGTATCTGCAGGCATGCCCCACACCATAACCCCTTAGGATGTATATCAGGACCTGAATGAATTCCCAAATCTCCTCCTGTGTCCTCTGCATCTCTAGAGTAAACATCACAGCAGATCTGATGCAGAATGCACAATTGCTGACAAGTTTGTTGCCTAGATGGTGAAAATACAGAATTCGCTGGGAATACCTTTTGTCCCAAAGAGATCTCTTGGCAATTCGCCTTATTCAGAAGGAGGGGGGCAAAAATCTCCATTTATTGCATGGGGCAAGCCTTTGTGGCTTTCCCTGTATTTTTTAAAATAATACGAGGAAATGCGTGTTAGTGCTTGTTAAGACAACCGATTCAATTTGCTGCGCAGTCTCAGAGAGGACGGAACTAAAGATCTGACTGGTCGGACATGTGTAAGGACGGCTTTCTGGCAAGGCAGCACCCGGAAGCACCCTGTTGGATTTTTTGAGTTAGTGATCGTGCAGTTCTTTGCTCCATTAATCGCCCAAATAATTTTTTTAGCAGAAGGTCGTACTTGCACACCTTTGCTTTAAATATTTTAAAAAATACTGTGCAGTGGTGTCAGCGTCATCACTCTAATTTAAGGCCATCATCTTGATTCACAGGCATCTGAACTTCAAACTGCAGATAGCTTCTCATTGTATCATTTTTGCAACACATCGTGGAGACAAAAGAATGAAGCTGCAAATTGGCAATAATGTGCAGGCATGAGCATTATTTCCTCTTGTATAGATGAGCCCAATCTTTGTGGTACAGATACACCCCTGATAGAATTTCATCTGGTTTTCTCATTTCACTAGTCTTGGAATGGGAATCCCTGTTAGATCATGTAACCCATGGTAGCCTCAGGCAAGTCATCCTTTTTCAGTCTAGATTACTTTTAGAGCAGGGAGGGAAATCATGCTGCCCTCCAAATGTTGTTGGACTGCATCTTCCAGTTTTCCTCACCACTGACTCTGTTAGCTAGGGCTTCTGAGAACTGTGGTCCAACAACATCTGGGGGGCTACACAATTCCCACCACTGCTTTATAGGGTTGATGCATAAATAAAATGGAACCAATCCATACCTGCTGCACCGAGTTTATTTGAGGAAGGGCAAGAGAGAATGTGATGATTAAAGATGTCACCAGATTCTAGATGATATGATAATACAGTAGTTCCTCTCAAAGGGAGGTGTTAAGACTCTCACTTTTGATGCACTCCTCTGGAGATGGGTGGAACATTTCAAACACTCAAAGCATTAGTCAGTTAAATGGTGCAGTTAATCTATTCAACACAGATTAAAATGTGGATTTTGAAATCCAATTTTAACAAAATCCCCAGTGAAAGTGTATTCAGTACTGACGTTGTTACTATTATTATAAGGAATCCATTTACATCTCTTTCTGCAGGCAACAGATCACAGGTATTTCTTGTAGCAGGAAGTTTGCTTGCATGCTGTTGCAGGAGAAAGCTATCACCTCCATCAGCCAACCTCAAGACATTCCCCACATCACTGTGTTCTTATATTTATTTTAATTGGATGAGTAAGCAATTAATTGGATGTGAGGCAAGGCATTTCAGTCATTCTAAAGCTTTTAATTGGCTTGCAACTTTATTCTCAAAATATAGGGCATAGTGGATTAAGCACTGGGTTTTGCAAACAAAAATTTAGAGGTTGGTACCTGCTAGAGCAGAGATGTGGAAAGTGTGTCCTATGGGACACATGCAGCTCCCTGGGGTTCTTTGAAAGTGATTTCCCCTGGAGTTACATATGAATCACACTCTTCTAATCAATGTATCACAGGCTTATAGAAGCAAGGTATTAAGGAAGCTCAGAATTTGGGACCACGAAATGCCATGGTTAACTTCTCTAACACTAAAGAACATTGTAGGGGAAAGAAGACTCAGGTCAGAGGCAGAGCACAGGCTTTGTATGTGGAAGGTCCTAAGTTTAACTTCTAGCATCTCTTGTTAAAAGGGCCAGATAGCACATAATGGGAAAGATCTCAGCCCTAAGTCCCTTGGGAACAATTTCCATATTGGAATAGGTAGATAAACAGAAAATCTGATCTGATACAGCACAGCTTCCAATTTTCCTTGCCCCAACCTCCAAAAGTAGCTGGCTTTGGGGTGGAGAAAGAGCACCCCATCAATGGAAGGCTCTGCTCAGGTAGGCTCAACTGATACTGAATCTTATACCATTACAGCTCTAGGCAAAAAACCCTTTCAAACCACGCATTAGAGCACCACCCCACACACAACCTGGTGCTCTCCAGGATATTTTGGACTACATCTCCCAGGATCCCTAGCCAGCATAGTCATGGAAATTGCAGTCTAGCTTCTGGAGAGTACTAGATGAGGGATGGCTGGTTAGACCAAATAAAAATAAAAGCTGACAGCTCCAATCCACAATAAATGCAAAGAGAAAAATATGCAAAAGATGCTGAAGAAAAAGATGTGCTCTCCCCCACCCCCACCCTGTCTCTCTGTATTAGAAAATGGGTCTGAATTTTGAACTCATTTTCAAAGATATTCTATTGTTCATATTCTTCAAAGGCAAAGCACATTCTCTCTCTCTCTTTCACTTGTTCCCTCTTTGGCAGTCAGACAGAATACAAAAAGCAAAACAAAAACAAGTAAACAAAAATAGAGCCTGTTATCTGTAGAATGATATGCAAAGGGAAAAATCCTTGAAAAAGAGTACTCAGTTTAAGATGCATCCAGCCATTGTGTAAAAAGAAAAGAAGAGTCCAGTCTTCCATACTAAATAATGCCTTAATTCAGTGACGTACAACCCATGACCTGCAAGCCTCATGCACCCATACTCTCATGCTTCCTCTCTATGTTGCTTCATCTCTGATTGCCAGCATGTCAGGTCAAGACCATCCTATTTCCTGAGATTTCAGACCCAAAATGTAAGAAAAATGTGTTTGTGATGTCGCAGGTGCGGGCACTTGAGAGGGACCAGAACTGCTTCTCATACCCTCCAACTGTCCTGATTTGACAGGGACAGTCCCTATTAATTCTCTGCCACCCCACGTTTTCAGCTGCTTTTAAAAAGTCCCAGTTTCTCTCTCCTGCTCACACTTTCCCCCATGGTCCTTAGCTTTCTTCAGTTACTGCAAACTGAGTTCAAAGTGCAAAAGTAGTTTGTACTCAGTGAACTCAGCATGGGGAAGAGGAGAAAAGGGAGCAGAATATTGCCCTTCCCAGTAGGCTCAGGCAAAAGCAAACTGCTGCAGCACCTCCGTCCTGTCTGGATTGAGCTTCAATTTGTTTGTCCTCATCTAATCCATTACTGAAACCAGACACTAGTTTAGAATAGAAACATCTTCCTTGGAGAAATAGTGTGTGTCATCAGCGTACTGATGGCACCAAATCCCAATCCTCTGGATGACCTCTGCCAGTGGGTTCATGGCATAGGGGAACAGAACCCTGAGCAACCCCACAGACCAACAGCTAAGGAGCCCCTCCACACCACCTTCCGGGGTTGCTCTCCAGGAAGGAAAAGAGCCACTGTTCGGCTCATAAAACAGAGTCTCCATGTACCATCCCATCAAGGCAGTAAAGAGGTATACCGTGGTAGATGGTATCAAAAGTTGCTGAGAAGTCCAGCAGAATCAACAGGAGCACACTCCTGCCCAGGTCCTGGCATAGGTTGTCTACCAAGGCAACAAACACTGTCTCTGTGCCATAACCAAGCCTGTAGCCAGATTGACAGAGATCAAAATAATCAATTTCATCCAGGAATCTCTATTGCTCAGAGGTAACCACACATTCCATTATCTTGCTGAAAAATGGAATATTGGACACTGTCCAAAAGTTGTTGATTACAGAGGGATCCAGGAAAGGGTTTTTCAACAAAGGTCTTACAACTGCCTCCTTTAGGCATTTCGGAACCTGGCCTTATAAGGAGGCATTGACTGCTACCTTCATTATTTGGGCAGTACCCTTCTCACCTTTTCGAAAAACAAAGAAGAGCAAGGATATAATGGACATGTAATCACTCTCACCTCTTCAAAGATCCTGTCCACATCCTCAGCCTGTACAAATTTAACAGAATCCATCATTACTGGACAATCAGAGGCCAACATTATATTCTCTGGGATTGTATCCACTATGCCATCCAAGTTGGATCTGAGTGACTTTATCTGCAAAGTGTCGTACAAATTCTTTGCAGTGAGCTGTTGAATGGTCTGCAATTTATTTTCAGGGGCCAGAATGTAACAGACCTCTGACCAATTGAAACAGCTCTGCTGGAGGGCTCCCTACAGATGCAATGGTGGCAGAAGAGAATAGTTTCTTGGCTGTCCACACTGCCATGGAATAGGCCTTGAAGTAGATGCTAGTCCATGTTGAGTCAGGCTGGGTTTTCTGCCAATGTCACTATAGTCTCTGCCTCACTCATTTCATCACCACTAGCTTCCTGGAAAACCAGGGAACTAATTTGGCTCCACTCCAAGAACAAAACTGGGATCTGGGGACCACATGCAGTCTGCAGGCACACTATACCCATCTGTGCTTTAAAACAAGGTGTATACTCCCAGTGTACCTTGTTTCCATGTATATTTGCCCTTCTGGAGGTAATAATTCTACTTGCAAACAAGGTACATGGGGGAACATCTGCCTTATTTTAAAGGAAAATACACTGTCCTTTGCTGATGCCAGAAGAGAAAATTTAGCAGCAGCAGGGCTTGCATTGATGGATTCAGGAAGAACCAAGGCAACCTCCTGACCCCTGGAAGTTGCCTATGTCAGATTTGCAGAAACACACGTTAGGCATAGGTAGAGGTGAACAACCTACATGCATCAAGAGACAGCCAAAGATCCTTGCCTCAACATTTCTCCAAGGAAATAGCTAGCACACTAATATGCTCAGACAACCCAAACTTGTAATCCAGTCTCTCTGCCTCACTCAAAATCTGTAGTCTGTTTTCACATACAAAGGCCTAGATCACTGGCTCTTGGGCAGGAGGAAAGATTGAGTATTAAATAAATAAATAAATACCCCCCTCCGTAGGGGTACTACAGAGAATGGAATTCTCTCTTTCAGCTATTTCCTAGCCATTTAGAAGGTCAGCTGCTGAAAGCATCAGTCAATCTGCCTAGACAAAGGAAGATAAATGGCAATTACCCTAGTTCTGGACAAGTTGGAATGTATCCAGAGGAGGGCAACCACGACTGTAAAGGTCTGGAAGCCAGACCTTATGAGAAATGGTTGAGGGAGTTGTTTATGTTTATCCTGGAGAAGACAGGTGATAATGAAAGCCACCCTCAAATGTCTCAAGGAGTATCATGTGGATGATGGAGGACTTTAACAGACTAGCCCCTTAGAATATTCTTTTGTTGGCATAAAAAACCCTATTTTTATGCTGGCAAAAGAACCTCCCCCTACACTTACCTCCTTTGCCGGCAAAGGCAGCTCTGGCAATAAAAAGGAAGTGAATGGAGCCCTGTTCACTTCCTCATTTGAAATCTTGTGCAATTTCATTGCATGGGAAATTCAAATTTCAAACAAAAATAAACATCTAAAACTTACATTAAGCACCAAAACACACTGTAAAAGTCCCAAGTAACCCAGGGAGGGTCATAAGAATAGTGAAATTTACCTGTCCCAATCTCACCTGGAAGTGTTCGCACTGGACTGGCCATTGTCGGGGTATGAGAGTTAAATGGCCCGAGGTTTCACACGCCGTCAATGCTGGCCCAAAAGCAGCAGGGGGATCTATTGATGGCTTAAGCCATCAATTAAAAGGGATGGGGTGTGGGCTGATTTTAACTGCAAAAGGGCAATGTCATCTGATCTGCACACCCTTTCGTGGTTATGTGGTGTCATTATGACGCCGTGTTTTGAGTGTCTGATAAAGTCCGGAGTGCACTTGTTTTGTGCTGTTCCTGAGAGTTGGACCCAAACCAGAGGACTCAAATAACAAGAAAGGACATTCTTGATTTAAACATGGTAGAGAATTTCCTGATGGTAGGAACAATTCAAGAGTTCAATGGATTCCCTTGGATGGCAGTGGCATTTTTTAAACAGAGCTTTGGATGCCCACTTCTCAGAGATATTTGAGTGGTAGATTCCTGTACTGACAGGGGATTGGGTTTGAATGGTTCTTGCAATCCCTTCCAACTACAGTTGTCCCTCCGTATCCACGGGTTTGGTATCCATGGACTTAAGTATTCATGGCTTGAAAATATTCTTAAAAAGTAAATAATCTAAAAAGCAAACCTTGTTTTTGCCATCTTATATAAGGGACACCTTTTGCTATGCCATTGTATATAATGGGACTTGAGTATTCACGGATTTTGGTATCCACGGGGGGTCCTGGAACCAAACCCTAGCGAATATGAAGGGACAACTGTATATCATTCTATAACTATTAATGTAGTCATCAGCAGGAACCCTTCCTTCCCTAAACTCTTCTGTTTAAACTTCAAACTGGGTTGTTTCTTCAGTGTAGATGCAGCCTAGGACTTCAGGAAACAGGTTTCAAAGGCTGCCGCCACACTACAGAAATAATGCAGTATGACACAGCTTTAACTATCATGGATCTATCCTATAGAATCCTGGGATCTGTAGTTTCTTGTGACACCAGAGCTCTCTGAAAGCAGGAGGGGGTCCTGGTGTGGTATTATTGTAAGTTTTTATTATATAAATCCATTTAGGTTTTTAAAATGTGTGTATATGTATATATATATATGTATATATGTATGTGTGTGTGTGTGTGTATGTATATATATACACACACACACACACAAAAAAACCTTTATATACTTTGGTGTCATTATTTAAATTGACTTATTTTAATTTTCATCCTAAATCCTGTAGAGCATCTTGTTGCCCTTAACCTTAGCAGTAGGTAAGGGGCCCGCCAAAGATCCTGGCCTGGGGGCCCGCTTCAGGATGTGGAGGCCATGAGCACAACAGTTGTCCCTCTGTATCCATGGATTTAAGTATTCACAGCTTGAAAATATTCTTTAAAAAATAATAATCCAAAAAGCAAACCTTGATTTTGCCATCTTATATAAGGGACACCATTTTGCTATGCCATTGCATATAATGGGACTTGAGTATTCACGGATTTTGGTACCCACGGGGGGTCCTGGAACTAAACCCCAGTGAATTTGAAGGGACAACTATATATCATTCTGTAACTATTAATGTAATCATTAACAGTAACCCTTCTTTCCCTAAACTCTTCTGTTTAAACTCCCTATTTTATGATGACCTGATGGAAAAGAAAAGACATGTCTCCTTTTCCATTAGTTGTTAGGCAGAGGCCCCTCATTCAGCTCCCCCCCCCTGCATATTATGCTCACACTTTCTGCAAACCCTGGGGGTTTCCTTGAGCTGGTTGACATCACTCCATTTAGCCCAGTGTCATACCCTCCGACTGTCCCAGTTTAGGAAGGATGGCCCTAATTAATCCTCTGTCCTCTCCTGTTTTCAGCTGCTTTTAAAATCCCCCCCCCTCGCTTTCTCTCTCCTTCCACTTTCCACCTGTTCAGCTTAGTTCAATTTCTGCAAACTGAATTCACTTACGGTACATTCAATTAAAGTAACTCAGTAGGGAAGAGGGGAGAAGAGAAGGCAGAATCTTGCCTTTCCCTGTACATTCAGACAAAAGCAAGATGCTGCAGCTTCTCTTAGCTTGTGTGTTCTTCCTCATTAATCACCTTTGCCATCCTGACCACACTCTGATGTTGCTTGGCCTTATGCGTCCCAGTTCTTGTTTGTGAAATGTTGGAGGGTACACATTGTTGCTAATTCTTCCTGACTTCTAAAATTACTCCCAAATATTAAAAAATGGGGTGCATTGTGGGGCTTTGGAGAACTGGCATAAGCATGGGCATTCACTTCTGCCAACTGGATTGTATCATATATCATCTTTAACTGAGCAGCCAGCTTGCCTGGCATAAGTCATGTATTTTTTTTAAAAAACGGGGAGGTGTGAACAGCTAACAAGTGTTGCTACAGTGGCTGTCTGCAGCAATGCCAAAAATCAACTCCCTTTTATCCCTAAACAATGGACTGAATCACAGAGTTTTGACCTTGATATATAATGTAGGCAGAGAATAATTACAGCCCTGCTTTCTATGTAAGCAAGCAATTTTTGTCTATAAAGGTCTGAGAGTGGTGGGTTCATACACTTCACTTTTCAACAAATGTCTGCAGGGGAAGAACATCACTTTAAGCTGCAAAGATCACAGTAAATAGGAGCAGGGAAATGTCAGCAAGGAGACAAAAAGCAAAGAAAATCCAGTAGTACCAATTTGGAACAAACTGCTCCCTGCTAGCACAAGGGACTAAAAATGGTGGGGAGAAAGGAGTAACCCCCTACCCCCCAAAATGGCACTATGCACTGGCAAATAGTGGCTTCCCTGTCCTGGGGCAGTGAATCCACTCTGGCTTTTATCCAGCATGCTGAACGTGGCCTCAAAATAGGTTTAGCCCCTTGGAGAACTCTAAAGATTCGGACTAAAGCCCAGAGTGGATTCATTGCCTCCTTGATGTCAGAGCCAGCAGCCACCGCTGGTAATATGGTTCCCTTGAGAAGACAGAGAAAGACACAGCTCAGTGGGAGAATACGGTACATACTTTGTGTAGAAAAGACTGCAGATTCAAGTCTTGGTGTCTCAGTTTAAAAAGAAACAGCTTCGAGACAAACAATCTGTCAGTGTTGTTTTCTTGTCCTATGTGCTTTTTAAAATACAAAATCCTGTCCTGAATATGAAATAAATTTCCCATGGGGGGGGGGTAAATTCTTTAAAAATGTATTGAAACAGAATTCTCTCACTTCCATACCAGTCTCATTCAATCAGTACAATTATTTCCAACATGGAGAGGATTACGTTGTCTTTGTCTGCCATACAGATGGTGAAGCTGAGAAACCAAAAGAGGAGGCAACCCTAACTCAGGCATTAATGAATACACAGGCATTAAAAGGCAGATTTGTAAAGAGTTAAGCCCTTAAATGCTTAGACCTCACCTGGAATACTGTGTCCAGTTCTGGGCCCCACAATTTAAGAAGGATATTGACAAGGTGGGGCATGTCCAGAAGAGGGCAACCAAAATGGTGGGAGGTCTGAAAGCCATGCCTTATGAGGAGCAGCTTAGGGAGCTAGGCATGTTTAGCTTGGAGGAGAGAAGGTTAAGAGGGGACACAATAGCCATGTTTAAAAATTTAAAGAGATGTCAGCTTGAGGATGGAGCAGCTTGTTTTCTGCTACTCCAGAGACTAGGACATGGACCAATGGACTCAAACTACAGGAGAAGATATTTCATCTAAACATTAGGAAGAACTTCCTGACAGTAAGAGCTGTTCGGCTGTGGGAAACACTGCCTTGGAGTGTGATGGAGTCTCCTTCTTTAGAGGTTTTTAAACAGATGCTGGATGGCCATCTGTCCGGCGTGCTTTGATTGTGTGTTCCTGCAGGGCCCGTTTGGCCAGTGTCCTGCTTCCCGCTGGATTCTGAACTGGCTTCAAGGAAGTACACAAACAAAGGAACAGCTGGGCAACCACAAACAAAGCAATTAATTGTCCTCCTCGCAAATGATATTCAGAGGAAAGATTCTGTGTAATCCTCTGTGGATCCCAGCCTTTAAAATATAAAGAATCTGGGAAGGTGACCAGGGCTGCTGAGAGCTGGCACCAGGCCCAGGACAAGATGCGTGAACAGGCTCGCCTTCCTAAATTTAGCAACAGACATTTGACCACTCACTGGTTTGTTGTGATACCAAAACTTATTTTGCAACATATTATTTGTTTCATTGTCCAGGCCCCAGAGGCTTATGCCCTCCACAGATCAGGGCTCTGACCATTTTGTCCCCTGCCTCTGTCTTCTCAGCCACAGAAGTGTTACCTGCCCTGACACCTCTCGCACTCTTTTAATAATTCATCAATTGGCTAAAATTCATATATTGGCTTATTAATGGCACTCCATATGGTTGGTAGCAGACCAGGGACTCCCAAGTACAAGGAATAAAGGTTTGCTCAGAAAACTTAAGGAAGTAGCCTGCTAAAATTCCTAAAAGACACACCAGGGTAAGGATTATGTGAACTCCCCTTGAACTGGTGAGGTAGGGAGCAAATGGGCTAATTTCCTGGATGTACATAGAAATGAGTCATTCAATAATGCCATCAAGGTAGCTGGACACGCTTTGCTTGCAAAACTGCTCATTCCTCACCTCTCCCCAAAACAATAGAGGTTTGCCTGAGACCCATCAGTTTTAATATTTCAGCCATTCGCAGTCATTAACAGATCCGGAGAATTCATTGTTTAATCCTGGGAAACCCCAGCAGACATTGTATTCCACTCAAAACACCTCTTCAGGGGGAATATCAAGTATAAATATCACATAAATATCACCCCCAAACATCACCAAAGTGTTTGCAGTTTCTCCCACGTCATCACTCTGCTGGTTTGCTGTGTGACCTTCAGAGCTGCTTCTGAGTACCCTCTGCTACACGATTGCTGCTCTTCAGACAGGTATAGTATAACCCATCATCCTGAATGCTATTCCTCTATCCTAATACTTCCTACTTTCTTTGACTGTCTTGTGTGAATGCTTGAAGCCTGAGTATATGTATGCATGTGTTCCCCTGATTATTGTTCAATAAAAACCATTTTTATTTAATCACTTGGTTTGGAGTCTTGTCAGTGAATACCAGTATACATAGGTGAAAAGGTCCCACCATTACCCAGCCTCTCGCTGCCATCTTGAGCTAATTAAAATCCCCAATATCAAAATTCAGACACTAGTGGGCTCCCCACGGACCCCACACAATTCAGGTAACACAAATGACACCTTCAAATGGGTGGGTGCTACTGTGAGATAACATGTGCCTTTAAAGATATGGAGAGCCAGCCTTCCATATATTCATTGAGCTCCTGAACAGGATTTTCAGTGTGCAAGCCCTGTCCATAGAATCAGGAACCTATAAAGCAGGGCAGTCTTCCTGATTATGTGGGCAGAACACCCAGAGACACATACATTGCCTACTGTGTTCCATAGAGCTTAGAAAGTTGCCCAAACTGGCTGGTAGAGTCTGGAAGTTACAGCCCAAGGGGTTGTCTAGATGGTGAAAATACCGGGAAAAAACCACAGAAAACCTATGGTGAAAATACTCCTTGTAGAATTCGAGGAGAATACAATCTGTCCCAACATGCTGCAAACAAGAGTCACAATATTCAACAGAAGGGAAGCTAAAAACTCCAAAAACTGCATGGTAAAAGGATCTGCAGTCTTCCCTGAAGTTTTCTGGAAAATGTGCATAGATGCGCATTTTTGCTTATGTGGACATCAAAATGTGCAGTGATGCACTTTTTCACTCTATTCCCCTTTATCGGAGTGTGTGAATAGATGTGCACACATGTCAATTGGTGAAAAAATGGTGGAGACAAAACACCATAGCTGCGAATGAGTGAAAATATGTACCCACTCTCTCTGGCTTTTCTTCGCAAATGAAGATTCAGGAAGGACTCATTCCGCACTTTCTGCAAGCACACTAATGACTGAAAAGGCCAATCCAAGATAAACAAGTCCAGTTGCAGAAAGCACAGCAGAAGGTCTCCTTGGGTGATGTTTTTGGGTTGTTTCAGGGAGTCCTTGTATCGCTTTTTTGGAACACCCCTCTTATGCTGACCCATGGCGAGTTCACCACAGAGTATATTTTTGGGAGGCAATGGTCCTCCATCCTAGAAACGTGCCCTGCCCAGTGCAGCTGTGTTCTCAATATCATGGCCTCAATGCTGGTGATCCCTGCTTGCTCAAGGACAGCAACATTCGTCACATAGTCTGTCCAGTGTATATTTAGGATTGTGCATATACAGCACTGATGAAAGCGTTCGAGGTGTCGTAAGTTACCCATTCACAGTACCAGTATAGCATTGCAGCTAGACAAGCCCTAAAAAAGTAACATCTCCAAGCTGGGGGGGGGGGCTTTCATTTAAACATTCCCTATTATATTTTGTTAAAACGAAATCCATACCTGTCCAGCTGGTTCTCTGGCTTTTCTTCGCAAACGAAGATTCAGGAAGAACTCATCCCGCGCTTTCTGCAAGCGCGCTGATGACTAAAAAGGCCAATCCGAGATAAACAAGTCCGGTTGCAAAAAGCACAGCAGAAGGTCTCCTTGGGTGATGTTTTTGGGTTGTGATTCTTTCTGCGTTGTCGTTTCTCTTCAAGACTTGTTCGTCGTGAGTTCTCAAATAAGGCTGCAGCATTGTGGATAGTGCGTCTCCATGCCTCCTGATGTGAGGCCAGGGCGGACCACTGTTGGTGATCAATTTGGCCAAGCCTGAGATGTTGTTTCAGGGAGTCTTTGTATCACTTTTTTGGAGCGCCCCTCTTACGCTGACCCGTGGTGAGTTCACCGTAGAGTAGTATTTTTGGGAGGCGATGGTCCTCCATCCTAGAAACGTGCCCTGCCCAGCGCAGCTGTGTTCTCAATATCATGGCCTCAATGCTGGTGATCCCTGCTTGCTCAAGGAGAGCAACAGTCCAGTGTATATTTAGGATTGTGCGTATACAGCGCTGATGAAAGCGCTCGAGGAGTCGTAGGTGGTGGCGATAGGTGACCCATGTTTCAGATCCATAAAGGAGGATAGACAGTACGATGGCTCTATACACACTGATTTTTGTGCTTTGCCTCAGGTGTTTATTGCTCCAGACTCTTTTGTGAAGTCTTCCAAATGCACTATATGCCTTTGCTAATCTGTGATCGATCTCTGTTATTTGCATTAGTAAATATATTCATTTTTAAGAATTTGTACTTTGTATGCAGTATTCCTTGGACTGTTAAAAAGTCAAACAAATGAGTCCTAGAGCAATTCAAGCCTGAACTTTCCCTAGAAACCAAGATAATTTTGAATGTATCATGAGAAGACATGACTCACTAGAAACGACAATAATGCTTGGTAACATAGAAGGCAGAAGAAAAATAAGAAGATCACATTCTACCATACCCTAGGATGCTGTATTAAAGATCAACCACCACCACCACCACCATCTTCATCAAAACCACTACTACCATCACTACCTCTCTCCAAACAAAACATTATATGAGATGTCAAATCTTTAAACTTCCCTACTACATGATCTTCTATCTTGGCGATCATTACTTGGCACAAGCCAACAGATACAGGGAACTTATGTCTCATGCAATTTGGAAAGCCACCTTTGATGCCTTACTGTTAACTCAGTGCTTATCTACACAGGCTAAGTACCCCAGCTTGCCCCCATCTGCTGTCCATATGATGCAGGGCATTTGCCCTGTTCTACCACCGGGCAGTCCTCACCACTCCCAGGGCAGATATAGGGTTGAGACAGGGACAAGCTGGACAGGACCCGATAAACTATCATAATATAATACCCAGTTTAATCCAGTACTGGCAGCCAAAATTGGATCAGCCC
Organism: Gambelia wislizenii; assembly: GCA_030847615.1. NCBI lineage: Eukaryota > Metazoa > Chordata > Lepidosauria > Squamata > Crotaphytidae > Gambelia > Gambelia wislizenii. The sequence continues at coordinate 319,311,240 of JAUMIR010000004.1, forward strand.
CCACATATCCACGGGACCCCATCCTGGCAGGCCGGTCCTCAATGCTGCTGATATTCACCCTTACTTTTCCAAGTCTGGGTAGCAATCCTGTAGCACATGACCAAGGCTGGTCACATGCAGGGGTCACATGGTGTGTCCAGCTTCCCCTGGACAAAGCAGAGTGAGGAAAATGGCAGTGGTGGCTGGAATTTTTTTTATTTTATTTTTTATTTATTTATTTATACCCCGCTCTTCAGCCACAAGGCTATCAGAGCGGCTTACAAATTGTTTTAAGCAACAGCTATTTACACATCTACACTGCATTAAACAGTTTCCAATGTGTGTTAGCTAATTGCCCCCACAAGCTGGGTACTCAATGACAGGCCAGCGTTCCTGTGTGAACTCCAGCCCATTTCCTCCAAGTAACGGGGGCAGAATGGGCCACCTCCACAGCCAGGAGCCGGTGTATCCTGGCTAGTGTACATAAGCCATCAGTCTGACAGCTCCTCTTGGATAAAAAGGGAGATGTGGATAATAACATGCTGTTATTATCATCCCCTGCTTTAAGTCACAACTCTTCTATATTCTGCAGTCATCTCTCATAGGAGATTATTAGATGAGCGTCTACATTGTCCCGCTTTATTTTAAAACGTAAGTATCCTGGCATAATAAGACTTCTTATCACATGTTGCTGTAATCACAAGAAAGAGCTGCCCCTGAATTATTGCAACATGACCACTAGTGCTGTTTATATCTGCGTTTTTGCATGGGCAGTTCACTTCAGCAGTTTTTGTGAGAAGACATGAGCATGCTTAAAAGTCTAAACACACCTAAATTAACAAACAAAACGAACACACAAGCACTGAAACACACTTAAAAACTTGCCAGCAAAATGGGGAGGTTCATAAAAAGAGCGTCCCATACCTAGTTTTCATGTTCTCATCCGGAACTGTTCTGGTGGGAACCGCCTATTGATGCTGTAATCACAAGAGCAGAATGAGACACTGTTTCACACACAAGCAATACTGGAAAAAAATAAAAGCCATGGGAGATCAATTGACGGCTTGGCCCATTAATAAAAAGAATGTCTTGTTCACAGCAGTGGAACCCTTGGAGAACATGAAGAAGATGACATTGTGCAATAGGGGGGCCCTCTTGTGATATCCTGTCATCGTTATCACACCATATTTGCCATCTCTGATAATCCCTGATAATCTCTGTAGACAGATGTTTCCATCAGAAATCCTAGCAGTCTAGCCAACACACAAGTACCTATGGTCAAACTTATATATCCTCTATTTGTTTTACTTTATTTATGTCCTACCTTTCCATTCAAAAAAAGATGCAAAGCAACTAATAATAATAAAATAGAAACTGAAAACAAAATTCTGATAAAATTGAACATAAAAACAAATACATTCCCAAACACAGCAATAGCATACATAGCCAGAAGGCCACCCCTTTAGTCATGAACCTGGGCCTTTCAATAGGAAAAATAACTATAACGAATAAATTAAGCAGGTAACTTCCCCCCCCCCCCAAAACCTTTAAGCTCCAAGTTAAAAGCTCACCTGTTAAAAATGATTTATGGCAGGATTTATGATAATGATTTATGATAAAGGCATAGGAGCAGTCCTGCAAAGTAATGTAGTAAGTGTATCAGTTTGTACAATGAGGGGCTATAGCTCATTGACAGAGCACATGCTCGGCATGCAAAATGTGCAGGACGAGTCCCTGGCATTTCCCAGGAGGGCTGGGAATTCAGAAAAACCAATCAGTTACTGTCAGGTAGCACAGACAATCCTGTCTCTCTCTGGCTTCTCTTCACAAATGAAGATTCAGGAAGGACTCACCCTGTGCTTTCTGCAAGCGCGCTGATGACTAAAAAGGCCAATCCAAGATAGACAAGTCCGGCTGCAGAAAGCACAGCAGAAGGTTTCCTTGGGTGATGTTTCCGGGTTGTGATTTTTTTCTGTGTTGTTGTTTCTCTTCAAGACTTGTTCAGCGTGAATTCTCAAATAAGGCTGCAGCATTGTGGATATGCATGCCCATGCCTCCCAATGTGAGGCCAGGGCGGACCATTGTTGGTGATCAATTTCGCCAAGCCTGAGGTGTTTTTTCCTTGTATCGCTTTTTTGAAGTGACCCTCTTACGCTGACCCGTGGTGAGTTCACCGTAGAATACTATTTTGGGGAGGCGATGGTCCTCCATCCTAGAAACATGCCCTGCCCAGCACAGCTGTGTCCTCAATATCATGGCCTCAATGCTGGTGATCCCTGCTTGCTCAAGGACAGCAACATTCGTCACATAGTCAGTCCAGTGTATATTTAGGATTGTGCGTAAACAGCGCTGATGAAAGTGTTCGAGGAGTCGTAAGTGGTGGCGATAGGTGACCCATGTTTCAGACCCATAAAGGAGAACAGACAGTACAATGGCTCTATACACACTGATTTTTGTGTTTCGCCTCAGGTGTTTATTACTCCAGACTCTTTTGTAAAGTCTTCCATCGATCTCTTTGTCAATCTTGGCATCTGAGGAGATGATGATTCTCAGGTAGGTGAACTGCTGAACGGACTTGAGCCCAGATTTGCCGACGGCAATGTGGGGATGGTGGTGTTCGTCCTGTGGTGAAGGCTGGTAAAGAACTTCCGTTTTCTTCAGGCTGACTTTCAGCCCAAACAGCTCTGCAGCACCCAGCACAGCTGCAGAGCTGCTTCTGTGTGGGCAACAAGGGCAGCATCATCAGCGAAGAGTAGCTCACAGACTAGATAGTTTAGAGTCTTAGTGCGAGCCCTCAGAAGGCTTAAGTTAAGCTACCATCAGCATGGTAACGTATATAGATGCCGTCGTCTTCTTCGAGCTCTGCTGTAGCCCTTTGGAGCATCATGCTGAAGAAGATTGTAAATAAAGTTGGTGCAAGAACACAACCTTGCTTCACTCCATTAGTTATTAGAAAGGGCTCTGAAAGAGCATCGCCATATCTGACTTGACCACGCTGGCCCTCATGTAGCAAGATAATCATTTTAAGGAATTTGGGGGGACATCCTAGTCTTTCCAGGATCTGCCACAGACCTTTCCTACTCACAGTGTCAAAGGCTTTGGTGAGGTCAAGAAATATTACATAGAGACCCTTATTCTGCTCTCTAAATTTCTCTTGCAGTTGTCTAAGGACAAATACCATATCTGTAGTACTCTATTAGCTCTGAAGCCACATTGGCTTTCAGGAAGAAGTTCTTCTCCAATGGCAGGAACTAATCTGTTCAGGAGTATCCTTGCAAGGATTTTTCCAGCAATAGAGAGCAGTGCTATACCTCGATGGTTTGAGCAATCGGATTTTGCTCCTTTTTTCTTGTACAGGGTGATGATGACTGCATCTCGGAGATCTGATGGCAGTTCCCCCTTTTCCCAGCAATTCACAAGGAGTTTGTGGAATTTATCATGGAGTACATGACCTCCGTGTTTCCAAACTTCAGGTGGGATTCCATCAATCCCAGCTGCCTTGCCATTTTTCAACTGCTGTATGGCCTTAAGGGTCTCTTCCAAAGTGGGAGCTATGTCCAATTCATTTTTCATTGGTTTTTGCATCATATGTTGGATAGCTAAGCCTTGGACTACTCAGTTGGCACTAAAGAGACTTTGAAAGTGTTCAGCCCATCGATTCAGGATGGAGGCTTTATCAGTAACAAGAAGAGCCCTGGTGGCGCAGTGGTTAAATGCCAGTACTGCAAGCCACCACGTCGCAAGTTCAATTCCAGCTGGCTCCAAGGTTCACTCAGCCTTCCATCCTTTCGTAGGTCGGTAAATTGAGTACCCAGCTTGTGGGGGGCAATTAGCTAACACACATTGGAAACTGTTTAATGCAGTGTAGATGTGTAAATAGCTATTGCTTAAAACAATTTGTAAGCCACTCTGATAGCCTTGTGGCTGAAGAGTGGGGTATAAATAAATAAATAAATAAATAAATAAAAAAGTAATTAATGTTTGACCATCTGTACTGTATAAGGAGTTTTGGACCTGATAGGTAGGTCCAAACACTGCCTTAAGAGCTTCATAAAATCCTCTAGAACCCCCCAGATCTGTACAGCTTTGTGTCTTTTCTGCTATATTGATCCACCACTTGTTCTTCATGTCTTGGAGTTTTTATTGAAATTTACTACACGTTAGTAAACTTTTATTGAATTTTACTACATGTGAGACGGAAAGCTGATTTTCTTACATGGCAAGTTGGCTGGGCGAGGTATGCTTGGTGAGCAGTTCTCTTCTTTGGCAACAGCTCCTGGATCTCTTGGTTGTTTTCATCAAAGCAATCTTGATTTTTCTTGTGGGACAACCTGAGGGATTCTTCCGCAGACTGGAGGATACTGTTTTTGATATGTTGCCAAAGCACTGTAGGAGAAGGATCTATAGGGTGGTCTTCACGTTTTGTTTGCAGGTTTGCCTGGAAGTTGTCTCTCATGGTAGCTTGTTGAAGATTGTTGACTTGGAGTCTCTTCCTTAACATGCCACCCCGCTTAGGTTTGAACTTAAGATGAAAATTAGTTTACATGTTACAAGGCGATGATCTGTCTGGCATTCTGCACTGGGCATCACTTGAGTATGGCGGACATTGCAAATGTTTCTCTGGTGGACTAGAACATTGTCAATGAGGTGCCAATGTTTGGATCGGGGATGCATCCAGGTTGTCTTCAAGCTGTCTTTCTGCTGAAAGATGGTGTTTGTAATAGTCAGCTGTTGTTCTGCACAGAACTCTGTTATCATTGCAATTTCTAACACCATGCTTGCCTAAGACACCTTTCCAGGCTTCAGAGTTCTTTCCTACTCTGGCATTGAAGTCACCAAGGATAGTAATTTTATCTTCTACAGGGACTTTTTGTATGAGTTGGCATAGGTCTGTGTAGAATTTGTCTTTCTCTACAGGGTCGGCTTGCATAGTTGGGGCATATATACTAAAGAGAACAACATGTGGGAGGCATAAGAAATAATGCAATCAGAGTGTCCTGTTGGCAAGGCTTCGAGTTTGGAGACAATGGAGTTTTTAATCATGAAGCCTACTCCTGAAAGATGTTTTTCGGTTTTGGGTTTGCCAGACCAGTAAAGTGTGTAGCTGGAGCTGTGTTCTTTAAGGCTGCCTTCCTCATGGAGATGAACTTCACTAAGAGCAGCGATGTCAATATTAAGTCGTGATAGTTCATGGGCTATTAGAGCAGAACGATGCTCAAGCCATCCACTATCTTCAGAGTCTCGCATGGTTCTGATGTTCTAGCATGCAAGCGTCAGTTTATTTACACTTTTGGAGGCCAGTGTGCGCCTTTGTTTCTTTGCCTTGGTTTGACCACATCAGAAGATTCCCGTTGGCTGTGGCTAGCCAGCCAGGTAGTTGGGGATGAGCTTTCATTAGGCCACCTTTTCTAGGCCCCTCTCCATATGGAGCAAACAGTGCTCTCCTTAAAAAAGGCTGCTTGGTCGTTCAGGATGCTGCCAAACAAGACTGTCATCTCCCAGTCAGCCTCGAGCGACCAAAGTCCTGAACCACCTGCATGCAGTATTGGGTCTGCGGCTTCCAGTGCATCTTTACACCTTCTGTTTCATCCCTTGCCTATCACTACAGGGCTTTTTTTTTTTTTTTTGGAATTGGATTTGTCCTTCAAGCCTGTGCAATGGATTTGTCTGGTGGAGCGCAGCGTGCACAGAACTAGCCTCACCCTTTAAACCAAAGGTTCATCTGCTGGCCTTGCAAGCATGGACGGTAGCAGCGAGGTCTTCAGGTTGTAGGTTTGATTAGAGTTTCCTTCTCTTAGATGGTTGACCTTAGAGGGTTGGACGAGCACCATCTGCCCTGGTTTGGGATTAGAGTTTTCCTTCTCCTAGGACGGTTGCCACAAGGCTAGAGAGCCCATCCTGCCCTTTGACGCTCTTTGTCAGACCCTTTGGTTTTGACCTGTCTGGCATGGGAGATCCTGCCGGTGGTTATTGTGCCACCGCCAGCATAGCTCAAAATATCATTAGGGTACACAAGTCTCTCTTCCACGGCAAGGGGGCGTCAATGGAGAGACAATCCTGTACTTGAAGTGCTAATGGTCTGGTTTAGTATAAAGCACTTTCACAAGTTTCTCCAGAACCAGGAGAAAATGCTTTAAACATGCTTAGGCATTCAGGAGCTGCCTGTAACTTTTCTTTCACTGGAATACTTCAGTAAGCTTCCCATGCAGGAAGGAATACATGTGGAGTATGTTTGGAAATCTTTCCAAAATGGAAAATCTGCATGGATTTTGCAGTGCTGTTTTGCAAAGGGCAATTATGGGTTTTCTAATTCATTAATCTTTTTTCCCCCTCACAGTCAGGAAGAGGTGGTATTTCACCAGTCCTAGACCCTCTTTTCCCCTCTCCATTTCCCTCTGTCCCTGGGACATCAGGACAAGAGCTTCCCCTGCTGGATAATGAGTAATATCCAAAAGAAGAACTTGGAGAAGTTGCCTTACTCTACTTAATGGTAGGCCTGGCTCTGTAGCTTTTTTTTTTTTGGAACACCCTCCTTAATTTACATTTTGGGGTTTAGGAAAGACTGATTGGTTGGTTCCCTGCCCCATTCTTATTTGCATTCTTTCCTGGCATGGCTGCTTGTTTTTACAGCTGCCCTAATTCCTAAAGCTACTTAAATTTCTCATTGTTAAATTTTCAATTTAATTGGTGCTATTTGTTTTGTTTTTAATAGCATTGTTTGTTTGACCATATCAGTAGGTTCTTAATTCTTCTGTTGTAAATTGCTTTGAGGGGCCCATTTTGGATGGAAAAATAAGTGCTTTATAAACAAGATGGCCCTGCCGGAAAGCAACGTGGCATTCTGCTATACCCTGTCATTCAGTGGTGGCTGCTAGATTCCATGTCAGTGGGGTGGGGAACTTACTCCGGGCTTTAGTCTGAATTTTAAAGGAGCTATCCATGGTGCTGTACACCATCAGGATCTTGGAAAGCACCATTAAAGTTTGGACTAAACCCCAAAATAGATTGCCCACCCAGTGGAAGCCACCAGCCACTACTGCTGTCATGGGAGCCTTACACCAGTCTCCACCAGCCTGATCTGATGGTTTTCAGATATGTGATGCTGCAATGCACATCATACTTAATGGCTGTGCTGGTTAGCAACTGTGGAAGATCTAGTCCAACACATCTGGAGGGCACCTGGTTCAAGCTTAGACAAGGACTTCATTGTTTCTACCCAACAAAAACAGAACACAGGAAATGCTTGACTCCCCCTAGATATAATTAGGCTAGTGCCACCTAGTGTCTAAACCATGTCAAGGCACTATCCACCCTTCCACATCCTTCCTGGATTGAAGAAGGCAAAGGAAGATTGATCTCCTTTTTCATAGCTAGCAGCATCATAGAATCATAGAGTTGGAAGAGACCACAAGGGCCATCGAGTCCAACCCCCTGCCATGTAGGAATACACAATCACAACACTCCCGACAGATGGCCATCCAGCCTCTGTTTAAAGACTTCCAAAGAATAATGCTAGAACCTTGAGGTGATCTACCTTAGAATACTAGAACCATGAGGTCACCTACCAAAGTTAAATGGTGGGAGATTCAAGACAAGAGGAAGTGCTTCATTATACAGTGCTTAATTACGCTGTAGAATTCACTGCCATGGACATAGTTATGCCTGGATGGCTTTAAAAAGGAATTGGATACGTTCATGGAGGATGAAACACAAAGCCCCCCCACATCAAGAGAGAGGACTAGCCAGAGGCTTATGAAGATCACCAGTAAGGTTAGAGGTTCCACTGGTGATTCCCACAGCATCTGCTACTTGAGATTGTTCCCTCATTCTGCCTAATGATAGAATTAGCCCTGGCTCTGTGAAATCTGAGATCTTGGTTCTATTAAAGTGATAGACTCTTTGCTGATTTGTGGCCCATTTACGCTAAAGAATCATAGCACTATTATTCCACTTTAACTGTCATGGAGGCTTACCGCTCACCAAAGTAAAGCAGCAGTGCAGCCAGAAGGTTCCGTCTTCCATGCTGCCTTACTACACATCATTGTTGTTCTTCCATTCTGGTCCCATGGGAGACTGAGGTAAAACCATGTCTTTTTGCTAACTGGAAAAACCCATTAGCAAAAATACAGTTTTACCTCAGTCTCCCACAGAACCAGAATGGCACAACACTGGAAGAACAACTTGGGCTTTCCCACCATTATATTTCTAGACATGTCTCAAGTCATTGTGACCTTCAGCTGACCTCCAGTCTCCCTAATAAGCCAACATGACCCTGAAAAGTGTCCAATATGTCCAGTTATGGAATCTCATGGGGAGGGGTAGCAAGGTATGCTAACACCACAACAGACTACAAATCCCAGAATTCCATAGCATTGAGCCATGGCAGTTAATGCGGTGTCAAATTGGATTATTTCTGCAATGCAGATGCAGCCTCTTATATCCTCACCAAATGAACCTCTGATGGTGGCAGGACTGAGAGAAAGCAAATATCTGTACATGTGTGTATGCACAAAAACACATACAAACACACATCATTTGTAAAGCATGTTGGTGCACCCTAAACACATCATGCACAATAGTCATATTCAGGCAAATCATTCCATGTTCTACCAATGCATAAGCATAGAGTGGGAACATAGAGTTCTGCTTCAATTAACCCTGCTCCCAAAGCATAGGGAAGTTACTTTTTTGCATTATAACTTTCAGAATCTCCTCGCTGACCAGAGGATTCTGGGACTTGTAGATCAAGAATGACAATTCCAAGCCTGCTGCTGCCATACTAGCATACTTTAGTAGTTTAAGTGGAGCTTGACAGGTTGCATTAAGCTCTGTCCTACAACCACAGAGGTTTTAGGATGAACAGCTAGGGGCCTTCCAGTGCTGCCTTCCAGTATTTCCTCTCTGAGGCAGCTGCATCACCCTTCCTAATGATAAATCCAGCCCTACAGAAGCACCATTAGAATGCAGGGCCTCCTAATTCATAGTTCACATACTCTGCAAGTGTCCCAGTTTGGTAGGGACAGTCCTGATTAATCCTCTGTCATTCCACTTTTTCAGCTGCTTGTAAAAAGTCCCAGTTTATCTCTCCTTCTTCAGTTTCTCCCTTGGTTCTCAGCTTGTTACAGTTGCTGCAAACTGAATTCAAAGCGAAAAAGTAGTTTACACTCCATCAACTCAGCAGAGGAAGAGGAAAGGTGGCAGCCAGTAGGCTCAGGCAAAAGAAAACTGCTGCAGCCTCTCCTTGCTTGTTTGTTCTTCCTCATTAATAGCATTTTCCAACTTGACCACACTCTCTGGTTGCTTGACCAAATGTGTCCCCATTTTCCTTTGTGAAATATTGGAGGGTATGAACTCATTCACTTAGGCGCTCTGCTAGATGATTGACTGTGGTTTCTTCTGTCTTAAATGCAGATATTTATCTAATTAACTTCTGGCCAACATTGCTGAGGGAAAAATTAATTATCAGCTCCATAATCTCATGACAAATCATTTGGTTAGTGGTGACTGAACATTCGGTTTCTGTGGGTGCACTGTCAGAGTTGCATGTTTGCTCCCCTTCACAGAAGGCTTTGGTCCAGATTGTGTTACTGCCTTTTGGCAAATATAAGCAGGACACCTGCTAACCCATTCAATTATTAAAAGGAAATGTAACTGAGATATGCATCTCATACAATGCATGGCCTGACACGCTTCCCTGGAGTTTCTCTGATGGCAATCCCCTCTCCTATTTAAGCTGATGCCTCTATCCTACCAGGCAACCCTTCAGCTCAAATGTCTTTCAAGGTGGAGTTACACACACAACAGAATGGGGCAAAAGAGTGTGGCGGAGGTTAATATGGAATGCACCGCTACAAGCAAGACACGTCTGTTGTGAATGTTTCTCTCCATTAAAAAACAAAAACAAAAACCCCTTCAGACAGAATCATAGAGTTGGAAGAGACCACAAGGGCCATCTAGTCCAACCCCCTGCCATACAGGAATAAACAATCAAAGCATTCCCAACAGATGCCCATCCAGCCCCTGCTTAAAAACCTCTAAAGAAGGAGAGTCCACCACACTTCGAGGCAGTGTATTCCATTTCTGACTCTTACTGTCAGGAAGTTCTTCCTAATGTTTAGGTGGAATCTCTTTTCCTGTAGTTTGAGTCCATTGCTCTGTGTCCTTTTCTCTGGAGCTGCAGAAAACAAGCCTGCTCCATCCTCAGTATGACATCCCTTCAAATACTTAAACATGGCTATCATGTCACCTCTTAACCTTCTCTTCTCCAGACTAAACATGCCCAGCTGCCAAAACCGCTCCTCATAGGTCAAACATTTGCCTGTGCAATTGATGTTTTCATCTTGCAGGGCATGTTTTTTAAAGATGGGAAATACTGTATTCAAAATATATATCTCCTTCAATATGGAGCAGTCTGTTCTGTCATCTCAAAATTCTGCCATGTCATTTCATGACATGTCTGTTGGTGATGTTCTTATCTAGACTTTCCTCCAGGGAGACAAAGCAGCCTGAAAATTTAAAACTGATACAGTATAGATAAAAGTTCTGATAAATAAAAACATGCAAAAATTAAAATGCAGCATGACCCCCCATATCTGTGGGGAATATATTTCTGGACTTATGGCAGATACCAGAAATGGTGGATAATAGTGAACTCTAATAAAATGAATGGCTTCCAGCCCAATCATACCATAGAGTTGCACTGGAGGACCTAGAAGACACCTAGAGAGACCATATTTTTTCAGATGTGGGTAAATGAATCTGTGGTTACTGGTGCCATGGATACAGGGGTCGTACTGTACAAGCACATTCAACTGAATGCATTGCCATTTCAAAAAACAAGAAAAAAGGGACAGCACAATTATGAACATCCTGCTCCTTTTAAATTGTCAGTTCCCAAAGGCCTGTTGGAGTAAGGCAGTCTTCTCTTGTTGCCATGGAAGGAGTCGGGCAAATTACAGAGCCTGGGCATAGTCAACAGGAAGGCCCGGGTTCCCACCAGCCACACCAGTGAGGGTAGAGGAGCAGCCCTAGTTTACAGGAAATAGACCAGGAAGGCACACAGGGGGTAATGGAATTCCTTGGTGAGGTTTTTAATGGTTTTAATTCTATAGGTCAATGGCTCTTAACCTGTGGTCCAGGGACCTTCAGGGGAGTGTGATGTCCTCACAGGGGGGGGGGGTCCGTGAAGGCTTGAAGGCTGCTCGGCCCACCTCCTGCCTCAGTAGAATGGCCAAGTGACAGGAGCCAAGGAAAAGGCTGACTGGCTGGCTTGGCCTGCACATTGCCATTCAATCCGTTCCAGCCACAAACATGCAGGAAAAAGCAGGAGAAAAGTCTTCACTCCCCCTCCAGTGAAGGTTTAATGGATGGTGTAATTGGGTTGTTGTTGTTGTTTTAAATCTTGAATTAAGTCCTGGGGGTTTGCGGCAACAAAAGACATTTAAAGGTTGTCCCTGGTAAAGAAAAGGTTAAGAACCACTGCTATAGGTTATCTTGCTTTTGTACAATACAGTACATTTTTATATGTTTTTACTGATGAATTTGAAGGTTTTTAATCTGTCCTGGTTCTAATATTGTGTATGCTGTCTTGAGTCCCATCAGTGCGAAAACAGCAGGATAAAGTAGAATGGTAGATGTTCTGTTTTCTTACTAGGTACTTCCTTCCCAGTTAAATTGCAGGACATCTGGGGGCTCATCTACACTAGCCAGGATATGCCGGCTCCCTGCCAGTGTCTTCTGACTGCAGAGCTGGCCTGTTTTTCCCGTTTTCCTGGTGAAAACAGGCTGGAGTCCACACAGGATGCCGGACTGTTGATGAAGCCACTGATGCCATAATTTCTCCTCAGGGAGCTGGGCTGGACATGTGGGGCCCAATCCAGTTTTTGCTGGATAAACTGGGTATTTTTTATTGGGTCCTATCCTGACTTTCCCCCATTCCAGTCCTGTACCAGCCCCAGGGGTCATTTAGACTGTCAGGTTCAAGAACAGGGGCAAGTTGGGGTAAATCGCCTGTGTTGATAAGCCCTGGGTTGCAATTCATTCATTTATTATTCAGACTCATTTTGTTTGCTTTTGAAAGTTTGTGGAGAGCATTCTGATGTGCTTTTAAAAATGTCGAAATCTTAATAAAAATTCAAACAAGCCAAGAGATGGGAGAGTGCCCCATAATATACCTTCCAACTGGCCCAATTTGGCAAGGGCAGTGATGATTAATCCTGTGTCATTCCACTTTTTCATCTGCTTTTAAAATGTCCCAGTTCCTCTCTCCTCATCCAAATTTCCCCATTTGTCCTCAGTTCACTTCACTTGGTGCAAACTGAGATCAAAGTGCAAAAGCAGTTTGTGCTCAACTAACTCAACAAGGAGGAGAGGAGAGAAGAGGGTGTAATGTTGTACTTCCCAGCAGGCTTGGGCAAAAGCAACCTGCTGCGGCCTCTCCTAGCTTGTGTGTACTTCCTCATTCATAACTTCTGCAGTCTTGACCATTCTCTGAGGTGGCCTGGTTTCCATCAGTGAAATATTGGAGGTTATGTAGCACCCTTTTAAGGGTATGTGTGTGTTTGTGTGCATGTTACCTGAGTGATAGGAGGGATGGGTTGGGGAATATCTCAAGAAAGTTTTACCCCAAGGGAGTTGCTATGTGATATAGGACTTTATCAGATGTGGCAAATATGGCATCATAAGGATGCCTAATGATCATGAAAGGCTGCGCATACCAGACAATGTTGTCCTTTCGCAATCATATCTTGTTAAAAAGCCGTACTTTTTTATTGATGGCCCAAGCCATCAATAGATCGACCATGGCACTTTGTTGCCAGCATTGCCGGTGTTTGAATCCTCACGCCATTGTACTCACATGAATGCTGTATCAATGACAGAACACTTCCAGGTGAGATCATAACAGCCAGGTAGGGAATGCTCTTTTTATGACACCCACCCATCCCCATATACCATACTTGGGACTTTTAAAGTGTGTTTTTGTGCTTTGCTGTACTTTTTGTGTCTTGATTTTGCTTCTGTGTTAGAATTGGCAAGATTTGGAATCCAAAAATAAACAAAGCTCCAGTCATGCTCTGTTTATGCCAGGGATGTCTCATTGATGCTCCTAAAGGTAGGTCTTGTGTGTGTGGGTTCTTTTGCCGGCATAAAAACACCGCAATTTATGCCGGCAAAAGAACATTACTGGGGGGTGGTCTGATATGGTCCATTGTGATTCTAGCAGGGTTTCCCAAACTTTGGTCTTCCAGGTGTTTTGGACTTCAGCTCCCATAGTTCCTGACTGTTGGCCAAGCTGACTGGACCTTCTGGGAGCTGAAGTCCAATATAGCTAGAAGACCAAAGTTTGGGAACCATTCTTTTAGAGTAACTAAGAGAACAAATGCACAATTTCACATTACACAAGGAACATAAGGAGCTATCTTATACCTTTGTCCATCTAGTCTAGTATGGTCAAATCTGACTGGCAGCAATGACTCCCTAGGGTTTCAGATAGAATCCTTTTCTATCCCTACCTAGTGACCCCAGATATTTGTTGGTAGCTCCCCATTCAAGTACTAATCCAATCTTACCCTGCTTAGCTTCTGAAATGAGATGAGATCACATGTGTTCAAGGTGGTACATAGTGCTACACACAAAAATACGATTCTGCTTAAACCTATCAGTTTTGTTTGCCTCTCCTTATAGCAGGGATTGCATACCCTGCAAATTGCCTGACTTTGCAGGGACAGTCCCAATTACTCTGCCACCCCACTTTTTTTAGCTGCTTTTAAAATGCCTCCATTTTTCTCTCCCCTCCAATTCTGCCCTCTGTCCTCAGTTTATATCAGTAGCTGCAAATTGAGTCCAAAATGTAAAATCTCCTGAAATGTCAGGGGTCGTCTTATACGCCAGCTATACGGGGGGAGCCTCGCTGGGTGGGAGGGGGTCTTCTCTGTGACTCTGAGTCATGGAGAAGATCCCCCGGCCCAGCGAGGCTGCATGGGGGGCTGAGCCTCTCCCCAGCCAGCCAGCCAGCCAGCCAGCCAGCATCTCCCATGATTTCCCAACTCGTGAGGAGGCTGGCTGGCCTCCTCGCAGGTTGGGAAATCGTGGGAGGTGGCTGGCTAACTGGGGAGATTCCCCAGTCCCGCGATTCCCCAGTCAGCCAGCTTTGGGGAGGCTTCAGGGAGGGTGGAAGGGTTGCTAGCTGGAGGGGGGGAGGCTTTCCAGCCACCACCTGTCCTCCCAGAAGCCGCGATCGGGCTTCTGATCGCGGCTTCGGGGAGGGTGGATGGGTGGCTAGCGGGAGGGGGGAAGCTTTCCAGCCACCACCCGCCCTCTCCGAAGCCGCGATCGGGAGCCCGATCATGGGTTCGGGGAGGGTGGGTGGTGGGGGTTAGTCTTATATGACGAGTATATCCCAAATTCTATATTTTAACTTAAAAATTGAGGGGGTTGTCTTATACGCCCAGTCGTCTTATACACCGGAATATATGGTAACTCTTGCAGGGAGGAGAGGAGAGGAGGAAGTGGAGACATGCACTTCCCAATAGGACCAGACAAAAGCAAACTGCTGCAGCCTCTCCCAGCTTGTGTGATCTTCCTTCTGAATAACTTTTGCCACCTTGGCCACACTTGTCCAAGTTTTCATCTGTGAAATGTTGGAGGTATGGCACCATCACAAAACTGATTTATGTTGCCTCCAAATATCACAATGCCCTCTCTAGAGGGTGTGAGGACAATTTTGCCATGTTTTAGGGCCTTCCCTGGCTGAGACCTTTTTTTTTTCCTAATCGAAAGTGACCCAGAAGTTGACCTTCAGGCAAGTTACTGTTGTAGCAATATTTTAGACCCCTTGGGCCACAGAAACAGCCCCTGAGGATGCATACAGTCTAAGTCTCACACTTTCCTCACCCCTGACATATAGAGGTCTCAGTTCAGTGACACATGCCTTGAATACAGAAGGTCCCAAGTTCAGAACTCAGTTTGAAGAAGTTTCTTTATTACAGCTCTCAGAATCTTCCAGCCATTATGGCCACTGACTGGGGGATTCTGGGAAGTATAGTCCAAAACAATAATGTTTCCAACCTCTGGTTCAGAAGCCCAGACTATGCTGTCTTGTGACTCATACAAATATATCCCATTATACATTATTTAGTTTTAAAAATATATATTATAATAGGAACATTAAAGTATTTCTAACTTTCACATATCAGCAGATCAATAAAATCTCCTTTTAAAAAACATCTAAAAGGAATTCAAACACTTTGAAGCACTTAAAAATGATTCTGAACACTCTAAAACAATTTAACAACACTTCAGCACTTGGAAACAATTTAACAAGGCTTCAATTTTACGCTCGATATTAATGGGTTAGACCTAGACTTAGGATGCTTCTAGATGAATGGCTCCTTGCTCTACCAGTCAAAAGGCATTCTTTACTTATTCCTTCTCCCCCTTCTTAATGGATTTTTTTTTAAAAAAAATTATTAGGGTTTTACATATTCATTTTACATATCAGATTAACACAAGTCGTAATCAAGCATAATGTAAACAAAAATTTAAGCAAAATGCTACCAACATTTACAATCTTTTGTATTGTTTGTACATCTTATTTTCACTTCCTTCCCAAATGTATCCAGATTAAACAATCGATCCTCAATAATGAACTTCTTAATAACTGTTTCCCCCATCTATCTTTTTTCTCTTCCTTCACTTAATCTCTATACCGCTTCTTTGTAACCCTCCATTCTTTCAAATAATTACCTATCATTTTGTTACATTCCGTTACATTGCCTTCCTGTTTCTTGTAGTATTATATTCCCAATCTCATCCCCTTCTTCATTAACCTCCCAGTATTTTATCATGGGTATCCAAATATTCAAGCTTTTTCTGTTTGAAACATTTTTCAATCTTGATGTTAAGCTATCCAGCTCTATCATATCTATCAGTTTATTTTGCCAATCCATGATTCTAGGTGTTCTTTCTGTTTCCACTTTTGGGCAATTGTTATCCTGGCGGCCGTTACCATATATAACAGTATTCTCCAATATTGTATTTCATCTTTCCTCTCTAGCACATTAGTCATGTTTAAGAGATAAAGTTCTGGCTTAAATTTGAACTCTATTTGTAAAATGTTTTTTTTATCACCAAATGTATTTTTTTCCAGAACTTTTTAATTACCTTACATTTCCACCACATATGTATTATCACCAACAGTGGTCCGCCCTGGCCTCACATTGGGAGGCATGGAGACGCACTATCCACAATGCTGCAGCCTTATTTGAGAACTCGTGCCGAATAAGTCTTGAAGAGAAACAACAACGCAGAAAGAATCACAACCCAAAAACATCACCCAAGGAGACCTTCTGCTGTGCTTTTTGCAACCAGACTTGTTTATCTCGGATTGGCCTTTTTAGTCATCAGCGTGCTTGCAGAAAGCGCGGGATGAGTCCTTCCTGAATCTTCGTTTGCGAAGAAAAGCCAGAGAGAGAGACCTTCATTGGCTAGACATTTCCAACATATTCTAGAAAATGTCGCTTTCATTTTATTTAATCTAACTGGTGTAAAGTACCATCTGTGTGTGATATTTATATAATTCTCCTTTAGGTTTTGACAAGCAGTGAACCTGTTGGTCTTATTCCTTACGTTTTCCCACGCTTCCACCTCCAAATTATACCCTATATCTCTAACCCATGATATCATGTAATCTTTAATAGCCTCTGTCTCTAAGTATCTGGTCATCAGTAATTTGTACATTCTGGCTATCCTCCTTTTCTTTTGTTCCTCCCATAATAATTTGTCTAATTCATTATATTCCACTTCCAAACCTCCATTCCTCTTATCTTCTTTAAATCTCTCTTTCAGCTGTAAATATACAAGCCAATTCATTTCCTGATTTATCTGTTCTTTGGTTTTTAACACGTATTCATTATTCCTGTCCAATATCACTATATCTTTATATCTCAGGTATTGTTCTCTATCTATCCATCTTGCACAAAATGCCTCCTGTGGAGAAGTCCATAGTGGGATCTTATTGTAAAATTTGTTTTTTATCTTCTTCCATACTGTGATCTTCTCACATAGTGATTATTAAATTCTCTATTTATTTTGTCTTTCTCGTAACACAGGTAGGCATGCCACCCGAATCTATTGTTGAACCCTTCTAAAGTCAGTAATTTACCTTCCTTTATCCTGATCCACTGTATCACCCATACCATAACAGCTGCCTAATAATAAATTTTTAACTCTGGTAACTCACATCCCCCTGTATTTCTTGTATCTTTCATATAAGACCATTTAATTCTTGGCCTCTTTCCCCCCCACACATATTCAGAAATATCCTTCCAGGTCTTAAATGATTTTTCATTGTTTAGTATTGGTAGATTTTGAAATAGATAAAGGAATTTAGGGAGCACATTCATTTTGTATGCCGAGATTTTCCCTAGAAGCGTTAGATTTAACTTTTCCCATCTTGTAAAGTTCTCTTTTACCTCTTTCCATACCTTAACATAATTATTCTCAAATAAATCAGAGTTTCTTTTGGTTATCATTAGTCTGAGATATTTTACTTTTTTCTTTATTTTACATCCTGATTTCTTAATTAAATCTTCCTCTTCTGGTTTCATCATGTTTTTAGTCAACAAAGATGATTTATCCTTATTTATTCTAAAACCTGCAAATCTCCCAAACTCATTTATTACTCATATAACCTCCTCTATATATTCCAACAGATCTTCCATAAATAGCACTAGGTCATTGGCAAACGCCCTTAATTTGAATTCATGACCTTTGATCTTAACACACGGAATTCCTTTGTTATCCCATAAATTGCCATTAAATACTTCTAATACTAGAATGAACAGCAATGGGGACAGAGGGCATCTCTGTCTGGTGTCTTTGTTTACTGTGATTTTCCCAGTTTTGTTGCCATTAATTATTAGCTGTGCTCTTTGAGTTGTGTAAATTTTTTCTATTCTCTTCTTGAAGCTCTCTCCAATCCCCATTCTGTTCAGTATTTCTAACATGAGATCCCAACATACATTATCGAAGGCCTTCTCAGCGTCTAAGAACAGCATAGCCAGTTTTTTCTCACTATGCTGTTCGTAGTACTCCAAAAGATCCATCACTATCCTCGTGTTATGCCTGATTTGCCTCCCTGTAAAGAAACTGATCCTCATGTACTATTTCTGACAGCATTTTCTTCAATCTTCTAGCAAGTATTAATGTGTAGATCTTATAGTCTGTATTTAACAGAGATATAGGCTGGTAATTTGTTATTTCTCTTTTATCTCTATCTTCCTTAGGTATGAGTATGATATTTGCATCTATCCAGGACTCAGGTATCCCTTCTTGTTCAATATTGTTGAATGTTTTTTGAAGTGGCAGGGCTAACTCATTTTCTAAACTCTTATAATACATGGCAGTAAGTCCATCTGGTCCGGGTGCCTTGCCTAACTTTAAACTTCTTATTGCAGTGCTTACTTCTTCAACAGTGAATGTTGCATTCAATATCCTTGCTTGTTCACTGGTTAGTCTCATAATCCTTTGTTTATCTAAATATTCATTCATGTTAATTCTATCTCTTACATCCATTTTCTTATCTTCAAATAAATTTTTGTAGTATTCATAGAATAGCTTTTGGATCTCATTTGGTTCGTTGTTATTGTCCCTTTATGCTTAATTTCCAGTATCAATTTTTTTTCTGTCTCTTTTCTTAATCTATGTGCATGCCATCTTCCTGTTTTGTTTGCATACTCAAATTGTCTTTGTTTAGTTCTTTTTAACTGTTTGTCTATCTCCGTCATTGTTCCTACATTTAGTTGCTTTTGTATTAATTTTACTTGTCTAATCAATTTCTCCTCTCCTGGGTTATCTCTCAATTCCTCTTCTTTATTTCTTAATTGTTCTGCTAAAAATTTAAATCTATCCGTCCTTGTTTTCTTTAATTCTGCACCCTTCTTAATTAATATCCCTCGCATAACAGCTTTGCCTGCATGCCATATTATCTTCATCCTACTTTGATCAGTTGTGTTTTCAATAAAGTATCTCTTTGCTTCTAATTTCAATTTTTCCACAAAAGTTTCATCCCTTAACAGTGATTCATTCATTCTCCAGTTATAAGTCCCCTTTTTTGTTTTCAATGTCATTTTAATTGGGTAGTGGTCAGATGTTACTTTGGATAAAATTTCCATATCAATGATGCTTCCTATCAGCTTTTTGGAGGCCAGAATTAAATCTATCTGCGACATTGTCTTATGACAATCCGTGTAAAAAGTAAATCCTTTTTTATTGCCATGTTTTGTTGTCCACACATCCATTAAATTCAGTTCTTCCACTATATCAAAAAGACTTTTTGGCAGTTTATCACAAGATCTCTTGCTCTTATATGAAGAACTATCTGTTTGGGGGTTTAAAACTCTGTTAAAATCTCCCATTACAGTCAATGACTCTGATGGATATTTTCCTATGTCTTTCTGCAATTGTTTGTAAAATTCCCCTTGTCTTATATTTGGGGCATATATTCCTACCACCAACAGCTTTAAATTCTCTAGTTGTACTTCTACCCCTATATATTGACCTCCAGTATGTTTAAATACTTCGGTCGCTTCATATCTCTGATTAACATATAGTGCTACACCCCTTTTTTCTTACAAATTGCTGAGTGAAACATGGCCCCCAATTTTGGATTTCTAAAATATTTACTATGTTTCTCTTTCATCCTCATTTCCTGAATACAAATAATATCTAATTTTGATTTTTCTAGGAAATGAAATATTTGTCTTCTCTTATACTCCGAATTTAATCCCTTGACATTCCATGTTCCTAGTTTAGCCATTGTTCCTGTTTCTTAGTTCTTCTTCTCCTGTCCTTTCTTCTTCTATACTTTTGTCCTCTTCTTTCTCTTCTTCCTCGTCTGTTTCAGTTTCATGTGTTCCATCGTCCTTTTGTCCTCCCTCTTCCCCTTACTCTTCCTCCTCTTCTGATCTCTTAGGATATACTTCTTCTTCTTCCTTCTTTTCCTTTCCCTGTTCTTTCCCCTTATTCCTTTCTTTTTTCCTTTCCATTTCTTTGTCATATCTTTCACAGAAATCCTTTTGCTTTTTGTATAGAGTCTATTTTGTACCTCTTTTGCCGAAATGTAAAGGATATACCCTCTAGCTTTTCCCATTTATAGTATACTCCGTTGCTTGTAAGTATTTGAGTTATAAACCTATAGTCCTGCCTCTTCCTTAGTATTGTTGTTGGGATGTCTTTAAAAATTTTTATTTCTTCTCCTTCTATTTTTAATTTCTCCTTGTAGCTTTGTTGAAGTATTCTCTCCCTTGTCCTTGATCTTGTTAGGACTATCACTATATCCCTAGGGAGTTTTTTCTCTTTTGCTATTTGCAAGCTCACCCTGAATACTTTATCCACTTCTTTATCAATCTGATCCTCTGAATAATTAATGAATTTGGCCAAATCTGGTGTTATTCTTTCTATTAGGTTCTCATTTAATTTTTCTGATAGACCTCTTATCTTGAGGCATTTTTCTCTATACCTCAACTCTTGATTCATTAGTTGTAAATCTCCCTGTCCTTTTGCTTCCTGTAGTAATTTGGTTGTCCTTTCCATTCCTTGTGATTTCTCCTTTAAATCATTAATCTCCGATTTTTGGTTCTTTATTTCAGATTTCACTTCTTCTAATTCTTTGTAGAATTTCTCCATATTTTTCCCTAGGACCTCCGTTTCCTTTTTATAATCCATCCTTATTTCCTTCCTTAGGTCTTTCAATTCTGTTCTAATCTCTTGTTTAAAATTTCTTAACTCTATTCTAAATTCCTCCATCATCAGAGCTTGCATTTCCAATAATTTCATTGTTTCTGTAGAGCCTCTCCTTGTTAGCATTTGGGGTTGTGTTTGTGGTTGCGTACCTGTTTTTTTGAGACTCGATGCCATTTCCCCCCTCCCTCCTTTCTTCCTTTAGTTTCTTTTCCCTCTTATTTTCCAATACACTCCCCTTAACTCTCCTGTTATTATCCAAGGCTCTCTCTAATTGGTTCCTTCCTTGATCTCTTCCTTCTCTTTCCTTTACTCCCTTTTTTCCTTCCCTTCTCCTCCTGTAATCTATCAATTGTTTCTATCAACTTGTGAGTATACCAAATTCCCCAATCAGCATTAAACAACCTACTAATCCACCTTTTTCTACAAATTAATTTGTTTTATCTTATGCTCAATAGATCTATATTATTGTACCATGAATTCATTAAATTCTAATTCATTGTAAATCACGAAAACCCTTGAAAAAAATTGGCATATAGATCTTGAAACTATAGATCTCTTAATACCAACACAATTGGAGTTGTTAACAACTTTCACAATGATTAAGTCTGTGAAGCTTTCCTCTTCTCTCCCTCTTTATCTTTCTTCCTTCTCTTCTTCTTTCTTGTTTTCTTTATTCTTTATTTTTCTTTGCTATTCTTCTTCCTACTTGAATTCTCGTTCTTTCCTTCTTTCTCCTCTTTTACCTTTGAGACTTTCCCCCTCTTTATTGCCTTTAGGGCATTTGCTACTATGCTTGTGAAGTTTTTTCCCCCTTCCTCCTACTGTCTCTTCCTTCTTTCCTTCTTTTAGTTTCTTCCTGTTGTTGCTCCCTTTGCCACCTGCAGTTTCCTTTACTGTAACACCACTTTCCTTTCCTTTCCTTTCACCTTTCGCTCGCTGTTTCCTTCTTGTTTCTTAGGCTTCTTAGGTCTCTGGTTGAACTGTAGTTCATTACTCTTTATGTGAGCTGTAAGTCTGTTTGTATATTGAAAGCTTTCCTGTCTTCTTTCCCTCCTTACATTTCTTTCATAACCGCAGTCACCTCAAAGTAGTCCTCTCCCCTTTCTCTTCCCTTCTCTTGTAGTTTCGTCTGAATAATCCTATTACTCACAGTTCTGTTTCTCCATTATTCCATTACTCCAGCTTTTATTGTTATCTCCTGTTATCTCCTCTTCTTTCCTCTCCTTCTCTCTCTCAATTTCACTGCCCTTGGTATTGCTGCTTACAACTTCATTAATTTCATAAATTTCGGAAGGGAATAGCAAGTAAATAGAGAGAAGGTAAAAAGTAAAGATGCAGTCTTACTTTACGTATCTCAACCCGCTGCTTCTTAAATCTCCACAGTTCTGAGTTCTCTGTGATTTGTAGCTTCCTTCCTCTCTCCTCTGCCCTTTTCTTAAAGGCTTTCAGTAATATTCAATGTTGTATTCAGTGTTGTATTCAATGTAGCCAATGTAGCCAAATAAAGTACAGTCAGTGTTGCAAAATAAATGTTGCAAAATAAAGTCAATGCTGCAGAGTAAATGAATCAAATCAAGTAGTGCGGAAGTAAAAGCAGGATACTTCTTGATGTTTTCCACGTCTTACACACAGTCCCCTTTCTCTGGGGGCTACTCCATCCACACTTCTTACTTGCTAGGTGTTCTGGAGTGTTAATTCTTGACGAAGTAAAAAAAAAAAAAACCTCTTCTGGTTACACTGGGTCTTGCTCTTAAAATTCCAGAATAAAACGTTCATCTCTTAGCTGCGGGTCTGGCACATGTCCAAAGACTTCTCTTGCAGCGCTGGGTTAACTCCTCACCTCCTATCCCCTGTAAGCGATGGATCTCCGTCCTTCGCCTCTCAGGGAATTTTCTGAAGCCCTGTGGAGTTCTCCCTTGTTCCCCCTTTCCACCCAGGAAAAGGGGAGTCTTTGGGTTCTTGCAAGACGCTATTTCGCTGCAGTCGAATGGAGTTGAGCAGTCCATCACCCTCCTGCTCGCAACTGGAAGCCCCTTCTTAATGGATTTTTAAATAGCAAAATAAAAGATGGAAACAGCAGTGGGAAAACACAAGCCAATTACACACGGAAGAACACTGACAAAACCTGGACAGTAAAATCTCCTGAATGAGGCAGGGTGATTGCACAAATTAGGGATTGTGTTGAAACACCCTTAGCTTTGCTTAGGGTAGAGCCATTGGAGTTAATATGCTGTATTAACCATGCCTAATTTAAGATGCTTTGACTTCATTAAAGGTGTTCTAAGCATGACTTAGGGCTTGTCTACACTGGCCAGAATACGCTGGCTTATATTCTGGCCCTGGGTCAGGCCTGTTGCTCTCCCATTTCCCACAAGAAATGGGATGGCATCCTCAAGAACATACTGGCCCATCTCTGCAGCTGCCATCACTGCTGCCATCTGCATTGCACTCTCTGAAACCAGGAAGGGCTTGCACATGATCAAGACCCCCTGCATGTGACCAGCCTCCTTCCTGGCTCTGGGGAGTGCAATGCAGATAGCAGCAGCAATTGTGGGTATTTTGATGAAATGGTTTAACAAGGTCTTTACCCTCTTCTGCCAAAGAGTGCTGGTGCCTCACCAAACTATAAATCCAAGGATTCAATGGGAAGGAGACATGGCAAATAATCCAGTTTCAAACTGGATTATTTGTATAGTGTGGCTTTAATCTCTGTGTAAAGATGAGCAGCCTCTCCAGAAAAGAACTGGCAACCTCAGTTCAGCACTAAAATGATTTAATACATAGGGACTGAAACCCAGACCTTTAAGAGGTAAGCAGCTCCTGCCCTTGTATCCATTTTTGTCCCCATCAGCTATAGTTGCTTGCTTCTTTCCTGGAAACTTGGCAGGAACCAACAGCCAGTGGTTTGGGAACTGACACCTGTCCAGGGTGCACTATTTTCACTAGCACTAGACTAGAGCACTCTGGCAAAGAATTCTAAGCCCCTTGCCAAACTACAAATCCCAGGATTTCATAGCTGTAGTCATGACAGCTATAAAGTGGTATCAAACTGCTGTAATTATATAGTGAAGATAGACACCTATTAACAATTAATCAAGGGTCTAGTTCTGGATGCCACAATTTTAGAAAGGTTATAGGAAGACAACAATGAAGGCCTATTGGAGGAATGAATAAACTTCGGGCTTTGGTACATGGCCACAACACCACTGTGGGCAATACTACACAAAGAAGGATTATCTTAACAATCAGGGATTCCTTCAGCTTCCAGGCTGTATATTGGATACTGAATATTGGATCAGCTCTCACTCTTAACCCCTCTCTATATTGTTCAGACATACTGTTCAGTTTATGTGTTCCACATGGGAACAAAGATAGGGTATTATATAAACAAACAAAATTAAAAATTAATGTGACTTACATACAGTTATGCATTCTTGTCTTCCCTCTTCCTCTCTCTGTTTGTGCTTTGCACCCATGTCAAGAAAGAATTATTAACAGGAACCAGTTGCAAAACAGACTTATACCTGAATCATCATTAAAAATAAATTGCAGAGTGCCAATGGGTGCCTGACGGAAGTGTGAGATAGCTTACCACTTAATTTAAAAAACAAACAAACACAAACATGTATGGTCTTTTCTCTTTCTCAGCAATTCATGTACAGTATAGCAATAGACTGAAATTCAAACCAAAAAGCTATAGTCTTACCCATGGATTTAACATTTTAGTCTACCAATCATCACCAGACACTTGAAAGCCAAAGTAGACAATCTTTTGACAATCTCTCTCTCTCTCTCTCTCTCTCTCTCTCTCTCTCTCTCTCACACACACACACACGCACAGCCACCCCATTTGGATCAGTGTCTTGGGGTAAATGTAGATGCTAACCTTTCTTCCTCATGTTGACTCCCTGATATATAGGGCCGTTGAATCTCTGATTACTAACAGATGAAGGGCTGATATTATCCTCTTTATTGTGGCTTATAGAATCCCTGCTCTGTGGCTCCCTAATTAGGATTGGTACAGCAGGGGAATGTGTTATCCCCCTGCATAAACCAGACTGACTACAGCACATGGGAGGAGACGTTTAACCCTTCCTTTCCTAGCCAGGAACCCAACCCTCCACATTCAGGGGGCTCATTCAGCAGCCAGCTAATAAGTTTAAAACAGTTCCCACTAAAATTGCCAGCAAACTCCCACATTGCATCTGTAATGCCTACCCTCCAACTGTCCCAATTTAGAGGGACAGTCCTGATTTCTTGTTCTACTTTTTCAGATACTTTTAGAATGTCCCAGTTTCTTTCTCTTCGCCCCACATTCCTCCTTTGTCCTCAGCTTATTTCAGTCACTGCAGACTGAGTTCAAAGTGCAAGAGTAGTTTTGCACTCAGTTAACTCAGTAGCAGGGAGTCTTGCCCTTCCCTGTAGACTCAGGCAAAAGCAAACTACTGCAGCGTCTCTTAGTTTGCATTTTCTATCTCATTTATAACTTTTTCCATCTTAACGATACTCTGATGTTGCTTGGCCACATGTGTCTCAGTTTTCATCTATGAAATGTTGGCAGATATGCAAAAATTGAGGAGCATACAATGGAATCTACAGAAGAAACAATAGATGCATCTCCACCCACTCACAAGATGCTTATTCATTGGAAGAAAAGCACAATACATCAACCTATGTGGACTCTTAAGGGGGCTACTGTTTTACAGAATTCAGCAAATTCTGAACCAGAACCTCTTGAGTCATTTATTGGGCAAAGACTTTTTTTTTTTTCATTTTAATTTAGTTTTCACTTTCAAGAGTTCCTGGTTCAGAAATTTCTGAAGTCTGATTCTAAGGGCTCATTTACGGTGACAGGAAAATCCACCTTATCTTTGGGTTTCCCTGATCTGCAGTGACCACGGGCTTGTCTACACAATCATCACACATACCGAGGCAAGTTTGGGAGCACTGTCAACACACAGTTCTCACTTTTGAACTGACCACAGACCAATAATTTGGAGTACGTGTGGCTACATGGCCATGGCCACCCTAGCCCCCCAACTTCCCAACACATGCAAATATATGTATGCCTTTTCCCACAGCTCGGAGGGGCTTTAGACATCTTATTAAGTGAAGGCTAATAATGATATGGTTATGCTGGTATGTATTTCTCTGAACACATAGTAACATTTATGTAACACTATGTAACATTTGTTGACCTCACCAAAGCCTTCGATACTGTGAGGAGAAAAGGTCTGTGGCAGATCCTGGAAAGACTAGGATGTCCCCCCAAATTCCTTAAAATGATTATCTTGCTACACGAGGGCCATCATGGTCAAGTCAGATATAGCGATGCTCTTTCAGAGCCCTTTCTAATAACTAATGGAGTGAAGCAAGGTTGTTTTCTTGTGCCAACTTTATTTACAATCTTCTTCAGCATGATGCTCCAAAGGGCTACGGCAGAGCTTGAAGAAGATGATGGCATCTATATACATTACCATACTTATGGTAGCTTGTTTAACTTAAGCTGTCTGAGGGCTCACACTAAGACTCTAAAGTATCTAGTCCGTGAGCTGTTCTTTGCTGATGCTGCTGCCCTTGTTGCCCACACAGAAGCAGCTCTGTAGCACCTAACATCCTGCTTCGCAACAGCTGCAGAGCTGTTTGGGCTGGAAGTCAACCTGAAGAAAACAGAAGTTCTTTACCAGCCTGCCCCACAGGATGAACACCACCATCCCCACATTGCTGTCAGCAAATCTGTGCTCAAGTTCGCTTAGCAGTTCACCTACCTGGGAAGCATCATCTCCTCAGATGCCAAGATTGACAAAGAGATCGATCACAGATTAGCAAAGGCACATAGCGCATTTGGAAGACTTTACAAAAGAGTCTGGAGTAATAAACACCTGAGGCGAAACACAAAAATCAGCATGTATAGAGCCATTGTACTGTCTATTCTCCTTTATGGATCTGAAACATGGGTCACCTATCGCCACCGCTTACGACTCCTCAAATGCTTTCATCAGCGATGTATACACATAATCCTAAATATACACTGGACTGACTATGTGATGAATGTTGCTATCCTTAAGCAAGCAGGGATCACCAGTATTGAGGCCATGATATTGAGAACACAGCTGTGCTGGGCAGGGCACGTTTATAGGATGGAGGACCATCGCCTCCCAAAAGTAGTACTCTATGGTGAACTCGCCGTGGGTCAGTGTAAGAGGGGCGCTCCAGAAAAGCAATACAAGGACTCCCTGTTGCAACATCTGAGGCTCGGCCAAATTGATCACCAACAATGGTCCGCCCTGGCCTTACATCGGGAGGCATGAAGACGCACTATTCACAATGCTGCAGCCTTATTTGAGAACTCACGCCGAACAAGTCTTGAAGAGAAATTACAATGCAGAAAGAATCACAAACTGGAAACATGACCCAAGGAGACCTTCTGCTGTGCTTTCTGCAATTGGACTTGTTTGTCTCGGATTGGCCTTTTTAGTCATCAGCGCACTTGCAGAAAGCACGGGATGAGTCCTTCCTGAATCTTCATTTGTGAAGAAAGCCAGAGAGAGAGACTTCTCTGAACAACTGTGACATATGTAAAATAAATGGCAACGAAGGAACTGCTAAAAATGAAATTGAAACAGGGGAAGAGATTGCCTGGCCCAGGGAGACTCCTTCTGACCTCTTCCTCCCAGCTGCCAAAATTTCTCCCCTGGCCCCACACTGACATTGCTATGGAACGCAGTCCACACATGCACAAATAGGTATCTGGATTTTCCACTCAAATCTGGACGAAATCCCCACTTTTTCTGGTGTGAATTAAAGCCCTGAGGCACTGAAAAGACCTGGATTAAAGCTGTATGGATTTCAAGCTCTTGGTGAAAACAAGGTGAAGTTGTTTTATTTGGCCCATGTAGACAAGCCCTAAATCACCCCCCTGAAGACAGTCTTAAGTGTACACATAGGCCCAAATGCATTAGGCTTTCCAATAAACAACTAATCTTTTGAGCCTCTTGAGATGTGTCTTCTTTTCAGTAAGGCATCTGTGGCCACCTAAGTTTCCTGGAAAAAGTTATTCTACTTATGGCAAAGAACATACATGCAACAAATCAAATCGCAAGTCTGCTCTTCCACATTTGCTAGGGTAGGGTGTGACCCAAAGAGGAAATACCAAAATACCACCAGAAAGCCTATTCCCACAGTATATGCAGCCTAATCAAAACCAGAAGGCCTTGGCACTGTCCCTGTAAAAGGGCTCCTCTTGCCAGATATTTTGATCAAAGAGAATCAGATGAACTCCAGAGTCTAGATGATAATCTTTTGCTAGCAATAATGGTTCTCCCAGGGATAGTGCAGTTCCACCAAACAGATGCTGGAATTTCACTGTGCTTCTTATTTTAAGTCTGCAATTGCTGCTTCCCAAATGGGGCTCCTGTCAGTGGGAACCAGTGAAATTTTAAAAAGTGTGTGTGTTTAAATGCTTTATCCATACCCTAAATCCACAAAACAGTGATACCTTTATTAGTCAACCAAAATGAAGAAAATACATCATGCAAGCTTTTGAAGCTTCATTGGCTTCTTTATCAGGCAAAGATGTTAAAAATTATACAGGAGAAGAAAAGTGACCGTGTTAGAGTCACAGGCCTGCATTTTATCTTAGATGTCATTTCTGTTGTTAGTTAGGATGGTCTAGAGGGATATCAATGTGGGCAGAGGCCACTACCTTTCTAGGCCATGGGGGGGTCCAGGGACAAAGGGCAATAAATACAGGTCATAAAATTTCAGATCCATTAGCAACAAAAAAATAACTTCCCTTGAAATCGGCTTCCCTTGTCCTGTGTGAAGCTAACTGCCCCTTTCTTAGGCCAAGAATATTGAATTTCTCAAGAAGTCCATGTACAGTTATATCTGGAAAAACTTTTAGGTGCTGTATAGGTAAAACTTGCCCATTGTACTCCAAATGAAAGAGTTTTACTTTTATTTTACCATCCATACTCTGTGACATTTCACAGATGAAAACTGTCACTCGTGTAGCCAAGCAACATCAGGGTGTGGTCAAGATGGAAAAATTTATAAATGATGAAGAACGCACAAGCTAGGAGAGGCTGCAGCAGTTTGCTTTTTGCCTGAATCTACTGGAAAGGGCAAGATTCTGCTTCCTCTCCTCTCCTCCACTAAGTTAATTGAGTGCAAACTACTTTTGAACACTGAACTCAGTTTGCGGCAATTGAAGTAAGCTGAGGACAAAGAAAGAAAGTAGGGGGAAGCGAGAGAAACTGGGACATTTTAAAAGTAGCTGAAAAATTAGGATGACAGAAGATTAAGTAGGATTGTCCCTGCCAAACTGGGATAGTTGGAAGGTATGTCTCTCTGGAATGGCATCTGTATTTGAGTTTGCACAGTTCACCTCTGCTTGAGTTTGCACAGTCTCACAGTCCTGTGCTCACACCATCTATGCAAGTCTGGCTGTTTTTGTAACTATTTAAAACAAGAAATATCTATCAGTAGCCTCAGAAAGCTCAGTGACAGTAAATTAAGTTCTAATTTATGTTAATATGTAA
The DNA here is from genome assembly GCA_030847615.1 of Gambelia wislizenii. Classification (NCBI taxonomy): domain Eukaryota; kingdom Metazoa; phylum Chordata; class Lepidosauria; order Squamata; family Crotaphytidae; genus Gambelia; species Gambelia wislizenii. The sequence continues at coordinate 319,340,504 of JAUMIR010000004.1, forward strand.
AAATGTGGAAGCACAGTGGAATATGCTGCCTTGGAGTGCCTCTTTGGAGGTTTTTAAACAGAGTCTGGTAGGCCATATGTTGGGAGTGCTTTGATTGTGTATGGCAGGGAGTTGGACTGGATGGCCCTTGTAGTCTCTTTTAACTCTATGATTCTATGATAATGGTGTGCTGTTATATCTTAGTAATCAAATGATCATCAGTTGGACACATTTGTATTTCAAACTCTGCTTTAGTTAATTTTATTCTTTCTGTTTTCTTATCCATCTTAACCTTCAAGTTCTAATTTTTCTATAGCTTTCATTCTGTATTGACCACTTTAAGATTGTAACAAGTCTCTGTAAATTGCCCATGTATCTCACTATACAGTATTGTCTCTCTTTTGTAAAAAAAAAAAAAAGCAGCTTCATGTGATGACTTCCATAAATGTAATCTACAATAAAAAAAGGGGGGAAAAAAGAAAGCTCAGTGACAGAACCCATGTTTCCTAATCCCTGGCATTTCCAAATAGGGCTGGGAAAGAAGCTTGTTTAAAGCCACGTAGAGTTGCTGGCAGTCTCTTTAGTGTAGACCAGTGGTTCTCAACCTTTGGTCCTCCAGATTTTTTAGGCTTCAACTCCTAGGATCCTTTGCCATTATCCATGCTCACAGAGGCTTCTGAGAGTTGATGTCTAGCTCTGTCTGGAGATCCTTTGTATCCCTAGCGGTCTCTTACCAAACTGCTAACCACTAGCTTCCAATATAGAAAAAGACTGGATGTGTTCAAAGTGACATGTTGGAATACAGTGTAGCTGCACTCTTCAGTCATAACAGTTTGATACCAGTTCAGTAACCATGGGTTTATCTACAGGGGCAATATACCCTGCCTTGCCCCTGTCTTAGAGCCCTGCAGTCTTGACAACACAGGGCTTTTTCCTCATTGTGCCCTTTGGCAGTCCTCACAACCCCTGAGGCAAAGATGGGGCTAAGACAGGGGGAAGATGGGGTAGGGGCCTGTCATGAAGGCAGTCCCATCATCCTGCAAAGGTGATGGCACTCCCATCATTCTGCAATAACCACATGTCCCATTATCTGCAAATAGCAATTGTCTTGCCAGCAGAACAACAGGTAAACAAAGGGTTAAAGGTTAAAGGAACCAAAGGTGGGAGGTGAAGGGCATCTCTTGATCCAGCATCATCAATGACATCATCAGATCACCTGAGGCAGACTTGACCCATCAAGAATGCCAGAGTGGGAATCCCAAATAAGGTATAAATGCTTTGTGTGAGCACATGGCTGAGTCAGACCATGAGATTTAAGAGAGACAGAGAGCTGAGGTGGACTTCACGTTTTAGAGGCTTGGGGTGGCTGGCCAGCTAAGCTCCTGGCCTTCCCTGATTCCAGATGGATATGAACTGCATCCTATGTATGACTGCTTGAGATCGTAAGTAGAATCTTTAGGGACTATTTTAGATGTTTTAGATAGGGCATTTCTATTGATTTCTAAACTTTGGCTGAATGTAGCTGAAAGCAGCTAAATATAATTCCATACTTTTGCTATTTCTGTAACTCTAAAGTGTACCTGGGGGCATGGAAGGTGCCTGCCCTCATGAGAGATGTGCATGACTTGAACTTGCTTGAATAAAATAAGCTTTTCTTAATCTTCCTATATGCTGATACTGCACATGCCTTTATCTCTTGGTCATTGCTACATATCTCTCTTTCTGGGGATACGAGGGAGGAGTTCATTGGTTCTACAGTGGCAAGTAGTTCCACAGGTTACCCAGTCTTCCACTAGACTGGTCATAAATATCTCAGTGGGTGGTGGCAGTGTTTTGGCCTCTAGGGGGTGCCTCTGAGTGAGGTTGCTCAGGGTTGCTTTTAGAGGGAAGCTAACTTTGCGGGTTCCAAGCCGAGAGCCCCTAGACTATCCTGACAGGGCCATTACAGTGTTTTAAAATACAGTTGTCCCTTCACATTCACTGGGGTTTGGTTCGAGGACCCCCCGTGAACACTCAAATCTGTGAATACTCAAGACCCATTATATGCAATGGCATAGCAAAATGGTGTCCCTTATAGAAAATGGCAAAATCAAGGTTTGCTTTTTGGATTATTATTTTTTTATGAATATTTTCAAACCGTGAATACTGAAATCCGTGAATGCCAAATCCGTGAATGTGGAGGGACAACTGTAATACCAGCTTTAATCAATTCCTGCTGGTAAAAAATGGATCGGGCCTCATGTGATCACAGGAGTGTGACTGCTGGAACAGTATAGGAACAACAAAGGTACTTGAATCTATTTGTCTGGAACTTAAATTGGGAAAATTATACAATATTACATAGCAATTTAGGGACATGACTGATCCATAACGTATGGAAAATGAATGTATTTTTTTCAGTCCAGAGATGTAACAGTTGTATATATTTGTATCCCTGCAATTGTTGTTAAGGAAAATGCAACATGGGACATACAGTGAAAGAAATAAAATATGTATGTGAAAGTTACAATGACTAAGCAAGAGCAATTATGAAGCTACACAGGTGAAACTGCTAATGTAATCTAGAAGGCCTGAGAGCCAAGGACAGAGGTACTGAATGCAGAATGGAAACACCTGAGAATCTTTAAGTGTACAAGGTGAAATGTTGAAATACATGGGTTGGTCTTAAGTATGGGTGGAACTACGTGGACCAATCAGAATGGAAGTACACACCCACTGGGTGGAAACTAACTAGTGGGTGGTGATAAACAATGGCTATAAAATTGCAATGTTTGCCAATGTATTGTGGTTGAGTAGAGGGGGAGTAGTTTGGAGATATTGTGGAGTAGTGTGTAGAGATTGTGATTTGTTGACCATATAGTATATTTATATAGAGGAATAAAGTAGGTTTTATATAAAACTACTGAGTTGCCTGAGTGAATCCTGGAGACGTTTTGGAGACACCTGGAGAAGAGTGAGAAGGCTTGGAGAGTTTGTCAGGATCTTCAGCCTATTCTCTGAAACTCTGCTGCTTTGGAGGAAAGCATTAACCACTGATCTAAGCTGGTCGGCTCTGCTGCATAACAAGGTGGTGAGTTTGAGCCAGAGGTGAAGAGCTACAACTCCCATCATCCCTGACAATTGTTATTATTGGTGACAATTATTTTAGATTTTAGTTTTAACTGTTGATATTTTTCTGTCTTATTTTTTCCTTTTTTAAATTAGAAAAAAAGAGAGGGAAAACTGCTTGGCAAAGGGTTAAATGCCACAGTTCCCCAGCCATCATGCCTCTGTATGCACATCTAATGCCTGCCTGAAAAAATAATAAGCCTGGAGATTCAATCACAGATCTGCCATATTGAGTCTGTTTTGGCCTCTACCATTTGAAGATAAGAGATTTCTTCACCCCTTAGAGGTATTATGAGAATTGGAGTTGTCATGTATTATGTATCTTTTGTTGATGAGAGATTTCATGAAAGATTTCAGGAAATATAAAATGGCAGGATTTTTTTTTAATTTTTTCCCCCATTAAATATACAGTCCACCTTTCTGTGGGAACATGCCAAAAACAGAATGAATGGCATGCAGCATTTCACCCAGTTCCAAGATAATTTTGCAGTTCTTGCTCCCATGAAATCTATATTATAAAGTCCAAGATCCTACATTGAGGTGACCTCTGTAAGATGTATGATACCTTACATGTAAAAACTACCATGAAAGTATACTCTGTAATATGTATAATGCCTTACATGAAATGTAAAGTCAACTGATAAGTTATATGGGGCTAGACAATGAAAAGTCTATGTTCCTCCCTAAGGAAAGTGATATATTTCTATTTACTATTGGGTCCATCTTAATAGAATAGCCTAAAATTTCAATAGACAACCTGCTCATTCTCCCATATAAAAATCTTGAGATCCCAAGACCTAAGAGTGTTTAGGTCTGTTTGGACTACAGTAGGACCCCCATATCTGCAGGGGATTGGTTCCAGGGAGCACTGTGGATAATGAATTCCACAGATAATAATGAATGCCCCCCACCTGGCTGCCATTGCCACCACAAAACCCATCCCACCAGGTGAAGGGAGAAGGGAAGCAAGATCTCCTCCTTCGCCCTCCTGTCGCCCTTTCTGCCATTGGAGCCACCGGATCCACGAGGCGAGATGTCTCCTCCCCACCTTCTCCCTCCCATTGCTACTGGCACCACAGAAACCATTCTGAAGCCTCCTCCCCTCCCTCCCCATCCACCCCCCCCCCTGTCGCCAACCACAGATAACTGAATCAGTGATTGGCAAATCAGCGGATACAGGGGTGCTACTTTATATCACTGATTATGATCTGGGAGCCCAGGCAAACATATTACAAGAGGGACCTCCAAACAGATACAGATTAGCTGACAAATGGCACAGAACCCACCATGCCTGTTTCAAAAGCATAACTGAATGTTTATGAAGTTATGTGGTAGTTGTGCAATGCCATTGCATTAGTGAATATGCAAACAAATATGCATGTGCAAATGCACAATGTATATTCATGTGCAACCATGCAGAAGGAACATGCACATCGATGGGCAATGTGCCACATGCAAAACTGTTTCCAGAACATGAAGTGAATATGGATGTTGCATATCAGACAAAAAATGTCCAACTGGTTTAGAAGGGGAATTTACATATGCATAAGACACCAACAGGATTCCAGCCAAAGATTTCCCATTGGGATCACAGAGTCTCTGTGGCTGAAGCCTGAATTGTAGGGGAAAGAAGAGGTGGCTACTGTATATTACATAAATGGGCTCTTTTGGAGGGCCCAAGAACATAAATTTTAAAGAGCTTCAGCAGACCTAATGATATGAGGAAAGATCCATGTGTTGGATTAAGCTCTGATGGCCTCATTTCAAAAATGAGTTTCAATTTTCCATGTCTAAAAGCCTGGCTGCTCTCGCTTCCCTTCATGAAGTACATTAGCAACAAAAAAATGGCATGGATGCAAGTTTGTGGGAAGGAAAATAGCTTAAATTGGGAAACCACATTCCTCTCTGTTTTGCCCCCAGAAAGCCTATGTGAAACCATAGCAAGCAACAAGTTTCAGATCATAATCTGGTTTGTTAGATCTATTTTCAGGGAACATCTGAGAGTCCCTGAGCATCACCTATTTGATGCTACTGAAAAATGAGTGTCAGAAGGATCAAGTCTAAAATGTAGAGGTGCTAAATGTAGAGGTGCTAAATTTAAAGCCATCCAACCCAAGCCAAAACTAGAAGTCTGATGCCAAAGAACTGGCTGGTTAGATCAAATCATAGAATCATTGAATTATAGAGTTGGAAGGGTTCTCAAGGGCCATCTAGTCCAACCCTGGCTGTGCAGGAATACAGCACTCCTAAAAGATGCCCATCCAATGTCTGTTTAAAGACATCCAAAGAAGGATAGCCCATCATCCTCCAAGGCAGTCCATGCCACTTTCAAACAGTTCTTGAACAGATCAGGGTATAGAATGCAGCCTCTGTGCACTTATTCACAGCTTCTGGGCTCTCATTTAGGGTTGTAAGATTGCAATGCTGCAATCTATCTAATCTATATCTATATCTATCTATCTATCTATATATATACACATATACATACTTCCCTTGGGTATGTTGCCTTTCCACTGTGCTGATTGGCTGCTCAGGAAACACACCCAACCAATCACCACCCACATGCAGTTTCCCTCTCCACCTCACAATCCACTCTTGCCACTCAGCCTGTGGCCCAGACAGTCAACTGGCAGTGGCAGCGGCAGCAGTGGGTCACCTGCAACATGAAGTGAATATGGATGTTGCATATCAGGGCCCAATCAGGCAACTAGCAGGTTGCATGCAACGGGACCCAATCAGGCAACGAGTGGTGGCTGTGGCAGTGGCAGAGTCCCCCACAGCAATTCCAGGAAAAGTGCAAAACACTGAGAAGGGGGAGGAGGAATTTAAAAATCCACTGACCTACCTTATAGGGTTGTTGTGAAGTCTACTGGGCATTTTTTGGAGTTTTTAAATGGTGTATGTTACACTGGATACAGCTAGTAATAGCAGATTTCACAATTATCAGTATTTCTTTCCCACGCTATTCATAAAGGTAGAGTAGCCCAGCCATGATCTAGACTTCAAAGTCCTTAGGAATCATTCAGATCTGGAGGTGGGAGTTCTTGGACCAAGGGATTAACTCTGATCTTTCTGGGATCTCAGTCTGGACCTCTTCCCTTCCTCCAAATTTCCATGTCTCATTCTCCAGGATGTTATCATTTGGTGCTTTCTATACTTCTGTATAGTTCTCCAGCAATTCTAAAGGGCTGAAAAGCTTCTACTAAGGCTTAGGTATTATTGACAGTGTACTTTATCAGACCAGGCAAATATGGTGTCATAAGGACACCTAATGATCATGAAAGGGCGCACATACCAGACAACATCATCCTTTCACAATCATGTACTGTAAATGAGATGTACTTTATTATTGATAGGCCAAGCCGTCAATAGATATTCCGTTCCGCTCTTCTGCCAGCAATTGCTGGTGTTTGAATCCTTGCACCATCGTTCATGGGTTCACTTTGAATCCTGAGGAATGTCACGTGTTCCAACAGGATTGGCATTGAGATAAGAACAAATTATTTTACAGGTGTGGATTCACAGTGCTGAATCCACAGTGCTAAAGTTTTGAGAGCTGTAGAAGCAGAAATATCTTGTACACAGCTATGAGATATTTTTTGGCATTGATTTACGAAAACAAAAAGCTGAAGTGGAAAGAAGTGAAGCTGAAGTGGAAAGAAGTGAAGTTGAAAATATGTATGAGCCATGCTGCATTGTATGTACTTCAAGAATTCCCAAAGAGGTTTTTTTTTTTTATGTCCAAGCTGGAAATTGAACTCTGGTCTCCATAGTCTTACTCCAACACTCAAACCACTATACCACCCTTAAAATCTGTCTAAAGCCACATTTATAAGGGGAGGGGATGGAGTACCTTGCAGTAATGGCAATTTGCAGCAGCAGCGACTTGTCTTAATGGTGTTTTTACCCTGTAAAGCCCCTATAATCTTCACATGCTAGATGGTGGCTGCAAGTGATTTACTCATGTTTGTACTTTGCTGCCACTGGATGTTTTTTAAAAAAATGATGTCCAATGTGCACTAGAGTGATAGGGTGATTTTTTGATTAAGCACGGCAGCAAAAAACAAAACAAAACACAACCCATTCTCTCGCTAAGGCATACATCCAACATGGTAGCAGCAGTCGCTTGGCCTGTTAGCAAGCCCTCCCTCCTGTGCTTACCCAGCCAATCAGCCTTGCACTTCCTTCTCCTATAGGAAAGTGATTCAAAGTGAATCACTTGTCCCAATGAGCAGGAATGTGCAAACCCCTCGCTGTTTTTTTTCCCCTCTAAACTACAGAAAAAAATATGAAGGCTTTTCCTGCATTGTTTTTGCCATTTTGGGCCCCCCTCCTTCCAAATACAGATGCGGGATCCCATTTGGACAGGTTGTATTCGCAACAAATTCCATGAGGGGTATTTTCACTGTTCAGACAACCCTGAAGACAACCCTTCAGCTTCAGAAAGACCTGAAATTAAACTTAATCCTCCCTTTGACACAAGCCTTTGTACCTTAACTTAATCTGAGGTACACTTGACAACCAAAGCTCAGAACGGTTTGTGCAACTTGATGCCATACATGTTTTGTTGTTGTCATCACATACCTTCAGTTATTTCCAACTGAGGGTGAACCTAAAGTGACTTTCTCATGGGGTTTTCTTGGCAAGAAAGGTCACCCAGTAAGTGTCCCCAGCTGAGTGGGGGAATCAAACCCTGGTCTTCCACAGTTTTTGGCTGCATCACACTGCAGAAATAATCCAGTTTGATACCACTTTAACAGCCATGGCTCAGTGCTGAGTGGGGGAATCAAACCCTGGTCTTCCACAGTCTTTGGCTGCATCTGCACTGAGTAATAATCCAGTTTGATACCAATTTAACAGCCATGGCTCAGTGCTATGCAATCCTGGGATTTGTAGTCTCCTGTGACACCAGAGCAGTCTTAAACAGAGAAAGCTAAATCTTTCACAGAACTACAAATCCAAGAATTCCATAGCATTGAGCCATGTCAGTTAAAGCAGTGTCAAACTGGATTATTTCTGCAGTGCAGATGTAGCCTTAGTCCAGCATTCAAACCAGTACATCATGCTGGCTCTCTTACATTTTCTTTCTTTCTTTCTTTCTTTCTTTCTTTCTTTCTTTCTTTCTTTCTTTCTTTCTTTCGGTATTTTATACCCTGCTTTTCAGCCACAAAGGCTCTCAGAGCAGCTTACAAATTGTTAAGCAATAGCACTTACACACCTACATTACTTTTACAGCATGCTAATTAAGCACTCTCCAAGCAGTTTCCAATGTGTGTTAGCTAATTGTCCCCCACAAGCCGGGTACTCATTTTACTGACCTACGGAAGGATGGAAGGCTGAGTGAACCTTTGAGTCCTTTGGATCAAACTCACAACATTGTGGCTACAGTAACTACTGTGCCACCAGGCCTCCTTGCTTACTCAGGAGTAAATATTACTGAATCTACTAGGATTTAGAGGAAAATAATCCATGCTTTTCCAAGTACATTTCTTATCCCTCTGGAATTTCCTCTCCACCCTTTACTATGCATTATCCTTGATCAGAAACTCGGGCTTTCCTTACTTTATGACGGCAATCTATTCAAGAATAAGACTCATTGAAGTCAGTGGTCATTTACTTTCAAGTTGGGATGCAAACTTTTGCCTATTTCATTTTCACATGCACGAATGAAGAATTTAAAAAGTTTTCTCCCTGCTGGCTAAAATGGTGAGAAGTGTTGAAGTTTTAATATTTTTTTTGTCCTTTATCCTTTTGTGAAAAATTCATTTGGGTTTTGTGTAAAAAACAACATTTTTGCAAAGACAACATTACATGTTGTACAAAATATAATGCCTTCAGTGTAAACATTTTTTTTCTTGATCAAAAACAAGGTTTTTGGATGAAAACATTTTTTTTACATAAACATTTTTGGGGCAAAAATATATATCCTGAAATGTGAAAATTCTACTCTTTTTCTCAATGGGGACAATGTGATGTATCATCAAAGATAATAACATTTGCAAGTATTACTTAAATCTTCTAAGGAACAAAACAAAGAACTACGCAATAAAAGTTACCACCCTTCAGTTACTTCAGAAATTTTTCCTCCAATGTTGGCTCATACTATCCAGCACTCAAACCTTAATGCAATCTTTAACTTATTGTTTAAAATTTTTCACTAGTGTTTTTTTTTTTAAATAAACATTAGACAGTACAGGTTGACCACTATATCAACTGATTTCGTATCCATGACTTTACTTATTAATGTCTGAAAAAATGTTATTTCTAGGCATTTCTAGGTCCTCCAATGAGTGTCTATGGTCAACTTCCGGACTTTGTCTCATTGAAAATAAGAGGATTCCCTATTATCCATGGTTTCAGCTATCCACTGGTGTGTGTGTGTTGGATCATATCCCCTGTGGATACATTGGTCAACCTATATTTGAAGGCTAAGTTACTGTTCCTGAAGGCTTCTGGTAGAGGCAGTTCACACTTCCTTTTTTGGCCAGAAAAAGGGCAAAAAACGAGCATTTCTGTGGTGTCTAGAGGAGCCAAGGGCCAGAAAACAGCCTTTGGGAAACCACACCCAACACCAGCACACTTTGCTCACACTTTCATTAAAGGGTAGAAAATGGAGCACAGCCAAGTGAATCATTTTTGGTGGTGCTGACAGAACTTCCTCATTATCTTGCCAGTTTTGCTAGAGAATGGAGAGAGTAGAAAGGGGTGGAAATTGGCATGGCTGATGCTGGCAGCCTTCTCTGAGGACTTTATCACATGAGGCTGAAATCACACAATTATGACAGGATAGTAACACAAATGGGTCTGGGTTATTGCATGATATCGTTGTCCTCCCATGGTCCATGTGTGCGCTACCTGTTAATTTTGCATAACTTTTCATTGATGGACAAAACCCGTGAATAGCCCTCAATATCACTATTTTCACATTACTGATGAGTTTGTGAAATCACATCCCGTTGTAATCATGCAATTACAGCATGATTGGGTGGTCCTCTTTCCCCCTCCCCTTTCCTAATGAGAACACATAATTAAAATTCTGGGAGAGAATGTGAAGAGGACCAACAGGACACTATTTTAATGCATCTTTGCTCGGTATGTTTTTATGTTGAAGTGTCCATTTATGAAGTTCTTTCATTATGTATTTGTTCTTGGTGATTTTAACTGAAGTCGCATCTTCTTGCAAGAATAGCTGAAATCTTACCCATGCAAAATCATGGAAGTAAGAGAAAAACATTCTTAAAGGTGCATGAGCGGGCCAGCATAAAAGGTTAATACTCAGTCATTAGAAGGCAATGTGAAGAGAACTGTTACAATAGCGCGAGCTGAAATCCTGTTTTTAAGCCACTAGTGGTGGTTGTGAAATAATTCCATGGTGGTAGTACTACGCAATCACAGCAACATGCAGAAATTACTGTAATCATGCCACTATGTTTCTGCTTTTCCTCAATAATGGAATTACAGTGTTTTTAAGGTGCATGTCTGATAAGGTCCTGAGTCTCAGCAAGGAAGAAAGGTCAACATGTGCAAAAGCCATGCTCAAATACACCACTATGGCAAATCTGTTCACAACTGACACAGATATGAAAGAGATAAAATGCAGCTTTGGAGCTGCCTTCCATCTAATAACTTAGAAGTCTGGTCCATGTCAAACTGTTTCCCCATCATTTGCATATGCACACACAACAACAGGAGGAGAGACCCTAAAGTGCATGCTAAGGCCGCAATAATTCCCATGAAATTCACCAGAGCTTACATCTGAGTAAACATGTGCCACAACTGGCCCTCTAAGGGACATACATGAAATCTGCCTTATTCCCTCCTGGGGGTTGCCTAGAATGGTGATCTTGGTCAGGAATGCATCACTTGATGGAAAATGGAGGAAAATGTTGAGTTGGACCTATAGTCTGACACTGTGAGATTCACATATGAATTGCACAAAATGAAAATGCAGAAAAATCAGTGTAAATGTTACTAAGAAAAAAGGCTAATTTGACACTGTATAGAGTTAAATATTGCTGGGGTAGGTCTGATCCCCTGTATTTAACATTTGATGCAGATGTGTAATTCCTTAGGAGCAGCCCTTAAACAATCCCTTTGAAAGCCGAGCAAGTAAAAACTGAGACCATTGGTTAATTTCATAAAGATTTTATGAAAAACACAAGATCTCCCCTTTAAGAGTCTGACATAAGTTTGCACTAGTAGCTAAAGGGTTTCTTTTCTTTCACATTTTTACTGCTGTCTAGTACTCAGCAGGAAACTATAAGACTGAATGTCGCCCCTTCTTGGCCCCTTGCGTTTGCTCCAGCTCTTCTCTCTAACTCAGAAATATTTGAAAAGACAACAGAAAGAAACAGGGCATGTGCATTGTGCTAAAACTAAACTGGAGTTGATCCGCAACAGGCCTTGGAAGAATGCAAATAATATTCATCCATAATGATCTACTGTAGTTGTTTGAAGGGGAGAATGAAAACACACATGCACACGCAGAGAGAATTTAAATACTAGCTTTCTGCCAATATCAAGGCAATGGGGTTGAACATGTGGCTTCTCTGCAAACCTAGCTCTGTAAAAAAAATAAAAATGCTCACAAGAGCAGTTCTTAAGAATTAATGGGATTCCTCCCCCCCCACTCCCACCCCACAAGAAAGTTAAAATACTGGGCCAAGCATAGATTTGCAGAGTGAGCCCTTTCTGACTATTGTTCAACAGCAGCTTTCTGCAATACAAAGCATGCATTTGCAGGCAGGCAAAGTATGAATAAATCAATGTAGCAAAACAGTTTCATTGCCTGTGATTTGCACGTTCAAACAGTTGATCTGGGAAATATAGACAAAGTTGGTGGCCAGTCTTTTCTTCCTTTGATGAACCACACCTAGAACCAGCAGCATTGATAACTCACCAAGACTTGTCCAGTTGGAGCTCCCATTCCAGAAGTGCCCGCCAAAAGGAAGGCCATCATTCCATTGTTTTAAATGTTAGAATTCCCTTCCTCACAGGCAGATGGGGAAAAGAAAGAGAGACCATACTGCAACAATGATGATTCCGGGGATTTTTGTATTGTATTTCCTTGCTTGTTTCGAATGACCAATAAAATAAAATAAAATAAAGATCCAAAGTCCAGTGACTCACAGATGTTTTCTGGAGCCTAAAAGTTTTGACTTGCATCCATAAAAGTCCTGGCTGGTAAGGAGACACAAATATAATTGGGAAGGCAGCAGGAAGGAAAGTCTACCCATGTGAGCAGAAAAGCTCATAGGGCTGTGGGGGAGGGGGGTAAGGCCACTCACTGGACACCCCTTGGACTGATAGAAGAGATTTCAGGAAATCCAAACACTTGAACAGGAAATCTGAACGCTGGATAAACATTCCATAATCTCCACTGTTAACATGCAACCCCTCTGGTTAACCCTTTCCCTGCTCTGGGCTGGATGTGAAGCTCAGTCAGACATGCTTTTGTGTAACTGGATCTCCCTAACGTTTCACAATGTGCTCACATGTGTCTCTAGGGCATGACACCAGCCAGAAAGTATTTCTTCCTCCAAGCATCTGGAAGGGCTTTTCCACTCCCCTATTGTTCTTCCAGTTCTACCTGGCAAAATTGTAGTTAAAATGGGGACAATTTTCTGTAGTTAATATTTTCCATTGGGCAAGCAGGTTTGTAAGGCTGCTCTAATTTGCAGTGAAAAAGGAACACTAGATGACTTATTGGCTATGTTATGTTCACCTTGCTCCCTACCTGCCCCCCTCCAGTCGATGGCTCCATTTTGCTGTTTCCATGTAATAATTTCCCCTCTCTAGCCATTGCTTGTCTTTGTAGGCTTTTGCATCTCATTTGCACAGCCTGAAATATTAATTTCAGAGACTCGCCTGTTGATTTAATTGATGATCATTGCGGCCCTCTTGGCTAAGTAAGGAAACGGCAGTAAGAAGAATTGCAGAAAGAAAACAGACACTATTTTAAAATGTGTGCGCGCACGTGCACATATATTTTATAAAAAAAATAAAAAATCACTTCCTAAGGGTTCAGAGAGGAAAACGTGAGTGTCATTTTTATCCTCCTAACAACCTGATTAAGTTCATATAAAGTGATTGTACCAAAGTCATTTAGTGAGTTTCATAGCTGCAAATCAAACTAGACATTATACCAGGAGATCTGCGATCAATATCATAGTAGTTATATTTATTTAATGAAATCCCCACTCAAACTCTACTTTATGTAGAGACATTCATGATGCCCATGAAACCCAGCTTTTAAAAGAACAACATTCAGCTGGGAGATGGGCTCTGCATTTGAATAGGAGGGAAGTGTTTTACCTTCTTCCCCTCTCCCATGCTGTTTTTTCTCATCTAACTGCTCCTCTGTTAAATAACTTTTTATTTCATGGGGGAAATGCCCACATGCACACATGCACATGTGATCTGTATTAACCCCACCCCTCCCACCCTTGGGAGCAAATGCAAAGTTAGATTAGGAAAATACGACAATACAAAGTTTTGAAAGACAAATCCAGCATTTCAGCAGTCATCGATTCATAGAATAAAATAATAGAATTGTAGAGCTGGAAGAGATCAAATAGGCCATCAAGTCCAGCCTCCTCAGTGTAGGAACTCCAGCTAGAGCCTCCCCAGCAAGTATCAAATTAGCAGCTTTTCCCCCCAACTGCATTCAGCTTTTTCAAAAATAGTTGGGGGATTGCCAATGAATCTTCTAGTATAGTGTGTAGGAATGTGGTTTGTCAGCCTCAATAAGAAGGTAAGAATGCAAGACAAGCTTTGCAGGATCAGTCTGTTTATTCCAGCATCCATCCCAACCAACCCCTGCCACAGTGGCCATCCAAACAAACTTGAAAAACCCACAGGACCAGCTCTGCGGTTGGGTAGAGTGAGGCATCACATTTTAGGTGTCCTAAAAGGGGAGCAAAGTGATTGTTATTATCATCATATTGTTATTGCTGGTGGGGAGGGGAAGAGATGCTGGTGGCTTTCATGTCAGTTGGACAGTAAATCTGTTCTGGGTTTTAATCCAGATGTAAGGGAGCTATCCAAGGTGCTGAACATATTGGGTTGTGGATAGAGTTCAGCACCTTGGACACCTCTTTTCTCTCTGATGTGTTAAAGTAACACAGTCACCCGCAGCACATTTTTGTTGCCTAATGAGCACATAACAAAGTTATGTTTGGAAAAAAAAAACAGTGAGTGGAAACAATAATATCAGTTTGAGTGCATAATGTTTGCTAGTTAGTTTTGGAAGTCATTTTAAAGATTTGATTTGGTTTTTTTTTTTAATGTATCTTTATGTACCCCTGAACCAGAATATTTCAAATTCTACACTTTTTTTCTTAACAATGGGTGGTGTTTGAAGGGTGAGTTGACAGTGTACGTGTTGACAGAGGTAGGTAGGGTTGCAGGGAAAAAGCATAGGTTCAGTTGCTCAGTGGCAAAATGTATTGCTACAGATTCTGAGATTGCATGATTTAGGACACCCTTTTCCAAACTGGTTCTTTCCAGATAAAATGGATTACAAATACCATCATCCACTCCCAGATGAGTCTGAGATTTATACCCATTTGGAAGGTGCAAGGTTGGAGAAGGAACCAAGATCAGAATGTGCCACTTGTCAGCAACTGTGTCAACTAAAGTATTATATGACATTTTCTCTGACAGTGCTCTGGTTTTTAATGTTAACACTGATAGACACAAAAGGAATTCAATTGGTTTCTTGTACTTGCATAAGGCTGTTTTCAGAAGGGTTTAAAAAAGTCTCAGGAAACAGCAGGTTTTGCTCTTGTTCGAACCAATGGTATTTCTGATTTCCAGATGATATTTGGGTTGTCCTGATATATTTTCAGTGAACTCCTGATACTACCAAAGACTTTTATTCCTACTCCTCAAGTGGGTTTATTTTTAAGCCAGTATGTTGTGAAATGAAATGGATCAGTTACTTGCTGGTGTGTTTCTACTGTCCAGGAGCTAGTAAAGATGGCCTCCACCAAGTAAACACAGCTGTTTTTTCCAGGACACAGATTCAATAGAGATCTGGTGAGGGAAAGAGGAATATTAGCACTAAAACAAAAATAATCTTAATGCTTAACTGGTGTAATATTGCTAAAGAACTTTAGCAATACAACTGTAACTTCTTGAATAATAAAAAAAGGCTCAGTAGAAATTGGTGAAAATCAGTTTCTGAGATGTTGCATGTGAGTGGATGTGACATAGGAACAGGGGATGGAGGGGAGGAGGAAGGGAAAGACACATAACAGACAGGGAAGGAGGGAGACCTGAGATATTTTATAAAGGATTGGATTCCAGGAGCAGGAAAACCCATAAATATGCAGGTACAATCAAAATAAAAAGAATGGGAAACGCTCACAACGTTGACACAATCTGGTTGAGCCCTAAGTTCTTCTACAGAAGTGGTTGGACATTTTTATCTGATGCAGAATGTTTGCATTTTGCTCAAGGTCACAGGAAGGGTGTTACCCATTATGAAATGTGGATCTACATTTGATGGTGGGTGAAGTTGCACCTTCACTTGTGCCCTCATTTGTGGTTTGGTTACACATTTGATTTTTCATTTAGTTGAGGATTTAGTTGTGCAATGTTGTCATTCAACACAATCGATGCATAATTCTCAACACAGAGACTTACACTATGAAACCCTGATGTAGGATCTCAGCCAATGCGTTCCAATGTTCTGCATCCAACCTTGAAGTAAACAGATGAGATTTTTAGGTTTAAAACAGGGGTGGTTGGTGGCCTCCATGCCAGTAGGGTGGTGAATCTGTTCCAGAATTTTTAAAAAGCTATCCAAGACCCTAATCCAAATAGATTTTATGCCTTGCTTGGCTCCTTTATGGTTCATAATAAAACCTGGAGAGGATTCGCTGTTCCACTAACATGGAAGCCACCATCTGCCACTTGTGTATTGTAAATGGATTCACTTTTCATTAACAGTTAAGAAAATGTGTTAAGCCTTTCTGTAACTGTTTCCTGTGCACCACAACCCTCCTGAGTCTGCTTTAGTTATGTCTTGTTGGCCTGTGGACCCCACTTCTGGCTCACTCAAAGTCCACCAGACATAATGTCATAACTTGCCCTGAAGAATCTGACTTGGAGGATTCAGACCTGGACGGGCCTCTGGCTCCTTATGGTAGCTCCTCTCCTGAACCCTGGCAGCTATAGGCAGATGCAGCCAATGCAGAACCACTGCATGAGGAGACCTTTGCTCAGGCAGAACAGATGGATGCTGAGAAGATGCCACCTTCATTTGCCAATGTCAAGGCAAACAGAAGGGCAGAAAGAGCCAATGCCTCTTGCAAAGATTTAAATAGGAAGTACCTAGCAATTAGCCACCTGGTGTGCCAAGGTCAAGCAGCCATAAATCTCCTTAATGTTGTGAAAAGTTCCTGTTGCAGACAACAATTCATTACCCTGGTGTATACTCTCTTTTTAATTATTATTTTATTTATAAAATTTAATAAATTTGATAAAACAACATAGAATGACAGCAAAGACATATAATAACATTCAAAAACAACACTACACAATTACAGTACAAATAATACTAGTATACATTTTGCTTCCTCTCTCTCTTAGCCTCCTCCCTTCTCTCCGCGTCTTCCGTGTCCTCCAAAGAGTTGGGCTTATTCCAATAGTATGGTTTAAAGTTTTTGAAAGCCCTTGTCAGTTCAATAACCCCATGAATTAGCTTTCTAATGTTTCATAAGTGTATTCAAAATTAAAAATTGGTGGGATTGCTTGTTCCCTGCTTTACAAAGGGATGTCCCGGTGGGGGCATTGTCAGATCACCAAATCCCTCAGCGTCTCATATCCTCCTCCTCTCTCTCATACCGTGAGTGAAGAAAAAAGGATTCTCGCGCTGGCACTGAGTCTTCTTCAAGCTCACTCTGGTTCCTTATCATCAAAAGGAATATTTCTTGCTTTATATTTAAACAAGATATCTGCCAGAAACACCCACCGGGTAACTACCGGAGCTCAGCTTGAGCAACCAGCAGCCAATCGCAACCCCATCACCAACCGGAAGTCCTGGTGTATACTCTCATGTGCTCCTGGTTTACTTGGTTTCCTGAACCTTGGACTGACTTCAAATTGCCTATCTCATTGTTTTCTTTTTTTGGCTTTGTTTATCATGACTGCTGATGTCTTGTGATCGATTCTGGAATGGTTGAGACTCTCTACCTACTCCTTCCCTCATTTCTTCTAGACCAGTGGTTCTTAACCTGGGTCTGTGGATCCTCAGGAGTGCACAATGTTCTCACAGGGGTCCACAAAGGCTTGAAGGTTGTTTGGCCCACCTCCTCCCTACATTGGAGTGGCCACATGACAAGAGCCAAGGCAAAGGCTGGCTGGCTGGCTGGCATGGCCTGCACATTGCTATTCATTCCACTCCAGCCACAAACTTGCAGGAAGAAGCAGGAGAAAAGTCTTCCCTCCCCCTCCAGTTCCTTTGAGAGAAGGTTTAATGGATGGTGCAATTATTTTATTATTATTTTCAGGTGGTATTATTATTGTTATTAGGTATCATCATCATCATCATCATCATCATCATCATCATGGTTTAATCATCTATGGCCTAAATCTTCTATGACTGCTACACCCTACTAGAGTCTGACTTCCCTGCCACTTGTTGCCTCTTGGTGTGGGACCCAAATGCAGTGGCAGCTGGTGGCTTTGATACCAGCAGTTTAATGAATCCACTCCAGGCTTTATTTTGAATTATGAGGGACATATCCATGGTGTGGGATACTGTCCCCAAAATAGATTAACTATCTTGGACAGCTCCCTTAAAGTTCAAACTAAAACCTGAGTACTGGATCCATCAACCACCACTGGCCATATGCAACCATATTTTTCCACCTATAAAGTACTTGGAAAACTCGCTGGGTTTGCTCCAGCAAGGAGTGGGTGGCTAGATGCTATTTCTTTATTAGATGTCTCTTTTGTTCTCTTTGATCCACATGCTAAGACCAACATCCGTTGCAAACACTGAATGTGGTTTATTGGCAAGGTCTGTATCTCTCTAACTGGATAAAAGATGGCATCCATGCAATTATCTATTTGATCGTGATTTCCTGCATGGCAGGGGGTTGGACTGGATGGCCCTTGCGGTCTCTTCCAACTCTACAATTCTATTATTCTATGATTCTATGACTTGTTTGGAATCACATTAATTTTAACCTGGACTGGTCCTGGTATGTAACAAGGTGGAGTTTCTCCCCTTCTCAAGACATTATCAACAGAGGGAGGCCACAAGTTCCAGAGGGCTTGTGGTGATCATATGAAATTTCCCACTTCACTACAAAGCATGGATTTCCTGCCGCATTCACAGGAAGTGTCTGCTTTGAATGAGAGTGAGAGAGTACATGAACCAGGACACCTCATCCCCAATGAGCTTGGCATGAAATTGGATGAATATACTTGGATATGCTGCCTAATTCTATAACCAGAGTTTGACAAGCTATAGAGGAAGGAAACACAACAAGGATGGGAAAAGTGTCACTTGTGAGCAACACTTGGCCCCTGGTATCCTGTTTAAGGCTGGCAAGCATTCAGGTGAGCACACCTACAGTCAAAAGGAACTGGTAGGGGAACACCAGGAAAGTCCCAGGGCTCGCACAGGGCTAACAAACAGAAGCGTGGCCCAAGCAGTCCAAGGTTGAAAAGGAAAAAGCAGTCCTGAGCAGAGTCCAAAGCTGAGAAGGAGTTGCCAGAAAGATTAGTTCAAAAGTATGTTCCAAAGACCAGATATCTACAAAGCTGGAGATGTCAGCCAGGGTGGCATGGAAGTTTTGGAGCTGTTGCCTG
This sequence comes from Gambelia wislizenii, assembly GCA_030847615.1. Lineage (NCBI taxonomy): Eukaryota > Metazoa > Chordata > Lepidosauria > Squamata > Crotaphytidae > Gambelia > Gambelia wislizenii. The sequence continues at coordinate 319,359,416 of JAUMIR010000004.1, forward strand.
CAGCAACAGAATGGCCTGGGATGAGTTAATTTATAGCCAGCAGCTGTTTGGCCCAGCTGGCCTCATTAGCTTAGAGTCCTGTATTTAAAGGGGGGCAGGGTCGTTACCTGACCCTTTGTTCCCAGTGCTTTAATTTATGACTCCTGATAGGATGAAGTGCCTCAGCCTCTTCCTTCCGATCTGCAGCTGCTGACTGGGATTTATCAGGTTCTGCTTCTGTCACTTCCACCTGGGGACTGTCAGTCTTCTCCAGCTCTAATTGGGGCTCGTCTTGGCATTCCTCTTCTCCTTCTTCATCCAGAGGCCTCCTCCAGATAGGACATGAAGCCTAGGATTTTATTTTGTGGCCCTTGCAGCCAACTAGGAGCCCATCCCCAGGACCACTCACATCTGTAGAAACAATTGTCCCTTCCCTGCCCCCAGCTCCCAACCACCTCCCAACCACCCAACTCAAAATGTGGTGGCTGGGGTCACCTTGCCTTTGACTGCCTCCACTCGTGAAAAAGAAGTGAAAAACTAATGTTTTCCAGACAAAAGCTTGAACCAGAAGTGATGTTATGTAACAGTTCTGGTTATGCCAGGACTAGCTTTGTGGCCTGTGGGGGAGGACAGGGGAATGGAGTCAAAGGAGAAGAATGGCACTCCATCCCCTTCAAATTTATGCACCCTTACAGTATGAGAACAAACAAGAAGAAAAGAAGAAAAGCCTTACTTTTTGCCATTCTGCTCTTTCAAGTCAGCTTCCAGATTTTTCAGTGGGCTGTGTCTTGACTCATCAGACCAATCAAAGATCTTTGCTGTGTGACCCATCTCAAACCACTGTGTGCCACCATTTCATCCACTCCAAATGCTTTTCTACCCTTCCCCAGATTTACTGTAGGAGAGGAACATATGGCTCATGGGCCTAATCTGACCTCAAGAGAGTCTAGATCTGGCCCACTGAGGATCTGCATGTGACCCATTGAAGGTCCAGAAATGTCCTCCCTTCTCAAAGCCCTACCTCTGGGGAATCCCCTTTGTGTGCCATGTGTTTTCCTGTTAGAAACCTCCAAAGAAGGAGACTCCACCACACACCAAGGCAGTGGCCGCACTGGGGGTGTAGAGAGTCTGAACCACACCAGGAGACACTGTGGAGGGAGGGGTGACACCAGCCTTAGTAACACCACAGCTCCAAGGCAGCGTATTCCACTCTCAAACAGCTCTTACCATCAGGAAATTCTTCCTAATGTTTAGGTGAAATCTCTTTTCCTATAGTTTGAATCCATTACTCCATGTCCTAGTCTCTGGAGCAGCAGAAAACAAGCTTGCCCCTTCTTCAGTACGGCATCCTATACATTCTCTATGTAGAAGATACAACAAATGTGGGAGAGGGGGTGGGAGCAGGATGATGTTTATGGGGAGGTGAGGCTGGTCTGGAGAGCGCATCACATCATTTGTGTCATCGACCTGGTCCGGGGTGGGGGCAGTCCAGCCACCAGGACCAATGCATTTCCCTGTCTCTACTCTAGGCTGCTTCCCCAGTGGAAGCTGTTGGGCTCATGCCCACAAGACTGGTAACTGCACTTTGGGTTTTAGTCTTAGGTTGGACAGAGGAGCTATCCAATGTGCCATTTTTTTATTTTTTATTTTTTTTGTCAAGGCTAGGGCTTATTAACTTGGAGAGCTCTTTTAAAGTTCAGACTAAAATCTAGGGTGGCTGAATCTTTCCACTGACATGGAAGACAGAAGGTTCTGTCAGTAGACCCATTCAGATATCAACCCAAAGGGTGGAAAATCCAATCGTTATCCTAGGTTGGCAATGACTGTGCAGCAACCCAGCCAACCTGAAACCCATCCAGATATGAGCAAACCCCCATCACTCCCAAATATCACTGCTGTCTGGGGATGATAGTAGCTGTATTCCAACACATCAGATCTGGAACGGCTCTAGTAGGCCTAAAAACATCAAAGCCTGGTGAGAAAGTGGGGGAGAAAGACATCATGATTTTAAGATCCTCCTCCCCAAAGCATTTCAAATATAGCTCACTCTGCCCTTAGAATACGGGGAGAGAACACATGAGCAAACTTGTTGTTGTGTTTTGCAGGACATACTTCAGGGCTCTGGTGCTTTTCAAAACTATACATGCTATAACCAATGTCACCAGACTGTAGCAGCTGTCCAACTGTGCAGAGCCACGCTGCATAATAGTTCATGAACAGAAGCGGAAAAGACGAAAGCCAAAGGAAACAGCAGGATATTTAACATAATTACTCAGAATGAAATGTATCTAATCCTCTCACATTAAGACGCCTTTTTTTTTTTGCAGGGAAAATGTTAAATATTTAGTGGGCACAAATCTTCAATATTTTCAACAGAAATATTGTTTTGTTTGCGGTTCAGTAAGAAAATCAGAGTGGAATTCTCAATGCCATCTGGTGGGTTTTTAAAAAGAAAACTGGCCCGGATGTTTCTGGTTTTCTAAACTTTTATTCCTTTTAGTCACTGCCAATACGTGATTAAAATGAGCTCATGTTTTGTTTACAGAATGATGACCAGTACTGTAGATATCTTTAAATAGAGTATCAAGTCTAGATCAAGGGAAGTAATAGTGCCACTCTATTCTGCTTTGGTCAGACCTCACCAGGAATACTGTGTCCAGTTCTGGGCAACACAATTCAGGAAGGATATAGACAAGCTGGAGCATGTCCAGGGGAGGGTGACCAAAATGGTGGGAGGTCTGGAAGTCGTGCCCTATGAGATGCGGTTTGGAGAGCTGGGTATGTTTAGCCTGGGGGAGATAAGGTTAAAAGGGGACATAATAGCCGTGTTTAAATATTTGAAGGGATGTTATACTGAGGATGGAGGAAGCTTGTTTTCTGCTGCTCCAGAAACTAGGACATGGAGCAATGGGTTCAAACGACATAAAAAGGGATTCCACCTAAACATTAGGAAGAGATTTCTGACAGTAAGAGCTGTTTGGCAGTGGAACACACTCCCTCGGAGTGTGGTAGAGTCTCCTTCTTTTGAGGTCTTTAAACAGAGGCTGGATGGCCATCTGTCAGGAATGCTTTGATTGTGTATCCCTGCATGACAGGAGGTTCGGCTAGATGACCCTTGAGGTCTCTTCCAATTCTATAATCCTACGATTCTCCATCTCTAGAGGGAATACATCTCTGAAATTCATGAATGTTGGAGGTGGTTACCTCCACCATGCCTTCGATTTGTGATCGTTCCAGGAGAATCCAGTTGGCCACCAAAGGAAGCGGAGTACAGAATTAGAAAGGTCTTTGGCTTGATCCAGTAAGGCACTTGTGTTTTTACACCACCAAGGACCTTTAATCCAATTTTTTTTTAAAATCTATTCAATTATTCCCTAAATTATTCCCTAAATAGCTTCAGAACCTTGGATAGCTTGTTTAAAGTTCAGGCTGAAAACTATCGTGGATTCACTGCTCCGCTGGAATGGAAGGCGCCAGGGGCAAGGGACAGGTTCTTCTAGGTAGCAGTAGGATGAATACGGACACAGAAGAAACATGCACTCATTTGGCTGTCAAATGATTGGGATGAGAGTTGATGCCAGAAAATGAATTTACAAGATAACCCATCCATATATATATATCACAGAATCACAGAATCACAGAATTGTAGAGATGGAAGAGACCACAAGGGCCATCCAGTCCACCCCCCTGCCATGCAGGGACACTAAATGTGTACTACCAAAGGATGACCTAAACCCATCTGTTATTTATTTACTTATTTATTTAGGTATTTATACCCCACTCTTCAGCCACAAAGGCTATCAGGGCGGCTTACAATTTGTTTTAAGCAATAGCAATTTACACATCTACACTGCATTAAGCAGTTTCCAATGTGTATTAGCTAATTGTCCCAACAAGCTGGGTACTCATTTTACCGACCTATGAAAGGATGGAAGGCTAAGTGAATGCAGGGATGAATAGCAGAAATCCCCATGCCCAAGCCTGGACTATTACAACAGTTCAAATGCTAAGAAAAAGAGAAACAATTTTGCCTAGCATGGAAAAGATAAACTTTTTGTTTCCCAAATGCAAAATAAAATAATGAGTAGAAACAGCAGTAACAGTAGTAATAAAAACAGTGGTAATAATATTGACCTGTTTGGATTAGCAATGATGAGCACATTAATTAAGAGGAATATTTAAAGGCAAATGAGAGTATCTTGCAGAAAATAGTGAAGATGCAATGGATGTCAAGCAAAACAAGAAATTATATATGGGGAAATGCTTTTGCAAAAAAAAAAAAAGCATATTTCATAATATTTATATGCAGCAGAGATTATAATTTATGAGGAATTAATACTACACAGAAACTAGGAATGTCATCCAGAGGCCACATTCCTAGTTTCTGTGTAGTATTAATTCCTCATAAATTATAATTATGTCTGTCTGTCTGTCTCTCTCTCTCTCTCGGGTATGTTTCCTTTCCCAGTGTGCTGATTGGCTGCTCAGGAAACACACCCAATCCATCACCACCCACATGCAAATTCTCTCTCCACCTCATAAGCCACTCCTGCCACTCAGTCTTTGGGCCAGATTAGGACACAGGCAATCAACTGGCTGCGGCGGCGGCGGGCCACCTGCGATGCAATTCAAGCTGTCAATTGGTGGTGGTAACAGCAGTGGACCGCCTGTGATATGACCCAGGTAGTGAAATGGCAGCGGCGGCAGCAGAACAACAGAGCGAGTCACCCTCATCAGTTCGGGGAAAAGTGTGAAACACTGAAAAGGGGGAGATGTACCTTACAGGGTTGTCATGAGGTCTACTGGACATTTTGGGGGGAGTTTTTTCACAGCATATGTTATGCAGGGTACAGCTAGTTTGGGAATTTTTTCTCTATAGAGAAAGAATCTCCATCACGTCCTGGCATAGCATAGATAATCTCTGTGTAGTTTTTCTGATGAAGAACTCATTAAAACTGGTAAAGGCAAAAGACTACTGTGTCTAAAATACCATGATGGAAAACTAAAGGAAAGGACGGTTTTTGAACTCAACTGTCCAGACTTTCAGATAGTTTCCCAGGAACCATGCAAGGCACTCCCTCAATGCATTCTTCTTCAGATGCGTTATGCTGGGATGGAACAGTGTGTAAAAGGAAGTGACCATGAAGTTTCCACAACTTCTATTGCCCTCTTGTTGCTGTGTGCCTTCAAATTGTTTCAACCTATGGTGACCTTAAGGCCATCCTATCACAGGGAGTTCCTGGCAAGATTTGTTCAGAGGTGATTTGCCACAGCCTTCCTCTAAGGCTGAGAGAGTGTGACTTGCCCAGGGTCACCCAGTGGGTTTCCATGCCTGAGTGGAGATTCAAACCCTGGTCTCCAGAGTTGTAGTTGAACGCTCAAACTGCTACACCACGCTGGCTATCATGTATTGTTTGGGTATAAATAAATAAATAAAAGCACAAATATAGAATGGGTGACACCAGGCTTTGGATTTGAACTCCCAGTATCCAGGGGCCATTGGCCAATCTGGCTGGGACTTCTGGCAGTTGATGTCAAAAACACCTGGAGGACCAGCATTTGAAACCATTGTTCTAGAGAGCTCTAGTGCTATAGTTCAGGGGGAGAAGACTAGAGCTCTCTAGCAGAGAATTCTAAGTAACTCACTGAGCTACAAATCTCAAGATTCCATAGGATGTCGCCATGGCAGCTAAAGTGGTATCAGGCTCTTATATAACTGTGCAGATACAGTCCTAGGTCTCTTTCATTCTGCAGAGTTTGATACCACTTTAACTGCCATGTCAACTTCCTATGGAATCCTGGAATTTGTAGTTTTGTGTGAAATTAGCACTCTCTGGCAAAGAATGCTAAATATCTCATGAAACTACAACTGCCAGAATGCCATAGGATGAAGCCATGACAATTAAAGTGATATCAGAGGGCTATATTTGCACAGTGTGAAAAAGACCCTATTCTTAGGAACAGAGTCTGACTATAGTCCAAAAAAGTAACTGTTCCGAAAAAGGAGGAATTGATGTGTATGTGAAATATGAAACAGCATTAGAAGTTAGAGCATGAGATGATAGCTGTGCATTTGAATGTGGCATAATTGGGAAAAAGAATGGCCAGAATTGTGTTGGTGTCTTACGTTGGCTTAAGCTCCCCCACAGAATTGGATGGACATTTTTGTCTAATGTGTAGTGGATGCATTCAGCTCACGATTGTGAAAGTGGAACTGCATATGTTGTGCCAGTGTTGTGTGACTTCACGTCTTTCTGACTTATGGTAATCTTAAAATGCTTATCACAGGATTTTCCTGGCATGATTTGTTGAGAGAGGGTTTGCCATTGCCTTTCTCTGAGGCTGAGAGAGTGTGGCTTGCCCAAAGTCATCCAGTGGGTTTCCATGGCTGAGCAGGGATTCGAAACCTGATCTCCCAGAGTTGCAGTCCAACACTCAAACCACTATACCATGCTGGCTCATGCATATTGTATCTGGATGTACCTAAGTTGTGCATGGATGTGCATTGAGCATGGATCCCAATGTACATGGGGTTGTGAATTTAATTTCACATGTAGTACCTTGATTCAACAACTTTGTCATTCAGCACAAGGGCTGTGTAGCGCAATTCAAGCATAACTCTGCATGCTGAGATTTATGCTACACAAACCTGATGGTGGATATAAACGTATGTCTTTTACCATCAAAGCTCTCAATGAGAAAATGTTCAGTGTGGCAAGCAAAACCCTTATAATTTTCCCACCCTGAATAACTGTTTTGACATGGTGACGAGTCATAGAATCACAGAATCTTAGAGCTGGAAGGGGTCACAAGGGCCATCTAGTCCATCCCCTTGCTATTCAGTTCAGGAATATGCAATTATAGCACTCCTGAAAAATGTCAGTCCAACCTCGCCCCCTTATGTGGACTGATGCACAAGAATCCACCACCAATACCCCCTTATGCAGGTGGTTCCCAATTTGCCTGCAGAGTAATTGTGACCCAGCATAGCTTCAGCCCCAATCTCATAACCAGAGCAGCCACCAAATGGCTGCAGGAACAGCTTGGAAGCTACTAGCTGCATTGGCTGCATTCTGGGTCCTCATCACCGTTGGCAGAGATGTATACTTTGGGGTTGTCTATACAGCAAAAATACTCCTCATAGAATTTGAGGAGAATACGATTTGTCTTAGTGTGATCCTGCATCAATCTGCCATATTTGGAAGGAGGGGGACCCCAAAAAACTTCAAAAACTATGCAGGAAAAGCCTTTGCAGCCTTTCTCAAACTTTAAAAAAAGCTCTGCAGGGAATGCACATTCCTGCTTGTTGGGACAACCAATTTGTTTTGATATGCATTCCCGATAAGAGCAGAAGTGGAAAGCTGATTGGTTGGACATGTGCAGGGATTAAACCACTAACAAGGCAAGTGCCCTGAACCACCATGTTGGATTTTTGCTGTAGGAATCATGCGCTGAGGTGGCCTTTTCTTCTTTTTTTCCTATTTATTTAAGTGGAATATTGCACTTCTGTACCTTGGATATGCTTTTTTAATTTTTAAAAAAATATTGTTTGGTGGCAGCAACTGGTGACAATAAAAATGCAAGTAATTCACTTGCACCCACCATCTTGATTCGCGGGCACGTCCGTTTGAACAATGAATGCAAATAGCTTTGCATGTCTGAGATTGTGCCAAAAAATCATTGAGACAAATGAAAGCTTCTGCGAATTGGCATTAGTGCACATCAATCCATATTTTATGGCCTTGTATAGAAAAGCCCTTGGCTAGTCTTGAACAGGATGGGGGACAGTAAGTCGGTGCTACCAGTTTTCTAAGCAATGTGATTTAAAATTCTGTTTTATATTGTGCTCTTAAGTTAATTCTGCTCCAATAATGGTTTAATGTCGTAACTGTATTTTCTTTCATTTCATGTTATTGTGAGCTGCCTTGACTGTCATTTTTGTGAGAACAGCGTGAGGGGTCTCCCATAAATAAAGCCAAGAGTTTCAGAATGCTAAACTTGGTACCTAATTCCATTCTTTTCTTGCTTCTGTACAGAATGGTTGAAATGCACACAGTCTTTTTTATTTGTATATTGTGAAATGGGAAAAGAACATGAACTAATTGTTTACGGCATGTCACAGCTGACCTTTTTTAAAGGATCTTCTTTTCCTGGCAGTGCATGCTCACAATTCTCCTCCCTTCCAACACAAGCCATTAAAAAAATGTTGTTGTTGTTACTGTTGTTGTTAATCCAAGAGGAGTTACTTTACTGTTGCTAATGGAGTTTAGATTTTACTGTTCTTTGTCTCAGTCCCCGCATGGCCAAGAAGTAGAGTGGCCTCTGCCTGCACTGAGATCCTTCTATACCAACTGAACAACAGAGATAACATCTGATGCAAAGTGTAGGCCTGTGACTCCAACACTGCCACCTTTTCCCCTTTTTTCTTTCTTCTGTGTGATTTTTAACATCTTTTGCCTGATGAGGAAGCCAGTGGAGCTTCCAAAGCTTGCATAATGTGTTTTGTGCATCTCAGTTGGCCAATAAAGTTACTTCTGTGGACTGTTTTATTTTTCTGTATGGCCAACAAGGCTACCCTTGAATGTTTTTTTTAAATTGTATTTATATAATGTGCTCTTAAAATTAATTCTGATGATGATGATGATGATGATGAAGACGAAGATACCCAACATAAATGAGAAACAGGTGTCTTATGCATGCATAAATTTCTGTATGGAAGTGAGTGAACATTTTTGGCTGATGTAGAACATCAGTTCATGTTTGCAGAAGTGGAATTGTGCCTGTGGCACCATTGTGCATGCAGACCCACAAGCAAATGTCCATTTGGTCATGTATTTGGTTGCTCATTCATTTGCACATTTGCTTGCACAACATTGCCATTCAACACAAGGATAGCATGCATAACTACGAATGTGAAAACTTACACTGTGCAGCCCTGATGTAGGATCTTGGCTAATAATAGTGAAGACAGGCTGTGATATTATGGACTTTTGCAAAAAAATAATAATGTTGATTTTATTACAGACAATAAGACAACATATGACTATGCATGCCATGTATAACATATGGAATAAGGTAAGGTTCAGTTGGGAGTGGTGAGAGTCTGGGATGTTTGGAGTGACTGGTGATTGGTTGAACATTTGAAGGGACTTTTAAAAGGTTGGTATGCATGGCAGAGATAGGTCTGTCAAAGAGTCTGAGATAGTTAGAGACAGACAAAGGGATTATTTACTCAGGACAGTGTTACCCAAATCGTGTCCGAATCTTAATATGGAGAATATTTAATTAGCTTAAAATGACAGTGAGATGCTGGGTAATGACATTTTGACCTATGTAATCACTGAGGAGACCTCAAGCCAGAACAATTAAATGTTTTTTTAATTGGAAGTTAATCTTAACAGTGTTAAATCAAACACTTTGGTTTCCAGCAATCACACAATGCTATCGAAGAAAGAAGTATTTGGACAGAGTAATAGAGCAAGAGGATTGTGGGTTATACCATACTCATCTTGGAGGGGCAGAGAGTCATGCAGCAAAAGCTCAGAGTTGTGTTCTGAGGGTCACACAGAGAACCGGCAGCATGGAGGAATGAAGAGGTACTGTGACATTCTGATGATGTGTTAGGGTAATATTTATATGTGATCATTTCCCTGAAGGGATGAGATTTAGAGTGGAATACAATGTTTCTCGGAGTTTCCCAGGACTAGACAAAGTGTTCTCTAGATGTGTTAATGATAGTTTATGGGCGATACATTTGGAACTGAATAGGAGCAGGCAACTTTGCTGGGGAGAGGAGAAGAGGAAAAACCAATTTGCAACCATCAAGGCCTCTGCTATTTTTGAGTGGATTAGTGGATGACTTATCTCCAGGTGTTCTTCAGGAAGAACTCTGACCTGGGTATGACCTGTTGGAGGAATTTCCAAAGGCCCCTCCCTAGGTTGTGCATAACTCCAGCCTTGGTATTTGGGGGTCCCTGGTTCATTTGCCAAACCTGTGGAAGGCCACAGCAAGACAAATTATTAAATATTGCCAGTTGTGCAGTATTCCAAGATGGGGGGTATCAGGATAGGAGTTCTCATCATCCTAGATGAACCCAACAGTTAGATGGGTTCATCTAGGATTATGAGGAAGTAGGGAAAGAGTTAGTAGGATGTAGGTTGTAGATGTGTTGAATAAGTAATCTTTCACTCTATATTGTACTTCTGTTTAATACATTATTTTTGTATTATACACCTATTGGTTGAGTTCAGAGCAGCAATAGCTCAAAGGGTGGTGGTGTCCAGTGGTGGGATTATAGGAAGAAAGAGTTGCACACAGAAACAACAAGGACTTCTAGAGGGTCCCCAGAAATGATGTTGGCAGCAGTGGGACAAGTGGAAGTCCCCATATTTGGTGCCATAGTGGTGGGATAACTACAAATCCACACACAGACCATGCTACATCATCCCTGGAGGAGAAAACAACAGAGACACTTGCTTGACTGATGTCCCCACCTGTACTATCTAACCTACACAGTGATGGAAAGTAGACTTTCAAATCTGCCAGTGATTATAGACAGGATTTCATCTCTTGGATGTTTGGTAAACTGTTGTGGAAATGACTAAAACCACATACGGAGAGGCAATGCAAACACCAACAGCCTTGTTATTGCATCAACACAGTTTTAATCAGCATGTTTAGTACTTAACTGGCTTAAGGACTCCTTGCTGAGGTTGCTTTGTAGCTTGCCTTTCAGTGTCTAGCCTAGTTGCTGCTACTTGCTTGTAAATGAGCAATGAAGGAATCTCCTTAAGGGCCGTGTCCCTGTGGGTCTCCACTTTCCTTTAATGAAAGCAAAGAGAAGGTCTCTTGTGTACATCATGCTTGCCAGGAGTTCCGGTACTGAGCAATGAGTGGGCCATACCCCCCACCATCTGGGAGCTCATTCAAGAGAAGCATACATTGGAAATTGAATTCAACAACAGTTGAAACCGTATCAGTGTTGTGTGTTTGTTAACCTGATTAGCTGCTTGATTCCCGTGCTCCGTCATGCAGTACAAGAAAGGGAGGGCTATGGATACTCACTTTGAAATCTCCCCCCTGGCAGCTATGCAGATTTTGCACTGCATTCATTTTTGTCCAGAAAATTCTAATCTGAGGTGCACTTAGAATAAACTCTACAGATAATGCTCTTCTGAAGGCATGGGGGTCTGTGTCTTTGGATGAAGGGTGGGGAAGTGTTTTCAGCCTAAGAGGCAAATCCAATTTCAGAGATGTTCTTGGAAGCCACATTCAAGTAGTGGGTGGGATCAAAGGGAAATTTATGGGAATAAGATACCCCCCTCCTAGAATCATAGTGTTGGAAGAGACCACAAGGACCATCCAGTCCAACTCCCTGCCATGCAGGAACACACAATCAAAGCATGCCCAAGAGATGGCCACCCAGCTTCTGTTTAAAAACTCCAAGGCAGTGTGTTCCACTGTCATACAGCTCTTTCCTCCTCCTCCTCCTTTGCCATCAAGTTGGCTTGGATTTATGGCAATCCTATGAATGAGAGAACTCCAAGACATCCTGTTATTAACACCCCTGCTCAGATGTTGCAAACTCAGGGCTGTGGCTTCCTTGATTCAGTCAACCCACCTGTAATGTGGCCTTGCTCTTTTCCTACTGCCTTCCACTCAACACAGGCTGGACCTTCTTGTTGTTGTTATTGTTATTGCCATCATGTCTGCTTCAACTTAAAGGTGACCCTATGAACGAGAGACCTTCAAGAGCCCTGGTCATCAACTGCTGTGCTCAGGTCCTGCAAACTGAGAGCTGTGGTTTTCTTGACTGAGTCTTGTTGGGGTGTATGAGTATAAAAATTAAAAAAAAAATATTAAAGATTCCAGGGAACAAGCCCTTCAGGAATATCTTCTTAAGAAAAGTTTCTTTTAAAGTAAGCAGAGTTAAACTAGGGAAGACCGACTAAGCTTAGTTTGCATTTTCATGTGTTCTGAATCACCCAGCATTAAAGTCAAGCAGACAAATCAAGGACAATAAAGACGTTTGCTTAAAAATGCATATCAAAAGTTTACTGAAGATATAGCAATATTAATCTACATATTCAAAACAAAACTAGGTCCTTAACTACCTAAGAGGATTTCAGTTCAGGGTGGTAAACTCACCCAATCTTGTAAGGTTCAGGTTAGGATAATCAAATCAGAAGTTTCTAAGTATTCTCTCTGGCTTTTCTTCGCAAACGAAGATTCAGGAAGGACTCATCCCGCGCTTTCTGCAAGCGCGCTGATGACTAAAAAGGCCAATCCGAGATAAACAAGTCCGGTTGCAAAAAGCACAGCAGAAGGTTTAAGTCCGTTCAGCAGTTCACCTACCTGGGAAGCATCATCTCCTCAGATGCCAAGATTGACAAAGAGATCGATCACAGTTTAGCAAAGGCATATAGTGCATTTAGAAGACTTCACAAAAGAGTCTGGAGCAATAAACACCTGAGGCAAAGCACAAAAATCAGTGTGTATAGAGCCATTGTACTGTCTATCCTCCTTTATGGATCTGAAACATGGGTCACCTATCGCCACCACCTACGACTCCTCGAGCGCTTTCATCAGCGCTGCCTACACACAATCCTAAATATACACTGGACTGACTATGTGACGAATGTTGCTGTCCTTGAACAAGCAGGGATCACCAGCATTGAGGCCATGATATTGAGAACACAGCTGCGCTGGGCAGGGCACGTTTCTAGGATGGAGGACCATCGCCTCCCAAAAATACTACTCTACGGTGAACTCGCCACGGGTCAGCGTAAGAGGGGTGCTCCAAAAAAGCGATACAAGGACTCCCTGAAACAACATCTCAGGCTTGGCCAAATTGATCACCAACAGTGGTCCGCCCTGGCCTCACATCGGGAGGCATGGAGACGCACTATCCACAATGCTGCAGCCTTATTTGAGAACTCACGACGAATAAGTCTTGAAGAGAAATGACAACGCAGAAAGAATCACAACCCAGAAACATCACCCAAGGAAACCTTCTAAGTATTACAGCAGTAACATCCATATTCCCTCAGAAAAGAGTTGTTTGTAGGTAAGCGAGAGCTCATCTCTCTTCTTTGTGAATGGAGGTTAGATACATGGTAGAAAGGGGAGAGAAGGGAAGTGAGGGAATGAAGAGGCTGCACAACCCCTATTAGAGACAAAGGATCATAAAACATTTAAATTAGGAGGTCATGTGATGAATGACTCAATGGTCACCCCATAGCTCCAAATGGATAGACTGAGATGAGAAGGGGCGGGGTAGGAACTTAAGCATGCAAGGAATTTCCTAAACATACTGAGCAGGGGTGCAAGAAGAATGTTACATTTCCACAAGTCTACCTACCTGTCATGTGGTCCTTCTTTTTTCCTATTGCCGCCCACTTTTCCAAGCATTAGTGTCTTTTCGAATGAATCCTCCTGACTGGACATATGTCTTATGAAGCTTGTTGTTGTTGTTGTTATTACTTGCTATCACCAACTTAAGGGTAATCCTAGGTATGAGAGACCTCCAAGAGCCCTGGTCATCAACTGCCCTGTTCAAGTCCTGCAAACTCAGGGCTGCAGCTTCCTGGATTGCATCTATCCACCTGTCACGTGGTCTTCCTCTTATCCTTCCACCTTCCACTCTACCAAGCATTATCATATTTTCTAAGGAGTCATGTCCTCTCATATGTCCAAAGTACCATAGCTTCTGTTTAGACTACCACCCTCTTTGAGCTTAAAACTCCTCTGCCAACAACTAAGCCTTAGAAGAGGCATTTCAACCTTCTAAAATAGAAGGGAGGGGAGTACAAAAGTTGGGAAATCACCTAACACTGGTGTGATAAGGAAGGGGATGTGGACATCTGGGGAGGACTGATGAGCTGGATTGGGAAGACCTCCAGTGCTGAGGTCTCCCACCTCTGCTTTAAATATTAATGGAGGGCCCTACCTGGAGGGCAAGCTTGTGCAGAGACCCCCAGAGCCTCCATGAGAAGTCCCTCCAAGGGTCCTGTGCCCCAGTCAGCAACCATGTGGCTGGAGTGTAAGTGTTGTTGAGGAGTTAATTCAGTGTAGGTCAGTCACAGGGTACTCAGCAGGATGAAGGGAGAAGCAATAGAGTGATCATCAGCCAGTCCAGAAGTCGTTCAATAAGTCAGTAGTCCAGACAAAGCAAGCTAGCTAGAAATAAAATAGGATTGTAAATCATAGCCAGTCCATTGTCAGGAAAATGTGAACACCAAAAAGTACTGCTAGTTACTAAGAGGTGTGTGTGTGTGTGTGGGGGGGGGTTGAAGGCAACAAAGCTGCCAGGGGGCGACTGGGATAGTTATAGGTAGCAGTTTCAAGCAAGACAGCAGGTGCCTAATTAGGTCAGCATCTCCTACTTAACAGCTGCTGGGAATGATGCAATCTCTCTTGGTCTTTTTGTCACTCGATGAATGATGGCATCGAGGAGTAGGACTCCTCAGACTCAGAGAGGCCACCAGCACCAGGGGCTGAAGATTCCTGGCAATCTTTCTCATCCTCTTCATCTGAATCTTCTGACTCCAGAGGGTGAGCTATGACACCCAGAGGGTTGAAAAGGAGAAACTACTAAACATTGTATGTGGGCTGTGTCCTATGGGAGTTGTAGTGGGATGCAGAATCTCTGATGCCGGGAACCTGTTACAAGATTCTTCCACCAAATAATAAGGCATAATTATTCTCCGTGAACCACTAGTGGGGTCAACACCATGGGAGAGGACACAGGAGAGGTCCTTCTTAGCTGTCACATCCCACTTATGGCATGCCCTATCTTTGGAAGCCTGACCGGCACCAGCATTAGCTTCTTTTCTGCACTAGGTCAAGACATGATTTTTTAAAATCAAGTCTTTGAGGCCCGATTTATTTTTAAGCATATATATGGTTTTAATACTCAGTTTTTAGCACTTTAAAGCTGTTTTTAACTTTTTGTATGGTTCAACACATTTTTATCTTATTTGAAGTATTTATTGGCCTTAAGTTGGAATTGTGTAATTGTCTGCTTTACATCATTTTATCTGTTTGCAACCCTGAGAAAAGGGTGGATAAAAAAATTATTTTAATAAATAAATAATGAATAAGTAATTCCTCCATTCTACCGCTGCCTTGTAAGATACAGCTCACAACATCCAATAGGGTCCCCTGATCCTTCGAAGAGGCTTTTTGGGGAGGTAAAAATTGTTGCTGGGAAGAGGAGAGGAATGGAAAGGTCTATTTCCCTATGATCACAACATGATCATAACATATCCCAGTGGCCCAGAGCTAAGGTGCTGTTCAGGGCACCTCCAACTAAGAGACCTGAGACATCAGGCTTTCTTAAGAGTCACAATTGGGAAAGGTGGTCTGCAAGGATCAGCTCAAGAATTAGGTTGAATATGGGACAGGCCTTCTGTTGTTTTAATATGGAGCAGATCCTCAGTCAGGAAGTCTTACCATACAGTTGTGTTACCCAAATTACATGGGGTTCCACGAGGATCACACTAGTGTCCGAATATTAATATGAGGAATATTTAATTAGCTCAAAATGGTAGTGAGAGGCCACATAACAGCAGGATCTTTTGACCTATGTATACTAGTAATTAGGGAGGAGACTCTAAGTCAGAACGTACAATTAAATTATCTTTATTGGAAATTAATATTAACAGCATTCATGCAAACACTTAGATTTCAAGCAATCTCACAAGGCTATCAAGGTATTTGGATAGAGGAACAGAGTAAGGGGATTGTGGATTATACTATACCAATCCTGTAGAGTGGAGATTGCGAAGTACAGTAGGACCCCTGTATCTGCTGGAGATTGGTTTGGGGGGCGTGGATACTGAAAACCGTGGATAATAGTGAACACAATTGAAAATAATGGGATTTCTGGTTTAACATGCCATAGAGTTGCCTTGGAGGACCTAGAAAATGGCTAGAGAGGACACATTTTCTAGGAAGATTCTATGGTAGGTATGTTGTTTTGCGTGCTATGGATAATTGAGTCAGTGGATAATGAATCAGTGGATATGGGGGTCCTACTGTAAATTGGCAGAGGGGAGGTCTGGAAGGCAGAATTGTGACATGAATTGACGTGGAGTCAGAAAGGAGGAGATTCATGCACAGTTGGGTGGTGTTTTAGGGTGATATTTATATGTGATAATTCCCCTGAAGGAATGAGATTTAGAGTGGAATACAATGTCTCTTGGAGTTTTCCAGGACTAAACAAAGGGTGCTCTGGAAGAGCTAACAATTGTTAATGGGTGATGTATTTAGAACTGAATAGGAGCAGGCAAGGTCTATTGTTGGAAGGGAAGAAAAGAGGAAAAACCCATTTTGCAAACATCAAGGACACTGCTATTATTGAGTGGATTAGTGGTTGACTCATCTCCAGATGTTAACTCTGACCTAAGTATTATTTGTTTGCGGAATTTCCACAGGTCCCTCCTTTGGTTATACATGACTTCAGCCTTGGTATCTGGGGGTCCCTGGTTTAACTGCTAACTATGTGGAAAGTCACATCAAGGCAAATTATTAAATATTGCCAATTATGTGATATTCCAAGATGGGAGCTATCAGGGTAGGTAACAGTTCCATCTGGTGGAATTACAGTATTGCTTCTCCCTCTGCCTACTCCCCTAGAAGATTATGGAGGATGCCTGTTGTGTGTTCAGCTACAGGAATTGAGCAGGATGCTTCTCTACTGCCTCTGTCCTCTTTCCCAGTGGAATTAAACAGCCACCTTCCTGCTCAAGGATCTGATAAATATTAAAGCAACAGGAGCCCCTATGAACACAACCCCTACAGCATCACAAGGAATCATCTCTATGACCTTGTAGTAAAAAAAAAAGCAAAAAGCGGAGGGGTGGCTGTCTGGCTACAAATCATGGAGTTTTTATGCTGTAAGCTGCCCCAATTGCATTGCAGAGGGGTGGGATAGAAATAATAATAATAATAATAATAATAATTATTATTATTATTTGTAACTAGTTACATGCAAGAACTGTTTCTTGCAGCTATCAACACTAGCTGTTATTTCCTGACTGCTTGCTCTGTGTTGAGCACTGAGCTTTTTGACACTGCTGTTAAACAGTAGTGGTTAGTGGCTTCCACATCAAGACGGGTGGTAAATCCCTGCTGGATTTTAGTCTGAACTTTAAAGTTGCTGAGCTTAACACTGTTGCTGAAAATTAGTTCTAGTCCTTTCATGTTGGGACTAAAATGTGGAATGGATTCACTGTTGCTTCATACGGCACAGTGCCTGGAAAGAAACCTCCTTGGAAAGAAACCAAGGAGGAGGGGAGAGAAAAAGTGGGGGAGAGAGAGAACATGACCAAGAGGAACTTCCTGCTGCTCTGAATTGCGGCCTTGGCTTTATCAGCTAATTGGTTCCTGCTGTGGGACCATCTGCATTGGTTTCCTGGGACTGGACTTCGCTGGAAGATGGGGACCAAATACTCCTGTTTGTGCCAACACTAATTAGAGAGACTTTTAGCACTCAGTTAGAAGTCAGTGTTGAGGCACCAGCAAAGTGACACAGCAGCTGGGAGGGATTTCTGCTTTGAAAGACAACCACTGACTAGACCTTAGCAGAAGAAAACTCAGAAATGAATGCCAGTACTAGTTAAAGGAATTCTGTAACATTAGGTATTTATGATTACTGCTCCATCAATGTATCGCTATCAGAGTGAAAAGGAAGAGGTTCCTGAGAAGCTGACAGTTTAAAATTCAATGCAGGAAGCAAGTGAGGAAGGGAAAGAAGGTGGAGATAAACAGAGAGGCAGTAAAAAGTTGTTTCCTTACACTGTCCTGCTCCACATATCCCCATTTTGAGCAAGATTCCCAAGAAAGGGATGGATGGTCAGCTCCTGGAGCACTTGGAAGAATAGGCTTTTGTTCTTAACCCATTTCAGTCTGTCTTCAGGCCCAGGTTTAGTACAGAATGGTTTTAACTTACAGGAGGGTAGATTTTGATTGAATATGAGAAGGAATTTCTTGACAGTGAGAACAGTTCGGCAATGGAACCAATTATATAGAACTTTATCAGACCACTCCCAAAAAGTCTGTTCTTTTGCTGGCATAACTTCTCCGTTTTTATGCCTGCAAAAGAACTCCACATGCTGCACTTACCTTCCCTCCCATCTAAAGGCTTCCTGGAAATGAAAGAGGAAGTGAACAGAGCTGCATTCACTTCCTCATTCAAAATAACGTGGATTCTCATGAGAAGACGTTCGCGCAAGAAATAAAAAAGCAAATAAAAACAACACACAAAAAGTTTTAAAAAGCACATACACACACTTAAAAGCTTACAAGTAATCTGGGGAGGTTCATAAAAAGTGCATCACTTACTTGGATGTTGTGATCTCACCCAGAAGTGTTTACGCCAGACTGGCCATTCATGCTGCATTCATGTGAGTACAATGGTGTGAGGTTTCACATGCCAGCACTAAAGCACCACGGGAGATCTATCGACAGCTTCAGCCGTCAATAAAAAAGTACGGGTTTGGGGCAGTACACAAATGCGAAAGGGCAATGTCGTCTGATATAGACGCCCTTTTATGTTTATGTGGTGTCATTATGATGCTGTGTGTCTGATAAAGTCCCTAGAGAGGTAGTGGGGTCTTCTTCTCTGAGCACCTTTAAAGAAAGAGGGCTGGATCAGCCATGTGTAGCCTCTCCCTTGATAGCATCTCAGCCTATCTGCACACACACACACACACACACACACACACACTTGGGCACCACAGCTGTTAATGTGATAATGAAGAGAGCTTGTGCCATTTTATGTATTATCAGAAGGCTGCAAACACTGCCAAATGTTATGCTGATGATGACTTATCTCTTGCCAGTGACACAATACACATGCCTGCAGGAAGAATGGAAGAGATGAGCATCATCTCATAGCTTTCCTCTCTAATGACCAGTGACACAAGAGCAGGAAAATCAGCCAGAGGAATGGAAAATACCGAAGGACCAGCATGGATTGAGGTGGGAAGCCATAATGTCAGGTCAGTGGGGGCTTTTCTTGACCCAGAAATCAAAGTCACAAAATTTCCTCCTATTACCAGAGGGCTGACTCAAGGCAACAGTTTCTTCTCACACTACAGCCAGAATTCTGTTGACGTCTTATACATGCATAAGTTCCCCTACAGAAGCTGTTGGACATTTTTGTCTGACACGCAACATCCACGTTCAGTTCAAGATCACGGAATCAGCATTATACATGTGGTGCCATTGCACATGCAGATGCATCATTCAGTAATGCATTCATTTGCACATTCATTTGCATATTCAGTTTTGCAGCCAGTTGTCTACCCAGTTGTGCACTTGGTCAAGTGTTTTATTTTTTTAATATAGCTTTTATTATATATATAGTTCACATATATATACATATATATAATTTCTCCCCATATGGAACTCAAGGCAACCATATAGGCAGCTGGGTTGCCCAATGTTGCCATTCAGTACAAGGGTCACATAACACAATCAATGCATTACTCCACATACATGACCCAAAACAGTTAGTGGCATTGCTTGGTACCCAACCACTGCTACTTGCAGGTACACCTGTGAAGTACTGCTAAAACTAAAATACTAAAACACACAGAATCCTCCAGCTAGCATGGGGTACTGGGAATTCTGGGAACTGCTGTCCATAATAACTTCTCTAAGCTCCATTCCTGTCCATCTCTTGTGTTCCAACTTCGTGTCTCTGAGATCCAACCCTCAGTGCTTTCTTAACCCATGAATAATCTTGTGTTCTCAGATCGACCCTCCTATCTGACCCTTGGCTGCTCTGGCAATGTTGCCTGGAGGTTCTAGGCAAGCCTGGCCTCCTCCTGGCTCTGTTGGTACCCCGGCTAATATGGAAGTAAGTGGACATTACAGTGTTATTAGTAGGCAATGCGAAGACAAGTGCTACTGAAGCAGGACCTTTCATCCCATTCTTAAAACACTAATGGTGGATGTTTGATAATTTCAGTTCTAATGCCACAATGTTTCAACATTCCTTGATCTCACAAATACACATTTTTAGACGCTAGTCTGATAATATCCTAGGAACTCTGGGACAAGGACTGTAGCCCAGCCTTCACTGCATGGGTTCTTTCCCTCGCTGGAAGCTATGGGCTTATCTACACCAGCCAGGATACACTAGCTCCCTATTGGCATATCCTGGCTGCGGATGTGATCGGTCATTCCCCCATTACCTGGAGGAAATGGGCCAAAGTCCACACAGGAATGCCGGCCCATCCCTGCAGCCACCATCATTTTCTCTGCTGACTCGAAGCCAGGAAGGGGGCCTGTAACATGTGACCAAAGGCTCCTTGTGTGTGACCAGCATTGGTCAAATGCTGCAACACCCTTGCCTGGCTTCCAGGAGAGCCAGGGAGATGGAGGCGGCAGCAAGGGCCAGTGTGCTGGATGGGTTCCTGCAGACATGTGGGGCCTGATCCAGGTTTTGGCTGGCAGTAATGGATTTAAATGGTTATTTTGCTATAACGCTTTATTAGTGTAACGTACCGGCATTCCCAGACTCAGTGACCAGCAGTTTCAGAGTTAAAGCAGAAAACTTTATTGGCATAGAAATCCAAGAAGGGAACTGTACAAGGTCATTGCCGTGAATGATGTTTAACAGGAACACACTATACTAAAAGCACATTACAGTCAGTCAGATCTGGCCAGCTTCAAAATCATTGGTTAATCACCTAAACTAATGGCTCTTAACCTTTTCTTTACCAGGAACCCCCCATAAATATATTTTGTTCCCAGGGTCCCAGTCTCAAGATAATAATAATAATAATAATAATAATAATAATACAGTTACACCATCCATTAAACCTTTCCTCAGAGGCACTGGAGAGGGAAGACTTTTCTGCTGCTTCTTCCTGCAAGTTTGTGGCTGGAGCGGATTGAATGGCCATATGCAGGCCAAAACAGCCAGCCTTTGTCTTGGCTCCTGTCACATGGCTGCTCCATTGCCTTTGTGGAACCCCTGTGAAGACATTGTGGACCCCTGGGGGTCCATGGACCACATGCTAAGAACCACTGACCTAAACATTCCTGTCTTTGTCTCTGCCCCCTATTCTCAAGGAAAGAAAACGGAAACTATGGCCACATTTGCAGCCTTATCTTTCAGACACTCAGACCATTATACTCTCTTCTCTAGTTCTCAGCATATCCTCCTTAGCCATCACCAAGAAATGAAAACATAATCAACAGCAAGGTTACATGAGAAATACTACACATGACAGGAATAGGCAACATCAGGGAGCATTCCTGACAATTGCTCTGTCTGGCCCCCGTCTCAGATCCATATCTGCTCCAGGGGTAGAAAGGACTGTCAGGAGGCAGGATGGGGCAAATGCCTGCATCATCTGGACTGCAGTGCTCTGAGATGGGGGCAAGCTGGGGTATTTAGCTTGTGTAGATAAGCCCTATTAGTGCAAGAGATTTAAAAAAAAAATACAACAAGCTCTTTGTACTTGGAGATGATTCAGTCCATTTTGCCACTTCATATCCAGACCAGGCCTGCCTGAATTTGTGCAACAAACCAGAACCCTGTCAGTTTCTTACATGTATGTGAGCTTCAGAAGCTGTTGGAGACATGTTCAATGTGGAATGTCCACATTAAATTCAAGCTTGCAGAGGTAGAATGGTACAATGTGAAGTTGAAGGCTTTCACAGCGGGCATCCATAGGTTTTCTGTGGGTTTTTTTCCAGGCCATGGAAAACCTGTGGAATGATATGTTCAGTGCCATTCTGCATATGGAAGTGCATTCTTGGTCAATGTGTATCTATCCGTCCCTGCTGAAACTGATGGTAGTATTTCTTTGGCTATATACATATATACAGTTCTGCAATGTTGCAATTCAACACAAAGGTCAGCTAGTACAAACAGTGCCCATACCCCTCAACATGTCAGAGATGTAAACCAGGATACATGTGGCTAAGCAACATCAGAGTGTGGCCAAGGTTGTGCAAATTATTAATGAGGAGGAACACACAATCTAGGAGAGCTGCAGCTGTTTGCTTTTGCCTGTCCCTACTGGCAAGATTCTACCCCTTCCTCTTCTCTCTCCACTGCTGAGTTAATGGAATGCAAAATACTTTTGCATTTTGAACCCAGTTGAGGACAAAGGGGGAAGGCAGGAGGAGGTAAGAGAAGCTGGGATATTTTAACAGCCGCTGAAAAAGTGGAACAACAGAGGATTACTCAGGACTGTCTCTGCCAAATCTGGACTCTGCGTTTAGAGAGTCCAACAACCCAGATGTAGGATCCTGGCCACTGACAGTAGATCAGGTTCTGCTCCTTGCTTTGCCCTTGCCTATGGGTTTCCCCCCAATTTTTTTTTTTCAGTCAGGCAATTCCTATTTCTCTCTTGCTCATTCTTGGACTCATTTTCTTTGGAGCTGCCTCAGTCATCTCTGGCCAGAGGATCTTGCTAAGGAAAGCCCACTCACCAGTAATTCAAGGTATTCTTTTTCTTCCTGAAAGACCCTTGGGCTATGTTTGACAATGCAGAGAGCAGCACTGGCGACAATGTGGCCTTCCAGATGTTGTGAGATTACAACTGCCAGCATTCCTCACCACTGGCTATCCTGGCTAGGGCTGCTGGGAGCTGCTGTCCAGCAACATCTGGAGGGCCACATGGTTCCCATTACTGACCAAAAGGAAGTAGGCTGGTGGCCAAAATTTGTGGCAATAGAGCTCTCAGTTGCTCACCACATTCCTTTATATGAGCTGGTCTTGAAAGACAAGAATAACAGGAAAATTATATGTTGGAGCCACATAGTTGAAATGCACATACCTGCTTAATCATCTCTGTATCGCTAAGACTTGTGATACTCTAGTGCAGGGGGGGGGAAGAAACTCCATATTTTCTCTTTTGAACTTTATCACTAAGGCATGACAGAATCAGTAGCTAATGATGCCTGCAAACCCATGAGTAAAGGAATGTTATCTTTTATAAAGAATTGTTGTCATTTTTAAAATTGCAAAGTGTCTTTTAAAAAATGGGTGTCAGAGACAGATCTATTTAGAGGAGTGAAGATAATATAAGGCATGTGTTTCTGGCACTGTTACATCCAGCAGACCGAGCAAGGGTGGAATTTTTTTGAAGTAAGGTTTTCAAAATAGAAGTGCTAGCAAATTTTCAAACACTTCTGAGTCCCAAAATATAGTCACAGTTAATGGAATGGGACACCAAATGGTGCCTAGAGAACTTCTAATAATACAAATACATACCCTCCCATATTTCACAGATGAAAACTGGGACACATGTGGCCAAACAATATCAGAGAGTGCATAAGATGGCAAAAGTTTTTAATGAAGAAGAACACACAAGTGGATGTCTGAGTGGGGCAATGATGGGCTGACATCCCTCCATGGAGCTCTGTGAAAGGGAAAGCTGCAGCAGCAACCATCACTGGTGAGGAGGGAAGTTCTGGCTAGTGAATCTTTCCCCGGAGAAGGGGAGAGCATAGAGATCACCCACATGGGTCTGAGAACCTCGCTAAGCTCATGGGGACTGCAGAAATAGAACATAAGCAAAGTGATGGGGGGGGGGACTGCGGGAGTTCCAGCAAGCACATGTAGTTGTACATGAAACTCTAAAGAACACCAAGCCTGCAACCTCACTTTCTTAGGAGATTTTAACATGGGGAAAATATTCCCCTGAGAGATCGGGAGAGAAATGGGACTCTTCCGGAAGCAGAGCTCCGTTTCACACGCCCCTTTCCTTCTCCCAATCTGACGTCGTCCTCACTCCGTGCTGCTTCCATTTCTCTGCCAGTATGTTCCGTCATTTTTTAATAACAAAGAACTTTCATTAGTAAAAAATGATGGCAGATACTGGTAGAGAAATGGAAGCAGCACAGAATGAGGACGATGTCAGATCGGGAGAAGGAAGGGGGCATGCGAAACAGAGCTCTGCTCCTGGAAGAGCCCCATTTCTCGCCCGATCTCTCAGGGGAATAATTTCCCCATGCGAAAATCTCCTTATTCACTTATTTAAGAACACCTGGAATTATATGAATTTAAATCAAAAGAGATCTTCAATTCAGTGGTGATAAGAATACCATCACTGCACCCATCCTTAAGTCTCAACGTTTGGCCTGGAAACCTCAGGACCTGAGACAATCCTGAACTGGCTGTTCTACCCACTAATTACTTTATACAAGCAATGAAGCTTCTTTGGTTCCAGCACAGAAGGCTCTGGATTCAGTGCCCAGCATTTTCATGTCGAAATATCAAGTAGCAGGTAAACAATGGTTTCATAGGATGCTGGAGAGCAAATGTAGATGACACTGAGATGCACAGGTGAGATGGGGTGAGATGCACAGGTACACAGCTGCTTCTTCTATTCCTTAGATAGATAAGATAGCCTGAGATAGTGGAGATTATCAGACAGAAACAAAAAAGTGTTCCTGTCCCACAGTCTCCACTCCTGCCCCTGTCCCATCCCTGACCCACCACAGTCACCCTTTCCATCACACTTACCTCCTCTCCCATCATTCCAGCAGCCCAGGAGTGAAAGGAGCTGTAACAGAGCTCTCTTCACTTTCTGGATCAAAATCTCACAAATTCTTGTGAGAAAATGCAAGCGAGGTTAATTCAAAAATAAAAACCAAAATAGACACACACACACACGTGCACACACACACATACAAAAATCACATACGCACACTTTAAAACTTTCAAGTAAACCAGGGAAGTTTGAAAAAAGTGTGTCATTTACCTGGATGTCCCGATCTCATCAGGAAGTGTTCTGTCAGCCCATTGATGCTGGGATCCTCTGTGTGACCTTGTCACACAGAGGAAAACCCATCACAGAAACAGAATGACAGATCTATTGATGGCTTCTCCCATCAATAAAAAGCAATGCTGGTGTAATGGCAGCAGAATGGATGCATAACGAGAGGGAACAATGTCATCTGAAAAGAGAGCCTTTTAGCGATCTCTTGGCATTCATGTAACACTACTTTTAATGCGTCTGATAATCTTCTGTATCTGTGTTTGACCCCCAATATACATTTTTTGAAAATTAATATGTCTTCCTAAATGACCTGCAAGACAAAAAAGGATTCTAAAAAATTAACAATAATCTATTTAACATTTTATAGGTGTGGGGTCCCCATATACTGTATATAATACTGTCTTTGCTCTCCTTCTGGCAGGTTAGAACTAAAAATGCTCATCATATTTATATTGTAGCATCCCATATCTTACATTTGACTTGAGTCTCTACCAGCGGGCTGAGAAAATATAACCTCTCTACACCTCTGTAGATGACTAATCCTAATGGAACTTTTCCGCATGGAGGCGGTACTCAGAGTTGCTTTAAGGAATCTATCCACAAGGTTTGAACATTATGTTGGAAACAACGCAGATCTCTCGCCATCTGTTGTTGCCAACATCTCTATGTGCCTTTGTGCCATTTCTTCATGGATGACTGCTCATTTTCTAAAATTAAATTGGTCCAAGACATTGGGTTTTTTTAAAAAAGAAAAAAAAAATCCTTCCTCCCACTTCTCCTTCTATTTGGTTTTCCAGCTGCTTCTTTTGCTTTATTTGATGGGTGTTTTCCTTTATCTAGTTCTGTAGGTCATGCATTTGGGTTCTGAACTTCTCTTTTCTCTTTCTTTATACCTATAGGGGAGAACTTGGGCTGATCAAAAAGGCAGGCCAGTTGCTGAAAAGAGCACTCTCTGTTAAGGTGTGATGCAATGTAACCAATGATGTAATAGCTTTTTACAATGCTTTCCCCTGCCCATGCCAGTGGTAACAAAGAATGTGAAGAGGGAGCACAGAGTGGCAACTGGCAGTTTATATATCAGTGGGGTGGTGGTGGTGGTCAATACTCTCCAAGTTTTAGTCTGAACTTTAAAGGAGACTGGCCTCCTTTTGCCAGCAGTCAAATACATTTTTATTCAGACAGCATTTAATGTTTAATTGGCTAGAGCAGTGGCTCTTAACATTTTCTTTACCAGGGACCCCCTTTAAATATCTTTTGCTGCCGCAGACCCCTAAGACTTAAGTCAAGATTTAAAATCCTAACAATAATAATACCTGATAATAATAATAATACAATTACACCATCCATTAAACCTTCCCTCAGAGGGACTGGAGGGGAGAGAAGACATTTCACTTGCTTCTTCCTGCAAATTTGTGGCAGGAGTGGGTTGAACAGCAATGTGCAGGCCAAGCCAGCCAGCCAACCTTTGCTTTGGCTCCTGTCACATGAGCTGAGCAGACTTCAAGCCTTTGTGGACCCCCTGTGAAGATGTCGTGGCCCCCTGGGTTAGGAACCACTGGGCTAGAGGGAACCCCCCTCTTATGGGATGCCTGAGCTGGTTATTAAAATTTACAGTTACAGTTTTAAATTTTTGTATAGATTTAAAAATGTTGTGTTTTTTTAATGTGGTGATTTGTTTAATGGTATTTTTATTTCTTATTATATATTTTTTATTTGAATAGCTTATCTTGCTTTAATCTTTTGGAAGCTTCCTTGAGTCCCATGATGGGAGGAAGGTGGCACATCAAATAAATAGTTAGATAGCCAACCAACCAACCAACCAACCAACCAACCAACCAACTAAGGTGCTGAACCTATTTTGGAGATGGGGCTCAGCACTTTGGATAGGTCATTTAAAGTTCTTTGTCATATTAAAGAGGGAGCAAGCTTGTTTTCTGCTGCTCCAGAGACTAGGGACTTTATCAGACCACCCTCCAGAAAGGTTCTTTTACCAGGATAATTTGGAAATGTTTTTTATGCCAGAAAAAGAAATCCCCTTATCAGACCTACCTTAACCAGCATCGGAAAGGCATCCCTGGCATAAACGGAGCATGAACAGAACGCTGTTTACTTCTGGGTTCCAAATCTCGATGATTCTCACGAGAAGACGCTAGCACAGAAAATTCAAAAATAAAAGCAAAATCAAAACATAAAGCATAGACACACGCACATAAACACACTTTAAAAGTCCCAAGTACATGGGTGGAGGTTTCATAAAAAGAGAATCCCCTACCTGGCTGGTGTGATCTCTCCCAGAAGCATTCTGTCATTGATGCAGCATTAACATGAGCACAATGGCATGAATTTTCAAATGCCAGCAATGCTGACAACAAAGCACCACAGCTGATCTTTTGATGGCTTGGGCCATCAATAAAAACAAACAGGTTTTGGACTTTGCATGATCGTGAAAGGATGATGTCATTTGGTATGCACGGCCTTTTGTGATCATTAGGCATCATTATGATGTCATATTTACTGCATCTGACAAAGTCCTAGGACATGGAGCAATGGATTCAAAGTACAGGGAAAGAGATTCCATCTAAACATTAGGAAGAACTTCCTGACATTAAGAGCTGTTTGACAGTGGGATATGCTGCCTCGAAGTGTGGTGGAGTCTCCTTCTTTGTAAATTTTTAAACAGAGGCTGGATGGCCATCTGTCGGGAGTGCTTTGATTGTGTATTCCTGCATGGCAGGGGGTTGGACTGGATGGCCCTTGTGGTCTTTTCTAACTTTGTGATTCTATGATTCTGACTAAACACAGAGTGGATTCATCACTACATTGACATGGAAGCCACCAGCCAGCAAAGGAGATCAGGGAAATTATATTAAAATGGGAAATTAAATTGTGCTTCATGTTACAGACATGGAAAAGAGTCTCAACATGAGGCTTTTTGATTGCAAAGTTTCTGGCAATGTGGGAGCAGGAATCATGTGGCCCTCCAGGTGTTTCTGGACTACAGCTTCCAGCAGCCATAACCACTTTATAGCTAGTGGTGAGGACAATGGGAGCACCAGTCCAACAACATCCAGTGACTCACATGATTCCTGCCACCTGAGGGTGGCATAATTAATTATTTTTTAAATAATTGACTAAAAGACTTCCAAACTACTTTTCATCCATTGGATCTGCAGGTTGCAGGTAGAAACATATTTAAAGAAAACATATGCAGAGTAAAATAATGCCCTTCATAACAATTGCAGACCACAATGCAGACAATATATCTATGGGCTGTTTAAACTTAAAATAGAAACAAGTTACTTTTTTGAACAACAAGTGCCAGAATCCTTGCAGCTAGTATGTCCAGTTCTGTGTAGGATTTCACATTGCATGGTTTCAAGCAGTGTATGATTTTAATTTTGGCTTGTAGGTTCGAAGGCCCTTAAGAATTTGTTATGAATCCTCTAGTAAAGTCAGGATGGACCTCACAGTGTTCTAATAACCGGGTGCTTCTTAAAGTATGCTGGTTTTTGGCTCTGAGAGTGGAATCCCAGTGTTTCATTCTCCACCTCCTGGCTAATTGCACGGGCCACAATCCAATGCACAGTTAAGTGCCCTTAAGCCCATTGATTTCAATACGCTTAAATCTGCTTTGGGCTGTGGCCAGTGTCTGTTTCTGTCATCTAGCTATTTTCTTCTCCCGCCCATCTGCTCTGTTTCCATCTCCAAGCCAAACCAGGAAAGGAGCCAGCTCTGTCAGCTACTTCTCTCCAGATCAACAGGGGAAGCAATCTCTGGATCACAGGGGTAGCGATATGGTGTCACAAAGACCTGGCATTCAGCTAGGCTAATCTAAGATGTGCCTGGCTACTAACACATTAAAACATTCATATTTCAAAAGCCATTAAGAAGATATGCAAAAAAAGAAGAAGAAGGGGGAGCAACTGGACTGTCCAGGAAGGTGGAATGGATACAAAGCATTGTCCCTGCTGTATTCTCTCCATGTGTGCATTTTGTTTTTTTAAAAAAGCAGAATCACTTACTGTTCTGAGCAAACAACAGGATAGCCCTGGGAACTGAACTTTGACTCCCAAGTCTGTTATTACAGCTACTTTGGATGTTGATGCTGCTGTTTTGCCTGAAGCTGGGTAAGATCCCAGTTGGAAATATGAGTTTTCTCCACTTTGAAGGAGGGGGGAAAGAAGTTTGCAATATGTGTATGTGTGTGTATCAATCAATCATATCACTCCCTCTAATAGCACACTCAGGAGCTGAGTGCCGATGGCTACGTAACCAAAACAGGGCAGCCCAATGAAAACTGATCTTTTCTTCATGGCTGTAGAATGCTGAATGTCTGTGGAGGCATCCGGAAAACCAGGAAAGGGAAGATGGAGACTGCTGCCTTGATGGTGCAGTGGTTAAATGCCTGTACTTCAGCCACAACGTTGCAAATTCAATCCCAGAGGGCTCCAAGGTTGACTCAAACTTCCATCCTTCTGTAGGTTGGTATAATAATCCTGCTTGTTGGGGGGGAATTAACTAACATGTAAACTGCACTGATAAGTGGCATAGAAATGGAAGTGCTATTGCTATTGTTATGTGGGTGGCTGTGACTGGGTAGATAGTGCTGCTCACTGCAATATTTTCTTGCAAGGGCCCTTTCAAAGAACACAGTTATAGCACTATGATTCCACTTTCAAATTGCCATGGCTGCATTCTATGGAATGCTGGGCTTTGTAGTTTGGTGAGGCACTAAAGCTCTCTGGCTGAGAATTCTAAATACCTCTCCTTAAAAGGCAAATCCCAAGATGTGATAGGATGGGACCATAGTAGTTAAAATGGAATTATGGTGGTATAATTGTGTAGTGTGAAAGGGCCCCAGATCTCATTTCCCATTAGACCAGGAAGACTCCCCTTTTCAACACTGTGTAATAGACAAGTAGTATCTTTCTTGGTATATGCCAATGGCAAGCAGAAGAATCTAACTGTATCCTGTCATTTTATACCAAGTGGCACTTGACACACTAATTCCAGAGATGTGGGGGAAGGTAGATAAGAAAGCAGGATCACCTGTCAGAATCTGCAAATCCCCTCAGAAAGGACATGCCTATACCTTCAGTTTATGTACAGTTCACAGGTGTATATAGAGTCAGCCTTTCTATCTGTATCAAAGGAAGATGTCTTATACGATGATTTGTCTATCTAGCTCATTACTGTCTACCGCGGGGACATCGGATGGAACAAGTCGCAGTTGGTGATACCCTTGTCAATGGAGCAGGGGCTCTGCTCCAGGTTTTAGTCTGAACTTCAAAGGAACTATTCAAGGCACTGAATATTTTGGAGACAGAGATAGCTCAGATACAAAATTTCACTGTCCCACAAAAATGGAAGCCACCAACTCCCAGGGGGTGAAATATCTAGTCAATAGGTTTAAACCAGTCTGTAGAGGTCTGGAATATGGATTGTGAAGAATCTGGATCTCCTGTCCCTCAAGCCCTGCCCCTAGCAGGCTATCAGAGAAAGGGTAGAGGAATCTCCACGGTTATCTCTGATCAGTGATTAGACATAATCATGGGAATTCCTCTTGAACACACTGCTTTTCCTCTTGGCTGGGAGGGAGAGTGGTGTGTCCCACCAGACACTTGGCTGGTGCTTTCTAAGGATGCTTTGCTCTTTGTCCTCATTCTGTGATTGAGAAAGGGAGATGAAAAAAAAAAAGTCAGACACTCATAGCTGGCATTTGTTAGCATTTGCAAGTGTGATTTATCCACACACACATAAGCAAATACAGCTGAAAGATTAACTGACTACGACCTCTTTAATCAGGTGACAACCTGCTGCAATATCTTTAAATCAAGGGATGGACAGCCACAGAAGGTCTGGGGTTACCCTGCTCCATTTCCTACTTAGTGGCAGCTGATGGCTCCCGGGTCAGTTAGGCAGCGCATCCATATCAGAATTTAGTCTAGACTGTAAAGGAGCAATACAAGTTTATTTATTTATTTTTATTTATTTAGAGTATTTATACCCTGCTCTTCAGCTACCAAGGCTCTCAGAATGGCTTACAAATTGTCAGCAATAGCACTTACATTTCTATACCACTTTATAGTACAAACACTCTCTAAGTAATTTTACAATGTGTTAGCTAATTGCCCCTAACAAACTGGGTACTCATTTTACTGACCTGCCAAAGGATGAAAGGCTAAGTCAACCTTGGAGCCCTGCAGGATCAAACTCATAACGTTGTGGCTGCAGTACCGGCATTTAACCACTGCACCACCAGGGGTCCCTGAACACTACCCCCAATACTTCAAGTACCTTGGATAGCTCCCTTAAAGCTATCCAAAACCTGGAGTGGATTCACCACTGCCTTGACATGGAACCACTAACTGCCACTGGTCTTACCCCAGTTGGCTTGACTGGCCATCTTTCCAGCTAAACAGCTTTGGATCAAGTGATGCCAGGCCTAAAACAGTGTAGATGGAGCAGGGGCTTTATTTTAGTTGGTAAGGTTCTGGAGGTACAGTTGCCAGTTTTTCTTTGGATTCTTTTTCACTATTGGGAGTAGAGTAGATTGGGGAATTCCAGA
Organism: Gambelia wislizenii; assembly: GCA_030847615.1. NCBI lineage: Eukaryota > Metazoa > Chordata > Lepidosauria > Squamata > Crotaphytidae > Gambelia > Gambelia wislizenii. Next base: position 319,390,716 of record JAUMIR010000004.1, read on the forward strand.
GAATGCAGGAATATTGGCTTGGGAAGCCACATGTGGCCCACAGGCTGCATAATGCCCACCTGTGTCAATTATGATGATGATGGCTGGAATCCTGTTGTGTCATACACTGGTGTAAATTCCCTTACTCAAGCATTTGTACTTTTGGGGTTGGTTTGCAGTGGACATGATCAGTTCATAGTTGCATAAGCAGAGTTACAATATATATGATATATGATCCTAAACCCTGTTTTTAGTCTCAAATGGAGTAGAGACATTGAACCAGTTGGACTGAATAAGTAGATTAAATGGACTAACCAACAAGATTCCAGACATGCAGTTGTGCATTTTGGATGGTGTGTAATTATTCCTCAGTGCCTTTAATGTACAGTGCCCCTTTATTCACTGGGGTTGCAGAACTAGCCCAATAAGCAGGCTTAATGGCAAATACATAATTGATTGCTCAATGTCAGTTTTCAACCAGGGGTTGGTTTAATGCAACAGCCCTGTAACTGTAACTGTGTGAATGTAGATTTACACCTTACAAGCAAGATGTAGGACCTCAGACAAGGTATTTTGCTGCATTTATCTGTTTCACTGCCTCATCGAAGCTGAAATTAAAATTTAAACTTGAATTAAAATTTGAAGTGAAATTAAAATTTATTTATTTATATTTATTTTATTTATTTAGGTATTTATACCCTGCTTTTCAGCCACAAAGGCTCCCAGAACCTAGGGACAGGGGGGTTTCCAGCAGATAATGGGCTATCAACCAACCATTAGCCAAACAGACACTCAACCTCCTTGCATATCTACACCCAGAAACTAACCATTCAAATACACAAATTTACATATCCTCTCCAACAGGGGTTCACAGTATATAACCTCCCCCCACACTCCTACCCAACCATTCTCTGATGCCAGCCACAGATGCAGGCAAAACGTTAGAAATAAACTCTTCCAGAACACAGCCTCACAGCCTGGAAAAAACCCAAGGAAAAGCTAAGCTCCCAGAACAGCTTACAAATTGTTTAAGCAATAGCAATTTACACATCTACACTGCATTAAGCGGTTTCCAATGTGTGTTAACTAATTGCCCCTGCAAGCCGGGTACTCATTTTACTGACCTACAGAAGGATGGAAGGCTAAGTGAACCTTGGAGCCTTCTGGGATCAAACTTACAATGTGGTTTCTTGCAGTACTGGCATTTAACCACTGCACCACCAGGGCTCCGTAAATTGAAATGATGCACAAGATTTTGACTGTTCTCTAGTGCATGGGGTGGGAATGATTCAGCCCGCCAGAAGTTGTGGGCCTGCTGCAGACATCAGCTTTTTTCACCATTGGCTATGCCTGCTAGGACAACTGTAAGCTGTGGTCCAGAAACATCTGGAGGGCCACATGATCCTTACCACTGCTCTAGTACTGTCTACTTTTTGCTGTCGCATTGTATAGTGTATCTGCCATATTAGAACTTGGAGCTCATTTCATGAGTGACATAATTTAACTCAGCACAGGCTTAACATATGTTTCAATATAGTAATATATACTCCATGGAGAAAAAAGATACACAGGGAGAACAAAGCTGAATTTCAGGGTCAAAAAATAATACTGGGTAATATCCACATAAGAGATCTTTGCTCCCCCCCATCTCTGCCCTCAGTTGCCCAGAAATATCTTGCTTTTTAAAACAATCCTGCTCCTTCTCCTTTGCTATCTGAAATCCCCCCTCCCAGGAGCCCCAAACACCAAGAGTGTCTCTCCAACAATGCAGCATCTCAACTGTCAGTGAATCAAAAAACACTTGTTCTCATGGCCACTTCAGATTAAAGGAGAACGTCCCCCCCCCGCCCTCTGCTCCTCCAATGGCATTCAAACTCAGTAAATGGGGACACTGAGTACTGAATGTGAAACACACACTGCACTGCTATTAAGAAAGCTCGGGGGAATTCCGGCAGATGAGTCAAGGCACTGATGAAACCAGTGGTCTGAAAAGGACAGCAAAGCCGCTGCTTTCTAAATAAAAGCTGGGGACAGATGTATCTCTAGGATGTTTCTGCCTCCCAGCAAACCAAAGAATGCAGCAACTGTTTTGTAGGCATCCAGCAGGATGAAAAGGTTTGCCAGACTGCCTGGCTTCCAATGGGCATGCTGAGTCAAGAAGACAGACTCTTCTACTTTCCTCTCATACACAGGCAAGAATCAGTACTGAAATTTAAGGCCTGTATACTAAGCTGGGAGTCAATGGGTGCAGTTTGATGACCAGCCATGAAATAACAAGACCAGGCCCAAATAAATGGGTTGAATAAGGGCCATTTTATTGACCTATACCCCATTTAACTGAATTTGGGCCTGGGGATAAGCACAGTGGGGGGAGCAACCTGATGTGGGTCCAACTGAGGTCCAGGAAGTTGACTACAAGGAAAAAAAAACCCAGGGAAGACATTGGGAAGAATCTCATTAGTCCTCATGTACTGTGGGCCACACCCGCACTATTAGGAAGGGTGGGAAGCAACCCCCCCCCCAAATCAGTGACTTTCCATCCCTCTATTTTCTGCGGTCTTTCAAAAAAAGTGCTGTAAAAACTGCACTATTGGTTGTCTGATCAATCAGCAACCATCTCAGAAAAGGGGCACACAGCAGAGCTGAAATGTGATTGGTCAGACCTTGGAGGGGGTGGGCTTGCAGGGCATACCTTGCAGTTGAGGATCTACCATTGCTGAATGCCCTGCATTGGATCCGCTGCCACCTCTAAAGCCGGGCTTCTCTCCCTCCTCTTCCTCGCCGCCTCTTCCAGCCCAGGCTGGGCAACCCCAGCACTCTCCCCACCCCTCAACCAGCCTATCCTGTCTGGTGTCCCAGCCCTCAGTGGCTGCTGCAGCTGAGGGCTCTGCCTCCATGAATGCCCTTTAGCTCTCATTCCTTAGTTTCCCCAGCAGCGGCAGCTTTCCAGGCAGGGCAGGACAGGCTGTGTGCACCGGGTCTTCCCCACTCAGCCCTTGTATGTCCCGCATCAGACGGAACAGGCTGCTGTGGCCTAGGGCTCTTCCTCCATGGCTGTCAGTCATGGAGGAAGAGCCCTTGGCCACAGCAGCCCATTCCGCCTGGCTCCCTGATGGCTGCTGCAGCTGAGGGCTCTTCCTGGTAGTCATGCAGGAAGAGCCCTAGGCCAAGTAGCCTGTTCTGCCTGGCACAGGATGGATGAAGGCCAAGCAGGGCAGACCCGGCACGCACAGCCCATCCTGCCCTCCCTGGAAAGCCTTTGCCACCAGGGAAGCAAAGGGTGGGAGCTGAAGGGCTGCCACCAAAGGGCTCACTCCCCTAGCCTATCTGACCAGCCAGCAGGCCATGTGGACTACAAGCTCATGTATTTTGACAGTCACCAATTATGCGGATGCATCATGGGCACAACGTGGGATAGGACCAAAATGGAGGTAACACAAATTTTCTGCTGTGTAGCTGAGCCCCAGGTGTCAACCTGTGACCAGCCTCCCCAGCCGTCCCTTGGATGAAACACCAGACCCCGGGCGCAATCCAGAAACCATTGATTGCTGCCCAGACAGTCATTTACTGGAAGCCAGGGTGCTCCCTCCCAAATCACAAGATTCTATAAGAGAGAGTAAACCCTCAGGTTGCCCCCCAAGGGCAGACTTCTCCATTCCCCCTGGTCCCATGGCCCATTGAGGTGGTTCCAGAGCCCAACCTTTCACTAAAAGTGTGCCGAGGTGTACACTGATCTAATAAATTCTTCCCCTGTAACCTGCCAAGTGAGAACCTACTTTAGACAGCACCTGTAGCCAATTCTTAAAGTCCCATCAGATTCAGTGGCAAAAAAACCCAGGTAAAGGGGGAAAAAATCATACCCAGCCCAGAAGCGACCAGCTTAGTTTACACTGCACTGAGGGTGGGTGGCTGGGTCGCAGCAAGAAGAGCAAAGAGGACACACGAATGGGAAACAAGGCATTAAACAACCTCTGCCTCTTTCCCTGTCATGTGACCAGCACTTGGCATCACATGTCAAGTGCAGGGGATTCTGGCCTCTATTCATGGAGACCATAAAACCACCACAACTCCTTGCAGTGTTGTTCACTGTGCAGTCAGGGAGTACATTTGGGGGTGAGTGCCAATGGAAAAGGGCAGGATGAAACAAGGGATTACGGACCATTTTGCTGATTATCAAATAGGGGGTGGAGGTGGCATCTAGGTCTGTGGGGTGGTGAATGCACCTGGGTTTTAGTTCAAACTTTGAAAGGACTCACCAATAGGATTCCAGTCGTGCAGCTGCGCATGTTGACTGTTGCTGAACCATACTCCCCAATAGGTTTCACTCCTTGAGTAGCTCCTTTAATGTTCAAATTAAATGCCAGAGCACACTCTGCCCCATTACCATAGAAGCTGCAACCTGCCACTGGTAGTATGGGTCCTTTGAGAAGGAAGAGGGTGGCACAGCTCAGTAGCAGAGCACATGTGTTACATCTGCAAGACTGCAGGTTCAATTCTTGGTGCCTTGATTTAAAAGGACCAACTTATATGCCAGTTTTGTTTTCTCCTACAATGAATTTTTAAAAACACAGAATCCTGAAAATGAAATTTTTGTTAAATTCCATTTTTGGTGGATTTTTCAACAGTTTTGTTGTTGTGTTCGAGTGGTTTCTGATCTATGGCAAAGCTATCATGGAGTTTTCTGAGGCTGAGAGTGTGTGACCTGCCCAAGGTCACCCAGTGGGTTTTCATGGCCAAGGGGGGAAATGTCCTGAAACAAAATCCTCCCACTTCCACACCAGTCATGTTCAATCGGTGCAGTTACTTTCAACATGGAGAGGACCATGTTGTCCCTGTTTCCCATACAGATAGATGCTCAAGAGGTGGAAACCCTAATTCACCTTCAGCTTGGTATGAATGGAAGCTCCCTGCCACCATGAATGTTATGCAGAGGCAAGGCTGGCTTTCTCCCCCACTGAGTTTGTATTGAAGAAACCCCATTAATTGCACCAAAGGTAATGTCAAAGGTGGGCTGGAGAATATTAGACTGAATTCCTAGTATAGTTGTTCATGGATCCAGCTTGCCTTTCCCCCCATGGCTGGGGGGATTATTCAGAGGCTGCCCTGTGCAGTGCCATAACTCTGCCTGTTCTTTATGCACATTGTAATGACCACTTCACATCATGCAACATCTTTTTCTTTGCCTCTTATAGACGAATTTTATAATCCATGTATGTGGCAGCAGCAGTAGGAGAATCTAACTCAATTTACTTACTTAGACTTACCCACCAGCTACCTACCAGGTCACTGGCCTTCCAGTTAGCATCTCTCCGTTCAATCAAAACAGATGTAGCTATGAGTAATAAATTTATACAGGCCTTGAACTAACCTCTGTGCTCCTGCATTGCTTCATTTTATGTGCCATTTTCATTTATTATTTTTTAAACAATGAGCGTTAAATGGAATGCTGGCAGAGATTTATCTTCCTCAATGACATCATTTTAACTGATGAAATCATTTCACTCTTCCTTACTAGTAGTAATACATTCTAATCAACATACAATGGGACCAGATTTGTCAGCTGGTATCAATGAACAGAGGAAGGGTAATGGATAGAATAGTAGAATCACAGAAATGCAGAATTGGAAGAGTCCACAAGGACCATCTATACCATTCTCTTGCCAAGAATGCTATACATCAGTACTTCTCAATCTTTGGTTCTCAAAAGATTTTGGATTTTGACTCCCAAATGTCCCAGCCAAATATGGTTAATGATCATGGAGGTCAAACTCCCAAACACCAAAAGGACCAACATTTGAGAACCACTTATATACATTTTCAATATACAGGAAAGGACTAAAATTTTGGGATCTAGTCTACACAATTCCAAAAAGTTCGGACCGGAGGGGGGTAATAAATCTGAAAAGGCAGTCGTTTGAACATGAACGATTTGCCTACATGTTTACCCCCCCCCCTAAAATACGTATGACCCCTTTACCCAGCTGGTTGGAGCAAGCAATTTAGGTGGTGGTTTTAAATTTCCTGCCACTTTTTTTTAAAACTCAAAAGGTGCCTGGTATCTGGACAGCTGTAATTACGTGTTTACATTTAAACATAAAAATGAAAAAAACTTATTGGACACTTACTGGACACTTGTTGAGCCGGGAATCCAACATGGCGGCTGCAGCCACTTTCCCTCTTTCATAGTCCCACCCCCTCTACCCAGCCAGCCAATCAGGTTGCACTCCTATTCGTATCTCTACGAACAGGAGTGTACAAACTGCCAATCATTCAAACATTTTCCAAATTAATCCCTCCGATCTGGATGAAGACCCAGATCTGCCGGACATGGACTAAAAGGTAAGTTTTGTGCCTCCGCCTCTGAATGACATGTATTTATTCAAACAGCAGTCTGTACAGATCGGCGATCTTCTGAATAAATACATGTCATTTTTCATTGTGTAGACAGGATCTCACATGGGGAGATGGAGCATAGAGTTCTACTCTGGGGGAGCAATGCTCTGTCTCAGCTCTGTCCTCTCACAGGACTCACCTATTGCCCGAACCTAACATTTTATTTATTTATTTATTAGATTTATATCCCACCTTTCTCCCAAGAAGAGACTAAAGGCGGCTTACAACAATTAAAAAATACAGCTAAAATCACAATTTACAAAAATTAAAAAAAAATACATTAATTTCACATAATTAAAAACACAACATGAATTAAAAACATAAAATCAATAAAAATACAACATTAAAAACATTAAAAACAATAAAAAACAGTACATTAATTAAAATTCACTTCTCAAAAGCCTGCCTAAAAAAAAAAGTCTTCAACTGCTGACGAAAAGAGAACAGGGAGGGGCCAGCCAGACTTCCACGGGAGTTCCACAGTCTGGGAGCTGCCATGGAGAAGCCATTTAGCAGTCATTATGGAGTGAAGGATTCACTACTTCCCTTGTGCAATGATCTCGAACCTCCTTGAAACTCACCTGGTTCCTGTCCTTCCACCACATGGCCATTTTGTGGGTGATGGAGAGCAGGGGACTGTGGAGAGGTGCCCAGCTATGTCCCTACAGCTGCACACACAACACCAAAGGCATCTTCAGGACTCCCCAGAGATCCTCCAGAGGTCTTGGAGGATGGCCTCTTGGTTGTGTGGCTGGTAGTAGGTGGGATGTCGGATCAACTGTGGTGCAACAGGAAAATGCATGGTTGTATTATTCATTGTGTGACTGGTTGTTCAATGGTGCAGTCCAGGAACTGTGCTGGTACACAACTGTGAACACAATAACGGCCCAAGGTATAGCTACGTACTCTCAGTCTTAACAACCATTTACTGATGTTGTTGTTGCTAACTGCTGTCAAGTTGACTTTGACTTATGGCAATTCTATGAGTGAGAGACCTCCAAGTCATCCTATCATCAACAGCCCTGCTAAGGTCCTGCAGACTCAGGGACATGACTTCCTTGATTGAGTCTGTCCACCTGGAATGTGGTCTTCCTGTTTTCCTAATGGTTTCTACCTTACCAAGCTTTATTATCTTTTCTAGTGGGTCACGTCTTCTCATGATACGACCAAAGTATGGCAGTCTCTGTTTAGTCATCTTGGCTTCTAGGGAGAGTTCAGGTTTGGTTTGCTCTACCACATAATGAAAAAGCTGTGATCCTATATTGTGCTTATTTACTGTAAATTGACACTCACATAGTTACATGGTGGTTATGTTACACCATCCTTGTGCTGAATACAAACTTTGTGCAACCAATTGTGCATATGCCTGTTTGCCTGCTTGTTGTCCTATTGAGCAATAAGGAGTACATAGTGGATGTTTCTACAATCTCAATGGTACACTGAAGACACTGACAAATATTTACACACCATCCAAGAATGTAAGACCATATGACTTCAGTCTTGTTGATTAGTTCCAACTAGAGTGGAACTAACTGAATCAGTGTTCAGTGTAAAGTCAACATATAAGTAATTCCATTTGATTCCATTGATAGTAAATCCAATGCGATTTTGGGCTGTATCAATAGAAGTATAGTATCTAGATCAAGGGAAGTAATAGTGCCGCTTTATTCTGCCTTGGTCAGACCTCACCTAGAATACTGTGTCCAGTTCTGGGCACCACAATTCAAAAAGGATATTGACAAATTGGAGCATGTCCAGAGAAGGGCAACTAAAATGGTGAAAGGTCTGGAAACCATGCCCTTTGAGGAGAGACTTAGGGAGCTGGGTATGTTTAGCCTGGAAAAAAGATGGTTAAGAAGCGATATGATAGCCCTGTTTAAGTATTTGAAGGGGTGTCACGCTGAGGATGGAGAAGGCTTGTTTTCTGCTGCTCCAGAGACTGGAACACGGAGCAATGGATGCAAGCTCCAGGAACAGAGATTCCACCTCAGCATTAAGAGGAACATTTTGACAGTAAGAGCTGTTTGGCAGTGGAACGCACTCCCTCGGAGCGTGGTGGGGTCTCCTTCCTTGGAGGTCTTTAAACAGAGGCTGGATTGCCATCTGTCGGGGATGCTTTGATCAAGATTTCCTGTGTGGCAGGGAGTTGGACTGGATGGCCCTCGTGGTCTCTTCCAACTCTACAATTCTATGATTCTATGATTCAATAGTTCTGCTCCAGCTGGGCTTAACAATAAGATTTAAGACCATGTGAAAAAGGTACACTTGTGGAACTCCACTAATGCAACTAGGAACTGAATACGTATGTAGGGAACTTACATCGATATATGATACCAACAGGATTCTGGCCTAAGCGTAACTAGCACACACACAGCAAGGAGAATAGAAAATGTCTGGAGTTGGGTTAACATTGAACCCCTTTTTCACTTCTCAAAGGGCAGGTTAAACTCAGCTTCTGAAGCACTTATTTGGTCATGGGGGGCTGGGCTGTAAAACTGTGTGAACTCAAAAGATCTGGAAGGATTCATCATCATCATTGTCATTGTCATCTACAGGAAAAGAGATTCCACCTAAACATTAGGAAGATCATCCTGACAGTAAGAGCTGTTTGGCAGTGGAATGCATTGCCTTGGAGTGTGGTGGAGTCTCCTTCTTTGAAGGTTTTTAAACAGAGGCTGGATGGCCATCTGTTGGGAATGCTTTGATTGTGTATTCCTGCATGGCAGGGGGTTGGACTAGATGGCCCTTGTGGTCTCTTCCAACTCTATGATTCTATAATCACCATCATCATCATCACCACCACCATTACTATTATCATCCCATACCCCTCAATATTTCACAGATGAAAACTGGGGAACATGTGGCCAAGCAACATCTGAGTGTGGTCAAGATGCAAAGGTTATTAATGAGAAAGAACACAGAAGGCCGGCAAGGTCGCAGCAGTTTGCTTTTGTTTGAGTCAACAGAAAAGAGGAAGATTCTGGCCCCTCTTGTCCTTTCTCCCTGCTGAGTTAATTGACTACAAACTACTTTTAGGCATTGAACTTAGTTTGAAGCAAACCAAGCCCAAAGGGGGAAAGAGAGAAACTGAGGTATTTTAATAGCAGTGATCAAGCAGGATGATAGTGTTGGGGCATAGAAAGATGCACTGTGTCCACCACAACCACCTGCAGAGTTGTTCCACATCAACAGGACTCCAAGGAGAAGGTTTCTGGAGAGACTTCTGCAAAAGACTTCAGGCTGAGAAGGAAAAATTCCTTCACCCCAGCACACTGCCTTGAGCTCTGGCTTGCAAATAAAGACAGCAACAAGGCCAGCCTCCACTCAACCTGAGGACTTTAATCTTTGTTTGCAGTATATTTACAATATATATACAGAGTATAGGACAGCCATCTCTAATACTCATAAATCTCTCTCAAACCAACAAACTACTTCACCAACCACCATCCACAACAAACCCACACTGGAGATAATTCCCATCTCCCTTTTATAGGCAGTTAAACAATGCCTGTTACATCATGCATCTCAGATGTGCATACTCTCAAGTACTGACTCACACACACACCTGCCACTGGAGCTTAACTACTTTCATTACTAAGCTTACAGCTCCATCTTGTGGTCACATCCATGTCATTTCCTGACATATAGGGGATTAACTGGGACAGTCCCTGACAAATTGGGACAGTTGGAGGGTATGTGATTATTTCCTTCCCTTTCCCAACCCTGGGACTCAAAGCATTCTCCCATAAACCATTACTTCTCTCAAATAAAAGAAATACAAACTGCAGTAGGCCAAAATAAACAGCTTTGGTGTTTTACCAAGATTTCGATTACACAATCTCTCTGGTGATTAGACTGCAATTACAAGCCAACGACTTTTATTGAAGGTACTTTTTGTTGCCAATGACTGCTTGTATTTGTAACTAGCTTTTTTTCCCAGAGTTCATTTACACTCCAAGGCCTTTTCTTATCATGCCTAAGAGGATGTTTTGAGGAGTCTGAAAAGGCTAAAAGGCAAGGCTGAATTCACAAGTTTCAATTATTTACAAAGCTGTGGTGCTTCTAATGGGCTCTGCTTTGCAGGCATGCAAGGATTTCCACCTCCAGGCTATTGAAATGTGTGAGCCCCATCTGCAATGAACTCTGACAGGCTCTGTAGATTCTGCGGTTGTTCAAGTGCTGTGTCTTCAAGAGCTGAGATGGCACATCTCAATATATCCAGGAGCATCACCTAAGGGAAGAGCTTTGCCTGCCTGAAAGTGAAGAGGAAAGAATAATTCATATCAGTTGCTGCCAAAGAGCCCGTCTAATCCACAATCTAGCTGTGTAACACATTTGGGGTAGCCATGTTGGCCACGTAGTAAAACAAAATCCAGAATCTACAAAAAAGCGATGCTTTATTGGCCAACCAAACTGCAAAACACATGATGCAAGTTTTTGAAGCTTTACTGGCTTCTTCATCAGGCAAAAGATGTTTAAAAATTAAAAAGAAAAGTGACAATGTTGGAGTGACAGGCCTACATGCTGTTTCAGATGTTACTTGTGTTGGGGTCTCATGCAGGCAGAGGCTACTTCTACTTCCTGGCCATGTGGAGCTGAGACAAAAAGGCAGCAAAATTTAAATCCTTTTACAGCAGTGAGGAAATTCTCTAGTAATCAGCATGTCCCTGTCCCTTTGTGAAGCAAAGAGCTCCTTTGTTTAGGCAGAGATCATTGGATTTTTCAAGAAGTCTCTGTACTGCTGCAACTGGAAAGAACTTTTAGGTGCTGTATAGGTAAAACTAGCTAATTATAGTCTGAAAGAGAAGTTTTACTTTTGTTGGAGGTAGAAACCTTAGAGGGTTAGAAACAGCATGTAGGCCTGTGACTCCAACATCATCACTTTTCTTTTTTCTTTTAAAACATCTTTTGCTTGATGAAGAGTCCAGTAGAGCTTTGAAAGCTTGCATCATGTGTTTTGCAGTTTGGTTGGCCAATAAAGGAGATTATCAGATGCCTGCAAAAACCACCCCCAAAGCACGTGAGGATGATGTTATTATTGTGCCAACGGGTTCTGTTTTCAGATGACGTCATCGTTGCGTGCTGCTTCTGAGCTGCAGCCATGAGTAAAGTGTCACTTTTCATTGACGGGACTTTTCATTGACAGGGAGGTCCAGTCAATGAAAAGTGATGTGTTACTCATGGTTGCAGCAGAGAAGCAGCACACGATGATGACATCATTGTCTGAAACTGGGTCCTGTTCATGGGACAGTAACATCATCCTCGAGTGCTGCTCTTGTGCTTTTTGACACATCTGATAATCTCCATGGTATCTTTTTCTCTCTCTCTTTTGTGGATTCTGGATTTTATTTTACCTAGCTGTGTGGAAGTCTTGGAATACAGATAAGTAGAATCCACCTTGACTTAACTCTGAGCATTTTACTGTGACAATGAAGGAAATGACTTGGCAATCCCCACAAAATGAGTGCATTTTGTGAATTCCACTGCCAAGCAGCTCTTTTCTTTCTATTGTGTTCTATCAGGACCCCCAGAACTATTTTTAATAAGGTGAAGGGGGTGCTCAGCACTGACAGGTAGGTTATTAATTTTACCTACTTACATGTACTTGCAGGAGGCAGGCAAACTACTCTCCCCATCCATCATCATTGAGACATCCTTAAATATGAAGGCTGAAATTCCACCAGGGACTTAGATTTTCATAAGTTGATTTACGTCTGTAGGAATTAGAATGGGCCAGTTCTGTAACATCCGTATCCAATAAGGGTTAACATTACTACACAGAGGAACCAGCAATACGCTCGATGCACAATGGGCTGGATGTACAATGGGACCTAGTCCACTTCAGGGCACCAGCTAGGGAGTGCCAGTATGGATTGGTAGAGCCTGACACACATTGGGAAACTCTTCTTTGTGTCCTGGCACATATTTTTGTAATTTACTAACAGGGTTTCTCAGTGCCTCTGCTATGTAGCTAAGAATATGTAAAATTACCTAACAGAGAATGTGATAGTGGATTTTGGCCATTAACTCTTACAAGCACAATGTGAACTTAAGAAGCTTCCTTCATGTGTTTAGTGTCTCTTACTCCCAAGTAAGTGTGTGCAGGCTAGATTGCAAGAAGCCTTTAGTATTCATGGGAGGACTCAAGGACAACTGCTGCCCCCTAACATTTCTTACGGCCTGATCATTTAGTACACTTCTGATTGATCGTTCCTGAGGAGGCTCAACTACATAGGAATCTTGATGGTCTAATTTTGCCAGATAATGGGGAGGGAGTTCTTCTTTAGACTCTGTAGCCAGAAGCTTCAGGGTTAAACCATAAGCTTTATTGCTAACAGAAATCTAAAGAGAGAACTATACAACATTGTTGCTTTGAATGAAGCTCAAAGGAAAATCAGTACAATAAAAAGTATTTACAATCAGCCAAAATCTGGAGGGCTAATTCATTGGTTTCCTCAAATATCCACACTGCCCCTTCCACTGCAGTATCCTCCCAGCCATTTGTTCCAACAGAATCCATCCTCTCTTGGCTATTCTCAGTACATCAATTTGTTACACTGCAAAGGAAGGTAAAACATCAAACGGTCATGCAGCACACAGAGTTAATGGCAGGAAAACGTTGCTTTATGACCTGATCCTAACCCACACAAGGTCCATTCCTCTGGCCTTGTTGTAGGTGGGCTTAATCCTCCTCTCCTATTTCAGGGTCCATGGGATGGAGCTTTACCTTCTTATCTCATGGACATTATTAAGAAAATGAAGAGTAAAAAAAATTGTACTGAAAGAAAAGAAAAGAAAAAAATGGAATAGAGTTTGAAGAGACCACAAGGGCCATCCAGTCCAAACCTGTCATGCAGGAATACCCAATCAAAGCATTCCTGACAGATGGCCATCCAGACTCTGTTTAAAAACCTCCAAAGAAGGAGACTCCATCACACTCAGAGGCAGTGCATTCCATTGCGGAACAGCTCTTACTGTCAGGACGATCTTCCTAATGTTTAGGTGGAATCTCTTTTTCTCTAAGATGTCTGGACAAATAGAAATACTTTAACCAGGCACTGAAAATATTGTAGCATATGAAGATTACTTATTGAACATAGGGTTTTTTTTGGAAGGACTTCAGGCTCAGACTGGTTGAACAGTTTTGTTGTGTTGCATAGACCATCATTGGCCTCAGAAGTACAGCACCTTCTGCCTAGATATGTGGTAGTATGGCAAAGACACGCACTTTTTAAGCTTTCTCCAGCTTCCTATAAATCTTCCCTTCCCCTCTTTCTTCTTATGATTTACATAAGAAGATCATTTAAAAAACAAAATAAAACTGGTAAGCAGCCAAAGACAAGCCAAGACTCTTTCACTTGCACAGGTATTAATTTTATTCTGCCTACCTCTTTTCATAGCACTGGTGATCTATGCCAATAAATGTTAATCACGTTAAGTGCTCCTTTTCTTAAGTCATTTGTCACTCCCCCCCCCGCCCTCCTGCTTTGTGACAGATTTAAGCAGAACAAAGGTGAAAAGTTAACACAGATGAGTTATGCTGCAGGCACCACAGAGCACCAAATCCTAGATCATTTTGGAAGCTAAGTAGGGTCAGCTCTGGCTAGCACTTGGATGGGAGAACTCCAGCAAATACCATGTGCTGTAGATTATGTTTCAGAGGAAGAAACTGTAAAAAACCATCTCTGAATATTCCTTGCCTTAAGAATAATAAAATAATAGAATCACAGAGTTGGAAGGGGCTCAGTGCTGGATCTCCAAATACAGCATCCCCAGCAGGTAGCTGTCCAGCTTCTTTTTTGAAGACAGAGACCCCAATACTTCTCTAGGCAATTGATTCCATTGTTAAACTGCTCTCACTGTCAAGAAGTTCCTTCTAATGTTCAATCAAATTCTACTTAAAACCATTAGACCTTGCTCTACCCTCTGATGCAGCAAAGAACAAGCCAGCACCCTCCTCTTTCTAGCAGTCACTTTATAGTAGCCCTTGAGGTATTTAAAGGGTGGGATCATGACACCCCACAATTGATATCCCTTCAAATATTTAAACATGGCTATCATATCACCTCTTAACCTTCCCTTCTCTGGGCTAAACATACCCACCTCCCTAAGCCACTCTTCATAGGGCATGGCTTCCAGACCTCCCACCATTGTGGTTGCCCTCCTCAGGACATTTTCCAGCTATAAAGAAGAAAACCAGGACTTGGAAGGGCAGCTATGAAGGAACTAGACAAGATCCTGAAGTGTCAAGATATATAATTGAATACTAAAGTTAGGATTCTCCATGCCATTGCATTTCCCATTTCTATATATGATTGTGAAAGCTGGAAAGTGAAGAAAACTGATAGGAAGAAAATCTCTGGCTTTTCTTCACAAACGAAGATTCAGGAAGGACTCATCCCGCGCTTTCTGCAAGTGCGCTGATGACTAAAAAGGCCAATCCGAGATAAACAAGTCCGGTTGCAAAAAGCACAGCAGAAGGTCTCCTTGGGTGATGTTTTTGGGTTGTGATTCTTTCTGCGTTGTCGTTTCTCTTCAAGACTTGTTCATCGTGAGTTCTCAAATAAGGCTGCAGCATTGTGGATAGTGCGTCTCCATGCCTCCCGATGTGAGGCCAGGGCGGACCACTGTTGGTGATCAATTTGGCCGAGCCTGAGATGTTGTTTCAGGGAGTCTTTGTATCGCTTTTTTGGAGCGCCCCTCTTACGCTGACCCATGGCGAGTTCACCGTAGAGTAGTATTTTTGGGAGGTGATGGTCCTCCATCCTAGAAACATGCCCTGCCCAGCGCAGCTGTGTTCTCAATATCATGGCCTCAATGCTGGTGATCCCTGCTTGCTCAAGGACAGCAACATTCGTCACATAGTCAGTCCAGTGTATATTTAGGATTGTGCGTAGATAGCGCTGATGAAAGCGCTCGAGGAGTCGTAGGTGGTGGCGATAGGTGACCCATGTTTCAGATCCATAAAGGAGGATAGACAGTACAATGGCTCTATACACACTGATTTTTGTGCTTTGCCTCAGGTATTTATTGCTCCAGACTTTTTTGTGAAGTCTTCCAAATGCACTATATGCCTTTGCTAATCTGTGATCGATCTCTTTGTTAATCTTGGCATCTGAGGAAATGATGCTTCACAGGATGGAAAGACAAATAAATTGGTCCTAGAGTAAATCAAGCTTGAACTTCCCCTAGAAGCCAACATGACTAAACTGAGACTGTCCTACTTTGGACACATCATGAGAAGACATAATTCACTGGAAGAGACAATTATACTTGGGAAGACAGAAGGCAGTAGGAAAAGAGGAAGGCCACATTACAGATGGAAAGGCATAATTAAAGAAGCCACGGCCCTGAGTCTGCAAGACCTGAGCAGGGCTGTTGAAGACAGGGTGACTTGGAGGTCTCTCATTCATAGGGTCACCATAAGTTGAAGTTGATTTAATGGCAGTTAACAACAATTTTTGTTTCTTCTCCTCTTTCTGCTAATCCTTCAGATGTGGAATTATAATAAAAAACAGGATGAAATTGCTTGAAAAATCCCCAGCTTGCATTGACTCACAGATCTACGCCAGGAAAGATGACAGCTAGAGGGCTTGTGACATAATTCATTAGCAGGGAAAAGATGAAATTGAGACAATTTTGTGAGTAAACACTGATGTGGAATGTAGTGTAAGAAATCCTCAGACACACCAAAAACAAAAAGCCAAAACTATGAGACAAACGACAAGTTCATGCCTGACATCAGAAACACACACACAAGCTAGTGTCAGTCAGGGGAATATGAGTCAATTCCTGATGTGTATCTACACTAACGTAGTTACACTAGTTTGACACCACTTTAACTGCCATAGGTCCTTGAGCATTCTGGGATTTATTCTTTGGTGAGGTACTTTGAATTCTCTTGTAGAGAGCTCTTGTGCTATAGTTCAAGGGGGTGCACTAAAACTCTCCAGTACATCATAGGCTACAAGTCCCAGGAATCCCAAGAGGGAACCAGACTAATGCCAGACTAATCTTATATCTTTTTTTTGGATAGAGTTACAAACTTGGTAGATGAAGGGAATGCTGTGGATGTATACCTTGAATTCAGTGAAGCCTTTGATGAGGTTCCCCATTATATCCTTGCAAAAAAGTTAGTAATGTGTGGGTTATACAATTCAACTGTTAGGTGGTTTTGTAATTGGTTGACCAACTGAACCCAATGGGTAGTCACCAATGGTTTCTCTTCATCCTGGAGAGAAGTGACTAGTGGGGTGCCACAGGGTTCTGTCCTGGGCTCAGTGCGATTCAATATTTTTATCAATGACTTGGATGAGGGAATAGAGGGAATGCTTATCAAGTTTGCAGATGACACCAAATTAGGAGGGGGAGCATACCCCAGAGAACAAGATCAGAATTCAAAATGACCTTAACAGATTAGAAAGCTGGGCCAAAAATAACAAAATGAATTTCAACAGGGAGAAATGTAGGATACTACACTTGGACAGTAAAAATGAATTGCATAGATATAGGAGGGGTGACACCTGACTTGATGGCCGTATATGCAAAAGGGATCTAGGAGTCTTAGTGGATCACAAGCAGAACATGAGTCAGCAGTGTAATGAAGCAGCTAAAAAAGCCAATGCGATTCTAAGCTGCATTAATAGGAATATAGTGTCTAGATCAAGGAAAGTAATGAGGCTTTGGTCAGACCTCATCTGGAATAATGTGTCCAGTTCTGGGCACCACAATTCAGGAAGGATATTGAGAAGCTGGAACGTGTCCAGAGAAGGGTGGCCAAAATGGTGGGAGGTCTGGAAGCCATGTCCTATGAGGAGTGGCTTAAGGAGCTGGGTATGTTTAGCCTGGAGAATAATAATAATAATAATAATAATAATATTTATTTATACCCTGCCCCTCTGTTAAAACAATCGGGGCAGCTTACAAAAATTAAAATACAATACAGATAAAATCCCCAAACACCCTCCACTGCACCCTCCCCCATAAAAATATATTAAACAATTATAAATTAAAACCAACTAATCTAAAATCACAATTAAAAACAAAAAATACAATAAAATACTATAAATGGCCAGCGGACTAAAAGAAGCCAGGATCCCCTGAGGCCGGGATCTAATTAGGAAAGGCCTGCCGAAAGAGATCCATCTTTAGTGCTTTTTTAAAGCTACTCAGGGTTGTTATCTGACGGATCTCGTTTGGCAGGTCATTCCACAATTTGGGGGCGATTACCGAAAAGGCCCTCTGGGAGGTTGCAGACAGCCTAGATTTTTGTGGCTGAAGCAAATTCCTCCCAGAGGACTGGAGTGCGTGGGGAGGATTGTATGGGAGGAGGCAGTTCCGGAGATAAGTTGGACCCAAGCCATTTAGGGCTTTAAAGGTAATAACCAACACCTTATACTGGGCCCGGAAACTGATAGGCAGCCAGTGGAGAGATCTTAACACTGGAGTTATATGGTCTCTCCGAGATGTTCCCGAGACCACTCTGGCTGAGAAGAGAAGGTTAAGAGGTGACATGAATGTGATGTTTAAATATTTGAAGGGATGTCATACTGAGGATGGAGCAAGCTTGTTTTCTGAAGCTCCAGAGACTAGGACACATAGCAATGGACTCAAACTACAGGAAAAGAGATTCCACCTAAACATTAGGAAGAACTTCCTGACAGTAAGAGCTGTTTTTGGCAGTGGAATGCACTGCCTTGTAGTGTGGTGGAGTTTCCTTCTTTGGAGGTTTTTAAACAGCCACTGGATGGCCATCTGTTGGGAATGCTTCGATTGGATATGCCTGCATGGCAGGGTGTTGGACTAGATGGCCCTTGTGGTCTCTTCCAGTTCTATGATTCTATGATTCTAAGAATGGAGAAGAAAAGGGAAGTGTTAATGCAATACTGTAATGTTAGGACATGATCACACCAGCATGCTGTCCTGCTGCAATCACTCTAGCTTAAGAATGGAGGCATACTGGTTTGGCAAAATTTATTACCACACTTCCTCTTTAATAGTGCTTTGGTGATGCTTTGTGATCTGTGGCTGCACAATCTGTTTTCTGCACCACCACCATAACACCACCTTCTGACCCCTGTATGCCCTACCCTGCACATGTGTGATTTTCACATGTTTTATTTTATTTGGGTTTTTTTTACTGCAATTGTGAAACTACAGCAATACTAAAATAAGGGAGGGGGGAGAAATAGAAAATAGAAGGATAACAGCCTGCTTGTGAATAGTGAGGGGGAGAGGGGGAGGAGCAGAATCACACCCCTCACACCACGTGATTGCCTGAAAGTGGAATGGCTACAGGAAGCACTTATCACAGAGAAATCCGTAGTAGAAAAGCAATGCGATTAGGAGGCATTGGTGGGTTTTACCCATCAGTGAAAAGGAGCGCTCCAGGAATGGATGGCAGGCAAAGCAGCTACATGAGAAACACTGTATTGTATGGTAAGTAATGACCAAAGTCGCCATTACCCCATGGAAATAGCACTTTACCAGCCTCATGTGTTAAAGTGCATAGAGTTGGAAGGGGCTGCAAGGACATCTAGTCCAACCCCTTACCATGCACTAATACACAATTAACACGCTTCTGAAAGATGGACATCCAAGTCTTGTTTAAAAACTTCCAAAAGAAGGAGAGTCTTCCACCCCATGAGGCAGTCCATTCCACTGTCAAACATCTCTTACAGTAAAGAAATCCTTCTTAATGTTCATGTGGAGTTTCTTTTCTTGTATTTGGGATCCGCTGGTTTGTGTTCTAGGGCTTCTCTACGCATGGCATGCAAAGCAGCTACAGGACAGTTATGGCGTCATGCAGTAAATAATGGCCAAAGTTGCCATTATCCCATGGAAATAGTATTTTACTGGCCTCCAGTGATAAAGTCCTTAGTTGCATTATAAGTTTTATTGTTTTAAAATGTTATTTTGTAAACCTCCTTAACCAGACTGACAGACAGACTGGAAGAGGAAAAGGAAAAGACAGACAGGAGTGATGTTGTGCCTTCTGACAACAGAAAATCCCAAGCCCTCTGCTTCAGAAGAACAACTTGGCAACTGGTTACTTGGCTGGGGTGGGGCTCTGACTGTTGTAGTCCAAACAAGTAACTTTCCTATGTTTTGAAAGCAGGATTCAGGCACTCCAAAGGCAGTGGCGGTTGGTGGCTTCCATAGCAGTGGGACAGTGAATCACCTTCAGGTTTTAGCCTAGATATTAAAGGAGATATCCAAGGTCCTGAACCATATCCACAAATTCAGTTCAACACCTTGGGCTGCCTCTTTAAAGTTTGTATTAAGGCCTGGAGTGGATTCCCCACCTCCCTGACCTGGAAGTGACTGGAAGTGCCCGCAGGTCTGTATCGCTCATGCAGGAGGAAAAATTGCCCCAGTTATGTGAGTACAATCCCAGTGGATATAGTCTGATTTGGAGGATTTTAAAGGGCTTTTCCTTCTCTTCCTCTTCTGAACTTGAACCTAGTTTAAACTGAATAGATGTAAGCACATATTATCCATCCTCTCCTGTAGCCCAGTGGGATCAATTGGCTACTTCACTTTAACTGGGCAACTACAGATCGAGCTGACAAGTGTGTTTCTCTTAAGTGCTCATTATTTGCCTAGATGATGCTCTTTTAGAACTGACATGCTATTAGGAATGCGTCTCTCTCCCCCCTGCAATGCTCATTGGAGCAAGATGCTGAGATTAGCTCATTTAAATTTTAATTTCCTGCAAGTCTCCAATCTCAGGAAGGCAACCAGGGAGTCCTCTCTTGAAGATGGAATGATTTGCAGCTTCCCCTGCCCCCATCTCAGGGTAAAAATGACTGGTGCTGCTGATTAAAATGTGAAAAAATAGAAATAAAAATTTGTAACAGGACCTGATATTTCCATGGCCACATCTCTCTTTCTGCTGAGATGCTCACACCCAGAGGAAAATCTCAGCAGGTTCTGCAAAAATCCATCTGTTTATGAAAGATGCCACCTCAAACCTATTCCTTACTCTTCCGGTTGTAAATTGTGGATACATTGGAAGGGAGACTTGTACTGCATACAGATTGGCTTTAATCTGCCTTCTCTGACGGCATCCTTCCTGCATGTACACATTTTGTGGGCTCTGCATGATATGGAGAACACACTTGAATTGGCCCAGCTGCAGAGGTTTGGATTGAAATAAAATTCTTTGACTGTGGCAGCTTTTAAGAGGAGGAGCTGATACTAAAACCTGCATGTAGGATGGGCACCTGCTTTTCATCAGATGATACCTTTGACCTCATCTTGGTTTATATCAGTGATGGGAAACATGCAGCCCTTCAGAGGCTGCTGAGCTGCATTTCCTATTACTCCTCCCCATTGGCTATCCTGGCTAGAGCTGATGCGACTTGCAGTCCAACATCTAAAGGAGGCATACAATTCCCACCCCTGATTTATATACATTTGTTGTATGCCCAGTTCCTATGTACTAAGGCAGATTTTCTCCACACAATGTCCTCCAGATGTATTGGACTACAACTCCTATCACCTAGGTGAAATCCACACCAGATTGGACTATTTGCCATGGCTCCTTCCTATGGAATCCTGGGATCTGTAGTCAGTTTGACTGCAGATCAGTTTGACACCACTTTATCCACCATAATTCTGTCCTATGGAATCTGGGTATATGTAGTTTGGTGAGGCATCAGCATTCTCTGATAGAAAAGGCTAAATACCTCACAAAACTACAAATACCAGGATTCCATAGGATAGAACTATTGTGGATAAAGTGGTGTCAAACTGCTGTATTTCTGCAGTGTAGACAGGGCTCTAGTTTCAGGTAGGTTAACAAACATACACTCTATAGCAGGTGTGTGTTCATGGGACACAATGCTCTTCCATTTTATTTTATTTTTTATTTTTATGCAGAAAATACATATCAGATGGATGATGAAGCTAGAACCCATTTTTGAGATACATCAGTTTTCTGGTATTGCTAGAAAGTATTCTGTTTTGAAAGATTTCAGACACAGGAAACCTGGCAACCATAAACATGATTGTCTTTAATCAGCAAAGCTAATGGCAGCTGGTGGTTTCTGTGTTAATGGGGAGATGAATCAATTCCAGGTTTTAGACTGAATTTTCAAGGAGTTATCTAAAGACAGACCTGGGAATAGGGGTTTAGCCCGTGTTAGATGGAGTTACACTCCCCCTGAAAATTCAGGTTCACAGTTCATAGAATCATACAATCATAGAATTGTAGGGTTGGAAGAGACCACAAGGGCCATCCAGGCCTGACCAAGGCAGAATAGAGTGGCACTATTACTTCCCTTGAGCTAGACGCTATACTTCTATTGATGCAGCCCAAAATCGCATTGGCCTTTTTAGATGCTGCATCACACTGTTGACTCATGTTCAATTTGTGGTCTACTAGGACTCCTAGATCCCTTTCACACGTAGTCTCGTTCAGCCAGGTCTCCCCCATCCTATAGCTATGCATTTCATTTGTTCGCCCTAAGTGCAGTACCTTACATTTCTCCGTATTGAATTTCATTTTGTTAGCTTTGGCCCAGCTCTCCAGTCTATCCAGGTCATTTTGAATTTTGATCCTGTCCTCTAGGGTATTAGGTACTCCTACTAGTTTGGTATCATCTGCAGATTTGATAAGTATGCCCCTAATTCTGTCATCCAAGTCATTGATAAAGATGTTGAATAGCACTGGGCCCAGGACAGAACCCTGTGGCACCCCACTGGTCACATCTTTCCAAGACGAAGAGGAGCCACTGCTGAGCACCCTTTGGGTTCGGCCCATCAACCAATTACAAATCCATTTAACAGTTAACTTGTTTAGCCCACATTTTACAAGCTTGTTTGCAACAATGTCATGGGGAACTTTGTCAAAGGCCTTACTGAAATCAAGGTATGTGATATCCCCAGCATTCCCTTCATCTACTAAGCTGGTGATTTTATAAAAAAAAGAGATCAGATTGGTCTGGCATGACTTGTTTCTCTGAAACCCATGTTGACCTTTTGTGATTATGGCATTGCCTTCTAAATGTTCACAGACTCTCTGTTTAATGATCTGCTCTAGAATCTTCCCTGGTATTGATGTCAGACTAACTGGACGATAATTGTTGGGATGCTCTTTTTCCCCCTTTTTGAAGATGAGAACAACGTTTACCCTCCTCCAGTCTTCTTGGACTTCTCCTGTTCTCCAGCAGTTCTCAAAGATTATTGCCAATGGCTCTGAGATTACATTTGCCAGCTCTTTTAATACCCTTGGATGTAATTCGTCTGGTCCTGGAGATTTAAATTCATTTAGATTAAGAAGGTATTCCTGTACTACCTCTTTACTTATTCTGTGCTGGATTTCCCCTATTGTTTCCTCTGTTCCATTATCCTCAGGTGGATCACCCTTTTCTTTTTCTGAAAACACTGAGGCAAAGAAGGTGTTGAGTAATTCTGCCTTTTCTCTGTCCCCTGTTAGCATTTTGCCATCTTCTCCACGTAGTGGCCCTACCATCTCCTTCTTCTTCCTTTTGCTGTGGACATACCCCCCCCAAAAAACCCTTTTTATTGTTCTTAACCTCTCCAGCAAGCCTGAGCTCATTCTGCGCTTTAGCTTTTCTGACTTTACTCCTACACATGTTCACTATCTGTTTGAATTCTTCTTTAGTGATTTCCCCCTTTTTTCATTTCCTATACATGTTCCGTTTAAAACTTAGATCCATCAAAAGTTCTTTAGTCATCCATCCTGGTTTCTTGAGACACATCCCATTTTTCTTCCTCATCAGTAGTGTTTGAAATTGTGCCTTCAGTATCTCCCTTTTGAGAAAGTCCCATCCATCTTGAAGTCCCTTCTCTTTTAGTATTCCTGACCAAGGGATCACCCCCAGTATTTCCCTGAGTTTATTGAAATCAGCTCTCCTAAAGTCAAGAATGCGTGTCTGACTATGCCTGGCTTCTCCTTTCCATTGTATAACAAACTCCAGGAGAACATGATCACTCTCACCTAAGGATCCCACCACTTGGACCCCATTAACCAGGTCATCCCTTTTGGTTAGGATCAAATCTAAAAATAGCTGACCCCCTTTTGCCCCTTCCACCTTTTGGACAATGAAATTGTCTTCCAGGCACGTAAGGAATTTGATAGACCTTGAAGTTTTGGTTGAGTTAGATTTCCAGCAAATATCAGGATAGTTGAAGTCACCCACCACCACTACATCTCTCCTTTCTGTGTGTGTGGTCACTTGTTCTAGAAAGGCATAATCCAATTCCTCCATCTGACTTGGGGGGTCTGTAGTAGAGTCCCACAATAACATCCCTGTTGTTTCCCTCCCCTTTAATTTTTATCCAGATGCTCTCCACCTGGCTTCCAGTACTGATGTCATGGATCTCTTCACTGGTGTACATATCCCTGATATATAATGCTATTCCTCCTCCTTTCCTGTTTGGCCTGTTTCTCTTATAAAGGTTATAGGCTTTGTTGTTCTAGGAGTTCAAGTTCATCTTGCTTATTTCCCATGCTCTGAGCATTAGTATAGAGACATCTAAGATCATGTGTTCCCTTTACTTGCTGCCTGTGCAAGTTTTTTTGCCTCCCACTGTTGGGTCCTTGCACTGTTTGCCTTCTTTCTTCTATGACACGTTGATTATTTTCTCCAGCCCTTTTGCCTTCCAGAATACTGTCTCCCTCCCCCATATGACTCAGTTTAAAGCCCTCCTGATCAAATTCTTGAGACTGTTGGCAAAAATGTTTATTCCAGCTGTTGTGAGATGCACCCTATTCCTTGCCAGAAGTCCCCCCTCATGGAACCACAGCCCATGATCCAATAATCCAAATTGTTCTCGGCAACACCATCTATGGAGCCAGTTGTTTACATCAGCTATTTTCCTCTCCCTTCCTGGACCATGCCCTTCAACTGGCAGAAGAGACAAGATGACAACCTGTGCATCCATTTCTTTCAGCTTCCTCCCCAGAGCCTCATAATCTCTTCTGATCTTGGGAAAGCTGTGCCTTGCAGTATCATTAGTTCCCACATGGACCAAAAGGAAGGGGTAATGATCAGTAGGCTTGACCAGTCTTGTCAGACTCTCCATCACATCATGGATCTTTGCCCCAGGGAGAAAGCACACCTCCCGAGACATCTTGTCAGGTCCACAAATCACTGCTTCCGTACCATTCAGCAAGGAGTCCCCCCACCACCACATGCCTCCGCCAAGGCTTAGCAGCGGCTGTTCCTTGCAGTGGTACTCTCAGAGTCCCCTCCTCTGCCCCTGAAGTCTGTCCATGCTGTTCTTCCTCATTGTCCTTGATAAGGGAGAGAACTTCGAATTGATTTTGTAGCTGCAAGATGCCAGAACAATCCCTGGTTTTTCTACTTCTGTGTGTGACCTTCCTCCGGCTTTCTACCTCCTGTGCATGTGAAGTGACCCTCTCCTCCGCAGCAGTTTGGGGGTACTTTTGGATTCAGCTCTGAACCTGGAGGCCCAGGTCTTAGCAGTGACCAGGAATGCTTTTGCACAGTTAAAACTAGTGTGCCAACTATTCCCATTCCTGGAGAAGTTGAATCTGGTTACAGTGGCACATGCCTTGGTTACATCCTGTTTCGATTATTGTAATGCACTCTATGTGGGGCTGCCTTTGAAAAGTGTTCAGAAACTTCAGAGCTGCAGCCAGGTTGTTAACTGAGGGTAGCTACAGGGAGCACACAACTCCCTTGTTGCAACAGCTCCATTGGCTGCTGGTCTGTTTCCAGGCACAGTTCAAAGTGCTGATTTTGACCTATAAAGCCCTATATGGCTTGGGTCCAGGTTATCTGAAGGACTGTGTCTCCCTGTATGAGCCCAGTAGAGCTTTAAGATCATCTGGAGAAGCCCTTCTCTCTGTCCCACCACCTTCTCAGGCTCCTTTTGTGGGAACAAGTGAGAGGGGCTTCTTGTTGCTGCTCTCAAACTTTGGAACACCCTCTCCAGAGAGGCCAAGATGGCCCCACCCTTGCTCTTCTTCTGGTGGCAGGTAAAAACATTTTTATGCCATCAGGTTTTTATAAACTGACAAAGGCTAGGCTTGTAAGGCTGTGTGGTGTGGTTTTTCAGATTGGGAATGGGTCTTTTATACAGGTTTTAACACATTTTTTGGCTATAGTATTGTTTTAAAGATGCTGTTAGCCACTTTGGGTCCCAATCATGGGAGAAAGGTGGAATATAAATAAAACAACAACAACAACATCAGCAACAACTAAGATGCTGAAACTATTCCAAGGACAGACACTTTTAATGCCTCCTTTAAAGTTCAGACTAAAACTCAGAGCAGACTGCTACCACCCCCATGCCCACACTGCCATGGAAGCCTCCAGTGTTACATACCCTGATAACCCCCATCTTGGAATATCAACTAATTGGCTATATTTAATACTTTGGCTAAGGTGGCCATCCACATGGTTACAGGTAAACTAGGGACCACCAAATACCAAGGTGGGATTCATGCAAGATCAAGGGAAGGACCTGTGGAATTTCCCCCAAACTAACACTTTCAAGTAAGTCATCACTAATCCACTCAGTGATAGCAAGAGATCTTACTGCTTGTGAAATGGGATTTCTTCTCCTGCTCCCTTCCAACAATAGACCTTACCTGTTTCCTATTCAATTCCAAAAGTATTGATTGTTAATGATTATTACCTCTTCTGGAGTACCCTTTGTTTTAGCCTGGGAACCTCTGAGAACTTATGTATTTCACTCACAACTCCTATCCCTGTAGGGGAACTATTTCATATCAATATCACCTTAAAACATCATAAAATTGCTCACAGTTCCACTTCTTTCCTGCATGCTGCTGATTTTCTGTGCCCTCAGAACACACCCTGCCACTGCAGGTGCGGTATTACCCATCTTCCCCCAACTCTATATCTCTGTCCAAATACTTCCTACTGCTTTCGTTAGTCTTGTGTGAGTGCTTGAAGCCTGAGTATTTGCGCAAGTGCTGTGATATTATTTTCCAATAAAGATCATTTAATTGTATGGCTTAGAGTCTCCTCCTTAGTACCAGTATACACAATTTGAAAGGTCCCCCTGTTGCCCGTCCTCTCGCTATCATAATTAAGGTAATTAATTTTTATATTTGGACATTAGAGGGTCCCCATAGACCCCACACAATTTGGGTAACACCAGTCACTACTGGAGATTTTTGAATGGTGAATCACATGAATTTAATCTCCAGGTTTGCTTCCTGGTGGCTGGTGGCTTCTGTGGCAGTGGGGTGGTATATCTGCTCTGGGTTTTAGTCTAAACTTTAAAGGTTATATTCAGAGTGCTGAACCCTCCCTTCAAGTCAATTCAAGACAGATTTTAAGTGTTACCCAGTAAATGAGAAAGCTGGGGTTACTGGGACCACACTTGAGAAATTATACTTTTTACTTTTAACCTCTTTTATTGGAATTTATATACAGGGTATAAGTATTGTTGTGTTGTATTTTTAAAAATAAGTAATCTCCTGTTACCCATTCTGACCTTCTGCTTTCAGATATTAGGATGATAGAAAGTGCCATAAATGTGGGGATTTATGGCATAAGCAAAATGTTGGCACTTTCCTGTAAGATGATTAGAATACAAAGTAGGGAGAGAGGGGAAAAAAAACATCATGGGAAAACAGAGGAAAAGCAGGAAAGAAGAACTAAGTTGTAGGGTTTAACATCTCAACAAACAAAGAAATGGGGCAGCAGAAATGTTTCAGTTCTGACTAATTCCCCTTTGAAAAAACTCTGTGCCTAACAGGCATTTGGATTATTACTTTTTTTCCTGATTAAAAAGAGACCTCTTTCATTTAATCACCTTGGCAGCAGCAGTACCAACTGCAGCAGCAGCAGGTTGGGTATGAGTCACTGAAGAACTCAGGCAGTATTCAAAATACATAAATAAATGTTGCTTTTCCTCTTCCCGTTTCCAATAAAACCATTTCCCAGCTAGAAGTTATATTTCCTGCTAGTGCCAGTTTCCAGCATCCTTTTGGCACAGGATTTTGACACATTTGCACTTTGCCATCATCTCCTCCAGACTGATGCATGAGAAATGAGCAGACCCACCCCAAGACATACACAGTCCTAAGTAAAATATATATTTCTAGAAGTAGCTGTGTTGGCCATGCAGCAAAAGATAGCAAAATCTAAAAAGAAAAAGAAAGAAAGAAAGAAAGAAAGGATATTGCAGAAATGCCTTTATTAGGCCAACCAACCAGTGCAAAATACATTAACCAAGCTTTTGAAGTGCACAGGCTTCATCATCAGGCATGGATGTTAAATGTGATGCTGGAGGGTCACAAAGTGGCATCTTTTTTGAGATGTTAAAGCTGAGTTTAAGACTGTGGTGGCATACCCTTCATGGATGAAACGTGGCCAAACAAAATCACAGTGTGTTCAAGATGACAAAAGCTTTAACAAGGAAGAACACACAATCTAGGAAAGGCTGCAGCAGTTTGCTTTTGCCTGTGCCCACTGGAAATGGGGAAATGCCACCCTTTTCTCCCATCTCCCCTTGCTGAGTGAGGTGAATGCAAGCTACTTTTTGCATTTTACAACTACATTGTAGAAATAACACAGTTTGACTCCACTTTAGCTGCTGTAGCTCTGTCCTATGGAATCCTGGGATTTATAGTTTTATAAGGCCATTAGCCTTCTTTGCCAAAGAGTGCCAATCTGTGGCCAGGATACACCAGTGGGGAGCCGGTGTATCCTGGCTTGTCTAGATGAGCCCTTGGTTACAAAGCAATAATAGTTATACTGTATATAGAGGCCTTTTCCTTTGTGGCCCTTTCCTTTCAAGGAAGAGTATGTGTGTGTTCTGTCATCGTTTCCTCATTAGATAGCACCACAGGGCTCTTTTACAAATGAAAATGAGGTCAGAGAGGCCTTCATTCTTTGAGAGTGAGGAACTGGATTCTGAGCTAGGTCTTTGTGGCTGTTTGGAAGAGCCTCAGTGACTGAGACTTGAATTTTAAGTGTCAAAACTTGGCACACATGCATTCATGCGCACATATACATGCATGCAGCTGCCCTCTCAGACTCTTCATTGATACTTTAAGCTCTATCAGAACAAACCAACCACAGCAAATGTGCTTAAGCTACCATGAGGTTTAAAAATAGCTGAACTCCCACACATTCAAGCACAGTCCTTTAAATATTTGTTTGAAATCGTTTTCCTTTCACCAACACTCACCCTACTGTCAGCTTCCAGAGTCCTTGCAGAAATCTGAAATGGATCTCAAATCTCTGTCAATTTTTAATCTGACTATTTGACAGGCTCACTTTCATGATTAAGGTTGCCAGTTCATGATCATGCCAGGTTTTGAGGCTTCTGGGCCAAAATATGAGACTTAGGGATGGCCTCTGGTGATGTCATTAAGCGATAACACCAGCTTGTTGCTCACAGCTCACAGTTTGTCATTCAAACAAACACACACACACACACACACACACCGTATTATTCTGTTTGGAAATTAAGACAAATCTTATGAAAAGGACTATTCCCAGATAAAGGTGAAACAAGGAGATTATTCCTCAACACGTACTTAGGAATTTAAGGGGTTAGGAATTTTTTATTGGAATAAAAATACACTTGACCGCAAAAGGCCATAACAATAACACAAAAATAATATTGTTTTCCTCTTTTCTTACTAATACAAAAATAAAACTATCCTAACACTAATACATTTTTCCTCTTAATCTAAACACACTATAATCACATTATACTTACACAATACAATTATACTTATTTGGAAAAGAAGAAAATAATAAAAGATTAATTAAAAAATAATACAAAATTATACAAAAATACAATAATAATAATAAAATATTTATTTATTTAAAATATCCTTTTAAGTTATTGCTGGGGTTGTCTCACTAAACCACGGCCAAAACTTTTTCCAAAGATGGTTTGGCAATTTTTCTTTTTCACTCAGAGCTAAATTTTCAATTACGTTCTTCACATAATAAGCAGTGCCCTTTACATCCTGCAGATTTTGACTTTTCAGCTCCCTTTGTCTTTGGAAAACTAACCCTAACATCACATAGAGGTTGACCAGGCGCACTGTGGACCAGGGCACTTTCCAAAAACTCTCAGCCATCGAACCAGACTCCTTCCTCTTCCTCTTTTGGCCCACTGACTTTCTGGGTCCCCTGACACCCTCTGGAGGTTCAGTCCCCGAAAGTATTGTCTCCCAAGCCTGCTGTGCCAAATCTGGCCAATCCAGGACCCGGGCCACCTCCTCCCACGTTTCCCGGGCACTCGGGCAGTCCTGGACAAAATGTCTGATAGTCTCCTTTTGTGCCACACCACTCAAAATCTCAGTCTTTTTACATTTCAGATGAGGACAAGTCTGCTCATCCTCTGCGGACAAGTCTGCTCATCCTCTGCAGTCCATGGTCTCCTTCCCCTCAGATTAAGAACCTGATGGTAGAGCCTCCACCTCAAGTCCCACAACTTTTTGGGGACCCTTTTGTCCATGAAATACTCAGTCGGGCTAGTCTGGTGTTTTAGGTAGTCTGACAAATCTGGTTTGGCCTGACGTTTTTGCAAACACGGGTTAACATAAATCTCCTCCACTATTTTTCTGCACAAACCTCTCTTGATGCTCTGACCTGGCCTGTCTTCACCCTTCAACTCCTCAACATGGAGTCTAGATTTCTTTAGGTAAAAAACAAAGTCTCTCAAAAAAATCTGGTGCTTTCAATTTTTCAGGCAAAGAAAACCTAAAACTTAATGAGACGTCCTCCCACCAAGGGAGATGGGATAAGGAACATTTAAACCCTTTCTTCTTGCTCCAAGTGAATTCCACTAAAACTGAAACCTTTACACCTTCTTCTTCCCACTGGAGATGACTCAAGAAAACTGGAGACTCAGGGCCAGGCCACGAGATCTGGCAACCTGATATGCTTAGCAACAAAGGGTTTGGAGGGGGAATCATAGAATCATAGAATTGTAGAGTTGGAAAAGACCACAAGGGCCATCCAGTCCAACCCCCTGCCATGCAGGAAATTATGATCAAAGCATCCCTTTTATTTTATTTATTTATTTATTTATTTATTTATACCCCGCTCTTCAGCCAGAAGGCTATCAGAGTGGCTTACAAATTGTTTTTTAAGCAATAGCAATTTACACATCTACACTGCATTAAGCAGTTTCCAATGTGGCCATCCAGCCTCTGTTTAAAGACCTCCAAGGAAGGAGAACCTACCACACTCCGAGGGAGTGTGTTCCACTGCCGAACAGCTCTTACTGTCAGAAAGTTCCTCCTAATGTTGAGGTGGAATCTCTGTTCCTGGAGCTTGCATTCATTGCTTCTAGTCTCTGGAGCAGCAGAAAACAAGCTTGCTCCATCCTCAATGTGACATCCATTCAAATACTTAAACAGGGCTATCACATCGCCCCTTAACTGTATTTTTTCCAGGCTAAACATACCCTGCTCCCTAAGTCTTTCCTCATAAAGCATGGTTTCCAGACCTTTCACCATTTTAGTCGCCCTCCTCTGGACATGCTCCAATTTGTCAATATCCTTTATAAATTGGAGCATGTCCAGAGGAGGGCGACTAAAATCATCCATTGTTCTGTGTTCTAGTCTCTGGAACAGAAAACAGGGAAATGCAGTACACATCTAAAATAGGAGCTATCTTGTGAAAAGGTTACACCCACTCTTTGCATGAAACAACACTTAGAGAAATTGAGAGAAAAGAGTCCCATTTTGTTGATTGTGAATCCTCATGAATATGTAGAGGCTTAGCGCATGATGAAGTAAAGTGGCAGGAGAGCAGGAAAGTCTGTCTTCCATGCTGCCTTACTGCACGGCATTGTCATTCTTCTGGTGTTCTGCTGTTCTGATCCCCTGGTAGACTGAGGTAAAACTGTGTCTTTTTGGTAACGGTCCAACACAGTCTCAGCAACTCAGGTAAGGAAGCAGATCACACAAAAGAAAGAGCACATTCAAGCAGGGGCATCTTCCTCTGGTGATTTCAACAGCTACGTGAGGATCTTTTGTACCTTCCTTCTTTCTTGCTCTCTCTTGCACATACGCAAAGCATAGGAAGCTGTCTTAGGACTTTATCAGACCACCCTCCGGAAACATTATTTTGCCAGCATATTTTGAAATGTTTTTATACCAGCAAAAGAACCCTTTTTACTGGACTTACCTCCAGCAGCATCAGAAAGGCAGACCTGGCAGTAACGGAGCATAAATTGAGCTCTGTTTACTTCCAGCTTCCAAATCTTTGCAATTCTCATGAGAAAACAGGAGTATGGTAAATTCAAAAATTAAAGCAAGACAAAGACACAAAATGTACACACAAGGATAGAAACACACTTAGAAGTCCCAGGTACAACAGGGAGGTTCATAAAATGAACACCTCGCCTGGGAGTGTTCTGTCATTGATGCTGTATTCATGTGAGCACAATGGTGCGCAGTTTCAAACGCTATCAATGCTGACAACAAAGTGCCATGGGAAATCAATTGACAGCTTGGCCTGTCAATAAAAAGGAACAGGTTTTGGACATGACATGAAAGGATGTTGTATGGTATGCGCACCCTTTTGCATTCATTAGGCACCGTTATGATGCCATATTTGCCACATCTGATAAAGTCTTTATACTGTGTCAATCGTATTCCTGTCTATTTTAGGCTCTGCCCACTGCTGGCTTCATACCCAACCACTGATATTTTATGTATGTACCCTCCCCCTCTCTCTCTGTAGTATTTATATCCCGCCTTTCAGCCAAAAAATCTCCAGGATGGCTTACAAATAATTAATTTCACAATTCCTTAGCCTCAGGCTTACAATCTACACAACACACATGGGAAAGGAAATGGCAGTGGGGAAGGGTTAAGTCCAGCAGATTCTGGCTGCTCTTCTCTCCCTCAGAGGCCAGCGCAATGGCAGTTGGAGTGGAGGGTGGGCCTCTCACCCACTACTGGGCCAAGGCATGATGGAGCTGTACCTGGCTGCTCTTCTCTCCCTCAGAGGCCAGCGCAATGGCAGTTGGAGTGGAGGGTGGGCCTCTCACCCACTACTGGGCCAAGGCATGATGGAGCTGTACCTGGCTGCTCTTCTCTCCCTCAGAGGCCAGCGCAATGGCAGTTGGAGTGGAGGGTGGGCCTCTCACCCACTACTGGGCCAAGGCATGATGGAGCTGTACCTGGCTGCTCTTCTCTCCCTTAGAGGCCAGAGAAATGGCAGTTGGAACATGGAAGGAGGGGCTCCTTCTCATGTCATATTATCTCCTGGATTGCCAGATTGCAGGGCCTGGAGCTTCTTCTCCAGTCATCAGGGCAAAGAATCTCATGCAAGAACACTGCCTTCAATTGAATGTGAATGTATATTTTCTTCATTTGTTAGACATGGTGTTTTTTATTTTAATGGCATACTGTAGGTAACTGTGGTTGTTTTTTTTAAGGTATCATACTTAATGGCATCACCAGGGGCTGCTTCAGCATCATCAGGGGCCATCTCCTATAATACACAACACCTCCTTGTGGTCTCAGGTTTTGGCCCTGGGATAGTCCTGACCCTAATTACCCTAATTACCTCTGAGAGAATGTAACTCTCGATGAGTGGTGGCACCCATGCCAGTGGGACAGTGAATCTATCCCAGAGTTTAGTTTTAACTTTTAACAAGATTGGGTTCTGCTGCTTAGACAGCTTCTTTAAAATTCAAACAGAAACCCGCCCTTGATTGAAGAAATGTTTCCCATCCTGATTAAATGGTTAAGATGTTTTTGGTTAGCCAGTATACTGAAAAAGGAAGCAAAAACTGGGGAGCACCCAAAATCTCTGCAGAAATAAACTGGAGATGGATCCTAAAGTGCTCAATAGGTGAATGATTTATTGATAAAAAGCCCAGTTCATTTCAGCCCCTCTAAAGTTCTTTTTCAAGAGCTATTTGAAATTTAACTTCAGAGATTTCTGGTGCTGAAACTCTCATACTGTGCCTCAATTTTTTCCCCTGCAATAAACTGAACCATCTGCTTCTGTACAATTTACTCAGGGGTAGGTTTCGGTTAACTCAGTGGGACATACTTGTGAGAGAACATGCCTTAATTTACCCCAGCATGCAAAGGTTTGACTATTACTACTGTGGAAAGGAGGCATTTGTAATTCAAACTAGCAGTCTGGAGAGGGAGATGGCTTGAGGGTGAAGGAATTCATGCATTTATTTGATATCCTGTGCTATGCTGGAAAACCACCTATTTAAAAAATTCAGATGAGAATCCTTTGAAAAATACTGTTTAGCTCAAACAAGAGGGTGGATTATTAGTGTTTTCCTGTTGTTGTAAACAGGACTAGTCTTCAGGATGTCCATTCCATTCATATTTTCCTCTTTGGGGATGTGGCCTTGAAGTGTGGTTGTTCAGTTTTCACATCCTTGGTGGAAATGGACTCACGCTTTTTCAGGATATGAAAGCGTCAAAATGCAAAGCGAAGGAACCAAGCAGGCCCAGAGTGAGTGAGCAAACCTGTTCCATCCACCCATAAAATGGGAAAAGGCTCACAGTGGGACTTGTACTTCTTGACAGAAAATAAATTGGGCATCCTCTTCATTAGCCTTCTCCATCATAGCACACTCCAGAAAGATTACAAAGCCCAACTTTCCTGGTCCATGGGACGATGGCTGGGGATTATGGGGGATATAGCCCAATGCTTCTTATGTGAAAATAGTGTGTTCCTGGAATGTGTCTAGAGAAGGGTGAGCAAAATGGTGAAAGGTCTGGAAGCCATGCCCTATGAGGAACAGCTTAGAGAGCTGGGTATGTTTAGCCTGGAGAAGAGAAGGTTAAGAGGTGACATGAATGCGATGTTTAAATATTTGAAGGGATGTCATACTGAGAATGGAGCAAGCTTGTTTTCTGCAGCTCCAGAGACTAGGACATGGAGCAATGGATTCAAAGTACAGGAAAAGAGATTCCACCAAAACCTTAGGAAGAACTTCCTGACAGTAAGAGTTGTTTGGCAGTGGAATACGCTGCCTTGGAGTGTGGTAGAGCCTCCTTTGGAGGATTTTAAACAGAGGCTGAATAGTCATTGATTATATAGTCCTGCATGTCAAGGGGTGGACTGGATGGCCCTTGTGGTCTCTTCCAACTCTATGATTCTATGAAATATGGCATCCTTTATATTAGCCTTTCCTTTCTTGGTAGCCTCCAGAAATGCTGGACTACAAAACCCATGATTCCTAGCCCACATGACCATGGATGGGAATGATGGGAGTCCTGTGCATCTCAAGGGAAAGAAACTTGGCATCTTCTCAACTAGCCTTTCTGATGTTGTCACCTCCTGAAACCTATGACTCCTAACCCACAGGATTATGACTGGGAGGTGTAGTCCCACACTTCCTAAGAGAAAAGAAATTGGGCATCCTCTTGATTAGCCTTCCCCATCTTTGCACCCTCCAGAAATGGCGGACTACAAATCCCATGGCCCAAAGTACCACAGCTGTGGATAATGGGAACTATAATCCAACACATTGGGAGGGTGGCAAGCTGGTGGGGGCTGGTTTTTAATTCAGTAACCTGTAAAGCCTCTCCTACTTCATTTCAAAGTAAGCGAGGTTTGGTAATTGGAAAACATTTTTCTCCCTGTGCAAAAGTTGATGAATTTCAGTTAATGGGGCACTGTGGAGCATTTGTTTCAAATAATGTATCTGTTTGTCTTCCTCTGTTGTTGGAAGCACTAAGAAACAAAATTGCTTTTTTGTCGTTGGATGTATTTTCCAATTAGCTGGCAGTGATTTCTTCATCTCTCTGTGATTCCACTGGAGTCCTCCTGAGTGAGCTCTTGCCCACCACACACACACACACACACACACACACTTCTTCTTTTTAGTTACAGGGATGATCCATCAACTGTTCCAGATACACACAACTTCTGTTGCTATGCAGAAACAGAGGGCGAGAGGAATGATGACAATAACAGCTTTTTCCAGGAAATTCCAAATTCTGTACTAATGCAAATATTGTTATGAATCTACAAACTATGCTTCTGGAAGATGACCTACATTGAATTCTAAGGACTTAAAGTGTGTGGTCTTAATGGCACAGAATCTCTCTCCCTCTGGCAGTAGGGAACAGAATCTTTGCATTGTATTCAGAAACAACAAATTAACAGTGTAGGACTTGCTGTAGATTCCCTCTTCTGTGTCCTTTGTTCTAAGGAAGAAACACATTGCAGGCATATGTAAAGTGCCCTGCCAGGGCTGCAGCCACACTGCAGAAATGATGCAGTTTGATACCACTCTGACTATCATGGCTCCATCCTATGGAATCCCGGGATTTGTAGTTTGTTGTGGCATCAGAGCTATCTGACAGAGAAGGCTAAACATCTCACAAAACTACAAATTCCAGAACTCCATAGCATTGAGCCATTTCAGTTGAAGTGGTGTCAGACTGCATTATTTCTGCTGTGTGTCAGCAGCCCTGGTGATAAAACACTCAGGTTAAGCCCCATGTGTGTGACATGTGGAGTCAAAAGACAAGTTTCATAAGACAACACAGCTTTCCTGCAAGGGTGTGTGTATGTTTGTTTGTGTCTACCTAGGCCACTGCCCCCTCTCCTTTGAAATGGTAAATGGTGTGAACTAGAACAATTTGTTGCTTTTCCATGCAGGCACACAAAGACCACTTTATTGAGGCAGACCTTAGACCTGCTGGCCGGTATGCTGTTGAAGAAGCTCTAATTGGTTGCATGATGGCTGGCCACATCTTTTACAGCTGTGTTTCTAATTTATTTGCATTGGCTTGCTTTATGTTATGTTTTCAATCTCTATTTTGTTTGTCATCTGTATTTTATTACTGCTAGCTGCCTGGAGTGGTTTCTTTTGGCAGAAAGGTGGGGCATAAATTAAATACAGCACCACCACCACCCCAGCCAGTGGCCAAGTGAGAGAGTGGAGTCCAAGAAAAATAGTCCAAAGTGAAGGATTCTGGGAGTTGTAGTCCAAAACAACTTTCCCCATGATCAGATTAAAACTGAACTGCCACCCGAGCAGGATTAAAAACTGTGTGTGTGTGTTTGTGAGCTACAGTATCGCACTGATCGTGCTTGTGAAACTTTCTTCTGTCGCTCTTCCTTTACCAAACCTCCAGTGGCAGTTGCTATGGAAAATCCTGGGCTTCTCATGAGGCTGAATCACAGAAAAGGAACTTGTTGTCGTAACAGCAGAATGATCTGGAAATGTATTCGCGGGGATGCTGCCACTCTCGAGAAGTTGGACATAGTTTCCTATTCAGATGCCCCAGCTGGGAAATTAGGACTTTTCCACACATAAATAATGTGGGCAAAATGGATGAGTCAGCGCTTGGAATCCCTCCCTACTCATTATACCAAAGTCAATGGAAAACTGTAGAGAGGAATCAGAAAGGCTTTGTGGCATTTTGCCGCTTTGCCAGATGGGAGAATATATAGAAAGGGACCAGGGGATTGAGTGAAGGAATGAAGAAAGTCTTGGCTTGGAACTCCCAGTAAACTGAAATCATTGTTCTTTTTCTTAAAAAGGAAAACTGAGCCACTTTCTTCCCATATTTTCAAGTAGGTTATGAGGTCTTTGGGCTCATACCAATTTCTCCCTCCTGTTTTTTGCATCCATACTATGAATCTAAATCTTACAATGTGCTGCTATGAATTTTTACTCTGAAGTGAGTTTTGGTGGCCTTACATCTAAATTAAAGAAGGAACTGCATACCTTCCAACATCTCATAGATGCAAACCAGGACATGTGTGGCCAAGAAACATCAGAGTGGGGTCATGATGGCAAAAGTTATTAATGAGAAAAAAAGGCACAAGCTAGGAAAGGCTGCAGCAGTTTGCCTCTGCCTAATTCTACAGGAAAGAAAAAAATTCTACTGCCTCCTCTCCTTTCCTCCCTGATGAATGCAAACTGCTTTTGCACTTTGAATTCATTTTTCAGAAACCTGAGTAAACTGAGGACAAAGAAGAAAAGTAGGAGGACGAGAGAAAAACTGGGACATTTTAAAAGTAGCTGAAAAACTGGGATGACAGAGGATTGATCAGGACTGTCCCCTGCCCTCTCTAGGCATTTTCTAGGTCCTCCAGCATGATTCTATGGTATGCTTCTGCCAGAGTTTGGGCCAGAAGCCATTATATTTCAAATAAGATTTTCTATTATCCACAGTTTCGCATATCCACGGTAAGTGGATACAGTTGTCCATCCACATTCATCGATTTGGCATTCACGGATTTAAGTATTTACGGCTTGAAAATATTCTTTAAAAAATAATAATCCAAAAAGCAAACCTTGATTTTGCCATCTGATATAAGGGACACCATTTTGCTATACCATTGCATATAATGGGACTTGAGTATTCACGAATTTGGGTATTCACGGGGGGTCCTGGAACTAAACCCCAGCAAATGTGAAGGGACAACTGTACTTAAAACTGTGAATGCCAAATCCATGAATGTGGAGGGACAACTGTATATCTGTAAATACTCTTCATTATGTTCAAGTAAAGAACAAAAAGATTTTAGACACAAGCCTATGTCTATGCCTTTATTCTGATACCTGGAAGAACAACACTCTGCTGTTTATTTTTGCTGCCTGAATCTGTTTAGGTACCCAGTGCATGCTACCAGCTAACAACTTTATACGTTTGTGTGTGTATGCATTCAGCATGATTAATGATAAATATATAATACATTATTTTAAAGTCAAAATGGCTTTATCAAACCCTGCTCAAAATTATAGCTTTCTCTCAGATCCATAATTGCTGCATCAGCCCTGTGTTTCACACTCAGCCCTTTTGCTCAAAACATTGTAGATCAGGTCAGTTCCCAGCTTACTCTATAACGCTCATGTGGTCATCTTGAGGCAATTGTAGCTTCTCAGCTTATCCTACTTCCCATGGGCCAGAATACGTCGGCTCCCTGCTGACATATTCTGGCCACGGATCTGGCCCATTCCTGGCATGAAACAGGATGGAATCCAGACCGCCACACCAGCCTGTCCCTGCACTGCTGCCACTGCTGACCGCGTCCCACTCTCTGGATCCAGGCAGGAGCCGTGCAGTGTGTGATTAAGGCTCCTGCATGTGACCAGCCTGATCACATGCTGCAGGGCTGCTTCCTGGATCTGGAAAGTGTAATGTGGACCGTAGCTGTGGCAATGGGCCAGTGTGGTGTTAGGGCCCCCTGCAGTCCTTCAGGGCCTAATCTGTTTCTTCAGAAGAGAAATGTTTTTCCCACATGTATTTTAATGTAACGGTTTATCAGGATTTACCCCATTTTAGCCCCATCTTTGCCCCAGGCATTCTGAGGACTGCCTGGGGCAAAAGTGCTGCATTGTTAGGACTGCAGGGTTCAAAGATGGAGCCAAGACAGGATAAATAGCCCATCTAGACAAGGCCCTAATCTTCTTCTGATTTCTTGACTGCTGTCCCCAATCTGATTAATGGCTGAGCCAAGGTATAGAAAATCTTGAACTATTTCAATGTCTTCATTGTCTATTTTAAAGTTATGTAAATAATCTGTGGTCATTATTTTTTCCCCTTAATATTCAACTGTAGACCTGCCTTTGCATTTTCTTCCTTGACTTTCTTCATTAATTGTTCCAAGTCTTTGCTACAGTAGCACCCCCGTATCC
The DNA here is from genome assembly GCA_030847615.1 of Gambelia wislizenii. Classification (NCBI taxonomy): domain Eukaryota; kingdom Metazoa; phylum Chordata; class Lepidosauria; order Squamata; family Crotaphytidae; genus Gambelia; species Gambelia wislizenii. The sequence continues at coordinate 319,429,674 of JAUMIR010000004.1, forward strand.
GTAGGGGATTGGTTCCCAGCCACCCTGCAGATAATGAAACCCACAGATAATAGCAAACACCCTGGAGGAGGGAGGGAGGGAGGGAGGGAGGCTTGTGGCTCAGGCCGCTGCTGCTGCCACCAAAACCTGGCCCACTTAGGCCTCCTCCTCCTCCTCCACCACCACTACCACCGACCCCGACCCCGCTGTACACTGCCACCACCACAGCCTCCCAGGCTTCCTCCTCCACCACCACAGCCACAGCCATTGCCACCACCACGGTGGCCTTCCATGCCTCTGGAGACCTTGGCCACCAACTGCAAAACCCTCTTCTCCCTTCACCCCCCCCCCCGTTACCACTGGAGCCATTCCAGGGGAAGGGAGATGAGATCTCCTCCTCTCATCCCTCCCCCATCCGCCCCTCCACCTGCTGTCACCAACCATGGATAATTGAAACAGCAGATGGTGAATCAGCGGATATGGGGGTGCTAGTACTATGGTGTTATGTGCAGTCTTAAATTATTGATGTTTCTTCCTCTGAGTCTAATTCTGCTTTCTGTATATGTTAAGCATAAGCGTGAAACAGATGGGGTGATAAAATGCGGGCTTGCCCGACCCAATTGGAAACCATTATGTTTCTCCATATTCTATCCTGACGAAGGCCTCTTGTCCTGAGTACAGATTACACATCAGGGTAATCAAAAGTTGTGGCACACCCATTTCTTTAAGAGTGATCCATAGTTTTTCATGATCTACACAATGCCTCAATGCCCCAAAGGCACCAGATCATCTGATCTTGGAAGTTACGTAGGGTCATTCCTGGTTAGTACTTGGATGGGAGTCACCGTCAATGAATACCAGGTGCTGTAGGCTATATTTCAGAGGAAGGAATTGGCAAAACTACCTATGAGTATTCCTTCCCTAAGAAAACTGTATGACATTCATGGAGTCAATGTAAGTTCATAGAATCATAGAATTGCAGAGTTGGAAGAGACCACGAGGGCCATCCAATCCAACCCCCTGCCATGCAGGAAATCACGATCAAAGCATCCCCGACAGATGACCATCCAGCCTCTGTTTAAAGACCTCCAAGGAAGGAGACCCCACCACCGTCCGAGGGAGTTCATTCCACTGCAGAACAGCTCTTACTGTCAAAAAGTTCCTCCTAATGTTGAGGTGGAATCTCTGTTCCTGGAGCTTGCACCCATTGCTCCGTGTTCCAGTCTCTGGAGCAGCAGAAAACAAGCCTGCTCCATCCTCAGTGTGACATCCCTTCAAATACTTAAACAGGGCTATCATATCGCCTCTTAACCGTCTTTTTTCCAGGCTAAACATACCCAGCTCCCTAAGCCTCTCCTCATAAGGCATCATTTCCAGACCTCTCACCATTTTAGTTGCCCTTCTCTGGACACACTCCAATTTGTCAATATCCTTTTTTAATTGTGGTGCCCAGAACTGGACACAGTATTCCTGGTGAGGTCTGACCAAGGCAGAATAGAGTGGCACTATTACTTCCCTTGATCTAGACACTATACTTCTATTGATACAGCCCCAAATCACATTGGCCTTTTTAGCTGCCGCATCGCACTGTTGGCTCATGTTCAACTTGTGATCTACTAGGACTCCTAGATCCCTTTCACACGTAGTCTCATTCAGCCAGGTCTCTCCCATCCTATATTTATGCATTTCATTTTTCTGCCCTAAATGCAGTACTTTACATTTCTCCGTATTGAATTTCATTTTGTTAGCTTTGGCCCAGCTCTCCAGTCTATCCAGGTCATTTTGAATTTTGATCCTGTCCTCTAGGGTATTAGCTACTCCTCCCAATTTGGTGTCATCTGCAAATTTGATAAGTATGCCCCTAATTCCCTCATCCAAGTCATTGATAAAGATGTTGAATAGCACTGGGCCCAGGACAGAACTCTGTGGCACCCCACTGGTCACATCTTTCCAAGACGAAGAGGAGCCACTGCTGAGCACCCTTTGGGTTCGGCCGGTCAACCAATTACAAATCCATTGAACAGTTAAGTTGTCTAGCCCACATTTTACAAGCTTGTTTGCAAGAATGTCATGGGGAACCTTGTCAAAGGCCTTACTGAAATCATGGTATGCGATGTCCACAGCATTCCCTTCATCTACCAAGCTGGTAACTTTATCAAAAAAAGAGATCAGATTAGTCTGGCATGACTTGTTTCTCTGAAACCCATGTTGACCTTTTGTGATTATGGCATTGCCTTCTAAATGTTCACAGACTCTCTGTTTAATGATCTGCTCTAGAATCTTCCCTGGTATTGATATCAGACTAACTGGACGATAATTGTTGGGATCCTCTTTTTTCCCCTTTTTGAAGATGGGGAGAATGTTTGCCCTTCTCCAGTCTGCTGGGACTTCTCCTGTTCTCCAGGAGTTCTCAAATATTATTGCCAATGGCTCTGAGATTATATTTGCCAGCTCTTTTAATACTCTTGGATGTAGTTCATCTGGTCCTGGAGATTTAAATTCATTTAGATTAAGAAGGTATTCCTGTACTACCTCTTTACTTATTTTGAGCTGGATTTCCCCTATAGTGTCCTCTGTTCCATTCTCCTCAGGTTGGTCCTCCTTTTCCTTTTCTGAAAACACTGAGGCAAAGAAGATGTTGAGTCAAGTTGACAGGTGAGTTGCAGGTGTGCACGAGTGCACACACATACACAATAATCTACAGTTGGCCCTCTATATCCATGGATTTGGCATCCACTGATTCATAGAATCATAGAATTGCAGAGTTGGAAGAGACCACGAGGGCCATCCAGTCCAATCCCCCTTCCACGCAGGAAATCCCGATCAAAGCATCCCCGACAGATGGCCATCCAGCCTCTGTTTAAAGACCTCCAAGGAAGGAGACCCCACCACACTCCGAGGGAGTGTGTTCCACTGCCGAACAGCTCTTACTGTCAAAAAGTTCCTCCTCATGTTGAGGTGGAATCTCTGTTCCTGGAGCTTGCACCCATTGCTCCATGTTCCAGTCTCTGGAGCAGCAGAAAACAAGCCTGCTCCATCCTCAGCGTGACATCCCTTCAAATACTTAAATAGGGCTATCATATCGCCTCTTAACCATCTTTTTTCCAGGCTAAACATACCCAGCTCCCTAAGTCTTTCCTCATAAGGCATCGTTTCCAGACCTTTCACCATTTTTCCACCATACATGGCTTGAAAATATTCCCCCAATAAATAAATCCCAAGAAGCAAACCTTGATTTTGGCATTTTATATAAGGGACACCACTTTATCATGCCATTTTATATAATGGAATTTGAGCATCCATGGATTTTGGTATCCACAAGGGGTCCTGGAACCAAACCCCAGCTGATACCAAAGGCCTACTGTATAAAGCAGAAGCTGATTTTCTTCTGAAATGGTTTGATGCTCTCCATTATCAAAAATATGTTTACAATATGATCCATAGTGCCTCTACCCTTCCTGAACCAAGCTTGGACATCTGGCATTTCTTGCTCCATATATGTAAAAGCCTTTGTTGTAGAATTTTGAGCATCACTTTGCTTTCATGGGAGATTAATACAATGGTCCTGTTGTTACTGTAATTTCTTGGGGATTGGAATGTATGAACATTTCCAACCTGTGGGCCATTGTTTTGTTTTCCATATTTATTGACAGATTTTAGCTAGAACTAGACTAGATTCTGTCTCTCTAGCTTGACGCAGTTCTATCGGTATGCCATCTGTCCCTGGAGATTTATTTCTTCCAAGTGCTCTGAGTGCAGCTTCCACTTCAGTTTCTAAAATTTTAGGTTCATCTTCAAATAGTTCTTTCTTGAATGAATCTGTCATTCTTTTCTCTCTTTTATATAGTTCTTCTGTATATTGTTTCCGTTGTCTTTTTATTTCTGCTTGGCCATGTTCTACTGTGCCTTCTGCAACCGGACTTGTTTATCTCGGATTGGCCTTTTTAGTCCTCAGCAGAAAGTGCAGGATGAGTCCTTCCTGAATCTTTGTTTGCAAAGAAAAGCAAGAGAGATGATTTCTCATATCTTGTGGAACAGGTCTTTTGTTTTTGTTGTTGTCACCTTCTATTTCTATGTATTGATTATTATAGTAGTTCATCTTGTGCCTGTGAACAAGTCACTGAAAAGTTGCATTCAGGGTTCTGACTCTATTTCTGTCACCTTTTACCTTTGCTTCTCATCTTTCTGTATTGAGTACCATACTGGGAGAAAGACAGGATATAAATTAAATAAATAATCATCTGTTCTCAACTGTTTGAAGAGTTTGATCTGTCATCCATTGAGGCTTCTCTTTCTCTTGTGCTGCAGATAGTGTCTTTTTGCATTCCTCCCTGACAATGTCCCTGGTTTTAGTCCAGACATCTTCTGGTTTGTGGTCAGTTAGGTTTAATAGTGTAAATCTATTTTTATGGTATCTTTAAATTCTACAGGGATCTTTTTTAGATTGTATTTTGGCACAATTATTGGTTTAGTGTTCTTCTTTAGCTTTACACCGATTTGTGATATTAGCAGTTCATGGTCTGTGCCACAATCTGCTCCTGGTCTTGTTTTTGCTCTACGGTGAACTCGCCACGGGTCAGCATAAGAGGGGCGCTCCAAAAAAGCGATACAAGGACTCCCTAAAACAACATCTCAGGCTTGGCCAAATTGATCACCAACAATGGTCTACCCTGGCCTCACATCGGGAGGCATGGAGACGCACTATCCACAATGCTGCAGCCTTATTTGAGAACTCACGCCGTACAAGTCTTGAAGAGAAACAACAACGCAGAAAGAAGCACAACCCGGAAACATCACCCAAGGATACCTTCTGCTGTGCTTTCTGCAACCGGACTTTTGTTTATCTCGGATTGGCCTTTGTAGTCATCAGCGTGCTTGCAGAAAGTGCGGGATGAGTCCTTCCTGAATCTCCGTTTGCGAAGAAAAGCCAGAGAGAGGGGGGGGGGCTGTGCCACAATCTGCTCCTGGTCTTGTTTTTGTGCTTCCAGCCATGTAGTCTATTTGTTTTCTATAGTGGCCATCAGGTGATGTCCATGTATACTGTCACCTCTTTGTTTCCTTGAAGAATGTGTTTGAGATGAAAAAACTGTTGGCCTTGCGAAATTCAATCAGTCGCTCTCCTCTTCATTTCTTGATCCTAGGCCAAATTTCCCTACAATTGCCTAAGATTATCAACATGTCCTGTTTTGGTGGTATGATCAATTTCCTTCTGGACCCCAGCACAGAATCGTTCAATTTCTTCTTTTTCTGCCTCCGTTCTTAGGGTACAGTAATTCAAAGGGGATCCCTGCTCAATTCTGTGGGGAGGAAATAGAGAAGGAAGCACTTTATTGTTGCCTGGAGAGCCAGGTTTGAGACTGGCTGCAAAGTCACTTTGCAGCCAGTTGTTTCTAGGAAAAAAGAAAGGGGAATCCAAGACTCCTTAGGACATTATCACAGGAGCTCTGTTGCTGCTGCAATCACATTTGCAAAAGTCAATGGATAGAAACTGGTTTGGCAGCCCTCAGTACTGTACTTCCCTTCAATAGTGCACCTGGGGCTGTTTCAGCCACTGATGTCCCGGTTCTCTTCTGAACTCTCCCTTAACCTCTCCTCCCTGACCTATTGCCCTGACCAGCATGCCTTTTGTAGTTTTTTTTTTAAAGTTGTAATGCCATTTGATAATTATGTCAATGCAATTCAGTGAAACAAAGAAAAAAAATAAAAGGACAATAAAAAGAACGTGGGGAAATAAAATAAAAGAAAACCAGCCTGTTTGGGGATAGCAGGAAGGAGGGAGGAGGGGGAGAGAGGAGGAGACTGAGACCATGTGACTGCCTAATTTCGGGACTGCAACTGGAGAAATTTATCACACATGAAGATTCATGGCACAGCAGTGTGACTGGGAGCTTATTGACAGGTGTTCCCTGTCAAAGGCAAGGGATGCTTATCCACTCTTTGGAGGCATAACAGCAATGAATTGCAGACAATGCCATGAGATAAGTATTGACAAAATTATTATCCAGCTTTAATTCTGCTTTAAAAGGCCCATGTGATAAAGTCCTTAAGATAAACTGAAAAACTGGGAATGCAACAGACTAGGTGTGGCTTACCCAGCTGATCTATGACTCTTGGAGGCTATGATGAAGGGGAGGACTTGAGGGTTAAAAAAGAAAGAATGTGGGAGAAAAGGAAACAGACAAATTATCTCATCCTTCAGCAGTTCAAAACAAACAAACAAAGAAACACATCCACCAACCCATCCCTGAAAACTATTAGTGAATTTCTCCCCCACCCCCCACTCCATTCATGGAAATGCATCATCTCATTTTTCTGATTACAAATAGAACAAAGAATTTGAAGGGGCCGGTGACACATTCTTCAACATTTCTACAATTGTACCGATAACAATTGGCAGGTGGTGGCGGCGGCAGGGGGGGGGACTCTCTTTGCTTATACAAACACATATTTGCTTTCTTGTTGAGGAGCAGAAGTTTCCATGAATAATTCTGTACATGCGGCACGTCTGCATTTATTTAGTTCTCACAGTGGTGAATCTAGGCAATTCCCAGGAGAGTACAAATGAAAAATCCAGCAAAAGTGCCTGCACACTATCCTGGTGGGGTCTTGCATAACTGCAGTGGATGAATAAATAAAAACAGTACTTAACATTTAGATGGGACATTGTAAGAGCTCCCCAAGAATTTCCTGTAATGCAAAGACAACCCTGTTGAGTTGGGCCAATCTGATGCTCTGGAGAGAGTGGAAGACTTGAAAGATGGGGTTCCATCAAACCCTCTGATCTGTCATGAAACTCAGGTAAAATCTGACTGATGTCAGCCTAGGATCTGATTTTAGATATTTTCCATTTGTGTTTCATGTATCTGTTACCATGAGCTTCCTTGAAATGGTTCCTTAGCCATGAAATCACTGTGATGCTTTGGAGCCTTCTAGCAACCTTAAAACCACATCTGAAAAAAATAATATTTAGGCCAAATCCACACTACACAAATTATCCAGTTTGAAACTGGATTATTTGCCATGGATCCCTCCTGTGAAATCCTGGGGTCTTTATCCTTCTCTGCCAAAAGATTCTATAGGAAGGAGCCATGGCGAATAATCCAGTTTCAAACTGGAGTATTTGTGTAGCGTGGATTTGGCTTTAGCATTCACTTGATGCTTCCCATTTTACAGTAGGTCCCAGATTATATAGCCTGAGAATCACAGCTTGGAAAACTTTGTTTTTGTGGCTGTAATCTTGAGAATCCCAGAGGACATGCTGGCTGGGGGATTCTGGGATTTGTGGTCCAAAAATATTTTCCCCCTCAGGCTTTCATTTAGAACTAATTGCCCAGAAACAATCAGAGATATACTCAGAATGCTACTGCTGCTTTCAGGTAAGCCTGATAAGGTGTACTGACTAAGGATGGGCCCCACCCTTAAAAGTATACTTTATCTGGAGCCTTCTTAGACACTTTCCCCCTTTCTCTTTGCTATTTAGTGTTCTATACTGGTGTAACATTTGAACTCAGGACATCAATTAGCACCTGGACAGTAGACTGAACATTAGGAATGCAAGCCACTTTGTTGCATTCTCATACCCGCCAGTATTTCACAGATGAAAACTGGACATATGTGGCCAAGCAACAAACATCAGGGAGTGGGCAAGATAGCAAATATTATTAATGAGGAAGAACTCACAAGCTAGGAGAGGCTGCAGCACTTTGCTTTTGCCTGAGCTGATTGGGAAGAGCAGAAATCCACCCCCTCTTCTCCTTGTTGCTGAGTTAACTAAATGCAAATGATATTTTTGCACTTTGAAATCAGTTTGTGGTAGTCAAAGTAAGCTGAGAAGAAAGGAGGAAATTGGGCAGAGGAGAGAAGAAACTGGAACATTTTAAAAGCAGCTGAAAAACAAGATGTAATGGGATTAATTGAGACTGCCCCTGCCAAATGAGGACGGGGGGGGGGTATGCAGTCTCCTCTGTTATGGTGAGATGCCATTTGTTTATATTTAATTTCCAACAATTCTTTCAAAATGTGCATGTATACATACAAAGCAGCAGAGCTTGGGGAGAAAATTACCCTTTTTTGGACCACAACTTCTAGTTCTGTACTTACAACTACTTGCTGAGAAGTTCTAGGAATTATAGTCCAAAAAGTAAATTTTCTAAGATCTGTAAATTAGCAGTTTCAAATCTTGAGCAAATCAGCACTCTCCTTTGTCCCTCCCCACTTTTATTTTGTGATGCCTAATGGGCTTGTCTAAATCTTACCTTTATTTCTGGCCTATGGTCCCTGTTTGCTTCCCTACCACTACAGTGGTACCTGCCCTGACACTCCCCTACACACTTTTTAGATACCTCAGTAACTGGCAATATTTCATAGATTGGTTTATCATGGGCACTCCACATGGTTGGCAGTAGACCAGAGACTCCCAAGCAGAAGGAACCAAGGTTTTCTCAGAAAGCCTAAGGGAGTAGCCTGCCAAAATTCCTAAAAGACACACCCAGGAAAGGATTGTGCAACCCCCCCCCACCCCGGAACTGATTACTTAGGGAGAAATAGGCTAATTCTCCTGGGCATTCACAAAAATGAGTAATTCAATAATCCCACTAAGGTAGCTGGATGCTCTTTGCTTGCAAAACTGGTTTTTCCTCGCATCTTTCCCTAAAACAATAGAGGTTTGCCTGAGACCCAACAGTTTTAACGTTCCAACCATTAGTGATCATTAACACATCTGGAGAAACCATAGTTTAACCCTGGGAAACTCTGGTAGCCACTATATTCCACTCAAACTCACTCCTTCGGTGGGGGGGAATCAAATATAAGTATGACGCCAAAGCACAGCCAAGGTGTGGACAGCTTCTCTTCCTCACATCACTCCATCAGCCTGTGTCACCAGAGTTGCAGCTTCTACATGTTCCTCTGCTCTTTGGATAGGTATAGTATAGCCCATCATCTTGAACTCTATCCCAATACTTCCTACTTTCTTCATTAGCCTTGTGTGACTGCTTGAAGCCTGAGTATATGCATGTGTGTGTATGTTTCCTTGATTATTTTTCAATAAAACCATTTTTATTTTATCCCCTGGCTTGGAGTCTTCTCTTTACTACCTGTATACATAGGTCAAACGATCCCATCGTTACCCAGCCTTTTGCTGCCAACTTGGACTAATTAAAATTCCCTCTATTAGAATTCAGACACTACAGTCGTCCCTTCACATTCGTGGGGGATAGGTTCCCCAGACCCCCGCAAATGTGAAAATTCTGTGAATAATGACTGCCCTCCCCCTCCCCAGCCAAAGCGACCATGGGGCCTCCGGAGGCCCCATAGTCTCTTTCCCCTGCCTCCCGCCTCCCTTCCAAGGCCTTCATGGGGCCTCTGGAGACCTTCCCGAAGCCCCGTGGAGGCCTCCCTGTTCCTCTCCCCTCCCCCCAAGGCCTTCACGGGGCCTTCGAAGGCTCCGTGGAGGCCTCCCCGTCCCTCCCACCTCCCACCTGGGCCTTCATGGAGCCTTCGGAGGCTCCGTGCAGGCCTCCCCGTCCCTACCCCCTCCCTCCCAGGGCCTTAACGGAGCCTTCGGAGCAAATGTGGAGGGGCATTCCTATGGACCCTATGCAATTTGGGTAACCTATGCATTGTAGTGGCTTTCCTATGGACCCTATGCAATTTGGGTAACAACAGCATAGGTATGCTGTATCTTTTTATGCCTCACAGTTTGTTGTGTGGGCACATGTGTGTCTTGAGGGGTTCAGCATGCACAGGTTTGTAGCTTGGCAAAATTAAAGGCCATTTTTCTTGAATGAAAGAAAAATGAAGGAAAAATATATTATCTCTAATCTGGCTAAAAACAGTTGCCACATGAATCTCAACATTTTGCCTTTTTCTTGGGCTTATTCCAAACCAGCTTCTTCTTTTTGTTTGTGTGGGTTGATCCATTTAATCCTTGGCTGTCCTCACCCTTTGACTGTTGTTTTGCTTCCTCATCACATAATTATAGTTTATGGGATCTATCATAAAGCAAATTGCTACCTGTGGGGCAGAATTGCTCACCTGTGAAGGACTGATCCTCTTTGCTCTGCTCTCGTATCTAGCTTTCAAACATCCCAAAGAGACTGTCAGGAAGCTTTGATCTGTCAGGGATGCTTTGATCGTGATTTCCTGCGTGGCAGGGGGTTGGACTGGATGGCCCTCGTGGTCTCTTCCAACTCTACAATTCTATGATTCTATGATTCTATGAAGCCCTTGGACCACACACGGGGGGATGACTATAGTGCAAATGTAGATCAGTTTTATACCCATTTATTTATTGAACTTATTCATATCTCATATCTGCCTCATAAGAATTCTGGGAAACATGCAAGAAAACCAATTTAAACAGTTGAAAATTAAGACAATGACAGTTTAAAACAATAGAAATAATGTGAACATTCTAAAAACATATTAAACAGTGATATAATTTTAAAAGTTAAAGTTAAAACAATTTTGAGACATATATGTATATATATTTGGATGACAGCATTAGGCCAGTGGTTCTTAACTTGAGGTCCGCGGAACCCCAGGGGGCTACGATGTCCTCACAGGGGGTCCATGAAGGCTTGAAGGCTGCTCAGGCCACATTACAGGAGCCAAGGCAAAGGCTGGCTGGCTTGACCTGTGCATTGCCGTTCAATCTGCTCCAGCCACAAATTTGAAGGAAGAAGCAGAAGAATAGTCTTCCCTCCCCTTCAGTGCTTCTGAGGGAAGGGTTAATGGATGGTGTAATTGTATTATTGTTATTATTATCAGGTATTATTATTATTATCAGTTGCTGTTGTTGTTGTTTTAAATCTTGAGTTAGGTCTTGGGGCTCCACAGCAATAAAAAATATTTTATGGGGTCCCTGGTAAAGAAAAGGATAAGAGCCACTGCATTGGGCTATAAAGTCTTTTATAATAAGCCAGGCACTGGAATGAAATCAGTGCCAGCACTTATCAGGCCTCAAAGGGGAAGCCATTCCACAGCCCAACATAGCCTATGTTCTCATACAGTGGATTGCTCCCACTGGTGGAACTTCATGGCTTCCAACAAGAACCCTAACAACTGTATGGGTATACCTCCATTAACAAGATAGATGTGTTTCTAGGCATTACTAACAGAAACTTTGGTACCAGAGGCAGAAATAACATGGAAAGAATGGAAATAGGTTCCCACACCACAAAAAAAGAGTCATGGGGCTTGTCTACACCAGCCAAATACTCCAGCTTGCTCTCATTCCAGAGCCCTGCAGTCCAGGCGATGCAGGGCATTTGCCCTGTTCTGCCTCTGGCCAGTCTTCATTACCCCTGGGGCAGATATGGGGCTGAGATGGGGACAAGCCAGGATAGGGTCCTTTACTGTATATTAAAATACTACATGCTTTACTTCATTTCCTCTGAGACAGGATGGATCAGGCCCTGTGTGTCTGTGGGAGCCTGTCCCAGTAGGCCGGCCCTTGCTGCTGCTGGTGGTCACCATTACTCTTCCAGGTCTTAGAGTCCACTTCCAAGTTCTGGAATCAGGGCATGACACCTGATTTAAGTGACACTTAAAGGACCAAGTGACAAATGGGCCACACAATAGCATTGCATACTGCTAGGCCTGCTAGGTAGGTCTTCCACTACTGTGTATGCATATGCCGTCAAGTCACCTGTCAGCTTCTGGCGACCCCCATGAATTTCATGAATTTTGCATCATATTGCAAACATATGTTGGGTGATGGAGTGCACCAAAGAATTTCAGAGAAAATCAGACGCCTTTATAGGTTATTGCAAAGCCTTTGATGTGTGTGTGTGTGTGTGTGTGTGTATTTGAGTCACATGTTGACTTATGGCCATTGCATGAATTTAATACTGTATGGTTTTCTTAGGGAAGGAATACTCAGAGGTGGTTTTGCCAGTTCCTTCCTCTGAAATATAGCCTACAGCACCTGGTATTTGTTGTCAGTCTCCCATCCAAGTACTAACCAGGGCTGACCCTGCTTAGTTTCCAAGGTCAGACAAGATCTGATGTCCGTCCCCCACCATGGGGCTTATTTATTTATTTATTTATTGGTCCTAATTCATTACATTGGCTGGGACAAAAATGTAAACCAATGGCAAAAAAATCAGTAGATTTCCTTGCCATTTTCTTTGGTTTATTTCACCTGAATTTTTGTTTGTTTGTTTTGTTTGTTAAAAATAAGTGGCTGAAATCTGGGGAAATTATTTAAAACCTTTCCCATGTCCATTGAATTGCCTGCATTGTAGGATGACCTTTGTATGGATTCGGCAACAAATGTGAGGACCTATCATCTTCCATCCATGTGCATGAAAGCTAAGATGTTCAGTCACTGGTTAAATTTCCCTGCATAGAATAGCATTTGCTGCGAATCCTTTAAAGGTTGAAATAAGGACATCCTTTTTGTAACCACTCATCCGCCTGGCATCTTCAGATATGTAATCTGTAAATTGCAAGATTTTTCTTTTTAAAAAAATTGAAGTGGCATTCTTTAAAGCTTTTTTTCTTCTGATGCACAAGGGGAATAGCTTCACTTATCATCATCCTCATCATCTGTCTGGCTCATCTGATTTTGCTAATGCTACCCTTTGAAAGGAGAGCTGCACCAGGAAGGGAGAATTTGAAAGGAATCAATCTAGTTAGACTTGATCCTGCATTCTAATCATCCGTTCCAATTCATAGAATGAGACTCTTGTGTTTGTCCTTGGAAATGCTTTCTGTGGCCCGTGCGTGTGCATGTGCGAGAGCGAGAGAGAGCAAGCTGTGTTGATGTGCTTGTATTGAGAAAATTACAGGGCAGGCATGAGTAAATGCCTTGTCAAAGCTGACGGCTGGACATCAAATACATGACTCTTTCTTAGCAAGCACTATTTCAGATCGTTGTTATGTTGTGGCTTCCCACTTCCTCAAGCAGTAGGAAGTTCCAGAGGCAGTCTTTGGAAAGGTCATTTCCTTAAGTGAACAGAGTATTGGAGTTTTATGGTGCTTTTGTAATGTCTGTTTACTTGCAAATGTATAAATCGAGCTGAGCTGATTAATAGGAGCAGCAGTGGTAATAATAGTAGTAATAATTTCTTACCTGCTTCTCCTTATGGGTCAAGGTGGGGAACAACAACAAATAACACAAAATATATGTTTTATAATTATGTTATATATAAAAATGTATATAAAAGAATATAAAACAAATAGATATTAATGTTACCTGAATTATGTGAGGGCCTGTGGGGACCCTCTAATGTCCTTATATTAATTCAGGGAATTTAATGAACTCAACTTGGCATGCAAGAGGCAAAGCAATAATGGGATTTTTTAATCTATGTATACCTGTAGTAGGGGAGTAGACTCTAAGCCAAAAGGTACACTTAAATGATCTTTATTGGGAATTAATATCAACAGCATTCATGCAAACACTCAGGCTTCAGACACTCACACAAGGCTATTGAAGATAGTAGAAAGCATTTGGATAGAGGAATAGAGTATGGGGTATAGTGGGTTATACTGTACCGATCCTGCAGAGCCGAGATTGTGAAGTACACAGACAGCAAGGTGGCCGGGACACAGAATGATGTGGAGTTGGAAGGAAGAGGGTCTGTACACACTTGGGTGGTGTTTTAGGGTGATATTTATATGAACAGGACAGCATATATGAACATATATGAACAGGACAGCGCACTGGTGTGATAATGTCCTATGGTTCTATGATCTTTGTTTTCCTAGCAACTCCCAATTTCCCTTTTTGGTTAGCTATCTGAAAACCCCCAACTCAGTAGTGAGTTGGCCTCTGCCACCAGGCAGATGGGTTTTAGAATCCTTGTAGCATCATGGCCAAATATTAACAACTGCCCCATAGTATAGAGAGGGTTAATTTGTATGAATGACTTTGTTAGATACTTTTTAAAAAAAGGTTAGCTTGGCAGTTTGGGGTTGGGAACAGATACAAAGGCTGAGAACAGACTGGGGTGTGTGAGTTTTCCTCTATTACTTAACCCACTTTAACAGTTCCCAAAGCTATGTGGGGGAGATGGGTCATGCTTGCTCCCTTTGATTTTGTTTGCTTCTGCACTATATAACCTTGGGAGTCCATCCTCCATTAGCCTTGTCAGGGGGTTGTTGGGAGGAGCGCACCTCAGCCCAGGGGAAGTAGATTGCCGGCCTGGTATAGTCTGGGTAAAATGAGTTGTTTTGGGGTCCAATTCTACCATTGGTTGTGAGTGAATACTGGACCCCATTGATGGAAGGACTGAAATGCTTCTCTGCTGTATACCATCTGCTGCACCATTTACTACCAATAAAGCTTATCTTATAGCAGTAATGTATCAACATTCAGCAACAAATGGCATTTTGGTGAGGCTTGGAACCATACCTACTTCCAAAACAGAACAAACTCCTTGATTCTTTACTAGCTGCATTCCAATTACCAGTGTTTCTTTGTTACCCACCCTGATACCCCCTCCCTTTCAATAATTGGCTATATTTCAGAAATTGGCTTATTTATTGGCCTTCCATGTGGTTGGTAGTAGACCAGGGCCTCCCAAACACAAGGACTCAAGGTGTGCTCATTCCAGAGGCCATCCCAAATTCCTTAAAGACGCACTCAGATAGTAATTATGCAGACCTCCCTTGGACTGGTAGTTAGGGTAGAAATGGGCTAATTCTCCTGGATGTACATGTAAGTGAGTCATTCACTAATTCAATCAAAGTGGCTGGACACTCTTTGCCCTGCAAAATTGGTTTTTCCTCACACCTTTCCTCAAAATAATAGAAGATTGTCTGACATCATCAGTTTTAATGTCTCAGCCATTAGCGATCATTCATACAATGGGAGCTCCCATTGTCCAACTATGGGAAACTCCAGCAAGCATTGTATTCCATTCATAACACCCCGTCAGGGAGAATGTTGAGTATAAATATCACCCCAAAACACAGTCAAAATGTACACAGCTTGCTTCATCCCTTCACTCTGTGTCAATTTCTGTGTCACGTGCACAGCCTTTCATTCATCTCATTACTCTGTCTGTCTGCTGTGTGACCCTCAGAATGCTGTCTGAGTATCTTCTGCTGCACAAATCTCTGCTCTTTGGATAGGTACAGTATAGCCCATCATCCCAAACTCTATTCCTCTATCCCAAAACTTCCTATTTTCTTCAGTAGCCTTGTGTGACTGCTTGAAGCCTGAGTGTATGTGGGTGTGTTCCCAAGATTATTTTGCAATAAAAACCATTTTTATTTTATTTCCTGGCTGTGAGCCTCATCAGTTAGTACTGGTATACAAAGGTCAACACATCCCATTGCCACCCGGCCTCTCACTGCCATATTGAACTAATTAAAATTCCCCATATTAATATCTGGACACGAGTGGGGTTTCCATGAACCCCCTGTACTTCAGGTAACATCTTTTCACCTTCCACTCAAGCAGATGGGTGTGATCACTAGAGAGAAGCTACCAGCTCTCAGCACTTCAGTTTTTTTCAAAATACCTCTTCTCCCAGCTATGAAAATTCTTGAGGACGCTAATCATAAAACTGTAACAAATCATATTTAAACAGATCTCTGGCTTTTCAGGCACCAGCAGGCATTGTTCACCCACTCGTAGGCATATAACATGAGGTTGAGAAACATAAAGAAAACAGCTGAGATTCTAAAGATCATACCCTCCACAATTTCACAGATGAAAAGTGGGTCGTGTATGGCCAAACAACATTGGAGTGTAGTCAGGATGGCAAAAGTTATTAATGAGAAAGAACACACAAGCTAGGAGAACCTGCTGCAGTTTGCTTTTGCCTGAGTCTAGTGGGAGGGCCAACATCCTGCCCCTCCTCTCTTCTCCCTACTGCTGAGTTCATTGTGTCCAAACTACTTTTCCACTTTGAACTCAGTTTACAGCAATGAAAATAAGCTGAGGAGAAAAGGGGCAGTAGGAGAGAGAAACAGGGGCATTTTAAAAGCAGGTGAAAAAGTGGGGTGACAGAAGATTAATCAGGACTGTTCCTGCCAAACTGGAACAGTTGAAGGGTATGAAAAATGAATTCTGATGCAAATGATTGGAACACGGAGCAATGGATGCAAGCTCCAGGAACAGAGATTCCACCTCAACATGAGGAGGAACTTTTTGACAGTAAGAGCTGTTCGGCAGTGGAACGCACTTCCTCGGAGCGTGGTGGGGTCTCCTTCCTTGGAGGTCTTTAAACAGAGGCTGGATTGCCATCTGTCAGGGATGCTTTGATCGTGATTTCCTGCATGGCAGGGGGTTGGACTGGATGGCCCTTGTGGTCTCTTCCAACTCTGCAATTCTATGATTCTATGATTCTATGAATTCTGCATCTACTGCCACCTTATGTACTTTTTCTGCACTCTGGTGGAACAGAAAGCCCTGTCCTTAGTTCTTAGCCTTAGTTCTTAGCGCTCAGTCCCACAGCCCAGGTGGAGAAATCTGGGGGGAAGAAGTGACATGAGTTAGCTTCTGCACTGTTAAATTTGAAAGCAATTAGCCCCTGTTCCATCTGGCAGCAGTGACCAGAATCTCTAGCTAACTCATTGACCAGCAAGCTTAACTGTGTTGGCAGCTTGGCCACTGAAATTCTTACCCAGGAGGAAGAAATAAATCCCAGGGCCAGTCTGGCCTGCTTTCAAACTACAAGTGGAAGGAAAAGGATTCTTGAATCAGCTGCTTTCTCCCAAAGCATCGTGTTAAAAAGCTGGAGCTCAATGGGTTGGGGGGATATGTTGAGCTCCTCAGAGACCCAGGAGATTTTCAGACAGGAATGAAAAAAGCATTCCTGTCCCAGAATCTCCACTCCCACCCCTGTTCCATCCCTGTCCTGGCACAATAACAAAAATTTTCAAACCTACCTTGAGTAGTGTTAACAGGGCAGCCCAGGAGTGAAATCCTGTGGATTCTTGTGAGAAGACATGAGTATAGGAAATTAAAAAATAAAATAAAAAATACACAAGAAAAAGTGACAGCAAGTACAAAACACACTTTAAAACTTCCGAGTAAACCAGGGAAGTTTTAAAAAAAGTGTGTCACTTACCTTGATGTCCCAATCTCACCCAGAATTATTCTGGCAGGGACTCCCATTGACACTGGGATCTCACCAGCATAATGGGGCACCTTTTCACTTGCAGGAATATCAGTGACAAAAATGGACTGGGGGATCTATTGACGGCTTCTCCCATCAATAAAAAGCAGCGCTGGTGGAATGACAGCAGAGCAGGTACATTATGAGGGGGGGAACAATGTCATCTGGAAAGGGAGCCCTTTAGCGATCTTCTGGTGTTTGTGTAATGCCACTTTTAATGTGTCTGATAATCTCCCCAGATTAATAAGGCTCTACACCAGAACCATTGCAAAGCACAATCTGGGAAAATGCTATGTTATCTCCATTCCTGTTTCCAGAAGCTGATCAAATCCAGAGGGATGAATGAATACACCATGTTTTCTGTGGGCTTTTTCCAGGCTGTGAGCCCATGTTCTGGAAGAGTTTATTTCTGATGTTTTGCCTGCATCTGTGGCTGGCATCTTCAGAGAATGGTTGGGTAAGGGTGTGTGGGTTTGTATACTGTGACTATTGAAGAGCATATGGAAATTTGTGTATTTGAATGGCAAGTTCCTGGGGGGAGATAAGCATATCTCCTTGTGTGACTGCTTGAAGCCTGAGTGTTTGCATGTGTGTGTGTTCCCTTGATTATTTTTCAATAAAAAGCATTTTATTTAATCCCCTGACTTGGAGTCTCATCAGTGACTACCGGTATACATAGGTCAAAAGATCCTGCCGTTACCCAGCTTCTTGCTGCCATCTTGAGCTAATTAAAATCCCCCATATTAGAATTCACACACTAGTGGGATCCCCACGGACTCCACACAATTCAGGCAACAAGGGGCAGCTCCTGGTGATGTCATTAACCCTGCTATGTCAAGCATAAGCTACACAAGGTATGCCATTGTGGGGGCCTGAGAAGTGGCGCATCCCGTACCTCCTGGGTTTTTTCCGGCAGCGCTGCCACATGGCTGCTCGGTCACAGGGCCTTCAGGACTTGCCGCTCAAGAGTGGAGCAGAAGGGAAGGGGGGTTGTGCAGCCAAAGGCCCAACTGGCTGGCCCACCATGCGGCTGCTGCCTCCCAGACCCCCAAGTTTTGGCATAGAGGAATAGAGTTTGGGATGATAGGCTATACTATACCTGTCTGGTGAGCAGAGATTCCTGTAGAAGCTGCAACCCTTGTGACACAGACTGATGGAAAGACGGAATGGAGGGGAACTGTGCACGCTTTGTCTGTATTTTGGAGTGATATTTATATTCATTATTCCCCCTGAAGGGATGAGTTTGAGTGGAATACAATGTCTGCCAGAATTTTCCAAGGTTGAACAATGGATTCTCCGGATATGTTAATGATCGCTAATGGCTGGAACATTAAAACTGCCTCAAGCAAACCTTCATTGTTTTAGGGCAGGTGCAAGGAAAAACTAGTTTTGCAAGCAAAGAGTGTCTAGCTATCTTGATGGGATTATTGAACGACTCATTAACATCCAGGAGAATTAGCCCATTTCCTCCCTAAATCATCAGTTCTGGGCGGGGCTGGGGTTTGCTTAATCCTTTCCCAGGTGTGTCCTTTGGAATTTTAGCATGGTACTTCCTTAGGTTTTCTAAGCAAACCTTGATTCCTTCTATTTGAGAGTTCCTGGTCTACTACCCAACCGTGTGGTGTGCAAGTAATAAGCCAATATATGAAATTTAGCCAATTGATGAATTATTGAAAGAGTAGGGGTGTCAGGGCAAGTAACACCCTTGGGACCCCATAACATCACCAGGCCCCTGCTCCCCTGTGCCCTCACAAGAGGTAGTCCCCAGTTCTCAGAATTTGGTTCTGAAATCTCAGACCCAAGGAGAGCCCTGACCTGGCAACCCTAAGCTGGCACCACAAGGGCTGAATGCTTAGCTTTGCCAGATCTCAGGACCAGGCCCCGAGTCTCCATCGTTTGTGGGTCATCTCCATGTAAGAGACAAGGGTGCAACTTCTCCAGTGTTGATGGGCTGTGCTCTGAACAAGAGGAAAGGGCAGTATGCCAATCTCAAGCTCAACTAGTAGAGCAGCAGCAGTTTGCAAATATGAAACAATTTGTTGATGCAACTTGCAAAGACTCACCGGGGAGGAGGGTCTATACATTTGCTTAGTTAACTTCCTCTGTCCTCCCAGTCATTGTGGCCCCAGGGCTCACCCTCCACTCTGCTCTCTATCCAAATTATGGCTCGAAGCAAGTTGTGAAATATTCCTTATCCTGTCTTCCTAAATAAATGATAAGGACTAATCCCCTCCTTTCACTTTGATCTGTGAACAGTCCCTTTAGCTAAGATTTCTGGCTTCATTTCCAAACAGGAAAATGTGTGTGTGTGTTTGAATGACAAGCAGTGAGCAAAAGCAGTTGTTACTTAATGCATTATGCTTAGTGACACCAGCAGAGACTATCCCTATGGGCTTGTCTATACAAAGCTATAAAATGTGGGTTGATGCATACTAATGCCAATTTTCAGCAACTTTCATTTGTCTCAATGGTTTTTTGGCATGATTGCAGGCATGCAAATCTATCCACATTTTTGTTCAAATGGGCACATCTGAATCAAGATGGCAAAAGCAAGTGAATTACTTGTATTTTTATTCCCATCAGTTGCTGGTGTTGAACAGTCTTTTTTAAATAAAGCATATCCAAGGTTTGGAAGTGTGATATTTTGCTCAAATAGAAAAAAAAATGCTGTTTTGTCACCTCAGTGCATGATTGCTAAGGTGAAAATCCAACATGACAGTTTGGGGCACTTGCCTTGCCAGCAAGCTCCACCCCTTGCGCACATCCAACCAATAAGCTTTCCACTTCTGCTCTTATGGGGAATGCGCATCAAAGTGAATCGGTTGTCCTAACAAGCAGGAGTGCTCATTTCCTTCAGTGTTTTTTTAAAAATACGTGAAAAGCTGAGATGACTTTTCCCACAGAGTATTTGGCATTTTTGGCCCCCCTCCTTGCGAATATGGCAGATTGATGCAGGATCTCATTAAGACAAATCGTATTCTCCTCAAATTCTATGAGGAGTATTTTTGCCATATAGGCAACCCCTAGGTCTCAGGTTTTGGCTTGGAGAACTCACGGCCTGTGACATCCTGAACTGGCAACCCTATGAATACTAGAACTGGGGCAAAGAGAGTTAGTATGGAACAAGATAGAGGGTTAATAGCACAGACCACCTACGTGCTGTTGAAATGCAGAATGTAATGTTTTGGCTCCCCCAAAGAGGCCTGGCTGCCATATGTCAGGTTGAGTGCTGCCTTCTACAGAACAACCTGGGTAATCCAACAGCCTCAGCCTGGCTCGTATTTCATCAGAGGCTGCTGTTGTGTTTATAAGAAACAGTACTAAAAGCAATGACCTGATGGCAGACTATGATTTATAGATTTTCGTTGAAGGAGTATGGATGAATATGCTGCTTCCTGGAAGGCAGACATCCCCCCACCTTCATCCTTTCAGCATTTTCCACTGTGGTAGCAAACCATGAGAGCACTGTCTGAGCTTTCCATTCAGGAAGGACTGAGTGCTGGCCAGACATTTATAATGCTTCTGCATGGATAACCTACAATGCAAAACCTTTTAAATGGAATATTGCTTGTATGAACAAAACGTTCTTTGCAATTAGGTCCTAAGATGAGCTTTGAGAAGCCTGTTCCTGGGCTTTTGGTAACTGCTGGGTGAGAAATGAAGGAAAATCTGTTGGAAAACACTCAGTGAACAGGAACACGCAGAGAGAGGAGGTTCCAATTTGTCTATGAAGACAGCTGCTCAAAGAATAAAGGTCTTGTCTATAAGGGGGGGGGTATGAACAGGTCCAAAAAAGCAGGCATTCGCAATGATGCAACCTGTGTTCACGGTCAAAAGAGCCCCCCTAAACTCTGCATGACCCCTTAGCCAAGATGGCAGCTGTGAGGGATTTATTCAGGATTATAAATCTGCTGCTGCAATTTAAAAAAACAAAAACAAAAACCAGTTCCCCTTGTTGTGCACAAGTGATAGTTCGTATTTACAAAAACAAACAAACAAACAAAAGAGTATAAGATTGTCGCGCTATTGACTTGCCAGACCCTCACTTAGCTGAAAATGCAACATGGCAGCCACAGGCACTTTCCCTGTTTGCTAGTGCCTCTATTTGTAAATTGAGCAGCATCTTGCTACAACTTCCAAAGTATAACTGATCTGTTGCTGCAATTGGCAAAGAATCTCCAGGGGTCAATGTATTTACTTAGGACTTTATCAGACAGGGCTGAAACAGTGGAATTACAACATGATAGTATCACAGATGGGTTCCTGTTATCGCATGATACCATTGTCCTCCCATGGTCCATGTGTGCTCTACCCGTTAATTAGGCGTAACTTTTAATTGACTGGCAACACCATAAAAAGCTCTCAATATCACTCTTTTCACAGTATTGACAAGCATGCAATAATCACATCCCACTGCAATTGCATGATTACAGCATGAATGGGCAGTCCTCTTCTCCCCCTCCCCTTTCTCACCGAGAACACATAATTACACTTCTGGGGGAGAATGTGAAGAGCACGTACAAAATCCTTCTTAATCAACTGTCACCTTTTCTTGCTAACTTTTAAATGTTTGTGTTTATTTGTGAATTTGTGTTTATTTGTGAATTGGTTATTTATTTGTTTTTAGTGTTTTAGAGCAAAGTTGCATTTTCTCACAAGAACAGCCAAAGTCTCGCCCATGCAAAATCATGGAAGTAAGAGGAATTTTTTCTTAAAGGTGCATGTGCTGGCCAGCAGGAGGCATTAGAAGGCAATGCAAAGACAAGTGTTACTATAGCGCAATCTGAAACCCCATTTTTAGGAGATTTTCACATGGGGCTAAAATGCCCCGTTACTGCCCCGTCACCTCCTCTCCCATTCCTGCCACAGAATAACGTAAATCTTTCACACACTTACCTTAATTCTGTGGCAGGAATAGGCTCCCCCTCCCCTCACTGGCCGGCCGTAAATACAGCCGTCGTAAGGCTGCTTTTACGACAGGCAGTCTGAAATGTTATCACATTATTGCATGATAATGGCTGGGTGATAAATTTAAAAAATAAAACTCCCCCAAACATAAAATCAGTTCACCAAGCACAAAAACACACTTTAAACCACATAATCAAAACAGGGAGGGTAAAATAAAGGGTGCCACTTACCTGGATGTTCAGATCGTACCGGGAAGTGCTTGGAACGGACCTCCCCTCCACGGCTGTCATTTTGGAACAGCAACGGGGCTCCTGTTCGCACACCCATGATAGCATGATAGTGACGGAACTGGAGGTCTATTCACAATGAAACGTTGTGATTACATTGTTCCGGAACAGTCATGGGAGCAGGATGGATGCAGGACAGAATGGGGTCAACGTTGTCTGAAAGGTAAAACCTTTCCCGACCCTGTTCTGTTCCTGCCATGGGATATATAGCCTGTGTGAAAATCTCCATAAACTGCTAGTGGTTGTCGTGCCATAATTCTGTGGTGGTAGTATTGTGCGATTATGACAATATGTGAAAATTATTGTAATCATGCCACTATGTTTCTACTTTCCTCAGTCACAGAATTACAGTATTTTTAGATGCTAGTCTGATAAGGCCCTTAGTTAGCTTCCATCTTCCCTCCCAGTCATTGCAGTGTCATGTCTCACCCTCCATTTTGCTCTGCATATACCTTCTGGCTAGAAACAAGTAGGCTAGATTCTACTTGATTCCACAAAACCCCCCTCATTTCACCTTGATCTGGGAACGACTTCTTTAGCTAAGATCTCTCTCTTAATTTTCAAACAGGAAAATAAGTTGTGTGTGTGTGTGTTTTAATGATGAGCTGTGAGGAACAGTGGTGGGTATTTAATGCATAACACTTAATGACATCACCAGGGGCTGTCCTTAGGTCTCAAGTTTTGCTCTGGAAACCTGGCAGCCTGGGGAGATCATGAACTGGCAACCCTACCTGAGGGAAGGCAAATATTCAGAAACACCTAACATCCAGTATCAGGAGGACCCCAGGCCCTGAGATTTCAGGGCCTAGATTCTGAGGCTTAGGGAGGGTCTATAGTGATGTTTGAGAGGTGGAGGGAGGGCAGGAGGTCTAGGGAATTATTTGTATTTATATTAGGCAGAATGTAGCATAGCCCCAGTGCAATATGACCTTCTGGTATAAAACAGAATAAAAAATGCAGGATGCTCCAGTAAGATTAAAAATACAGAACTCACATTTATTGTGGCAGAGAATACATCTTAGATAAGAAAAATAGATAGATAGATAGATAGATAGATAGATAGATAGAAAAGAGTGATCTAACTTGGATGGAAGAGTCCCTAAGTCTGACTCTCATGGGTGCATGTAAGGCATATTGAGGCAGAGCTGCCTCATATCTGATCGCTTCTGAGACTTCTTGGAGCAAGGGGGGGAGTGACCTCTACTCTGAAAGTAGAAAGGAATATCTTGAAAACACAGATCATGTCACAAACGGAGAACTGTAAACAAGTGTTGATGCTTCTTCACTTCCAACAGGAGGGACATCCTGTGGACCCTTGGGTATATCTACAGTAGCCTTTCCAAAGCAGTTTACAGAAGGGTCAGTAACACACCCTCCCTTTCTCACACTCATACTTTTCAAGGCACTGCTCTTGAGATTCTTCCCTGTTGCCCTAAGGGTAGTAAAAGAAGGGCCGGTCCTTGAGATTTGGTAGCCCAAAGTGCCAGTGATTTGAATCAACCCAAAGCCAAGTACAGTAAGATCCCCTTATCTGTGGGGGATACATTCCAAGACTCCCCATGGATGCCCCAAAATTGCAGATAGTGCCAACTGTTGAACACTGTACCAGCCTGTGTCCAGAAAAGCTTAATTCTCCCTGATGTTTGATGGAGGTGTGCCTCAAACTGTTCCACCTTCTATCTTAGCAGGGCAACCAGATTGCACTTGCTGCAGGTGTTGCTACTAACATCCTCAGGCAAGAAAAAAGAACATAGCACAGACGATGTGGGTCACTAGATCATCCCTTCACCATCCATGCTTTGTCTTCATATATGTCACCCCTTTTAGGGGGGCGGGGGAAGCGATCACAAAAAGCCTGTTTTCCTCTTCCTGTTTTCTATGCTCCTGTTCACTGAAGCTGGCCTAGATCTTGAGCCCAGACCATGAAGGCAGGGATCTATTAAAGCTTTTTTCAATGTTATATTCAACCAGTGATTGGACATAAGGTGTGAAAGGCTATTTAAAGCCTAGGAAGCTGTTGCTTGGATTTGAGCTCTCTTTTGTAGACCAGGAAGCTGTTACCTTGGGGCTCACTTCACTTGTTGTTGTGTGCTTCCAATCTCTTTCTGACTTCTTGCAACCCAAAGGCAAACCTATCATGAGGTTGTTGCCCAAAGAGGTGGGGAGTGCTGCTGTAGAGACCCACCCATGATGCCAAAATCTGTTATTATTTGGGAGAATTATTAGCTCAAATGGAAGGTTGCACGAGGCAGGTAACTGGGATCTTTCACTTATGTATACCAGTACTAACTACAGAGGACACTTCAGCTTAAAGTGAAATAAAGTATTTTTATTGGAAATGACACACACCCAAAACCATTCTTAAGAACCATACAAGGCTATGGAGAAAGACTGGATAGAGTGAGAGATCTGGGAAGACAGGGTTGTAGTTACCAGTCTTGAAGAGAAGAGTTCCTTGCAGTAAAGATGCTCAGACTGGCATCTGAGGATGGCACAGAGAACCTGGCAGACTGTCAGTGTCCATCTGTAGCATACTTGGCTATAGTGGGGGCTGTAAGATTTATAACCCATTTCATGACTTGAGCGCATATTCTGGTTTTAACAATGTCTATATGGTTCTTCTGAGGGAGAGACAAAGGAAAATGAAACTCAACTGATTGCTTTATTTGCTGAGAGATAGGAACTGATTAATTTATGACAACCTCGCAATGCTGAACAGGAGGGGGTCAGAGGTGAGATTTCCTTAGGAGTGGATTTGGGAACGGTCACTTAATTATTTGGTAGAATGACTCATTGCTGAGGTGCCCAAGAAGGGATTAGCAAATACCTCATTAATAACTTTGTTTACTAAGGGGCTTCCTCACAATCTTAATATGGGCTTTCTTGCCAAAATATTTCTAAGACACATCCCAGGTCACTGTGACCTCCACCTGACCTTTTTTTTGGTTTGCCTCAGCCAACCTGACCCCGAAAAGTGTCCAATATTTCAAATTATGAGATATCATATGGAGGGGGTAGTAGAGCATGCTAACAAAGTTTTCTTGGCAAGATTTGTTCAGAGGGGGTTTACCTTTGCCTTCCTCTGAGGCTGAGACAGTGTGACTTGCCCAAGGTCACCCAGTGGGTTTCCATGGCTGAGTGGGGATTTGAACCCTGGTCTCCAGAGTTGTAGTCCAATGCTCAGACCACTACACCAGTTCCTCTATAGCCAAGAATAGGGCTTCCAGTCAAGTTCTATGAGACTCTAGGGCCAAAACCTGAGATCATAGGCTTTTATCTATGTGGCCTTGCCCCCACATCACACATGGCTGCATGATCGAGACTGTAAGATACTGATGGGCCTTGTGGAAGGGTAACGGTAGCCGTGGGTAGCCAATCCCCTGCTGCCACCAGGGTTAGTACAACAAGATGGGTCATGAGTCACAGTACTGGCACTCCACTCTCTGACTTGAACCAAATGGCAAGCAAGCCCAAATGCTGACACCATCTCTCCCCCACAAGGCCTCTCCCCTTGTTTCTGGATTTTTAGTGCATCAAAGTTGTACAAAGTCAGCACATGTGCAAACCACTCTTTGTTGTGCCAGAGAGCCCTGGCACCAAGTGGTGATTGGGGAGGGGGGAGATGGCTGCCCAGGTTCTCAAAACAGGGGTGGCCAACTGCACAGGGGCAGGGCAAGGGTAAGCAACCCCCCCCGACCCTGGGCACCAGAGACTGCTCCTACCCAACAGCCCTGTGTTTGACATCACCACATTTCCTGTCACCATTTGGGCAGTTAGGGTTTCCAGGTCAGTGTCCCAGACCCTGATATTTTGGGGGCCAAAAGCTGATGCCCAGGGTTTACCCCTTTTGATGTCACTGGAGGTGATGTTACAAAGGACAGCTCTTGGTGATGTCATGGTACATTAAGCATCAACCAGAATTACACAAGTGTTACCCGAATTGCGAGTGGTCCACGAGGATCCCACTAGTGTCTGAATCTCAATATGGGGAATTTTTAATTAGCTTAAGATGGCAGCGAGAGGCTGGGTAACTGTGGGATCTTTTCACCTGTGTATACCAGTAGTAACTGAGGAGACTCCAAGCCAGAACATATAATTAAATGGTTTTTATTGGAAATGAATCTTAACAGCATTCACACTAACACTCAAGCTTCAAGCAATACATTAAACATCAACCACAATTACACAAGGCTATCGATGAAAGTAGGAAGTATTAGGATAGAGGACTAGAGTAGGGGGATTGTGGATTATACTATACTTATCTGAAGAGCAGAGGTTTGTGCAGCAGAAGTTACACAGATGAAACTTTTGAGGGTCCCACAGCAAATGGTCAGAATAGCAGGAGGAAGAGGAGCTGTGAACACTTTGGTGATGTTTTAGGGTGATATTTATATTTGATAATTCCCCTGAAGGGATGGGGTTTAGAGAGGAATACATTGTCTCTTGGAGTTTACCAGGACTAGGCAAAGGGCTCTCTGGATGTGTTAATGGTCACATTGGCAATACTGTACATCTGGAACCGAATGGGCACAGGCAACCTTCTATTGTTATCTAGGAAAAGGAGGAAAAACCTGTTTTGCAGGCATTGAGTGCTCCAGTTATCCTTAATGGGATTAGTGGATGACTCATCTCCCGGTGGTCTTCAGGAAGAACCTGGGTATGACCTGTTTGATGAATTTCCAAGGCCTCTCCCTAGGTTGTGCATAACTCCAGCCTTGGTATCTGGGGGAGGGGGTAATCCTGGTTTACTTGCCAACCACGTGACAGGCCATAGCCAGCCAAATGATTAAATATTGCCAATTATGTGTTATTGAAAAGATGGGGGCTATCAGGGCAGGTAACACAGGGTATACATTCCAATGAAAAAAAAACCAAGTCTAAGGAACAAGGAACAGACACATGCACACACAAATTTCAAGGCAGTGCTCTCACCCTGAGATTTTTCTCCCTTCCCCTTCACCAGTTGCTGATGGAAGTCTAGCCCCTGATAGCTGGGAACCCTAGCTAGGATATAACCAAATAAAGCAGGTTTGGATGGTGGGGGTACAGGGTGTAGGAGGGTGTTTCTTTCTTTTATGGAGTGGGGGAGTTTTTGGCGCAGTTTTCAGGAAAACCCCATGCAAAAGTCATGTGCACGTGTACACACGCAAAATAAAAAGGGGGTCTTTGGGGCCCTTAGAAGTGGGCTTCAGGGGTCCCATGTGGCCCATGAGCTATCATTTCCTCATGCCTGCTTGGAAATAGCTCAGATAGTAAAATCAAATTTTGTCCTCCTCTGTCCACTTATCCTGACATTTGTCTCCCTGCTTGGAGACCGGGAGAAGTGCTGCAGTTCACAGTGACTTCAACTCATGCCCTGAGACCCAGCAGCCCTAACCAAGAATAGTTCCTCCCGTAGCTACCTACTGGTATCACTGACTGTATTTAAGACTTTGGCTTCATCGGAACATATTTCTTCAGACATTGTAAAAAAAAAAAAAAAAGTATGTGTGTGTGTGTAGTGGGGGGTGGGGGGAAGAAAGCTTCTGGCTGAATGGTGGAGAACAAAATGATCCACTTCAAGCTAGGAAAGAATGTTCCTCTTCCCTGCCTTCTAGTTATTTCAAGATTTTTTTTTCAGACCTACTTTTTTGTCGGGTAAGATTTCAGCTGGCTAATGTGTTGCTGCAGAACATGAATGGTTTGCAATATTAACTCTCACATACAGCTCTTTAATTTTCAAAACAGAAGTGTTGCATAAAAGCAGACCTTTTTAAAAAAAAAAGAGAGAGAGAGATTTGGCATTCTGAGCAAAACGGCTGAGTCATTTTTGCCTGGGAGAAAAAAAAATCACTTGGCTGCATAAGACTATTCCTTTGTCAATGCCTTTGCTTATTTATTTTTAGTGCTAATGCTTGTTTAAAGATTTTTTTTAATATAAAAAAGAGGAAATGCAGTTTTCTTGAGAAGCGCTGTGGCTTGCTGTGACGATTTTAGCAGGCTGTTGGAATCCATGTTGTGAGGAGAGACAGAGGCAGAATTCAATCATTTTGGCAGATTAGAGAATCAGCCCTGGTACTAGCACACAGCATCTTTGGCTGAGCTTGGAAATGTTCCATTTTTGGACTACAGCTCCCAGAATCCCACAGGCAGCACAGACACTGGCCATTCTGGAGTGAGAATTCTGAGAATTCTAGCTCAACCCCCTTCCATCCCACAAAAACACTGGACTTTACTATCATGGTTAATGATATACTAGACAAACCCCACAATTGTGCTATAAGCTGCAGTATCTTCTCAGTAGTTCAAAACCTCTTTCTGCAGCTACACTGTGTACAGTGGTAGGTTGGGCACTGTGTGGTATTTCAGTGTCCACACGTCCATGATTTTGCTCACAGGTATCCAAAAAAAGTGATACAAGGACTCCCTGAAACAACATCTCAGGCTCAGCCAAATTGATCACCAACAATGGTCCGCCCTGTCCTCACATCGGGAGGTATGGAGACATACTATGCACAATGCTGCAGCCTTATTTGAGAACTCACGCTGAACAAGTCTTGAAGAGAAATGACAATGCAGAAAGAATCACAACCCGGAAACATCACCCAAGGAGACCCTCTGCTGTGCTTTCTGCAACCGGACTTGTTTATCTCGGATTGGCCTTTTTAGTCATCAGCGCGCTTGCAGAAAGCGTGGGATGAGTTGTTCCTGAATCTTCATTTGCGAAGAAAAGCCAGAGAGAGAGAGAGAGATGAGAAACAGGTGCTGGAATCCCATATCACCATCTATGTTACATAACTTTAATTATACTTAGCTACAGAGCAGAAATGCTAAGAAATCCTGTTAGTGAATTATGAAGATAACAGGACACCAGCAAGAGTGCCCAATATTCATGGGTGCCCAACGTGCATCAGGGTTGATGTGTCCATAAGCTGAACATAAGTGAACAGTGTGATGTGGCAGCTAAAAAATCCAGTGTGAGTCTGGGCTGCATCTACTCCTGTGCACCTGTGTATACCAGTACTCACCTTAGAGACTCTGAGTTTAAAGTAAATAAAAATGGTTTGTATTGGAAAATAACATGAAAGCATTCATACATGTGCTCATGCTCACAAGACAACCACACAAGGGTAACAAAGAGTCAAGGTAGAAAAGTTTGGATAGAGGAATAGATTTGGGGAAGTATGAGATACAATTACCAGTCCTGGAGAGCAGAGGTTTGGGGCAGCCAAGAAGACTCAGGGAAGAATCTGAGGGTGCACAAGGGGGGAATGGTAATGTGTAGGGGTGTATGAGCCTAAAAATTAAAAAAAAATATTAAAGATTCCAGGGAGCAAGCCCTTTGGGAATATCTTCTTGAGAAAAATAAAACTTACTGTAGCAGAGTTAGTAGAGACACAAAGTGAACCAGACTCAATTAGTGAAGCACTGTACTGTAAATCACTCAGTCATCAGCACTGCTTAACAAAAGAAAGACAAAAACAACCTTTTCTTTACTTAAAGATTTACTAATAGTATTGCAATCTACATATACGTTTCTGAAAGCTAATGTCCTAACTGGGACATTTCTGAAAGCTAATGTCCTAACTGATTAATGATTTAGGATAGAACTCACCCATCCAGTGAATTCAGGTAAGGCAAGGAAAACAAGGCAGGATGTCCTATGCTTTGCATGCATGTTTCTTTGTTCATAGATAGTGAATGCAAATAAGTGAGAGCATTGCTCCCATCTTTGTGCATGCTTGAGAATGGAGATAAAAAGAAAGTGTGTGTGTGTGGAGAACAAAGGATCATAAACTTTTTAAATCATGAGGTCATGTGATGAACTCAATGGTTACCTCATTTCATTTAGCTTGGCAGAGCAGAGCTACTAGCCAAGCCCATAAATAACTAAGGTAGTGTGAGGAGAAGGAGATGAACTTTTAACATGCAAAGGAATTCCCTAAATCTTTCTAAGAACTTGCTTAACTCTGTTAGTTAGCAAGTGGTGTGTGTGCAGGAAGAATGCTATATCTCCAACAGAATGGCAGTTAGTTGTTTCCAGATCAACAGCAGAACAGACCCCTGTTGATTGCAGCAGTTGCTTCCCAATAAGTGGGGATTAGGGGACTTTCATGGTCCCTATGTAGCCCTTAAACTACACTGCCTTTCCCCCCCAAACTGGGACTCAAGACAGCTTACAAATTAAAATGAGTACAATATAGTTAAATACATATGAAATGTCAATATTAAAATAAAATCATAGTACATTTGGACCTCCGTATCCACAGGGGGTTGGTTCCTTGAGTTTTATTGTGGATACTGGAAACTGTGGAGAACAGTGAACCCTATTAAAATAATGGCACTTGCAGTTTAAAATACCATAGACTTGCTTTGAGGACCCAGAAGATGTCTAGAAAGGACACTTCTCTAGCCATTTTCTAGGAAGACTCTATGGTATGTGGTCCTGTTTTGTGTCCTGTGGATAACTGAAATGGCAGATATTGGTTCTGCAGATATGGGGGTCCAACTGTATTGACAAGATGAAAACAACTCAAAGCAAACACTTAAACATGATAAGAAACTGTTGGAAAATAGTATAATGAAGACATTACTGCACCGTCTTAAAATCTCTTCCCTTAAAAACCTTCAGTTTTAAAAGCCTGTCAGAATTTTTTAAAAGAAGTACAGTTGTCCCTCCACATTCGCGAACTTGACATTCGCGGTTTTGGTTATTCGCGGTTTTGGGAGGGCCCCCCCAGGCCCCCCCAAACCCGCGACACGGGGCCTCCACAGGCCCCGTGAAAAGACCTGGAGGGAGCGGGGAGGCCCGGGGAGGCCTCCACGGGGCCCCCAGAGGCGCTCCGTAGGCCCCACGAAGGCCTGGGGAGGGGTGGGGAGGCCTTCGCGGGTCCCCCCGGAGGCCCTCCGGGGGCCCCGCGAAGGCTTGGGGAGGGGTGGGGAGGCCTTCGCGGGACCCCCGGAGGCCCTCCGGAGGCCCCGCGAAGGCCTGGGGAGGGAGGGAGGGAGGGCCGGGGAGACCTCCGCGGGGCCTAGCAAGGCCCCGCGAAGGCCTGGAGAGGGAGGGAGGGAGGGCCGGGGAGACCTCCGCGGGGCCTAGGAAGGCCCCGTGAAGGCCTGGAGAGGGAGGGAGGGAGGGCTGGGGAGACCTCCGCGGGGCCTAGCAAGGCCCCGCGAAGGCCTGGGGAGGGGGGAGGGAGGGCCGGGGAGACCTCCGCGGGGCCTAGGAAGGCCCCGCGAAGGCCTGGGGAGGGAGGGGGGAGGGGAGTCATTATTCGTGGATTTTTCACATTCGCGGGGGTCCGCGGAACGGAACCCCCGCGAATGTGAAGGGACGACTGTATTTGATTGCTGATGGAAGGACAGGAAGGAGAGGCTGTTCTGTCTTGCTTAGGAAGCGAGTTTCAGAGCCTAGGGGGAGCTACCAAGAAGGCCCCATCTTTTGTTCCCACTAGCTATACCGGTGATGGTGGTGGGACTGAGTGAAAGACCTCTCTTGATAATCTCAGGGCCTAGGCAGGCTTGTATGGGGAGAAACAACATGTCAGACAGCCTGGACATAAGCCATATAAGGCTTTATAAGTCATAACCAACACATATGTTCCCAAATTTTGTTGGAAACCAGAAATGTGGTCTGTGAGGCTCTGGAATTTGGATGTTGAAATGAGTCAGGTGTGGTCGTATCAGTGGCTGGGGGCTTCTATGTCAGAGTGGATCTGTAATGAGAATCTGTAATGAGAAACTGCTCCTTCCATTTTTGATACATGTTTGATTGAAATATATTGATACCAGGCCCTCCGCAAGGTTGACAGGAAATTCAGATCAGGGCTAGAGCACACACTCGCCCTGCATGTACATGCCAGAGGACAGGCCATTTCTTTGTTTCGCAGTGTGTTTCATACCTTAAGTAAAGCGGAATCTTTTTGAAGTTTGCCAAAATAATGTCATGTTTTCCTGAGAAGGTGCCAGGACAATGCATCCTTCTGACTGTTTCAAAAGTTAGCTGGAAATCTCATTGTTATGTGAGGTCTACTTTCCTTATTGCTCTATCTGCATTCCAAAGAGAGAGCTGTCTGTCATCCATCAGTCTAAAAACTGCCCTCTTCCTACAGTGATAGCTCATCCACATCTTCCTTTGCTGTAATGTTGGGAATCTTCCAATGGACAATTAATTCTCTCTTTAGATTGCATCTGCAAAGGAGATTTTGCATATAAATATATCCTAAAATCTTCCCTTCTGAATCTCTCCCTCTCTGCCTGCCAAGGGCTTTCCTCTCTCTCTCCCCCCTCCACCTAAGGCTTTCTTTTTCTCCATTCTAACTTCCCCCTTTTCCTTTGCTCTTACTGGTCACCCTCTGTCATTGCAAGCTACTCAAGAGTAATTTCACCTCTGCTGTGCTATTCATGAGGAGTTCTTCATTTCAGAGTGCTACAGTATTTCTCAAGTTCACCCTAAGCTAACCCACCTTTCAGATTTCTCCTGCTTTTCTTCAATAGTCCTAGTGAGTGTGCTGGATGGACGTGTGTGGTGTGAATGCAGTTTAAATTCATTTCCAAGAAAGATTTCAAAGTTATTTGGTTTGTCTGGTTTGTTTTCTCCCAGGAAGTACTGGTATACATAGGGTAAAAGATCCTGCAAAGTGACGTGAACTCTTGCTAGCCAACCAAGCTAATTTAAATTCCCCACAGCAAGATCTTTACACACGTGGATTTCCATAGACACTAGCAATTTGTGTAGCAGATACATCCTTGGTTTTAGTTTGGATCCAGCATTTTATGTAACCCCTTTAAAGGGTTCAGTCTATATTTTGGGATAAGTACATTGGATCTCTGCTCAGCTATAGAAACCCACTGGCTGACCTTATGCAAGTCACATTCTCTCAGCCTCAGAGGAAGGCAAAAGGAAATCTCTGAACAAATCTTGCCAAGAAAACCTTATGATAGGTTTACCTTAGGGTTGCCGTAGGTCAGAAATGACTTGAAGTCACACAACACCACTGCATTGGATAGGTCTTCTAAGGTACAGACTAAATCCTGGGGTAGACTCATCACTCCACTGACATGGAAGCCACCAAGAATTCCTTGCCTAAACTGCCTGAAGCTACCCAACACTGAGCTTCCTAGATTAATTATCCAATTCAATACATGGTAGCTTCCTAAGCAGAGGAGGGAACTTGAACTTGAGAAAACTTTTATTTTTAGTGCTGATGCCAGAAGGAGGAGAAAGAGGAGGAGGAAAGGAAACCAAAGGAAAAATAGCTTTTGTTCATTATTTAATATTGAACACAGTCCTCTTAAAATTTATTTAGTGTTTAATATTTCCCAGCAGAATGGAGAAATGTTACCATCATTTCAATCATACACTGAGAGATATTTTTTTTTAAAAAAAGACCACACTGATATTTTACACACACACACACACACACACTGGTTCCTTCCGCTGTTTAGGAGAAGACAGCTAAAGCAATTAATGAATGAGCAAACAAGTGTCTTGATATATATTTTTTTCCAATTTACTAAAGAAAATTGTTGTGGTAAAGAACTGAGGGAGAAAATTTCCCTCTTCTTTTTGATGCATTCACTGAAATTTGTCCAAAGGAGTTTACAAAAAGCTGTTGGCAGCAATGGTTGAAGAGACCTCTGTGGAATAAGACAAATGGTAATAATAATAATAATAATAATAATAACAGCCATAGTATAAGGCTGCCTAATTTGTATTGTATTATAAGCTGGCTCTCAGGATGAATAGGCCTTTTTCTGAGTCACTGTGATCTTTTTGGAAATAGATGGAGACCTTTCCCCTTTCCTCCAAAGCTTTTCCTTCTGAGGAGGCCAATATTTTTGCATTCTGTAAATCTCGTACTTGTATTACTTTATGTTACAGGTTTTTATTTTGATATATTTTTTTAAAAAAATATTTGCTACTTTAGTTAGTTTAGTTTAGTTAGCAGCAGCAGGAAAACAGAGGCCTTTAAACAGTTTTAGAGCCGGGATGGAAGTCAGATAACCTTATAGGTATGGGTGAGTTACAACTTCCAGCATTTCTCTGTCAGGACAATATCCCTTTTAAGTGCGGAGAGAAAATGTAGGCGCAACAGACCACAGGCTAGCACAGCTGAAGTGGGTTTGTTCACAGCTGTGGCTAGGCAGAAGGTTACTAGCCAAAAACTCCTATAAAGACACACTTTATGTGAGTAGTTACTGTTGTGGGTTGGTGTTGAGGAGTGTTGGATGTTTGAAGAACTGGATTTGTTATTGAGGTTTGCTGTATGTATTCTTTTTTTGTTTTGTACTGGAACTGTATTATGTCAGGTGGAAGAGAGGGAAAAAAGAAGTCTGTATCTGTCTACATTTCTGATGCCAATGGATTTCTAACCTTGATTTATACCATGAGTGTCCTAGAATAATTTAATTTGAGAAAAAACTGGATAGAAAATCTACCCATTTATCCATTCCTTCACCAGGAGAAAAATGCTTTCCACTTGTTTTATCCAGAAATATTTGTGCATATTATTTTTTAGGGGCACTCACACAAAAAGGTGGGTGCTTGTGGAACAGCATAGACTAGTCTCACTACCATGCCCACTGCTGGCCATGACTCTATATGTTGAGAGTCTGAAATGGCCCTACATATATATCGATACATGCATGTAGATCTTCTATATTGCAGCAATGGTGACTGATTTCCTCCATGTCAGTGGGACAATGAATCCATTCCATGCTTTTGTCTGGCCTTTAAGAAACCATCCAAGGTGATGAACCTATTTTGGGGCCAGCTGAAAAAAAGAGGACACAGATTTTCATAAAATTCACGTATGCTCATTTGTAAATATAAATGCAATTTTGGAATAAATTATTATAACTTAAATAGAAATATGGACCAAAATCTTATCTTGAGGAGAAGGATCATAACTTTATTCTCACAGAGTTATGTGGTGGTACCACTTCTGTCAAATGACCATGACAGATTGGTGAGCTGAGCCAAAACTAACAAAATGCATTTCAAAAGGGATACACATAAGGTTTAGGCAAGAAATATTAAATGAACAAATGTAGGATGAGTGTCACCTGGCTTGAAAGCACTACATGTGTAACTTCTGGAGTGTAAAATCTGATGTAAATCTGCACCCATGTGGTTGAGTAAGTCAATACCCTTTAACTGTGTATATAACATAGCTCAGTTCAGAGTCATTCTCTTCTCGTGAATGCTGATGTCTGGCAAAGCAGTTTGTCCTTCAATTGTACATTTTTGTACATATTGCAACTGCTTGACTTTGAAGATAAAAGTGCCTCCTGTTTATTTGGATGTCAAACACTCTGTGTGTGAGTATTCTTGGGAACGGGTTGCTACTGAGTCTGCTGAGAGAGTTTTTTGACTTCTGCTGGGGATTGAGTGCCCTATAATCCCCTGACACTATATCCCACTTTAACTAACATGACAACATCGTATGGAATCCTGGGATGTGTAGTTTAATGAGATGCATTTATAATTCTCAGCTAGATTGCTCTAGTGTCTCACCCAACTACAGGATTCCACAAGATGTTGCCATGGCAGTTAAAGTGGAATATAGAACTATAACAGTGTAGTGTGTGATAAGGATCTTTGGCTCTATTGTTTTTTTCTGATTATTTCCCTGTTGGATAGTCCTTCATTGTCCAGTGGAGGTCTGACTTAGAAAGCTGTTCAAATAAAGAGTGTCTTGTGTAAAGCAGGAAACATGGCTCTCCCAAATCCAGCATGCTCTTTTCTGCGTTGGCTAATCTGATGCCTGTGGGAAGCCCAGAACCAGAATGTGAGCACAATAGAAACCTGTTGCTCATGTCCTCCAGCAACGAGGATTGAGAGGCATATTTTCTCTGATCCTAGAGGTAGCATAGAATTGTCACGATGGGTAGGCATTGATAGTTTTATCCTCCATTTGCCTAATCCCCATTTAAAGCTGTTTAAATTTAGAAGCCATTACCTTGGGCTGGGTAGGATCTCTTACCCTTTACCTATGCAGTGTGTGGAAAGTGCACTTCTTTATATTTTTTTCTAACATAAATCTTCCTCCCCTCCTCATTATGGGGCATGCCTGGAGATCTGCTTGCTCAGAAAAGGTTGGTATGGGGTGGAAAGGAGACCAAGTAAAGAACTGGCAGGAAAAGTTGCAGCTGCCTTTTTCTTCTGTGGCACTGGGGGAGTTAAATGTATACCAATGTCCTCTGACTTTAAATCTGACATTCCTCTCTAAGAAATAGGAAAGTGATTTTCAAGAGAGACCTGACTTCCTATGGCATACACATCACATGTGGTGTTCTTCTCCTACAGTTATGTTCAATCAAATGGGTTTTGCAGGTTTGGGGAGCAACAATATAATCCTGAACAACCTGTTTAACAAGGGAAAAGGTGGGAATAGTTCATATATTTTTTCCTTCCTCTATTGTCTCTGATCAAACAGGTTCTGTAGGGTTTTGGAGCAACAATAAAATTTCTCACAAGTTGTTTAGCTGTGGCAAAGTCTGGAAAATTACACAAACCAGTACATGAATCTCTCTCCCCCCCGCCTACTGTTGTGTCTGGTCAAAGAGATTTTGCAGGTTTCAGAAGCAACAATAAAAATCCTGCATGGCCTGTTTAGCCACTACAAAGGTGGGAATACTATCCATACCATGAGCAGCAAACCCCTTCAAATTACCGTATATTCCGGCGTATAAGACGACTTTTGAGCACTCAAAAGTGCCCACCAAAATTGACAGTCGTCCTATACGCCGGATAAACTTTGCTTCGCCCACCTGCCTATCTCCTGCCTCTTCACAAATGGAGCAAAGAGGCAGGAGATGGGGCAGGGGGGTGAAACAAAGTGTTTTGAAGATCATTCGCCCCCCTCCTCTGCCTTCTCCCCCTTTGGGGAGCAACGGAAGAAAGAGGAGGGGGCGAACATTGCGGTTTGCCGCAGCCGCTGCTCCAGCGCTTCTGCAGCGGCTGAGGCAAACCCGCGATTCGCTCCCTCTCCCCACCTTCCTGGAAGGTGGGGAGAAGGGGCGAACGTGCCCGGTTTGGCCGCACAGCCTCCGGATCGCCCTCCTGCGCTCTCTCCTGGAAGGGAGCGCAGGAGGGGCATGGAGAGGCTGCACGGCCAAACCACGATTCGCCCCCTCTCCCCACCTTCCTGGAAGGTGGGGAGAAGGGGCGAATGTGCCCGGTTTGGCCGCACAGCCTCCGGATCGCCCTCCTGCGCTCTCTCCTGGAAGGGAGCGCAGGAGGGGCATGGAGAGGCTGCGCGGCCAAGCCGCGATTCGCCCCTTCTCACCACCTTCCTGGAAGGTGGGGAGAAGGGGCGAACATGCCCGGTTTGGCCGTGCAGCCTCCGGATCCCCCTCCTGCGCTCTCTCCTGGAAGGGAGTGCAGGAGGGGCATGCAGAGGCTGCGCGGCCAAACTGCGATTCGCCCCTTCTCCCCACCTTCCTGGAAGGTGGGGAAAAGGGGCGAATGTGCCCGGTTTGGCCGCACAGTCTGCGGATCCCCCTCCTGCGCTCCCTCCTGGAAGGGAGCTCAGGAGGGGCATGCAGAGGCTGCGCGGCCAAACCGCGATTCGCCCCTTCTCCCCACCTTCCTGGAAGGTGGGGAGAAGGGGCGAACATGCCCGGTTTGGCCGCACAGCCTCCGGATCACCCTCCTGCGCTCTCTCCTGGAAGGGAGCGCAGGAGGGGCATGGAGAGGCTGCGCGGCCAAACCGCGATTCGCCCCTTCTCCCCACCTTCCTGGAAGGTGGGGAGAAGGGGCGAACGTGCCCGGTTTGGCCGTGCAGCGTCCGGATCCCCCTCCTGCGCTCTCTCCTGGAAGGGAGCGCAGGAGGGGCATGGAGAGGCTGCGCGGCCAAACCGCGATTCGCCCCTTCTTCCCACCTTCCTGGAAGGTGGGAAGAAGGGGCGAACGTGCCCGGTTTGGCCGTGCAGCCTCCGGATCCCCCTCCTGCGCTCTCTCCTGGAAGGGAGTGCAGGAGGGGCATGCGGAGGCTGTGTGGCCAAACCCGCGATTCGCCCCTTCTCCCCACCTTCCTGGAAGGTGGGGAGAAGGGGTGAACGTGCCCGGTTTGGCCGCACAGCCTCCGGATCGCCCTCCTGCGCTCTCTTCTGGAAGGGAGCGCAGGAGGGGCATGGAGAGGCTGCGCGGCCAAATCGCGATTCGCCCCTTCTCCCCACCTTCCTGGAAGGTGGGGAGAAGGGGCGAACGTGTCCGGTTTGGCCGTGCAGCCTCCGGATCCCCCTCCTGCGCTCTCTCCTGGAAGGGAGCGCAGGAGGGGCATGCGGAGGCTGCGCGGCCAAACCCGCGATTCGCCCCCTCTCCCCACCTTCCTGGAAGGTAGGGAGAAGGGGCGAACGTGCCCCTTTTGGGCGCACAGCCTCCGCATCCTCCTCCTGCGCTCTCTCCTGGAAGGGAGCGCAGGAGGGGCATGCGGGGGCTATGCGTTGGAAGAGGGGGGGTCGTCTTATAGGGCGAATATATCATAAACTCTGCATTTCCCCTTAAAAATTGGGGGGGTCGTCTTATACGCCG
Organism: Gambelia wislizenii; assembly: GCA_030847615.1. NCBI lineage: Eukaryota > Metazoa > Chordata > Lepidosauria > Squamata > Crotaphytidae > Gambelia > Gambelia wislizenii. The sequence continues at coordinate 319,468,445 of JAUMIR010000004.1, forward strand.
GGTCGTCTTATACGCCGGAATATACGGTATCTTCTTCCCACTGCAACAAAACAAGCAGGCAAACAAACACCTGCCTGTCTCTAGCCAAAGTAGCCCTTAAGAATATGTGTTGGCTATATTCACTATACGTATTCCTATACTTTCTTTTGATCATGGAGATGCCAGAGCAGTTTACAAAAGAATTAGGCAATGAAATTATAAGTACCAGCATTAAAATAAGCTAAAAGCCACTGTGCAATAAAAGCAGCATGAAACAGCCCACAGGACTTTTGGTGCTGAAGTGATAATAACTTAGGTATCAGATGAATATCTTCGGCAACAGTGTTTCAGATTTAGAGTGCTGTTACCCAAAACACTTGGGTTCGTTGGGACCCTCTAAAATACTGATATTAATGTGGAGAATTAATATACTTGGCTTGGCAATATGAGCAGGACCTTGAGACCAATGTATACTGGTACTAAGGAGGAGATGAAAGCTCGATAGTACAATTAATTGATCTTTATTAAGGAAATAATAACAACATTCACACACATATTCAGGCTTCTCACACAAGGCTAGCAAAATAAGTAGGAAGTCTTTGAGTAGAAGAATAGAGTGAGGGGATGATGGATGATACGACACCTGTAGAGCAAAGATTCCTGCAGCAGAGGCTCAGACTTGAGTTCTGAGGGTTTAGAAGCAAACTGGCAGCATGGAGGTAGAAGGAGGAGCTGTAGACCTGGCTACACAGGACATTTTCAGATGGGGACTTTTACCCCATTCCTGCCCTCCTAAATACCCTCCCACCCCACTCCCTGCCACAGAATTATTATTTTTTCCCCAGACACCTACCTTTTTCCATGACAGGAATGTCCTTCCCCTCTTCTTAGCTGGCCGGGAGTGAATGCAGTTGTCATAAAGCTGCATCCACGTCCCGGAAAGCAAATTTCTCCCATTCTCATGAGAGAACAATTGTGTGGGGAATTTAAAAATAAAAGTAAAAAAAAAAAAAAGGATTTAAAAGTACACCAAGCACAAAAGTAAATAAAAAAAAAAGTAACCTGGCGAAGGGGAAAAAGGGTGCCATTTACATTAATGTCCTGATCTGGACTGGAAGTGTTTGGAACAGACCTTCCCCCCGCAGCTGGCCTCACGCCAGCATAACAGGAGAGGAAGAGGGCACCTTTTGGACCACCTGTGATTCTGTGACAGAAATGGAACAGGTGGTATATTCATGATGTTTCCCCATGATTACAATTTCACGGAGGCCAGGACAGGAGCAGGACGGGACAGGGTTGACATCGTCTGAAAGGGAAACCCTTTCTCGACCCTGTTCTGTGCCTGCCACGGAATAAAAAGCCCATTTGAAAATGTCCACAGTGTGATGTGGAGTCGAAAGGAAGTGGAACTGTGCACTATTTGGTGTTGTTTTGGGGTGATATTTATATGAAATAGTTCCCCTGAAGGGATGAAGTTTTGAGTGGTGTACAATGGTTCTTGGAGTCTCCAAGGCTAAGACAAGGGACACTCCAGAAATGTTAACAGCCCTTAATGTATTATCACTTTGAAATTGAATGAAGCAAGCAGCCCTCTTTGGTTGCAGTGAGGGGAGAGGGGAAACAGCTCTTTACAAACTTTAAGTACCTCAGCTATACTTGATTGGATTAGCCAGACTTTCAGGCAACAAGTTGCCCTTCAGGTTGCATTTCTTTGTCATTTGTAATGGACCCTCCCTAGTGTGTACGTGACAGTCTCAGGCTAGTCTTTGGGATTCCTGGTTTTTGGGAGTTCCTGGTTCATTGGCCACACTCTTGGAAGGCCACAGTTAGCCAGCTTATTAAATATTACCAAATATGATATGAATGGGGGCTGGGGGCTGTCAGGACTGATAACAGTGCTACTTCTGAGAAGGCTCTCTCCCTTTCTCTCTCTCTTTCTTGCATTCATTCATTCTCTCTTAAACCACTTCCAACTCTCTTAAAAACAACTCCACTTTGAGTTTACATTTGCAGCTGCCTTTCATGGAATATCCTTCTTCATCAGCTTCCCCATCACCTCCATTCCAGCAAGCAAAGCTTGGAAAAGTTAGCTTTTAGACTACAGCTCCCAGAATCCCCATGCTGGCAGGGGGATTCTGGGGAGTTGTAGTCCAAAAGATAACTTTTCTATGCTCTGTCATAAAGTGTCACATTCCAACACTGAAGTAAGTTTGAAAAGAATCAGAAATCTGCTTGTGGTGTGTGTGTGTGTGTGCACATATGTAATAGGATTTCAAGAAGTACTGTATATACTTTATTCCTTGAACTATAGCAGTCATACTTAGAAGTTAGATGGTTGCCGAGTTTGCAGTCTCCTTGAACATAATGACAGAGATATACATCTCTTTGCTGGTGGGACCCCATCTTCAGTCACAGCAGCATAGCAATGCCACCTTGACTAATATCAAGGTTAGTACTCAGAGGCAGAGCTCCATGGTTGAGTTCACATTCTGGGCACGTGAGGTTATTACTCCATTGGCTGGTAGCCATTTCTGTGTCATGGCACCCAGCCATACTTCTTTTCTTTCTTTCTCTCCCTTCTTCATCGGCTTTGTTTGAGAAGCAATAAAGTTTTTTGTTCCAGCTGGAAAGGTCAGGGGAAAAAAATCAGTTAACAATATGAGACCTTCAGAAAAGCTGAGCCTTAAAAAGCATCTTTAGATGCTCTTGCTATTGATGGGCTACAGTATCTTTGAAAGTCAGCTGCTACATAATTCTCATATCATGGCTAATGTTGGATTTTGTGTAAGTAATGAAATTGGAACCTGAGCTGTTTCCAGCTCTGCCTTAATAATATTAGGAAAGTGATTGTAGTTAATATTTCTTATCGACATCAAGGGAAGGGATTAACTGGCAACATGTAAGGTCAGTGTGAGAGCTAACAAACATGTGCTCTCATTCAGAAACTAGAACCTGGAAGTCAGAAACCACGAATCTAGTACAGTTGGATGAGAGTGAAGAAAAAGAAGAAAGATTGTTTTGATTATTTCAGCTCAAATTCTGGATGGAAAATTCAAAAGGTTGGCCTAGACCATAATTTGAACATTTTCTTTTCTTTTCTTTTTGTACAACAGCTGCCAGAATCTTTCAGCCTCCATGTCCAGAGTGATCCAACAATGGACCAATGGTTCAGACCACCTTTTCTTTATCAGGGGCCCCTTTAAATATCTTTTGCTGCTGTGGACCCCCAAGATTTAACTCAAAATTAAAACCGTAACAACAACAACACACTATCCATTAAACCTTCCCTCAGAAGCACTGGAGGAGGGAAGACATTTCTCCTGCTTCTTGCTGCAAGTCTGTGGCTGGAGCAGATTGCACAGCAATGTGTAGCCCAAGCCAGCCGGCCTTTGCCTTGTCTCCTGTCATGTGGCAACTCCACTAGAGGGAGGAGGAAGGCCAAGCAGCCTTCAAGCCTTCACAGACCATCTACGAGGACATTGTGGACCCCTAGGGGTCCCTGGACCACAGGTTAAGAACCACTGGTCCAGACAACTTTACCTAGCTCTCGCCTAGACATAATAACGACTATAAAGAATAGTCACACTCAGATTGGTAAGGATTAAACACTCCATTTGAGCTAGGGAAAGCTTAGCTCAAACCTTAGGAAGCTGCAGTCAGTCCTGGGATGTCATCTGTCCAAGGCAGCCCATGTATTGCATTCCTCTGTAGGGCCACCAAACTCATCAGCCAGGGAAGGGGCAGGGATCTTGCTGATGGTAAGCTGGAATGGAGGAAAGGAAGCAGAGGGAAAGAATGAGTACTAGTTAGGGGAAGAAAAAGACAAGCAAGAAGAAATTTGGTGGGGACAAACAGAGAAAGACCAGTAGGAAATAGAAAGAGCATCAGGTGGGTGGACTTAAGGAGTTTTGAACCCTTGCAAAGGTGGGTCATTCTGCTAGTATGTGAAAGAGATAAGATGCTCTTAGGCACTGCTGGAACAAGACTTTGGGGGAGATGCCCAAGACCCCATTAAGTGAAACGACCAGGAAGAGCCTCAACTGCAGAAGAGTCAGCAAAGGATGGAACACAACCATTTAAAGTGAACTGTCCATAGCCATATAAAGATAATGTGACTTGTTACCCAAATTGGTGGGGTCCATGGAGGACCCACTCATGACACTAAAGTTGCAATATTAATTTGGGGAATTTTAATTAGCTCAAAAATATGGCTGCGAGAGGTCGGTTAACTTGTAGGACCTTTACACCTATGTATACCATTACTCACTGCAGGGAGTCTGAGTTTAAAGTAAATAAAATGGTTTGTATTGGAAAATAACATGGAAACATTCACACATGCACTCATGTTCAGAAGACAACCACACAAGACTAATAAAAAGTCAAGGCATAAAGGTTTAGATAGATGAATAGATTCACAGAAATATGGGCTATAATTACCAGTCCTGGAGAGCAGAGGTTTGGGGAAGCAAAGAAGACTCAGGCAATAATCTGAGGGTGTCACAGCAGTCCAGCAGAGTGACAGTGTATGAAGGACTGTGCATACTTGGCTATTGTTTAGGACTAATATGTATTCCCAATTTCATATCCTGAAGGGGTGTTTGAGTGTAAAACAATGCATAGATGGGTTCCCCACAGTTAAACAAGGAAACTCCAACTTCGGACTTTATCAGATGGAGCAAATACAGCATCATGATGATGTCACATAAACATGAAAGGGTACACATACCAGATGACTTCGTCCTTTTGCATTTATGTCTTGTAAATAAGCCATTCTATTTTCTTGATGGTGCAAGCTGTCAATAAATTGGCTGTGGTGATTTTTTCCTGGCATTGCTGGTGTTTGAAACCTTGCGCCTCCCCCCACCCCATGAATACAGCATCAATGGCCAATCTGGCCAGAACACTTCCGGGTGAGATCACAACATCCAGGTAGGTGATACTCTTTTTATGAACCTCCCTGGTTTACTTGGGACCTTTCAAGTGTGTTTCTGTGCTTTTTAAAACATTTTCTGTGTTACTTTTGTTTTTTGAATTTCCCACACTTGTGTCTTTTCACAAGAATCTGTGAAATTTCATTCCAGGAAGTGAACGGAGCTCTGTTCAGTCCTCCGTTATTGCTGAGGCTGTCTTTGGGCAGGATGCAAGGTAAGTGTGGTAAAGGGGGTTTATGCCAGCAAAAGAACAAAAAGGAGGGTGGTTTGATAACATCCTCTGTTAATTGCTGCTAAGATATTAAGGTTGATGGGTTTATGGTAGCCTCCTTATTGTGGGAGAGGAAAGGTGCAAAGGAAGACATTTGTGAGAATAATGGGTGTGCGGTCACTGTTTGTTTTGGAGTATGACTCTTTGTCATGAGTGTCCAAGAGGGGATGAGCACATTCCACCTTAATGACTTTGATTCTAAGGGGCTCTGCTTAATCCTATCTTGGGCATGTCTGTTGGGAATTTCCAAGACATCTTCATTAGGTCCTAGGTGACCTTCACTTGAACCCACTTTCAGGCTGCCCTGGTCTTCTACCTAGACCTCATGAATATTGCTGAAATATGAATTATTAGTGGGAGGGGGTGTAAGGTATGGTCACAATCAGGTTAGACCATTAAATATGGAGCCTGAAATTACTGGTGCTCAGTGATGATGTTTCTTCTGTGGTTCATGTGGCTGCTTGCACAACAAGCAAGGGGTGGTGTAATGAGGTTTCAGCATAGTCCTTCTAGAACCATTCCTACATATACTAAAGACAGAAACTCAGTGGATGAGATCCTACATTGGAGATGTATAGCATAAATCTTTGGATGCATTAATTCTACTAGGCAGCCATTGTGTTGAATGGCAATGTTGTACAACTGAACAAAGACACCAAATGTGCAAGTGAATGCACAACCAAATGCTCATTCACACCTATGTGTGATACACATCCATGTGCAATGTGCATACTCATCCATTCACAATGATCCATGTGCAATGGCAGCATGTGCACAACTCCACGCCCCCAAGCTTGGACCAAAGGTGGCTGTTCTGCATCAGATAAAAGTCCAACTGATTCCAGAAACTTACTCACAGATAAGACAACAATGCTATTTTAGTCAAAGAGTTGACTAGATATTGCACTTTAACAGCAAACAATACATAAATTCAGCCTCCGCCTCTGCAGCACTCAGCCAAGGTTACTATGTTTCTCTGCTTCTTTGCCTTTTCCATCTTGAGGGACTTAATCTTGATTCTTCTAGAGCCTCTCTTACCACTAGACTACCTTGATATTTCTATAGGTCTACTTAAACTCCTCTCTAGTCCTTGCCAGGGAATTTTATGGCTGTGCAGCAGCATTCTCCATTGGCCATGCCATACCGCCTATGTATGATAGGTGTTACAGTCCAGCAGATTTGGAAGCCACTATGTTGGGTGAGGCTGCTCCACTGATGATGACCTTCTCCCTGCCCCATCCTTCCTCAAGATCATAGCAGGTTAGCCAATGGCAACCACAGGCCCGTCTACTTCTTCCACTTCTGTTTCAAGTTTCATACTTTAACTGCCATGGCTCCATCCTATGGCATCCTGGGATTTCATAGAATCATAGAATCATAGAATTGCAGAGTTGGAAGAGACCACGAGGGCCATCCAGTCCAATCCCCCTGCCACGCAGGAAATCATGATCAAAGCATCCCCGACAGATGGTCATCCAGCCTCTGTTTAAAGACCTCCAAGGAAGGAGACCCCACCACGCTCCGAGGGAGTGTGTTCCACTGCCGAACAGCTCTTACTGTCAAAAAGTTCCTCCTAATGTTGAGGTGGAATCTCTGTTCCTGGAGTCTGCATCCATTGCTCCGTGTTCCAGTCTCTGGAGCAGCAGAAAACAAGCCTGCTCCATCCTCAACGTGACATTTGGTTGTGAGGTCCTTAGAATTCTCTGGTAGACAGCTCTAGTTCACCTCTCTGAAATACAACTACTAGAGCTCTCTAAAAGATAATTCTAACAGAGAATTCTAAGGATCTCACCAAGCCAGAAATTCCAGGATGGATACCATAGGAGCCATGACAGTTGCTATCAAATTCACTGTAGCTGTATAGTGAAGACATACTTGCTAACACACATTGGAAACTGCTTAACACAGTGTAGATGTGTAAATAGCTATTGCTTAAAACAATTTGTAAGCAGCTCTGATAGCCTTGAGGCTGAAGAGCGGGGTATAAATAAATAAATAAAAATAAATAAATATGTCAGCTTAGCCAGAAGCTGTGACAACATCACCACCGTTCACTGTCCAAAATCCCCTAGGGGTGTTTCTAAGGCCTGCAAAGCTAGGGTTCACAAGCTATCAGCAGCATAATTATACAAAATCTAGTCAGCTGTGGATTCACTTTGCTGATTAACATTGGCATAATTAAGTTAACACCCAAGATTTTCATGGAAATATTTCAACATTATTTTAGGAGCTGAACTTTCTCTAACAGCTGTTGTTACCACCTAGCACATGCAGAAACTGACATGGTTCTTCTTCCATTGTAGCAGTTAACCCAATCGACAGAAACAAGAGATTATGAGTAAACAAACCAACTGATTGCCTCCTTATGCTTACATAGGTAGTTTTAAATATTCCCCTTTCCCCCAACAGTAACAATTTGATCTAGATTCAGCCAAGAGTGTACCTTTATGGGCATCATCTGCAGGAAGCTCTTCATATTTTAATGCCTGGAGAGGTTGGGCCTGGAGTTCATATTGCCTTCACCGTGATGTTTGGCTGACTTTCAATGGCTTAATTAACTTCACTGCATACAACATTCTTCTGGTGCATTGTAATTCATATGACCAGCAAATGGGGATCAGCTAAAGAAAAGACCAGACTGAAAGTCGCTAAATAAAGGTGTGGGGATGGGTGTTTTACTGAAGGAAAAAAACATTGTGTTCTCCACTCCCTTTGTTTGGTAGGTAGCAGGAGTACATGTGAAAGGGACCTTGGGATTATTGTTGATCAGAAACTGAGCATGACCCTGCAGTGTGATGCTGCAGCAAAGATAATATTTTTAGTGTGCATTAACAGAACTATAATTTCCAAGTCAAAGAAAGCCCCACTGTATTTTGTGCTAGTCGGGCATCATCTGGAGTACACTACTGCATTCAGTTCTGGGTATCTCATTTTAAGAAGGATAGACAAGTTGGAGCAGAACACCTCAATTCTTGGTATGGAAACCTCAGAGCCTGGGACAATCCTGAACTGGCAACCCTAAAGATGCATGTTATCTTCCTCACTTCCCTCTTACAAGCTGGGTGGTTTCATCCTCTCTTTGATTCTTTTATCTCACTACTTCTCACTCACTCCTTCCCAATGTCTCATCTTAACAAGGGCCCTTTTACAGTATGCTATCATAACACTATGGCTCTACTTTAAGAAGGAGTGTAGCTACAGGGACATTGCACTCCCAATAAACATTCTGTCTCCCTAATTACAGTTTCCCTCTGGTCCCTTAATTTCTAGCATTGCCGACAGTGAGGCATTGAAAACTGCTCACACCTGGAACTCTTATATTTGCGTTGTTCATAGAATCATAGAATTGCAGAGTTGGAAGAGACCATGAGGGCCATCCAGTCCAACCCCCTACCACGCAGGAAATCATGATCAAAGCATCCCTGACAGATGGCCATCCAGCCTCTGTTTAAAGACCTCCAAGGAAGGAGACCCCGCCACGCTCCGAGGGAGTGTGTTCCACTGCCAAACAGCTCTTACTGTCAAAAAGTTCCTCCTCATGTTGAGGTGGAATCTCTGTTCCTGCAGCTTGCATCCATTGCTCCGTGTTCCAGTCTCTAGAGCATCAGAAAACAAGCCTGCTCCATCCTCAACGTGACACCCCTTCAAATACTTAAACAGGGCTATCATATTGTCTCTTAACCGTCTTTTTTCCAGGCTAAACATACCCAGCTCCCTAAGCCTCTCCTCATAAGGCATGGTTTCCAGACCTTTCACCATTTTAGTCACCCTCCTCTGGACACGCTCCAATTTGTCAATATCCTTTTTGAATTGTGGTGCCCAGAACTGGACACAGTATTCTAGGTGAGGCCTAACCAAGGCAGAATAGAGCGGCACTATTACTTCCCTTATCTAGACACTATACTTCTATTGATGCAGCCCAAAATTGCATTGGCCTTTTTAGCTGCTGCATCACACTGTTGACTCATGTTCAACTTGTGGTCTACTAGGACTCCTAGATCCCTTTCGCACATAGTCTCATTCAGCTAGGTCTCCCCCATCCTATATCTATGCATTTCATTTTTTTGCCCTAAGTGTAGTAGCTTACGTTTCTCCGTATTGAATTTCATTTTGTTAGTTTTGGCTCAGCTCTCCAGTCTATCCAGTTGTTCACATTCCCGTGCCTGCCTCTTTTGTTTGGATGGCTAAACTGTCACCAATATTTATATTGGCTATGTGGGACAAAGGAGAAACCATAAAACTAGTAGAGGTCAATGCCTGAAATCCTTAGGGAAAGAATTCCACAACTGTAGTACCATAACCTAGGCCAAAGCCACAGTATACTCTCCTAGTTTCCAAATAGGAAAACATGTTTGGGGCAACTAAAAAAGCCAATGTGATTGTAAGCTGCATCAGTAGGGGTATAGTGTCTAGATCAAGGGAAGTAATAGTACCACTCTATTCTGCTTTGGTCAGACCTCACCTGGAATACTGTGTCCAGTTCTGGGTACCACAATTCAAGAAGGATATTGGCAAGCTGGAATGTGTGTCCAGAGGAGGGCAACCAAAATGGTGGGAGATCTGGAGGCCATGTCCTATGAGGAGCGGCTTAGGGAGCTGGGTATGTTTAGCCTGGGGAAGAGAAGGTTAAGAGGTGATGTGATAGCTATGTTTAAATATTTGAAGGGATGTCATACTGAGGATGGAGCAAGCTTGTTTTCTGCTGTTCCAGAGACTAGAACATGTAACAATGTACTCAAACTACAGGAAAAGAGATTCCACCTAAACATTAGGAAGGACTTCCTGACATTAAGATCTGTTTGGCAGTGGAATGCACTGCTTTGTAGTGTGGTGAAGTCTCCTTCTTTGGAGGTTTTTAAACAGCCGCTGGATGGCCATCTGTCAGGAATGCTTTGATTTTGTATTCCTGCATGGCAGGGTGTTGGACTAGATAGCCCTTGTGGACTCTTCCAACTCTATAATGTTATGATTCTACACAAATAATCCAGTTTGAAATTGGATTATTTGCCATGGCTACTTCAATGGAATCCTGGGATTTGAAGTTTGGTGAGGCACCAGCACTCTTTGGTAGAGAAGGCTAAATACCTTGTAAATCCCAGGGTTTACTAGAAAAGAGCCATGGCAAATAATCCAATTTCAAACTGGATTATTTGTGTAGTGTGGATTTGGCCCTAGAGGACTCTGTCCTTGATAATCAACAAAAGGATCCTTACTTGAGAACAAAATATCTGGTGCTGCACTTAAAGCTTAGGTGGAAAGTCATACATGGGAGACGGGGATTCTTTAGATCAGTGCTTCCTGTCTAATGTAGGAGACTAGCAACTCTTTTCCCCAATGTACCAGGGACTGATACCATATTTGTACCCACTGGCTGCAATGGTTCCTTTCTGGCTGCAACGGTTCCTGGAAGTTCTCCAATGACTGGTAGGAGATGGCTGAGGGGGCAGCATCAGTCAGTGGACCACCACTTTGAGTAGCATTGCTTTAGATAGCCTAATTCTAGGGCATACAAACATTTAGAAGCCAATATTTTTTTCGATGTATCAACCCCATACAGATTCTTCAAAATTTCCTTGTGACAGCCAGCTGCCTAGCAGAGCATGTTGAGATCTTTTTTGTTTTGCCTGTCACATTTCCAGCTGCAACACTGTGGTGCACTGTGGTGCAGTGTTTTATTTCAGTCTCCTCCTCCTGATCCCAGCTGTGATTTAGACTCCTTGATCCTGAAGCATCAACTGATTTTTAGGGCGCATTTAACAATGACTTTTTAACTATACAAAACCTTAGAGAGTAAAGAACTGGCACAGACAAGTTTTTCTTAAGCAGTTTTCCATTGGTTACAGTGCCCCCGTGACTATATAAATTCCTTAAGTTAAAGCTTAAGGCAGTAAACTATCCCAAACAACTTCCATCATCCAAATAGTCACCTGATAGCTTGGTTTGGGATCCAGGTCCCAAATGTTTCAAAAGACAACTGTGTTCTCCTCCAAATTGGGAGCTGGAAATCTAGGCGGTGGATTCTGATTCTTTTGAAGCTGCATGAAGAAGAGAATAAGATATCTTTCTAAAGGCCATAAATGTTTAAATACCCAACTCATCCTTTGCATCTGAAATAACACTTTCTATTTTTAATTCAGTATGAACTGCCCACATGCTGCAGGCTTGTCTAGAGGAGATATTCATCTTCCATTCCAGAGCTTGCCCCAAGATGAATTCCCTTAGACTGAGACAACATGAGATAAATCTTCTTTATCTCCAGTTTCACTGGGAGACATTGCCACTTTACAGCTTTCAAGCTTGGTCTGTCGCCCTTCTCATAAATTTACCTACGGGTGGGTGGGGGCAGGGAAGGAATCTCCAGTAATCTCTTGTACACACACTGCTGTGGTATATGGGGTGGAGAGCAAGATAGTTAAGGTTTCAGTAGCATCTCTGGCATGTGATATTTTTCAGGAGCATTTGATGAACGATCCTTAATGGAGCTTACCTATTTATTCAAACAGGTTTTTAATCTCTAATTTTGCAACCTTTCTGAATGCTTTACTTCATACTTGTTACTTTTAATGATTGTGTTCATCTGCAGATTTATATTGTATGTAACTGTTTGAATGCATTGTTTCCTTTTGGAAATGGGGTGTTGGATTAGGAGAAAGGTAGAATTATGGTTATGCAAGCAAATGTGGGCTTGCAGTATGGAGACTGTGTACCTGGACCTGCATGTTGAAGACACTGTGGAGAGGGCATGTCCTTTGATGGTCTCCATGGAGAAAGATCAGGAGGTTTTGCATCTGGTACAGGATACCAGAGCATGCGTATGAAGTGGGCATGGTTTTGAGCTATTTAAGGCCAAGACGCCCCCTCACACGACTCTCTCTCACTTGGATAGAGTGGCTCACCTGTCCTTAGTGCAGTATGAGTTTTACTGGTTGCTTTGAGGTTGGATAGGAATTTTCTGTCCCTCTTCCATGGAGTTTTTTTTTTCTTACTCCATATTGTATCTTGGGACTTGGACAATTGGCTAGGGTTGGTGCCTATAACTAGGTTGTCATTTGGCAGGTAGGAGGGTGGGAATGTAAAAGCTTGGTGCACACCTTGGCACCCTGTTGGTGAAGGATATGGCTCTGGAACAGCTTCTACTGGTCCTGGGACTTGGGGGGTTGAGGCAAGCCTGAGTGATTTGCTGTCACTCACAAGGTCTTGGAATGCGGGTGGGAGTATCAGGGTTTAGCTTCCAGTAAGTGGTTGGCTGGGGAGCAACCCAGCTATTGGATTGCATTCAGGACTCAGATGTTTCCCCAAGGGAAGGCTAAGGAGGTAATCTAGGGCAGGCACCTGGCCTCAGCCAGACCTGCACCAAGTTGCTCCTTCCTTCCTTTCTTTTCTCAGGTTCAATGAACTTAAACAAGATATAAGTCAAAATAAAGTGGCCCTTGTTAACTCAACTTTCTGTGTCTGGTCTTGTTATTCCATTGTTGGTCATCAAGGAGATAGGTAGTAAGAGCTTCCTGGGCCATTTTCTCTTTGTCTCATCCAACCCATAGTTCTCTTACCTGTAGACTGATATTCTTAGATCTGACTTTATTTCTTCTCTCTCTTCATCTCCAGCAGTCAGTGGGCAGAACCCTGTTGGTGTCTTTCACAAGTGTAAGTTCCCCTACAGAAATTGTTGAGCATTGGTGTCCAGTGCAGAATATCCTCTTTCAGTTCAAGATCATAGAAGCAGAGTTGCACATGTAGAGGTGCGTGTTCAGTTCTCATTGTGTTCGTTGTGAATAGTAGTTTGATAGAAATATTAGCATCAGGAAAGGGAAGCATAATTTGAACTCAGGATGTGTGAACTGTGGGGCCTCAGGGTGGACGAACAGGATCAAGAGGGTTGTTTAAATGGTGAAAATAACCCTCATGGAATTCACTGGGAATACAACCTATCTAAATGGGATCCGACATCAATCCATAGTATTCAGAAGGAGGGGGGTCCAAAATGGCAAAAACAGTGCTGGAAAAGCCTTTGTGTCTTTCCCCATAGTTTAAAAAAATGCTAGGGGGATTTTTTTGCTGCTCATTGCTGCTCATTAGGACAGGAGATGCACTTTGAATTGCTTTTCCATATGAGAGGATGGTCAAAGCTGATTGGGTGGGTGAGCAAGGGGGGGCTTGCTAACAGCACTGCCCCCCCTTGCTCACTGCCACCATGTTGGGTTTTTGCCTTAGCGAGCAATCACTAAGGCGATAAAACAGGGAGGGGTTTCTTTTGCCATCCTTTTAACTCAAAAAATCACCCTATCGCTCCAGTGCACCTTAGACAATGGTTTTTTTTAAAAAAAGTTCAGCGGTGGTGTCTTAGTATCAGCCTTTTCTTCCTAAATGGTATGCCAGAAAAAGACTTGCCTAATTGGGAATTCTTTTATATTGCATTCCAAGGGCTGTCCAGGCAACCAAGAAAACAACAACAACAAGAAGAAGAGGTGGTGGTGGCGGTAGCAGAGGTGGAGTTTGATACCCTCTGGATTTAAACCCCCCATGTCCCACAGAGTAAAGGAGAAACATTGGGAACCAACTCACAAAGGTAGAGGTAAGTGAGAATTTTGTTTGGCTCACCTGCTTTGATGCAAACTTGGAAAAATATGTGAATGTCTTCATAAATATAAGGAAAGGATCTGAGATCTGAAAGATATGAAAACAAAACTGACAAATGCATCCATCCTTACATTGTGAATGCTGGAGAACATTGATTATGGTGGGATCCAATACAAACTGTCCCAGTCTTCACCACTTGGACTAATGAATGCATCAGAAAGTAGTGACCTGCTGGCTGTTGCATTTCCCAGATCTTCTGAGCCAGGGCTTATCAGAAACAAAAAGTGTCAAGGTACAGCTGGCACCCTGTTAGTGCCTTACACAGGCCTATGTCCCGTTAATGTCAGTGTAAGTCCTATTTTTGTTTGTTAGAGGGATCATAATTCTTTACCTTCTTTGTACAACCGCCAACCCTCAACCCACCTTTTAGCCACCAGTCCAGCACTGGTTCAGGGACCACCATTTTGAGAACAAGTGCCATGTAACATCCTCCCCGAGTCACCTACCTGTTTTTTGGTTGGGCAGTCTCCCCTCACAGCCATTCAATGGCTCTGGAGAAGAGGGGCAGATGAGAGAGAACCTTCTGGTTCTGTTCTTGCAGCTGGCCACAGGGAGAAAGAGGCATCCTCCTCGACATCCATGGAGTCCTCCAGCAGTCTAAGAGGATGACATTTTCTTCCAACAGGTGGCTGCAGGAATGGAGACAGTTAGTTGCCCCTTGGCCTCCCCACTGTCCTTCCCTGGGCACAGAAAGGGAGGGGTTCCTCTACCTATTTCCTGCCACTCCACCCCTTGCCCATGGGTTGAGTACACAGGGACAAGATGCAGCTACACCTGGTGGAACTTTGTGATCCACCAGTGTGATACAGGATCTTGGTTTGGGGTGAATATTTCACTGCCTGCTGGCTCCATGTGGCTCGGGGGCCTTTGATTTTGCTCCAGCTTCTTTGCAATCATGGCATATTCTCCAACATGTCACACATGAAACCCGGGCCACATGCAGCCAAGCGACGTCAGAGGGTGGTCAAGACGGCAAAAGTTATAAACGAGGAAGAGCAGACAAGATGAGAGAGGCTGCAGCAGTTTGCTTTTGGAGGTCTTTAAACAGAGGCTGGATGGCCATCTGTCGGGGATGCTTTGATTGTGATTTCCTGCGTGGCAGGGGGTTGGACTGGATGGCCCTCGTGGTCTCTTCCAACTCTGCAATTCTATGATTCTATGACTCACTTAGCCTACTGGGAAGAACAAGATCTTGCCCTTTCATTTCCTATTGTCCCATCTGAGTTAATTCAGTACAAACTACTTCTGCGCTTTGAACAGAGGGCTTGTCTATACGAGGCAAAAAAAAATGTGGATTGCTCTGCAGTAGTGGCAATGTGAAGCAGTTGCTGCATGTCTTAATGGGCTTTTTTGGCAGATAGCAGGCATGCGAAGCTATCCTCATTTGCTGTGCAAATGAACATGCCTGCGAATCAAGGTGGCATCCATGAGTGAATTACTCACATTTTCACTTATCTCAAATTGCTGCTGCCAGACAGTATTTTTTTTTTTAAATCCTATCCAAGGAGCAAAAGAGTGACTTTTCACTTTAACACCCCCCCACCTTTTGTCACCATAGTGCTTGCTCACTAAGGCAAAAATCCAACATGGCAGCTCTAGGTGCTTGCCTTGTTAGCAAGTTCCACTCCCGCACATGTCCAACCAATTAGTTTTCAGAGTCTGCTCATATTGGGAAAGAGAATCAATTTGGTCACTTGTCCTAATGAGTGAGAATGGAGCTTTTAAAAAAATATATGGGAAAAGCCATGAAGGTTTTTCCAGCGTACTTTTTGTCATGTTTGACCCCCTCCTTCTGAATATCGCAGAGTGATATGGAATCCCATTAAGACAGATCGTCTTCTCCTTGCATTCTGTGAAGAGTATTTTCACTGTCTAGACAACCCCCTAATTTGCAGCAATCATAGTAAGCTGAAGACAAAGAAGGAAAGTGGGAAGAGGAGAAAGAAACTGGAACTTTTTAAAAACAGCTGGCAAAGTGGGATCACAGAGAATTAAGCAGGACTGTCAGTATCAAATCAGAACATTTAGAGGGTATTTCATGAAGGGGGCATCACTGTATTGTGATTCTAAAAGGGCTACATCACCTATGGCCTGGCAAGATTACTTCAACATGGGCCTGCCATGCTGAAAACACACTGGAAGGCTTCCCATAGAGTGGTTCCCAAGAAGCCATTTTCCCTAGTGCAGCTGTTCATTCAACTTCTCATTCAGTGCAAATAAGACTAGATATGAATCTCTTTGACAACAGCCACACTCAGAAGGTTGAAAAGGTGGCCAATTCAGTGAAAGAAGCTTTTAAATGGAAGTGGTAATTTCTGATCTTCTGCGAGAGAGTGGCCTACCTCCTGCTAGAAGCATAAATATTGGATTTTGCTACTCAGATATGCTCCCTATAGCTGAGGTGTTAAAAGAACAAGAATTAATCTTTATAGTGTTGCCAGTTGAATAAATGAAAGTCACCAATCAAATCTTATTAACTCCTGTCACTTAACAACAGCTGTATCAAAGAGAGAGAAATTACTGCTATCTGACATAAGTCCCACATGTAGCAAAAGCCTACCAAGACAAAAGATGTGTTAGCAATAACAATGAATATTAAAGACATCAGTCAGAAAAAGGGTTTAATATTTTTTTAGTGAAATATAAAATGCAGCACAGAATTTTCTTTTTTTTTAGGCAGAAAAAGGGATTGGGAAGCACTGGGGAGATGATTCAAAGCACTGGTAGGTGTAGATAGCAATAGAGAATATTATTTTTTGTTAACGCTGGTAGGTGGGATGCAAGTGGTTGAGAAAGAACAAAGGGGGACTTCTAGATGTCTGCAGTGGGACAAAGCACAAAGATCTTGCATTTTGCTGGAAGAGCAGTGGGTTAAATCCAGATTTAGGCATGTGTACCTTATATCTTCCAACATTTCAGGACATATGTGGCCAAACTACATCAGACTGTGGTCAAGATGGCAGAAGTTATTAATGAGAAAGGACACATATGCTGGGAGAGGCTTTAGCAGGTTGCTTTTACCTGAACCTATCGAGCAGAGTAAGATTCTGTCCCTTCCTCTCCTCTCCCCCCCTTTGGAGATTATCAGATGCGCTAAATATGGCATTATCATGACGCCAGGAGATCGTGAAAGGGCTTGCTTTTCAGACGACGTCGTTCCCATCTTGTCATGCACCTGTTCTGCTGCTGTTCAACTTGTGCTGCTTTTTATTGACAGGCTAAACTGTCAATAGATCCCCAGTTCTGTTTCTGTAAAGGAATGTCCTGCATCTGAAAAGGTGCCCCATTATGCTGGTGCAATGTCAGCGTCAATGGGAGGTCCATGCCAGAACACTTCTGGGTGAGATCGGGACTTCAAGGTAAGTGACACACTTTTTTGTACCCTCCCCGGGTGACTTGTTATGTTTTAAGTATGTTTAGGTGTTTGGTGTAACTTTTTGTCTTTTGTTTTACTTTTTATGTTTGAATTTCCCACACTCTTGTCTTCTCGCAAGAACAGCCGGGATTTGAAACCAGGAAGTGAAAGGAGCTCCGTTCGAGCACCATTCACTCCTGGGCTGCCTTGCTGAGAGAATGACACACAATTAAGGTTGGCCAGAAAACATTTTTTCCCGTTACAGGGATGGGAGAGGTACAGCAGAGGAGATTGTGAGACAAGAACCCTTTTTTTTTGTTCCCGTCTGATAATCTCCTCTGAGTTAATTTAGTACAAACTACTTGTGCATTTTGAACTTGGTTTGCAGCATTTGAAATAAAGGGGGAAAGTGGGAGGAGCAGAGAGAAACTGGTACATTTTAAAAGCAGATGAAAAAGTGAGACAACACAGGATTAATTGGGACTGTCCCTGCCAAATCAAGACTGTTGGAGGGTATGGTACCTTGGATGCTGAAAGTGGACTTTTCCATCCTGTTTATTCTGTATTAGACCTTTCATATTCTGCACAGACAGTTGAGGACCTGTTGAATGGGGTGAACTGTGATGTATGTGTGGAAGTACCTTCAATGACAGGAGGTCTTCGTTTGAATCCAGTTCTTAGTCCAAACTAGAATAGCCTCATTGAAGTAATGGTAATATAGCAAGCCAAGATTAATGGATTAATTCTTTGGGGACTATCAAAGGATGTGGGTCTCTCTGTTCACATTGGGTTTATCCTGGATCTATCCTTTGCCTTTTCCCCCTACATGCAATCAGTCTTTATCATGTGAGGACATGAGAACATACAATTTTCCCCTTGCAGCTTGAAATAATACAGTATAGGCACTGGAGCTAGTGGCTTCCATATCAGCAGAGCAGTGAAACCACCCAATGTTTTCATGTGAATTTTAAAGGAGCTAAGACATTGTTGAGTATGGAGATTAGCAGACAGGAATGCAAAAAGCATTCCTGTCCCACAGTCTCCAATCCCACCTCTGTCCCAGCACAATAACCCTCCCCACCACACTTACCTTGTCTCACGTTGTAAGGCAGCCCAGGAATGAATGGAGCTGTAAAAGAACTCTATTCACTTCCTGGACTGAAATCCTGCCCATTCTTGTGAGAAGACACAAGCACAGGAAATTCAAACATGAAAAGTTAAATAACACAAAAAAGTTACACCAAGCACATAAACATACCTTAAAACTTACAAGTAACCCAGGGAGGGTCAAAAAAGTGTGTCACTCACTTGGATGTCCCAATTTCACCCAGAAGTGTTCACACCAGGCTGCCCATTGATGCTGCATTCCCAAGAGTTAAATGGCCCAAGGTTTCATACGCTGGCAATGCCGGCACCAAATTACAACAGGGGATCTATTGATGGCTTTGCCTGTCAATTGAAAGAAATGCCATAATTGTGTCAGCAGAACACAAAAGGACGTCATCTGTTATTGGTGTCCTTTTGCGTTCCTCTGGCATCACACGCTAATGTGGTGCCACATTAGCCTTGTCTGATAATCTCCTATATCTGAGGAGTATGCTTCAGCACCTTGGACAGATCTGGACATTGAAGCAGACCTACACAAAGTGTGTGTCCACAAGCCATTGGCTAATGCTCCCTAGTGAGTTTCCAGGAAAGAAACAATCGTAGCCAATGGGCACAAATTATAGCACTGCTACCTGGGACACTGGAAAAAAATAATAATAATTCACATTTCCCCACAACAGGTAGTGCACAAAGAATCCTATCTTCAAAATATGTTCAGCACCTTGGATATCTCCCTGAAAGTTCTGACTAAAATCCAGAGTAGATTCCCTACTGCATCAATATGGGAACCCTAGTCACTGCTGCAGTGGGAAAAACTCTACCATCTGCCCCTGGTGATTGTATTAACCTCCTCTGTGTTTGTTTCTGGACACGCATCTTTTCCTGCCTTCACCAGCCAGCATTTCTGTACACTTTCCAAGATAGCAGCCATAAGACAAATGGCAACAAAATCACAGCGATTGTGTATAAGTATATTTATCTCAAGAGTGCCACTAGCCTTACAAGATAAGTGGTGGAATCAGTGAAAACACAGAGAGAATGTTGTTTTTTTGTCATTGAAGGTCTGTAATTATGAATAGAAAAGCTCCCGCACAAACTGAACTCACTGCAGCCAGAGCCGATAATGGCTGCAAAGGACAGTTAAGTAAATGCAGCTGACATTTTGGGTGGTCATTAATATCATCAAGAAAAATGTTCCCATAATATGAGAAATACTCACTGTATCACCTCTAGTTGTAGCCATTTTTTTTGGAAGAAGAAAAACAGCAACACCAATATAAAAAGAAATCCCACCAGATTTCTAGAGGGAAAGCAAATGTTTATGGCCAGAACTATCTGTTGGATTGAAAATGTCCTGTCTCACAAACCCCTTCATAAACAAGAAGACCTTGGAGAAGTTGCTTTTTTGGACAGATTCCCAGACTTCCAGTGATGATAGGTTGCCATCCATGTTAGCGAGATGGTCTATCTACTCCATGTTTTAGTCTGAACTATAAAGGAACTATCTAAGGTTTTGAACCTATTTTGTGGTTCTCCTTTAAAACTCAAAGAGTTTCAGATCTTCAAAGAGGATAAAAGCTTTTGCAAGTGCACAAATTTGTATTCTGAACTCTTTTAGTCCCAAATTCACCTTTATTCTCATTAATTTTACAAATGGTACATGCAGTTACCAAGCAGTACCCTTCAGATGCTTTGGACTGCAGGTCCCCAACAGCAGCAGCCTGCATGACCAATGGTCAGGAAAGATGTAATCTGCCTTGAACGCTGTGCTGCAAGAAAGGCATGTAAACTAAAATAAATTGGATACGAGTAGTTGTCTAAAGGGTCTAAATACCCTAAAGGTACTGTGGAGAGCATCTGATGGAATGTTAATGAGTGAATGGGAAGAGAGCATGAAGGAGCCAATCCTGTGGCAGGAAACTGGTATGGGAGGGGTCTCCTAGAGTGAAAAGAGGGGTATGGCAGTTGAAAGGAGGGAGATGGCAGTTGAAAGAGGGAGGGTTGAAGATATGCTGTGAAGGGGAGAGGACTGGAATGTGTGTATGGCTGTGAGTGGAGCTAAAGGAATGTATATGCCGTGAGAACAAGTGTTAAGAGGAATAGAGGCTGATTGGATTATAGAGTGAGAGGCAGGAAAGAATCTCAACCACTTGTTATTGAGTCTGTCAGTTTCTGAAATTGTATGGTCACCATAGAGTGGGAGTAGCGACCAGTTTGAAATTAACCAAGTTGAAGACAACGTTCAAAGCCAAGTTGAAGGCTTTCACAGCCGGCATCCATAGATTTTCCTTGGTTTTTTTTTCCCGGGCTGTGAGGCTGTGTTCTGGAAGAGTTTATTTCTGATGTTTCGCCTGCATCTGTGGCTGGGATCTAGATGCCAGCCACAGATGCAGGTGAAACCTCAGAAATAAACTCTTCCAGAACACGGCCTCACAGCCTGGAAAAAACCCAAGGAAAATCTAACGTTCAAAGCATTTTCTGTTACAGTGTTTACACAAGAAATCAATCTTTATGTTTTGTTTATCCAATTCAGACTTCTCATGAATTATTTCCCTTACTGGTATTCATTTGGCACGTTAACCCTGTAATTGAATACACCAATACAAGTACTATCCAGCAAAAGTCAAACCGGAGTCGAAGGAAGGGATAAGGGGGATGTTTGACATAAAGGTGATGACTGTAGAACTGTAGTCCCCAGAGATTATTTATTTGGTGGCAGTGAATCATAGAATCATAGAATCATAGAATTGCAGAGTTGGAAGAGACCACGAGGGCCATCCAGTCCAACCCCCTGCCACGCAGGAAATCTTGATCAAAGCATCCCCGACAGATGGCAATCCAGCCTCTGTTTAAAGACCTCCAAGGAAGGAGACCCCACCACGCTCCAAGGGAGTGTGTTCCACTGCCAAACAGCTCTTACTGTCAAAATTGGAAGAGACCATGAGGGCCATCCAGTCCAACCCCCTGCCATACAGGAACACACAATCAAAGCATGCCCAACAGATGGCCACCCAGCCTCTGTTTAGAAACCTCTGAGATCCCTCCTGCCAGGACTCTGACAACCACTAATTGTCACAAAGCATGCTTGCAAAAATAAAATAAAATCTTCAAGACCACAGCTGAGAAAGGAATTTCCCACCAGGCCATAAGATTTCAGCTGGAGATTACCTGTGTTTTTTGTGGATATACACTAAGGCCTCCACAGGCTACATTTGGAAGTTTTCTGCTATTCCTGGAAGGAAAGCAAGTGGTGGTGGTGGGGAGCCTGGCTTTTCTATCAGAACTGGAGAATAATGGAACCAATCAGTCGAGTGAGCCAATTTGGATTCCCAGTTAAATTTTTGCAGCTAGAGAAAAAAAAAACATTGCTAGAAGTGCACTAAGCTGTTTAAGCTACACACTGAAATGACCCTAACATTTATTCTCAACCACATTTACCCAGAGGTTTGGAGTTCATGTGGCATCTTAAAAACTAACATGTCTTTTGGCATAAGCTTCTGTGGACTGCAGCCTACTTCATTACTCTCTGGCACTACTCTCTGGCCAGTTTCCTGCCAGAGAGAAGGAGAGCAGCTTCTGGACAGCAAGTTTCCTGCCAGTTTCCTGCCAGGGAGAAGAAGGAAGCAACTTCTGGACAGCCATTCTGACTGGGGAGATTGATTTTTTTAAAAAAAAACTGTTGGGAGAGGCTGCTTGTTGCTGAGGGGCTTGAACTTCTGACCTTGCCCTTTTACCCTCAAGAGCCTTCCTGTGAGTCACACCTGTGAGTCACACCTGTGAGTCATTAGGGGGTGGAGCTGGGAGCCTAGCTCTATATAAGTCCTTGCAGAGGCTTTCCAGGCCAGTTTCCTGCCAGAGAGAAGGAGAGCAGCTTCTGGACAGCAAGTTTCCTGCCAGTTTCCTGCCAGGGAGAAGAAGGAAGCAACTTCTGGACAGCCATTCTGACTGGGGAGATTGATTTTTTTTAAAAAAAACTGTTGGGAGAGGCTGCTTGTTGCTGAGGGGCTTGAACTTCTGACCTTGCCCTTTTACCCTCAAGAGCCAGAGGCACGCGAATTTCAGTAACCAAACAAAAATACAGCAGACCTAAAAGTACAGCTTAGCATTCTCAGCGTTAACTAAGAGTTCTTAGATTACCTAAAAGCTCTCATCATGGACACTGAGGGGACTGCAGCAGTCACTTGCAACACTTGTGCGATGTTTGTATTCTTGTCTACAGACGTGGAGAACTTCACATGCACCAAATGCAAGCTGGTAGCCCTCTTGGAGGAGAAAGTACAGCAGCTGGAGACACGGGTAGCTACACTTCAACAGATTCGTGAGCAAGAGGTTTTCCTGGACAGAACAGAACGAACAGTCTTGGATGGGGACCGCACAGAGGAAGTGGCTGTGGAGGAGAGGGCCACTTCACGGACACAGGAAGTAGACAGCTGGAGGAATGTCACACACAGAACAAGAAAATCCAGGGATTCTTCCAGCAGCTTGCAGCTACAGAATCGATTCGAAGCCCTTTCCCTTATCAAGGACAACGAGGAAGAACAGCATGGACAGATGTCAGGGGTAGAGCAGGGGACCTTGAGAGGACCACCGCAAGGAACAGCAGCTGTGAAGCCTCAGCGGAGGCGTGTGGTGGTAGTGGGGGACTCCTTGCTGAGGGGTACAGAAGCAGTGGTATGTGGGCCTGACAAGATGACTCGGGAGGTGTGTTGTCTCCCTGGGGCAAAGATCTGTGATGTGACCGAGAGGCTGACAAGACTCATCAAGCCTACGGATCATTACCCCTTCCTTTTGGTCCATGTGGGAACCAATGATACTGCAAGGCACAGCTTTCCCAAGATCAGAAGAGATTATGAGGCCCTGGGGAGGAAGCTGAAAGAAATGAACGCACAGGTGGTCATCTCGTCTCTTCTGCCAGTTGAAGGGCATGGTCCAAGAAGGGAGAGGAAAATAACCGACGTAAACAACTGGCTCCGTAGATGGTGTCGCCGAGAACAAATTGGATTCTTGGATCATGGACTGCACTTCCATGCGGGGGGACTTCTGGCAAGAGATGGGGTGCATCTTACAACAGTTGGAAGAAACATTTTTGCCAACAGTCTCAAGAATTTGATCAGGAGGGCTTTAAACTGAGTCAAATGGGGGAGGGAGACAGTATTCTGGAAGGCAAAAGGGCTGGAGAAAATAGTCAAACTGTCATAGAGGGAACAAGGCAAACAGCGCAAGGACCCAACAGTGGGAGGCAAAAAAACTTGCACAGGGAGCAAGTAAAGGGAACACATGGTCTCAGATGTCTCTATACTAATGCACAGAGCATGGGAAATAAGCAAGATGAACTTGAACTCCTTGTACTACAAAACAAATATGATATAATAGGCATTACTGAAACCTGGTGGGACGAGTCTCATGATTGGAATGTAGGAATAGAGGGGTATAACCTTTATAGGAGAAACAGGCCAAACAGGAAAGGAGGAGGAATAGCATTATATGTCAGGGATATTTACACCAGTGAAGTGATCCACGACATCAATACTGGAAGCCAGGTGGAGAGCATCTGGATAAAAATTAAAGGGGAGGGAAACAACAGGGATGTTATTGTGGGACTCTACTACAGACCCCCAAATCAGACAGAGGAATTGGATGTTGCCTTTCTAGAACAGATGAACATACATGCAGAAAGGAGAGATGTAGTAGTGATGGGAGACTTCAACTATCCTGATATTTGCTGGCAATCTAACTCAGCCAAAACTACAAGGTCTAGCAAATTCCTTACATGCCTGGAAGACAATTTCATGGTCCAAAAGGTGGAAGAGGCAACAAGGGGGTCAGCTATTTTAGATCTGATCCTAACCAACAGAGACGACCTGGTTAATGGGGTGCAAGTGGTGGGATCCTTAGGTGAGAGTGATCATGTTCTCCTGGAGTTTGTTATACAATGGAAAGGAGAAGCCAGGCATAGTCAGACACGCATTCTTGACTTTAGGAGAGCTGATTTCAGTAAACTCAGGGAAATACTTGGGATGATCCCATGGTCAGGAATACTAAAAGAGAAGAGACCTCAAGACGGATGGGACTTTCTCAAAAGGGAGATACTGAAGGCACAATTTCAAACAGTACCATTGAGGAAGAAAAATGGGAGGTGTCTCAAGAAACCAGGATGGATGACTAAAGAACTTTCAATGGAGCTAAGTTTTAAACGGAACATGTATAGGAAATGGAAAAGGGGGGAAATCACCAAAGAAGAATTCAAA
Organism: Gambelia wislizenii; assembly: GCA_030847615.1. Lineage (NCBI taxonomy): Eukaryota > Metazoa > Chordata > Lepidosauria > Squamata > Crotaphytidae > Gambelia > Gambelia wislizenii. The sequence continues at coordinate 319,492,973 of JAUMIR010000004.1, forward strand.
CAGATAGCGAACACATGTAGGAGTAAAGTCAGAAAAGCTAAAGCGCAGAATGAGCTCAGGCTTGCTAGGGAGGTTAAGAACAATAAAAAGGGTTTTTTTGGGTATGTCCGCAGCAAAAGGAGGAAGAAGGAAATGATAGGGCCGCTACGTGGAGAAGATGGCAAAATGCTAACAGGGGACAGAGAAAAGGCGGAATTACTCAACACCTTCTTTGCCTCAGTGTTTTCAGAAAAGGAAAAGGAGGACGAACCTGAGGATAATGGAACAGAGGACACAATAGGGGAAATCCAGCTCAAAATAAGTAAAGAGGTAGTACAGGAATACCTTCTTAATCTAAATGAATTTAAATCTCCAGGACCAGATGAACTACATCCAAGAGTATTAAAAGAGCTGGCAAATATAATCTCAGAGCCATTGGCAATAATCTTTGAGAACTCCTGGAGAACAGGAGAAGTCCCAGCAGACTGGAGGAGGGCAAATGTTGTTCCCATCTTCAAAAAGGGGAAAAAAGAGGATCCCAACAACTATCGTCCAGTTAGTCTGACATCAATACCAGGGAAGATTCTAGAACAGATCATTAAACAGAGAGTCTGTGAACATTTAGAAGGCAATGCCATAATCACAAAAAGTCAACATGGGTTTCAGAGAAACAAGTCATGCCAGACTAATCTGATCTCTTTTTTTGATAAAGTTACCAGCTTGGTAGATGAAGGGAATGCTGTGGACATTGCATACCTTGATTTCAGTAAGGCCTTTGACAAGGTTCCCCATGACATTCTTGCATACAAGCTTGTAGAATGTGGGCTAGACAAGTTAACTGTTCAATGGATTTGTAACTGGTTGACCGGCCGAACCCAAAGGGTGCTCAGCAGTGGCTCCTCTTCGTCTTGGAAAGATGTGACCAGTGGGGTGCCACAGGGTTCTGTCCTGGGCCCAGTGCTATTCAACATCTTTATCAATGACTTAGATGAGGGAATTAGGGGCATACTTATCAAATTTGCAGATGACACCAAATTGGGAGGAGTAGCTAATACCCTAGAGGACAGGATCAAAATTCAGAATGACCTGGATAGACTGGAGAGCTGGGCCAAAGCTAACAAAATGAAATTCAATACGGAGAAATGTAAAGTACTGCATTTAGGGCGGAAAAATGAAATGCATAAATATAGGATGGGAGAAACCTGGCTGAATGAGACTACGTGCGAAAGGGATCTAGGAGTCCTAGTAGACCACAAGTTGAACATGAGCCAACAGTGTGATGCGGCAGCTAAAAAGGCCAATGCAATTTTGGGCTGTATCAATAGAAGTATAGTGTCTAGATCAAGGGAAGTAATAGTGCCACTCTATTCTGCCTTGGTCAGACCTCACTTAGAATACTGTGTCCAGTTCTGGGCACCACAATTCAGAAAGGACATTGACAAATTGGAGCGTGTCCAGAGAAGGGCAACTAAAATGGTGAAAGGTCTGGAAACGATGCCTTATGAGGAGAGACTTAGGGAGCTGGGTATGTTTAGCCTGGAAAAAAGACGGTTAAGAGGCGATATGATAGCCCTGTTTAAGTATTTGAAGGGATGTCACGCTGAGGATGGAGCAGGCTTGTTTTCTGCTGCTCCAGAGACTGGAACACGGAGCAATGGGTGCAAGCTCCAGGAACAGAGATTCCACCTCAACATGAGGAGGAACTTTTTGACAGTAAGAGCTGTTTGGCAGTGGAACACACTCCCTCGGAGTGTGGTGGGGTCTCCTTCCTTGGAGGTCTTTAAACAGAGGCTGGATGGCCATCTGTCGGGGATGCTTTGATCAAGATTTCCTGCGTGGCAGGGGGGTTGGACTGGATGGCCCTCGTGGTCTCTTCCAACTCTGCAATTCTATGATTCTATGATTCTATGATTCATCACTTCCATAAAATCTTATGCCAGGTGAAACTTGTTGGTTATTAAGGTACCACAAAACTCTGTTTTATTTTCATAGCAACAGACTAACATGGCTGCCCCCCCTCTCTCAATGTTGTTTCTTAAGGGGAATGAGGATATTCATGATTTCCTATTGCTGTTTTTTTAAAAAAATACTATTTCTGAAATTTGTGCTGGGAAATTGTACAATACACACAAACCTACCAATAAGCACTGCCCCCCAAAAGAAAGAAAGAAAGAAAGAGGAAAAGGAAACTCAAAAGATTATCAGACAGGGACAAAAATAGCATCCCAGTCTCACAATCTCCTCTCCTGCCTCCTTCCGTCCCTGTCCTGGCACAGTAACAAAAACTTTCACACTCACCTTAATTGTGCGACTCTCCCTCCCCCTCAGCAGCCCAGGAGTGAATGGAGCTCTCACAGAGCTGCATCCACTTCCTTCACTTCCTTGTTGATATCTTGTGCCGTTCTCGTGAGAGGACAAGCGCATAGGAAATTCAGAAGTAAAAAGGAAAATACACTTTAAAAAATAAAACCAAGCACCTAAACATACTTAAAAGTTTACAGGTAACATGGGGAGGGTACAAAAAAGTGTGTCACTTACCTGGATGTCCTGATCTCACCTGGAAGTGTTGTGGCACAGACCTCCCATTGATGGAGGCATCGTGCCAGCATAATGCGGCACCTTTTCACAAGCTGTCAGTTCCGTCATAGATATGGAATGGGGGAAACAATTCATAGCTTAGCCCGTGAATAAAAAGGAGTACCCGCAGAACAGAAGCATAACAGGAGCATGATGACATGAGAACATCATCATCTGAAAGGGAAGCCCTTTTGCAATCTCCTGGTGTCATTATAACGCCATATTTAGCCTTTCTGATAATTTCATCAGTGTAACCTGTATCTTACATCACAATTATTTTTTCATAAAAAGTCATGCATGCATACATGTATGTATGCATTGATAAAACACTACCAAAACCAGACTCGAAATGTCGTTAAGTAAAACTGTATCAATTGTCTTTTTTCTGTACTACTTGTCAGTGCTAGAACTTGGAGTTTTACTCCAAATATGATAACCTGAGAAGCCATACCTGATTGAGCAGTGGGAGGATTGTGTACTGGGATCAAGAACATCATCCTGCCAGTGCTCTTCCAGCAGTATCCATGGTTTTAACATGTCATTATATACATTCATTTTACAAGTAACATTCCCAAATGCACAGGAACATATACATGCATTCTTTAAAACACTGCACAAAAGGATTTGAAAGTCATTATGGATACTAATCTCTGCTTTTTGTAGTGTTTTTATCAGTCCACACAAGAACATCTGTAATGGTCTTGCAGAGGACAAGGCAAAGATGCTTCACTTGTAAAATAAATGTTGGAAATGCTCTACATTACAGCAGAATTCAGGAGAATGAGAGCACAGGGCAGAACAAAAAAGGGAAAAACACTACAAAGAAAACCTTTTAGCTCTCATGACACATTCCAAATGAAATATAAGAGCACGTGGCTACTCTATGCAAAATCTGTTCCAAATACAAAATGGAGGAGTCCTATGGAATCACAAAGACTGGCCAATTTTGTGACTAGAGCCAGGTGCAAGTACATCAAATATTCTAAGTATGATTCCCAAAACAGAACTGAGAAAAACAAAACAGTTGTACATTGTGTGTGTGTATATATATATATATATATGTGTGTGTGTGTGTGTGTGTGTGTATGATGTACAATGGGTTTGTTCCCTCAGTTCTATTTTGGGAATCATATTTGGAATATCTGAAGTACTTATGGATTTCTGGGACTTATAGTTTGGTGAGTCCCCTAGCATTCTCTCTGATGGAGAGCTCTAGTCCACCCCCTATGTACTGCTCTGCCAGTGCAGGAATCTTTTCCTCAAGCAACTCTGAGAAGTACCCATCCATCTTCTGTTAGAAAATGAAAATATCTCCCGTGAAGGAGAAATTTCACATAAGATATTTCTGCTTTATCACTGGAATTCTGCCAAAATAAATCTCTCTAGTATTGCTATGGTGATGCCAAATATATCAAGGGTCAAGTAAAGAAACAGACATATATACCAGCTGAGATCCTATATCAGGAATGAACAGTGTAGGGAGATTATCAGACAGGAACTCAAAAATCCTTCCTGTCCCACAATCTCCAGACCCGTCCCTGTCCCTACACAATAACCCTTCCCATTGGACTTACCTTATCTTTTGTCCAAAGGCAGCCCCAGAATGAACAGAGCCCTAACAGAGCTCTGTTCACTTCTTGGATTTAAATCCCGCCCGTTCTCATGAGAAGATGCGAGTGCAGGAAATTCAAAAAGAAAAATACACAGAAAAAAGTTCACAAAAGCACATACACACACTAAAAAATAAAAAATAACAATAACAAGTAACCCAGGGAGGGTACAAAAAAGAGGGTAGCCTATCTGGTTCTTGCGATCCCGCCTGGAAGTGTTCTGCCAGGATTGCCCATTGACCCTGGAATCATGCCAGCAGAACTGGGCACATTTTTGCACACATGAAAATCCAGAACATGAACACTATAGGAGATCAATTTTTGACTTCTCCCTGACAATAAAAAAGAACTCACTCATAACAGCAGCAGAACAATGGGGCATGACGTTGTTTGATAAGGAAGCCCTTTTGTGGTCTCATGGTGTCATTATAACACTGTTTTTGATGCATCTGATAACTTCCTAAATCTCTGCATGTGGAGTTACACATTAATTGTGCTATGTAACCCTTGTTAGTATATAGCCATCCAGTGTATAGTTCAAAGTGCTGGTTATGATCTATAAAGCCCTGTAAGGCTCAGGTCCAGGCTATCTGGCAAACTGGGTCTCCCTATATGAGGTGGCCCAGCCTTGGAGATCATTAGACAAGGGTCTTCTCTCAGTCCCACCATGATTGCAAACATGGTTGGTGGGGACAAAAGAGAGGGCCTTCTTGGTGGCTTCCCCTAGACTCTGGAACTCCCTTCCCAGAGAGACCAGAATGGCAACCTCCTGGGCTGCTGCCACACTGCAGAAATAATGCACTTTGACACCACTTTAACTGCTGTGGCTCAGTGCTATGGAATTCTGTAGTTTTGAGAAGTATTTAGCATTCTCTGTCTGAGAGTTCTGGTGTCCCAACAAACTACAAATCCCAGGATTCCATAGGATGGAGCCATGATAGTTAAAGCAGTGTCAAACTACATTATTTTTGCAGTGGCAGCAGCCCTTGTCCTTCTATTGACAAGCTAAAACCCTTTTATTCAGACAGGTTTTAAAACAGATAGTTTTCAAAGAATGGGCTAGGGGGTGCTCTATTGTTTTGACTGAAACTGGTTTTCAAGAGCTTTTAAAATATATTTTAAAATTGTGTTTTATTCTTTTACTGATGTCTGAATTGTTTTCATACTATAATTAGGGCAGGGGGCGGTTATCATGAGTGACTGGATTGATAACCAAGGGATAGTCTGGGTAGAATACATTGTTTAGGCGCCCATTTCTACTATTGGCTGTGAGAGGATGCTGGACCTCATCAATGAAAGAGCTGGAGTGCTTCTCTGCTGTATACCTTGTGCTGCATCACTTGCTACCAATAAAGCTTATCTTATACTAGTAGGCTGACATCATAAAATCCAGTTAACAATATTGCAAACTGAATTTACGATATCATAACTGCTAGTGATTTATGCCCCCACTCTCTGGAACTCCCTTTCTGGGTAGGCTAGGCTGGCCCCCACCCTGCTTTTCTTTCTTTTTCCCGACAGGCAAAGACATTTTTATTCAAGTAGGCATTTAACATTTAAGCAGGGGAACTTTTTAATGGGGATGTTTTATGTCTTTTTAACATGTCTGTTTTTTTAAAAATGTTTTTATATTGTTTTATCTGGTTTCATTATTTTTATGGTTGTCTTTAGGAGCCACCTTGGGTCTCAGTTTGAGACAATCATAGAATCATAGAGTTGGAAGAGACCGAGGGCCATCCAGTCCAGCCCTCTACCATGCAGGAATAAACAATCAAAGCATTCCTGGCAGATACCCATCCAGCCTCTGCTTAAAAACCTCCAAAGAATGATGGCACACAAATGCAATAAATAAATAAATAACTTTCCAGTGGTGAACATAGAATATAACCTCAGAAACTTACCTTTTCAGCCTGGCAGTACTCCGACCAAAGGTTTTCTGAGGTGCTGGAGATCAGGGTGCTGGGCAATGTCAACTCTTGGTAATGAGGCACATTCAAACAATCATGCATCTGAGGAAGTAGACCAAGTCTATGAAATCTTATGCTACAACTTCTTAATCCCAGTTGGTCTCAAAGGTGCTACAAGATCCCCTTGCTTACATTCAGACAATCAGTATTCCTGCATGGCAGGGGGCATGACTGGATGGTCCATGTGATCTCTTCCAACTCTATGATTATATGATTCTATAGCAGGACCCCAAGGGCTCTTTTTAGCTGCCATTTTTCAACACATCTCATGACTGAGAGAGCACTGTAGTCTTCATTGCACAGTGCCCTGATCTCCAGCACCTCAGAAACCCTTTGGTCAGAGTACTGCCAGGCTGAAAAGATAGGTTTGTGCGGTGTGGCCCTGTCTCATGTAACTATGATGACAAAGCTCTAGCTTTGTAGATGTGTCGACAACATATTATTGAAGCCGTAACAATTATCTCTGTATTTGAATGTAGTCCTGGGCATGCCTGGAATTGCAGCCAGCCACACACAATGTGCAGTGTGCATTTTTGTTTAATGCACATACATACACAAGGCACATTCATGTGTAAGGACCGCCCATGCACAATAGCATAGCCTGTGCAACGTTAGTTCTGAAACCTTGAACTGTATGAGGCTGTTTTACATCAGACAAAACTATCCCACTGCTTCCATAGGAGAACCTACATCTGTGTTAGATGCCAACAGGATTCTTTGTCCCTGTTTTTTTTCCTCCTAGACTGTCTGGCCCAAAGCCTTAGTGCTAAATGCTCATTATATTCTTTCTTTATTGGCCAGATCTCTGTGCTTGTTCTTTTATATATCTATATCTATCTATATCTATATCTATATCATCTATATCTATATCTATATCTATATCTATATCTATATCTTTATTAGTGAAATACAAAGGCTCTAAAGCATAGGTTAACATAACTAATACACAAACAAAGAGCAATGAAAGCAAAATGAAAAAGTACAATCTTAACATGAGAAAAGTTATGAAAACAGAGAAAAGGAAAAAACAGTACACATACCCAAAATAATACATATAAATCCTTATACCAAAGTGTGAAAAACACTTCTCATTTGTCTGTACTGCTATTTCATTATTTACCCCCTTCATACACCTCACATCAAACACTTCTTTCAACAATTTTGGCCCCCTGTTTTTTTTTCCTTTTCTTTTCAGTTTTATTTTTTATTTAATCTTATATTTTAAACCATGAAAGTTAAAATGCACACAGCATATATATATTAAACATCTCCACATTTATACACTTACTTTTTTTGCATATATGATCTTCCAGTCTATATTTCTCATCTTTTTCACTCCTGCTTATACTTTTCCCCATTCACTCTTCTACCATATTACCTAAGATGGAAGTCGCTAACATTTTGCACATTCAGATGAATTCTATCTCTATCTCCATTCTAGATAGTATTTTTACCACCCCATAACCTTTAACGTCTTCAATTCTCCCCCAATTTCTCTCTCTTTTATATTCTCCCTCCTCTCTTCTTCTCTTTCTACACTTTCTCTTACCCTCACACTTACATTTTCTTCTATCTCTATCATTCTTATTCTCCTCTTTTCCCTTCCTTTCCCTTATGCTGTATTCCCATGTTCTTAGTTTCTGTTCTTGTTCAACTTCCTTTCCTTCCCAGCTCCTTTTGGTATTATCTCCAACCTATTTTTGACTTTGTATACTTCTCTAATCTATGTTTCCTTCTTTGACCCCACTGAGACATGAGAAAGACTAGACTGAGATAAGGAAGGAACTGATGGAGAACAAAATATATTGTCTGATTGTTAAAGAGAGGAATGCCATTAAATTTTGATCTGATGAAAACATGAATGTGACATGGAGGGCATAATACAGTCAGGGCAATTGCATTTGTTTGTAATATTAGTTAATCAGCCAATAACACAGGTTCTCTAGGGATGTTACCCTAAATGCTCAGGGGTCTTAAGGACCCTGTAAATATCGATATTAATTTGGGGAATTAATATGCTCAGCTTGGTTGTGTGTGAGGGGGCAACAGATAGCAGGACCTTTTGACCTATGTAATCATGAGGAAACATTAAGCTACATAGTATAATTAATTGGTCTTTATTTGGAAAAATAATAAGAACATTCACATGCACACTCAGGCTTCAGGCACTCACTCAAGGCTGGAAAAAAAAGTAAGCAATATTGGGATAGAGGAATAGAGAAGGGGGGTGTTTTCAGGTGATATTTTACCAATCTGAGGAGAGGAGATCGTGGAAGAAACCAGAAAAGTGGGGGTCTCGAAGCTGGAACAGCTACACAGTCTGATATGGAGTCGAGAGGAGGATGAACTGTGTGCACTTGAGTGGGGTTTTGGAACGGTTTTTTATACCCAATACTTTCCTTCAGGGGATGGGAGCCCTGGTGGCGCAGTGGTTAAATCCCAGTACTGCAAGCCACCACGTCACAAGTTCGATTCCAGCCGGCTCCAAGGTTCACTCAGCCTTCCATCCTTTCGTAGGTCGGTAAATTGAGTACCCAGCTTGTGGGGGCAATTAGCTAACACACATTGGAAACTGTTTAATGCAGTGTAGATGTGTAAATAGCTATTGCTTAAAAACAATTTGTAAGCCACTCTGATAGCCTTGTGGCTGAAGAGCGGGGTATAAATAAATAAATAAATAAATAAAAATTTAGAATGAAAGACAATGCTTCTTGGAGGGTCTCAAGGTGAGACAACAGAAACTATGGATATGGTAACAATCCTTAATGTGTGGATACGTTGTAATTGAATGGAGGAAGCAACTCTCTTTGCTTGAGGAAGGGTAGAGGTATGAGGGTTCTTTACAAACCTTGAGTATCTCAATTTAGGCTGATGGGATTAGCCAGACGTTCAGGCAAGATGTTGCCTTGCAGATAACCTTTCTTTGAAATTTGGGCTGGCCCCTCCTTAAGTGCATACCTGACTGAGTCTGAATGCTACTCTTTTGGAATTCCTAGTTTTTGGAATTTCCCTGTATTAATGGCCACACTGCGTGGAAGGCCACATTTGGCTAAATTATTAAATATTGCTAATTATTACAGATATGTGGCAGGGGGCATTAGGGTAGGTAACAGGGAATGCATGACTGGATGATCCAAAATCCAAAACAATTAAATCAGAGAGTCTATAAAATGCAATAAAAGCATACACTAAAACCAAACAGTAATGCAGAACAAAGGAAAAATAACCGTCACAAAAAACTAACACAACCTAAAAGAGCGAATGCATCCCCACTGCCCTCAAAGCATTGGTTAATGTGTAATATAAAGAGATGTACAAAAAGAAGTGGGTTTTTTAAAAAATGTCTTTTTCAGTGATATTGAATATATTGCAATGATGTTAAAAGGTCTTGGCCAAATGTCTTGGCCTGGCATTAGAAAGACATTCCAGAAATGGAGTCTCCTTCTTGTTTAAACGGAGGCTGGATGGCCATCTCTCAGGAGTGCTTTGTGTGTTCCTGCATGGCAGGGGCTTGAACTGGATAGCCCTCGTGGTCTCTTCCAACACTATGATTCTATGACATTAAGTTGCCAGGAATGGTTCAGTCCATCATTTGGGGAGGCACCTCTGAAAATATCATCTCCCTTGTCACTATCCTTCAAACTTGTAAAAGGGGTGTTCATAGAAGAGTCACGATCCTTCAAACTTGTAAAAGGGGTGTTCATAAAAGAGTTTCCATTTATGATCTGTGGTTTCAGGTAGCCACATAGAGCTCTCCCCCACCCAGTTTTGGACAGAGCATAGCAAAGCCACTTTCAGAATCTCATAGTCAGCATGGCTAGTGGCCATGCTGGTTGTGGGATTCTGGGAGATGTAGTTGCCATGCTCTGGTTTTCATGGGCTGCTTCTATGTGGTGCTCAACAAACTGGAGACCTCTCTCTCTCTCTCTCTCTGGCTTTTCTTCGCAAACGAAGATTCAGGAAGGACTCATCCTGTGCTTTCTGCAAGCATGCTGATGACTAAAAAGACCAAGATAAACAAGTCCGGTTGCAGAAAGCACAGCACAAGGTCTGCTTGGGCGATGTTTCCAGGTTGTGATTATTTCCTGCGTTGTTGTTTCTCTTCAAGACTTGTTCAGTGTGAATTCTCAAATAAGGCTGCAGCATTGTGGATAGTGCATCTCAATGCCTCCTGATATGAGGCCAGGGCGGACCATTGTTGGTGATCAATTTGGCCGAGTCTGAGATGTTATTTCAGGGAGTCCTTGTATCGCTTTTTTGGAGCGCCCCTCTGATGCTGACCCGTGGCGAGTTCACCATAGAGTATTATTTTTGGGAGGCAATGGTCCTCCATCCTAGAAACATGCCCTGTCCAGCGCAGCTGTGTTCTCAATATCATGGCCTCAATGCTGGTGATCCCTGCTTGCTCAAGGACAGCAACATTCGTCACATAGTCAGTCCAGTGTATATTTAGGATTGTGCGTATACAGCGCTGATGAAAGCGCTCGAGGAGTTGTAAGTGGTGGTGATAGGTGATCCATGTTTCAGACCCATAAAGGAAAATAGACAGTACAATGGCTCTATATACATTGATTTCTGTGCTTCTCCTCAGGTGTTTATTACTCCAGACTCTTTTGTAAAGTCTTCCAAATGTGCTATATGCCTTTGCTAATCTGTGATTAACCTCTTTGTCAATCTTGGCATCTGAGGAGATGATGCTTCATGGCTGCAATTTTGCCAAAAAACTATTAAGACAAATTGGAGCTGTTTCGAATTGGTGTTATTGTGCATCAATCCACATTTCTCCTCCTTGTATAATTGGGCTTTCTGTTTTCACCACCTTGAATTCAATACAACTGTTCCACATCAGACAAAGTGTTCAAGTGACACCAGTAGCATTCTGGTTCTGGTCTCTGTTAAAACCATTGCATGCTGCTAGTGTCAGACTGGTATTTTTCTTTGGGGAAAGCTTCTATTGGAATAGTCCTTGGGAGCGTAACTTGGCAGTGATGTCTAGCTATGAAATGCATGCGACATGTCATGTCACACCTATTAAGAGGAGAAAAAGCTTCCAGAATACGTGTTTGGACTTCAAGCTACAAAAGCCCTTCAGATAATGACTTTCTTGAAAGTTTGTCATCTATGTAGATAAGTGTGGTTTCCCCCCCCCCCCTTGAAATCTAACTGAAGGTGAAAAGGTGTCAGAGAGAGGGCCCAGGCTTCTTGCCTTCATCAGTTTGGATGAATTAATTTCTCAAAATGCTCCACTCATATGTTTATGCAGGACAGTGAAAAGGAGACCTTTCAAAAATACCATAAGTCAGTCTAGCAATGATGAACTCATTTCTATTCTAAACAACCCTGTAACCTGGGCTGACTGAAGTTAATTAGCTCGTCTCCATTCATACCTCAGAGCAGTGTGCCTGAAGGTTTGCTTTTCCTTCCTCCTTGCAACTCATGAGGCCTGAGGAAATGCAGCTCAGTTCAGGAATAAAATAGACAAGGTTGAAGGAATTAAGAAAAAGTCAAGCATTCCAAGCATTGACGAGGCTGCCATGTTCAAAAGAATAGCTGTGTTCCTGCATCAGGAGACAGAGCTACAAGATGGAGCTATGATAGCCTCACATCCACAAACCAGATTTCCCTAGCTGTAGCCCCTCTCCAAACTCATTCATTTCCTGATGGATGGAGAGCAGGGGAAGCAGCTGGCAGACATCTAGCTATTTCTCTGTAGCTGGATGCACAAAGAGAGGGATCCTCAGGGTTCTCTGGAGATCCTCCAGAAGCCCTTGCAGATCATAGGATCATAGAATCTTAGAGCTGAAAGGGACCACAAGGGCAATCTCAGTTAAAGTACCCCATTCTTTAAAAACTTTCTGTTTTAAAAGCCTGTCTGAATAAAAAGGTTTTAGTCTGCCATCAGAAGAACAAGAAGGAGGGGGTCATTCTGGTCTCCCTGCGAAGGGAGTTCCAGTCTAGGGGGAGCCACCTCTCTCCAGCCTAGAGGGAGGCCCTCTCTCATGTTCCCACCAACTGTGCTTGCTGTGGGGCAGGACTGAGAGAAGGACTCCCCTGATGATCTCAGAGCCTGGGCTGGCTCATACAAGGAGATACAGTCTGCCAAATAGCCTGGACCTGAGCTGTAGAAGGCTTTATAGGTCATACCAACACTTTGAATTGTGGCTGGGAACAAACTAGCAGCCAGTAGAGCTGCTTCAACAGGGGTGTGGTATGGTCTCTGTAACCTGCCCCAGTTAAAAGTCTGGTTGTAGCTCTTTGGACCAGCTGAAGTTTCTGAACACTTTTCAAAAGCAGCCCCAAGTAGAGCACATTACAATAGTCCAAACAGGATGTACAATAGTCCAAACACCATGGCCAGGAACAGGTACAGTTGGCACACAAGTTTAAAATTTGCAAAAGCACTTCTTGACACCACTGAAACCTGGGCTTCCAGGTCCAAAGCTGAGTCCAGGAGTACACCCAAACTGTGAACCTATGTCTTCAGAGGGAGTGTAAACCCACCTAACACAGGCTGAATTCCTGTTCCCTGATCTGCCTTCCAACTGACCAAGAGCCCCTCTGTCTTGTCTGGATTAAGTTTCAATTTGTTTCCTCTCACCCAGTCCATTACTGATGACAGACACTGGTTTAAGGCTAGGATAGCCTCCTTGGATTTGGGGTGGAAAGGAGTAGTAGAGTTGGGTGTCATCCTCCTATTGATGGCACTGCACCTCAAAACCCTAGATAACCTCTTCCAGCAGTTTTCTGTATATGTTAAATAGCATGCGGGACAGAAGAGAATCTTAAGGGATCCCATAGGCCAATAGACAGGAGGTTGAACAGGACTCCCTCAACACCACCTTCTGAGTTTGCCAGGAAAGAACAGAGCCATAAAACAATGCCTCCAAGTCCCATCCCAGTGAGGTGACTCAGAAGGATATCATGGCTGATGGTACTGAGAGCTGCTGAGAGTTCCAGCAGAACCAACAAGGACCCACATTCCCTGTCCAGTTACCTGTGTAGGTTATCCACCAAGGTGACCGAAGCTATCTCTGTCCCATAACCAGACCTGGTTGTTGCATGATCAGTAGTGAAGTCCAACCTCTGCAACAACCAAAAAAAGGGAATTGGCATATATCTGACTTATACCATTGTAATTCACCAACAGGGTGTCAGCCATCATGTCAAAAGAACTGAAAGACACATGTCCCTCCTCTACACTGGTCACACTGAGCTAGGGCAGCCTGGCTAGTATCATGTTGTTTTTGCCTGCCACAGAGGTGTTTGTGGTGCAGAGTTGTTTAGAAGAAAAAGATGGTGACCTCAGTTCAGTGGTACCATGGTTGAATACATACAGGTTTAAGCCTAGATCTTTTAAGAGTTAAGTAATCAAAACCTCAAGGCAGGAAGCTGACAGTTGTGATTCCTCCCACATTCAAATTATTTTAAACTCATGTTCTTTTCATCCTGAGTATGAAGATATTTATGGACTTTGATAAATGCATATTAAAAATGAACTAAAACAAAATTCTCACCTCTCTCCCTTAGGAAAAGTTGCTGTACAGGTAGACATTCACAAACACTCTTCTTTAGTATTAACTTTTCTGAACTCTTGAATATTACATGTATAATTTATTGCCCTTTTTATTGCACTGTTTTTATTTTTGTAAACTGCCTTGTTATCCTTTATGGTGAAAGGTAGTCTAACAATGTTTTGATGAAGAATAAATCTGAGTGCACCTTGCCAACCCAACCTTGGTACCCAGTTATCAAAGCTCTGTTAAACTGGATGGTGTATCCTCTGTTGCAGATGGTGATCCATGATCATATCCAGTGGATTGGAGCCATACAGTGGGTCATTGGTATCCACTGGGGGTTGATTCCAGGATCCCCCATGGATATGAATATCGGTGGATGCTCAAGTCCCATTATATACTCTCTCTCTCTCTCTGGCTTTTCTTCGCAAACGAAGATTCAGGAAGGACTCATCCTGCGCTTTCTGCAAGCGCGCTGATGACTAAAAAGGCCAATCCGAGATAAACAGGTCCGGTTGCAAAAAGCACAGCAGAAGGTCGCCTTGGGTGATGTTTTTGGGTTGTGATTCTTTCTGCGTTGTCATTTCTCTTCAAGACTTGTTTGGCGTGAGTTCTCAAATAAGGCTGCAGCATTGTGGATAGTGCGTCTCCATGCCTCCCGATGTGAGGCCAGGGCAGACCACTGTTGGTGATCAATTTGGCCAAGCCTGAGATGTTGTTTCAGGGAGTCTTTGTATCGCTTTTTTGGAGCGCCCCTCTTACGCTGACCCGTGGCGAGTTCACCGTAGAGTAGTATTTTTGGGAGGCGATGGCATTATATACAATGGCATAGTAAAATGGTCCTAAATATACACTGGACTGACTATGTGATGAATGTTGCTGTCCTTGAGCAAGCAGGGATCACCAGCATTGAGGCCATGATATTGAGAACACAGCTGCTCAGGGAAGGGCACGTTTCTAGGACGGAGGACCATCGCCTCCCAAAAACAGTATTCTACAGTGAACTCGCCATGGGGCAGCATAAGAGGGGTGCTGCAAAAAAGCAATACAAGGACTCCCTGAAACAACATCTCAGGCTCAGCCAAATTGATCACCAACAGTGGTCCGCCCTGGCCTCATATCGGGAGGCATGGAGACGCACTATCCACAATGCTGCAGCCTTATTTGAGAATTCACGCTGAACAAGTCTTGAAGAGAAACGACAACGCAGAAAGAACCATAACCTGGAAACATCACCTAAGGAGACCTTCTGCTGTGCTTTCTGCAACCGGACTTGTTTATCTCGGATTGGCCTTTTTAGTCATCAGCATGCTTGCAGAAAGCACGGGATGAATCTTTCCTGGATCTTCATTTGTGAAGAAAAGCCAAAGAGAGCTATATAAAATGGCAAAATCAAGGCTTCCTTCTTGGAATTAAAAAAAAAAACAAAAATATTTTCAGACCATGGATGGTGGAATCCATGGATGCCAAATCTGTGGATACAGTGGGCTGACTATACATAGGCAGGAATTCTGTTGGTGTCTTAGGCATGTGTACGTTCCACTACAGAAGTGGCTGCCCAATGCATTCAACAGTTGCATTCAGTTCAAGGTTGTGGAAGTGGAGTTATGCATGCAATACCATTGCTCATGGGTGCACATTGTGTATGGATGTTCATTACACATTGTGCATGGATGCGCATGTGCTTTTGGTCCACATTTGGTGTCTTGGCTCAGTAGTACTACACTGCCATTCAACACAAGCGGTGTGTGGCAGAATTAATGTATAATTCTGCCTGCAGTGATTTATGCTACCAATCTTGATGTAGTAGTTGTTGCAATCTATAAGATGTAAGTAGGTTCTGACTAACTTAAATCACATTGGTTTCAGTGGGACTGTTCTGCACATGACTAAGCCTCAATCCAGTTCATGATCTCCAGTTAGCGTTAGTGATGCTGCCAGAATGTGTAATTACCTGAGGCAGTTTTCAGAATGTACATGTATTATTTCCAGCTTATAATACTCCAACTGTTGGTGTCTTAAACATGTGTAAGTTCCCCTACTGAAGCAATTGAACATTTTTGTTTATATGGAACCTGCATATTCAATTCAAGGCTGTGGAAATGGAGTTGGGCATGTAGTGCCATTTCACACACTTGTGACTGACTATGTGATGAATGTTGCTATCCTTGAGCAAGCAGGGATCACCAGCATTGAGGCCATGATATTGAGAACACAGCTGCGCTCGGCAGGGCATGTTTCTAGGATGGAGGACCATCGCCTCCCAAAAATAGTACTCTACGGTGAATTCGCCATGGGCCAGCGTAAGAGGGGCGCTCCAAAAAAGCAATACAAGGGCTCCCTGAAACAACATCTCAGGCTCGGCCAAATTGATCACCAACAATGGTCTGCCCTGGCCTCACATCGGGAGGCATGGAGACGCACTATCCACAATGCTGCAGCCTTATTTGAGAACTCACACCGAACAAATCTTGAAGAGAAAAGACAAGAGAAAGAATCACAACCCAGAAACATCACCCAAGGAGACCTTCTGCTGTGCTTTCTGCAACCAGACTTGTTTATCTCAGATTGGCCTTTCTAGTCATCAGCACGCTTGCAGAAAGCGCAGGATGAGTCCTTCCTGAATCTTCGTTTGCAAAGAAAAGCCAGAGAGCATTACACATTTAGGGACACTGTGCATCCAGGCACATTGTGCATTTGGTTTTGCAATGGTGCAATTCATTAAAGAGTTGATGTTACATAAGTGATGCGTAATTCTGGGAGCATAAATGTATGCTCCCTCTCCACCATATAGGATTTTGCCCTTTACTTTTTTTGAACAATAATACCCCAGATCCCCCAGGCAGAATTGCCACTGGCCATGCTAGCTGTCGGATTCTGCAAGCTGTGATCCAAAAAAGATCACCCTCCCCCAAGCTGTTCTCCCTCAGTAAAATGTCCACTTATGTCTACTGTGATCAAACATTCAGCTTTTCAATGGAAAAATGAATCGTATGTATTTATCAGTTCTCTTTAAATTTATTTTATGTGTTATTTGTGTTGCTCCAGTCCGACCTTTATTAAGAGCAGCATAATCGGGAGATTATCAGATGTGGCTACTGTGGTATGCAAAAGGACACCAATATCACATGATGTTGTCCTTTTGTGTTCCACTATCATTATTCTGGCATTTCTTTTTATTGATGGGCCAGAGCTGTAAACGGATCGCCCATCCCATTTTGGGGATGTCTGCAACCTTGCACCATTTTTTACTTGTGATTCCAGCGTCAATGGGCAGTCCTGCCAGAATTTCCGGGTGGAATTGCGAGAACCAGGTAGGCTACCCTCTTTTTTTGGTACCCTCCCCATGTTACTTTATTTATTTTTTTTAGTGTGTGTATGTGCTTTTCTGAACTTTTTTGTGTGCATTTCCTTTTTCTTTTTGAATTCCCATGCTCACGTGTTCTCACAAGAAGAGGCGGGATTTCAGACCAGGAAGTGAACGGAGCTCCGTTAGAGCTCCATTCATTCCTGGGCTGCTTTTGGATGGAACATAAGGTAAGTCTGATGGGGAGGGTTATTGTGCTGGGACAGGGGTGGGATTGAAGATTGTGGGACAGGAACACTTTTTGCGTTCCTGTCTGATAATCTCCTGGGTTTAACTGGTTTGTGGGGGGAGGAAGCTCTCCCAGTCACTAACTCTCTGTAGGACCTTGTAGGCTACAGGTTTTAAAAATGGACAATTAACCAGAATGACTCCAAGGGCTGGTTTACACAGCAGATTTATTGCAGCAACATGCACTTTAATTCTTTTCCGCATCTGTGCCAGTCAGGTTTTTTTTTCTAATTATGCCACTTTTACGTTCAGACTTGAAAAAGTGTGGGGGACATGGCCTCCCAAGCAGACAAAGGCTGTATGGGGAAGGGCATAGACCAAGACTCACAGACTGCCCAAATAGCAGGGGGGAAGATCAAAGTAGTGTCTCTGTCTCTGTAAATCTGCCTGTAAATGAACTCACTCCGTGAATCAGAGGGACAGTAATCTCTCTGCTTAAAGACCTTGCTGCCATGCCGTGGATCCTAAGGTGAACCTATCACAAGTTTTTCCAGCCCCCCCTCTCCCTCCCCCCCTCTCTCTCGCTCATGCTCTCTCTCTCTCTCTCTCTCTCTCTCTCTCTCTCCCTCTCCCTCTCCCAAGCAGAGCTGACCAGATGGGAACTGTATGACTGAAAGGTCTTTGGAATCCTTTTTCTTGGCAGACCTTCTGCAAAATAGCAGAGAGGATTTTCCTGATGCTACTGAATGCAGTCCCTCTCTTTTAAGCCCGCCCCTTACATCATAGCAACCAATCACAATGCAGATCTGATGCAGCCCTTAGTTTACACTGTCGATAAAGCGCTACATTGCAAATATGCTGGCAAAAGTAGCGACATCCCTTGCCACGCTATATTTGGGTGTTTTACCTTCCCCCCTTCTGAATGAGGCGATGCTGTGCTGCGATCTGTGGGAACTATGAGCTATCTTAGCGGTATATTTAGAGGAATATTTGCCTGTGTAAACGACCCCCAAGTGAAAGAAATCAGATTGAGGACAAGCTATTTTTTGTAGCAAAAACCATTATTTCTTTATTAAAAAGACAGAAAAAGATAACAATGGAAACCAATAGAAATATATATTCAATGCAAGTTGTGTCTCAAAGGAAAAGGGGGAAAACAGCACAGGTGCTAAAATCCTACTCCAGACCAGTCTAAGGGGAGGTTGGTTAGAGTAGTGTTGCTAAGCTTAAGGGCCTACAGTCTAAGGCAATTATCAGACAGGAATGAAGAAAGCATTCCTATCCCACAACCTTCTCTCCTGCCCCTCTCCAGTCCTTGTAATGCTAAACTAGTAAAACTTTTCAAACCTACTTTATTCGCATGTACAGGGCTGCTCTGGAGTGAAAGGAGCTCTAAAGGAGCTCCATTCACTTCCTGGAATGAAATCCAGCGAAATGGGGCACCTTTTCAGACGCTGTCAAATCTGTGACAGCAACAGAATGGGAGATCCATTGACAGCTTCTCCCATCAATAAAAAGCAACACCAGCAGAATGGCAGCAGAACAGGTGCATTACGAGAGGGGAATGATGTCTTCTGAAAAGGAAGCCCTTTAGCGATCTCCTGGCATCATGATAACACTATATTTAGTGCGTCTGATAATCTCTTAAGACACACATGGATTTTATCACCCTCTTGATCTGATCCAGGTCTTATTGGGCATTGCTTCTGGGAGGTGGAAGAAGAGAGAGAGAGAGATTGAGAGGAGCTAAGAGCCAAAAAAGGCCCAACCCTTCTCCCACTGCATTCTGGCTGATACATAGTCCTTTTCTAACGGGGGCTGCCTCCTGAAGCAAATACCTCTGGGCAGGGAATGTTATTCTATGGGAGGGTTGAAAAGGCCCATGTGCTTAGTGTGGTGTGTGCAAAGGTCAGATGTGAATGTGACCTCTGCCTTTCACCCTCTGGACACTGGTAATGACTCTTAGATGGCATGGGAGAGATGAACAATGGAGCTGCACACCCTGAGACAATGCCAATCACGTATCCTCTTTGAAATCCAATCAGGGTTGCCCAATATCTGTGGAAGTGCAGAATATCTGAGGGTGGGGGGTGTATACCAGTCTGAGTCAGTTTGGCAAAGTCTCCATTCAATTTAGGTAAGCACTGATTGCTCTCAAGAAGACAATTTCCTTGTCAGCCAGGGGGGTGGGGGGAGGAAAATTCCAGTTTGTACTTTAAAATGAGGCTTGACTTCTCCAAAGTCAACAGGCATCCAGACTTTTGTCCTACCCTCTTACTATGTTTGCAGACTCTGGAAATAGGCAGCTTCCTGCCTTAAGCATTAGAAGTCTACTTGCAATTCATATTTATCCTGCATAACTCCTAAAACACTCACCTACCACCTTCATTCAAAAGGTCTCTTGTCCCTGTGTATGTCATTTTGTAGGGGAGAAGTGGCTGAATTTCAGGGTGGCTTTCCACCATGCTCTATGTTACAGGTTGTTTTGCACAGCTAGTTGCCTGGGATTGGAGCTGGGTCAGGGGCTGTGGTAGTGATGGGAACATGTGTGTGCAAAAGACCTGGTAGATGTGGACCATGGGAATCTTCTCCATCCTCACTCACAGGATTGCGAACTCTTCAGGTGAAAAACAAAAGGCAGATAACCATAGAAGGTCTAGAAACGGAGCTAGGAGATGAAGCAGAATATTGTTTGGGTGGAACCTATGTGATGGAGGTTGGGTGGGGTCATCTTTGCTTTTTTGGCAAATGTTCCAGAAGCAGCCAGTAGTGGCTGGTGGCTTCCATTTCAGTAGGGCAGTAAATCCATTCCATTTTTGTTTGAGGTTTAAGATTGTTGTCCAAGGTACTAAAGCCAATCTCTCAACTATCTCCAGGCCCATAGATTGCTCCTTTCAAGTTCAGACTAAAACTGAAAGTGGGTCCACCACCCTACTGACATGGAAGCCACTAGATCCAGGAAGCCTGGACTCAGAATTTGGGATCTGCTGCTTGAAGCATCCCAGCCAGGCAGGACAACTTTCTGTCCCTCCAATCTGGGATTTTCCCGGTTTTCCTGGACCTAGGGCAACCCTATGTTAGCACCACCTACTAGCTTCTGGTGGGTTTTCTTTAGGAATATGCTCCACCAACAGTGTTGATTCATCTCTGCTTTGATTATACCAAAACCTCTGCAGTTCCTTCTGAAAGAAAATCCTGAAGGAGTGACATCTTGTGGTAGCAGACACATCTAACACGCAAGCCCAAGTAGTATCATTGGAATTGAGCATTAATTCCTGGTGCAGCTCTTCTGAAAAAGGGGGGAAATTGTTCCATTGCATTGATTTACTTTGATTGAATCCTTTGAAAGGAGAAACATTAGGCTGTCGTTAAAAAAATTACTGAAAAGAAATAGGGGATGCTACAGAGAAGGGATGGGGAACTAACCCTCTAGAGGTTATTGAACTTCAGATCCCATCAGCTACACACCACATGAACAGTGGGCAGGAATAATGGGAGTTTGTCATCTGAAAACATGGGGGGGGGTGCTGCTGACCCCTCCTTCTACTTTAGAGAGAAGGATGGTCTTCTATGTGGCAATGACTGTAAATCAAAAAGGGTCATGCAGAACCTCAGTGTCATACCGCAACTCTAATCAGTGCTTAACCCCACCACTCTAATCACTACTTGATGAAGCAGGGAAAAGATGTGAGGAAGCACATATGTACCAGAAAGTGCACACAAATCACACACACCCTGCACATTTATTCCCATGCACACATTTCTGACTTTCCCTTTTGTCAGGGAGTGATTAGAGTCATGCTTTCAAACTAAGCAAGCTATAAATTAGTGCCTAGTCCAAAACAGGCTGAGGTTGAACTCTAGTTCCCGTCAGCCCTAAAGCAGCATAAGCAATGGTGAGGGATGATGAGAGCTGTGAAACCATGATATCTGATAGGCACAGGTTCCCCACTCCTGGGTCAGTGGGTCTGTTACACTGAATTGTGGATACAGTATACTGTTGAGTACCAGGTGGCACCAAATATAAGAGACCTGTGAGACTGCACCAAATGCTGGCACTTAGGATTGTGTGGGATGAGGAACTGTACTTCCTGATCAACTAGTGACTCACTGCTCCCCATTGCCATGAATGCTTTGAACCCTTATGAATCTGTCTACATTTCACTCTTCAAAGGAGAGCCTGAGTTGTAGCTGGCCTGCACAAAGGACAGGGCTTTCTTGGTGGTGGTGCTTGGGCTGTGGTGCTCCATGTTACAGGAAATCTAGCTATGCTGTCATGTATCTATTCAAAATAATAGAATCTAGATTATCTTTTTAGTAAGGTACTCCTGAATAATTTTACTGTTTGCTTGTTTATTATGTCCTGCGTGAGTGAGTCCCTCCTGAGCATATCAAGAGCCAAGCTGCACTATAGTGTTAGGCACATGTGGCCTCAAGGCTTCATGCTGCAACAAATCATGCAGAGGGTCTAACTGAGTTTACTGAAGCATAGCAGAGCACATATTACAAGTCCCATGTCTCAAGCAAGAGAGCAGAAAGGGAACTACAATACACACATATCAGATAAACTATATACATAGCATGCTGGGTTATACAATTATGTCAACAAGCTGTAATTCCTAGACTTGCTGTCTGTACATTGCTTTCCAATAGAGATACCAGCTTCCAGACTTTGTTGCCGGCATCTCCCACACACATCTGGCTTTTACTCAAAAACATTAATTCCAGCTGTGCAGAGGTGGCAATTACCTCTACTGGCCATGGCCTTCTTTGCATAGGAAAATCCATACACATTTTAATTTATAGTTTAACATCAAATATACATAACATATTATTGATCAGTACTGGCTCTTTTTGTCTTCAGCCTTTCTGTTTTGCTTTTCAGGTTGTTGTTTTATTGCTTATTGTTTTTATGATGGATGTTAGCAACATTGAGAACTTTGCATTTGAAGGTTCCTCATTATTAAAAAATTACGGAAGTTACTGGGAGGGAACTGGAAGCTGCACAGAACGAAGACGATGCAAGATCAAGAGAAGGCAGGGGGCATGCGAAACGGGGCGCTGCTTCAGGAACAGCCCCATTTCTGCCCCAATCTCTCCTTGGAATATATTGCCCGTGTGAAAATCTCCTTAGTGGACCACAAGCTGAACATGAGCCAGTAGTGTGATGCAGCACCTAAAAAAGATAATGCAATTCTAGGCTGCATCAATAGGAGTATAGTGTCTAAATCAAGGAAAGTAATAGTGCCACTCTATTCTGCTTTGGTCAGACCTCACCTGGAATACTGTGTCTAGCTCTGGGCACCACAATTCAAGCTGAAATGTGTCCAGAGGAGGGCAACCCAAATGGTCAAAGGTCTGGAAGCTATGCCCTATGAGGAGCGGCTTAGGGATTTGGCATGTTTAGACTGGAAAAGAGAAGATTAAGAGGTGACATGATAGCCATGTTTCAATACTTGAAAGGTATCAAATTGAAGAGGGAGCTATCTGGTTTTCTGCTGCTCCAGAGAGCAATGGATTCAAACTATAGGAAAAGAGATTCCACCTAAGCATTAGGTAGAACTTTCTGATGGTAAGAGCTGTTTGGCAGTGGAATACGCTGTCTGGGAGTGTGGTGGAATCTCTTTCTTTGAAGGTTTTTAAATTGAGGCTGGATGATCATCTGTTGGGAGTGCTTGAGTGTGTGTTATGGCAGGGAGTTGGACAAGATGGCCCTTATGGTTTCTTCCAACCCTATGATTCTATGATTCTAGGTTGGAAGTGTCTCCATTAGACCTGAATTCTGGGAGTGTGAAGAGTGAGAGGAAAAGACTTGAATAACAACTGGGCTGAGTCCTTTCTTGGCTGCTTAGTCATTAGATTAGTGTCTGTTTGGCTAATGGTTGGCTAATGGTCCATTATCATAGAATCATAGAATCATAGACTTGTAGAGTTGGAAGAGACCACGAGGGCCAATCCAGTCCAACCCCCCTGCCATGCAGGAAATCACGATCAAAGCATCCCTGACAGATGGCCATCCAGCCTCTGTTTAAAGACCTCCAAGGAAGGAGACCCCACCATGCTCCGAGGGAGTGTGTTCCACATTGTCTGCTGGAAATTCCCCTGTCCCTGGGTGGAATTCATTTGCAAATGTTGAGTTTTGATTTTAATATTTTTTAGGACTGGAAGCCAGATTTTGCTTACTTTTAGGGTTTCTTATTTTCTGTTGAAGTTGTCTAGGTGTTCGTGGATTTCAATAGCTTCTCTGTGCATTCTGACATGTTAGTTGTTGGCCTGGTCCAGAATTTCTGTGTTTTCAAATAACATTTTGTGTCCAGGTTGATTTATAACATGTTCTGCTACTGCTGATTTTTCTGGCTGGCCTAGTCTGCAGGGTCTCTCATGTTCCTTGATTCATGTTTGCACACTGCGTTTAGTGGTCCCTATGTAAACTTGTCCACAGCTGCATGGTATGCGGTAAACTTCTGCAGCTGTGAGACAAGGTGGCCAGTAAATAGTGGACTTGGATAGCTGAAGTAAAGCACCCTTTGTGCCTTTGCAAATACAATCTTGTTACTGGTTTTGCCTGCCCCTTGAGTCTTTAACACACCCAACCTATCCATGCTTGGGCTCCTCATCCTGAAACCACTTGACAGAATCCTACCAAGGCCTGTATCCTGAAGCCACTTACTAAAGCTTGTGCTGCAGCCATTTTCCTTGGCTGAGGACTCCTTAACCTTCAAATAAAGACCTTTCTCTCTACCTGAGAGGCTATGCGTGTGCTTGAGAGGTCATGCAAGTGGGGGTGTTTGATGTACCCCTTCCCATGAAGGCTACAGCCTCTATGACCGCAGGATCTAAATATTTTAATCAAAAATTAAATCATATTGGGATGCAACATTTAGATTGCAAGACTGAGGGCAAGCAACTGTGAAATTAACAATTTGTATACCATTTTGAGAGCCTTTGTTGTTGAAGGGTGGGGTATAAATACTCTAAATAAAATAAAACATAACTTTTATGTTATGTGCAACCATGTAATATTTCAACCAGTGTGTGCAACTTTTCGCATGGGCATTAACACTACGCAACCCCGATGTAGCATTTTGGCCAATATTTATTTTATTTATAAATAATATAATATGCCCAATAGACTGTTGTGGGAGACACATGAATACATACCACTTTGGCAAGTATTCTATTGGTGATATGCCCTGGCATAATTGCGGTTATTGCTGCATATGATCTTTTTGGACCTTGTGGAAGGAGATATTCAGTACCTTTTATGACAAGACCCCCACCCCAGCATGTAATAGCATGTTCCAGCTGCCCTTGAGCCCCAAAGGAGAAGCCAACATCATTGCACATGGGCAAAACAAAGCCTGGTGCCTAACTGTAGTCGATCACTGGCCAAGGAGACAGAGCTTGACCTGGCAGCCTCTAGGTTTTGCTGTCTACTGAAGGAAGCAGCTGGGCAGACAAAGTGGCCTGCCATAAGTGCATTGACAGAAACTTACCCTCCACTAGCATGATATAAGGTCATGGCCTACATGCTCACGTTAGGGAGTGGGATGCTGCCTTATAATTACTTTGCCTATCTTGCCCTGGACTGTGTACTCTGACAACTAACATCCGCTTCCCATGGTCTCTGACAGAAGTCTCCTCATCAACCGTGATCCTTCTAACTAGAGGTGCCAGGCACCAGAACATTCTGCAGGCAAAGTATGTGTTCCACTCTTGACCTCTAACTTGTCCCTCTCCAGTTAGAAGTGAGCCTAAGAATTTTGTGGAGCTACCTGGTCACAACAACCCTGTGAAACATGTAATTATTATTATGAGGAGGATTTGTTGTTTTTCCTCTGCCAGATATACTTGGATGGGTCAGAATTCTAATTCCAGCCACAGGCAGCAAAACCAGACTCTGCGCTAATTGACTCTAGTGAGGAAGCCTTACATAACCCCAGCAGCTTTGATGTGTGCCCATGGTTTATTTATAACCATTCGTTCTTAGTGAATAATAATTGCTGCTCCAAAGCATTTTGCAGCTACCGGAATTTGCTTTTTCCTGCTCTGGCTTGCCCTTTGGAAGAAAAAAGAATGCAATTGTTTGTTTGGAGTGAACTTTTTTTTCCAGTGTCTCAGGGACAAGGATCCCGACCTACTTTTCCCCTCCTAGTCATTACGACTGTTGACTTTATTGTACACTGGCCAGTTTGCTGAACGAGATAACCAACCACAAGAGAAAAGCATAGCAGGCCAGTCTCTTCCAAACATGAATGAATGACGTCCAGGCTGACCTCTTCTCTCCTCTATATTTTTAGTGGTTTTGCCAATGGCACTTGAGATGTATTTACAGATGATTTGATGGCTTACTGCTAGGCAAAATAATTGAAGGTGACAATAGAAACGAAGGGAGAAAACAGTAGATGGAAGGGCTGAAGAACACTTCTCTGTGTTATTACAAAGTGATGGATTTACATTTAAGGTACTTGGACTCTGATATAACCATAGAAGCCACTATTGTTTCCCACTGCTTGCATGACAACTGTAACAAATGGGCATACTTACTAGGAATATAAAGCTCCTACAGTGAGGAGACAGAGCATAACTTTATGCTCACAGAGTTACACGGTAGCTATACTATAACAACTCATTAGTGACTTGAGACATTGTGGAACTATATGCTATGAAGTTTTAGCCAGCCCCCAGTTGTGTGCACACACACAAGCAAACGCCTGAGGGGTAAGGCTTGCCCATGTTTGTGGTACAACTCAAGAGTTCTGCCTGAGAACTCTTTAAGCTGCCACCATGTGCAACGAAATCTTGAGGATTCCTCTGCCTGGGAATTCTTCTAAATTGCACCCCCTAGAGATATGCTGCCACCACCTTTTGATTTCTACCCCTTTTCCACTCAGTTCAAAGGGAAACTGTGAGGGTTCCTTTCTCTGCCCTCTACCACTTGCAGAGATATACCTCCCCCTCCCAAATGGGAGCCTTCGAGCCAACACAAAGGCATGTGAATTCCATTGGCTGATAGAAAGATTAGAAAGCTATTCATTTTCAAACAGAACTATAACATGCAAACATCCTCATGAAGAAGGCTCTTCCTTTTCCAGTTACATCTTAGAAGTTACAGAAATAGCAAATCATTCAGCTAAGGAAAATAAAACATAATTTCCTAATACAAGCTAGCTAGTCTCTAGCTACTCACACCATGAAGTTCAGTCTTTGTACATCTCTGCCTGAGATGCGATGTCCCCATTATCTGCAGAGCTGGCAGATAATGGAAGATGTAGTGTCTTGAATGTAGAATGCTGCTTCTATGCCTGAAATATGAATATTTCCTTTGCCTGTGTATGTTACCAACAGGATGCTAGCCATAATTTGTATGTTTTGGAAGTAACACGTTACAAGTACTGCAGTTCCCTGCAATAAGTTACTTTTTGCAACACGGATGTAACAAAGACCTGTTTCATGCCATGAGTAACAGCAAAGCATGTTGGAGCGTAGAAAGACACTCTGTGTCCACCACAACCACCTGAAGAGTTGTTCCACGTTGACAGGACACCAAGGAGAAGGTTTCTGGAGAGACTTCTGCAAAAGACTTCAGGCTGAGAAAGAAAAATTCCTTCACCCCAGCACACTGCCTTAAGCTCTGGCTTGCCAAATAAAGACAGCAACAAGGCCAGCCTTCACTCAACTTGAGGGGTTTAATCTTTGTTTGCAGTATATTTACAATATATATACAGAGTATAGGACAGCCTTCTCTAATACTCATAAATCTCTCTCAAACCAACAAACTGCTTCACCAACCACCATCCACAACAAACCCACACTGGAGATAATTTCCATCTCCTTTTTATAGGCAGTTAAACAATGCCTGCTACATCAGGCATCTCAAGTGTGCATACTCTCAAATGCTAACTCACACACACACACCTGCCACTGGAGCTTAACTACTTTCATTTCTAAGCTTACAGCGCCATCTTGTGGTCACATCCATGTCATTTCCTGACAAAGCAAACAGTAGAGTAACAGTTTCTAGTTACTTTCAAAAGTTACTTTTAAAGGACATTTTATAGCCATTTTCACAGAAATTTTGTTCTCAGCCCTAAGGGTTTCTCTCTTAAAAAAAGTAATGGACAACAATAAGTAGCATAACAAGTAACATGACAAGTTGCCCATTTTCATCTTTGTAAAGAGTAATGGCAGTAGTTTTTTACACACTGTTCCAGATCCCAGCTAGAGTAGATATATTGAATTATTGGGATTTACCTGCATATTGAATCACCATTCAGCCATTGATTCTATGGGTTTATTGTAACTGGGCCTAATTAGTAGTATTTGGACTACTATAACAAATAATGGAACAAATTACCTTTTTAAAAAATAACTTCATGAACTCTGACTAGGGGCCTGTATACACTGCAGAAATACAGCAGTTTGATCACTTCATCCACCACAGTTATTTTCTATAGTATCCTGGTATTTGTAGTTTTGTGAGTTATTTAGCTTTTTCTATCAGAGAACGTACCAAACTACAAATACCAGAACTCTACAGGATACAACTATGGTAGATAAAGTGGTGTCAAACTGCTGTATATCTGCAGTGTAGACAGGCCCTAGGACTACCTCCAAGACCTCCAAGACCTAGGGGACCTCTGTGCCCAGTGCCCAGACCAAGGAATCCTTCTTATGCAATGCTTGGACCTAGGAGAGCTCCTTGAAAAATGTTCTCAAAAATTATTATGCTGGCATAATGTCTGCCTGCTCAAGCACAAACCACCAAGAGAAATCTGACCAGATAATAACATGGAGATGTTCTTATTTAAGCAGACACCACATAACTGACTGTCAAAAAATAACAGCAAAAGAAGTCAGAGCCAACTGAAAGCTGCTGGTTTGATGTGCCCCCTAGATGACTCTTTCATTTTGTGCTAATGTAAAACAACTGATAGACAAAATCCCTACCTGGATCGTTGGTGAACTCCCCCTCACTCCACTGGTTGACTTTGAAAACCTCATTTTGCTGAAGAGAATGTGAGAGGAAGAGCACTGCACGTATTATGGGAAGTGGAATCTTATTGAACTTTACCTTCAATAAACTTCAATTGAACTTTTGGCTTAGTTTTTTCTTTTCTTTTAAGCCCTGGGCTCATCTAAACGGAAAGAAATAATGCTCTTACCTGCACATTATACCCAATTTGCAGCAGCATTGTTTTGTTCCATGGCATTTTCTCACCTTCACATGCCAGTGAATCAAGATGGCGGCCTTGTCATTTGTTTTGCATGGTGGGGGGTGCGATTGGGGGAAGACACACTGTCAAAGAAGGGAACCTGCAGTGCCTAGAGATGGTGAGGAAGGTGGCCACCATGAGGAAGAGGAGGAGAGAGATGCCCAACATGGGTTGCATAGAAAGAAGAGAAGGGCAGCTCTTTGCCATGCTGGCTTCATCTTGCCTTCCTGGGCTGGGCTGCTCCTTCACTCATGCCTGTCCACTGAGGACAGGCATGAGAGAAGGAGCAGTCCAGCCTGGGAAGGTGAGATGAAGCTGGAGCAGCAAAGAGCCACCCTCCTCTTCCATCTCTCAGTGGCTACCTAGGCAGCTCCTCCTGTTCCTTTAAACTGTAGCAGGAATTGGAGGCTGCTGCCGCTGGGATGGGTGAAAGGTGGGCAGCTTTCCTCTTCATCATGGTGGTGGCCTTCCTTGTCATCTCGGGACACTGCTATGTTCCCTTCTTTGACAGTTTTTTTTTTTAAAGCGCATGGTTGCTAGCACCTCTGGGCATTTGATGGCAAGCTCACCCCTATGCATGTCCAACCAATCAGACATTCAGCTCCACCCTCCCCACTGCACTGCAAGTCCCATCAGTTGTCCCAATGAGCAGAAGTGTGCATTTCCTTTGCCATTTTAAAAAAGTTTGGGGAAAGCTGCAAAGGTTTCCCCTGCGTAATATTTAGTGTTTTTTGCCCCCCTCTTTTTGAATACATCAAAACAGTGCAGGATCCCTTTGGGACAAAAGGTATTCTCCTCAATTTCTCTGAGGAGTATTTTCACCATTTAAACAAGCCCCTGAATCATTGTTCATGATGACAGCCCTTTCTTTAGGTTGTGAATTTTGCAATCATTTGGATAATCACAAAGTCAGTTATCACTCTGGTTTCTTATTTAGATGTGGAAGGTAAGCTACAATTAGTTAAAAATGGAACACCTCCCACAC
The DNA here is from genome assembly GCA_030847615.1 of Gambelia wislizenii. Taxonomy (NCBI): domain Eukaryota; kingdom Metazoa; phylum Chordata; class Lepidosauria; order Squamata; family Crotaphytidae; genus Gambelia; species Gambelia wislizenii. The sequence goes on from JAUMIR010000004.1 coordinate 319,522,356, forward strand.
TCCTTCAACATTCAGTCAAATGTGGGATTTTCTTCTTGCTGAGAAAATTGCCAATAAATTAAAGCTTGTAGCTCTAAACCAAAGGCATTTATAAATAAATATAAATTTTTGCTTATGAAAGACCATTCAATGCCACATCAGCACCAAACAGAAAACAATGGGCTTGTCTATCTGAGGCAAAAAAGAAAAGGAAAGGAAAGAACGAAAAAAGAAGTGGATTTCCCAGCAGTAGTGGCAATTCGCAGCAGCTGCTATTTGCCTTAATGGTGTGTGTGTGTGTGTGTGTTTGGCAGATTGCAGGCACGCAAAGCTATCTGTGTTTGCTGTGCAAATGGGCATGCCTGCAAATCAAGATGGGGGGGGGGGGTAAATGAATTAGTCACATTTTTACTTACCTCAATTTGCCACCACCAGACAGTATTTTTTAAAAGCCTGATCTTTTGCTTTAACAAAAGAGGAAAAAAAAAAAAGAAAAAAGAAAAAAGAAGCAGCAATTTTATTGCCTTAGCACTCTCTCGCTAAGGTGAAAATCCAACATGGCAGCTCTGGGCACTTGCCTTGTTAGCTTAGCAAGCTCTGCCTGCCCCCCCACATCTGACCAATCACTTTTCAACTTCTGCTCACATAGGGAAATCAAATGAAATTGAATTACTTGTCCCAATGAGCAGGAATGTGCACCCCCCCCATACACACTGTTTAAAAAAAATGTCAAGAAAACTGCCAAGTTTTTTCCGCACAGTATATGGTGGATTTGGCCCCCTTCTTCCCAATACATTGAAATGATGTGGGATGCCATTTAGAAGATTGCATTCTCCTCACAGAGAACAGTATTTTTGCTGTTTAGACAACCCCAATGATGGGAATATCAAGGTTTTACAGTGTAAATCTCCACACACAAAATAATAAATTAATTGTTGTGCAACCCTTGTGTTGAATGGCATTGACATGTGGTTGAACTAAGATACCAAATATGCAACTGAATGTGCCTGTCCATCCATGCACAATGCTTTTGCATGCAAAATGACACCACATGTACAGCTCTGTTGCTGCTACCTTGAACTGGATGTAGCCATTCCTAACTGAATAAAAATGTCCAGCCACTTCCACATATGCATGCACTGGACGTCAAGAGGATTGAGGAGTGCTTCAGTTTCACACAGATCCTAAATCCAAGGACTTTCTCAGATGCAGCAAATATGGTGTCATAATGACTCCTAATTAATGCGAAAGGGCATACATATCAGATGATGTTGTCCTTTTGCACAAATGTCCAGTCAAAAAGCCATTCTATTTTATTGACAGGTCAAGCCATCAATAGATCTCCCGTGGTGCTCTTTTGCTGGTATTGCCAGTGTTTGAAACCTTGTGCCATTGTGCTCACGTGAATACATCATCAATGACAGAACATTTCCAGGTGAGATCATGACAGCCAGGTAGGGGATGCTCTTTTCATGAACCTCCCCGGTTCATTTTTAAGTTGTAAAGTGTGTTTCTGTGCTTGTGCATATGTTTTTTGTGTTTCTTTTTCTTTATTTTTAAAATTTACCACACTCGTGTCTTCCGAGATCACAAGCACGGAAGTGGACGGAGCTCCATTCACTCTCCTTCAATGCTGGGGCTGCCTATTCACAGATAAAAAAGATAGGTCTGATAAAAAGGGTTCTTTTGCCAGCAGAAAAATGGTACAAAATATGCTGGCAAAAGAACATTGGTAGGGGGTTGTCTGATAAAGTCCCAAATTCAAATTGAACTGAAAGTGCCTAGTGGTTAAGCTTAGTGGTGCTGTGGCTTTCACCCCTATGCTGGAAAGCCACTCTGGTGGAGTGAATAGAATACTAGGGTTGGGGCATTGTGGGTTCACCTTGGGGATTCACTGGGCAAAGGGGTGACTCACCATCACAGCTGCCTGAGACAGGTAGCAAAATAATGCCCCCAAATTCATATGTGGCAGCAGGGACCCCATTCCCAAAAGCAAAATGTGGCAGTGGTGGCAGCTAATACTTCTGCTCTCAAAGAAAGGGGTGGTGACTTAGATGACAGCACCTGCAATCCCATCTGACTGAGAAGGACGACACCCGAGCAGTTGTGTCCACACCCCAACACTCCTGAAAAGGAGGAGGCCACAAAAGTCCCTGTGCCCTCAGCTCCCAACTGACAGCACCTTCTCTCTGCCTGCCCAAAACATCATGTGCAATGGGTGTATATTGCACATGGATGTGCATACACATTGTGCATGGTTATGCACAAATGTGAATGCAATACACATGAACACACACAATGTGTTGTACATGGAGATGCATATTCAGTTGGGCATTTGGTTGCAATTCATCTCGGTGGTGGAGGCACCCCTGAGCATGTGCAAAGGAGAAAAGAGCACCCTGCCTCAGAAACACCCTGCAGAAACAACCATGGTCCATGTCACCAGAGGCAGAGAAACAGTGGCAGCCTTACAAACACCAGGCCCTGCCAGGCTAAAGATGGGACATGAGAGATGGAGAGAGAAGAAAGAGTGGAAAATTTGCTATTCCTTGTGCCCTTCCATTTGGAGTGATTCCCCCTCACTGGGGTCAATGGCAGGGATGGTCCTGATTGCACACTTCTGGGCAGGATGCCATCTCTCAGTGTAAACCAGTCAGCAAGGTAGGTGGTGGAGAAAACCTTATGTACACTACCCCAACCTTGTAGGAATATGGAGGAAGAGTATAGGATGGCCATTTGCGCATCACCAAAAGGAAAGGTAACAGACATCCCATTGGTGTCTTGTGAGCAAGTTCCCCCATCAGAAGGGCTGGGCATTGTTGTCTAATGTGGAATAGCCCTATCCAGTTCAAAGTTGCAGAAGCAGTTCAAGGTTGCAGAAGCATACATTTCCCTATGAATGTGGCTGGACATTTTTGTCCAATATGAAATGGTCGTATTCAGTTTAAGGATACAGATGCAGAATTCACAGTTGCAGAAGCAATGTGGTTCTACTGTACATGGCCATGCATGGATCATACAGAGGCAAATGGATGTGCATTGTGCATTGCACATGCAGATTCATATTCAGTTGTGCATTTGGTTGGCCCTAATGAGGTGGTGTTCAACCTCTGCATAGCTGTGTGATCTCAGCTATCAAAAAAAGTCTGCAAAAAAATTAATAATCGTATTTTTACACCAGCCAGAAGATGTCAAATAGAGGAAGGCTTCAAAGAAAGAACAGTCCTCTGACAACCCTTCAGGAACAGGGCTGTCCTCTGTAAAGTAGGACACCCTAAAAGGCTAGAATATAAATATGATAAGCAATTTCATTTTCCTGTCCTTTAAAAATCAGAGGAAAAGTGGATTTAGCCCCGACAACGGGGAGACAAGAATGAATCTCTCTTGGGATGTATGGCCTTGATAAGTAATATCGTCAACAAAAATGATGCCTCCATAATAACAAAGGTCCTATCAGGAGCATTTGCTAGATGTACCTTTACAGAACATAGTTACATAAACATATGCTTATGATTCATCGCATTTAGCCTAGCAATAGTGACAAAAGGACCTTCCTGCACCACAGTCTGGTTGTAAAATGCAATACATCGCTTCAGCCTTTTCTTACTTTTTTGCCTAACTCAGCATCAGTGCTTGCATAACCCCACAAGTCTACGTTTTCTGCTCGTCGATCTGTGTCAGCCCAACAGAGGTGCAAGACAAGTAGCAATGACCAGCACTAGATTTTGTGTTTTTTTGTTGTTGGTGGGGATATTTTTAGCCCACAGTTCTCAGAATCCCCTAGCCATGGCCCCCAAAAGGGGGAGTGGGCAGGGCTCTTGCCTGGGGCCTGGGTGCCCAGGATTAGGAGCCCCCCAGCATGATATTATTGTTTTTATTATGGAAATCCATTTAGTTTTTTTAAAAAAAATAAAAATATGACTTTGATGTCATCATTTAAACATACTTATTTTAATTTTCATCCTAAATCCTGTAGAGTATCTCACTGTCCTTAACTTTAGCAGTAGGGAAGGGGCCCGCCAAAGATCCTGGCCTGGGGGCCTGCTCCAGGATGTGGGGGCCATGCCCCTAGCCAGCTTGGATTATGACTCCTGGAGTTGGACTCGATGGCATATGAGGCCACTTCCAACTCTAAAGAGATTTTTAGATGGGGAAAAAAAACCCGTGGAGGTCGGGAGAGAAACGGGGCTGTTCTGCTTCCAGCGCTCCATTTCACACGCCCCCGTCCTTCTCCCGACCTCCATTTGTTCTCCCTCCATCCTGCTTTCATTTTCTTTCTGCTATTTTCCACTATTTTTTACTAACGGAAACTTATGGGGGTCGGGAGAACAAATGGGGGCCGGGAGAAGGACAGGGGCGTGTGAAATGGAGTGCTGGAAGCGGAACAGCCCCGTTTATCTCCCGACCTCTGTGGTTTTTTCCCCCCCATCTGAAAATCTCCTAAGATTCGATGATCCACAGAGGTCCAGCAATGGAGATGGTACTGACTGAGTTATCTCAGGGAAGGGGCAGCCATTCCCCCCACATGGCAGTCCTCCCTCTGGAGCATACTCTCCAATATTTCACAGAAGAAAACTGGGATGTGTGTGGCCAGGCACCATCATAATGATGGCCAGTAACAATGTTCATGATGGCAAAAGATATTCAGGAGGAAGGACACACAAGCTAAGAGAGTCTATAGCAGTTTGCTTTTCCCTGAACCTAATGGGAAGGATAAGATTCTGCACCTCCTCTCCTCTTCTCTCCCCCTGCGGAGTTAATTGAGTGCAAACTACTTTTTGCACTTGGAGCTCAGTTTGCAGCCATTGATGTAAGCTGAAGAGAGAAGCCCTACACTGTTATAGTGCTATTATTCATTCCACTTTAACTTCTCCGGCTGCCTCCTGTGGAATTTTGGGGTTTGTAGTTTAGTGAGGCCTAAGAGCTCTCTGCCTGAGAATACTAAACGCCCCTTCCTAAACTGCAAATCCTAGAATTCCACAGGAGGCAACCAGACAAGTTAAAGCGGACCAATAGTGCTCTAACAGTATAGTGTGATAACCTGACAAGACATTTTAAAAGCAGTTGAAAAAGTGGGATGACAATCCTTGGCAAACTGGAACAGTCAGAGAGTACACTGCTGTATACAAACAGTGAAGGGCTCGGGCTGTGATAGGCCTCATCTCACTTTTAGAGGATAAAAAGGGAGAAGAATCAGTGGTCATGGCATATTGTACCGAGAACATAGTGAAATATATGCCCAATGTGCCAAATCTAGGTAGCATATTCAAAAATGCTGCCTGTTCCAATTGTAGAAACCTAGATAGATATAATTCCCAGATTTCAGAGCCTGGGCCTTCAGAGAAGGAATCTTATGGTAAGGGCACTGCCCTCCAAATCAGTCAGTCAATCAATCAATCAATCAATCAATCAACCATTTATGTATTTTACTATGGGCTAGTAACCCTCATCACTGCAGTGTACTTTGGAGAAGCTGTTATAGACTCTCCAGAGATATCCTCCCATCCCTCCTTTGCCTTATTTGTTCATCAATATGACTAATGATCAGACAGACACATTTTTGTTTGCAGCTTGGTTTCCTTTTTATTGCCTTTATTAATCTTTATTAAGAGATTCCACCTAAACATTAGGAAGAACTTCCTGACAGTAAGGGGTGTTTGGCACTTGAATGTGGTGCAGTCTCCTTCTTTGGAGATGTTTAAACAGAGGCTGGATGGTCATCTGTCGAGAATGCTTTGATTGTGTATTCCTGCATGGCAGGGGGTTGGACTGGATGGCCCTTGTGGTCTCTTCCAACTCTATGATTCTATAATTCTATCTGGAACAATACTATTATTAGGAAAGTCTCAAGATAGGCTATTATATATGAGAATTCCAACTTTTGTTCTCTGCTTCCTGACTTTTGAAAATTGATATTTGAAACATATTATTTGTTATTCTATTTTTGTTATGATTTAAAGAAAGCATTTAAAAAAAATTGAATCACATGCTCTAAGGAGATTTTCACACGCCGAAAATATTGCCTCCAGAAACCGGGACAGAAATATTTCTGTCCCGGAAGCAGCGCCGCGGTTCGCACGCTCACCTTCCTCTTCCGTTTTTCCGTCGTCCTCGCTTTGGGTTTTTTCCTCTCTCTTCCGGAATATTTTATTAACGGCAAACTCCCGTTAGTAAAATATTCCAGAAGAGGGAGGGAAAAACCCAAAGCGAGGACGACGGAAAAACGGAAGAGGGAGGTGAGCGTGCGAACCGCGGCGCTGCTTCCGGGACAGAAATATTTCTGTCCCGGTTTCTGGAGGCAATATTTTCAGCGTGTGAAAATCTCCTAAGTGACTGTGGTTGATGCTTAACAGATTGTGCTTAATGAGATCATCCCCTCTTTACATGACCAAGAGATGTCCTTGGGTCTCAAGTTTTAGCTGTGAAATGTGTTGGTGTGGGAAGCTTCTGACCTGGGAATCCTATAGACAGGCCTAGAGAGAAAAAATTGATGGCAACTGATGGCAGTGAGGAAGTGAATCTTTTTTCACTTTGATTCAGAACTTTAAAGGAGGTATCCAAAGAACTAAACACTACCCACAAAAATTTTAGACAGACCTATGAGGGGCTAACAACAGAAGGGTATTTACCTTGTGCCATGCTTAGTCCAATCAAGAGGCCAAGTTGGTGAATTAAGGTTTTTTGCTTTCTTAAAATAAACTCATAGCTGACAACTGGCCTGCTGTAGGGAATGAGAGCTCTGAACCAGTGGCTTGAACATCCTAATATAGGGGTTGTCTAAAAGGTGAAAATACCCCTCATGGAATCCTGCCAGTCTAAATGGGATCCCACATCAATCTACTGTATTTGGAAGTGGAGGGCCAAAATGGGAAAAACAATGCAAGAAAAGCCTTTGCAGCATTTCCCAGAGTTTTTAAAAAACAGTGAGGGGAGTGCACATTCCTGCTCACTGGAACAAGCAATTAGATATGAATCGCTTTCCAATAGGAGAGGGAGCACAAAGCTGATTGGCTGGACGAGTTCAGGTTTGCTAACAAGGCAAGTGCTTGCAGCTGCCATGTTGGATTTTTGCCTTAGTGAGCAATTGCTAAGGTGATAAAATGGGGTGGTTTTTTAAAATTTTGCTTTCCTGTTAAATTGAAAAATTGCTCTAGTACACCTTGGCCCTTAATAATAATAATAATCTCTCTGGCTTTTCTTCGCAAACGAAGATTCAGGAAGGACTCATCCCACGCTTTCTGCAAGCGCGCTGATGACTAAAAAGGCCAATCCGAGATAAACAAGTCCGGTTGCAAAAAGCACAGCAGAAGGTCTCCTTGGGTGATGTTTTTGGGTTATGATTCTTTCTGCGTTGTCGTTTCTCTTCAAGACTTGTTCGTCGTGAGTTCTCAAATAAGGCTGCAGCATTGTGGATAGTGCGTCTCCATGCCTCCCGATGTGAGGCCAGGGCGGACCACTGTTGGTGATCAATTTGGCCGAGTCTGAGATGTTGTTTCAAGGAGTCTTTGTATCGCTTTTTTGGAGCGCCCCTCTTAAGCTGACCCGTGGTGAGTTCACCGTAGAGTAGTATTTTTGGGAGGCGATGGTCCTCCATCCTAGAAACGTGCCCTGCCCAGCGCAGCTGTGTTCTCAATATCATGGCCTCAATAATAATAATAATAATAATATTTATTTATACCCCGCACCTCTGTTAAAATAATCGGGGTGGCTTACAAAAATTAAAATACAATACAGATAAAATCCCCAAACACCCCTCATCGCACCCTCCCACTTGTTTTTTTTTTTTTTAAATACAGCAGCAGTAAAGTACAGATGTGAGGAAATCACTCATGGCCATCATCTTGCATGTAAAGCTTATGGGGGCTTATGGAGGGCAAGAACACCGTTTAGACAGTAATGCTGTGAAATGCCATTATGGTGAGGCACCTCAAGGTTTTTTTGTTTTTGTTTTGCCTTGTATAGATGGGGCCATAGGTTCCAGCCCCTCATAACTGAGCATGTGCTGAGGTAATTTCCCACCAAGCCAAGTCAGAAGCATGTTGTTTCTCTCTTCCCACTCTCCCGGCCCTGTCTTCATCTTCCTTCAACTGCTGCAAGTTGAGTTCAAAGTGCAAAAGTAGTCTGTATCAATTAATTTAGCAGAGGGAAGAGGAGATGTAGAAATGTAATCTTACCCTTCCCTGTAGGCTCAGGCAAAAGCAAACTGCTGCAGCCTCTCCTAGTTTGTGTGTTTTTCCTCATTAATAACTCTTGCCATCTTGACCAAGCTCTGATGTTGCTTGGCCATATGTCTTCCAGCTTTCATCTGTGAAATGTCAGAGGGTATGAAATATATAATTTAATACCAAACTAGACATGCATTTGACTTATTTAGAGAGGGAAAGGAAGCAAGGGTCTGCACTATAAAGTAGTATAGAAATGTTAAGTGCCGTTACTATTGCTATTGCTATCTACCATCTGGCCTTGTTTGGTGGATTAGCTGCCAGGCAGAATAGTTTTCTGTACTGTGTCTCAAAGGATGTGGCCTCTGAAAGTCCTTGGAAAAATAACATTACATAAGCTGAAGAGAGACCTAAACAGAGAACTGCCCTATGGTTCTCCATGTCCTTGATTCCAAAGAACAGTCAGGTAACAGTCTTTCAGAGCAATGACTCAGGTAGCCTAAACCCATTGGGGATTTGTTTAATGATCACAACAGAAGTTTGTTTGTCTCTTTGAAGTCTTCAGGAGAATGGCTGGGATGTCACAAGTGATATTCTAAAAATACTGGAACAGTGCTTACGTTTTTTTTTTTCCAGGATAGGAAAATGTCTCTGTGGGAGGCAAGAGAACCAAGTTGGATATTGTCAGAAAAGATTGGCCAGACCGTGGCTGTGCACTCTAACTCCTCACAGTTGTCTTTGGCTGAACATTGCCAATTTTTGACATGGATATAAATCAAAAGGCAGAATGAACTAATTCGTCCTTCCTGAAGGTGGGTGTAGATGAAAGAAACTAAAAAGCATACAGGCTCTGCTGCCTCCTCATTTCTGCTAACTTTGATCTCAATCTGCTTTCCTTCAGATGCCCAAAGGCACAGTCAACCGACTTGTGTGTTTCAGTGTTGTTTGCAAGCCTAAAGACAGCTTCCAAGAGTTTTCATTTCCAATCTGAAAGAGTGACGACTAAATTAAAGTTGGTTGCACACATGCATGTGTATAGACACATAAGGGGAAGCAGTGATATTTGTTTGCCAGCAGTATACCACAGTGTATGCCCTCTGGTCATTTTGGACTACCCATTGGCTTGATGTAGACTCAATAAATCTGTTTTTGCTGCCTGATCTGATCTGCATAAATTGCCTGGCTCTCAAGCAGGTGACAATCATGGAGGCTTTACTCATCCATGGCTACTAGTCAGGATGTCTGTTACACATACACACACACACACACACACACACACAGTATCAGAGACTTTATATATGAGTTGCAAGGGAATATGTAATAGAGAGTCCAGTTGCCGTCATGTCCGGTGTTGGTTGGATAAACATAAACAGATGGCTGTCCACTCTGTGATCAAAACACTGGACAAGAAAAACCCTTGGTCTGATCCCTCACGGCACTTTTTATGTTCCTTCTTGATGGCCAATGAGTAGCATGTTGTGCAGCGCAGATGGAATATTAAACCTTAGAATGCCTTGAATTTGGAGGCAGATCGAGGCATTGTACTATGAATTCAACTAGGCTGGAAGCAACCTGGTTGTTTATGAGAAACTATAGTTTAGCTTTGGCAATTGTCAGGTCTATGAGATCTAGGCTACCCATTGCCCTATTTCTAATAAATATACTGGTGAAGCACAAGAGTCCACCAGTGTACTGATTCCATCATTGGTGGGAGGGAGGTTCGAGCTGTTTCACTTCTGCCCCAGATACACAACAGCAACCAAGGGGGCCCTGGCCACAGCAATATCCCGCAGCTACTGTTCAGATCTGTAGTGCACTTGGACGGCTCCTTTACCTAAGATTTCTGTTTTTATTTCTAAACAATAGATTGTGTTTTTGTTTGTTCTCAAACCTGATGGAAACATCATTCATTCATGCTTTGATCATTGCAGAATGGCCCTTCTTTTCCCCATGCAGCTGATACCTGGTAAAGTGCTAGTGGGGGAAGTTACGATCGTGGCAGTAGTGTCACAATCATGACTATGGTCCTTATCACACTGCACGGTTATATTCTACTTTTACTGCCATGGCAACATACCATGGAAATCTGGGGCTTGTAGTTTAGTGAGGCCCAAGAGCTCTTTGGTTGAGAATTGTAAGTGCTCCTCCTTAAACTGCAAATCCCAGGATTCCATAGGATATTGCCATGGCAGTTAAAGTGGAATACTAGTGTGATAACAGTGGTGATCATGAATACAAAACAGTTACCTGGATTTACTCACCTATAACTGTTTCATATTCATGATCATGACTTAGTCACAATTTTGACACTATTCCCACAATTGTATCTCTCTCCCCCTCCCAACATACTTTACCAGCCATCAGCTGCATGGAGAGAACAAGGAATGGAGAACAAGGTCCATTCTGCCAGTGATCCGAGCATGAGTGAATAATGTCTCTGGACATGAATAATGTCATGTCCAATCTCTCCATCAAAGGATGGAGGAAGAATGAATGAAGGACGGGAGGAGGACAGCAGCATCCAAAACTGATCTCTGGAAGCCGGACAGCACCGTCCTCCTCCCGACCTCCACGTTTGTTTTTTTTAACACCATTTGAAAAAGTCTTTTCTCTCATCTGACATATAGTTAAGAGGGGAATTCCTGGGAACTGTGGGGCAAAAAAGACTGAGGTACAGGGTACATGGTTGTTGTAATTGTTCCAGTCATTTCTGACTTACTGCCACCTTAAGGCAAACCTATCATGGGGTTTTCTTGGAAAGATTTGTTGAGACGGAGTTTTCCATTGCCGTTCTCAGAGGCAGAGAAAGTGTAACTTGCTCAAGGTCACCCAGTGGGTTTCCACAGCCGAGTGGGGATTTGAACCCTGGTGTCCTAGAGTCACTGTCCAACACTCAAACCACTATACCACACTGTCTCTCATAAGACAGTTAGCTCCATTGAATGAACACTGAGTGAAAAGAAGAGTTCATAATTAAACAATCTGTGGGTCATTAATTATTACCTTTTAATTTAGTCAATTTACAATTAATAGATTAGCTGTAAATACAGTTCATTGTGCCCCCCCCCATCCATGGGGATACATTCCCAGACTTACTGTGGATACGTGAAACCATGGATAATAGCAAACCCTATTGAAATTAATGATTTCCGGCCCAACTTCCTGGAGAAGCAAACCATAGAATCTTGCTGGAGGACCTAGAAAATGCCTAGAGAGGACTTTTTTTTTCAAACGTGGCTAAGTGAAATTTCAGATACCGGTTCCGTGGATATGAGAGTCAACCTGTAAATACTTTTGTGCCTCAAAATTTCAGCATAATTAGAACTCTGAACAGTTCCTTTAAATTTCAGATTGAAATCCAGAATAGATTTATCATCCTGCTGACATGGGATCCTCACACTGCAGTGCTAGTTAAGTCTGTGAAATTAAAGTATCTGAAAAAAAAAAAGCCTAGCTAACAACAACAACAACAACAACAACAACAACAACATACTCATAGCAGCAGCAGTACTATAGAAGTAGTAATATACTGTAGTTTGCATCCAAGTGGTACCCAAATGTTGTATGCACTGATGAAATACCCCTAATGCTCAGAGACTTCCATCTCTGGAATTAGGAAGAATGACATTTTTCATAATCTGTTCCCTCTACCTGCTGCAGTCCTCACACCTCCTAAATCTGTTCCAACTTGTTGAAGTCCCGTTGGAAGGGTGTAGAAGGTGTTGTGGGGGCTGAAGGGGAAGAAAGGCATGAGTGACAAATACCTCCCTCCCCATTCTCCTGACAGAAACATCTATTGGATTACAGAGCATTCTGTTGGCAGTGACATCAGTTGGACAGATCGCATCAATAACAGTTATAACACTAGCTACCCAAAACTCCACTGACAGCTGGACAAATTTGCACGGTGCTTGAAAAATAATGAGGACAGAATCATAGAATCTTAGAGATGGAAGGAACCCTGCAGGCCCCTATCATGCAGGAATTCACAGCTTAAAGCATCCTCAGAAGAAGACCATCCAAACTTGTTTAAAAACTTGCAAAAAGAAAGAGTCCTCCAGTCTCTAAGGTAGTCTATTCCACTATCAAACAGCTCTTTACAGTTAAGAAGTTCTTTCTAATGTTTAGGTGGAATCTCATTTCTTGTAACGAGAATCCATTGATTCATGTCCTAGTGTCTACAGCAGCAGAATATAATCTTGTTCCATCTTCTACATGACTTTCTTTCAAGTATTTAAATAGGGTTATCTTATCAGCTCTCAAACGTTTCTTCTCCAAGCCACACTTATCTGGCTCCCTAAGCTATTCTTCATAGAGCTTGGTTTCCAGAACTTTTACATCTTTGTTGCCCTCCTCTGGACATGTTCAAGCTTGTTGATATTCTTCTTGAACTGTGGTGTCCAGAACTGGACACAACACTCAGGATAAAGTCTGATCAAAGCAGCTCTTAGAATCATAGAATCATAGAGTTGCAAGAGACCACAAGGGCCATCCAGTCCAATCTGCCATCCAGGAACATACAATCAAAGCATTCCCGACAGATGGCCATCCAGCTTCTGTTTAAAAACCTCCAAAGAAGGAGACTCCACCACACTCCAAGGCAGTGTATTCCACTTCTGAACAGCTCTTACTGTCAAGAAGTTCTTCCTAATGTTTAGGTGGAATCTCTTTTCCTGTAGTTTGAATCAATTGCCCCATGTCCTAGTCTCTGGAGTCTTAGAAAACAAGCTTGCTCCACCCTCAGTATGACATCCCTTCAAATTTTTAAACATGGCTATCATATCACCTCTCTACCTTCTCTTTGCCAGACTAAATGTGCCCAGCTCCCTAAGCCCCTCCTCATAGGGCATGGCTTCCAGACATCCCCACCATCCTGGTCACTCTCCTTTGTTTAGCACAGCTGTTCTTGGCTTAGATCCAATAAGCACATTGGCAGAGCAGAAGTCTCCACCAGCAAAATTACACTGTCATTGGGAGAGGCAACAGCTGCGCTTCCATCCTTGGCTGCACAGCAGCAGCATGGGGTTTCACAACTTGGTAATGGGGTGGATTCACTCAAGTACAGTCCAGCTGCCCTTGCACACTCTGGGAAGACAGAGAGGTCTCCACCCCAACATAAGGCCGCTCCTTTTCCAGGTGAGAGGAGGCAGCCAGAACATGCCCAGGTTCGTTCCTAAAGTTGATTAGTGTCTGGCAGGGTCAGTACAGGAGACATTACTTAGTTATGCATTTGTAACTAAACAATGTTGAATATCAGTGAACCTTTTTGGGAATACGACTCCTAGGCAGAAGAATTCTGAGAGCTATAGTACAAACCAAGAACAAAAATGTACTATACATCTTATGTGTTGGACATTGATCCTTGACTCCATTGGTCAGGGTCCTGTTAGTTAGCCTCAGCTACAGTAGACCTACTGGATCGATTTTTGAACAATGAGTCAACACATAGATAAATCCTATGAATCAATGGCTCTACTTCTGTCACATCTAACAATAGGATTTATACCACTGAATGCATTAATTTGCTACCTGATACCTGTAAGCCACACTGGAATTGGGACTATTTATTATGTATTACTGTCTTTTATGGCAGTATTGCTTTATGACAGAACATGACTTAAATCCTGGGAGCTAGGTTGAGAGCATCTGAGTAAAAATCAAGGGGGGGGGAGAAACAGCAGGAATGTCATTGTGGGGGTCTACTACAGAAGACCTCCAAGCCAAACTGAGGACTTGGAGGACAAGAACAAATGACTGCACATTCAGAAAGGAGAAATGTAGTAATGGGGGATTTAAACTATCCTGATATTTGTTGGAAGTCCAACTGTACCAAAAAATTAAGGTCTAACAAATTCTTTGCTTATCTTGCAGACAATTTCATTGTCCAGAAGGTGGAAGAAGCAACAAGCTTGGTAGGTGAAGGGAACGCTCTGGATGTAGCATATCTTGATTTCAGTAAGGCCTTTGATAAGGTCCCCCATGATATTTTTGCAAAAAAGTTAGTAACACGTGGGATAGACAATGCAACTGTTAGGTGGATTTGTAATTGGTTGATGGGCCAAATCCAAAGGGTAATCACCAATGGCTCCTCTTCATCCTGGAGAGACGTGACCAGTGGGGTGCCAGAGGGTTCTGTCCTGGACCCAGTGCTATTCAATATCTTTACCAATGACATGGATGAGGGAATAGAGGGAATGCTTATCAAGTTTGCAGATGACACCAAATTAGGAGGGGTAACTAATACCCCAGAGAACAGGATTAGAATTCAAAATGACCTTATCAGATTAGAAAGCTGGGCCAAAACTAACAAAATGAATGTCAATAGGGAGAAATGTAGGATAGTACATGTGGGCAATAAAAATGAAATGCATAGATATAGGATGGGTGTCACCTGGCTTGGTGGCAGTACACATGAAAGGGATCTAGGAGTCTTAATGGACCACAAACTGAACATGAGCAGTAGAGTGATGAGGCACCTAAAAAAGCCAATGCAATTCTAGGCTGCATCAATAGGAGTATAGTGTCTAAATCAAGGAAAGCAATAGTGCCACTCTTTTCTGCTTTAGTCAGACCTCATCTGGAATACTGTGTCCAGTTCTGGGCAACACAATTCAGGAAGAATATTGAGAAGCTGGAATGTGTCCAGAGGAGGGAGACCAAAATGGTGGGAGTTCTGGAAGCCATGTCCTATGAGGAGAGACTTAGGGAGTTGGGTATGTTTAGTCTGGAGAAGAGAAGGTTGAGAGGGGACATGATAGCCTTGTTTAAATATTTGAAGGGATGTCATACTGAGGATGGAGCAAGCTTGTTTTCTGCTGCTCCAGAGACTGGGACACGTAGCAATGGACTCAAACTACAAGAAAAGAGATTCTACCTAAACATTAAGAACTTCCTGACAGTAAGAGGTGTTTGGGAGGGAGCACTGGTGACACAGTGTTTAAATGCTGGTACCTTAGCCTCAATGTTGTAAGTTCCATCCTCCAGGGCTCCAAGGTTCGCTCAGCCTTCCATAGGTTGGAAAATGAGTACCTTCCTTGTTGGGGGAAATTAGCTAACACATTGTAAACTGCTTAGGTGCTTTGGCACTGATAAGTGGTATAGAAATAGAAGTGCTATTGCTAGTGCTATTTGGCAGGGGAATGCACTGCCTTGGGGTGTGGTGGAGTCCTTTTTTTGAAGGTATTTAAACAGAGACTGGATCTGTCAGGAATGCTTTGATTGGGAATTTCTGCATAGCAGGGGGCTGGACTAGATGACCCTTGCAATCTCTTCCAGCTTTGTGATTCTATGATTTTATATTTGGTTGATCATTACAGTTACAGTTCTTGGCTACTGTTTACAGCACAAGTTTTCTCTGGGTACATTGACACTGTAGAAATAATGCAGTTTTTGATACCACTTTAACTACCATGCCTCCCTTCATCTTATAGAATACTGGGATTTGTAGTTATGTGAGGAACCAGCATTCTTTTGCAGAGAGGGGAGGTACTTGACATTGTTAGTTGATATTTATGTGGGGTTTTTTTAACGTCTATATTTTTTCTGTAATTTTGATTTGACAATAAAGTTATTATTTTTTTTTTAAAAAAATAAGACCATGTAAAACAACAAATCCTAGGATTCCGTAGGATGGAGCTACAGCACTCAAAGTAGTGCCAAACTGCATTATTTCTACAGTGCAGATGCACCCTTTGTCAATATCTACACAGATAAGCACACACACACAGCTTTCAGACAGAAATTAGTTACCCCATTTTCTTATCATGTTCGTAAACAGGAATCTGAGCAAGGTCCAGGGAAAACCAACAACAGGACACAGAAAACCAACCTTCAGTGTTTTTATTTGACAGCACAGCATGTTATTTGCCCAGGTCCTTCCAGGCTTAGGAGTGGCCTTCCAGATGCTGTTGGACTGCAGCTCCCAGCATTCTTTGCCATTGTTTATGTTGGCTAATGGCACTGGGACCTAAATGCAACAGTATCTGGAGAGCTGCATAATTCCCACCCCTGCTGTAACTCAATTTGTCATTCTTAGGCTGCTGCCACATTGCAGAAATAATGCAGATTGATACCACTTTATCATGGCTCCATCCTGTGGAATCCTGGAATTTGTAGTTTGTTATGGCATCAGAGCTCTCTGACAGAGAAGGCTAAATATCTTACAAAATGACAAATCCCAGATTTCCATAGCATTGAGCCATGACAGTTAAAGCGGTGTCAAACTGCATCATTTCTGCAGCATGGCAACAGCCTTATTTAACCCCAGGAGTGTCTCCAGAGGCCCTTCCACACTACACCATTATAACACTACGATTCCATTTAACTGCCCATGGTTCCATCATATGGAATTCTGGGATTTGTGCTTTTGTGAGGCACTAGACCTCTCTGCAGCTACATGGAGCCCAGTCCAGTTTGTTTTGGCTGGAACCCATTTTAACATGTTTTTTTTTTTTTTAAAAAAAAACATTTTATTGGACCCTCCTTCATCTCCACCCCATCTTAGCCCTGGGGGTCATGAGGACTGCCCAGGGGCAGAATGGGGCAAAAGCCCTGCATCATCATGGCTGCAGTGCTCCAAGACAGGGGGAAGATGGGATAAATTGTCCATCTAGACAGGCTCTGAGAATTCAAAATATTCCTCCCTAAACTACAAACCCCAGGATTCCATATGCTGGAACCACATCATTTAAACTGGTACTATAGTGATATAAATGTGTAGTGTGAAAAGGCCCCTTATTTCCTATGGTTAAATAATAATGATACATTCAGTTGAATAGCACATTCAGTTGACACCACAATGAACCCATGGGACACAATCACAGCAACAGAGCCTGCGTACTATGATGGTGTACTCCAATTTTGCCCAATCTGATGGTGTCTTCCATATGTGCTGGACTACATCTCCCACTGCCATGTGCGATAGGAGCTGTAGCCAACACATATGAAATGGCCTGTCTTGGGATAGGATGATGTTCCTAGTCTACAGCACACCTGGGCATCTGGAATGAGTAGCTACCTTAAGCATTTCATTAGTCACACCACAAGATGGCAGTAAAGGAAAACTGAAAACACAGACGTTAGGGCATTCAAGGATATGGCGCTCTCTGACTGTGATTAAGATGCTGAAAATAGGGATGTGATAGAACCAGACACACTTCTAAAAAGCCACCTGGTGAGAAAGGAATCTATTTTAAAAAGTATTCTCAAACTATCATCAGTTTATTGGAAGTTTAAAATAACTGAGCATATGAAGGTGTGTCATACTGGATAAGGCTTGGCTCCAACTAGCTTTGTTTTGTACACTCTGATTTACAGATTTTAAATGTCTCAGGCAGAGCCACTATTCCTCTTCTAGCTGTTTCTTTTTCACCTTTTCCTTCTCATGCTCTTTTTCAAGTTTCTTACAAAATTCTTTAGCTTTTGTTAATGTGTTGATTCTGTATCGTTTTTGTTTGTAGGTGAATGAAATACCCTCAATTCGTTCCCATTTATAGTTAATACTCTTTGTCATTAATAATTGAGTGATAAACTTGTAATTTTGATGCTTCTTCAATACATTAGATGGAATGTCTTTAAAGATCGTAACTTCATCTCCATTTATTGTTAATTTGTTTTTGTAGCTTTGCTGTATTATCATGTCTCTTGTCCTTGTTTTAGTAAACACGATAATGATGTCCTTTAGATAGTGGTAGGTCAGGGTGGTGGCTCTACCTGAGATGTTTAAATCCTTCTTCAGGTCAGAGCCTATAAAACAAAGCTAGATGAATCCAAGACCTTTTTGACCCTCATGCACAAGGATGATACATTTTCATTCTCCAGAGAAATACTTTGTCATAATAATCCACACTGCAGGCAGCCAGTAGTATAATGTAGTGGTTTGAGTATTGGACTGGGATTCTGGGAGATCAGCATTCAGTTCCCTGCTCAGCCATGTAAACCCACTTGGTGACCTTGGGCAAATCACACTATCTTGGTGTAAGAGGGAGGCAGTGGCAAACTTCCCTTGAAGAAATCTGCCCAAGAAAACAGTGTGAAAGGGTTGCCATAAGGCAGCGTAAACTTGAAGGCACATAACAACACATAGAACTAGACCTACATGTAGACATTCTAAGACCTCATCCGCTGACTCTCTCTCTCTCTCTCTCTGGCTTTTCTTCGCAAACGAAGATTCAGGAAGGACTCATCCCGCGCCTTCTGCAAGCGCGCTGATGACTAAAAAGGCCAATCCGAGATAAACAAGTCCGGTTGCAAAAAGCGCAGCAGAAGGACTCCTTGGGTGATGTTTTTGGGTTGTGATTCTTTCTGCGTTGTCGTTTCTCTTCAAGACTTGTTCGTCGTGAGTTCTCAAATAAGGCTGCAGCATTGTGGATATTGCGTCTCCATGCCTCCCGATGTGAGGCCAGGGCGGACCACTGTTGGTGATCAATTTGGCCAAGCCTGAGATGTTGTTTCAGGGAGTCTTTGTATCGCTTTTTTGGAGCGCCCCTCTTACGCTGACCCGTGGCGAGTTCACCGTAGAGTAGTATTTTTGGGAGGCGATGGTCCTCCATCCTAGAAACGTGACCTGCCCAGCGCAGCTGTGTTCTCAATATCATGGCCTCAATGCTGGTGATCCCTGCTTGTTCAAGGACAGCAACATTCGTCACATAGTCAGTCCAGTGTATATTTAGGATTGTGCGTAGACAGCGCTGATGAAAGCGCTCGAGGAGTCGTAGGTGGTGGCGATAGGTGACCCATGTTTCAGATCCATAAAGGAGGATAGACAGTACGATGGCTCTATACACACTGATTTTTGTGCTTTGCCTCAGGTGTTTATTGCTCCAGACTCTTTTGTGAAGTCTTCCAAATGCACTATATGCCTTTGCTAATCTGTGATCGATCTCAGTTGTAAAAAATCACTAGAGTCCTGATGGTATCACACATTTGTACCTTCCCCTGTATGAGCCCAGTAGAGACTTAAGATCATTTAGAGAAGCCCTTTTCTCTGTTCCACCACCTTCTCAGGCTCATTCAGTAGGAACAAGGAAGAGGGCCTTCTTGGTGGCTGGTCCGAGTCTTTTGAACTCCCTTTCCAGAAAAGTCATCCTTCCTGTCCTTCCAGTGGCAGGTGAAAACATTTTTATGCTGCCAGGTTTTTACAAACTGAGAAGGGTTGGGCTTGTAAGGCTGTCTGGTGTGATTTTTAAGATTATGAATGGGTCTTTTATACAGTTTTTTAAATGCATTTTAATATTTTTACTGTTCAATTTTTTTAACCTATAGACTGTTTAATTTTTAATTTTTAATGTATTTTTAAACTTTTGAAATGTTTTAAATTTGTGTTGTTTTAAAGATGCTGTTAGCTGCCCTGGGTTCCACTTGTGGAAGAAAGGTGGGATATACATGAATCAAATAATGATGATGATGATGATGGGGTTGGATATTATTCTCCACTGCAGGATCTCTGCAATTAATTCAGGTTCATGGAAATGGAATTGCACATGTGGTACTGCTGCACATATTGGTGTGTATTTGGATGTACATGCCATTGTGCATTAAGTTCTGTATTGTTGCACATCCCATTGCACAGTCAGCTATGTGACATTGCCATTTCAACACAAGTCTTGTATAGCACAAACAGTGCATAAATCCACATGCAGAGATTTACAGTCCCTAATGCCAATGTAAGATCCCAGTCCTAATTACCAGGTTTCAGACACATTTCTTGTTTCAGCTTAAGTAATAATGAGAGCTTGAATTGTTTTTTCATATTCCTGGGATTTGTCAGAACCAACACCATAATGAACCTTTCAGTTCTCCAAAGCTAAATAAGATAGGACTTTCTGGACTGAGGTGCAGAGGAAGACATTTTGCTGCCTGTGATGAATTACAAGATAGTCTTGTTACCATTCTACCTATGGAAGCTGACTAGAGCAGCAGTTGAATCTTTTTCTGCAGTGGTGAGGAAACAACATCCTCCATCTGAGACCTGCAATCAAGCTTTGGAGGCACAGGAAAGACTGTATGGAAAACACAGCTCTGTTCCAAATCGAGAGACTAACCCAGGGAGGTGGCATCTCTGTCCTCCACCTGTTATCTAATGCCTGAGGCAGCTACCTCACTTTGTTTAATGACAGGGCTGGCCTTTCAGCTGACCCACAGAATGAATGATAGGTAGCTGTTTCTCTGTGAAGTACTTTCAGGCCTTGGACTAGCTCTTCCCATTTAGGCTGACCATTGGATATTCCTGGACAGGATGGAGTATATGAGGATCCCCTCCTACACTGCTATCCCCTTTTCCTTTTGTGTCATGGCTTAATAAGAATGACAATGTTTATTTATAACACACTTTCCACCAAAGGGTGGAACATCGAATATGTACAAAGATAAGACAATAAAACATAACACTATAAATACACAAAAAATTCCCAACATCCCACCAACCACTACCTATCTCAGCAACCTCAGGCACAACTCAACAGCTTAATCTGGCGAGTCAAAGAGGAAGGTCTTTAACCCCTTATGAAAATAGGTGAGACCCTCCTCCAGCTAGAGGTCCAAAGGAAGATCTTTACACAGATGTGGAGCCAGATCTTAGAAGGTTTGCAGCCTTGACAGAGCTGTGCGCATCAGTGAAACAAACAATCATCCTTTGCCTATTGAGCTTAAATTCCTAGATGGTGCATACCAGGTGCTGGGAGAGATTAGAATACAGAGCCCTAAATACAAGAACCAAAAGTTTGAACTAATAGCCAGTGAGGGATCTTTGGGGGGAAGAAACATGTGAATATTTAGGGAGACTTAAAACAACCCAGATGATGCTATTCTGAATTAAAGCCACAAGAAGAAGAAAACAACAAGACAAACCCACCAGTAGGCTATTATAGTAAGCCAGGCATGACATAACCAAAGCCTGGACAAGCACATGGGCAGTCTCAATGGTCAAGAACCTATGGATCCTGTGGATGTTCAAGACATGGAAATTACATGCCTTTGCTGTTGTCCCAATAATGGGACACAGGGACAGAGGGTCATCCATCAGGATTCTGAGGTTCCTGGCAGCCAAAGCCAGAACCACTGTGCAACCCTGTAGACACCATGAAGGACATGAAAAGTGATGTTGAATTCCAACTCTCATCATCCCCATTAAGCAGGAGCAGAACTGATGGGATTTGTAGTTGACTCACAGCCTTGATGGGAACATGTCTGTATAGTGAAAATGCTGAAATTTGAGCAGTCATAAAGGTAGTTTGGGTTAAGACATCACACAGGTATATGGAAGAGGAACAGAAGGGAAACACATCACACAGTTTCTTTGTGAAACTGGCAGGCCCAGTTGAGAGAAAGGCTGGGGGACAGAAAATGAATTGTTTGTGCATTCAAACTGTTGTAATGCATTTGACTGCTTTTCTGTACGGCAGAGGCTTTGACAAGTAGACTGTGAGTGGTAGAGTAGGAGGGTTGTTGTCTAGGCGAACAGCCACTAAATGCCACTCTCCATTATTCTAGGCTTGTAGGATAATGAAGGAATCAGTCAGATCTATGTAACAGTGACACAACAGAGATAAATAGCTTTGTGATAATGTTTCTCATCTTCTTCTGAGAACTGGGGTACAAAATATATACTTTACATGGGAATCTCATCTAACAGAGCTTTTAATCTGAGACTGACAGACCAAACACATCCACCCAGCCTTCCCTTGACAAAGCTAGACAAATGCAGGCATAATATATCATGCAACAGAACTATGCCACACCCCATGCCAGAAACTCACACACACACCCTGCAGTCTGAAATAGCACTGTCCATCAAAAGACACACCAAATGGCATTGCTGATTGTGTACATCATCTTTGTAATTTGACTGGTGAGCTGCGAAGTATACAATTGCTGCAGCTGGGGAATCAGACCTGCTTCATGAAAACAAGCAATAAAGCAGGGAAACTATTTTTGGATGCCATCATTGCAGGTGCAGGAGCTCCTGCACCTGCACCATGCCTGAACTTTCCTAGGCTATGTAAAACATTATTCTATTATCCACTAAAAAGTGATAGCTTCCCTAGACTGGTAAATTGACTCTAGGTTTTTCTCCAAATTTTAATGGAGCTATCCAAGGTGCTGGACTTATTTTGGGAATCGGGAGGGAGGGGAGAAGTCAGGGTGGTCTTGAAGTCTGCCAGGGCTTCCAAGGCAATATACAGTAAATAAAGGTAAGTGGTTGGGTAGTATAAATCTCTACTCTGAGTCTGGGTAGTATAAATCTCTACCCAGGAAACTGCACAGTAATTATGCTATGCAACCCTAATGTTTAAATGGCAACTGAAATAAAACAGCAGATGGGCAGCCAAATACGCATGCATGCCCATGCACAGCATACATGCACATCCATGTACAATGCACACTCATGCACAATAGCACCACATATGCAACTCTGCTTTTGCACAAGTTTGATCTGACTGTGGCTGTTCTGAATCAGACAAATATATGAAAGGTTCAAAATGGACCACAAAATAGAGAATTTCGATTTGGGAAAGAACGATTTAGATAAAATTATATTCGACGACAAAAAACATCACATTGCAAAATATTATAACACCCTTTTAGGAAGAGAACTAGAAGATGAAACTATAAAGGAACAAATGATTAGGTGGTCCCAAGATATAGGAGAACCAATAGCAATTGAAAAATGGGAAAAAGCTTGGAGGGATACCCAAAGATTCACCTTATCTCAAAACTTAAAAAAAAAAAAAACTATCTGAAGATACTCTATGGGTGGTATCTCACTCCTGTTAAACTGGATAAGATTTACAAAACTGGTAAACAGAACTGTTGGAAATGTGAAAGTGCTAAGGGAACTCTTTTTCACATATGGTGGAACTGCCCCAGAACCAAAATCTTCTGGAGAAAAATACATAATAAGATTTCTGAAATACTTAACTCAAAATTCTCATTGAAACCTGAAATATATCTATTAAACATGGTGGATGAAATAAAAGAGAAGATTAAAGTAGGCTCTTGGAGGATACTTTTATATATGATCACAGCGGCGAGATTACTGTTCGCTTCAATGTGGAAAAAGAAAGAACTCCCAACACTTGAGGACTGGACAATAAAACTATGTGAAATGATGGAAATGGATAGACTAACGGTATTACTAAAAGATAAGACTAATAAGATAATAGAAACTGAATGGGAACCTGTTAAAAAGTTCTGGAAACAAAATTGGATTAACATGAATAATTTGGACTTCTGAACTGGGAATTATATAAACTGGATATGTAGATGTATGTATATAAACTTAGACAGATTTTTCTATGCAGATAGAACAACATCAAATATAGTTCAAATTAACTTGGATTGTACAAGAAGTTTAGAAGATACATTGAAGGACAAGTAAATAAAGATTCTTGAACATATATATTTATATATTTATATATAAGTATATATGTGTGAATATAAGAACAAGGAAATGTATCCCTGTTAATTCCAAGGGGGGACTATATATGGAAGTTGGAAAATAGAGAAAAGAGACAATTGTAATTACCTAATGGATTGCTGTAATGACAATGAGAAAAAATGTGGAGTGAAAATAGGTAATGAAATGTGAGAAGATACAGTAATTCTCTGATTAAAATTCTTTATTTATGTTTTTTTTAGTAATGTAATAATAAGGTTACATGTATTATGAGAAAATATAAGAAAATATATCTACTCTTTATGTCCCAGTTAAGGTCATCAAATGTAACCGCAATAATAATAATAATAATAATAATAAACTGTCCAACTTCTTCTGTAAAGAAACTTACGGATTCGTAAGACAACACCAGGATTCCTGCCAAAAATAGAGAAAATAGACCAAAATAACCCTTCCAATCCTGTGTTCAGGATCTTGGATAGCTCCTTTAAAGTTTGGACTAGATCTCAGAGCAGATTCATGCCAGATTCTTAGCCCAGCTGATATGGAAGCCATCAGATGCCACTAGTTTTATCTATTGTTGGTTTGAACTTGTTTTTAAATCTGCTTTCTTGTGTGTTGGACTTAAGAGTTTTTGTTTTAAGATTTTGGAAGCTTTCTGTAGCTTTCTAAAGTAACTTTTTAAGTTCTACAACAATATTTATTTGTTGTTGTTAATTGCTATCAAGGCAACTTTAAATTATGGCTGCCCTATGAATGAGAGACCTCCAAGCCATCCTGTTAACAACATCCCTGTTCAGGTCTTGCAACCTCAGGGTTGTGGCTTCTTTGATTGAGTCTAGCTGCCTGTAATGTGGTCTCCTTTTCCCACTGCCTTTTACCTTACCAAGCACTATTGTCTTTTCTAATGAGTCTTGTCTTCTCATGATATGTCAAAAGTAGGACAGTTTCAGTTTAGTCAGCTTGGCCTCTAGGCTTATACCTATGAGGGTTCAAGCTTATAGTATTAACTAGTGTGAGTTATTTTCTGGTGTGGGATCCCTGGGAAAACAATGTCTATATTTTTACTTCAGACTAGCTGGGTTTTAAAATCATAGAATCTTAGAGTTGGAAGGAACAGCAAGGGCCATCTAGTCCAACCCCCTCCTGTGAAGGACTACACAATTACAGCATTCCCACAATATGCCCACTCAACCACTGCTTAATGTTTTTAGTAGAATAATCATGCTTTGGGCATATCATGAGATGACACTGTAGCCCGATAGTTAGTTAGTTGTGGTTCATTCAACCTCCCATTCATGGACCTCCTATTCATGGGCTGCATTAGCATTTCCCCTTCATACAAACACAAACAACAAGAAGTAATTAATAACAATGAATGTTTCTATTAAATTATATAAAAAATTAAAAATTAAAAACATATAAAATTATGTCTGTAACAATCCAGTGGGTGCATTTAACAATATGACACAATCTATGGTTTAACATAGATACAAAATTCAAAGAACAAGCCCTTCAAATGAATTTAATGGGTCTTCCCACAGTGACGGTGTCTTCTGTGTTCCTTGTGAACAGCTGTAGTACACTTTACAATTACAGCTATAGTTTATTGATTAGTCAGTTAACCATATCAAAACAATTTACATCAGACATTATAAAAGTAGAATAAAGTAGGTAAAATATAATATAGTAAACTAGTTAGACTGAATTAGTGCTGTTCAGCAGTGGAATGCATTGCCTTGGAGTGTAATGGAGTCTCCTTCTTTGGAGGTTTTTAAACAGAGGCTGGATGGCCAGCTGTCAGGGGTGCTTTGATTGTGTATTCCTGCATGGCAGAGGGTTGGACTGGATGGCCCTTGTGGTCTCTTCCAACTTGATGATTCTATGATTCTATGAGATGCAGTGGGATGAGATAAAATAAAATTAAAAGTTAAAGATTAATAGTAAGATAATACCAAAACATATAGCAATAAATTATCATCTTATAATGAAATAGAAGATGATAAAATACAAAATCAATATTTAAGTAAGTTTATCAGCTTTGTATGCAACCCCAATGTGTTCAATAAAACATGTTCTCAATTGACTGTAACACAGCCCCTGCCCCCAGTTTACATGGAGAATATGTTCCCAGACTTACTACAGATACATGAAACTGTGTATAATAGTGAACGGCCATAGAATCATGCTGGAAGGCCTAGATAATGCCTATAGAGGACACCTCTCTAGGCATCTGGAATGGCTCTATGGTCAACTTACAACAGAAGTTGACCATACAGTTGCATTGGAGGACCTCCTGATGTGAAGAGAGACCACCTCCAGCATGACTCTATGGTCCTCCAGATGCCTAGAGAGACCTCCCCCCCCCGACTATGGGTAAGTGAAACCATGGGTACCGATCCCACATAAACAGGGGGTGATTTGTATTTGAAAACCATTCAGGTCTATTCCACTCAAGATCAGCCCTTATGTCCCTGCTGACAAGCCTTCTAAGGGAAAACATTTTACTGAGCATGCCTCGTATGCT
The DNA here is from genome assembly GCA_030847615.1 of Gambelia wislizenii. Lineage (NCBI taxonomy): Eukaryota > Metazoa > Chordata > Lepidosauria > Squamata > Crotaphytidae > Gambelia > Gambelia wislizenii. Next base: position 319,548,418 of record JAUMIR010000004.1, read on the forward strand.
GTTACTGTGAGGAGAGAAACAGGATAATTGATATGCCCTGTGCTGAGAGCACACAGATCATGATTTTATAGTGTACCCCAATTACCCCAGCTCTTAATAATGACTTAAATAACAGTGTGAGTTACATTATGACTCACTGGGAGAAAAATGATAATCCTTGGGGAGTGAGACCACATTGCAGGTGGATCGATTCAATCAAGAAAGCCGTAACCCTGTGTTTGCAAGACCTGAGCATGGCTGTTGATGACGGGTTCATGGAGGTCTCTTACTGATGGAGTTGTCATAAGTTGAAGCTGATGTGACAACAACAACAAAAACGTGTGCTTACAGGCACTGTAGTTCTGTTTTCAGCCACCTTGAGTAAACTTGGTGTAGAAAGTGAGATGTAAATAGCTGTAATAAAGAACGAAATGTTCATCCCTCTTCCCTATGCCCATCTCCAGCCTGCTCGCCAGTAGAAGAGCTGTTCATCATGACAAGCATTTATTTTCTTCAGTACTTGATATTCCATCTAATTGCCTGAAATAATGAGATGGTGTCTAGGAAGAGTAACATAAAGCAGATAGTTTCCAGAATATTGCTTCTTGAAAACTTATCCAAAGAAAGAAAGAAAGAGTGACAACCATGTTCTTGCAAATATAGATAATTAACTGCTGTTGCCGAAGGGGAAGAAAGTTCAATGAAATGACAATTTAAAACAAATCACTGCAGCAACAATAAATAAAATGCTAACACAAAGATTAACAAACAGAATTTTCAGCAGCAGCAACTAACAACAACAATAGGTTTTATGGTATCCTGAAGCAAAAGCCCAGTGGGTAAAAATATTTTCACCTGGTGCCTAGTAAGGTATAGATTCCAAGGAAACATTCTGGGGGAGGAGAGCACAGAGCAGGCCTTTTCCCCAGTTGCTGCCCCCTCCCCAGCTTCCTAGAATCTGGGATCATCCACTGAAACTGACTGGTGGAAGATTCAGGAAAGGTAAAAAGAAGGGTTTCCACCCCCCCCCCACACACTTTTTAATGGTGGAACTCCTTTCCACAAGCTACAGTGCTGGCTCTTTGGATGTGTTTAAAAAGGAATTGCATGGTCCAGTGTAGCATAGTGGAACTATTCTGCAGCTGGCCATTCACTGGCCCTTGGACCTACTATAGAGTTGCTGCAGTCTCCCTATAGCTTGGCGAGAGCAATGGGGGCTGATCAGAGGAATATCTGGCTATGTTTCTATAGCCAGGTGCTCAATGATTACATCCTTCACTGAGGGCTACTGAGGTCCTCTGGAAGTTTCAATGAAACATGTAATCATTTCACACCTGGATGTGGGGACATAGCCAGATGCTTCTTCAATTCCTCCTCCCATTCTTTTCTGGGCATGGAATGCTACCGGGGGGGGGTGTAGCAATTCTATGGTAGGCCCAGAGGAGGGCTTTGATTGGTGCGAAGGGAGTAAGGGAAAACCAAAAAGAGATGTATTCAGGCATAATGTTCGCTTACACCCACTTTAGTAGCATAAAAGGTGTTCTTGTAATCTTACTGCCAAGTCTCAAGCAACATTTTTGGAAATGGAAAGAACCACTGGTGAAGCTTATCTGGAAAAAAAAAAATCCTCTGTCAAGAATTCCTTTCCAGCGATGTGGTCAGCACTGCAACAACCACCTATGGAGCAGTTCTGAAGGAATATAAGGGAATGGCAACTGATACTTAGAGTGTCATGGAAAGTTGTATAAGAAGGGAAACCACTGGAAGCAATGCCATTTCTGTTCAGATCACTGGGCACATGAAAGTTTGACAGCTGCCTTAGGCTGGTCTCCTGTATGGCTCAGTACAGCATAGTAGCTACTGCATGCATGCAGAACTGCACTACAGCTGGCCATTCGACCTACCTGGACTTACTGTAAAGAATGCCACAGCCATTCCATGCCTCGTAGTGATTGTGGGGAGATCAGAGAAGTGTCTAGTGATGTTCCCATAGCCAGATATGAAATGATTATATCATCTGTTCAGGTTCTGATGGGGTCCTCTGAAGGTCTCAGTGGATGATGCACTCATCCCACATCTGGCTAGGGGGATATTCTCTGTCCTCCTCCTCCACTAGGAATGGCTCTGAGGGGAACCTACTGCACTCTACAGTAAGTTTGGGGAGGGAGAATTTGGGCAGTATGGAGGCAGGAAGGGAATACAGTCAGACCCCCATATCCGATAAATACATAGGTTAAAACACATAGGTTTAAACAAATATTACATTAAAATCATAAACTTAAAATAGCAATTTAAAATTCATGGATTAAAATCAACTGCATAGGCCTGCTGAAAGAGATAGGTCTTTAGCGCTGTTTTAAATTCAAACAGTTGAATCTCTTCCGGCAGGTCAATCCACAGTCTAGGGGTGTCCAACGAAAAAGTCCTCTGGGTGAAAGTTGCCAGTCTAGTCCTGGCTGGTCGAATAACAGTGAACCCTATTAAAGTTGTGTTGGAGGACCTAGAAGTTGCCTCTCTAGAGATTTTCCAGCACGACTTCATTGTATGTGTCCCCATTTTGTTTTCCACAGATAACTGAAACTATGGATATTGGTTCCGTGGATATGGGGGTCTGACTGTACCAACATCTTCACTGATCAAAACAAAGGATGTATGCAGGCATCTTGTTCACATTGCACAATTATGGCATTTTGATCCCACTTCAACTGCCATGGCGCCAACCTAGGGCGCCATGGCAGTTGAAGTGGGATCAAAGTGCCATAATTGTGCAATGTGAACAAGATGCTGAGTTTTTTATGCTGAGTTTTTTAACCCAAACTTTAAGGGAGGTATCCAACGTGCTGAACCTATTTGGGATATAGTGTTTCACATCTTTACATTTTAGAGAAAAAACCCACAGTAGATTCACTGCTCCATTGGAAGCCACTAACTGAGAAAGGCTCCATCACTGGGAAATCACCACTGAGTGTGTACAGTTCTGGGCACCACAATTCAAGAAGGATACTGAGGAGCTGGAACATGTCCAGAGGAGGGTGACCAAAATAGTAGGAGGTCTAGAAGCCATGTCCCTATGAGGAGTGGCTTAGGGAGCTGGGTATGTTTAGCCTGGAGAAGAGAAGGTAAAGAGGGGACATGATAGCCATGTTTAAATATTTGAAGGGATGTCATGCTGAGGATGGAGCAAGCTTGTTTTCTGCTGCTCCAGAGACTAGGAGATGTAGCAATGGACTCAAACTACAGGAAAAGAGATTCCACCTGAACATTAGGAAGAACTTCCTGACAGGAAGAGCTGTTCGGCAGGGGAATGCACTGCCTCAGAGTGTGGTGGGGTCTCCTTCATTGGAGGTCTTTAAACGGAGACTGAATGGCCATCTGTCAGGAATGCTTTGATTGGCTATTCCTGCATGGCAGTGGGTTGGACTGGATGGCCTTTGTGGTCTCTTCCAACTCTATGCGTCTATTATTCAAGAGTTTCCCAGCTAGCGAACGTCCGGTAAGTCTGTGAATTTATATGTTTATTTATTTTTATTTTATATTGTAAATACGGAAAACCGACTGTCCGCAAACCAGGAACCTTTAACAAAAAAAAAGCGGCGGGAGATTTAAAACTGCAGCTTGGCTTGCTCGCTCCAGCCAGCTTCGGGAAGAGGGAGTCATATGGAGTTTAGGGGGGTTAAAAATTGTATAGCCGATTCGTATGCATGCGAACGACAGGCTGTTCATATTTTTTGCCCCCCATACGGATTTTTTTATGATCGTATAGCCACACCCTGTGATTAGTGACCTGAACGTGATAACAAATGCATTCAATTTATGGCCACCAGGTAAAAAAGCAGGACAGGATGATTGTGTAAAAGCAGGAATTTCTGCAGAAAGCGCTTGGTTGACAAGCAGCATCTGCTGAAATCCCCTCTTCTACACAACTGTTAAAAGTTCAGAAACCCTGTTCATTTTTCACCTGGGAACCGTAAGCCCATAGGTCACAGGCAAATTATTGTTTTTGCATAGAAATGATCCCTGGTTCAATTTTTGGAATTCTTCCATAGGCTTGGGCCTTTCCATAGGCCTTTCCTAAAACCCCAAAGACCAGCTGCCAGTACTGATAGGTTGGATACAGGATTGAGCTCTTGTAAATTTAATCCTGGACAGACTGTGGAGAAGGATGAAGTACAGTGAGACCCCAGTATCAGCGGAACCAATATCTGCAGGTTCAGTTATCCGTGGGACACAAAACAGGAGCACATACCATAGAGTTTTCCTAGAAAATGCCTAGAGAGGTATCCTCTCTAGACATCTTCTGGTCCTCCAATGCAACACTATTGTATTTTTTAACCAGAAGTCCCATTATTTTAATAGGGTTCATTGTTATCCACAGTTTCTGGTATCCATGGTAAGTTAAGGAACGAAACCCCACAGATATGGGGTCCAACTGTACTGTAAAGCTCTATCAAGTGGGACAAAGGTACCTGTTCTCCTTCATTTTCTAAACCTGAACTTCCAGCCACACCTGTCCCCTCCTAACACAGCTATTACCTCTCCACAAGAGAGTGGAGGAGGGCCCCCACTCTCAATCAGAGAAGCAATAACAGCCATACTGGCCTGTAGCTGAAAGTTCAGATTTGGAAGGGAGGGAGGACACATACTTTCATCCCACTTGAGGGAGCTTTATGAAACTTCATCTCACTTGATGACCTGTTCAGGATTAAATTTATAGACGACCCATCCTGTATCCAACCCTAACTACTGAGTAAAATGGATAGAAATTATCCACAATGGGTACAAAATCAAGAACTTTATTTAAAAAAAAATAAGTGAGAATAGGCTAGATAGCAGATGCTGCTGACAAGGCAGAAAAGAAGATGCGAGCACAGAGTTGACTCCGGAACTTTCTAGTATGGTAAGCCACGAGGGTCAATACGCTACAGCAACAGAATCCAGTGGCTACCATGCCAGCGGGGCAGTGAATCTGCACTGGATCTTGGTCTGAACTTCAAATGAGCTATCCTACATGTTGAACCATATTCCTCAAATAGGTTCAGAACCTTAGCTTGCTCTTTCAAAATTGAAATGAAACCTGGAACAGACACACCATCCCACAGACATGGAAATCACTGTACTACAATGAATGAAAAGTCTGACTCAGTATAAGCCAGCCTTATATTCCTCTTCCCATCTGGATGTTAAATTGAGTTAAAAATGGCTATAGCTGAATCTGGTCCCAAATGCCACACAAGCTGGACACCTCATTCTTTGAGGGGAATACAACTCCTAAGTGTTAGTGCTTGAATCATCAAAACACATGCTTACAATACTATGGGCTTGTCTAGACAAAGGGAAAACAACAACAAAAAACCAGGCTGCTCCATGGTAATAGCAAGTTGCAGCAGCTGTGATCTGTCTTAGTGGTTTTACAGCCCACAAAACTCACATGCCTGTAGCTGAGGCAGTGGCCATGAGTGGATTATTGCATTTTAAAATCTGCTGCCACTGAAGTTAAAAACAAAAACAAAACACTATTTCTATGGGGTGCACAAGCAATATTCTACCTTTCAAAAAAAAAAAAGAGAGAGAGAGAGAGAGAGAAAAAGATAGCACAAATCTCTGTTTTATCACTTTATCACTTGCTAAGGTGAAAATCCAACATGGCAGCAGTGGGCGCTTGTCCTGTAACCCAGCCCAGCCCCCTGCACTCATAAAGCCAATCAGGTTTGCATTTTCACTTGTCTAGGCAAGCGATTCATGTCAAATCGCTTGTCTTAATAAGCGAACCTGCACATATCACTGGAACTTAAAAAAAAAAAGTTGGGAAAAGCTGTGAATGCTTTTCTCGTGTCATTTTCCCTCTTTTGAGTCCCCCTCCTTCTCAATACGATGAGACAATGCAGGTGCCCATTAAGACAGCTTGTTTTTGAAGCAAATTCTGTGAGGGGAATTTCCACAACTCCTATATTTCCTGCTGTGAGGAGAAAAGGGAAATAGTAGAGATCCTAGATGGCAGGCATGGAGTGCTCTGTATGCATAGGTCTGTCCCCCTCCACATCCCCCCTATGGTATTAAAATGGCCATGGAGAGGGAGAAAAGGATGGGGAACAGACGTAACTGGGCAGCAGGGACTGATTCTCATCTGTCTGCATTTTGATAGAGGGAGGAAATGAGGGAGAGAGAGTAGTTTCCTCTTTGTTATCCCTCTGCCGCTCTCTGGAGATTATCAGATGGGATAAATATGATCTGACAGCAGTGCCAGGAGATCGCGAAAGGGCTTTCTTTTCAGACGGCATCATCCCCGAGTTGTCATGCTCCCGTGCTCTTTCCAATCCGCCATCGGTCTTTTTTATTCACGGGCTAAGCCATGAATAGATCGTTCATTCTGCTTCTGTAATGGAACGACAGGTGAGTGAGAAGGTACCCCGTTATGCTGGTGCAATGCCAGTGTCAGTGGGAGGTCTGTGCTAAACACTTCCGGGTGCAAGCAGGACAATCAGGTAAGAGACGCACATTTATGTAGCCTCCCTGAGTTACTTGCATTTTTAAGTGTGTTTTTGTGCTTGCTGTCACTTATGTGTATTTAATTTGCTTTTTATTTTTGAATTTCCTGTGCACTCGTCCTCTTGCAAGAATGGCCCAGGATTCAAACCAGGAAGTGAATGCAGCTCCATGAGAGCTCCATTCATTCCTGGGTGGCTGGGGGACGGGAGGAGGGCAGGAGAGGAGATTGTGAGACAGGGATACTATTTTTGTCCCCATCTGATAATCTTCTCTGTCTCTTCCTCTTTCTCTTAAACCTCAGTGGCTTAGGGAGAGGAGTATGTTTAGTCTCGAGAAGAGAAGGTTAAGAGGGGACATGATAGCCATGTTTAAATATTTGAAGGGACGCCATACTGATGATGGAGCAAGCTTGTTTTTGGCTGCTCCAGAGACTGGGACATGGAGCAATGGGTTCAAACTACAGGAAAAGAGATTCCACCTAAACATTAGGAAGAACTTCCTGACAGTAAGAGCTATTTGGCAGTGGAATGCGCTGCCTCAGAGTTTGCTGGAATCTTCTTCTTTTGAGGTTTTTAAACAGAGGTTGAATGGCCAACCATCAGGAACGCTTTAATTATGTATCCCTGCATGGCAGGGGGTTGGACTAGATGGCCTTTGTGGTCTCTTCCAACTCTATGATTCTATGATTTTAAATTGCAAGGAGCAGTAATCCATCCTCAGTGTCCATCACCTCTCTCCCTCCCTCTTCTGTCCCCCCATAGTAGCAGCCCCATGGGCTTTAGGAGCTTCCTGGGTGGTGGTGGCAGTTTTGGACTGGGTACAAGAGGCTAGAGGAGAGACCCTTCAGATTCAATTTATTTACCTGATTCATTTATTTGATTAATATCTTTTAATTTATATTTTAAAAGATATATATATAGCTAACACACATTGGAAACTGTTTAATGCAGTGTAGATGTGTAAATAGCTATTGCTTAAAAAACAATTTGTAAGCCGCTCTGAGAGTCTTGTGGCTGAAGAGCGGGGTATAAATAAATAAAAAAAAATTAAAAGAACAGACTCTGATAGGATGGCAGCCATAGATGATTGCTAGGTGAAAAACATCCATGTAGGGTTACCAGGTGAAATGAGGGACAGGGTTCCTGTGCCTTTAATATTTGTGCAGGTGCGGGAACTTGACTGGGTGTTGTTGTTGTGGGTCATGTAAGCTCCACTTGCTGAAATTCCCTCTTCTGCACAACAATTAAAGATATAGGAATCATGTACCTTAATTCGCCTGGTAACCCTAACAACAATATATTGGGAATCTGGATTGGAAGGATGGAATAATACCCCCCCCCCATAAATTTGTTTTGCATTTCAAAAATAAACTGTCCCCAGGTGGAAGAGTTTATGTCAAGAGGTTCAGGTATCAACTGTCCTCTCGGCAGCCTATCAAGCCAGTCAGTTGTCAATGAACATGAACCACTAAGAGAGAGCTGCCTTACCGAGAGGCAATAAAGGAGTCCATTGTTTTCACAGTTTGATGATGAAAGATGAGGTGCCAGGAAGCACCTCTGGAGTGTGTTGGGTGAGGCAGGAATTATTAAAACTGTCATTCACACGCTCTGGGTCAGAAATCTGAACAGAGCTTGACGTCAAGATATCTGTTTTCTTCTTACAAGCAGTCATTTGCTTTATTGCTAAGAGGAAAATTTAACATACAGGGTCTGTTGAAATTGAATTCAAGGAGAGCTGTGCCAGGAATGTTTATCAGCCCTGAGCTGTAGATGTGGCTGCTAATAATAGCCACAATCCTAAAGCTAAATCCAAAGTTAGTCCCAACAACAGCAGATCCATTGAAGTGAACAGAACTCATCAGTCATCCCTTACATAATTCCCATTGACTCAAATGGGAACATGTCCAGAGAAGGGGGATCATGATGTATAAAGGTCTGGAAACCAATCCCTGTGAAGACTGACTTAGAGCCTGGAGAATTGAAGACTGAGAACTAACATGAGAGACAGCTTCAAATATCTGAAAGGACATCACATAGAAGATGGAGGAAAGTTGTTTCCTTCTGCTCCAGAGACTAAAACATGAACTAATGGATTGAAATTACAATGTTACAATCCAGGCATTTTTTTGGTTGCCAGTTTTGCAACCTAGGGCTAGACCAATACAATACAGAGTGTAACCTAGTGTGAGCTATAGACTATAGCATATAAGGTATAATACAGAAATCTAGGTGTATTAGAGTATGTATATGTATCAATGTGAGCCAGTGTGGAGTACTGGTTTGATAGTTGGACTATGCCTCTGGAGACCAGGGTTCAAATCCCTGTTCAGCCATGGGAACCCACTGGGTGACCTTGGGCAAGTTACACTCTCTCAGTCTCAGAGAGACACAAAGACAAACCTCCTCTGAACAAACCTTGCCAAGAAAACCCTGTGACATGTTCTCTTTAGGGTCATCATAATTCAGAAATGACTTGAAGGCACACAACAAGAACAACAACAACAACATGTATCAATGGGAATTTAGCAGCAGATTAAGTCTGAGAAAATGTCTATTCAAATGTCAACAAAACACGGTTGAGAATAACTTCACATTATTGATGTGGATGTGAGCAGATGTGACCTGTAATATTAGCAGATGTAATGTGCTCAATTGTAATTAAGATAACCTAGTAGATTTGACCAAGGATGACTTCACAACAGGTGTTGTGATGGCTGATATAACCCAGATGGCTGGCAGCCAAAGCCTTCTAGTGGACCTCAGGCAGGATTATAGTTAAGGTTCTTTATTTTGATTGGGTATTATAAATGTGGAAACCATTAGCTCTTTGATTTATGTTGATTGGATAACTGATAACCTGGGCAAGGCTAAAGAGAGGACATAAGGAGCCAAGCTACAGCCACAGATCAGACTGCCTTCAGTAGTCTGCAATGTATGAAGAGAGGATTATCATGTAGCCTTTAAGCCATGCTGTTGCTGATAGATTGACAGACTGATAACCTGCCCAAACATGCTGAGAGACGATACTGGTGAGACAAACATCCTGGCTATGCCGAAATAGATATATATTCCATTATGGATATAACAGATGCTGTTAAGATTTAACAGTGCTCAAGGAGGTTAAATCTTGAATGCCTGTGCATTCACAGATGCCTGTTAGAGATGTCTCTATACATTCTATACATACTTGGATAGATGGTTATGGATATGATACAAGGGACAGAATTCTGTACATAATAGCTATATACCTAGTGTAGCATACATGTTCCCCCTGCCGCCCTCCCCGAGGCTTTCCCTGCATGCACGCGCGCGCACACACACACACATGCTGTTCCCTCCCCACCCCCACGTGGCACCTTCCCACCCACGGCCCTCCCATCCCCTGCTGCCCCCTGCCCGCCCATGCATGCAAGCACACACACACACACTGTTCACTCACCACCACCCTGCCGTCTCCCTCCCCCCATGTGGCACCTGCTGCAGCCCTTACCACCCTCCTCGAGCCCTGCACGCACACCATGCCACACACCCCCTGCTACTCACTCCTTGCCAGCAGCCATGTTTACACTGGACGTAAAAGTCCACATGTTCCCTCCCCCAGTGTGCTGATTGGCTGCCCAACAGAGCTGTGATTGGTTGGTCAGTTTCCTAAGCAGCCAATCAGCACACTGGAAGTGGCAACATACCCAAGATAATTATATATATAGATGAAAGTCTTTATGTAATGTCTGTATAATGTCTTAACAAAGACTATGGACAGTATGAAGGAACATAATGATAATGAAGATGATGGACATATGACTGAATTATAGTGTTTAAGATGGTAATATTATTTATTTATTTATTTCCCCACACCACCACTTATACATCATACATCTCATGTAAATTCTCAATATATAATACATATATTCTTTCTTCAAAACATTTAAAAACATAGAGGAATATATAGCATATTCATAGCATAGTCCAGCAGCCTCTTCTCCCCATTCCACCGGGCCAGAGGGCTGTGGAGGGCCCTGAGGACTTCTGGAAGCAGAGCAACAGCGGGAGGGGGCGTGGCCAGGAGTGGCTGGCATTTTAACCCACTCCCACACCCCTCAGGAACACCAGCCAGCAGCCAGAGGGACTCCAAGCCTGAAGCAGCCTCTTCTCCCCATTCCACTGGGCCAGAGGGCTGTGGAGGGCCCTGAGGACTTCTGGAAGCAGAGCAGCAGTGAGAGGGGGCGTGGCCAGGAGTGGCTGGCATTTTAAGCCACTCCCACACCCCTCAGGAACACCAGCCAGCAGCCAGAGGGACTCTAAGCCTGAAGCAGCCTCTTCTCCCCATTCCATTGGGCCAGAGGGCTGTGGAGGGCCCTGAGGGCTTCTGGAAGCAGAGCAGCAGTGGGAGGGGGCGTGGCCAGGAGTGGCTGGCATTTTAAGCCACTCCCACACCCCTCAGGAACACCAGCCAGCAGCCAGAGGGACTCCAAGCTTGCAACTGGCGTCAGCTGAGGCCGGGGATGGAGTGGGGGCGGAAATTGGAGTTGTGCTGGGGAAAGGGAGGTATGGTCGGAACAGAGTGAACAGATGGTACAAAAGAAGGCGGGATCGCTGTTTGTTAGCTATCCCACCTTCAGTTCACCCTGTTTCCCGGAATGGATTGGAGAGCGTACCAACCATTCCACAGAACCTTACTTTGCTCCTCTGCAATGCCAGGTTGGTTAAGAAAAAAACTAATATTATTTACGATCTACTCTTGGATGAGGATGCCGACCTGGCGTGCTTCACAGAAACCTGGCTGGGAGAGGATAGTGCTGTCACGTGGGCGCAGGCCCTCCCAGCCAGGTATTCTGTCAGTGAGCAGGTGAGGGGAAGTGGGCGGGGGGGGGGCGGAGTGGCTCTGGTTTATAAGAACAATCTGACCTTGACCAGGATACCTGTCCGAAACACAGTCCACTTTGAGTGTATGTACCTTAGTCTGAGGACCAGGGATAGTTTGGGGATTCTGCTAGTATACCGACCACCCCGTTGTCTAGCAGACTCCCTAACCGAGCTGACACAGCTGGTCTCAGAGTTGCTGTTGGAGTCTCCCAGACTTTTAGTTTTGGGGGACTTCAACATTCCACTTGAGAACAGCTTGACAAATTTGACTGGTGCAGCTCGGGAGTTCATGGAAACCATGACAAACATGGGCCTATTCCAAATGGTCATCGGGCCCACACATTGTGCGGGTCATACCCTCGATGCGGTCTTCAGTACGGAACAGGAATATCCGTGGGCGGAGGTTATAAAAACCACCGCATTGTCATGGACGGATCATTTCCTGGTCAAGATGGAGCTAAGAGCCACTGTCTGCCCCACCGGGGGTGGTGGACCTATTAGAATGGTCCGCCCTCGAAGGCTAATGGAACCAAGAGGATTCCAGAAAGCCTTGGAGGGTTTAATGGTTGGTAATGCCGGTGACCCTGTCGAAACTTTGGTTAATACCTGGAACAACGATCTTACCAAGGCTATCGACACGATCGCTCCCAAGTGTCCTTTCCAACCCGCTTCAAACCATAAGCCATGGTATACAGCAGAGCTTAAGAAAATGAAGCGGGTTGGACAACGACTAGAGCGCAACTGGTGGAAAACTCGACTCTTATCCGACAGGACTCGTCATAGGAACTTTCTTTGGTCCTATCGAGAGGCAATACGTGCAGCACAGCGATCCTTCTCCTCTGCACGTATTGCGTCTGCAGAGTCCCGTCCAGCAGAGCTGTTTAGGGTGGTAAGGGGGATGACGCAGGTTATTCCTGCGCAGAACCCGTTGCTTAACCCAACAACGGCCTGCTGTGACGCGTTTAACAATTTCTTTGCAGATAAAATCTCTCAGATAAGAGCCGACTTAGATACCAGTAATTTGGCAGAAACAATTGATGAGGTGTCCAGCAACTCCGTTGATGTCAGTTTACTGGATCAATTTCAATCTGTGAGTACTGAGGACGTGGACAAGCTACTTGGTAGGGTTAGGAAGACAACCTGCCCTCTCAATCCTTGCCCTTCATGGCTGGCCATCCAGGGGGGGGACTGCCTTGATGATGTTCCTTAAGGACATCATCAATGCATCCCTCAGAGAAGGGTGTGTTCCATCTTGTTTAAAGGAAGCAGCCGTTAGGCCGCTCCTGAAAAAATCTTCCCTTGACCCCCTGGACATGAACAACTATTGGCCGGTTTCTATGTTACCAGTCTTGAGCAAAGTGATCGAGAGGGCAGTTGCGCTTCAACTCTAAGTGGTCTTGGATGAAACCGATTATCTAGACCCATTTCAAACTGGCTTTAGGACGGGATTTGGAGTTGAGACTGCCATGGTTGCCTTGACTGACGACCTGCGTCTAAGCATTGACAGGGGTAGTGTGACCCTGTTGGTGCTTTTAGACATCTCAGCGGCTTTCGATACGATAGATCATAGCATCCTCTTGGATCGCTTGAGGGGGTTAGGAATCGGAGGCACTGCGCTCGAGTGGTTCCGGTCCTTCCTCTCGGGCAGGTCCCAGAGGGTGTTGCTCGGGGACAGCTGCTCCAACAGAAAGGAGCTTACTTGTGGTGTTCCACAGGGCGCCATCCTATCCCCGATGCTGTTTAACATTTATATGAAGCCGCTGGGTGAGATTATTCGCAGTTATGGGGCTGGGTGTTATCAGTACGCTGATGACACCCAGATCTATTTCTCCTTGCCCTGATCATCGGCCTCGAATTCCGATGGCGTCTCTCCTCTTAATGATTGTCTTAAAGCAGTAATGGGCTGGATGAGGAAAAACAGATTGAGATTAAATCCAGATAAAACGGAGGTGCTCACGGTAGCGGCCCCCAAACCAGGAGTTGGGTTGCAACCTCCAGTCCTGGACGGGGTCACGCTCTCCGTTAAGGACTGTGTTCGCAGTCTGGGGGTGCTCCTTGATTCATCGCTTCAGATGAAGAGCCAGGTGAATGCGACAGTCAGGAGCGCCTGTTATCAGCTTCGGCTGATATGCCAGCTGCGCCATTTCCTGGAAGTAAGGGACCTCGAGACTGTGGTGCACGCGCTGGTAACCTCCCGTCTAGATTTCTGCAATGCGCTCTACATGGGGCTGCCCTCATGCTTGGTCCGGAAACTTCAGTTGGTACAAAATATGGCAGCCAGAGTGGTCTCGGGAACATCTCGGAGAGACCATATAACTCCAGTATTAAAATCTCTCCACTGGCTGCCAATCAGTTTCCGGGCCCAGTATAAGGTGTTGGTTATTACTTTTAAAGCCCTAAATGGCTTGGGTCCAACTTATCTCCGGAACCGCCTCCTCCCATACAATCCTCCCCGCGCACTCCGGTCCTCTGGGAGGAATTTGCTTCAGCCACAAAAATCTAGGCTGTCTGCAACCTCCCAGAGGGCCTTTTCGGTAATCGCCCCCAAATTGTGGAATGACCTGCCGAATGAGATCCGTCAGATAACAAGCCTGAGTGGCTTTAAAAAAGCACTAAAGACGGATCTCTTTCCTAATTAGATTCCGGCCTCAGGGGATCCTGGCCTCTTCTAGCCTGCTGGCCATTTATTATATTTTATTGTATTTATAGTTTTAAATGTGATTTTAGATTAGTTGTTTTTAATTTATATTTGTTTAATTTTTTTATGGGGGAGGGTGGGAGTGGGGGTGTTTAGGGATTTTATTTGTATTGTATTTTAAATTTTGTAAGCCGCCCCGATTGTTTTAATAGAGGGGCGGGTATAAATAAATTTTATTATTATTATTATTATTATTATTACAATATTATAACCTTGTATTTTAGCAAATTTTCCATATTTCCATATTTCCAACTTTCCCTTTTAACATAACCTTCCATCATTATCCACTACTCATAATTTGTACTCTCTTTATTCTCTCTTATCTACTGCGACTTGTCATATTATTAACTCTTTATTTATTTTATACACATAACAGTTGTATTTCCTATGTTTTATCTATCATCACTTTAGTCTAAACCAGGAAACCACCCCTTACTCTCCTTCATAAACTTTGTAACTTCCTCCCATTTACTGTTGATCTTGGCTCTTGTTTTTCCTTTCATACTCATTGTTAGCTTGTCCATTTGTTATCATTTCTAATATTTTTATTAACCATTCATCTAAATCAGGTGTATTATTAGTCTTCTAATATCTAGTCAATACAATCCTCATCATTGTTATCATATAAAGTACAATTTCTTTCTTATTTTTAACAATTTTCCCCAATCGTATTTAGCAAATAAAGATGGTAATATTCATATATGTGTGAACTATTGCAAAGTCTGTAAAAAAGAGATATATAAAAGTTCAGTCTTTATAAAAGTATAACGTCCTAATAGCCACATAATATAATGTAATGCATATATGATGCCTTACACCAATGTAATGTAATAAGATGCAAGCAAGCGCCCTGATATTGACATGTCTGTGTTTCTCCCTTGAGGGAATGTACATGTTTATATATCTATGAATGCATATAATCAATAGCCTAATAGATTACCAAAGAGCCAGCTCATCTTTTCCAACACTTAAGAATGCTTAAGTGGAACCTTGATGTTAATGTGGCCTCTCTGGTTTAGCCACTATCATGAACTGGACACTCAGGTGGCAAGAAGGTGAGAATAGAACCCCAGAAAGGATACAGATTAGCTGGCAAGTAATAAGAACCCTCAACCCCTCAGTCTTAATAGATAGGGGTGGGGAGCCATGCCTGTTTCAACAAGAAAAGAGATTCCATCTAAACATTAGGAAGAATTTCTTTACTTTAGGAGCGGTTTGACAGTGGAATGGATGGCCTTAGAGGGTGGTGGTGAACTCTCCATCTTTAGAAGTCTTTAAACAGAGGTTGGATGGGCAATTTCCAGGAGTGCTTTAGCTATGTATTCCTGCAGATGAAGGGTTTTAAACTGGATAGCCCTTGTAGTTCCTTGCAACTCTAAGATTCTATGATTCAATGATTCTTTGGATCTACTCTTTTTGGGACTATCACTGGATTTAGCCACTATATGCCATGGGTGGATAACGATGGCTCTCCAGATGTTCTTGGTCTGGAACCCCCAGTGTCCCTCACCACAGGCTATGTCAGACAGAGCTCATCAGAATCTCAGACCAACTAAATCTGAAGGGCCACACATTGCCCTCTGTACACACTTACCTTGGAACAAGACCCTTCAGTGCTGTGAGGTTTACATATAAGTAAAGGTGCATTGGTTTGCACTGAAATATTTATGATGAGTATAAGGAATTATATACTGTATGGCAAGTTTTCAAAGCACTTCATATGTGAGCCTTAAAAAAGCCCTATAAGATAGTCTAGTATTATTCCTCCCATTTCAGGTAGGTGGGGGCTAGAATTGAAAGGTTGTTTTTTTAAAAAAGATGGAATGAACTGAGATTTGAAATTGTTGTCCTATAACAGATATACAAAAGGGGGCATTATCATAGAATGGTAAACAAAACAAAAAAAGGTTAAGGACTGATGGAGCTGATAAGAGAGGAAAACCACAAAATATAATGAAGAAAATCAAAATCATATATGTAGAAATATAAGAGAACAGCTATAACAAATTCAACAGGTTGTGATCAAATTAAAGTGGAAGATATAGACTCTCTCTTAATGAAAAAAAAGATATAAAGAAATAGAACAGTCAATGGTCAATATACGATCTAGTCACATAAGAGTCGTGTGGAACAGGCAGATTAAAAGTCAAATAATCAAAAAACCAACCAAAATAATACATAAATGGTGGGGGAAATATGCATACAAAAACAAAGCACTGGCTATTCAGCAAACAGAAAACTGATTACCAAAATATTCGTGAGATTACATTCAGGCACATGCAATTATATTATATAGAAGTCACTTCAAACATGCTGGGTGATGGTTTTAAAAGTATTGGTCAATATACTTGACCTTAGTCAAAAGGCTGAGTAGTATCCTTAATGCCCTACGTATTGTGGGGCCAAGTTACATGAAAGCACTGTTTAGGCCTATCCACATATTCGCCAATTGTCCTGATTTGTAATTCTCTGCCATCCCACTTTTCTAGTTCCTTTTAAAATGTCCCAGTTTCTCATTCCTTCTCCTTCCTTCCCACATTTGTCCTCATCTTACTTCAGTTGCTGCAAGCTGAGTTCAAAGTACAAAAGTAGTTTACCCTCAATTAATTTAGAGGGGGAAAAGGAGAGGAAGGGGTTGAATATTGCCTTTCATAGTAACCCGAGGCAAAAACAAACTGCTGCAGCCTCTCCTAGCTTGTGTCTTCTTTCTCATTAATAATTTTTGATCATCTTGACCACACACTGATGTTGCTTGGCCACACACATCTCAGTTTTCACCTGTGAAATGTTGGAGGTACCATAGGCCACTACAGGTACCATAGGCCACTCAGAGGCCCAGGGGGGAAAACCTGGTTGTACTCCTTTGGTATATGTCATCACTTTGGACTTTTTCAGACGGGGTAAAAAAAAACCCGTGGAGGTTGGGAGGAGGACGGTGCTGTCCTCCTCCTGTCCACTCATTCTGCCTCCATTCTGCTTTTGTTTTGCCTCTGCTGCTTTTCATTAATGGAAAATACAAAGAGTTAATAGAATATTTGAAAGATACTTGGGGAGAGTTGGTAACTACTGGAGTGGAGAACTAAAGACATAAAATATGTAATATGTAGAACTGTAAACTAAGGAATGAATGGATGGCTATGTCAGGTGATAGTGCACACTGAGTACCTAAACAGGTCCAGGCAGCATAAAATAAACTGCAGTGTGTTGTTCCTTCAGACATCAGAATAAAGACACAGACACAGGCTTGTGTCTAAAATAAACTTCTCTTTACTTGGGCATAACAAAGAGTATTTACAGATATATACAGCATTCAAAAGACAAACATCTTCCCTCTGTGAAATCCAGCACAGAACTAACAAGCTTAACTCAGCTCTGCACAGCTTAGCTCCTGGGCTTTGAGCCCAGCAAATATTGATACATTTACCCAGCTAGCTTCTACAAATTGCTGCCAGCTAATTCTGCAACTCTGCAGACTGTTTGCTACATCTTAGCTCTTAGACTAATGGTAAATGATTGATACAATAGGAATAAGCTTGCAGAGCAAAAAAAGGGATGGAATGAAACAAAAAAGATAACCAACATCAGACAGAGATAGGAAGTCATTTTAGTATGTTTGTGTAGAGTTATAGAGATACTAAGTAGTAAGTTTCTGGTAATGTGTGTGGGTACTTTGTGTTTAATGTGTGTTTGTTTTATGTTTATTTTATGTTTTTGTTTACTGTTATTTGTTTGTTTTATGATAGCTTATCAAGAAAAATATTTTTTTTAAAAAAAGTTGCAGAGCTTCTGGTACAGTTTCTTCCTAGGATACAGCTATAGGCAGTCTGGCTGTTGTCTTGGTGGTCTATTGTAAATCCTGTGGTAGACTGTCTGTGCTTAGGCCAGGGCATTCAGATCAAGGAATTGATAGGCCCCAAACATTACCAATCTTGCAAAACTTGGCATTTCTAGAACCAGTAAAACAGTTCTTACATTCTTAAAATGGGGGTTGTCTGAATACATTTGAAGCTGAGCTGTTACAGAATTGCTAGGAAGGCAATTAGGTGTGTTTGAAGCACAACATCAACAGCAAAATGTTAGTTTCTGTTTTCTGAGGAAGGCAAAGTGAAGCCAGGCAAGCCAAGGCAGACAAATGAGATTTATCTCAGCTGCTGAGCTGATAATGCATTAATAATTCAGTGTGTCAGAGGCTTTTAGACTGCTTCACCCTGTTACATTCATCAATAAAATATCCTGCCTCCATTGTTTTGGAGACCATTGCTAATCCGAGTGAAATACTAGGAGCTTAATGCAGCTTCTGTCTCAAGAAAGAACCAAACAGCAATGTAGATGAGAAACTTGTTGGGGGAGAAGTCATTCTCTATTCTTCCTAATTAGACTTCATCTAAATAAAGGAAATGGATCTTGCCTTATGTATTGCTCTAGTTATTTCAAGAAAGCACTCTCTGCACCTAAAAATAATTGCTCTCTTGAATCTCCAAATTAAACTTTTGATAAAGGCAGTGCCAGCAAGCACAATCCTATTCATAACACCCTCCATATCTTTATTGTATGTGGAATCAGTGCTGTAGCTTCAGTGGTGTGGGAAAAAATTAGGTGTTGCCCCCTCCAGCAGTCCCCAAATTTCTACTATTGTTGTAATTTTAAAACCATCATCTGAGTACTTGGAGTTTAGGCCTCCAAAGAAAAGAGAGAAGCAAAGTTACCAAGGGAATTCAAACACAGGGCATCTAAGAGGGTACAGTTGCCCATCCCTACCCTAAGAAGAATAATAGAATCATAGAGATGGAAGAGACCACAAGGGCCATCCAGTCCAACTGCTTGCCATGCAGGAATGCACAATCAGTGCAGTCATGGTTTGTTCAATGCAGATGTAATGCTTAACCATGTTTAAAGGAAAAGATGCTTTTACAGTCTAGTTTGCAATTTGTGCTCTTTTTGGTGGTGGTGGTGGGGGAAGGCACTCCAGTTGTAGAAAACCTTTCCCAATTGATCCAGTGCCCTTCCTGTGGGCTTTCTGTTGCTTGCTGAAGACTTTTCTGATCAACCAGGCCTTTTAAAAAAGAACAAGTAATGTATCCATGACAGAGGAACTGTGGTTTGTGCAGAAGATACTGTAGGATTTGGCCTCTGGGATTTCTGGTTAAAGAATCTCAGGTAGAAAATACCTGAGTATCTGAAGATCCAGTTTTGATTTAGATAGCATAACTGTCTGATTCACATCAACTAGAAGTATATCTTTCATTGTCATAGCTCCATCTGAAGAAATCCTGATATTTGTAGTCGTGCTCCAAACTTGGTTGTGAATTTCAATATTGTGTCCAGTTCTGGGCACCACAATTCAAGAAGGATATGGACAAACGTGTTCCAAGGAGAGTGACCAAAATGATGGGAGGTCTGGAAGTCAAGCCCTATGAGGAGCGGCTTATGGAGCTGGGTATATTTAGCCTGGAGAAGAGAAGGTTTAGAGGCAACATGATAGTCATGTTTAAATATTTGAAGGGATGTCATACTGAGGATTGAGCAAGCTTGTTTTCTGTTGCTCCACAGACTAGGACACATAGGAATGGGTTCAAACTACAGGAAAAGAGATTCCACCTGAACATTAGGAAGAACTTCCTGACAGTAAGAGCTGTTCAGAAGTGAATATACTGCATCGGAGTGTGTTGGAATCTCCTTTGGAAGCTTTTAAGCAGAGGCTGGATAGCCATCGGTTGGGAATGCTTTGATTGTGTGTTCCTGCATGGCAGGGGGTTGGACTGGATGGCCTTCCAACTTTATGATAGTATGATTTCTATGGGGAATCTGGTTGGTCATTGTGGACAGAATCCTTTGCCAGATAGGCCTTGTGTCTTACCCAGGAAAGATATTTTTGCATTCTCAATATGAAGGTGTGGAGCCCTGCCCTACCTTGACTCAGCCTGCTGTTTAAAAACTCATTGTGGTTGCCCAATTTGGAGTTGGATATATTAGTCTCATAATGAAGAACTAAAGTACGCGTACAAGAGGAGCATATATAGCAGCAGGTATGCTGCCAGTATTTGAGAGTATCCCTTTGAATTTTAAGGAAAAGCAGTTGAAAATTACTAAATTTTTTACTCCAAAAGAAATGGGCAGTGGAGAAGAAACTAAATCTGAACCCACTGAAATACCTGGGCTGGATCTGTCTATGGAAAAAAGGCTCAATACAGGTTTATAACAACTCTTTTCTAGAGACAACCTTCCCTTTTCCCAGTCTCGCTTCAGGGTTAAGACATGCAGAATTAGAACTGATTTCAGATTCTATACAAGTTACAGATGATCAAATCAGAGTGACTGAGAGGTCTGTTCCTGATCAACATGATTTCACTTCATGCCTCTCTAATAGGGAAGTAAATGAGGATGGCTCTTTATTGTTTGCTTCTGGAAATAATGGGACAAGTGCCTTAGTTGTTCTGCCAACTTCTCCTACTACTCCTTCCATTGGAACTTCTCCTGAATCAATCTGGTTTGATGAATTTACACAGAAACAGCTCAAGGAGCTAGCATGTTCCAATATACTTAGAGGGGATCCACCAAAAGATGAATCTTTGTGCCTCCAAACTGTTAAACTGGATGTTAATTCAGCTGGAAAGACTAGGATGTCCCCCCAAATTCCTTAAAATGATTATCTTGCTACATGAGGGCTAGCGTGGTCAAGTCAGCTATGGCGATGCTCTTTCAGAGCCCTTTCCAATAACTAATGGAGTGAAGCAAGGTTGTGTTCTTGCTCCAACTTTATTTACAATCTTCTTCAGCATGATGTTCCAAAGGGCTATGGCAGAGCTTGAAGAAGACGATGGCATCTATATACGTTATCGTACTGATGGTAGCCTGTTTAACTTAAGCCATCTGAGGGCTCACACTAAGACTCTAAACTATCTAGTCCGTGAGCTGCTCTTCGCTGATGATGCTGCCCTTGTTGCCCACACAGAAGCAGCTCTGCAGCTCCTAACATCTTGCTTCGCAACAGCTGCAGAGCTGTTTGGGCTGGAAGTCAACCTGAAGAAAACAGAAGTTCTTTACCAGCCTGCACCACAGGATGAACAGCACCATCCCCACATTGCTGTTGGTAAATCTGTGCTTAAGTCCATTCAGCAGTTCACCTACCTGGGAAGCATCATCTTCTCAGATGCCAAGATTGACAAAGAGATCGATCACAGATTAGTAAAGGCATATAGTGCATTTGGAAGACTTCACAAAAGAGTCTGGAGTAATAAACATCTGAGGCAAAGCACAGTGTATAGTGAGGCAAAGTGTGTATAGAGCCATTGTACTGTCTATTCGCCTTTATGGATCTGAAACATGAGTCACCTATCGCCACCACCTACGACTCCTCAAATGTTTTCATCAGCGCTGTTTATGCACAATCCTAAATATACACTGGACTGACTATGTGATGGATGTTGCTGTCCTTGAGCAAGCAGGGATCACCAGCATTGAGGCCATGATATTGAGAACACAGCTGCTCTGGGCAGGGTATGTTTCTAGGATGGAGGACCATTGCCTCCCAAAAATAGTACTCTACGGTGAACTCGCCACGGGTCAGCGTAAGAGGGGCGCTCCAAAAAAGCAATACAAGGACTCCCTGAAACAACATCTCAGGCTCAGCCAAATTGATCATCAACAATGGTCCGCCCTGGCCTCACATCGGGAGGTATGGAGACGCACTATCCACAATGCTGCAGCCTTATTTGAGAACTCACGCCGAACAGATCTTGAAGAGAAACGACAACGCAGAAAGAATCACAACCCAAAAACATCACCCAAGGAGACCTTCTGCTGTGCTTTCTGCAACCGGACTTGTTTATCTCGGATTGGACTTTTTAGTCATCAGCATGCTTGCAGAAAGCATGGGATGAGTCCTTCCTGAATCTTCATTTGTGAAGAAAAGCCAGAGAATTCAGCTATAATACAAGGGGGGGGGAGCTCTTCGTGATCTATGAAGAGCTTGTGCTTGTTAAAAAAATTATGGCCAAACATAATAATTTGTTAACATTATTAGTTGAGAAAAATTTAGTTTATGGGGCAGACCTAAGTATTACTGGATCCAAAGAAGATACTATTACTACTACCACAACTATACGTTCTACAGAAGCCCTTGCAAGGTGTCAGTCTCAGAATAACAGCAAAGTAGTTTCAAAGGGGAGCTGTAAAATCCGCAAGAAAACTAAAAACATTAAACATTTAAGGAAAAAGGCTAAATAGTCACAGCTCCTTCGAAAAAGGGAGTGGGAAAGGTTGTTTAAATTATTGGATAGTAACTTAAATGAAGGTAGAGTGGAGAAAAAGAGTGAGAAAGCTAGTAAAAAAACTGTAATAGTTTGGTTGGTCTACCGAGAGTGGAAGAAGAATTGGGTTGCAATGGATTGTCAACTGGAAAACCTGCAGTTATTCACTCAGTAATAAGGGCTACTTCAGGAATGCCACAAGATCCTTGGGAAGAAGTACGTAGCTCTAATGTTAGACCTATTAAGGATAATATTAAATCTTTGGGATTTAAATCCGAGCCCCAAGAAGATCAGCACCAGATGATTAATGGCTCAAAAGCTAAGGCCAAAGTATATGAATGGAACCTTGTTATGATCCCACATAAGTTGTTTTTCTTAAACTACCCTAAGCCAGCAGGAGTTATTACAAAGCAAAAGTGGATAACTCATTTTTTAGATATTTTAAATGAGATTTTAACAGGTTTACTGTGTCCAATGGATGTAATCTCAATTGAATATCTGTATTATGATGGTCTTAATGCCCATGCAGGGGTTACCTTTAGTAATAGTAACACTGGCAAAGATATTTATAATGGAAAAGATGACTTCTCAAAATATGGTATTAGTGTTGTGAGATTTTTTGAAAACCAGATTCCTCCAGTGCCTTTACTTGGCTCTTATCCTGCTTCCCATTTAAAATATGATGAAGCAGATAATCAAAGTTTTGGTATTTTGATTGATTTGATTGATTTGAATCAGGCCCAAGAGTCAAATATCCAAGAAAAGCAATCAGAGATCAAGAATCTGGTTTTAGATATTACCGGGTCTACTATGGTTACTATAGATATGTATCAAAACACCCTTGAAAACTTAAATTCATTTAATCTTGAGGAAAGTGTTCTAGTGAATCTTTATAGGTCATGGCCTCCTGAAGTTCAAAAAGAGATATTAGACAGACCTGACCATTTGAGAATTTGCCTAGAGCTTGGTTATTCATTCTCCCTGATGGAGCCAATCGATCCTGAAGGGGAGATGTAGCTGACCGCCTTAAAATTAGGTTCGGATAAATCTGAGGCCTGCCAGTTAATCAATGGACCCAAAGTGGCAATGTCTGTAGATCTGAGGAAGAAAGTATCAACCCAGGTTGTCCAGGCAGAGATTAACCCCCTGGCACCATCCCCTGATATAAATCTGGAAGAGTGAGTGGTTTATGATTTTGTTTCGGCTAACCAGAAGTTAATGAGTACATCGGATATTGATAGATGGGTTAACATGAGGTTTTTGGAAAATGAAGAGTTGGGAGATGTTTTTAAATACAAAATATCAAACCCTCCCAACATGGAAGTTATCAAGCCAGTGAGGTTGAATGTTTGTATTTTGAGCTCTTTTAAGGATGATCTGGTTTGTCTAGAAGGTGAAATAGATGAGTTTCCTGTACAGCCAGTAAGATCAGGCAATTCAGTATGAATTACTGAGGAGCAATTGGTCCAGCATCAGGAATATAGGTTGTAGGAGCCCCAGGAATCAGACATTCTTATTTCAACCCTATGTTTCTCTGAGGGTGGTGAAACTAACCCCACTCCAATTAAAATGGTTTTATGGAACATTGCTGGGTGGAAGGCTTCCCTTGAGGGAGAAGATCTTTATAGATTTCTTTATGAATTTGATTTGATAGCTTTACAGGAAACCTGGCTCATAGAAAGGAACAGAATGAATTGGCAGGGTATAAAACTTGGAGTGAGCCAGCTTGCAAATCTAAAAGTAAGGGACGAGCCTTAGGAGAATTACTGATAGCTGTTAAAGATGATTTAGGATGGGAGGGGGAGTTGGAGCTAAATTGTAAAGCTGCACGCATCTGCTTATCTTGGTGAACATCTACATTCCACCAGCTAATTCTATGTATTATAAGGTTGAGGTATGGACTCTCCTCAATCATTTGTTAGAAGATATTAGCACAACATTTCCGGATGCTTCAATTATGTTGCTGGGGGACTTTAATGCTAGATTAGGTTCATTGCTCAATAAAATACAAATTCTAACAGGAGTTCAAGAGGAGTTACAGGATGCTGGTCCTCCAGTGATAAAAAGGCAAACCAAGCTGGGCTTAAGCTTTTGGGGTTGTTGCTCTCCTTTGACTTGCAGATATTGGATCCTTGTGATAGTAGTTTGCCATACCCTGTTACACATTTTGCTCGCAACTCTGGAAGTGTTATTGATTTTATATGTGTTTCAAGACATAAAATACATCTTTTTTGGGGGGGTATTACTGTAAATGCTAGGGAAGATAGTGACCATCAACCAGTCTCTACACAGAAAATTCTGGTTTCCAATTTGAGGAAAGTAACACAGGCACAAAGACAGGTAACACAACACATGGATATAGTTAGAGAGAAAAGATTAAGATGGCAGCAGGTGGATATGATGAAGTTAAATTCCTTTTGCAAGTCAGATTTGGGCACTACACGTGGCTCCATTGTTTGCTGTGATGAAGCAAATATTAACGATGTTTTAGAGGCTTATTTTGGCATATGTTCCCTCATAAAAACCCCTGTTAATATCCCAGTATGGCAAAAATGGTCCTAAGAATAAAAACTATCCATGGTTTGATGCCGAATGTCATAGGATAAGGGCCTGCTTGAGGAAACAAATGAGATTGGTCCATTCATATCCTGAAACCAATGTATATTTAGCTATGCTTAACACCAGAAGGAATTATAAAAGATTAGTCAAAACTAAAAACAAACAAACAAACAAACAAAAACCCCCAAACCTCTGTTATGTGGTTAATTGTTGGGCTGAATTGGAAAAAGAGACAACTAATAAAAATTCAACTCAGTTCTGGAAATTAGCAGCCAGGAGGCTGGGCAATTTGAGATACAATTTGGAGATCCCAATTGCTGCATCAACCTGGGAAGGCTATTCCTGAATATGTTTAAAGAGCAGTCAAAGCTAGTTAAACATCAATGGAGGTTTCCTTTGGGGATATAAATGATTTCCCCAAATGGACTTCAGTTACTGTGTAGGAAATTAAAGGCCTTATTGAAACATTAAAGAATAATAAACCACCAGGTGATGATTGCATGCCTCCTGAATTGTTTAAACATAGAATAGACTGGTGGGCTACTTTATTTGCAGGCCTATTCACCCATATAAACAATACTGGCCACTTCCAAAAAGGTTGGAGAGCAGGCATAGTTATACCCTTGCATAAAAAAGGAGATAGAAGAGCCCCCCCCAAATTACAAGCCAATTCGTTTAATTGATGTGGCAGCTAAAATCTATGCAAATTCTTACTGTTGAAATTGGAGGACTGGGCTGAGCAAAATGTGATTCTAGTTGAGGAACAGGCAGGCTTCTGACAAGGTCGAAGTACTATAGATAACTTTCACCCTTTTACATCTGATTTCAAAATATTCTACAAGAGGTGGAGGTCTTTACACAGCTTTTATAGATATAAGAGCAGTTTTTGACTCAATTAATAGGAATCTTTTGTGGCAAAAAAATTAAAAACTAATATTGACAGGAGACTTCTCTTTCTAATAAAGGAGTTCTATACAGATACCAGTCTACAAGTTAGAACAGGTGCAAATATGGCTCTAACGAATAAGATTCCTACTCATAAAGGTGTTCGGCAAGGCTGCATTTTGGCCCCTTTTCTTTTAAACTTTTATATTAATGATATTGTTTCAGATTTGTGTGGTGTGGATTTTCATATGCCCAAAGTATTGGATAGATATGTTAACGTGCTTTTATACGCAGATGATATGATTTTATTTTCTTATACTGTGATAGGCCTGCATAGATTGTTGAAAAAGTTTAGCACTTATTGCCAGCTCAATGATCTAGTAATTAATAACAGCAAATCTAAAATTGTCATTTTTTTGTAAAAAAAGGAAAATTCATACATGGCGTATAGATTCTAAAGAAGTCAAGAAATGGAAATTTATAATTATTTGGGCATTACATTTGTGTCTAGAGGATCATGGGCTCCACAGATAAAGAAGAATGAATTGAAAGCATCTACCTGTATTTATACTTTAAACAAGTTGTTGAATGTTAAGTATCCCTGCTCATTTTACCCTGTTTTAAAAGTATATAAGGCAAAGATTTTGCCAATTCTGATGTATGACACAGAAATCTGGGGAATCAATACAAATATGAAAATTAAAAGAACCCAGAATAAATTCTTAAGATTGATATTGGGGGTGGCAAAAATACCCCAGCACAAGCAATTAGAGCAGAATTTGATATGGTAGCTATTTCTGACTTGTGTTTATTTTGAGTATTTAATTATTGGATCAAGTTAACACAAATGTGTGATGATAGGCTACCCAAGTTATGTTTAATTGAACAGGAGAATAATCTTACATCAAACTCCTGGTTTTTCAACTTTTCAAATATGCTTTCCAGTGTGGGTTTCAGTATAATGGTTATTAGAAAGACCAATTCAAATGCTGGCAGCTTGTTTAAACAAAGAGTGCTTGACAATAGAGCTCAATTGGACCTAGTGGCTCTGGCTCAGTAAAATCTTTGAAATGGCTATCAAGGGCCAAAACGCTCTTCCAAGAAAAGAAATATCTGTTTTTCCCTATGAAAAGAGAACATTGGAAGGCTTTTGCCAAACTTCACTTTGAGCAAATGGACTCTAGAGTGATTCAGGGAAGATCCAGGGTATCCCTTTTCTTGATAGACTCTGTATATGTGGGGCACCTAATCATGAAGATCTTGCACATTATCTGCTGCATTGGCAATTATATAATGGTATTAGAGGGCAATATATAGCTCTCATCCTCAGAAATTTGAGGGAAAGGGATGATGAAAGCAAGCTGTCACTGCTATTGCAAGGAGTAGCGCCTTTTATAACTCAGGGTTGCCTTGTTTGCAGTGAAAGCAGCTGTTTTACAGAAGCAAGAAGTAGAAAAGGGCACACACACACACACACACACACACACACAATTATTTTATTTTTATTTGAAATGGTCTGGAGACTTATTCAATAAAGATGTACTATGTGGGGTCTCCTTCCTTGGAGGTCTTTAAACAGAGGCTGGATGGCCATCTGTAGGGGGTGCTTTGATCGTGATTTCCTGCGTGGCAGGGGGTTGGACTGGATGGCACTTGTAGTGTCTCTTCCAACGCTACAATTCTATGATTTCTTTTTTTATACAATACGAAGAATAGAGGAGGATCAAGATGGTGGCACATAAAGTAGCTTGGCTTGAGCTCCGTTATCTATTTTAAGTTTTTATTTGGTTTTATTCTTATTCAACAACACCTACTCAGTGTTTACAAAATTTGGAGATTTTAACTTCTCTGCCTCTAAGGCTCTGTAGGACTAATTACTGATGTTTTAATCACCAGTTTGCTGGGAGTTGTGTGGTAAGGCTGATATTGCTGCTAATGAAGGTTGTGGAATGCTGAACTTTTAACAACAAACTGTGAATCAACAAAAAATGAAGACACTGTGTTTATGTTGCAGTCTGCACAAGGGGATTTAGAGCTGCTATTTTAAAATTTGAAGTTGAAACAACTTACAAACGTGGAAGAGTAAAGCACTACTAAGGACCCCAAGCCAGAGAATATGGTAAGGAAGCTGAGTTGGAGAAAGATCAGGGGCACCTATTTGAACTACTTAATACTTGTGGAGTGTGATCCTTACAGCAGAAAAATTGCAGCCTGGTGAGAGGGAAGAAGAGAGACTCCCTACCAGAGGACACAATTCTAGAGTTTTATCCAGCTGTATTGTGTCCTTCATCTACCTCCATTTGATTTATGCTGAGTGAAGAAGAAACTGTATTTGGGTTTGTCCTGGCAGGGTTCAAATTTAGTCCTTGTAAATTCTGGGAGAAAGCAGTCATTCTCTCGCCACTTGGGATTTCTCAGGTTCTTCTTACACAGTAACTCTGGTTGTACTACCTATTGATTGCCTAATTCTGAATTAATATTATAGTTGCTGAATCAACTAGAGCTGGGCCCAGAAAGAGTGTGCACAGGCAAATGAAACCTCCAGAAGGTTGACTCAAAAGTTAATCCTTGATTATTATGTTCCCTTAGAAATTAGTGCACAGCTTGATAACCATAATCCTTCAAATACCCCAGCCTCAAGCATGCCAATGAATGTGGAAAATGGGACCACAAATAACGAAGGGGATCACGAGAGTCCTGTGGAATGGGTTCTTCAGTCTGAGAACACAATTGGAAACTCATCTCTGGACCCAAAGCTTTTGGCCAGGGCTTCAGTGGATACTCCTCTTAGTCATTCAGATTCTATAACCCATATGCCGACAGTAAATTGCTGGAGAAAGCTGATGAAAAATCACACAGGTCTGACAGCAAACACGTTTGAAATATCTACTCCCACTTGAGAGACCAAAGCATTATTTCAAGTAAATAAATAAAAAAAAGTTTGACAATCTGCATTCTAAAAAACAAGAGATATCTGGTTCAAAAGTTATATTGCAATCTCTTGTAGCTTTGATAGAGCTCGGAATCTAAAAAGCAGCATTTTCATCAAACTCCCCAGAGAGAGACTTGGTAGATCAACAGGAAGTCAGCCTAAAGTCTGTAACAAACGAAAGAGGAAATGATTATTGTCCACTTGCCAATGATTCATGCCCCCAGGGCATCTGGAGGAAATAATGCACAATTGGGCTAGGTTCTGATAAGATTCTAGAGATCCCAGTTGGAGATGGAAATGTGTAAAGTGGTGTGGGGGACTTCAATTTAATTTTTTCAAACACAGATTTATTACATTCTCAGTACAACAAACATCCTTATAAATGCCCAGCAACATTCTTTTCCAGAAGTCACCCCACACAGCTGCTCCTGTTTGCTTATCTCTGCTTTTCCCAAGGAGAGTTATCTTTTTATTTTTAATTTCAGATTTATTTTCCTCAACCAGCTTCCTCTCAAGGTGAAGCTGTGCTGCATCTCCTTTTCCTCTTAAGCTGAAAGGAGATTTACTTAGAAGTTCTTCAAAGGCATTATGTGCTGTAAATCTGCACCACCTGTCAACCCATCCACATTAGCATATTTATTAGGCAGTGCCTGCTACCTTCAGTGAGATGAGAGATCCTGGGTTAGTGGTAAGAAGCGTGAGAAGCATTTCTGAGAGCTACCACTTCTCAGATTTTCAGCAAGTTATTTTGCACATTAGTGTAGAAGAAGCACAATCCTGCTTCCTCACTACCTGCCTCTGTTGCTCACTTGCATCTTCAGACAAGCCTACCATGAACACAAGCATTCTTCAAAATAGCCACGTTTGGGGGATGAAGGGAGAGGAGGGAATGTGGTACTAGAAGTATATAGTATCTTTGTGATATACAGTTTATTTCAGAGAATATGCCAAATGAAAAGCTATATATGTGCTCCAAATAAGTCCGTATCAAATTGTCAAGTGTTTAAAGAACCCACAGCATTGTATTAAATTCTAGCAAAATCTGAAAAGTAGGAAATAAGTGTTTATTGCTGAGGTAACTCTCCCCCCCACCTCAACCTTCAGCATTTTACTCCTTCTGTTTGCAGAGAGCAAAAATGAAGGGGGATTTTGGTGGTCTTTTTATGTGGCCAGGGAGTAAAATGGAGGTAGTGGCCATTTTTTTTTCAGATTGACTGGCGTCCTGTTACTAAGTTATTGTATCATTAAGCCCACCTTTTTTCAGTCACTGTGTAGATTGGAATTATTCTGATCGAGCAATGACAACCCCCTGCCCCAACCCACCTTGTAAGCCACACAGCACCCTGCACATGACCAGGTTGCTGGAGAGTGAGTGGGTCAGCAGTGATGTGCTGAACAATTTCCCTTTAACTGGACACCCTTCAAGGATGTCATCTGCAGGGAGGTCCTGAAAACCCTTAGGGGTCTCTGCTGATGCCTTTGGCAGTTTGTCCAGCTACAGGAAAATAGCTGGATGTGTCCCTGCTGATACCCTTACTCTCCTGCAACTGAGAAATGACTGTGTTGCGGGAGGGGGGGGGCTTATAAGGTGGGATTTTTGTGGATGAGGGGAAGGTAGTATCAGGAGGCATAGCTATGGAGATGTAATTATGTGAGATATGTACATACTGCAATGTAGGATCTTGGCCATTTATTACATTTGTTAATTGCACTTCTGTCCACCGAGACTCCCAAAGTGATGTACAATAAAACAGATAAAGCCAAAAGCCACATGGGACATTACTGTGTTTGGAGGACCCTGGTGGCTTAACAAGGATGAAGTCATCCTGACCTCCTTGGGAGGCAGTTGTACAGTTAAACACAACATCTTTTACCAGTGGCAGCAGCAGCAGTGGTCATCCTGGCAGTCCCAGGTTGATGACCACCGTGCATTGCCCAGTATCCCCAGCCCAAGCCAGTGGTACCTGTTGGCTTCCATGTCAGGTGGGCATGGAATTCACTCCGACTTTTAGCATGAACTTTGACATAACTATCCAAGATGCCTATTTTGAAGGTAGGGTTCTGCTCCTGGGATAGCTCTTTTAAAAGGTAAACGTATACCCAGAGCAGATTCATTCCCCTTCTGACACTGGAGCCATTGGATGCCACCTAACCAAGCAATTCTATGTCATGAATTTGAGAGAAAATGACATTCACCACTAAGGCAATAAGTATTTCTGCCAGTGGTTGGCTGGAATGACCTTCCTCTGTACAGATTCTTCTCCAAGTGATGCTATTACATCACTTACCAGTATTCTGAGGGACAAAATTGATGGCTACCAGTGGGACTACCATTTTTTCCCCAAGATGTCTCCTCAGTTCTGTGTTATATCATGATGTAGCATAACATGAAACTGTTACCTTGAAAAGTTGTTATCCATAAATGCATTGAGCTAAACATTTTCAAAATTTGGCTTGAATCAACTCTGCCTAGTTTTAAGAAACCTGGATTTTCATGATTCCCCCATTCTCTCTTTTGTTCTTATAGGCCAGTGATGGTGAACCTATGACACGCGTGTCAGCACTGACACGCGTAGCCATTTCTGATGACACACGGCTGTAGGCCTCCTCTCCCCACCCGCAACCTCACCACCCTTCCTAAAGTAGCGATCAGGGCTTCAAAAGCCCTGGTTGCCACTTTCCTCCACCCCCCACCCTCTCTAAAGTGGCGAGCGGGGCTTTGAAGCCCCGGCTCCACTATCCTCCCCCCTCCAACCCTCCCCAAAGTGGGAATCCTGCACGCATACATGTTTTTCCCTCAAACTGACACACCACCTGAGTTATGCTCAGTTTTTTGGCAAAGTTTGACACACCAAGCTCAAAAGGTTGCCCATCACTGTTATAGGCCCACAATCCTGTCTTAGACATATGTAAGTTTCCTCTGGAAGAGGTTGGATAATTTTGTCTGATGTGGAAGAGCCACCTTTAATTCAAGGTGGCAGAAAGGGAATTCAGAGATTGTAGGCGTTGACCATGGACCTGCATTGTGCATTGCATGCATGGATGTACCTTGCACATGGCTGCACATGCACATTTGGGTCTTGGGTCAATCTCTTGACATTGAGTCAGTTTCTTAACACTGACATTCAATACAAGGGCTGCGTAACACATTTAGTGTGTAACTCTACACACAGATATTCATACTACACAACCCCAATATAGGATCATAGCCTAAGTCTTTTTTTTACTCGCTACACTTGATGTGTATGAGGTAACCCAAGGAAAGCAGACCTGTTCTGAACTTCAGTCCCTATCAGGGAATTAGTTTTGGGACACTCACTATGGAGATTGTGACATCTCCACTTGCAAACTCAAGCTCTTCAGTATATCATCTCACCAATTAATTTATTTGAAGTTTTCCCATTTGTGTATCTGCTTCCTAAATGTACAAACACCATCATGAAAAAGGGCTGAGATTGTATGAAATGAATCAATTAAAAAAAGTGTTCTAAAAAATTGAACAATATTTTTATTTATATATTTATTTTATATATAAAAGAAATTTAAAAAAAAACACAAAGAAAGATGCAGGCTTATGGCAATTCAGTTTTATCGGCACCTTCCGCTTGGGTTGTAGATTCTGGTGCCCCGGAAGTTAATAAAGTCCGCCGGTTGTAGTGACCCTTTATGATACCAGAATTATTGTTCTCATTCAGGATCTGCTTCTGTTTTTGCCTGTTAAGAGACTGTACAAGCCCTAATACGACAGCAGCTAAGGAATACTGCCCGGTCAGTTTTCTTGGCTGCAAGATTAAAGGGTTTGGCTGTACTCTTCCCAGGAGAAGATATGTTTTGATTTTTCCTTCTTGCTCACTGATGCCCTTGACGTAGATCTCTCCCCGGTAGTCAAAGGCAAATCCCTTGTCTTTCAGGATGAGATAGGTTTCCTCAGGCACTTGCATTCTGCCACTAATGCCAGTGCTGTCCATTCGGCTAGCTAAGTTAACTGTTTTGCCCCAGATATCATACTGGGGTTTCTTAGCACCAATAACACCTGCTACCACAGAGCCATGGCTAATACCTAGAAAAGAAAAAAGAGACAAGAGTTCCAGAAGAATAGTCCTGTTAATTTCTTCCAGCAAAAAAAATAACAAGATGTCCCTTTTGCAACTTTAGGTCTAACAATATGCTATAGCACTCTTGAAGCCTGGCTCTCTGTGCTGTGAGATCTCCTAGGATGCATGTATTGGAAAAGGTTTGGGTTTCTTTGGAATGTGGTACTAGAAGTTTATAGTATTTTTGTGAAATACAGCTCATTTACACAAAGAAACAGGTTGAGTATAGATGGGAATTCATAGTTTTTCAGCAGATTCTGAGGAGGACATGGGGAACGGAGAGATGATGAAAATGTAAAAAGGCAAATCAGAACTGGATTTACCATTTGGGAATGGAAATCAGAAATTTCAAAATCAGAATGGGCACTTATGTGTAAGGAAGTCCCAAAGGGCCTTTAAGTTGTTCTTCTTTTTTTTTTAAAGCTTCATTTACTGATGGGAAAGGTGGCATATAGAATTTTATTAAGATTTGGAAAAATATAGGATAATGTTAGAAATGTAATCTTGTTAATATCAAGTAAATTCTGACTTGATTCACATATAGGTGAACCAGAGAAATTAACATATCTGACATGCAAAAAGCTCCAGTGCCCAAATGGTGCTCCTCTACTTGAAGAAGGCTTACAAAAAGAAAGAAGTGGTTTAATGCCTTTAAAGGGAGGCACATGCCATGTTTCCCTTCTCTGTTGATGCAAACTCTGCTCATCTGGAGCTCCATATGCCTGAATACCCACCCCACCCCACCCCACCTGGAGTCCATCTTGCTTATTTGGATATAATCAACTCATACATACCAATGCGGAGTTCAAAGTTGTTAAATGAATGCTTATTGATCTCTTGAATGCTTTCATTCAGAGCAATGGAGAAATCTGCCAGTGCACACAAATGGCCCCATTTATCTTCACATTGCTGAAGGAAGGAATGAAACAGAAAATCCACTGCATATGTCAAGTTTTTGTTGGTTAACCAGCTATTCCACCTGCCCTCAAAACACACAAATCATAAAAGCTGGTTCTAGTTCCATGCTCCATAGCATAGACTTCAGAGGTTTCTTAAGTGGGCAGGCAAGCCTTTCTCTTTATGGAGCATTGCATAGCTGGTACATTTGAGAACAAAGAGAGAGTTTGCATTGAGGTACAGGAGGGTCCTGTGTGTGTGCAGATGAAAGAACATTGGAAATGTTATGCATGCCAATGCTTGGGACATAATTTTTAAGTTTGTTGTCATTTTTAATTTTATCTTTACTTTTACAAGTATCTTATTGATGCTATTCATTACTCTTTATTTAAAGAGTAACACATTACTAACATTATTAAAATACTACTCTTTTTGTTACCTTTTTTTTAAAAAAAAAAATATACACCAAGAATACAAAACAGCCCCAAATCTCACAAAATGACTCCCCTAAAGAAACATTTTAGAATTAATAAGTGTTACTAATTGCACAAAGAAAAGGAAAGATGTTACCAGTTGCTACACTTTTTTTTTTAAAACAAAACATGTAAAACGGAATTTTGAATGGGTCCCCTAGTGTCCCAGAGCAGACTTGTGAAATGCACAGAGGGCATTCCACGAGGTAGAAAGTAGTAAATCACATTTCTAAGAGCAAAGGTGAGCAAAGCATGGCCTATTTTGCATTATTCTCCCCCCCGCAAATGCCCTCTGGGAGCATGGGGGCAATTTTGCCACACTCCCACAAGCTATTTGAGGTCCAGGAGAGGCCTTTCTCAAAAACAGAAAGTGAACAAGAAGTGACTTCTGTTCACTTCCTGTTGTTAAAAAAAGGCTTCTCCATGGCCTAAAATGTCCAGGGGGACATGAAAACATGTCAAAATGCTCCACATGCCTCCTAGAAGGCATGGGGGGTATTTGGGGTGTGTGTATTGTAGCTCTCCAAGGTTCCTGGGAGGGAGGAATGTGGTCCATCAACCTTCCATGGTTCCCTGCCCTTATTCTAGAAGCTTCTGAAGGTATGATTGGCCAATTTCTTGGACCTTTGGGGGGGGGAGGGAGTACAGCACAGTCTGGGGCTGGGAGGGAGCTGGCGTGGCCTCCCAACACCTGGAAGCTCTCCAGTCATGCTATATACCATGCTTGAGTGAATGAATTATATAGACAGGTACTTTTGCTAGCTATCAAGATCCAGCATGGTGTAGTGGTTTGAGCACTGGACTATGACTCTGGAGACCAGGGTTTACTTGGCCATGGAAACCTACTGGGTGACCTTGGGCAAGTCACACTCTCTCAGCCTCAAAAGAAGGCAAATCTTGCCATGAAAACACCATTCTAGGTTCTCTATATAGTCGCCATAAGTCAGAAATGACTTGAAGGCACACATCATCAACATTTTTGTGAGCTACCAGATATAACTCCTTACCTGTTTTTCAGGAGATAATCCTGATACAGCCATGTATGTGCTACCAATAGTTTTAATTTTTTCTATGTCTTGAAATCTTTCTTCATCTAGTAACTAAAAAGAAAGAGAGATCCTGTCAATTCCAGTTTTGTAATGAAGGTGATCACATACATAGCTCCCAAATGGTTATTTATTTTCACAGCTTGCAATCTGGAAGCTATTAAATTAGTAGTGTTTTGCATAATGGATAATAGTTTGCTTTTAACATCTTTGGTACATCTTTGGTACACTGAACTGTTAATAAACTGACTTTGATAGTAGACTATTTACATTTAAGAATGTTTAATTCCACAGTAGAATTGATTGAACTTGCAAATGATTACCTGCATTTTGAACATGGTCAGAAATATTTTTTTTATTTGGATCAAGCTGTTATTCAGCAGGATGACAGAATGAAAGCAAAATATAGGTACGTGTGGATTTATACATATCTGTGCTACAGTTATGTATTGTATGTTTGAATATGCCTGTTTTTCTTCCCATAACATTTACATTTTTTCATGGATAAAGTTCTCTCCTATTTCCACTTCAGTTTTCAATTTATTTATTTACTTATTTATTTTGGTAAGAGTTTGCATGAAATTGCATAAGTGTTTCCTTGGGCACACAAATTCATATGTTTCTATCCATTTTCCTTTAATCATCACTTTTTTTTTTGCAAGAACATCCCACTCGTAATTGCCTTTTTTGTATGTATTGTTCCCCAAAGTATCCATTTCCTGATATAAGAGCATTGCAAATTTCAGAGAAGTATTACTGAAGAGTAATTGTGTTTTGCTCTGTGCAATCACTTAAGCGCAAAATGGAATGTCTCTATGGACCCCTGAAGTACAATTTCCAGAGATTAAGGGGGAATCAACTGTAGCAGCTGTGACCAAAACCCCCAACCAACCAACCAACCAACCAACCAACTATCCCAAAGAAAGAACAGGATCAAGATTTACTGGAGCCTGGGAACAGAAACTACTGGCTGTCTCTTCTCAAAAAGGGAGTGTTGGAACTTATTGTTCCAGACAGCCTTTCACAACCTTTTAGATACACAAGACTTCAACTCGCATAAGCCACAGTCAGAGATAGTAGGAATTGTAGTCCAAGCCATTTGGAAGACACCATGTTGGAGAATACTGTTGTAGACTGTGATAATCTACACAGCTTTGATCAAGATTTCCTGCGTGGCAGGGGGTTGGACTGGATGGCCCCCGTGGTCTCTTCCAACTCTACAATTCTATGATTCTATGATTAATCAACACCCTCTTACATTTATTAATTTTTCAGCTGTCCCGGAACAAATAAATCATTTATGTTCACTACTTCATAAAAATGTTCCTTAACATTTATAAAGCATTTTTACAATGTTCAAAGCACTTCACATACAGTCTCACAGATGGTGCAACAGTCCTGTAAGGCAGAGCAGCAATATCCTTCCAGCCCAAATAGCAAAGCTGGCAACAATGCACCCACACACATAGGGACCATTTGTGTTTTTGCAACATACCAGTTTTCACAGCTGCATGAACACATAAGAAAATGTTTCCCTCCAATCAGACTGATGTAAGAGGAAATTTTCATGTCTTTCCTCCCCGATTCCCAGAAATGGAAGTGGGTAGCTCCAAGGTCAGCAGCGTGGCAAATCCATTCCAGGCTTTAGTCTAAACCTTAAAGCAACTATCCAAGATACTGATAGCTTCTTTAAAGTTTAGATTAATACCTAGAGCAGTTTCAATGTCTCACTGACAGCTGACCTTCCACTAACAAGTACTAAGCTCCCATCTCATTAGATTTCACTGTATGTACAAAGGACCCTCACATACTTCTTATGGTTGTGATTGAACCATCACTCACCACCTTTTCCTGATTTGATTGGATTCCAGCTGTAGAAAGTCTGGGTGGGTGGGTGGAAACAAAAATTAGTTTTTTTAAAACACCCTCAGATTGCCATCTTTACTTGCCTGTCTGTACCCCCTGACCATGGAGGGCCCTTTAAAGCATCCACAAGTTCCCTGCTTTAATATCCTATCCCCTGCTAAAATGGTGATGCAGCCTAATTGCTCCCACATGGCTGGTTTACATTCTTCTTACCCTGGGGTGATGCCCTGTGGAGTTAACGAACTGAGGGCAGACTTATGGTTACAACAGAGTTCACTAAAAACAATGGGAATTAATTTAAATTGTGATTTACTTAAGAACTATTGATTTCAGTAGCTCTATTCTAAGTAACATAAAATTATAGAGCTGGAAGAGACCACAAGGGCCATCTAGTCCAGCCTCCTGCCCTGCAGAAATATACAACCAAAGCACTTCTGACAGATGGCCATCAAGCTTCTGTTTTAAAACCTTCAAAGAAGATTCCATCACACTCCAAGACAGTGTATTCCTCTGTCAAACAGCTCTTACCACCAGGAAGTTCTTCCTAATATTTAAGTGGAATCTCTTTTCCTGTATGACTAAGTTTGGACCTAATCCCATGACCAGAAACCAACTGTGGCTGTGGAATGGGTTGCCCCATCATCACCATAATGCTATGGGATTGCATGG
Source organism: Gambelia wislizenii (assembly GCA_030847615.1). Classification (NCBI taxonomy): domain Eukaryota; kingdom Metazoa; phylum Chordata; class Lepidosauria; order Squamata; family Crotaphytidae; genus Gambelia; species Gambelia wislizenii. Next base: position 319,586,113 of record JAUMIR010000004.1, read on the forward strand.
AGGGGGCAGAGCTGTTCTTGAGAAACAATGTAGGGCTGATACTTGCATAGTGTAAATTGATACTCATGTAGTTACACAGGGATTGGTTACAGAACTTACAAACTGAATATGTCTGTTGCAAAATGGTTAAAAAAAAAAAAGACAATTGCACAAACAAGGGCCTCCTGATACACAGGTGTATGCCACCAACAGGATTCTAGCCCAGGAGCGTGGTGGGCTCTTGTACAACTGCTTGCGTAAGTAGAGTTCTCAGGGACTTGTACTAATGTGGTGGTCCAACAGGACTGTGTCCATTATTTCCTATTAACAACTGACACCATTTGATAAGTGTTTGGATCTTGGGAAGGTGGGAAGAATCCTTATGTTATGTCAAACCAGACCTTGGAAAGAAAACTGGACCACAGCTCCCAGAATCCCCAACCAGCATAGTCTTTGTGGTCCAAAAAGGTTCCCCCCCCCAAAGTTCTGAATTACACTCTTGACCCATTTAGTTCCCTCTATCTATCAGTCACTCTCCAGGGTCTCAGAGAAGGGTCACTTCCATCACATGTGACCTTTTAACAGGAGATGGCAAGGATCATGTCTGGGATTGTCTACATAAAACACATATCCTCTACTTTGTCTAATCTTCCCCCTATAAACTCTTCCACCTTTTTTTTGCCCAGTTTCCTTAATGCTTGTGAACCATAAGGTAGATCTAGGAGTAGGAATTCTTTCATATTTGTTGCTACTGGGGGTGGGGAATCATTGCCTCTTACTGAATATAGTTTCCTGCAATTCCAGTAATTACTAAACCTACCTCCTGGTTGTAATGCCTGTCCAGAAAAAAAAAAATCCCTCTAACTCCTCTCTCTCATCTCCCTGCCAGGGATTTTTGGCTGGAGGTCTATAGGGATACAAGCCTTTTGTTGCCTTCAAAATTCATGCTGATCAAACAACAATGGCCCTCTCTCCATCCCAACTGCCATTGCCCTGGCTGTAGAGGGAGAGAAGGAAAGGCAGGCACAACTCCATCTTGCCTTGGCCCAGAAGCAGAACGGCCCTCCCTCCATCCTAACTACCATTGCCCTGGCCAAGGGATGAGAGAAGGAAAGTCAGGCAGAGCTCCATCTTGCCTTGGCCCAGAAGCAGAACGGCCCTCCCTTCATCCTAACTGCCATTGCCCTGGCCAAGGAGGGAGAGAATTCTAGACTTATTCCCTTCCCCTACTGCCATCCCCTTTCCTTTTGTATCATGTTTTCATTAGATTGTAAGCTTGAGGGCAGGGAACTGTTTTTTCCCCCCTCCTTGTAAAGCGCCATGTACATTGATGGCACTATAGAAATAAAAGATGGTGGCAACAACAACAGCAACAACAGCAACAACAGTATCCTTAAGTGTTTCAATAGGATCACCTCCCTGCATCTGGAAACATGGTAGAATATTCAAATTTTACTTTACATGAAAGATTGAATTTTATGAGTAGCTGTGTCAGTACATCAAGTCTGCTTCCAACCAACACTTGATGAATGGTGATAGGCACACAGCTACTTTAGGATCTCTACATGCAAGTTGTGTTTCAAAGCGGACTATTGGCATAATGCAGCAATCTTTCCTGCACTCAAGGCTACTGTGGCTATGCCTAGAATGCAAGACCTTGAATTTTTAAAGTGAACTTTGCAAAATTCTTCTGCTCTATGGGCTATGGGGACATTTGAAATGTCCTGAAAATTAGGTTTAATAATCTCAATTTAAAAAACAAAAAAACAAAAACAAAACCCATGAACCATTACCTGGATTTGTAGCAGGATAATAAATGCCATGCAAAAGAATTTGATTTCATGCTCCCTGCACACAAATCTTTGCAGGATCAAAAAAGAAAGGGAAATGATCCCTGAAATAGGGAAAAGATTTACAGCACCCTATGAAAATATCAGTATCAGCATTATCTCTTGGGGAAGAAAGAAAGAGAACTGAGCAATTAAGATTAAATTGCATAAACTCAACAGGTAATAAAAAAGTCTGTGTGGTGGGGAAAAGAATCACACCATTTGGCTCTTACACTTTAGTGTCTTTGGATATCAGATGATTACTACTTGGGGATGGGCAATAGTCTGAGTTTGGAAAAAGTTACTTTTAATAGTCAAAAAGAGTTGTAGTCTCCCCACCCACTTGTAACATTTTCATATTCTGGCTGTACTAGGGATGCTGGAGAAATTAAACTGTAGCACATTTCTATATGTGACAAGCAGCATGGTGTAGGTTTGAGTGTTGGACTCTGGGAGACAAGGGCTTGAATCTCTGCTTGGTCATGTAAACTCACTGGGTGACCTTGGGAAAGGCAGCTTCTGAGGAAAGCAATGACAAACACTCTCTGAACAAATCTTACCAAGAAAATGTCATGATAGGTTTGCCTTAGGATCACCATAAGTTGGAAATGACTTGAAGGCACACCACCACCACCCTATATGAAATTTCCTGATCCAACCCTTCTGGTCTCATTTGAGGAATGGTATTTACAGTTCAACATATGCAGACTTTTAAATAAGAGTTTAAGAGTAGCTGCCATTGAACTCAGTGTAACCGTCCTTGGAGTATTATGCTCAGGACTGCATACTGTAGTTATCTATTACCACCTTGACATGCTTCAACATAATTCCCAGCTCAAAAAAAATATGAACAACATATGTATTTTGAGAGAAAGTATTACAAAAACACTTTTAGAATGTTGTTAAATATAAGGTAAAGGTAAAGAGCTAAAAGGCTAAAGAGGGAAGGGTCCCCAAAAACCTTGAATGAAGAGCCCACAAAAATCTTGGTATCTGCTGTGGTTTGGTTCCAGGACTCCCCATGGATACCAAAATCTGTGGACACTCAAATTCCATTATATACAATGGCATAGTAAAATGACACCCCTTATATAAATTAGTTAACACAAAGCTTTGTTTTTTGGATTCCCCCCTCCTCCCAATATTTTCAAGCCATGGTTGGTTGAATCCATGGATGCAGCAGTAGCACTAGGGGTGTGTGGAGAGGTCAAACCACACCAGGTGACACCATCAGGAGGAAGGGTGGGACCAGCCTTAGTGACATCACACCATAGATGCAGAATCTGTGGATACAGAGGGCCAACTGATATAATAGAATCATAGAATCATAGAATTGCAGAGTTGGAAGAGACCACGAGGGCGATCCAGTCCAACCCCCTGCCATGCAGGAAATCATGATCAAAGCATCCCCGACAGATGGCCATCCAGCCTCTGTTTAAAGACCTCCAAGGAAGGAGACCCCACCACGCTCCGAGGGAGTGTGTTCCACTGCCGAACAGCTCTTACTGTCAAAAAGTTCCTCCTCATGTTGAGGTGGAATCTCTGTTCCTGGAGCTTGCACCCATTGCTCCGTGTTCCAGTCTCTGGAGCAGCAGAAAACAAGCCTGCTCCATCCTCAGCGTGACATCCCTTCAAATACTTAAACAGGGCTATCATATCGCTTCTTAGCCGTCTTTTTTCCAGGCTAAACATACCCAGCTCCCTAAGTCTCTCCTCATAAGGCATCATTTCCAGACCTTTCACCATTTTAGTTGCCCTTCTCTGGACACGCTCCAATTTGTCAATATCCTTTCTGAATTGTGGTGCCCAGAACTGGACACAGTATTCTAAGTGAGGTCTGACCAAGGCAGAATAGAGTGGCACTATTACTTCCCTTGATCTAGACACTATACTTCTATTGATACAGCCCAAAATCGCATTGGCCTTTTTAGCTGCCGTATCACATTGTTGGCTCATGTTCAACTTGTGGTCTACTAGGACTCCTAGATCCCTTTCACACGTAGTCTCATTCAGCCAGGTCTCTCCCATCCTATATTTATGCATTTCATTTTTCCGCCCTAAGTGCAGTACCTTACATTTCTCCATATTGAATTTCATTTTGTTAGCTTTGGCCCAGCTCTCCAGTCTATCCAGGTCATTCTGAATTTTGATCCTGTCCTCTAGGGTATTAGCTACTCCTCCCAATTTGGTGTCATCTGCAAATTTGATAAGTATGCCCCTAATTACCTCATCCAAGTCATTGATAAAGATGTTGAATAGCACTGGGCCCAGGACAGAACCCTGTGGCACCCCACTGGTCACATCTTTCCAAGATGAAGAGGAGCCACTGCTGAGCACCCTTTGGGTTCGGCCGGTCAACCAATTACAAATCCATTGAACAGTTAACTTGTCTAGCCCACATTCTACAAGCTTGTTTGCAAGAATGTCATGGGGAACCTTGTCAAAGGCCTTACTGAAATCAATATGTTATCTTGCCGAGGGAGTGAGAAAAATCTCAGGGATTGAAAAACCAGTTGTAGAAATCATTCTTGTAATCTTGCTGTTTGTAGACATGTAAGGGTTTCTGTGGATATAGCTTTCCACTGCTTGTTGCTTTAGTATACCTCTATTGTTTGAAAGCCAGCAATCATGCATCTAATTTCTCAGTGCAGTTGGTGGACCCATGAATCTACCCAAGGTTTTAGTTTGAGTTTTACTAGAACTATCCAAGGTGCTGAACCTCTGCCCTGAAATAGGTTAGGCACCATGGATAGCTCTTCTACTATAAACACACTCAGTATCACCTTGTCTAGCTAAGCAGATACATTACATGTTATAGCATCCAGGACTAGTCTGGGCTAGATGATTAATGGGCCTCCAGCTGTTTTTCCTGAGCTCTCCAGCTATTCACCTCAGTTAGAACTGTGTGTTCCAAATGACCTGTCCTAGAGAACATTACCTTTCTTACAACTCTTGCCAACTAATGCCATTCATTAGAGTATGTTGAATGGCAGGGGATATACTGTCCTTAGCCTCAGGCAGCAAAATGTCTTGATCCAGCCATGACATCACCAAAGTTTCCAGGATTTCCTGGAACATGGGTGAAAACTATAACTTTCCAAATTTATCTCTTCCCCATCCTTCTCCCATTTAATTCTAACACCTGCATTTAGCAATGGAGCAATCAGTCTTGATTTTGCCCTTCTCTGAATAAGCTGGCCCATTTCAGCATTGCTTTTTGAGATCTGAAAACCTTTGAAAGGCATTACAAGTATTCACAGGGATTGCTCAGAGGGCCCAATTTCCTTTTCTATCTGTTGCCTTCTTTCTGTGCTCCTAAGGAGGAAAACTCACTTTTGTGGGAACAGGGAGCAGAAGGCTTCTCTATGACTCTGAAAGGCAATGCCAACATCATGATGTCTGCTATAGGGGCAGCCGCTGGAGCAAAAGAAGAAGCCTGGCATACAACCACCCCTGAGAGAGCTACTTCCACCACTTGCTCCTTTGATCCTGTCACCCAAGGTGAGTTTTACACTCCCAGAAGATAGGGCTGGGGACAGCACATGCAGAGAGAATTAGTGGTGCAAAAAGAATCAAGCCAGGAGGCATACTTCCAGCAGGCTGTACCTAGATATCCAATCTAAGGGGTTGTCTAAATGGTCAAAATAATCCTCATAGAATTTGCTCAGAAATTGATCTGTCTTAATGGAAATTCACATCGATGCATTGTATTTGAAAGGAGGGGCAGCTAAAAACTCCAAAAACTGTGCCCAGAGAGCCTCCGCAGCTTTTCTTGGTTTTTTAAAAAAAAAGCTCCATAGGGGATGCACATTTCCACGCAGTCACATCCGCACTGCTGCGCTGTTCCGTAGGAGAGGCAGTGCAAGCTGATTGGCAAGACAAGCATGGGGGGGGCTTGCAAACAGGGCAAGCGCCCGCTACCACCATGTTGGATTTTCAGTTTAGTGAGTAATCGGTAAGGCGATAAAACGGTAATCTTTTCCTCTCTCTTTTTCTTTTGTAAATGTGTAATATGGCTTGTGTGCAACATGGTAATTTTTTTTAAAAAAAGTTTGGTGGCAGCAGATTTAAAAACACAAATAATTCATTTGTGGCCACCATCTTGACCAGAGGGCATGCAAAGTTTATGGGGCTGTAAAACCATTAAGACAGTTTGCAGCTGCTGTGAATTGTTATTATTGCGGAGCAATCTGTTCCCTTCCTCCCTATAGATGACCCTTAACTTTTGTTGGGTTTCTCTGAATCTCATGTATAGTTTACTTCCAGCCTTCTTTAATATTGAGTTGGAAGTCTTTGTGTTCTCTTATTATTATGGGGATTAATTTGGATTTTCCATATGCATTTTCTTTATTTATACATTTTTGTACACATTTTTTCCAAGTGACTAAACCGGAGAAGCAAGATACAGCCCACCAACCACATACATTACCATCATTTTCTAAATCCCTGTTGGAGCCCCACACCTCAAGCAGTGTGGTTTCTTGTTGTTGTTGCTAAAAAATAGAACATCATATTAAAGGAGATTCCCCTTTAAACCAATACAAGTTGTCTTTCTCCATTTTAGTAGACCCAGAAGCCCTGAGCTTCAAACAGAGGCTGTGGAGAATTCAGCGAGTAATTATCAGGGAAGGGTACTGTGCAGGGTGCATAGGCCTTTAAGAGAATTCAGGGTGCCCCTCCCCACCCTCCCAAAATCTCCAGCACATCTCAAATCTTAGGCTCCCGCAAACCTTTTTAAATACTGATACCCCCGCCCAGCACTACGCAGGTTGTGTAAGGGGAAGTGCTTTGATGGCCCCATGTGAGAAGGGGCCAGTTAATTGGCCAGGGTGCATCATGCCATGGCTTGGAGGTCTGGGAGTGGAACTCAGGCTTTATTAGCTGCTGCTGCCCCCAACCCCCTCTTCTTGGCTGTTTGGGTTAGGGGTGTTCACACTGGCCCTCTTTTTTGCCATGTAGATCAATCTCCCTTGATGTGCTATCAGTTTTGGTCCGTTACCTTGAAGGCCCTCAATCTTTTGGGTTTTTGGGGTGTCTGCTTCGGCACACATTCTTTTCAGATCAGTGTTGCATTGACTGCATCTGCCATGGCCATGTCTTCTGAAGCCATTCAACGGACTGGGTGCTGGAAATCTGCTGCCTATTGCAGATATGTTAGACAACTTCGCCATTAACATGACTGATTTTATATTTTGTGGATACCTCTTTAAGGTCCACCAGACACCGGGTGCCCATTTGTGGCCACAGCTTCATTTTCTGGGCTGCATGTCTGGCATAGAGGAGTCATTTCAGGTCCTAGTTGGGGCCAGGCAATCTGGCTTTTGTGAAATGGCTGGGCAAGAAGGGCCTCAGGTGGCATGGCCTGTTGCTATTATTGTTTGGGGACCACCGTGGGCCTCTGCATCACATTTTACTTATCTGCTTAGGTGGAAGTGATCTGGATTTTCTTAAGGTCAAGGCCCTCATTCTTCAACACTTGGAAGATGTGTCCTATATTATGTCTGTTTGGCCCGGCATTAGACTGATTTGGTTAACGATCATCCCTCATCAGATATATTTGGGTGAGGGTGATCCTAAATTCCTTGAAATTGTTTGGAAACTTGTCAACACAGCAATCTGGAGGGCTATGAATAATGGGCTGGGTGATTACTTTGATCACCCAGCTATTCAGTATTACTTAGCTGATTTATATAGACATGATGGGATTCACCTGTTTGATAAGGGGATCCAGATATTCCTTGAGGATATGCAAAAGGGGTTGAGGTCCATGTTGGCCACCCTGGTGGTGGACAGGGGCTAAGTAGACACCTGCCCCTTAATCTGTGGCAGGGAATGGGGGAGACAGGGTTAGTTCAGTGTACACCTATGGCACTCCTTTTGGGTGACGGATGGGTCTATCAAATGACACCTGCAGGTCATGTGACCTGAGGTGGGGAGATAGGCTTGTTTTTGAGGCTGGCTCCAGGAGTGAGCCCTCGACAAAGTCATGTGACTTGAGGCGAATTGGCCTGAGATCTTGCCTTCCAGTAGATGGTGCACGGGGGTGGGTAGCCCAGCTTCTGGGAAACTCCTCAGTGCTCAGGTGTTTTGACCAGGGAAGCTGAGAGGAACGTCTGTGGAGACCACTGACTCCAGCTTTTCCCACACTAGGTCTCCCCACTCCAGTCTTGCATATCTCAAGGAATAAAAACTAAATATTATAGATTTAATAAAGTGCCCCTTGTTTAACCCAACTTCTGTGTCTGGCCTCGCTATTTCACTGGTGGGTCATCAATGTATTATAAAATACTGTTGCAGTGGGTCCTCAGTCCTAAAATAGCAAAACTCCTTCCCCCTCTGCTGTAAAATGGCCCCAAATGTATTCCATGGTTTCAACATCTAGTCAGGATGATTTTTGAACTAGTCTTATGAAAAGTCCTGGAGGACTTGAAAGCTTACATTTTCTATGATATTTTGGTGCTCCTATAAGGCATTAACTAGTCTTATTGCTCCAAAATGCACTGCAATCCTTGCATATGTGTACCTTTTCTAGGCAAGGTGTGCTATGTCTCATGATGAGTCTTGGGAGGTGTGAAATCAATACTTTTGTGGTAATGCTGACTCTATCAAAATTCTGTTTATCTTAACTGTGGCTACTTCAGTTCACAAGAAATCAAGTGGAGATTTTCAGGTTGAACATCATTGCTTCAGATTCTTAAAATACCCCTACTTGTATTGCTGATTGAGCCAAAACTGTGCCACTATACTTAATTGAATTGTCTCAGCTGCTTACTTTCATTTACTTGAGCTCAAAGCAGCCTCTTGTTGAAGTCAATCAACTGTTTCTCAAAATTCAAAATAGATTAGTAATTACCAAAACACAGCATTTCTTCATCTTGTCTCTTGATTCCAAAATGATCCATTATATACTTCAATATTGCAGTCACTGTGTTAGGTCTTAATTGGATGGCTCCTTTATTAATTAAGTATTTAGGTGTTAGAAGGGCATATTAAGTATCTTAGTGAGGCAGGCACTTTTCCTGCTAGATACCATGGGAATATTCTGCCAATTGCATTTACAAATTCAAAGCCAAATGAACTGATGGCATGTGTTTTGTTTTATCTCTAAATTACAGTGTTTTACCACAGTCATTCACCTACCTGGGAAGCATCATCTCCTCAGATGCCAAGATTGACAAAGAGATTGATCACAGATTAGGAAAGGCATATAGCCCATTTGGAAGACTTATCCAACTGAAATGTTTTTGAACCGCATTACAACACAATATCTGTACCAGCAGCTATTGTCCATCTCTTTCATGCTCCTGACTTGTTGATCTACACAGATTTGTATAAATCTTTGAAATGTCACCTTGAGATAAAAAATCCAAAAGTTGCAGGCAACATTATCCTCTTAAGAAGGCTGGAGAAATATCCAGGAGGAAAGTAATTTGCAAGACAAGGCTCCAAGCTGTCAAGAGACAAGCTAGAGCTGCTATTCACCCCTGCTGCCTGCACTGATAAGTTGGACTGCTTATACCTCAATAAAGTTACTTTCAGATACACTAGGCCTGCCCTTTGGAATGTCATACATTTGTTGTTTGACTTCTCCCTTGACCTGCACTGTTCCTTTAATGGGATGTGTACGTGTACCAACATGCAGAGCCAAATTCCAGGAAAACTGGAAAGGTAACAAGGGACAAATCAAAATGCAACAGTAACAGATGAAACACAATAAGAAAGTCCCACTGGAAGCAGGATTTAGGATTCTGTGACACACAGACACTATGTTTCAAGCAATACCCAAACACTATTTTAAGCACAAGTAACCCTGGGGAACTGCTATTATCAGAATAAATAGCAACATTTGGATATGTAAGCCACTTTTGTGATGGTTCCCACCAAGTGTAACAATCTCCCTACCGAGATCAAAGGGGGTCTCAATATGGGATATTTTGCAGTGATGATTTTATTGTAATATTTTTCATGTTGCTGTCTTAGCATTGCTTTTATTATTTTGCTTGTTGGTTTTACTGTATTTTCTTGCTTGGTCTTTCTTACTATAAAAGTACCTTGTGATTTTTTTCAAATGAAAAACAATACAGAAGTGTCTGAAATACAATATCAATCAATCAGTCAATCAATCAATGTGTGTATGTGTATGTTGCCTTCAAGTCATCTATTGACTTATGGTGACCCTATGAATTTTACAGCATTTTCCTTGGCAAGGAACGGCCAAAGGTGATTTTTCCAGTTCCTTCAACATCTGGTATTCATTGGCAGTCTCCCATCCAAGTACTAACCAGAGCTGACCCTGCTTAACTTCCACAATCAGATGGAATCTGATGTTTTAAGGGTATTTAGGTGGCTAATCAATCAATATGTACACTGATATGTATTTCTTCCCTGGGCCTCCTGAACAAATGGCCATCTTTGATTTGTACATTCTCCCCCACTCTGAGGTTCTTTCCATAGATTCTTCTCTTTGGACTTCTTTTCCACTTTTCTTTATCAAGCCTCCTTGTTTCGCTTGATGCATGTGTATATGTGTCTTCAAGTCACTTGTTGAATTATGGTGATCTCATTAATTTCACAGGGTTTTCTTAGGCAAGGAATACTCAGAGCTGTTTTGCTATTACCTTCACTTGAAATATAGCCTACAGCACCTGTTATTCCTTGGTGGTCTTCTATCCAAATAATAACCAGCCCTGATCCTGCTTAGCTTCTAAGATCAGATGGGATATGGTGCCTTCAGGATATTTAGGGACATTATTCACCTGATATGCCACCTTTTTAGATGGCTGCCTCCTCCTCAGGGTTTGGAAATGTTTGCTAACATGTTAATGTTAAACTGCTAAAGAAAATTAATTCACTGATGTAAAAATGTTGAGGGAAATCAATGAAATTAATTCAGTATTCAGCTGCAAAGGCGATAAGTTGTCTTAGTTGCCATTGTTGGGTCCGTAGCAATGTATTATCTGTATTAACTTTTGTCTTCTGAATTTCCATTGATTTCTTTGTCTCATGCTAGTAAGACTTCTAGTCACTAGTGATTTATTTCAGCAGGTATATCGCATTAATATCAGCTGGAATTCACAATCACAATTACGAGTGAGTAACTTACGGTTATGCATTCATATTCACAATCCCTACATATTCAATAGTGTAGGGAATACAGAGGGATTGTAGAAGTCCCCCAAACCTGACTTACTGTAATCAGCCATTGTGAGTGATGGTGTGTGTGTGTGTGTTTTCCTGTTGATCAGGATGCAGCCGACTGACATTTCCCTTGTAACAATTGCTCCTCAAAACCAGAGCTCATTTAGTTTGAGGGTGGGGGATGGAAATGTCAATTTGCTGTATCCCAATCAGCAGGAGACCAGACCCCCATTGCTTTCAGTGGCTGCTACCTAGCAAGTCAGGATGTGGGGTGGTTGGGCTGGAGATGCTACTTAGCTACCCTACTAAGGTATTTATGTAACTAAGCAGTGCATGTAGAATTCAGGTCATAGTGTTTCATAATGGACATTGCGCCATAGACACATAAAACTGATAAAATTGATTTGTTCATCTGTTAATTTGGTAATTTTTAATTCACTTATTCTTTAAGCATTAATTTGCTGGGATATTTTTTTAAATAAAAGTACTGGAAATCACTAGTAGTGAGTTAAAATGGATTGATTGATTGGATTTATATCCCGCCTTTCTCCCAAGGTGGGATTCAAGGTGGGTCACAGTAGTTAAAAAGTACATCTAAAACCTCACAAGTTATAAAAGTTAAAAAAGAATTAAATTAAATTTCCATTATTAAAATATAGATAAAAACACATAATTAAAAACATAAAAATGATAAAATTCAACATCAAAAAGCAGTACACCAAATAAAATTCACATTTCAAATGCCTGCCTAAATAAAAATGGCTTCAACTGCCAACAAAAAGAGAGCAGGGAGGTGGCCAACTGGACCTCCCGTGGAAGGGAGTTCCACAGTCTGGGAGCAGCCACGGAGAAGGCTCTCACCTGAGTCATCACCAACTGTGCCTGTGAAGGTCGTGGGACTGAGAGAAAGCTCTCCCCTGCTAATCTTAACACTCGGGCTGGCTTGTATAGGGAGATACAGTATTTCGATAATCTGGACCCAAGCTTTAGGGCTTTAAAGATCAAAACCAACACTTTGAATTCTGCCCGGAAACAAGACTGGTAGCCTATGCACATGGTCCCTGTCACTTGGTCCCTGTAGCAAGCCTCAGTCAACAGCATGGCTGCAGCATTTTGAACCTGCTGAAGTTTCTGAACAGTTTCCAAAGGCAGCCCCACATACAGCATGTTACAGTAGTCTAAGTGGGATGTAATCAAAGCATGTGTCACCATAGCCAGATCTGATTTGTCAAGGAATTGCTGCAGCTGGCACGCTAGTTTTAACTGTGCAAACACACTCCTGGCCACAGCCAAAACCTTAGCATCCAGACTCAGATCTGAGTCCAGGAGCACATCCAAACTGTGAACATGAGATTTCAGGGGGAGTGTTGCCCCACCCAGCACAGACTGAATCCCTATTCCCTGATCTGCCTTTCCACTGACCAGGAGCACCTCTGTCTTGGCTGGATTAAGTTTCAATTTGTTCACCCTCATCCATTCAAAATGTCAAGAAGCATTAAAATACTGTTGCATGGGTCATTAAAATAGTGACGTTTAATATCACAGCTGGAAATTTTAATGAATTAATGCATTAAGGCTGCCTTGAGTCCCATTTTGGGAGAAAGACAGCATATACATTTTAAAAAATAAAATTAAAATAAAATTAAGGTCAGTAAATTAATTTTTACAGAACTGTTTCCAGTGTCTCTCTTCCTTCCATATCCTACATAGGTATGGTTTTTATGGCCTTTTGTATGCAAGAAGATATCCTCAGGAAGAGTAGAGATCTTGGAATGTTATATCTCAAAAATTAATCTGACAACATTAAATATTAGAAAAAGTTTGATTAGTTCAGTTATTGCTGTTTAACTCATCATTTCAAATATTAGTTTAGAGCACTCCATTGGTTTTCAAGAAAATGGCATGGAGACTGTCAGTGTTGGACTTAGTGGAACACGCTTTGTTACTGGCTCCTTCAAAAGGTCTCTTTTTGTTCTTTTATAGTTGTCTTCCCCAAAATGAGAATTTCCCCCCACATGGATCCCTAAACCCATAACTGTTGCCTGTAAAGGGTGGGTGGGGGATCCAACATTTCTGGGACCTGCCAGGTTGGGGAGGGCTGTCCCAGAGCATGGAATCTCATCTCATAACCAATTTAGTTTGTTGCTCATTTGTACTCTTCTTTCTTTCTAGTCCCACCAACATATTCTCTTTACTCAATTTTTCAAACTGGCTGGACCTGGTGTACAATACGCCATTAAAAAACTCCCCCCAAAATGCCCAGAAGACCTCATGACAACCCTCTGAGGTAGGCTGGTGGGTTTAACTTGCCCACCCGCCGCTCGTTTGGCCCCCTGCTGCCCCCCACTGCTCGTTCTGCCCCTTGCTACCCTCCCCACTGCTTGTTCTGCCCCCTGTTGCCCCCCACCACTCGTTCTGCCCTCCCACCACTCATTATGCCCCTCCCCCCACTCATTCTGCCCCTCAACCACTCGTTCTGGCCCTCCACCACTCGTTCTGCCCCTTCCCCATTAGTTCTGCCCCCCCACTCATTCTGGGTCTCTCCCCACTTGTTATGCCCCTCCCCCCACACATTCTGCCCCTCCCACCCTACCCCCTGCACTCCAGAACACACAGGCACACACCACATCCACCCCCATGTTACTCACTCTCCAGCTCCAGCCGCTATGTTTGAGATCTACATGGTCCCACCCCCAGTGTGCTGATTGGCTGCCCAACAGACCTATGATTGGATGGTCAGTTCCCTAAGCAGCCAATCAGCACACTGGAAATGGCAACATACCCAAGAGAATTATATAGATAGATAGATGCCTCATTTGGTGAAAGTTAGTAAGGAGTGATTTACAGTATTTCAGTTACAGGGCTCACTGATCCACTTTGCAGTGGATAGCTACTGGTCAGTGAATTAAGAGTGGAGAATTATTAATCTGAAATTGTTGAGAGTCTCTGAGAATATGCAGAATATTTTTCTGCACAACTGAATTACAATATCCTTTCTGATCAAGAAATCTGGTCTGCCAAGGTCAGTGGTAGAGCAGGATAGAGCCAGGGATCCCAAATCCAAGTGGTGGCAACTTCAGTTTATATCAGTTATCTAACCAGTCCACTATTTTCTGCACCCAGCTTAACTGTATAATTAAAAAGGGGTGGGTAAAATGAAGAAGGAGAAGGAGGGATGACAACAAAAATGGAAAGGATGAGGAGGGGGAGGAAGAAGGAGAGCAGGAGACAGAGAGTCAGGATAGAAGGAAATAGGTTGGGGGAAGAAAAAACCCATCAAATAAATATCCAAGCGCATAGCAGTGTGTGAACAAAATAAGAATACCAAATGGATTTCATTTCAGTTTACCCTAGATAATATTATAGTGGTGACACCTGCCTTGTAGGCCTAAAAGGCATGAAATTCCAAAAAGACCTGGGGCTGCTTGAGAGTCTTGGTCTCCCAAGAAACCATTTCCCATAACCACCACTCCAAAATATACTTTCTTCTTCTCTTCCATTCTTTGATAGTTGTTTCTTTTACTTTTCTGACCTGGGCTCTAGAAAATTCTCTTTTTTCTTTCTAGCGTGCCTAACAAAAGAGCCATGGGATACATTTCCTCAGATCTTAATCATTTTTCTGCTGAGGTAGCAGGCCTCCTGAGGAAGAGGCAACTGCCCTAACAAATTCTAACAACCTAATTCACTAAATATTATTTTTAACTTTAGTGTTAATTGGGGAATCTAGTGAATTATGTGAAATCACTAGGAAAATCTAGCAAATTAATAAATTGATGAGTTAATTAACCAATTAATTGCAAGCTCTATCTAAGAACAACTTAGTCAATAGCAATGAGAGACTCTTCTCTTCCTTTGTGTCATTAAAGAAACTCAGCCAATCATTGAAAGCCACCTCATTATTACCACAACCTCAATCCGTTAGCATATTACCATACAGATTGAAATAAAACAGTAGAAATTGTCAGGGTGCTGGGATATACAATCACTGGAAATTTATACTATAAAGAGCTAGTATGGTATGCTACAGCCTGCAGGGGCTAGCAATGAGCAGGCTCGATGCAGTTAGTGACAGGTGTGGGAAGGAAATGAAGGCTAGAGCCTTATCTATGTGTGAAAATGTTTGTGAGAACCACCGACTGCATAATCCATGACTGTACTGTATCTGTACTGTATAATTGGATCACCCCACTCTCTGTCTCTGCACTTGACTTGGGTTTTGCTCTCAGACTGTGTGCATTCAGTCTGGGCTGTACAGAGACAGGACTGCACTGTACATTGTGCTATGTTATGCAGTCTGTATGCCAGGAGTCTCAGACTAACTGTAAATATTTCTCCAATATGCTTTAGTAAAGAGGAATAGTTTAGACACACATCTGTGTCTCTGTGTTCATTTCTTCACCTGACGCTGCCACAACAACATTTGCTGCCTGGACCTCTTGATATGCTCAGAGGTACCAGTGCACTACCATGACAGAAATGACCATGTGGAGGTTAAACAATAATAACAACAACTTCTATTCATTTATATCCTGCCTTTCTCCTAATAATGGGACTCAAGGTGACTAACAACATATTTAACACAATACAAATTAAAAACAATCTGAAAGCCAGAATAAAAGTATAAATATAAGATTTAAAAAAGAATTGAACCATTTATGAAGTTAAAACAAATATTGAAATGCATTAAAATACTGTGTACAAACCTTAAAAACAGCACCACACAGCATTAAAAGCCCAGCCCTAGTCGATTTATAAAAGCCTGACAGCACAACAATAGTTTGAGCTTCTGACAGAAAAAGAGCAATGATGGGGCCATTCTGGCCTCTCTAGGGAGGGAGTTCCCAAGTCTGGGAGCAGCCACTGATAAGGCCTCCCCCCCTCCGGGTTCCCACAAAATGAGCCTTAGACGGTGGTGGGACAGAGAGATGGGCCTTTCCAGATGATCTTAGAGCTCTAATGGACTCATAAAGGGAGATACAGTCCTTCAAATAACCTGGATATAACGAATATAATGACTGAGCTCGCACAAAATTCCAAACCCGTCAACTTGACTGTTTCTTAAAGTTCACTTAATTTCCCCCAGCCTAGGGCTGTGAAATTACCTCATCGAAGTCAGCAATGATTTCATTCAGTAGACGCAGGCACTCGACACCTTGATTGTTCATTTCGGTCTGGGAGTAAAAGTCAGCAAAGCCAGGGATGGAAGCAAACATGACACCAACAGCATCATAGGACTGAGAATATAGTTCCTAGGGATACAGTGAAGAGCAGAACAAAGTAATAAGAAAGAAAAAAACATAACCAGGTGATATTTTGTAGGTGATGAACTACAATGGCAACTGCATTTTATTAGAGCCTGGAAAACTTACATTTTTGGATTACAATCTCCACGGGTCATGCTGGCTTGTGGGGATTCTGGGAGTTGTATTCCATGGAGTAACTCCTTGAATCTCTGCATTTTGCGCAGTTAACATTCCACAGAATTTTGTTAGCTCCATTTTACACAGAAAAGGAAGGATATATTTTGAACAGTTGGTTATTAATTCATAGAATCATAGAATCGCAGAGTTGGAAGAGACCACGAGGGCCATCCAGTCCAACCCCCCTGCCACGCAGGAAATCTTGATCAAAGCATCCCCGACAGATGGCCATCCAGCCTCTGTTTAAAGACCTCCAAGGAAGGAGACCCCACCATGCTCCGAGGGAGTGTGTTCCACTGCCGAACAGCTCTTACTGTCAAAAAGTTCCTCCTCATGTTGAGGTGGAATCTCTGTTCCTGGAGCTTGCACCCATTGCTCCGTGTTCCAGTCTCTGTAAAGGATACTCTGTAAAGGATAAAGGTTTATCCTCTGTAGGATAAAGGATAAAGGTTTATCCTCTGTAGGATAAAGGATAAAGGTTTATCCTCTGTAAAGGATAAACTACCAGTATATGTGAACGAAACTACATGCAAAAGGGATCTAGGAGTCCTAGTAGACCACAAGTTGAACATGAGTCAACAGTGTGATGCGGCAGCTAAAAAGGCTAATGTGATTTTGGGCTGCATCAGCAGAAGTATAGTGTCTAGATCAAGGGAAGTAACAGTGCCGCTCTATTCTGCCTTGGTCAGACCTCATCTAGAATACTGTGTCCAGTTCTGGGCACCACAATTCAAAAAGGATATTGACAAATTGGAGTGTGTCCAGAGAAGGGCAACTAAAATAGTGAAAGGTCTGGAAACCATGCCTTATGAGGAGAGACTTAGGGAGCTGGGTATGTTTAGCCTGGAAAAAAGACGGTTAAGAGGTGATATGCTAGCCCTGTTTAAGTATTTGAAGGGATATCAGGCTGAGGATGGAGCAGGCTTGTTTTCTGCTGCTCCAGAGACTGGAACATGGAGCAATGGATGCAAGCTCCAGGAACAGAGATTCCACCTCAACATTAGGAGGAACTTTTTGACAGTAAGAGCTGTTCGGCAGTGGAACACACTCCCTCGGAGCGTGGTGGGGTCTCCTTCCTTGGAGGTCTTTAAACAGAGGCTGGATGGCCATCTGTCGGGGATGCTTTGATCATGATTTCCTGCGTAGCAGGGGGTTGGACTGGATGGCCCTCGTGGTCTCTTCCAACTCTATAATTCTATGATTCTATGTTATATGGGAAATCTGTCATTGAATATTTCAATATGTGTTGTTGTTGCTGTTGCTGCTGCCTCCTTTAAGGGGACTCTTACCATTTCCTTTCAGGGGTTTTCATGGGGAACTGAATTAGAGTGGAACACTGTTGTTAGCAGAGACAAAATAATACTTTCCCCATGTATCAATTTTTTGATTTGTATCACCTTCCTAAACTGCAAATATATCTATATCTATATATCTATATCCCAGATAGATAGATAGATAACCATCACTATCACTGTGTCCAGTTGTATGGGTCGATCCCTACAATGGGCATATATTGGTATATATTAAACAAATACACATTCCTCCCCATGTACAATCTGTTCTGAATTTTTCTGATTTTAACCTGGAAACATTGATATGGGAAGCCCTCCATGAAACAGCATAAACTCTCCCACTCCTTACCTCAGGAAATAGTGAGGTTAACTTATTATGTAGCTGAACATCTACTACATTAAAATCTGAAAGAGTCAGACATCTGATTCACAGATACTGTGACAATATAAAGACTCATGAAAGTGCCTGAGAGAAGGATTACAGGGTAAGAAGAGGCAGTGGGTGCATCTACTCTGTAGACATAATGCAGTTTGGCACCACTGCCATGGCTCCATCCTACAGAATCCTGGGACTTGTAGTTTTGTGAGGCACCAGCACTCTTTGATAGAGAAGGCTAAAGACCCTGTAAAATGACAAATCCCAGGATTCCATAGGATGGAGCTGTAGCACTTAACATGGTGTCAAACTGCATTATTTCTACAGTGTAGATACATGCAGTATCTGAGAATTTCTACTGTAAATGGCGAACTAGGCACAGAGTATTCTGTGCCACAAGGAACAGATGTAGCTTAGCATAACAGTGATACTCTGTATCATACAGCATCCTGGAGTTGGAAGAGACCAAAAGGTTACCAAACATTGGTACTCTTGCCTCCATGGATTACTGTCCCTCCATGAGGTAACGGATATTGCAAGCATGTGAGGAAAACTACAAGAGAAGCTGTGACCATTCAAGAGAAGTCCCATCCTTAGGAACTGACCATTACTAGATGAAATCAGAAACAAAACGTTACATACTTCATTATCTCGGTCTTTCTCCAAGAAGTGGCGGGCAACATGACTTGGGAGGATATTGCGTAACATGTTCTCATTATGCTCTCTTAATTCCTTCATTTCATTGATTTCTTCTTTGGCCTGGCCACGCCATAGGAAGTCTAGCCGTGCTGTGTATTCAAGCTGCAAAAGGATGATGAGAGAAGGGCAGGGAAGGAGGAGGAATTAATCAAATGTGAAGCCTGTTAAAAGCTAGATTTCTGATTAATTTGCATGCACTAGGATTAAAATAAAATACCCTTCTATTGAGTGAGTTCTGTGGTATTTTCTTAGAACAGTGAGAATTCCAATATATTGATAGTTAATGTGAGTCTGGGTTCATATATATATAGTTCTTGTATTTTGTGACCTCACTGAGAATTCCATTGTACCCCTAATGGGGACAACTTAGTGAAAACTAGAATGCATCATTTCTGCTTCTCTGCATTATAGTTCACTGAAAAAAATAATCATGGGACAATTTTTTTGTTCCCAACACATTATATTAGTTAGAGCAAGAAAATATCCTGATGACAAAAAGTAATAGATTTGTTGAAACTTTTTTGTCCTAGTGTTTTATGTTTGTGTGTGGCTAGTTTCAGAGAGGTTGTACAACAGTTATTAAAAGAAAAATGATTCTACTGACTCCAAATGAAGCTATATGCCTCCTTTTTGTAATTGTTGGCTGGGTGGTGGTGGTTTATTTTTTTTATTTTTATTTATTTATTTATACCCCGCTCTTCAGCCACAAGGCTATCAGAGCGGCTTACAAATTGTTTTAAGCAATAGCTATTTACACATCTACACTGCATTAAACAGTTTCCAATGTGTGTTAGCTAATTGCCCCCCACAAGCTGGGTACTCAATTTACCAACCTACGAAAGGATGGAAGGCTGAGTGAACCTTGGAGCCTGCTGGAATCGAACTTGCGACGTGGTGGCTTGCAGTACTGGCATTTAACCACTGTGCCACCAGGGCTCCCTGGTGGTGGTGGTGGAGAAGCAACTGGAAAGGGAAGGGCAAGTAATCTTTTCCTTTGTGGTTCTGATTCAGATCAGGGCACCACATGCTTACTTTGGACTAAAAAACTCCAATGAGAAGTAGAATGGGTAATTTGAGACTACACATTTTTATCTAAAACAAGACTGACATGGGCACAGAATCACTTCTGGTGTAATAGATTATACATGCCAAGGCGCTAATCTGGGTTTGTAACTTGGTATGAATTCCCACAGTCATCACCAAGCCTCTGTTCAGCCCATGTTAAATAAAGTTACTGTTTGCTGTAGAATCTGAATTTCCTGCTTTGCCTATGCAACTAGCTAAATAGAATTAAGGGGCTATTTGGAGAAAAAACACATATAGTCTTCCCTCAAATTATAAGACAGCAGCGCCCTGTAATAAAGTTGCCTTACTGGAAATACACACTACATTGGATTCTTGTATACCTCAGCATTTCTCTAGGAAGTCCCATCTGTATTTTTTTCCAGTGCTGTTTTGAAGGTTGCTGTTCTTTTCTTTTCTTTTTTTGGCTCCCTAATGTGTTTGATACTCTAGTCTTTTCTTTCTTTTGGCCCTTGTTTCTCTGCCCCCTAATACCAGAGGACCAAACTGAATACAACAGAATTCATGCAATTATCAAGTGTGTGAATGGCTTTTGAAAGGCAAATTGCAGATACAGGGGTCTGATCTGGATTAGGATCCTGGAGCACACATCTGTGGGGAGGGGTGCAACCTGCTGTGGTCCTAATCCAGAACGTGGGCACCACAGCTGGTATTTGCTTTGGAATTTTTTTCCTATGGACATGGGAGCTTTTCATAATGCAAATAGCTCTCTCTCTCTCTCTCTCTCTCTCTCTCTCTCAATGCATGTGTTTGTACTCTATGTGTAAGACACCCCAGATCAGGACTGCAGTGGGATGCACAAGAGTTTAAAGCCCCCTATCAACCATGTCAGATTTCCAATCTAGATTAGATAGCCCAACATTTGAAATTAGCTTGAAACAATCTGTCCCAGTGATGAAAGCATTTACGTCAAGCAGAACAACCCGTTGTTGTTGTTGTTGTTGTTGTAGAGAGATGTCATGAGTGAGACAAGACTGGGGGTTCTATCACACTAGTACATCTTGCATGCAGTCAAATGATTCTATCACAACATTCCATACTGGCCTTAAAAATTCCTATGCTCTGCTCCTTAAACAAGATTACTGGTGATCTTTTTTCTGTGTGGAACAAATATTCATTGTAGGCTTATGAACTGCTTTTTGTTTTAATGCAGTTTTCACATGCCTCTGAAAGCCAGAGTTCAATCAAATGATTTTAAAAGGGTATTATGATCAAATTCAGAGGCCACTGTTTTCATATTATGTAAAAAGCATTTATCCTAAAAAGTATTTTATATATAACAATGCTAAAGATACCTGATTGAGGTTATTGTTGTTGATTATTTGGGGCTTAACAGAACTCACCATGTAGACAGATGGGCAACAGGAGAGATATATCTAGAGAAATTTTATTATGGCTTAACAATATTGTTAACTTCAGGTTTTCCCAAGATGAATTCAGTTCAAAATCTTCCTTTTTAAGTATTATTGTTCTGTATTAAACCCAAACAAAACTTACCCAACTCCATAATAAATTGATAGCAGACCTGGGGCGAAGCACAAAAATCAGTGTGTATAGAGCCATTGTACTGTCTATTCTCCTTTATGGTTCTGAAACATGGGTCACCTATCGCCACCACTTATGACTCCTAGAATGCTTTCATCAGCTCTGTATACGCACAATCCCAAATATACATTGGACTGACTATGTGACAAATGTTGCTATCTTTGAGCAAGCAGGGATCACCAGCATTGAGGCCATGATATTGAGAACACAGCTGCGATGGGCAGGGCACGTTTCTAGGATGGAGGACCATTGCCTCCCAAAAATAGTACTCTATGGTGAACTTGCCATGGGTCAGCGTAAGAGGGGCGCTCCAAAAAAGCGATACAAGGACTCCCTGAAACAAGATCTCAGGCTTGGCCAAATTGATCACCAACAATGGTCCGCTCTGGCCTCACATTGGGTGGCATAGAGATGCACTATCCACAATGCTGCAGCCTTATTTGAGAACTCACAGCGAACAAGTCTTGAAGAGAAATGACAACACAGAAACATCACCCAAGGAGATCTTCTGCTCTGCTTACTGCAACTGGACTTGTTTATCTCGGATTGGCCTTTTTAGTCATCAGCACGCTTGCAAAAAGCACGGGATGAGTCCTTCCTGAATCTTCGTTTGTGAAGAAAAGCCAGAGAGAGAGAGAGAGAGAGAGAGAGAGAGAGAGAGAGAGAGAGAGAGAGAGAATGAGAATCTTTGGCATTTGTTTGTTCCTATAAAGCTCAGACTAAAATCCAGAGCAGATTTCTAAGAGTCACAAGCTGCCCTCACTGCATTCCACACCATTACCATTTCTAAGAGTAGTTCTTCCCCCATGGGAACAATAAGAATTCATTAATAATGGAAGGTTTCAAACTGGATTATTTGTGTAGTGTGGGTACACCTTTTGTGTAGCCCACTTACAACCAGCTTACATGCACAAACTCTCACCTCTGGTTTGCATTTTGGCAGAAAGTTGGAAAAGTTACTTTTTTGGAATAAAATGCCCAGAATCCTCCAGCTATCATGGAAAGTAAATTTTCCAACTCTGGATTTTGGTCATACTGTACTATTGTGGAATGCTGGGGTAGGAGGATGAAACACCAGGAAACTGAATTAAAAAATGCAAATACAGTTCGCCCTCCACATTTGCTGGGGCTAGGTGTGCAGGACCCCCACGAAAGTGGAAAAGACATGAATGTATCTACCCCCCTCCAACCATATTTAACACACACAAAAAGTATGATCCACAGATTCAACCCACCATGGATGCCTTCGAGGCAGCAGGGTTCCTTCACAAGGCAGAAGAGGTCAGCTGGCTGGGCTTGCTGCCATACACCATTTTTAATAGGGATTTATAAGCCTCACCTATTCTCTCTCAGTCTCACGAGGCTTGCAGTCCCTATTAAATATGGCAGAGGACAGCAGTGGAGGCTGCAGCAAATAATCTGTGAATAATCAAATCTGCAAAAATTAAACCTACAAATGTGGAGAGCTGTCTGTATATTCCACACACCCCTTTCTAGTGTTTTACACCAGTTAAGATGACTGGTAACAACTGAAATCAGTTGTAACACACTAAAAAAAGACCACCATATAATACATAAAAATACAAAACACTATAATAAATAGCACTGTACTAGAATTGGGTATATACTCTGCTGATAAAGTCTTTCTTTAAGGATAATTAGACATCCAGTTATTGAAAGTAATAAAATTAGCTTTTTATTAAATAACAAATGTGCTTTTCAGGTAACCATTGAGGGAGCAATTGTAGATATTTCCAGTTTTTAGTGAGAAGATGAAATAAATACATGAATGAAACTTAAAGGTTTGCCTTACCTGTTGGCCATGATAAAAGACAGCTAGCAAAAACATGGCCATAAGGAGCAAAGAGGCCTCCTTAGTCCCCAGGAAGTCTGTGCTAGAAAGAGAAAAAGTGGAGGGGGAGGAAATGGAATAGCACAGGTTTGCATAAAATTGGATTTTTGATCTGGCTCTGTCACTTATGACACTAGAAATTGATGAATTACAAGAATGTCTTTTAATATTAAAACAAAGCCAAAACCAAATAAAAATGTTACATTTATCAGACAGAATTCAAGTTGAGACATCTGTATGCATACATATGCTTACGTGTGCAGATGTGATTTTTTGGGCACTGTTCGGGTTGGTATTCCCATCCTTTCTACGCAGCACTGAAATCCCTCCTACTGACATATGTTAAAGCCTCGAAGCTGTTTCAATACAGGCATGCTGCACTTCAATGTAAACAGGCAGGATTTAAGAAACATCTGGCACTCCCCCCCCCCGCAAAAAAAGCTGGATGCACAATGATTACAGAAGTGCTGAGACCTCTGCAGGACCCCAGCAGATCTTAGTGCTGATGTCATCATTGTTGATCCAACTATGGGGGCGGGGTAGCCAGACTTTTTGCCTGCTCACATAGAATGACTGTGTTATGCAGATTCAGGGCTTTAAGTGATTATCTGAAAGACCATCTTACCCCATGCGACCTGCAAGGATTCTAAGATCTTCAGGGCATGGCTTTTCTTGGTCCTGCCATCATCACAGGCCTGCTTGGTGAGGACATGAGAGAAAGCCTTCACAGTGGTTACTCCCATCCTCTGGCTCTTCCTCGGGAGGCTAGGCTGGCTCCCTCCTGGTTTTCCTTTCATTTGCAGGCAAAAACCTTTTTGTTTAAGTAGGCTTTTAATATGTAATTGTGCCCATGGAGGCTTTTTAAAAAAATGGTGTGTGTGTTTAGCTTTTGAATATTTTGAATAATTTTAAATTGTTTTAACTGTGATTATTTTAATTGTTTTTAAAATTGTATTAGATTTTAATCAAGATTTTTTTCTGAGGTGCCTTGGGTTCCACTCTGGGAGAAAGGCAGCATAGAAATTAAATGAATAAATAAATATAATGGCCACCTCCACTAAACCCAGTTATTTGGGATTATTTTCTGTTTCTTTGATCAAGATATCTGATAGGAGGTCTTGATTGGAAGTTCTCATTTTATCTGTTATACAACCTCTATGGATCCAAAGACAACAGATAAGTCTTCCTCAACCTGGTGTGCTCCAAACATTTTAGGCAACTCCATGTGTATGTGCCTTCAAGTTGCCTGTTGACTTCTAGTAACCCCATGAATTTCACAGGGGTTTCTCAGGCGAGGAATACTCAAGAGGTGGTTTTGCCTATTCCTTCATCTGAAATATATCCTACAACACTTGGTATTTGCTGGTGGCCTACCATCCAAGTATTAAGCAGGGGCTTGTCTACACCCCCCCACCCAAACATAGTGCCCTGCAGAAAAAGCAAGTCATAGCAGCTGTGACTTGTCTTAACATTGGTTTTAACCCCAGCAGCCCATGTAAGCTTTGCATCCCAGATGACAGCTGAAGAAGGGAGAAAAGGGCAAAAGAGTTCCCTTTCCCTTTCCTCAGCCCCACGGGAGGAGGTGGGCAGCAGAGAAACCATGGAAGGCAGAAGAGGGCTCTTTCACCCTCTTTCCCCTTCCTCAGCCCCACAGGTAGGTAGGTGGGTGGGAGGTGGAGAAACCGGGCAGTTGGGCAGTAGCAGGACAGGGCCGAGGGAACCGGGGAAGGAAGCAGAGGAGGTGAGAGCCCTTCTCCTTTCTCTGCCCCCTGTGGCAGTGGGGGTGGGAGGTGGGAATGACAGTCACTCAAGGAAAAAAAATGGTGGCTGCAGGTGTATGCCTTGCTAGCAAGCCCTGACCACTGCACTCCTCTGGCCAATCAGGGGCAAGCAAATCAGATTGACTTGCATGTCCTAACGAGCAGGAATGTACCTTACGCCATTGTTTTTTAAAAAGATGAGAAAAGCCGTGAAGCCTTTTCAGGCAACTTTTTTGGCCTTTTTTTGCCCCCCCCCGCCTTCACAATATGGCAAAATCACACCGAATGCCATGAGGACAGGTAGGATTCTCCTCCCATTCCATGAGGAGTTTTTTCACTGTTTGGACAGCTGCCAGGGCTGATCCTGCGTAGCTTCTAAGATCAGACAGGATCTGTTGCCTCTAGGGCATTTAGGCCCATTAGACAATGACTCCTATCTAATTTATTTTAATTTATTTACATGCCTTTCTTGCAGCATAAGATTTAAGGCAGATTACATCTTTCCTGACCATTGGTCATGCAGGTTGCTGCTTTGGGGACTTGCAGTCCAAAGCATTTGAAGTTTGGTAATTGCATGCATCATTTGTAAAATTAGTGAGGCTAAAAGTGAATTTGGGACTAGGAGAGTTCAGAATATGAATTTCTGCACTTGCAAAATCTTTGATCCAATATGCGTCAATCCTAGCCTCATTTTGAATTTGTGCCTAGTATATCCTCCAGTGGTAGCATTAGGAAGCTGCAGAGAGGCTGAACCACACCAGGTGACACTGTTGTGGGGAGGTGTGACACCAGCCTTAGTGACACCACAGCTATCCTGTCATTAATGTCAACTGGTCAGGTAGCCCTTCCTCCCTTCCTATTCCACTGCCCCTTTTCATTTCCCCAAATGCAGCAGGGCTTATGGACAGGCACCCTGGGAAATTACATTATCCTGCTCCCTCCCTAGAGCCTGCAACATTGACACTGCAACATTCTGAGTGCCAGGAAAGGTGAGAGACTTTGTACAGAGGCTTCCAGAGAGACCCTGATAGTGCTTGTCTGTCTTTGCCACCTGGTAAATTTGGAGGAAGGGAAAGAATCAACAGGGCAGGGTTTAGGGGTTCATGGAAGCTAGATGATAGTTGGGAGAATATTGGGAAGACTAATAGAATGCTTCGTCGAGTTTAATTGTACAGGAAAAGGTAAATTTTATCTGTATTGTGTTTTAATTTTTGTAAGCCGCCCCGATTGTTTTAACATAGGGGCGGGGTATAAATAAATATTATTATTATTATTAACCATTTCTCATAGTGAATCATCTACCTTGGACTAAATAAAATAATCTACAAAAGAGTGATACCTTTATTGGCCAACAGAGATGCACAAAACACATCATGCAAGCTTTCAAAGCTCCACTGGCTTTTTCATCAGGCAAAAAGAATGACTAAGACAATCATTCTTCTACATTCTTTCAATGATATGCCCCCCTAATGGGGAGGAGACAGATTCTCAAACTTTTGCACTTTATGCCTGAAGACCATCCTTATTTCTGTGCTTAAGCCTAGACAAAAATGGACAGAAAGCCACTTTCTGACAGTAACACGAATGAAAGATTGACACATCAAACCAGCTGTGGCATTGCTTTCCTATTTGGGGCTCCACAGTGACTCTGCCCTCTTTCATTTCTGCTGCATCTGTTTCCAGCTGATGAGATATTTGCAGCTCCACTAAGAAATTATCTTGTCTAGATATGTGATGACGCAGGGAGAGTTCTCTCTTCCACAAGGCTATTTTTATTTTTGTTATTTGAAGAAGTAGAAAAAAAGGCTGTTGTATAAGGGTCTGTTTAGATACCCTTGGTGGAACGGCAAAGCATATAATGGACTGCATTACTCCCAAGTGGCAGTATGCATGTGTGTGGGGGAGGGTACTCAAAGCGCAACATTTTTCCTATCAATATTTCTTTGTTTACTTCTTATATTTTTGTGTTGCCCAACATCCAAAACTGTCTGGGCATTTACAAAACAGAGCCAAAGCCATAACATAGAAAACAAGGTTGGGCAACTTCCTGGGGTCAGAGGGCTGTCCCCACCACTTCGAAGGATGAATCCACCTCATACTGGCTATTTTGGATCCCCTGTACTCCCACGCCAGAAAAAAAATATCAGAATTTAGTGCCTAAAAATATGCTGATAAAAACAACACTCCAATATTTGATTGGAATTAGGCACTTACTCTCCATTATGATTGATGTCATCATATCGTAGAAACAGGGAAGCATAAATGGTCTCAGTTAGGAAGCAGTAGATTGCAATCATGATGAGCAGCACTGCCAGCTTGAGGACAGAATTCAGACGGAGGAACACAGCACAGGTCACCATTGCCAGAATTCCAGTGAAGACAAAATACTTAATGAAGAAGATCGAGGTAAGAATCAGTTTGGCAATCAGTAACTAACTCTAGTTAGTTATAATTTATTTGATTAGTCAATTTATCATATCAAAACAGTTAACATCAAACATTATAAAGTAAAATAAGATAAGATAAGATAAGATAAGATATAATATAATATAATATAATATAATATAATATAATATAATATGTTGATTAATTGAACCAGACTTAAATGAAATATAACTAACTCAGATCCAATGATTCATTGTCCTTGCATTGGCTATTTTCATTTCACTCAATGCTGAAAACTAACTTTCTTAGACCCAAACTCACAGAATCCCCATACCTAGCTGGGGAATTCTGGTGTTCCAAAAATGACTTCTCATAGTTTTGCACTTTTGTGGGTCAGCAGTTTATTACCAGCCTCTTATTATTATTACTTATTTTCGCCACGCTTCTCCAAAGCAGTTCATGGCAGCATATATACCTAATTCATGCTCAACTTTTACAGTCACAACTGCCCTACGATGCAGGTTAGACTGAAATATATTGAGGGTTCCAAAGCTTTGAGTCACTGAATGTATTAGACCATCTTGGC
The DNA here is from genome assembly GCA_030847615.1 of Gambelia wislizenii. Lineage (NCBI taxonomy): Eukaryota > Metazoa > Chordata > Lepidosauria > Squamata > Crotaphytidae > Gambelia > Gambelia wislizenii. The sequence continues at coordinate 319,614,057 of JAUMIR010000004.1, forward strand.
TCTCATATCAGCTGTCAGTATTCATAACAAAAAGAAGGTACTAGTCCTTCTAACTTCACCTTTGTGACCCAGACTGTCCATAAGTAGAATGTGAGATGTGTAGTACAAGCATTTATGGATGACAAGAAAGCAGGCTGTGAAGATTTAGACCCCACTGTACTAGATACTATGGTCTAAATCAAATTGTTAGTTCCCGCGAGAAGAGAATAATTGAATCAATGGAAACTTACTAAGTCAACATTCATGAAAGTTTCAGTGATTCAGGGGGTTTATTCTAAATGGGGGTTGATAGCTGGATTTGAGTGTAAGGATTTTATCAGATGAGCCCTTTTAAGCATTCTTTGCTGTCATTAGAAAATCCATTTTAATGCCAGCAAAAGAATGCACCCCCACTGCACTTACCTTGCTTTCCTGGCAAAAACTTTCCTAGCAATGGAAGAGATTTCCATTGAAATCCCACAGATTATCGTGAGACTTCATCACATGTGAAATTAAAAAAAACCCAAACAAAACAAAAATAACACTAAAAAAAGTTTACACAAGCACCTAAACACACTAAAAAAAACTTACAAGTAACCCGGAGAGGGTCATAAAAAGTGCATCACTTACCTGGATGTCACAATCTCACCCAGAAATGTTTGCGCTGGACTGGCCATTGAACGGGTAAGTATGAGGGCGGGGGGAAAGTGAAGTTTCACACGCTGGCAATGCTGGCACAAAAGCGCCATGTGGGATCAACTGATGGCTTCAGCCATCAATTAAAAAGTATGGGTTTTGGTGGGAACGTAACGGCGAACAGGCGATGTTGTCTGATATGTGTGCCCTTTCACGGTTACGTGGCGTCGTTATGACGCTGTATTTTGTGCACCTGATAAAGTTCTTAGATCTCTCTCTCTCTCTCTGGCTTTTCTTCGCAAATGAAGATTCAGGAAGGATGCATCCCGCGCTTTCTGCAAGCGCACTGATGACTAAAAAGGCCAATCCAAGATAAACAAGTCCGGTTGCAGAAAGCACAGCAGAAGGTCTCCTTGGGTGATGTTTCTGGGTTGTGATTCTTTCTGCGTTGTCGTTTCTCTTCAAGACTTGTTCGGCTTGAGTTCTCAAATAAGGCTGCAGCATTGTGGATAGTGTGTCTCCATGCTTCCCGATGTGAGGCCAGGGCGGACCATTGTTGGTGATCAATTTGGCCGAGACTGAGATGTTGTTTCAGGGAGTCCTTGTATCACTTTTTTGGAGCGCCCCTCTTAGGCTGACCCATGGTGAGTTCACTGTAGAGTAGTATTTTTGGGAAGCAATGGTCCTCCATCCTAGAAAATGTGCCCTGCCCAGCGCAGCTGTGTTCTCAATATCATGGCCTCAATGCTGGTGATCCCTGCTTGCTCAAGGACAGCAACATTCGTCACATAGTCAGTCCAGTGTATATTTAGGATTGTGCATATACAGCGCTGATGAAAGCGTTCAAGGAGTCGTAGGTGGTGGTGATAGGTGACCCATGTTTCGGATCCATAAAGGAGAATAGACAGTACAGTGGCTCTATACACACTGATTTTTGTGCTTCACCTCAGGTGTTTATTACTCCAGACTCTTTTGTGAAGTCTTCAAATTGCGCTATATGCCTTTGCTAATCTGTGATCGATCTCTTTGTCAATCTTGGCATCTGAGAAGATGATGCTTCCCAGGTAGGTGAACTGCTGAACGGACTTAAGCACAGATTTGCTGACGGCAATGTGGGGATGGTGGTGTTCATCCTGTGGTGCAGGCTGGTAAAGAACTTCTGTTATCTTAAGGTTGATTTCCAGCTCAAACAGCTCTGCAGCTGTTGCGAAGCAGGATGTTAGGTGCTGCAGAGCTGCTTCTATGTGGGCAACAAGGGCATCATCATCAGTGAAGAGCAGCTCATGGACTAGATAGTTTAGAGTCTTAGTGTGAGCCCTCAGATCGCTTAAGTTAAACAAGCTACCGTCAGTACGGTAATGTATATAGATGCTGTCGTCTTCTTCAAGCTCTGCTGTAGCCCTTTGGAGCATCATGCTGAAGAAGATTGTAAATAAAGTTGGAGCAAGAAGACAACCTTGCTTCACTCCATTAGTTATTAGAAAGGGCTCTGAAAGATCATCGCCATATCTGACTTGACCGTGCTGGCCCTCGTGTAGCAAGATAATCATTTTAAGGAATTTGGGGGGACATTCTAGTCTTTCCAGGATCTGCCACAGACCTTTTCTACTCACAGTGTCAAAGGCTTTGGTGAGGTCGACAAATGTTACATAGAGACCCTTGTTCTGCTCCCTAAATTTCTCTTGTAGTTTTCTAAGGGCAAATACCATATCTGTAGTACTCCTATTGGCTCTGAAGCCACATTGGCTTTCAGGGAGAAGTTCTTCTGCAATAGCAGGAACTAATCTGTTCAGGAGTATCCTTGCAAGGATTTTTCCAGCAATAGAGAGAAGTGTTATGCCTCTATAGTTTGAGCAATCGGGTTTTGCTCCTTTTTTCTTGTACAGGATGATGATGACTGCATCTCGGAGATCTGATGGCAGTTCCCCTTTTCCCCAGCAATTCACAAGGAGTTCGCGGAATTTATCGTGGAGTGCATGACCTCCGTGTTTCCAAACTTCAGGTGGGATTCCATCAATCCCAGCTGCCTTGCCGTTTTTCATCTGCTGTATGGCTTTAAGGGTCTCTTCCAAAGTGGGAGCTATGTCCAATTCATTTTTCATTGGTTTTTGTATCATATGTTGGATAGCTGAGCCTTGGACTACTCGGCTGGCACTAAAGAGACTTTGAAAATGTTCAACCCATCGATTCAGGATGGAGGCTTTATCAGTAATTAATGTTTGACCATCTGTACTGTATAAGGAGCTTTGGACCTGATATGTAGGTCCAAACACTGCTTTAAAGCTTCATAAACTCCTCTATGATCACCCAGATCTGCACAGCGTTGTATCTTTTTTGCTATATTGATCCACCACTTGTTCTGCATGTCTCGGAGTTTTTGTTGAAGTTTACTACCTAAGAGGCTACTGAGATACATCTGTTCTTATGAGACTGTGTGGCAGTAGCTGATGTGACCAAACTATGTCAGCTCAAGAAGCGCTTCTACTGTAGGTAAATGATGGTTCATCAGTAATTTTAACTCCATCAATCCTCCATCACCACCACTGTTGTGTCCTTATAAGGTCCTTGGTGAGAATGAGATGGTTCTGATGACAGCAGATAAAATGGACAGACCCAACATCTGTCCATACCTTTTTGTAACGTCATTGCTCTGGAACTGTTATGCAGCTGGCAAGAGTATAATTAGGTAATGTTGGGCCATGAAAAATACCAAATAAGTAGATAAATAGAAGTGAAATTTTAGTGCCATGATCACATTTAAGCAACTGGAAAACTTTGTAGTGTTTTGAAATGGAAAAAAGTTGACTCTATTTATAACCGGATGTTATTTTTCTATACGGTCTACATACACATGGAGCTCTAATTGTATGAGAAAATACCAAAATGTCCTCACTGATTTCACTGTTGGTGGTCATCTTTGTTAATGGCAATTCCCATTACACATGCAAACTATTGTGGAGTTTCCAATCAATGCAAGAAGTTGTGACCAATATTGCACTTTTAACATGACGTGACCATAATTACCTCTGGGTAGGAGCAAATGTCCGAAAGATATACAGAAGAGTTGAAAGTCTGATTCTTAAAGGGTGCTGGATTGTGAAAATCACACCATAGCTGTGAAAAAAGAAGGGGGGGGGGAATAATAACACTAAAATTTAGATTGTTGGGGTTGCAGTCACTATTAAGTAAAGGGGGAGGAAGAGGAGGCATTTGTTTGTTACATTTATATCTTTCCCTTCCTCTGAGGAACTCAAGGTGGCATATATGGTCCCTTCTCCTTGGTTTCATCCTCACAACAGCCCTGTGAAGTACGCGGGGCAAAGAGATCACACATTTAACTTCATAGATGAGTTGAGTGAACACAAATAACCCCAGTCCTAGTCCAATAAACTTGAGTCATTTCTCTGCTAGTCTCAGAGCCCCAAATGAACAACCCATGAGGAATACAGATAACTTCACTGAAGCAGCCACAGCATTAGGGTAATGTTTGATATAGCCCTCTCATGTAACTGTGATATAAACAATACTTGCAACAACAACAACAACAACAAGAATATCCCGCCTCTCTTATGGGGTAGCAAACATCATATAAAACATTAAACAACAATCCAACACAAATAGTCAAACAACATCATTAAAATAGCTATACAGTAATAAATTAATTCAAATTCTAAATATAAAATACAGCTATTAAAATAAACTTAAAATGGAGTAAGGCATAAAATGGAGTATAGAGAGTAGCAAAGTAGAGAACAGCAAAGTAGCAAAGTGGTAAAATGGCAGCCGAGCATCCAACCTAATCTGGGAAGGTCTGTCGGAAGAGATCCGTCTTAACAGCCTTCTTAAAAGCACCTAGATCATCAAGGTACTGAATCTCCTCCGGCAGGCCATTCCACAGTCTGGGAGTGGTGGCAGAGAAGGTCCTCACTGAGAAAGTCTTCAGATATATTGTGACACAGTACTGAGAAAATGGCAAGATTTTTCATAATTCACAATTTTTTTGCAGAAATTTAAAAATCAAAGCAGAAGTGACCTAATGCCTATGTCTGAGTATGATTTTCTGCTGTTGGGGTAACAGGTTGATCTTGGGAGGGGTTAGGTCTCTGAAGCCCCCATGGAAACACTGACATCTCTGGGGGTATTCCATGGTAACCTGGATGGTTAGAACTGCCTTGAGGTCTGCATGTTGCCACCCATTATTTAAATCTTTCCTGGTACACCACTACATATGGTAGAAACTACTGTGGCTGAGAAAACTATCAGTCTTTGCAATTCACAAATCTTTTTTCTTCCCTTTTCCTCCCACTCGCTTGCATCTGCCAATTTTACACATTTCTCTTGTGCCCATGAACTACTGTAACTCTCCCCTGCCTCCTTGGATACTTACAATATTGATGACAGCTCCCAGAAAATTAATCATAATTGAAGCAAAGATGATAACATTTCGGGCCAGGTAGGTCTCGTTAATCCAGCAGCAAATTTTCCGGAGGATAAGAGGCAAACATTTATAATCCTCTGCAGTGGTGATCATCACAAGAGCTGAATGCAGCATAATCAGGATTGAAAACTGGACAACCATTGGTATTATCCTGGGGAGGGGAAAAGATGCCCTTTGGAAGTGAGTGGAAGATAGATTTATGATACTTAGTTGTAACATTAATTCAAACATACTTATGATGACATGAGAATGCATCACTCAATTAACAATTTCTCCCACTTCTTTCTCTCTCTCTCTGTCACACATGTACACATATGAATGCACTCACACTAATGTGTTAATGTAGAGCTCACAAAGGGATTATAACCATATGCTCCCAGTATCCAGGCTTCTGTTCCTCATTTAGCTAGGGCAGATTTGCAAAGCTACTTTTAAAAAGTAATGAATTACACCTCTAACTCCAAGACTCAAAAGTTGTTAGTATTATAATTGCCTTTTTTTTAAAAAAAAGGGTAATTCTTACTTTTCCATTTCTATAATATAACTAAAATAGTTATTTTTAGATACTTAAAACCACCTACATCTAAATGCCACAAGCTGATGGACTGTGGCATGAAATACGTTATCTGCCCATTCACCCCATTGCTTCAAGCTATACAACATCACACATGGCAGAAGTACAAGGCACACTGTGACCCAGCACTTGAACCATGTGATATCCCTCCTTCACTATTAATTGAGGTGACTAGTGGTTTAGTAATTTTCTGAAACCATTCTAACGAAGTCTTTGCATTTACCTTGAAGAAGGAAGCAAACTTTGGATGGTGGTGATAAACACAAGGACCATGAAAGCACACACCAAATTCGACTTGAACACTTCATCCCTCATTTGGGAATACTGAAATAGAAACAGTAGGCAAAAGGGAAAAGAAAACCTTCAGTCTTGTTTGACACAACTACAGAGAGAGTGAGACAATGTTATAAGGCTTCTGGGAAATTAGCAAGAAGAAGTGGTAAATTAATTAGCTCATTGCAGTGAGATTCTTCCTCCCCCCCCCCCGCACCATGTGTATATATAGAAAAATCTTCTCAGAAGAAGCATGCATAAAGGAGTCTGTAAAGACACCTCAGCAGGGAAGCAATTGATAGCCATTCAATTGTGCAAAATAGTATTTTATTCAGTTTTCTCTCTCTTATAATCAGCTATATTAAAAAAATCAATAATAGACCAGTTACACAACACAAGCTCAAGGAATATGTTGTGTTGTGTGTGTCGGGAGGCATTTTGAAAGATGCATACATGACAAGGAAGAGAAGAACAATTTCACACATCTAGGGGTCGGCAGTGGTGGTTTGGCTTTTGCTCAGAACAAGGGGACGAGATTATCATCATCACCATTCAACTTATATTGGAGCTTTAAAGAAACCCCATCTTGGCTTAGAAGCTCTAGAAATTGCTGCACAAAGTCTCCTGAATGGATAAATGGAAGAAGAACCCTGGTGGATTGGACTGTTCCCAGCTCTGGATTCAACCAAGTGGAGGAACGTTTTGGATGAGACATTTGCTAAGACTGACTGGGGAATTCTGAGAATTGTAGTTTAAAAAAGATGGAAGAAGCATAGAAAACTTGGGAGCGTTGCAAGTAGAAGATGATGATATCTCGACCCCTTGTACAATTTCATGCATGGGACAAAATGACTGTATGATAAAAAAACTGGCAAAGCAAACTATTATTAAGTTTGCCATCCTCTGCTTTCATCATACAATTTCCTTGGTTTCATTCACAAAATTTTGCAAGGGGTCCTTATTTATTTATCATCCCACCTTTCATGGGATATTGTCTTCCACTTGCAACACCCATGTTTTCCTATGCTCTTCCATTCTCCCCTCAAAAAAAAAAAAAAAAAAAAAAAGTGAAAGAAGGAAAGTTGAAATTAGCAGTGCATGTCTTTTGACTAGTAGTGCTAAGGACCATTTGTCTAGAAGAACTCTAACTTAAACATACTCCATTCAATAGGTGTCAGATGTCTTGTGACAGTCATGGGTAACTTTTCACTTCAATTTCAACAAGCATGGCTAGAACACAGGAGAACAGATATGCTGGACAGCAACTCCCAGCATTCCTCAATATTGACTATGCTGGCTAAGGCTCATGGGAGATGTAGTCCAACAACATCTGGGGAGCAGAACTTGTCCAACCATGTTCTACAACATCTCTAATTGTTTAAAGCACTGTCATTGTCATGTTTGCCTCTTTTTATGCTGTTCTCATGTATGACCTGGCACAACCACATTGATGGCATTTATTTCAATGGAGTACAGGGTCAAAAACAAGGGCTATTGTACTCAGTCAAATAATCACTGGAGACTGACATCTTTGAGGGGTGGGGAAATAAGCTTTTCCTTGACCTGCTCTGCCCTGACCAAGAGAAGCTTTCATTATTACTTTTACTTATACTTATATGTACCAGGATAAGCTTTATTAGGTACACTTCTATACTTCAGGCTGGGGTGGAGATATGAAATGTGTGATGTGGCAGTCATGGAAAAGGTACATGAAAAAGACACAAAACACACCACAACATAAAACAATACATTGCCAGACAATGAAAGCTGGTACAAATGGCAAGTGTTAAGTAGAGATTAGGAAAAAAAATTGTTCTGGACTACAACTCCTAGAATCCCCCACTGGTCATGCTGGCTAGGGGATGTGGGAAGTTGCAGTTCAGAAAAGTATTTTTTCTGAATGGTTGTTAAGATGGGAAATCCTAATTTGCCTCTGATAACAAATCCTCCCCTGCTGTGGAAATAGCACATTATCTATGGAAGCTATTCTGCTAGGAACATTTCACATAGCCATTCTACTAGTTGATATTTACAATTTTTCATTTTTTTTTTTTATAAAAAGAAAACATAGCCATTATGATCTGACTCCTATAATCTGAACTGGGATGTGAAAACCATTCTATGATAGGCATTTTGCACTGCAAAGCTATCAGTTGGTATTTGATATCTATCATCTAAAACAAAACACACATGCACACTCCAGTCATTATGATATGATATGGTCTGACCTCTGGAAACTAAACTAGAATTATACAAGAAAGCAAAGTAATAAGAAGATTTCTTAAAGAAATGCATGATATGTTTACAGATTTGAGGTCTAAAAGAGAAGTTACTTGATTTTCATCAAAGTTGCTTGGCCTATTCATTTTGTTCCCAATATTTCACAAAATAATAGGATTAAATGACTAGGATGCATTTGCAAGAGTGCACAACTGGCCATGAGGAATGTCTTCTGGAAAAAAAAAATCCAGACAGAAATCTACTGGATCAGGCAGCAGTAGATAAGGGGTGCCCTTCCTCCACTCACTCATGCAAAGCCAGCGAAGTTATTTTGGCATACAAGGCAAAAATAAAATAAAATAAAAATCCCACAACTAACTTTGCCCCAAACTGGCAATAAATAACCATCAACAAATTATATTACAAACAATTTGCTGCCAAGTTGAAGGCTTCCATGGCCGGCACCCATAGATGTTCCTTGGGGTTTTTTCGGGACTGTGAGGCCATATTCTGGAAGAGTTTACTTCTGACGTTTCGCCTGCATCTGTGGCTGAAGATGCCAGCCACAGATGGAGGTGAAACATCAGAAATAAACTCTTCCAGAACAAAGCTTCACAGCCTGGAAAAAACCCAAGGAAAAAAATTTCTGCCACTTCCTAACATGCAAAAGCCGCTATCTGAGATAGTTGCCTAAATCTGTTTAATTAAATGGTCAGTTTTGGATGGGGGTCCACTAGGTAGCACTTTATCAGGTAGGATTAATTTAAACTTTGACCAAAATAAAAATTCATTCATTCATTCATTTGGTAGGATGTTCGCCTGAGAAAGAGAATAACACTTCTGTACCTTTAATACAGGGGTGGGAACTGAGTAAGCTGTTTAGCTTCCCAGGACCCTGTTCATACACCAAAACCTTTTCCAGTCTAAAAATGGACCATCATGCCTCCGTAAACCTCTAGGTAATGCTACCACACCATCTTGGACCATTTTGTCTCATTTTGGAAGATAAGTAGGCTTAGGCCTGGTTAGTACTTGGATGAGCAACCACCAAGGAAGACCAGGGGTCTCTAGCTAAGACTAGGACAAAATACTGCCTAACACTTTGCAGACCCACGGCCACGTAGTTGGATGAATACAAAACTGGGCTAGATGGACCAACAGTCTGACTCAATATAAGGCAGCTTGTCCCTATGTTCTTATGGATGTCATTTTAATGCTATTTACATGCACACTATTCCTGGGTACAAACTAGCCCTTTTTTCAAAACCACAAGTGGTCAGTTCCATTTTAGAATAAAATAATAAGGACAGCCTGCAGAAGGCCAGGGTGGTGTTAAAATGGGATGCAGGCTATATTTCAGAGGAAGGAACTGGCAAAACCATCTCCGAGTCTTCCTGGCGTAAGAAAACCCTATGAAATCCAGGCAACTTGAAGGCTTCTTCGCACGTGTATACACACACACACACACACACACACACACACACGTTCCCTACCCCTGCTTTTATAGATGTATGGATGCTAGGATGACAATGGGCAAAGCCTTTATGACACGCTGCACCTGTTGAAGTTTCCTTTTCCAAACAAGTTTTAAAGGTACATTTATTTATTTATTTATTTATTTATTTATTTTCTCGCTTTTTGCCCAGCATAGGATCCAAGGCAGAGAGCCCTGTGGCTTTTCTGTTCCACAGGTCCCTTCTACAGGTCCCTTATTTTATCTGTATTGTATTTTAATTTTTGTAAGCCACCCCGATTGTTTTAACAGAGGGACGGGGTATAAATAAATATTATTATTATTATTATTATTATTATTATTATTGAGGTGCTCTTCCATAAAAGATGCTACTGAGTCCCATGTAGCCTGAACTTAACACAGAAACTGAAAGGAAGAAGATGCTTGGGCTTCAAGTACTAGAGTTCATCCTTATCTTTCTCACCTCTCCCAGAAGCAATGGCACCTGCGTCTCAGTCACCAAGGTTACTGATGCCACAGAAGGTGGGAAACAAAGCTACCCCCTCCTGTCCCAAAATTGGGGCCAGACTTATCACATGGCAGAGTGAGATAGATGCCTTGGGTGACAAATACTGGGAGGTGAGGAACGGTAGCAAACCATGTGCATGGCATCTGATCTGCTCTGTGCCCAATTTGCTGGCCCCTGGTATGGTAGAGGACACTATTACACCATCTGTGTCAAAGTAAGGTTTAACTCTTGCCTTGACAAGCTGTCTTCAGATGTGTAAAATGACATTGGGGGCACTATCACAGCTTCATTGTAGGCAGCAAGATGTCTTGAGATACTTTTGCCCACACAGGAAGTCTGTCTATTTGTGTACTGACCCAAGCTCAGACCAGACTGGGATTTGCTCTACTTTCCTACCTATCTATCTAGATTTGGCTGGTTATCAGCTTTGTGACAAACTTCAATCAGCATGTGAAGCTTCTTTTTACCCCTTATTCCCTTAAGGTTTTAGGCATATCTGACAAACTATTACAAAATTTATGCAAAATGACCCCTCCCCCATTTTTTAAAATCAGGAATGGCTTTTCCAGATCAGAGCTTCAAAAAGTTAGTTTTTTGGAATGTAACTCCCAGTGTCTCCTCTGGTTGTATTAGGATTCTGAGAGTTTTAGTCCCCTCCCACACATTTAACAAACATGGAAATAAAGACTAACCACCAATAGGATCACCCGATGCAAAAGATAATAGATATCCTACATCTTTAATAATTGTGGAGAACAGGGCATTTCAGCTAGTGTCACTTGTATGACATTCTTCCTGTGAAAATTCCAGCTATCACAGGTATAGGAGCCCTGCCTTCTTTTGCACCTGGCCATCCTACCCTAAAGAAAGATTAAGGGTTTTGGCCCAGTCAAACTTGCCTCTTGTTGGCTTGCACAATTTATCTCAGATTGCCTGCAAACATTCCACATGGCCTGTTCTACTATTTCAGCATCCGGAGTCATGCTAAGCATTTCACATGGAGTTAGGCACTATACAACTCTAGCTACAGCTATTGCTAGAGCTCTAGTTATACCTACTCCTCAAATCAGGAATAGCAGTGGTGGCTGATAGCTTCCATGTCAGTGTGAACAGTGAATCCATTTCAAGTTTTAACCCCAAATTTTAAAGGAGCTGTCCCATTCTTAAAGTAGGTTCAGCAGTTTGGATAGTTCCTTTCAAGTTCAAACTAAAACCCAGAGTAGATTAATTGCCAATTACATGGGAACAACCAGAGTCCACTAGGGAAGAAACACATTAAGAGAGTATGTAGAATTCTTTTCTTGCCCATTGTTTCTTTCCTATAAACTTCCCACTGAAAGACCTTTCGCTATTCTGGGGGTTTAAGTGAATATTTGCAAAGGAAAGTACTTACTTCTTCCCCATTGCTTCTACATTTCTCAACGTGATACCCTCCAGCTGTTTTTGAGTCTAATTCCAGAAATTCCTGATCACTGGCCACTGCTAGCTGGTAATGATGAAAGCTGAAGTCCAGAACATCTAGAGGGCACCATGTTGGGGAAGACTACTCCCAAGCCCCATCTTCAAAAGTGTCTTTTCCTCTTTCAAAAGGGCTCATCAGGTTATAGATACAATCAGCTGTGTTCCTGCCTAATACAGAGTTCTTCCCATATAATGTTCATGAACATTCCAAGACAGCAACCATTCACAAAATGTTTAGCACAGTATAATATAGCTAGCTGCCTACTTATAGTGAAGCAAAGTGAAAAAAGCATGTTGTAAGGCTGGTCTCTGTGGGTTCCCCTCTCCCTTCATCATGCCTTTGCTGTCTTGAAAAGCTTAGTCACTTTTAGAAGGGGTTTCCTGGTTGTGGAAGTGAGTCATCATGCTTAACACAACTATAATAAACACAGTGTATGTGAATAGCTTTTTAAGATTAGTCTTGAGGAGCAGGGGGAAGAAAATAAATCAGAAAGGAAAACCACAGCAATGTTGTCTTTGCTAATTCACTGGTCATTTCAAGACAGTTTGAGTTGGCAAAAAGCATCTATCAAGACCCAGCTACCTTATGCTCCAGGCTAGAGTCTTTAAACATCAGGGAGAAAGGCTTGATATGCTCTCTTCGCAATTTATCGCCACTCCGCAAGTCGATGGTGTGCTCTATTCGCTTGTTAATTTCCTCAGGCCCAGACTGGACATGCAAAGCTTGTGCAAGATGGTTTGGAAGCAGATTTATTGAATTTCTTGTTAGGGCAGCCAGAGTCTAGGGGAAAGCACATGCAAAAAGAATAAACCTACTAGTCCCCTCTGGGATAAAATTGCAGTCTTTTCTATTTAAAGAGATCTTGTTGCATTTGCAAACTGTAACAGCATTCCATGCAGTCCATTCACCCGATGACTAAATGTTCTTAGAAGGAGACATCTGAACCACAAAATGCACACAGGTAGAATTGAGGCAACTGCTTTGATGACATGTTTGGAATCGGCTTGGAGGCTCATGGTAATTTAATCTATTAATCCATTCATTCCAGAGTGTTTTTTTACATCGACTCAGTGGCAGATGGTGTTCCCCATGCAGTGGGGCAATGAATCTACTCCAGAATTTTAGTCCTGCAATAGGGCTCTGTAGCCTAGATAGCTACTTTGAAGTTCAGACTAAAAATTGGAGTGGATTTACCATTGTTCTGACACAGAGACCACAAACTGCCACTGAACTGAACTGAACTGCTGTTCACACTTTTCAAAGCATATACCTTTGTATAATTCTGCAACTGGAGAAACCTATCAAAACATTTTCCTAAGCAGGGGCAAAAGGATGGATTTCTAAAACAAAATCAAAATCATTGCAACAGGAAGTACAAAAAATATTTCCCAAGAGGAAAGGGAAAGAGATTGCATGTCAGAAAACTGTCACAATATCACCTCAGTCCAGAGAGATGTTTCTGTGCTCAGATACATACATGTATCTCTGTCACATGCTGATGTTTCCTTGATTTCAAGAGAAAGCACCATTTTGCTGTGAGAAGGAATGTGTGTCTGTGTGCAGCCGATAAGAAACTGTCTCAAGCAGAGGAGAGCCACCTGTGTATAAAACCTCATGGGAATGTAAGAAGAACCCTACTGGAATCAAAGGCCTCTTTAAGTCCAGCATTCTGCTCACACAGTGACCCATAAGATGCCCACAAACAGGATATCAGCCAATAGAAGCTGCTTGCTCATGTTTCCCAACAACTGCTATTGAGAGGCATACAGCTCTGGTGTGGGTCTGTATGTACCTTCAAGTTGCCTGTTGACTTAAGGCAACCCCATTAATTTCATAGGGCATTCTTAGTCAAGTAATACTCAGAGGTAGTTTTGCCAGTTCCTTCACTGGAGATAAAATGCAGCTATTATGACTGATAGCCATTCTCTCCTCCATGAATTTGTCTTATTCCCTATCAGAACCATCTGAAGTTGGTAACTATCACATTGTGGCAGCTAATTCCATAATCTCTGTGCTGTGGGAAGATGTACTTTGTTTTATCTGTCTTGAAACACTTTTTCTGATTACCCCCACCCCAAGGTCTAGTACTGTGAAAAAGGGAGAACAACGTATCCTTCTCCACACTGTGTTGGATCAAGGCACATGGCCTTAGTGTAGAACAGTGGTGCACAACCTGCGCCCCTCCAGGTGTTTTGGCCTCCAACTCTGAGAAGCCTGAGCCAGCTGATCCAATTATCAGGAATTCTGGGGGTTGGAGGCCAAAACATCTGGAGGGCTGCAGGCTGTGCACCACTGGTGTAGAGTTAGGTAGCTGCTTTGAGAAAAGTACATATAAATTAAATGATGAATGAATGAATGAATGAATGAATAAATATTCTGCAGTTATTGATCTACTGGAAAGATAGTGAAACCAGCTATACAACCCAATGTCTTCCAGACATATTTTGACCACAAATTTACTTTTGTTTCCAAAGCAACAAATACATCCAGGATGGGAAGCTGCCTTATATTACTTCAGATGCTGGCCTAAATTCAGATTAATTGTAGTGGAGTGAAAAACTGCAGTAGTACAACTGCACTGGTTTACACCTTTGCAAAAGTAGTTGTACAAAGCAGTTATGCCAGATGTTGAGCAACTGGTTACCCAACCGGCTGTGGAACAGGTTGCACAGCTGTTTCCACAATTGTTTGTGCAACCACTTTTACACAACTAGTTGCTCAGCTGCTTTGCACAATGGTAAAACCCCTTGAGCAATAAAATCTATACTGGATACCAATCTTGTATTGCCTTTGACTAGTGCAATGACATCACTGAATATAAGCCTTCACCCAACATTTGTTTCAATCTCTGTACTTACATTAGCTTTCCTATATGATTAAACCTAAATTTTGATTTCTAAAGTGGCCAGATATAAAACAGGACAGAGCCCCTTTACCTTTAGCAGTTGTCAGGGTCAGGTCTGCCATTAAATCAGCACATGTTGAGGGACAACAGTGGCATCATCCTAGCTGTTTTTCACAAAACAGACCTTCCATTTTGTAAGAAACAGCTGTTCCCCTATGTTGGAGGCCACAGCAGTGTATGCTACACAAGCTCTACTACTGCATTATGTCTGGTAAATTCAACAGCAAACCCAATCAGCTTCTGTAAGCAGACTGGGGAAAGGGCACTATCTTGTCCTTCACTTCAGGCAACAAAATGTTTTGAGTTGCTCCTGACAGATGTAAAAAAGGAAGAATGTCATACAAGTGACACTAGCTGAAATGCCCTGTTCTCCACAATTATTAAAGATGTAGGATATCTATTATCTTTTGCATCAGGTGATCCTATTGGTGGTTAGTCTTTATTTCCATATTTGTTAAGTAATTATTTCCTCTGGGGTTTTTTTTTTTTTTTGGAGTCCACATGGTTTACATAAAGTTGAGGTGGGAAGACAACACCAAATGGTACTAAAAACCTTGAATATAGAAGAAGTTATCCTTTATATGTACTTAAAGCCTGTATGATAAATGATCCTGTTGCTGTTATACTACAGAACAGGAAATGTTTCAACCAAGAGCTCTGTCTCATTTCCCTGTAGTGATCTGCTCACATAGAGGGCCAGTTTTCCATCTCACAATCATAGCAATCATTTATGGGAAGCTACATGGTCCCTCCAGCTCATCAGAGCCAGCACTACTGTTAGGAAGACTGAGGCAACTGCCTCAGCAGCAGATGCTAAGGGGCTGTTGTGGAAACATTTTGGGTGTCTCTCCTCTGCTCGCTAGCATTTCCCTTTGTTGCAGCTGTGTGTGCCACAGGGCCACTAAGGTAGCCAACTGTTCTCAGGCATCCAAAAGGAAGCTGCTCTGCCACAGGTACCACAGTAAGACTAATTGTCATAGGTACTGCCAATAATTGAGGCTGCTGGCTTCCATTTCAGTGGGGTGGTGAATCCAATTATCCAAGGTACTGAACATCATCCTTCTAATAGGTTCAGCACCTGGGTTGCGCCACTGAAGTTCAGGCTCAAACTCAGAGTGAATTCACCACTCTACTGTCATGGGAACCATTGGCTGTCCTGGCTGCGAGTCCATAGAATGGAAGAGTCTACAGTCCAGCCCAAGGCATTTGCTGCCTGAAGTGGAGCAGCAAATGACACCCACTATCCAGCACTTCAAAACTTTGGTGCTACCTCTAATGCATTAATATCAAACTATTAAATAAAAATAATTACACAAATGTTAAAAATGTTAAATAAAACATATAAACTTAATTTGCTATTTAATTCACTAATTGAGTAAATTGCTTTTTTTAAAAACAACAACAACAACAACATTTAAATCTTCTAAAAATGGCCAGTGACAAATTAAAGCAACAAGAACCACTAATCATTACTCAAAAATGCCATCCTTGGGGGTTAACAAAATAATCTACAGTTGGCTCTCAACTTTTGCTAGAGTTAGGGGTGAAGGACCCCCATGAAAATGGAAAAGCTGTAAATACAGGTCCACTGTTGTTGTTGTTGTTTTAACTGAGAGAACTCTTTTCTAGGTATTTGTAGGTCCACCAGAAGTTGATCACAGAATTGCACTGGAGGACCTACAAATGCCTAGGAATCTCTAAGTCCTCCAGTGTGACTCTATGGTCAACTTCTGGCAAAAGCATACCACAGAATTGCATTGGAGGACCTAGAAAATGCCTAGAGAGAACATATTTAGTAATCCATGAATAATCAAATCCATAAATGCATAACTCACAAATGTGGAGGGACAACTGAATTTTAGAATAGTTGTTGAAAATTTTAGCAAATTAGGAGTATTTTTTTTTTAAAAAAAATCATTGTCAAACTCTGTCCCCATCCATCATGTCAAGGTGCACACAGCACACAAAGCCAGGCAAAGTATTTTAGGACCTGAGCCAGAGAATCCCAAAAGCTCTTCTCCTCACCCCTAGTGAAAACATCAGCTAGAATTGTATTGCACAGGTCACTTTTAGGCTACTTTAAAATGCAAATAAAAATTTCTATATGATAAAATTTACTTGTTACTACACTCTTGCTTGCATGAACAAGCTATTCATTATAAGAAACAACTACAAATTTCTTAAGGGATATAGTTAATTTTTCCCAAGTTAGTAAGAACCAGCATGGTGTAATGGTTTGAGTGCAGGACTACAACTCTGGAGCCCAGGATTCAAATCCTTGCTTGGCCATAGAAACCCACTGACCTTGGGCAAGACACACTCTCTCAGCGTTACATGAAAGCAATGACAAACCCCCTCTGAATAAAATTTTCCAAGAAAACCCTGTGACAGGTTTGCCTTAGGGTCACCATATGTTGGACAACAACAACAGTCAAGAGAAGGTAAGGGCTACTTAGTGCACACCTATCAGACACACGGTGGCTCTGATGTCAGTGAGGTGTGATTCTGCTCCAGTTTTAGTCTAAATCAGTGGTTTTCAAGTTGAAATCTGATTGGTCAGACGTGCATGGCAGGTAGAACTTGCTAACAAGGCAAGTACCTGGAGCTGCCGTGTTGGATTTTCACCTTAGCAAGCAAGTGTTAAGGTGATAAAATGGCTTTTTTGTTTGCTTTTTTGTTGAAGCAAAAGATCACTCTTTCATGCTTTGGATATACAGTATATATTTTTTAAGTTGAGGTAAGTAAAAACATGAGTAATTCACTCATGGCCATCATCTTGATCTGCCAAAAAAAACCAAAAACAAAACCCTGTTAAGACAAATAGCAGCTGCTGCAAATTGCCATTACTGCTGAGCAATCCACATTTTTTTTTTGCCTTATATAGAAAAGCCAGGGTTGTGTGGCAGGCTTCTACAGGTTTCAAAGGCCTGGATATCACTGCTTCTTCCCCATGTCAGTCCCTGCTGTGATTTTCCTCACTGGCTGTACCAATGGAAGACTGGGATATGCATTATGTAGCTGATTGGATGTGAAATGCTGATTTCTATTTTTCTATAAGTCAACTAATTTGATATGTGGTGGTGGAGGAGAGTTCTATGGCTACCATGGATTGCCAAAAAGACAAACAAATGGGTTCAAGAGCAAATCAAGTCTGAATTCTCACTAGAAGCCAAGATGACTAAACTGAGACTGTTATACTTTGGACATATGACTGCTAAGACTTATTAGAATAGACAATAATTCTTGGGAAGGTAGGAGGCAGCAGGAAAAGAGGAAGATCACATGATAGGTGGATAGACTCAGTCAAGGAAGCCATGGCCCTTAGTCTGCAAGACATGAGCAAGGCTGTTGCTAACAGGGTGACTTGGAGGTCTCTCATTCACAGGACTGCCATAAGTCAAATTTGACTTGGCATCAATTAACAACATTTTTATATAAAAGCTAATGGTTCTACAAAACTATTACCTTTTAATTTAATTTAATTTAATTTTTAAAAATCTAATTAGGTATTTATACCCCACTCTTCAGCTACAAAGGCTATCAGAGCGGCTTACAACTTGTTTTAAGCAATAGCAATTTACACATCTACACTACATTAAGCAGTTTCCAATGTGGGTTACCTAATTGCCCCCAACAAGCTGGGTACTCATTTTATCAACCTACGAAAGGATGGAAGGCTGAGTGAACCTTGGAGCTCTCTGGAATCACTTGACTTGCAGTACTGGCATTTAACCACTGCTCCACCTGGGCTCCCTACAGTGTATTATAGTGTTCCTCTAAAAGCTAACGGTGTCTTACTTTATATTTTTTTTAAAAAAAATAGAGCAGAGGATGCAGGATAGCTGATTGCCCACTTGGGCAGAATCTGGATGAAGACTTGAAAAGTAGGTAATTGGAAGTTTAAAATAACGCATGTTTCGACTGGCTGGGACCAATTTAATGCATGGGGAGCACCAAAGCACTTTAAAAAGACTATTTTACTGTGTTAGTTGCTGGGTGCTCCATTAGATAAATCACTGCCTTTTCCATTGCTGCTGAAACATGTGTAATGGATTGCCTTCTGCATTGGTAAGATGTTCATCTAAGTTAAAATGCTCCCAGAGTCCCTGCCCAAACCTCAGCATTGAATCCACCACATCTACAAAAATTAACCTTTTCCTCTCTTTCATCGCCATGTGGGATACATGCTGTTTCCCCAAGTGCTTGCAAGAGGATTAACAGTGTACCAGAAAGCTTCACAGAAGTGCTAATAGGAATATAAACAAGGAATGTTTTCATTCCTATTAACATTTCTGGGAGGCATCCTGGAGCTGTTAAGCCCCTTGTAAGCACCTGGGGAAACAGTGCATGGCCATGTGTTTGCTTTTGGTGATAAGATTAAAAGGAGGTTACTATTCAGACATAGCAGGATGCTGGCAGCTGGGTACAGATGGCAGTGGGTTTCTCTGGGTGTGATTTTGCCACATTCTACAAAATAATGCCTCAAAATATTACCTCTATATCAGCAGTCAGAATAATGAGCAGTACATGGTTCGTTATGCTGAATTTTTATACCATTGGTCCTTAACACTAAAATAAGAACAGTTAACAAACAGGGAAGTGTCCAGAGGAGGGTGATCAAAATGGTGGGAGGTCTGGAAGCCATGCCTTATGAGGAGTCGCTTAGGAAGCTGGGTATGTTTAGCCTGGTGAAGAGAAGGTTAAGAGGTGACATAATAGCCATGTTTAAATATTTGAAGGGATGTCATAGTGAGGATAGAGCAAGCTTGTTTCCTGCTGCTCCAGAGACTAGGACTCTAACTCCAGGAAAAGAGGTTCCACCCAAACATTAAGAAGAACTTCCTGACAGTAAGAGCTGTCCCTCAGTGAAATGTGCTGCCTCCGAGTGTGGTGGATTTTCCTTCTTTGTAGGTTTTTAAACAGAGGCTGGGTGGCCATTTGTCAGGAATGTGTATTCTTGCAGGGCAGGGGATTGGACTAAATGGCCCCTGTCTCTTCCAACTCTATGATTCTAAATTACCAGTTAAGTTACTTTGCTACTTTTAATGCATTACTTCCAAGTTGTGGGGAACACTATGTACTCAGTGCAGGTTCTGAAATCCCCATTCCCCCCCCCCCATTCCTAACATCTTCTCCATGTTGTCATGGAAGGTGTTCACACAATTTGGATGAAATTGGGAATGGGAATTTTCATGCCACAACACAGTGGGCTTCAGGTGAAAAAGAAATCAGGAATCCCTGTTGACTTCCTTTGTGCTGATAGTGTATTCCTGCAAGGCAGGGGGTTAGACTGAATGGCCCTCATGTGGTCTCTTCCAAATCTATGATTCTATGATTCTTCACATGTGCCCAACAAACACATTGGATTCTGACAGTTAAACCAAATACATGCTGAGATGAAGTGTTGTACTTCCTGGATTCAGAAAACCCTTCCCACATTGGCTTCTTTGGCACAGAACCTTAGACTGTTGCAGAGGATTCTGGGATAAAGACTCATGCACATGTAAAGCTGTGATATATCAAGTTAGATCACTGTTTTGTCTAGCTCAGCACTGTCAGCACCAACTTTCCCTGACCGGGTACCATCCAGATGTTTGGGGCTTCAACTCCCACCAACCCTGGCCATCATGGCTAATGGTCAGAAATCCTAGGAATTGTAGTACATATATCTGCCGGGAATCTGAAGTTTGGGGAAAGCTGCTGACAGTAGCTCTCCAGAATTGCAGATCTTTTTCAGCTTTATCTGGAGATGCTTGGGTTGAATGTGGGCCCTTTTGCAAGCAAAAGAGGAGTTCTATTACTTAGCTATAGCTTATCTCTCTTACAGAGTATTGTGTAGACCGCTTTGTACCCACAGGTGCACCAAGTGTACTGAAAGTGCAACCTAGGCTGCTCTTCTCTGACTGAACATTTTAGGAAGCAATTGGTAAAGATAGGTAACTATCTTTTTTCTTATCTTGAATCAGTGCTGCTGAGGCCTGCTGGGGACAGGACTTCAAGCTATACCATGACTGGCAAGTTGTGGTCCAACGGTGGCTACAAGAGTGGCCTCTGAAACCAGAGGGAGCACACAGCCCTACTGAAGATTGCATGGGGTTAGTCCCACAATGAGAAAGAATTCTCTTTAGCAAGAAGTATGCCTATGTGTACAAAGCAAAGAACAACGTAGTGACTCCTGCTGGGAAACCCAAAAGGACTTAAGCAATCTGGAGGAAGGTGACCTGTGCCCGTGGAAACAGTGGCATGGTGAGAGGAAAGTTCTGATCCAACCTGCCTTCCAAAGCCACTGGACACAGTATCCAAGTGGTGCTGTACTCATCCAGAGTCTTAATTTGAACCGAAAATAAAATTCGAAATACAGCCAGCCCTCTGTATCCATGGATTTGGCATCCATGGATTCCACCATCCATAGCTTGAAAATATATATATTTTTTAAAAATTTCAAGATGCAAACCTTAATCTTGCCATTTTATATAAGGGCACCATTTTACTATGCCTTTGATATAATGGGACTTGAGCATCCATGGATTTTGGTATCCAAACCCCAGCGGATATGAAGGGCCCACTGTATATTCCACTTTTGTACATTTTAACTTTCTTTCCAAGACAATTTCCCCTTGATTATCAATCTTTTAAATAAATAAATAAATAAATACATTCGAGAGGAATACATGGTACAAAAGCCACTGGTAAGGGTGAGTGGGTGGAGGAGACATTGTACTGAATTTGTATTGCAAAATGCCAGTACAGACAGGAAGTCTTTTGTGTGGCTTTAGGCTAACGAATCTCCTTCACTTCTTTACAGAAAATAAATCCAGACAGATAACACTTCAGGGAGGAAGAAAATAGGACTGCAGCAGCAGGTCCTACTGTGCAGGCATTAATTTGAAGGTTGGAAAAGACCCTGCCATGCCATGGGTAGGGAATGTATGGTCATCCAATTGCAGCCCATGGGGAAAGATGTTTTTATATTGTGTTTGGTGGCATGATGGAGAGGGGAGTATAGATCTGTAGTCCCCCCCCCCACAAAAAAAAGAGAGAAACGTTTCCAAATCTATTCATAAGCTGTTGGATGGCACACAGGAAGGGACGATTGCAGATGCAATTCAAAATCATCTGGAGGGCCACACATTTCCCAGCTCTGCCATATGCCTAACATGCACATATAACGTAGAGAGACTCCTACAGCAAGCTTTTGTCAAAAAAAATAATATTATTGCTTGCTAAAGAGTCCAAGCAATGATAAAATACACATTAAAACACCAAGTTTGATGTGTTTTTTTTTGTCTTATATCTCAGTGTCTCCATCTGTATTCCACCTTTGCCTGCAATAAATAATTACTGATAGCCATTCTGATTCTGTTTTCTCTACCACGTCTTGGTTCAATATTCAAGTTAATGTATCGTTTTCTCTACACAACATATAAAGAAATAGAATACAAAGTTAAGAGTCAGGAAAGGAACGGAAGAGGAATAAAGAATGGAAGGCAGATATAGGAAGGGATGAGAAGAGATTAACATAAATAAATGAACAGAAAAATAAGAAATAGAAAGATAACACTATTTGTATAGAAAGGAAGATACAAAAATCTACATAGAAATAACAAATCCTTTGAGTTATTTTTATGAGGGAACTTGTGTTTTTAATGAAAATTGATTAATATAAAACTATGTATGTGTAATGGATGAAGTAAGTAATGGTGAAAAGTTGTTTACTTTTCAGTGTTCCTAAAATTTTCAATGTATATGCAACAATAAAAAGTAATAATTAAAAAAACCCACCAAGTTTGAATTAAAGCACAACATAAAAGCACAAGTTAAAAGCACAATTAAAAACACACCAATAAAGGAAATAACATTCAGCCCTTTAGCCAGAGATCAGTTTTCACGTCAAAAGACTCTCTGAATAAAACTGTCTTTGTCTGCCAATAGCAGGGCAACACAGATTGAACCTAAGTTCTTTAGATGGGATTTTCAGAGGCTGGGAATGGTGACCGAGAGTGCCAGCTAGGAATGGGTGGAAATGGGTGCCCAGGGTTTGAAGCCATGCCATATATAAAAATCAACTTTCTCCTCCTCCATTACTACTTGATTTGAGATTTATCTCCCTATCTGTAGATCTAGAGAAGCACAGTAATTCTCTGTGACTCCAGTTGGTGCCCTGAGACCTGACAACTCTAACTAGAAACACTTCAAGCAAGAGGGCTGGAAAAGATACACTTGTAAAAGGTATTTTCTCTGCTACATCTGCTATCATAACATCAATGTGGTGCATACTAACATGTCAAAAGACCTCCAGAACAACCTTGCTCAAAATACACACATATACACAGGCACGTACAAACACAGTACACTATAAAATGGATGTTGTGCAGAAAAAGAATATTGCTGCCACCCACAAAGGCTAGCAGTATTTCTCTCTCGCCAATGACATGTGAGGGTTGTGTACTCCATAACACAATGCCTAAGTTGCAAAGGGGCAGCTGGCAAAGCAAAATCTCTGTGAGACAGAGGTTTAAGCATAAGTTATGTGGACATTTTGGACAAGAAGGACTAAGTCTGTGTAGAAAAGGAAATGAGATATTATGTCATTAGGCATCTAACCAATGGAAAAGGAAGGCAAGTCAAGCCTATCTTCTTCCACAGTGACTCATCAGTCTTTCAAATACAGCAGAAAGGCTGGTGTCTTAGGGCACTTTAACCTTTTCTTATTTAATTTCTGTAAGCAGACAGCCTTCACAAGGGATTTTGTGCTACAGTTAAAGCAAACAAAACACCTCTCAGATCTTTACAGTCCTTGCAGCAAAGCCTATTGAACAGGGGTGCAGGGAGCACTCTTATTTGAGCTGCCCATTTATGCGATTTGGGGCCAGCATGGTGTAGTGGTTTGAGTGTTGGACTATGGCTCTGGAGACCAGGGTTTGAATCCCTGCTCAGCCATGAAAACCCACTGGGTGACCCCAAGGCAACTCACAAACTTTCAGCTTTAGAAAACCCTGTGATAAGTTCTTCTTAAGGATACCATAAGTTGGAAATGACTTGAAGGCACAAAACAACAGCAACGATTTATGCTGTTTAAGCTATGAGTTTAAAAAGCTATGTATACAAACAGCGCCTGCAACAAAATGTTACTGTGGAAAGCTCCTAACTGGGGCAAAGTTTGGAAAAATGTTTTTTTAAACCACTACTCCCAGACTACAAGTCCCTGGCTGGGAGATTCTGGGAGTTGTGGTCCAAAGATGCAACTTCTCCAATTCTTTTAAGGATTCCAGTCAGCCATCTTCATTGTCATCTGGAATCTACTTAATTCCATTCCTCTTCCCCCACCTCCCTGATTTTCTGTTCTTTGGCATACTGCGGCCACGAGTATTGTCAGTCCTCACACTTTGGTCCTTCCCTGTGCCAAATGATTTCTTTTGTTCCTTCTTTAACCTTAACATTCTTCCAAGTCTGCTGATTCCTCAATCTTGAACTCGCCACAGGTCAGCGTAAGAGGGGTGCTCCAAAAAAGCGGTCCAAGCACTCCCTGAAACAACATCTCTGGCTTGGCCAAATTGATCACCAACAATGTTCCGCCCTGGCCTCACATCGGGAGGCATGGAGATGCACTATCCACAATGCTGCAGCCTTATTTGAAAACTCACGCCAAACAAGTCTTGAAGAGAAACGACAACACAGAAAGAATCATAACCTGGAAACATCACCCAAGGAGACCTTCTGCTATGCTTTCTGCAACTAGACTTGTTTATCTCGGATTGGCCTTTTTAGTCATCAGCACGCTTGCAGAAAGCGTGGGATGAGTCCTTCCTGAATCTTCGTTTGTGAAGAAAAGCCAGAGAGAGAGAGAGAGAGAGAGATAGCTGAGAAACCACCACACCATAGTATTGTGGGAAAGGTGGCATATCCATCTAGGGAACACCAAAGGGAGAGATGAGGACCCCAAGACAGATTCATCTTCAAAGCTTGAGATTCCTCACTCCTGTTGTATGGAACTGAACAAACTATTGAACATTCAGCCAATGAGGGCTTGTCCACTAGGGCAAGTGGGGAACTCTCCCCCACCCCCTGCTCAGGTCACCATCAGCTGGATTACTGACAGCCAGCCTACTCTTGCCTGCCTCCTTACTTATAAAAAGTCCATGGGGTGTGTAATGCTTAACTTCCCCCTTACAGCCAATTGGCTATTAGGACTTTATCAGATGCAGCAAATATAGTGTCATAATGATGCCTAGTTAACGTGAAAGGGTACGCATATCAGATTACTTCATCCTTCTGCGATAACGTCCAGTCAAAAAGCTGTTCTATTTTATCGACAGGCCAAGCTGTCAATAGATCTCCTGTGGCACTTTTTTGCTGGTATTGCTGGTGTTTGAAACCTCACACCATTGTGCTCACATGAATACAGCGTCAATGACAGAACACTTCTGGGTAAGATTGCAACAGCCAGGTAAGATTTGCAACACTCTTTTTATGAACATCCCCAGTTCACTTTTAAGTTGTAAAGTGTGTTCCTGTGCTTGTCTGTACTTTTTGTGTGTTTCTTTTTAAAATTTACCACACTCGCATCTTCTCATGAGTATCTGCAAGATCACGAGCATGAAAGTGAATGGAAATCCATTCGCTCTCCATCAATGCTGGGGTGCTTATTCACGGAGAAAAAAGGTAGGTCTGGTAGAAAGGGTTCTTTTGCCAGCAGAAAAATGGTACAAAATATGCTGGCAAAAGAATGACTGTAGAGGCTTGTCTGATAAAGTCCTTAATCTTTCAGTCTTGTCATTGTGGAACTCAGCAGGTAATTATCTATAAAGACTTACTGGTATGCATAATTTCTTTGTACTGGAGAGTCTTTGCAGGCAGCAGATTCGTAATGGGCAGAGGGAGGAGCAACAGTGGCACAAAAGAAAGGTTGACAAGCCCAGTTAATGGACTCTTGTGGAAAACTGACCTACGGGAGACTCAGAGAGGACTTTGCACCAGCTGAGCTAGTGTGGTCCACGGATGGACAGAATATTGACCAATACTCATTTCCCAGCCTCTCCCACAAATAAGGAGGTTTCTCAATACTCAGAGAACCAAGTTGGGAAAACAAACACAAAGGTGAGAATTGTGCATAGTTTTTGCCCAGTGTTTACACACATGATTTACAGAAGTGGATGATGAAGACATAGAAATAGTCCAAGACTTTCTGTATAATTACTCAGTCATACATCAAAATGGTCTCTAGTCAAGAAATCAGAAAAAGATTTGGAAGGGCAGCTATGAAGGAACTAGATAAGATTCTCAAGTATAAAACTGTATAATTGAATACTAAAGTCAGGATCATCCATTCCATACCGTTTCTAATTTCTGTGTATCACTGTGAAAGCTGGATAGCAAAGAAAGCTGACAGGGAGAGAATCAACATTTAAAATCTGGTGCTGGAGGATTGCTCTGTTGGTACCATGGATTTCCAAAAACACAGATAAATGGGTCCTAGAGCAAATCAAGCCTGAATTCCCCATGGAAGCCAAAATGCCATAACTGTGACTATCATACTTTAGACATATCACGAGATGACATGACTCATTAGAAAAGATGATAATGCTTGGTTAAGTGAGAGGCCATAGGAAAAGAGGAAGACAAAATTACAGGTGGAAGCCACATCACTGAGTTCAGAAGATCTGAGCAGGGATGCTGATTACAGGGTGTCTTGGAGATCTCTCACTTATAGGATCATCATAATAAGTCAAGGCTGACTCAATGGCAATTCATAACAACAATAACATTCACACACAGCAAAATGTTTTGGGAATTTACTCTGTGCAGAAATACATGTTTGTTTGTGTGTGTGCACACGGGGGGGGGGGGTTTACATGCAAATTGTGGGGGGTTTCCAGACAAACAATTTTTCATGCAAAAACTATTTTGTGTGTGTGTGTGAGAGAGAGAGAGAAAAAACAAATTTTCTATGCAAAAAACACTGTTTCTGGAAAAATACTGTTTCTATGAGGTTCTTTAATGTAATAATTATATCTGGAAAACATTGCTTTTTGTGAAGAAAAATGTGGGTTCTACACACATAAAAAGCCAATTTTTGTGCAAAAAACAGTTTCCAGAAAGACATTAGAAGCATCGTTTGTTTTTGCACAAAAAAGGTTTCCACACAAAGAAGCCCCATATATTTCTGTGAAGAATAAATTCCCAAAATATTTGAGGCTGTGCAAATACCAGGTGAAAACTGCACAGCAATATTTGTTTTTTCCTGTAGTGTGGAGAAAATTATGTCTATTATTCATCTTCGCATGTGAGTATCAAATAGTCAAAGGTTTACATGATCATCTCAGTCTGGGTGGATTGCTAGTCTGCTAAATTAAGTATGATGATGAGGAAGCCTACTGAATCAACATAAAGACTACAAGTTCAGTTAGATGTTAAATGGTAGGAGTGCCATCAAAAGGGAAGACAAAGGGGGAAATCAGAATTAATGACTTCCACTTGATGTTGACATTGTCTTCATCTTCAATTACTTACCCTGCCCTACAAGTCTGATGGCTATCATTCACCACTGTATACACCCATATTGAGTTGATTGTACGTGGCAGTAGCACTACCAAGTCTAATATAACCTGTGACCTAAGATTCCTTTCAGAAGAGACAGAAATGACGGAATTTGCAGCCTATTACAGAGAAATCATGTGTTTGCCTTCAACTTATTTCTCCTCCTTAAAAACTATAGACTCTTGCTCCATAAATTACAGATTCCAAATTACAGACTTTTGCTCCTTCTCCACAAGGGGGAGGGTGCAATCTGAACTTCACTATCAAAAACCATTTAAAAATGTGGAGCTTGACTACACCAGCCACAAACCCCAAATCCATTCTGAATCCAGCCCGATTATGCCACACAATGTGTGGCCTTTTCCCTGATTCTGGTGCAATAGTGAGGCATGATATAGGGCCTTATTCACACCAGACTTGGGGAATACTCCCTTAATCTGGGTTTTAGAAAACTCAGTTTTCTCCAGAGTTTGCTGGAAACTCCAGAGAAAACTGCCAGGTGAACAAGCTATCCACACTGGATTTGGGGTGGGGTGGGGAGGAGAGGAAGAACAGGTGCTGCCTGAGGTGTTGCCATTTCCCCCCTCTTCAGCACAACTTCTTATTCCAAAGGCAGAGCCCTAACAGTAGTCACTCTTTCTGAGCTCAGAACCTCCGGCAATTTCTGCCATTGCGAGGCTAGCCGCCCATTCTGGCTTCAAGGGTGGTTCTGGCCCTTCCATGCTCTGGGAAAAGCAAACTGCTAGCAGGAGTCATCCAGTCCGAGGGCATAACAGGCAGCTTACTTGTAAATTGCCCATTGTATCCTAACTTGGCAGCTGCCTCTGGTGCTTTGCTTACAAATCGTCCCTCCGAGCTCCAGGAAAAAACAGAGTGCCAGTTATTCCTGAAGCTCAGTGAGGCAATTGTAAGCAAAGTGCCAGTGGCAGCTACCCGGTCTAAGGCAGAACAGGTGGCTTACTTGTGAGTAAGCTGCCCATTATGCCCTCAGACCAGGTGACTCCTGATGGCAGTTTGCTTTTCCTAGAGTTCAGAGTCAAGCATGAGGAACAAGTCGTAGCTCCTAGCCAAAGTAGTCTGAATCTCATCCAGATTTTTACATCCCTCCCCCTGTGTAGTCATGCCCTAAATGATTCAAGTACACCTTGTAGAGCAAAGAGCACTTTTAAAAAGAAAAGAAAAAAAAGATGGTGCTATCTTTCTTTTTAAAAGGATTCCACCTTAAAGCAAGCACTTTGGAAAATCTGTTTGCAATGCAAGGTCCAGTGCCATCTTAAAAGTGCCATTCCCATTCCTCCCTGCCTTCCATTGTCTTCTAGTCTCCCACTTGTATCCATTTAGCTAATTGATTCTCTAGAGGAAGAACCTATCCTTTGATTACATTACTCTCAAATTTTGGGAAACATACATTTTTGGAGTAGTTTCCAGCATTTCCCAGCCAACAAGGCCATTGACTATAATGCCTGTAGTACCAAGGAAACATTTTGAAATTCTGGTTACTCTGTAAAGTAGAGACACCCCAAGGTTGTTTCTACAACTTCCTTTGCCACATACATGTTGGCTGGGGATGTTGGGACTTTTACTCCAACAGGTCTGGAGGGTACCACGTTGGGGAATCAAACTGTCACCATGTTAAATAAATAGACAAGACTGCATCAGGGATATACATAAATTATGTACTGAGAGATGCCATGGGGGAAGGAGCTGGATATGTTTAGCCTGGAGAAGACAAGGTTAAACATTTGAAATGATGTCATACTGAAGAAGGAGCAAGCTTGCTTTCTGCTGCTCCAGAGACTAGGGCATGGAGGAATGGATTCAAACGAAAGGAAAAGAGATTCCACCTAAACATTAGGAAGAACTTCCTAATGGTAAAATCTGTTTGACAGTGGAATACGCTGCCTTGGAGTGTGGTGGAGTCTCCTTCTTCGGGGGGGTTTTAAACAGAGGCTGAATGGGCATCTGTCAGGAATGCTTTGATTGTGTATTCCTGCCTGACAGGGGGTTGGACTGGATGGCCCTTGTGGTCTCTTACAACTGTATCATTTTATGATCACTACTGACAAAATAAAATAAATAAAAAAAATAAAAAAAGGAATCACTGTTGATTTTCTAATACTTTTGGGTGGGGTATAAACTGTCTACTCAACAGGTTCCTACCCAGATTAAAGCCTAGTTCTTACATAAAGCAAGTAAGATGATAAAACTTCACTGTGTCTTCACTGTACTGCTTCATATTAGGAGCATGTACTCACACACAATTGAATGATCCTTTGTGTGTGTGTGTATGTATGTGTGTATACATACATACATATATATATGTGTGTGTGTGTGTGTATACTTGCATATAGAAAAGCAGAATTTAGAGAATCAGAATTCTAACCTAGCATTAATTTTCTATGTGTGGAGAAAATTTGTTACCCACATCTATATCTGTCTTTATCTACAGAAGATATATCTATATATGTTCATATCTCTGCAGTTTAAAGTGTTACAGTCCAGTCACAAATCAGTCATCTCATCTGCTACTTGTGAGAAAAAAAAAGCTGGCCTGAGTTAATTTGTACTGCAAATAAACCACATTTTAGATGCCTGCCTACAGCAATTTATGCAACTCTTGGGTCTATACGAACTGGACTGAAGTTCTGATTCAATTAATTAGCACTCTGCTGGGTGTGTAACTTTTAATTTTACTAGGGAGATGGGAGGAGATCTTTGCACATTTTGGATTCTTTTATGTAAGTTAATTCTGGCCTGCAGTGGTTTGTTTAATCATCTGAAGTTCGTGTTAGAGGAAAGGTTAAAGTGGGAATTGTTTAGTCACAGCTTTTGTGATGGAGATGCAGTAAAGCATGCACATGTAGCAGGTGATGTAGGGAGCAACTTGGACTTACGTGCTGCTTTCCCACTATGTTATCAAAGGGAAGCTCAGGGCTCCATGATCCTTCAGTGAATGTTGCCCCACTGTTTCTTCTGTCTATAGCACTGACTGCCTCTTTGACAATGTCTTCAGGCAGTGTCAACAAACTTTCCTCTGGCTGTTTGATCAAGTAGGTCTCGATGTTGTGCTTTCTCAAGAATTCATTGCGTTCCTTGCCATGCCCTTCTTCAACTTTATAATCTCCATTTAAACAATCTAAAGTAGCCTTGGATATGTGGATTCTCCTGCAGACATATAAAGAAGTAATAAAATTAGCAGACATGATGGTTGAGCATAAAATCCTGAATGACAAAAGGGAGACCTGAAGGTTACAGCATATCCTTACTAACTCACCTAGTTCATAGTGACAGCCAGCCAGCCATGCCTTTCTCCAGAATGTGTGTGTGTATGTGTGCCTTCAAGCTATCTGTTGACTTATGGCGACCCCATGAATTTTATAGGGTTTTCTTAGGCAAGAAATACTCAGAGGTGGTTTTTCCAGTTCTTTCCTCTGAAATACAGCCTACAACACCTGGTATTCCTTGGTGGTCTCACATCTAAGTACTAACCAGGTCTGACCCTGCTTAGCTTCTGAGAACATATAGGTTCTTATGCCTGAGAACATATAGGTTCTTATGTCCATTCCATTTCTCTGCCCCTTTGATGTTTTTTTCAACTGATATTCAACTCTCTGTGGCTACTGAGCAATGCTAATTCCTCACAATGACAATGGGGAGGGGGAAACAAACTTCAGGGTTACTGTGAATATGCAGATATCTTGCTTTTGTTTTGCACTGGCTCTGTTTTTAGCCATATAGCTGTTGGTACTCAGCACCTCAGTTTGTTATTAGAGAGAGAAATTTTCTCCAAAAGGGATCATAAATCTTAGTTTTATCAATCCTGATTTATTTCATTCCATTGACCCAAATGGTCTCAATAGGAAGGAAGTTTTTGTATTAGTTAATCCTGAAGGACTCCACCGGGAGTCACATATCAAATTTCATGGAGGTGCAGTTAATATTTTTAGGGATACATCTATAAAAATAACTGTTTGAGCGAACATATTTCTAGATGGATTTGTCCACTCCAGCATTCCAGTATGGCACCAGTACACTCAACACTGAGGGACAAAATTGGCTATAAATCTGTCAAGTATAACTGTATTGCCCATGTAGAAAAGCCCTAAGTGGACTGTGGATTCATGGGTGTGTCTATATTGTAGAAATAATGCCGTTTGACACCACTTTAAGTGCTGTAGCTCCATCCGATGGAATCCTGGGATCTGTAGTTTTACAGGGTCTTTAACCTTCTCTGCCATAGAGTGCTGGTGCCTCACAAAACTACATATCCCAGGATTCTATAGGATGGAGCCAAGGCAGTTGAAGTGGTGTCAAACTGCATTATTTCTACAGTGTAGATGCATCCCATATCCCCTCCAAAATCCATACCCCCAAAGCATATCCTTTCTTCCCCTTTATGAGGTTCTGGCCTTGGAAGGAAGCCACCAGGGTCTAAGCAGGGCTTGGAGGAGCATCCAAGATCAATCTTTCCTGACCTGAGTGGGATTTCCAGTTCATCCTGTTGTCTCTTGGGTTGCGACCTAAGTCCCTTAAGATAAATGAAAGGAATCCATAGTGGAGGATAATTGTATATCGCTTGGGGGCCCTAGATAGGTTGATATTTCATAAAAATATTATTTCATAAACAAACATTTATATAAATAAATAAATAAATAAATAAATACCCTACCTTGCTAATAAAGCACCCCAGCTATCTATGTGTTAATTGCTGTTA
This sequence comes from Gambelia wislizenii, assembly GCA_030847615.1. Taxonomy (NCBI): domain Eukaryota; kingdom Metazoa; phylum Chordata; class Lepidosauria; order Squamata; family Crotaphytidae; genus Gambelia; species Gambelia wislizenii. Next base: position 319,645,777 of record JAUMIR010000004.1, read on the forward strand.
TGTGCACCAGATATACAGATATAATTTTTTACTCAGGTTCAGTGGTAATTCAGATAATCATAGCCAGCTTTGCCAAGGAATAAACTAAACCATATATTACAACAGAGATGCAGAAATGAAATTAAACTGAATAGCCCTGGTACTGCAAAGAGGCTGTATGGTTTCTTGTTGTTTCCAGGTGCAATTCAAAATGCTGATTATGACCTATAAAGCCTCATATAGCTTAGATCCTGACTATCTGAAAAACCACATTCCTCAATATGAGCCTGCCTGAGTTTTGATATCCTTAGTGGAGGTCTTTCTTTTGATACCACCACCTTCACAAGTAAGTCTGGTAAGGACACAGGAGAAGCCTTCTTGGTGGCTGCTTCCAGGCTGCTGAGCTCACTGCCATAGGAGACTAAGCTGGCCACCTCCCTGTTAGAATCATAGAATTGAAAGAGACCACAAGGGCCATCTAGTTCAACCACTACCATGCAGAAACACACAATTAAAGCACTACTGTCAGATGGCCTCCTAGCATCTGTTTAAAAACCTCCAAAGAAGGAGACTGCACCACATTCTGAGGCAGTGCATTCCACTGCCGAACAGATCTTACTGACAGGAAGTTCTTCCTAATGTTTATGTGGAATCTCTTTTCCTGTAGTTTGAATCCACTGCTCCATGTCCTAGTCTCTGGACCAGCAGAAAACAAGCTTGCTCCATCTTTAGTATGACATCCCTTCAAATATTTAAACATTGCTATCATGTCACCTCTTAACCTTCTTTTCTCCAGGCTAAACATACCCAGCTCTCAAAACCACTCATCATAGGGCATGCCTTCCAGACCTCCCACCATTTTGGTCACCCTCCTCTGTGCATGTTCCAGCCTGTTTGTATCCTTCTAGAATTATGGTGCCCAGAATTGGACACAGTATTCCAGGTGAGGTCTGACCAAAGCAGAATAGAGTGGCACTATTACTTCCCTTGATCTAGACCAGTGTTTCTCAACCGGGGTTCCGCAGAACCCTAGGGTTCTGCCAGACATTGCCAAGGTTCTGTGAGAAAATAGTAATAACTCACAGAGAAGTGGTGAGCTGAAATGGAGCATGCTATCTCTCCCCTCCACAACAGAGAAAGCTGGGTGAAGAATGAGTGTGTGTGAATGAGTTTCCACACCAACTGAACAGCCTCCAAAGGGGCCTCTTATGGATCTTATGGGGGGGGGAGTTTACATGCCAAATACCTTGCTCTCCCTCCTAGCTTTTGCTCTATCTTAGATGTCTTAATCAGGCTCTGGCAGCTAACAGGGAGGGGTCGAAGCACACCTCCTGCAAGCAGCCAGTTCGCCAGGGACCCTTATCGTTTGCCAGAACTGAGGACAAAAGAGTACGCTGGTTTGCATAAAATTGATTTAAAGGTAGAAATGCAAATGCATTTTTTAAAAAATTCAGAACAATACTGTACAGCTCTTACCCAAGTGGGGGAAACTGACTAAGTAATCCAAGTTATCCCCTGGTCAGTCAGCTACCCAGGTGCCACCTGTGGATGGGATAACTCTGATAAAAGTGACTGGCTGCTTAGTTGCTGCTTTTTGCAAGCTCTGTTAGCTCAGAGCTCAATCTTTGGGTCAGAGTCAGTGATGTTGATGCCTCAGGCAGCAGATCATGGAAACCTGAATTCTCCCTAGAAGTCGAGGTGATTGAACTGAGACTTACTTTGGAGAGATATATTCATATTTATATTATATTTTCAGGCCCGTTACTTTCAAGTATCAAATATGTATTGGTAGCAATGTAGAATATAATAAGCATCTGTTTTTTTCACTGCTTCTGTAATTTTTTTTAAAAAAGGGAGCTGTAGGTAGTTTTTACATAGGGGTTCCATGAGATCTGAAAATTATTTCAAGTGTTCCTCCAGTGTAAAAAGGTTGAGAAAGGCTGATCTAGACACTATACTCCTATTGATTGTTCTCCTTTAGGGGACATTTGAACACATATTTGATGACTCAGTGGCTATTTAGAGGAGTTGTTAATGGCATGTGTGGGCTGCATTTTTATTGGTGTTGTAATGATTTTAAATTTTTTTACAGTATAGCAATTAACTTGTTTCTTTTAACTTTTTGTTATTATGGTAGGTTTTAAATCATACTGCTGCTGCTGTTGTTGTGTGCCTTCAAATTGTTTCCAGTCTATGGCAACCCTAACGGGTTTCTTGGCAAGACTTGTTCAGAGGTTTGCCATTGCCTTCCTTGTAGGCTGAGTGTGACTTGCCCAAGGTCACCCAGTGGGTTTCCATGGCAGAGCAAGGATTTGAACCCTGGTCTCCAGATTCCTAGTCCAACACTCACACCACTATACCAGACTGGCTCTTTTAATTCTTGTACCTTGTTTTGATTCATGTTGTGAGCCCCCTTGGTTCTAATTCAGGAGAAAGGTAATTCATTGTCATGCTGGCTGCAAGATTCTTAAAGTAACCATCCAAATAAGAGTAACTTTTCCCATTTCTTTTGTGGAGAAAGATGTAGCAGAGCCTTTCCCCTCTGTCTTGGATGACTGTCCCTGCTGTTCCTTTTAAGTATTGAGTCTACCACATCTTGGAAGGTTGCAGGTTGGAAAATGCTGGTGTAGGGATTGGTGTAGCTGATTGTGTTCAGCTTTGTCCAGAATTCTTGTCGACCTAATTAAATGCACCACTGTAACTTGAAGGAAGTGAAACCTGAGTCCATTTAAATTAATCAAAACTTTATCTTGATTTTGTAGACCTCAGTTAATGTGTGCCTGTTAATGGAACTCAAGCCACAAAGTGGCTCAATTTATTTGATTAAATAGAAGGAAGGAAAGAGGGCCACTGATTTTCATTAATATGAAAATATAGGGAGCGATGCAGAGCTTGGGTATACCTTAAATGTGGGAAATGTTTTTGTTTTTTTTTTTTTAAATTAGAAATCCAACAAACCTGGCTGAGGAGAGTTTAATGAATTGCTTTCTCTCTCTCTTAACAATCTCTCAGCATTGCTACTGAGAAAAGACAAACACCTTATCATGCCAAAGAAAAATGTGCTTTGCACAATTTAATGAAATGCACAGACTATGTCAGGTAAAGAGAACATTTGCACCCAGCAGTTAGTACATCTGGACAGATGGTTGGAGAGATAATGTATATATCCCACACAGGGCCACCAATGCAAAGGTTACCAAAAGCACACATTAATAATACAAATGTAATCTTTGTGTGAACATTGCCTGCAGGGTATGAAGAGAACAGAAAGGCACATTCCCTTAACTCTTGACTCAATCAGCCCTCTATCAATGTTTTACCTCAAACAACTATATCAAAACCTTAGTTCCCCTATACAGTATATTTTGAGAATGTAACTAACAGTGAGAACCAGTGTGTTGTAGTGGTTTCAGTTTTGGACTATGGCTCTGGAGACCAGGGTCTGAATCCCCACTTGGCTGTGGAAACCCACTGGGTGACCTTGGGCAAGTCATACACACTCTCAGCCTTGGAGGAAGGCAATGGAAAACCTCCTGTGAACAAATCTTGCCAAGAAAACTCTGTGATAGGTTTGCCTTAGGGTTACCATAAGTTTGAAACAACTTGAAGGCACACAAGAACAAGAACAACAACAAACAGTATTTCATTCTGGTTGCACAAATGAATTCTCATTATCCTCATTCTCAATACTGGTAATTGTGATTAAAAAGTTCTGCCTGATACAGCAAACTTTACAAAGCAAATGGCAAATATCTGATCACTTTCATACCATGCCCCCCAAAGCAAAAATACATTTTCTAGTGCTTCTGCTGCTTGCTCACTACCATAGCAGCACCAACATAATGGGAGTGAGGAAAGTGTTCATGATCAGTTTGCATGATAAGTGAGCATTAGAAGTCACTGAGTCAATGAATTTCAACTCAAGGAATCAATGACATCTCTAGTGTTTTTAAACCTATTTAAATCATTGTGATTTCTATACCATCTTATGATATGTTCTCATAGCTAATGCAATGAAAACTCTTATTAAAGGTTAAGTGTATGTGTGTGATAAGAATTCATCAGTAGCACTTCAAATTTCATCTTAGCTTTGAACTTTGTTTGCTATCCCACAGCCTCTCTCATACCCTCCAATATTTCACATATGAAAACCAGAACACATAGGTCTAAGCAACATCAGTGTGTGGTCAAGTTGGTGAAGTAACTAATAAGAAAAAAAAAACATAAGATAGGAGAGGCTGCAGCAGTTTGCTTTGGCATGTGCTTGCTGGGAAGGGCAAGATTCTGCCCCATCCCCTCCTCTCCCCCTGCTGAGTTACTTGAGTATAAACTACTTTACTATGTTACAACACAATACTAGGTTACACAGAAACAGTCTAACTGGAGGTTTTTAAACAGAGACTGGATGGCCTCTTGTCGGGAGTATTCCTGCATGGCAGGGAGTTGTACTAGATGGCCCTTGTGGTCTTTTCCAACTCTGTGATTCTGTGACTCTATAAGAATCATGTATTTCTTTAATATTTGTGAAGTGACTGAACAGAGATATGAATAAACTCTAAATGTTGCAGATTATTTAGAGGCAGGTGCCACCTTCCCTCTGTTACCCAGAACACACATTTTATTTCCCACTCTTATTTCTTTTTGAGAAAATGTTGATAAAAATCCGCTATGTGCCTCTTACAGGCCTCGTAAATACCCCAAAGGCACCAGATCCTGTCTGATCTTGGAGGCTAAGCAGGGTCAGCCCTGGTTAGTACTTGGATGTGAGATCACCAACTAATACAAGTGCTGTAGGCTATATTTCAGAGGAAGGAACTGGCAAAATCACCTCTGAGTAATCCTTGCCTAAGAAAACCCTATGAAATTCAAGGGGTTGCCATAAGTCAACAGGCGACTTGAAGGTGCATACACACACATGCCTCTTAGGCCCATTTTGAAAACCTCCATATTATTTTATGACTTGGAGAGGCCTGGTTTTAAAACAGGAAGTAAAACATAAGTTGATGCCTTGGTTTTTTTTTTTAAAAAAGGCCTATCCCAGGCCTAAAGCATAGCATTCTCTCAGGAGGCGTGAAGGGCCATTTTTAGGCAGTAAATAGCTAGATAAAGCTTTAAAAAGTGGGATGTGGGTGGGGGGACAAGAAGGGAGTCATTTTCTATGGGACTTTAAAAAAAAGGTTTTAAACAAAAAAAATGTATTGGCAATAATAATAATAATAATAATTTTTTAAAATTCCCCAAATGTGTAAACTCTTATAACAGTTTGCCATTTTCTAAACAGGTGTCTCTGTGAATTGAGGCACCCTTTCTTGTCAAAGATGAGAAAAAGTGTGAGTATTCTTTAGAGAGCCAGTGTGGTGTAGTGGTTGGAGCACTGGACTATGATTCTGGAGACTAGGGTTTCAATCCTTGCTCAGCTATGGAAACTCTTGGGCAAGTCAAACTTTCTCAGCCTCAGAGGAAGGCAAACACAAAGCCCCTCTGAACAAATCTTGTCAAGAAAACTCGATGATAGGTTTATCTTAGGGTCTGTACAAGTCAAAAACGATGTGAAGGCATACAACAACAATTCTTTACATCTTCAGGTCTTCTTTGAGGTGAGTATTATGAATCTTACATCTTGAATCCAAACTCTAGAAATCCAAGAAATCACTACATCCTATCTTCCCCATGATTTAACCAAAACTGGCTCCCCAGAGTTGGAAACTGGTACAGAAAGGAGCCATAATGTGGTCTGGATTTTCTGATGTTATTCATGCAGAGCCTGAAGGAATAATTACTCTGGTATTCTCAAAAGGTAACAGTAATGTCAAAAGAGGTTGCTGAGATTTATTCAACATGTTATGCATACAGGGGGAAAAGCACCATATATTGAGCATTATTATTAAGATAAATACTGTTAGAGTCTTTTGCAAAAATAGGTCCGTGTTCCATCAAAAGAAAGATTTTTGACATGCAGAGATCAATGACATACAGCAAGGTTTTGCAGGGGGATAAAGTAATTTGCTCAGGGATATGAAATGTCACAAAGAAAAATGGACATTGCTCTGAAGAGACAAACACTCCAGTATTTTAGCTGTTTTCTACTGTGGGGCATAGATGCAGCATTTTATGTATAAACTTAGAAAATCTGTATTTGCACTAAAGACACAACATTAAGAAACATGGCCTTACAACAATTAGTGAGGATACTGAAAATTCTCTGCTTGAGATTTCAAGGCGTCCTTCACAGAACTACAGTTTTTGGGGTTCCCTGAGGGGAGAAAATGGCTATTTAATCTGGTACAAATTTGTGGTATAGTGTGACCCCCATATCCATGAGGATATGTTCTCAGACGGATAGTAAGAATCATGGAGAGTTATGAACTCTATATTTCTGGCAGAACCATACCACAAAAGTGTGCTGGAGAACTTCCAAATCCCTAGATATTCTCTCTAGGCATTTGGCGGTCCTCCAGTACAATTCTATGCTCTACCTCCACCATGGGTAAGTGAAACAGTGGGTACTGGTCCCGCAGATACGGGGATCATACTGTATACTTATGCCCACAGTTGTTGAAATTCAGAGAAAATAAATTAGGATTATTTTAATCAAGACTATATGATGGGGGTGGATAACATGCTGCCCCACACCTGTTTTTGCAGTCCCTTCATTTGCTACTGAATTTCAGGGTGCTGTGGGCAGCTGGAGCCACAACTGACTTCAAAACAGGAATGGGAATCATGCAGCACTCCAGATGTTACTATATCACCAACTACCAGAATTCCTGCCCACATACTATGCTAGCTAGGGATACTGGGAGCTGCAGTCTAACAACAATTGGAGGAAAGCATGATTTCCATCCCTGCTTTGAAACATGTAGTTTGGTCAGTTAAAAATTTATTTCAGAAAGGAAATCAAAGCACTCCTTCAGCTCCGTAAAATGTTGGTATTACAGCACCAAAATTTGGGGGGATGCCATCAGTGTGGAGGGGTACAGCCATCAGTGAACAGCAGCACTCCCGTATCCACTGATTCACCATTTGCTGATTCAATTATCTGCAGTTGGAGGCAATGGGGGGGGGTTATATGGGGGAGGGAGGGGAGGAAGAGAGATCTTGCCTCCCTTCTCCCCACGGAATGGCTCCTATGGCAGCAGTGGTAACGGAGGGGGCAAGGGTGGGGGAGAGGAGAGGTCTCACCTCCCTTCTCCCCCCCAAAGGGTGGCAATGGCACCTCCCTTCTCCCTTCACCCCCCCAATGGTTCCAGTGGCAGCAATGGTGACAGAGAGGGTGAAGGAAGGGGAGGAGGAGATCTCGCCTCCCTTCTGTCTCCTCATGGCTCCAGTAGTGGCAGTGGTGATGGGGGGCATTTGCTATTATCTGCAGATTTCATTATCCGTGGGGGGCCCTGGAACCAATCCGCCATGGATATGGGGGTGCTACTGTATTCAGTTTTGCCAATATGTTCCCTCAATAACCTAGAATTTGCTCACCATTGCTAAATAATTTGTGGACCATTTAATTAACAAATAATTTAATGAATAACAAATAACTTGATTCAGGAGAAACACCAATGGTGGAATTACTATTTTATTCAACTACTTTTGTTAAAAATACATGTATTTAAATTTCCCCTTTCATTGATTTATAAATTTCCAACTTAATCCATAACCTGATTTTAATTTGTTAGTTGTTATCACTGACTATTTCCAACTGGACTCTGGCAGGGTGGAAAAGAGTTAAACTTGCAGCTTGGAAAGTGATTTCTGGACTTCTGGTTGTGATAGTGTGTTTTCAAGTCACAGAGTTTTCTGACCGCTGAAAGCATGTGATTTGCCCAAGGTCACCCAGTAGGTTTTCATGGCCCGGTGTGGATTCAAACCCTGGGCTCCAGAGTTGTAGTCCAACACTCAAACCACTATGCCACTCTGGCACTACTACTCCCAAAACTCCTCAGCCAGCATAGTCACTGCCTAAGAGATTCTGGAAGTCAGCACCCGCCACCCACCCATCCACCCCAGGTTCTGGTTCAATTTCCTTTTCCAGTTTCTTGATTCTGGCATTGTATGCCAGCTTTTTACATAAATGAAAAAAAAAAAGCAGAATAACTGAGTTCATGCAGTTAACGTGATGTCACATTGGGTTCTCAGTGACACTACTAGTATAAGCACTGATCAGAACAACAAACCCCAAATAACAGTGCCCATTACGGTTGCTGTGTCAGAAGCCTCATAGGCCCTGATATTTCATGGTCACAATGTGAGGCCTCAAGGCAGCTCCTGGTGATGTAACAGTAGCCAGGACCATTAAGCACAATACCTTAAGCATCAACCACAGTTATTCAAAGTATGTCATTCAAAATAAATAAATAAAGGTCATCCTGCTGCAGGAGATACGTTCCAAGACCCCCTTTGGATACCTGAAACCGTGGATAATAGGGAACCCTATTATTTTCAATGAGACAAATGTTGGAAGTTGACCATAGAATCACATTGGAGGACCTAGAAATGCCTAGAGAGAACATTTTTTTGGACTGCGTAAGTGAAACCTTGGATACTGAATCCATGGATATGGGAGTCAACCTGTACAACCTGTATAGAGGTAAATAAACAAACCATTCCTTTTCAGAGCAGAGCTCTCATCCTAAGATCTCTTTCCTCACTCTATTGCCCCAAGAAGAGGTCCTGGCCCTGCAGTCTGGAAACATTAGTGGGGATATCTAAGACATTTAACAGAATTAATAATCTTGACTGCACATTGACACTGCCCAGCAGAATTCAAAATGGCAGGATTCACTCCACTGGACCCAACAATTTTAAGACTCAAATTTTTAGGAAAGCAAATTGGTTCACCTTTAGTGCACATATATGACTGTACTTACACAGACTTACACTTACCCAGGGATTCCACCTGATTCGAGTTTATTTGCAATGTCTACATCCCAGGACCAGACATCAAATTGCCACTTCCGTAGACCCAACACACCACATAGAACAGATCCAGAGTGTATTCCGATTCTCATATCAACATCATGCTTTGTCCTTGACCTTACATACCTAAAAAACAAAACAAAGAAACAAACAAAAGCCCCTCAGTGTCTTTAAAATGTGTGCAAGAGGTTGCCAGGACTGTGACAGTGCAGGCAGGGAGGCATTCCTGATGACTGCTCGGAGATTCCTCAACCCTGGAATTCTCCTGCAAAGTCTAGGCTTGGCGCACAGCTGTAAAGGCACATATGTATAAACTGATGAGGATGAGAAAATATCTAAATCAGAGCTAGGCAAACATATTTTTTTGGATTACATCTTCTAATCCTGATAGCATGAAGTGCAGGGACAGGGTTGGGTTTTGTTTTGTTTTTTTTGCATTCTGCAGAAGCAAACATCTTCTCTCTTTCTATATCACAACTTTTGGAGGCCTATACATACAGCTGAGTGTGTATCTTCTCCACCTCCTTCAAAATCTATTTAACATATACATTACATTTCGCTGTGGGAGACTGGAAGAATTGTGAGGCTGTCCCTCTACCACATGACAAAAAATCATTGCATAGTGAACCTTCATTGTTGCATTTGGTATGGACTGTTAGTAGACATTTATTATTTTTGAGATATTTAGCCTCTTTGTATCATTTATTGTAAGTTTTTCTCACATTGCTATGCCATCAGAAAAGCCAGTATGGTGCAGTGTTTTGAGAATTGGACTACAACTGTGGAGAACAGGGTTTGAATCCCTACCTAAGCCATGGAAACTCACTGGCTAACCTTTGGCAAGTCACACTCTCTCAGCTTCAAAGGAAGACAAAGGCAACCCCCCTCTGAACAAATCTTGCCAAGAAAACCCTGTGATAGGTTCTCCTTCAGGTGGCCATGAGTAAGAAATGACTTGAAGGCACACAACAACAAGAACATCAGAACATATACTTTGAGAATATCTATATCATGGATAAGTGATATAGCATATGCATAAACTGATTGAATCAAAGCTTGGGAAGGTTACATTTTTGGACTACAAGTTCTGGAATACCCTAGCTAGTAAGAGAGGATTCTGGAGGCTGCAGTCCAAAGAAGGTAATGTTTCCAAACTCTGACACGAACCATAGTTTAGAATCTTTTAGAAGTGATGGAATTCCTTTTGATGAATATGCTGTTGACATTTATTTGGACTCAGGTGCAACCACTTGTCAATTTGTCATCTGCAAGTAACAGTCTGGTAGAGAGACTTTTTTCTAGATAAGAAATTACTAAGGCTGTGATCATGGCCAAATGTAGATGAAAGTAAGCTAAAGTGAACACAGTGGAAATTATGTCAAAGTAAATAGCCAGAGCATTGTGTTATAGGTCTGTATAAGCAGCTGGGAAAGTAAACTTTTCTTTCTTTTGTTCATTCTGTAAACTAGTAACATATGACAACTTCAGCTATTTGCAAAGCTTCTCAAGGGAAAGGAGGCTAGCACTATCCTCATTGAGCATCCAGTGGTATTATTTTGTCTGGCCTTTGGTTTTTTAAAACAGGATTTCAGAATTGTTTTTAATCTGTTTTAAATAATGTTTTGAGTACATTCTATTGTACACTGCTTGGGGCCCTGGTGAGTAGAAAAATGATTATATCAACAACAGCAGCAGCAAAAAAGTAAAAATAAATAAAAATAAAAAGTCACCTAATAGAATTAGCTGTGGCTAAAATTAAAATGATCACATTTCAATTTAACAGAAGAATTCAGAAGTTCTGTGGAATCTAGAGAGCATTGGGGTTTGTGTGCCATATTGGACGGAACTGAAAGCTGAAAAGTGTAGATAATATTGGAATGACAGAGACTATAAAACACAGCAGTATTCTATTTTATTTTAAATAGAGGAGTATTTGCTAGCCATGCACAATTAAGTGATAACATTCCTAGTGGAAAAAATAAAGGCAGTAATAAAGTAGTTCTGAAAGGTGGATTATCGTAGGAACACTTAATTGCATTGCATGTGCCAAGGGCATACATATTACTGCTATTAAAGAAAATAATATAAAATTACTGTATAAAGAAAAGGCTGACAGAGATTTTGAACAGAAAAAGTTACAAGGTCTATTGAGTTTACTGAGCTTGTCCTCATAAAAATAATTGTACAGTCATTTATTGAAGTACCGTATATTCCGGCGTATAAGACGACTGGGCGTATAAGACCCCCCCCAATTTCCAGCCAAAAATCTAGGCTTAGGCATATATTCGCCAGATAAGACCCCCCCCCCCAATTTGGCTGGCTGGGGAAGCCTTGCCAGCTGATCCTCTTTGTTTCCCAACTCATGAGGGTCTCCTCGTGAGTTGGGAAAGCAAACAGGATCAGCTGGCAGGGCAACATGCGCCCCTCTCTTCAACCTTCCAGGCAAACTGGACTTGAGGGTGGAGGAAAGGGGCGAAAATGCCCAGTTTGCCTCAGCAGCCCCCTTCCCTCCGTCTTGGCTCTTCCGAAGAGGACCAATGCGGGGGAAGGGGGGGCCGCGGCAAACCCCTAAATTCTCCCCCTCTCCCCACCTTCAAGGAAGGTGGGGAGAAGGGGCGAACATGCCCCGTTTGGCTCCATAGGGAGGACGCGGGGCCGTGGAGCCAAACCCCGGGATTCGCCCCCTCTCCCCACCGTCAAGGGAGAGGGAGCGAATCTAGGGATTTAACTTCACAGCCCCAATCCCTCCTTCTGGGCTCCCTCCTCCCGCGAATCCCCAACCCACAGGAGGCTGCCCAGTCTCCTGGTGGGTTGGGGAATGTGGGATGGCCAGCTGGCTGGGGGGGTGGAGGGAGGGGGCTTCGCAGCCACCCCCCCTCTCTAAAACGAGGCTTTGGGGAAGGGGGTGGCTGGGCGGAGGGTGGCTGGGTGGAGGGGGCTTCGCAGCCACCCCCCCTCTCCAAAGTGCGGCTTTGGGGAAGGGGGTGGCTAGGCGGAGGGTGGCTGGGTGGATGGGCGGAGGGGGCTTTGCAGCCACCCCCCTCTCCAAAGCTAGGCTTTGGGGAAGGGGGGTGGCTGGGTAGAGGGTGGCTGGGTGGAGGGGGCTTCGCAGCCACCCCCCCTCCAAAATGCGGCTTTGGGGAAAGGGGGTGGCTGGGCGGAGGGTGGATGGGTGGAGGGGGCTTCGCAGCCACCCCCCCTCTCCAAAGCGTGGCTTTGGGGAAGAGGGGTGGCTGGGCGGCGGGTGGCTGGGTGGAGGGGGCTTCGCAGCCCCCCCCCTCTCCAAAGCCGTGATTCAAATGGGATCGCGGCTTTGGGGAAGGGGGGTGGATGGGCGGAGGGTGGCTGGGGGGAGGGGGCTTTGCAGCCAGCCCCCTCTCCAAAGCCACGATTCAAATGGGATCGCGGCTTTGGGGAAGGGGGGTGGATGGGCAGAGGGTGGCTGGGTGGATGGGGCTTTGCAGCCACCCCCCTCTCCAAAGCCGCGATTCAAATGGGATCGCGGCTTTGGGGAAGGGGGGTGGATGGGCGGAGGGTGGCTGGGTGGCTGGGGCTTCGCAGCCACACCCCCTCTCCAAAGCCGCGATTCCAATGGGATCGTGGCTTTGGGGAAGGGGGGGTGGCTGGGCAGAGGGTGGCTGGGTGGCTGGGGGGAGGGGGCTTCGCAGCCACCCCCCCTCTCCAAAGCCACAGTTCCAGTGGAATCGCGGCTTTGGGGAAGGGGGGTGGCTGGGCGGAGGGTGGATGGATGGCTGGGGGGAGGGGGCGAATCCCGGGGTTTGGCTCCACAGCCCGCGTCCTCCTTCTGGCCTCCCTTTGGAAGGGAGCCCAGAAGGAGGGATTGGGGCCGCAGAGCCAAACAGGGCATTTTTGCCCTTTTCCTCCACCTTCAAGCAAGGTGGGGGAAAAGGGCAAATCTAGCGGTTTGCCTCGGCCGCTGCAGAGGTGATCAAGCGGCGGCCGCGGCAAACTGCAACGTTCACCCCCCTCCTCTGTCTCAGTTGCTCCCCAAAGGGGGAGAAGGCAGAAGAGGGGGGCGAATGAACTGGAAAAGCACTTTGCTTCACCCCCCTGCCCCATCTCCTGCCTCTTCCCTCCGTTTGCGAAGAGGCAGGAGATAGGTAGGCAGGTGAAGCAAAGTATATCCGGCATATAAGATGACTGTCGATTTTGGAGGGCACTTTTGAGTGCTCAAAAATCATCTTATACGCCGGAATATACAGTAATGGTGAAGGATTTAATTCAGGTGTTTTCTCATCTTGCCTGCTATTTCAAGCAATTATTGGCTTAAAAAAACTTTTTCAGAATACAGTACTACTTGCTGGACACTAAAAGATTTTTACCAATATCTGAGTGTAAAAAATGAAGAAAGGTGATACAGCTATGGTGGCTGAGTATGGGAGTGCAGTTATATAGGCTGCAAAACTGAAAGCTCTTTTGTAGGTCAAGGCTTAAGAACATACAGCCTTGCTGGATCTGACCAAAGACTTATCTACTCCAATATTCTGTTCCTGCAATGGCCAGGAAGATACCTACAAGGAACTCACAAGTAGGACATGAATGCATTTGAACCTCCCATTGTGTTCCCCAGAAACTAGTACTGAAAAACATACTGCCTTTAGAATTTAGTCCTAGAACACGTGCAGTAGACAGAAAAATAGTAAGCGGAAGGTAACTTTCTTTCAGTCTTGATATATGACAGCCACTCTCAATGCAACCTCCTGATTTCTTTTATTTGAGATGTATGATCAAAAGCAAGGCCTTGTTAATGTTGGCCCACAGAAATCGAGACCTTATTAGCATTCAAAATTGCTGCTACAAAGGGATAAAAACATGGAATAGGAAATACTCTTTGTCTTCTGCTTTCATATGACTTAACTCCCAGAGGGAAAGAACCAGTCAGCATTCAATATGTCCATGCCTTCCTTACCTATATTTGTGCCAAATAACACCATAGACCCAGCATATACAGAGAGGAGTGGATTTCACTGAACTCCATGCTTGCCTAAAATTAGCTTTGTCATCAACCTAACCTGTTTTATTTATGTTTGCATATAAATCAAGGTGGGCCACCATGAACTCAGTTTTTCTAGGAATGTAAAGAAGACTCAATAATTTTTTTCTTGTTGAAGCACCCCATTGGAAAAAAAATAGCCAATCAAGTGAGGGTGAATTTTGGTTTGTTTGTTTGTTTTTGGCATTTCAGAACTTTTTGCAACTTTCAGAAATTATGTGATTTTTTTTCTCAAGAAAAAAAGCGAGAAAAGTGGGAGAGAGAACCCACAATGTTTTTGCACAGGAAACAGCTTTTGGGCAAACATATTTTTTGCTAGAAACTCCTAAAATGTGAAAAAGTATAAATATACAAAAGCCAGCTAAGTACTGATATGCATGCCATTTTTTTTTTTTTAAAGAAACACTTTACCTTCTCATTGTTCTGAAGTAAGCAAAACAGTTACTGATGGTTACTTTTTGGGGAAACAAAACTGGTCAAATGTTTTTTAAAAAAAACACTGGCTGGAGGTAGAAAACACACCTAAGAAGTAAAGCCATTCCCTATAACTAGAAACAATAAATATTATACTGCAAGAAGTTACCCCTTCTTATGTTACAGTTGCAATGTCTTAGTTATTGCAAAAACAAATCTACTGGAAGCAATTAATTATTAGAAACTAGTTATTTCCCATCTCTGGCCATGATGGCTATATGTCAACATCCAGTAACTGAACTAGCATGTGTCCAAGGGTGCATCTACACTGTAGAAATTATACAGTTTGACACCACTTTAAGTGCTGTAGCTCCAGCCTATGGAATATTGGGATTTTTAGTTTTATAAGGTCTTTAACCTTCTCTGCCAAAGAGTACTGGTGCCTCACAAAACTAAAAATCCTAGGATTCTGTAGGATGGAGCCACGGCAGTTAAGGTGATGTCAAACTGCATTATTTCTACAGTGTAGATGCACCCCAAGTTGCTGGTGACAATGGCAGAATACAACAGCTACTTTCATGCCCTGCTTGTTGGTTTCATAGGGGTATCTCATTCTCCATTGTGGAAAGGAATAATAATAATAATAATAATAATAAAATGTATTTATATACCGCCCTTTGGTAATCCAATCAGGGCAGTTCACAACATTAAAAAACCATACGGTAAAACAATATACTCTCTCCCCCCCTTAAAAAGTTATTAAATCAATTACAAATTAAAACAACAATTAAAACATTTGATAAAAACACATACCTACATTTGGCAATAACAGTAGGTCCCCAACGATATTCAGTTCTGTTAACAAAGGAGGCTATGGGGACTCTCCTGAAGGAGGGGGGGGGTCCCGAGGCCAGGATAATCTATTCTGGAAAGGCCTGCCGGAAGAGATCCATCTTGATAGCCTTTTTGAAGCTGTCTAAAGATGTCAATTGACGGATCTCATCCGGCAGGCCGTTCCATAATTTGGGGGCGACAACAGAAAAAGCCCTCTGGGAGGTAGCCGAAAGCCTCAACTTTTGAGGCTGCAGCAAATTCCTCCCAGAGGACTGGAGTGCACGGGGGGATTATAAGGGAGGAGACAGTCCCTGAGATAGCTTGGACCCAAGCCATTTAGGGCTTTAAAGGTGATAACCAACACCTTATACTGGGCCTGGAAACCAATAGGCAATAGGAAAGGAAGGTGCTAGACTAGTTCAGTTTTTGATCTGATCTAGCAGGATATATTTATATTATTATTGTTGTTGTTGTTTTTATGTCCTCTCTACAAATATATGCTGTTCTTGTTACGTGCCTACAAAGTGACTCCAACTCATGACAACCCTCTCCTAGGAATTTCTCCGTGAGGTTTCTTCAGAAGAGGTTTGTCACTGCCTTCCTCTACGGCAAGACTGTGACTTGCCCAAGGTCATGCAGTACATTTTCATGGCTGAGCAGGGATTCAGACTCTAGTCTCACAGATGCAGTCCTAGTCCAACATGCAAACCACCACACCATGCTGGCTCAACACACACACACACACACACACTTGCCCACAATAATAATGGTATGGGTGAATCCAAATGTAACCACGAGAGTTGTTGCCCTATATGGTGGCAAAAATGGGGGCAATTTTACTGTTTTTTTTGGGGGGATGTCAAGTTGGGGGGGGGGTAAATACCTTCCCAGTGGCAAAGATATTTTGGCTTTCATTTTATTTTATTACTGCAGGGATCATCAATAGGAGATATCCTAGTTGCCCTTTTTCTTTTCCTTCTCCCTTCCCCACAATACCCTGGATGCAGTAATTCCAGGGCATTGGAAAGGGGCATAGTATCCCTTCTCCCATAATGCCCTGGAATGCTGCCATGTCTCAGGTTATTCTTTGAAAGAGGAAATGGTGGTCAAGCTGCATATTATGATCAACTATAGAAGAGGCAAAATAAAATGTTCCAGGTAAAGTTTAAATAGGTAAAAAGTATGTAGTTTCTACCACACTCCTAAAAGAACTGTCAAAATATTAATTTCAGAAAGAAATTACGGGTAAGAGAATTTCAGAAAGGTTCACTTCAGCCTTAAATGTTACTAATATAAATCCTTCTAATATAAAATTCTTTTTGGTTCTAGTGTCTATAAGTTGAGCAGTAAAATAAGTCCACCTAAAGAGCAGGTAAAGATCTCTGCATGAACTCTCTCTGGGTATCAAGGGGGAAAAAATGAAGGAAATTATAATCATTTGAAAACCCCAACTACTTTAATGGTTTATTAGGTTAAATGGATTCCAAAACCTATGAGGATGTAACCTGGTATAAGGCATCTTCTATGTTTCAAACCGCACCCCTAATTCCTGAGAGCAAGCCTATCTACCTCTAATAAAACCAGAAACTGAGGACATAATAAAGCAGCAAGAGATAAACTGAAGATGTCCTACAGTTTAGCTATAAGGAAATGGAGAATCACAGACAGAGGCACAGTGTGATGGCAGCAATAAAAGCAAGAGGAGGAAGAAAATGAATTACCTGATTGTTTTGATCATGCTGAGTCCCATTTCAACGCAACAGTGAGCATGATCCTGGCGAGGTTCAGGAAGCCCAGATACACAGTAGTAGCAATCCCCAAGGATCTTAATTCTAAGGCAGTGATGTTCCTGTATCCAAAAAGAAAGTGGGGCGGGGGGAGGAAAGAAAAGGACACAGAGAGAGGGGGGGAGGGAGGGAAATAGTAAAAGGTTAAATAAAAGAAAAAAGTGTGAACTGCAGCAATAAGATTGTATGAGAGAGATCATGACGTGATGGAAGACACTGGATGAAAAATGGAAACCTTTTTGCAATTTTGAATTTTGAAATTTGAAAAAAAAAAACCCCTCAAAATGTTCCAGGAAAATTAATGAAAATAAGCAACATTACTTTTCACGTGGGAAAAGTAAAGACATTAGTCATTCTTAACACCCCCCAACAACAACTCTCACCTTCTGCTGCCCTAAGTTATAACTTGTCAGTGCTTCTCAGCTATAGATGTGATGGGGCTGCATTTTTTTCCCCAACAGGGCTGGGGACTGGTATGATATTTGTACCCATTTGTTTCTCTGTTTCCTGGGAAATCTCCAGGGACCAGCAGATGGATGGTCAACAGTCCTCGGAACACCTTACTGTAGCACTGCTTTAATGTAAATTTCTTACTGGTAACTGTCACATTGTTATATGCTTTATTCTTTCTCTGAAATCTACATAATTTCTTGACACTTTTGCACAATGTACCTAACTTTTCCCCACTGACTAAAGCATGTCTGCATGCATTTAATTCAATTATGCCCAGTTTAGTAAGCTGCATTTTAAAAGAAGTGCATTGTTTTTTGTGCAATTTTTCACAAATGTGTGCATGTGCAAGTTGAAGTGCTTGTTTTCTTGTAACAAGTTTTGGCAGATGGGAAAAGGCTACATTTGTAGAGACTGAAATTTTCTCTCCATTCCAACCTTTCAACAAGTCAGGGAGGTGGAAATACAAGGTAAGAACTGGGGGAGGCTTCCAGTCTGACTCCTGGTTGAAAAGAACCATCAGAGTGGGTTGAGCAAGAGTAGGATGTGTACATGAAGGATGCTTAAAGTATTAACAGTTTGCTTATTTTTATTTATTTATTTATTTATACCCCGCTCTTTAGCCACAAGGCTATCAGAGCGGCTTACAAACTGTTTTAAGCAATAGCTATTTACACATCTATACTGCATTAAGCAGTTTCCAATGTGAAGATATACTGGATTTTTTTTAAAAAAGAGAGAAGTACTTCATTGCAGCCCTTTCCTCACAAGCAGCTCTTGGGGATAACCCAGAAACTTAAAGAAGACACAACGGCTTGGATTTTTATGGCTCATTAAATATTGCATATCAAACCATCTGTTTAAGATAACTGCCAAAAAGAAGAGGGGCAACGGAAAAGGTTGCTAAGAAAGAAACATATTCCTCCTAACCAGCTTCACAAAAAGGACTGCAAAAGATTTGGATTACATGAAAAAAAAATTTCTAGCGAGGTGCTGATTTCAAATAATTTTCTGTTGTTAATTGCCACCAAGTCGACTTCAATTTATGGTTATCCTATGAATAAGAAACTTCCAAGTCACCCTGCTCAATCTTGCAAACTCAGGGCTGTGAGTTCTTTCATTGAGTCTATCCACCTGTAATGTGGTCTTATCTTTTCCTACTCCCTTCTACCTTACCAAGCATTATTGACATTTCTAATGAATCATGTCTTCTCATTATATCTCCAAAGTGTAATAATCTCAGTTTAGTCATATTGGCTTCTAGGGAAAGAATCACAGAATCATAGTTGGAAGAGACCACAAGGTCCATCCAGTCCAACTACCTGCCACACAGCAATACACAATCAAAGCATTCCCAACAGATGGCCATACAGTCATCCAAAGGATGAAACTCCACCACACTCTGAGGCAGCGTATTCCACTGCTGAATAGTTCTTACTCTCAGGAGTTCTTCTTAATGCTTAAGTGGAATCGCTTTTCCTGTAGTTTGAATCCATTGCTCCATGCCCTATTCTTCGGAGCAGCAGAACACAAGCTTGCTCCATTTTCAATATGATATTCTTTCAAATATTTAAATAAGACCATCATGTCACCTCTTAACTTTCTCTTCTCCAGTTAAAACATACCAAACTCCCTAAGCTGCTCCTCAGAGGGCATGGTTACCGGGCCTTTTACCATTTTGGTTGCCCTCCTCTGGACATGTTCCAATTTCAAGAAATATCCTTCTTGAATTGTAGTGCCCAGAACTGGACACAGTATACTAAGTGAGGTGTGACCAAAGCAGAACAGAGTGGTACTATTACTTCCCTTGATCTGGACACTATACTCCTATTATGCAGCCTAGAATCACATTGGCTTTTTTTAGCTGCCTTGTCACACTGTTCACTCACGTTCAGCTTGTGGTCCACTAAGACTCCTGGATCTCTTTCACATGTACTGTTGTCAAGCCAGGTATCACCCATCCTATGTCCATACATTTCATTTTTTTTTCTGCCTAAGAGTAGTACTTTACATTTCTCCCTGTTGAAATTCATTTTGTAGTACAATACCAATTACAAAACCACCTAATAGAAATGTTGTCTAGCCCACATTTTACTGTAACTTAAGTGCAAGAATATCACAGGGGACTTTGTTGAAGGCCTTACTGAAATTAATATATGCTACATCCAACAGCATTCCTTTCATCTACCAAGCTTATAACTCTATAAAAGAAAGAAAGAAAGAAAGAAAGAAAGAAAGAAAGAAAGAAAGGAAGGAAGGAAGGGAGGGAAATCAGATTAGCCTGGCATTACTTGTTTTTGAGAAATCCATGTTGACTTTTAGTGATCACGGCATTCCTTTCTAAGTGCTTACCAACTGTCAGTTTAATGATCTGCTCTAGAAGAGTTCAGGCTTGATCTGCCCTTGGATCGATTTATTTGTCCTTTTGGCAATCCACTGTAACTCTCCCTCAGCACCATATTTCAAATGAGTTGATTCTATCAGCATTTTTCACTGTCCAGCTTTCAGAATCATATATAGAGATCAATGGCATGGAGATTATCCTGACTGTAGTATTCAATGATATTCAAATAAATAGCTACTCTTAGATAGCATATCTTGCTTTACACTTAAGAATCCAAAGTCACCAGTTTGCTTAAGTTCTTAGAAAATCTGGTACTTGTGAAATGCCACAAGCACTGCCCTCCCCCCAATTTGTTCTTAGCTGTGTATAAGAAACAGAAAAGACCATCTACTGTACTTGGACTCATCGGATTTTTCTGGTAACATTGCCACTATTGACCAAGGATGGTGAACTTCCAGTTCACAGGGCTTCCTCATCCCATGCCAAGTATGAAAAACATCTTGGGTAACTGGTTGGCCACTGTAGAAGCAGAATAATGGAACAGACAGGTCTCTGACCTAGCAGGGTTGTTCTTATGTTTTAATGTTATACTTAAACTTATTTAAAAATAAAATAGAAATTGGCCATGGTGACTGAATGAAAGCATGGGGGAAAAAACCTGGCAAGAAAAAGAACCAAAGAAATGAGCTACTCAAGTATCTTTCTACTGAAAGGCAGCAAACACAGACTTCATTAAGATTTTTTTCTCTCTTCCTGGGGCAGGAAAATGATGGATTATATTTCCTGAGACCTGTGCCATGTTATCAATTCCGCCCACTCTTCAAGCAAGACAGATATGCCAAGTGCCTAGCAGAAGCTTGAAGCATGCTATTCATCTCAGTTTGGAAACTAGACTTTATAAACAGATGGAGAAAAAGATACAGAATCCCAAAAGGAATTAAAGATGGGTGGGGAGTAGCTTATTAATGTTCTCTAGATTGGTAAGACCTTAATTTCTATAGCTGAGCTTGCATTCTATATTTCTATACAAGGAAGATGCAAGAGTCCTGGGTTCAAAATTCAGGAATCTAGACACCCCAGGTTTAATTTTTAAGGATAGCTTGAAATGTGTTAGTTACAAATAAGTAGCTACTTATAATTGATCTCTTTTCCCACAGGTATTAACTACATTATCACAGTAGTAATGTAACAAAGGATAAATTTATTCCTTTTCCAGTGTAACAGGAGCTTTTATATTACTTTTATAATGGCGGGGGAGGAATATCAATGGTTCAAGCGAGCGTGTCCAGAGGAGGGTGACTAAAATGGTGAAAGGTCTGGAAACCATGCCTTATGAGGAGAGACTTAGGGAGCTGGGTATGTTTAGCCCGGAAAAAAGACGGTTAAGAGGCGATATGATAGCCCTGTTTAAGTATTTGAAGGGGTGTCACGTTGAGGATGGAGCAAGCTTGTTTTCTGCTGCTCCAGAGATTGGAACAATGGATTGGAGATTGGAGCAATGGATGCAAGCTCCAGGAACAGAGATTCCACCTCAACATTAGGAGGAACTTTTTGACAGTAAGAGCTGTTCGGCAGTGGAACGCACTCCCTTGGAGCGTGGTGGGGTCTCCTTCCTTGGAGGTCTTTAAACAGAGTCTGGATGGCCATCTGTCGGGGATGCTTTGATCGTGATTTCCTGCGTGGCGGGGGGTTGGACTGGATGGCCCTCGTGGTCTCTTCCAACTCTGCAGTTCTATGATTCTATGATTCTATGCCTTGTTTGGCTACTCTATCTATGTCTGTGACTACTGAAGCAACAATGATGGGGAGAAGTATTGGGTGGAGAGTGGTTTGGGTTTTTTTTTTGTTTTTGTTTTGTTTTGTTTTTTGGTACCACAGGTCATTAGCTTGCATCATTCACTAAAAAAGAAGCCAGAACTATTTCAGTTAAAATTGTAACTATAACATTAACTAAAACATTTTGGCCTTCACAACTACAACTGTTTATTTTTAAGTTTTTTTTTTTAAGGAAGTAGCTGTTTGGTCCATTATATATATTTAAAAATCAAGTAGTTTGGCATCTGTTCATATTTAGTGGCCAGCAGTAACCATTTTGCAGCTTTAGATATGTAAAAATGGCCAAACCACTAGGCCAGATTTTTTGGGGAGGGGGTCTTGTTTTTTCCCCAGTCCCCCAATTTTTGTACCATTAAAACTGATTAGGACCACGTCAGTGGTCCTAATCAAAAGTACAACTCATTTCTAATTTATAACAACAGTTAAGTTTCCAAACTGGTTTCTAGCTCAAAGCACTGAAAGATCAGCATGCACATGTGTGAACAATGCCTACTGACATTTTATAAGCCAAGTGAATAGGATGAGAGGTTCTAACAAAATTTCCCATGCCTAATGCTCTAACTACAGTTATATTGGTTTCATATGACTATAACTGGTATGACTCCATCCTAAATTATGCCAGGATTTTTAGTTTGGTGGGATACTTAGAATTACTTGTTAGAAAAGAGAGAGATTGAGGATTATATCAATTACTCTTGTGAGGACTGGCACACTACACACTGACTGATTTAACATTCATCTATATTTTTGTTCTGGACACTAATCTCAGCTGAAATACAACTAAGCAAACACCTCCAAGTATACCATATCTTGAAGGCTGATAAGCCTTGGAGGAAAATGAAAAGCAAGCACCCCTGTGATAATGAGAAACTCAATTTCCCATTATCTGCCAGCTCAGCAATCAGGTAAACAAAGGGTTAACTAGGGTCTAGAGAAAGGTAACTCCTTTTGGGTCAGCATCATCACAGATGTCATAGGTCTGCATGGACACTGATCAATCAAAGATTTCTGAAACTTCCCAGGCAGAGGAATCCAAAGGTTGTGTCTCAAAAGGGCAGCTTAGGAGTTCTCAGCAGAACCCCCCCAGCTGTATCACAACACCCAAGAAAGTTAATGAGGGGACAGCATCTATCAGAGTATTAATGCTGTAAGACTCCATTCCTGTTCAACCTTTATAGTAGTAAATAAATGCAAACAAAATGCATTCAGACCTCATTCAAAGGAAATCAAACCCTGAGTAAAAATGCATGCACCCTATGTGTCTCAAAATACTTCTATGAAAAGAGACACTAGAGGAACTACAGTTTGCAACTACCACATTTTCAAACTAGCACAGCAGGGATCTGGACTGAAGGATGGAAATGGAAAAATACAGTGGGTATGTGGGGGAAGGGTTGGTGGGTAGGAGAGTACTTTTGGAATTGCTTCACTATCACAAGAATGTTTATCCATGTGCTCAGAGAACCAAACAGGATTAATAATTCTCTCCCTCATCCCCAACCCCCAGGATTTACAATCAGGCAGAATGAAAATACTCAACAGAGCTTCTGTCTTTTCATGGACTGACATTTGAGAAGCTCATTTCTTTGGCTCCATATTGTACCAGTTTGTTTGGTTCTTTTTCCAGTTGCCATATGTGTTGCTAGGGTCCGTGCAAGTGTTCAAGGCAGGAGAAGTACTCTCACAAATACAGGCAGTAACAAGGCGTACATTTGAAAATGAACCATGCAATGTATGAATATATACAGACAATAGTAATTCAGATCTGTAGCTCTGTTTTTGAAATGGACAACATGATGCATTGCTGCAGACAATAATATTCATGAGGCATTTAGTTTCAGTTCATATTTCCCTTGAAGCTAAAAACACATAAGAGACCCAACATGTGTTCTGAACATGCAGGAAGGTGGAATTATCCAAAGGGGATGGAGGCAGAATCTGCCACTCACTACAGTAACTCTCATTCATATAAATATTTATCTTACATCTTGCCCTATATTAGAATATCTCAAGGCAGTGTACAACAAAATCAATATAGTACTTCTTCAGGTATCAAGGTCCCAGGCTGCTTAAGGCTTTAAATGCCGTAACTACTTGTAGCATCTAGAATTTAGGCTGGAAGTGTATTGGTAGCCAGTGCAGTGACTTTAAAACTGGTGTCTTATGGATCTTAAAAGATGCTCTCATCAGCAGTCAAGCTGTTGCATTAGCTGCATCATTATAGTTATATTCAAAGGCAGCCCCTGGTAGAGTGCATTGCAGTAGTCTAATCAGGGAGCTAGCCCAGCATACGAGATATTGTGACCAGGTTATCCCTCTCCAGAAAGGCAATAGCTGGTGGGCCAAATTTGTCCTCCTGTGGCAGCGATAAATTGAGAAGTATCCCCATGTTTATGCACCTCCTTCCTTATGGGGAATGCACCCCCATCCAGCACAGGTTGATAACCCAATTCTCACATCCAGGAACCACCAATCAATAAAGCCCATAATTTATTGTGATCCAGCTTTAGTTTATTGGCCCTTATCCCACCTTTTACATTATCCAGGCACTGGTCCAACACCCGCACACCCCAACTATAGCTGTGTCATCAGCATATTGATGGCAATCAACACTGAAGTGAAATGGGACACACACACATTCTCTTGTATCACCAATTATCAGCTAGCAAGTGAATGGAATATCAGCTATCAGGAAAGGGCAACCAGCGTTATCAAGGGGCTATAAAGGCCTTGTCTAGATGGGCTACTTACTCCATCTTACCCCATCTTGAAGCCCTGCAGTCCAAACGGTGCAGGATTTTTGCCCCTGGGCAGTCTTCATGATGCCCAGGGTTAAGACGGGGGAAAGACAGAGTAAAGCCTGTTAAAATGTTTCAGCAAAATAGCCAGGGAAAACCACCTCTTTTAAGATAAGCTGGATTGGGACCTGTGGGAATGCAACAGGCCATATTGGCATGCTGGCCCATCTCTGCAGCTGCCACCACTTCTGTCTGCATCACATTCTCTGAAGCCAGAAAGCAGGCTTGCAGCATGTGACCAAAGATGGTCATGTTAAGGTCTATCTGGGTAACATAAGGAAATCTCAAGGCCAAGGTTCAATTGTTCAGATGACTTTATTCTCTGCTAGCAATGTAACACAGGGAATAAACTGCCATGCTGTTTTCCCCAAAACAAAGCACACATATCTTTTTATATTACAGAGAAGAACAAAACTTAAAAAAACTCAGGCTCTGCACATGTGTCTAGCTCTGCACTTTAGCTTGTAAATGAGCTCTTTGTTTTCTAAGCATAGCATCTTATCTCTGTGTCTGGGCTTCTGACCAAGTTGGAGCAAGTGCAGTTATATTTCTCAGCTTTCTCTGACACATACATATTTTGGCAGACTAGGTCTTTTTCTTTACAGACTCAATATAATAACCTTTTGGGAAATCAATACAGACAGACCCTCTCATTCCCCCCTCTGAGACTTCATTTTCCCAAAGAGAGGATAGAGTCTCATTTATCATTAGAGACCATTTTTCCCTCAGTTTCACCAGATGTAAACAAAATCTCAAACCTTTACATGTGTCAGTTTAACTATTTTGTGAGTTTTCAGTCCCCAATTATGATGGATGTTTTATCCTTTCAGTTGTGAACTAGGTGTCTCAAATGCCCACTGTCTGTCAAGGGAATCAGGAAAAGGACAGTTGGATTTTACTTAAGGTACAGGTCCCTATGTCAGGATTCAGGAATTCAGAAAGAGCATACTGACAAATTCAGTACAGCCCATCAGGTTCAGGTATATGCCATGACTGATTATTACTGGTACTCAGGTTGAACTACAGCATCTGGCCATAGGTTACAGGATTACAGGATTAAGTTAGGCCAGCTTGACTGAGCAAACCTGGGGTCTGTCTGATTCAGGACCGTCATAATATCAAAAGGGACCTGTCCTATTTCTGGGGCAGACGATTTAATTTTCTGGACACACCTTTGTTGACAATGGTGGTTTTGAGCATCTACTGACTATGGGGTGTTTTGCTTTGGTAAAATTCACTAACATTTAACTCAGTCACTTCCCAGGACAATTGGTCTCTAATTTAGGTGTCACACAGATATAACAGTTATTAACATGCAGAGCTTCAGCTATCTTTTCAGCAAATGTGATGCAGGGAGACTTGATCATGGGCTGCGGATCCCCTTCCTGCCTTCAGAGGATGCAACACGAATGGAAGCAGCAGTGGCTGCAGAGATGGGCCAGTGTGTCCGTGTGGACTCCTGCCCATTTCATGTTGGTAAAAGAGGAGTAATGGGCCTGATCTGGGGCCAGAATATGCTGGAGGGAATACCAAAGAAAGGCATTCAGCAGCAATTCATATTTCTCATATACAACAGTTATGTCTCTTTAGCTTAGAAAAAGGGCCAGTAAGAAGAAACAAAACAGAGGTTATAAAATTATGTTTGTGGTACAAACAAACAAACAAAACAAAAAACAAAGACAGTAGCTTTTCTCCCTCTCTCTTAATACTGGAATATGAAGCCATGTACTGAAGCTGAGTGGTGGGAGAGTCAGGCCAGGTAAAAAGGAACACTTCTTCATGCAGCACATAGTTAAAATGTGGAACTCACTGACACATGATGTAATGTTTTCAAAAGAAGAATTTGAGAAATTCAGGGAGGGTGGGGCCACCAACAGCTACTGATCATGAGGAATTCATATTTGTACCAGTACCAGAACACCTCCATAACTTGTTGCTAGGCAGCTTGACCAGAGACGGCTGTAGCACTTGTACCCTTGCTGTGGGCTTACCATAGTAACAAGTAGCTACCGTGGAAACAGAATACAGGACTAGATGGGCCATTGGTCTAATCTAGCATGGCTCTTCTAATGTTCTCATGTGTTTGTGTTCTCTGTGTGAGGCCTCAAAAAGCCACTGAGAGCCAGAACAGGCAATGCCAAACTAGGCAGAGAAATATTCTGAACTAATATAAGGCAGGCTTGTTTCTAACATTATTTACACCAGGCTATCGGGGGATTCTTTCACTTCCTCTCAGGAGACTTCTAGCATTACAAGGAAATTAAGCCCTAATTCACTTGGGTGCTCTTTTCTTCTATTCTTAGCAGTAGTTTAGAATGCTACAGAGATTCAGCCAAAATGCAATGGCTTGCATAGCTGAAATCTCCAGAGGCAGAACATACTATAGTTGCCAGTGTTATGACTGATGAAGAAATCAGAACAAAGTATAATGGCTTTAAGAAAATCTCAAGAAAGAAAAGAACGTTGTGTTTCTACTTTTGCATAGTACTTTCATTGCTCTGTGCTATTACAGAACAAGTCTAGACGGGTCAAATAAAATGATCTCACCTCATCACAGTATGGAGATTATAAGACGGGGACAAAAATAGCGTCCCCGTCTCACTATCTCCTCTCCAGGCTGTTCTTGAGAGAGGACAAGTACGTGGGACATTTAAAGTTTAAAAGAAAAATGCACTTTAAAAAGTAAAACCAAGCACCTAAACAACAGTTAAAAAATACAAGTAACCTGGGGAGGGTACAAAAAAGTGTGTCACTTATTTCAGTCTCCCGATTGCACCTAGGTGTGTTTAGCACAGACCTCCCACTGACGCTGGCATTGCACCAGCATAATGGGGCACCTTTTCACTTGCCTGTCGTTCCATGACAGAAACGGAACAACAAAAGAGGCCCATCAATAAAAAAAATGATGGTGGAATTCAAGCAGCATGGGAGCATGATGCCACGGGGACAACGTCGTCTGTAAGGGAAGCCCTTTCACGATCTCCTGGCATTGGTATTACGCCATACTTAGGGTGTCTGAGAATCTCCTAAGTCATCCAGATGATGTATAGGACAATTGGGATTGATTCAGGGTCATTTCAGCACCTCAGACTTAAATTCAGACCAAAAAGACTTGGAATTTACTCTGGATTTGAGCAGAAAATGTGGATATTTGTGTGTGTGTGTGTGTGTGTGTGTGTGTACTGATATCCATAGTGATGTCAGTATGGAGCTAGGGGAAGGAGTTTTGGCAGGTGTGTGGAAGCATTCGGAAAGAGGCTCCCTGGGTCTGGTGATTGGCTAACCTTTCCCACCAGGAAATGCCTCTTTCCTTGTTTCAATGTTACTTTTTAGCAGTTCCTCCATTGATATTTATTTTGTATATGTGGTTGCCATCTGGAGAAATGCATACCAGCAAACCCATATTGACATACATACATTCACAAGCATGGGGGAGGGGGAAAAACCTGGAGTGGCCATGCTTACTGTGATTTATTGGATCTGTTTGTTAGCATGCTCTACTACCTTCTCCCTATAATATCTCTTAATTGGAAGTATTGGACCTTTGAAGGGGTCTGGTAGAATGGGGTGATCCAAAGTGAGGTCAGATGGAGGTCACTAGAACCTGGGAAGATGTCTTAGAAATATTTTAGTAAGCACACCCAAGCTAGGATTAAGTGGAAGCCCCTTAGTAAATAAAACAATTAAGAAGGTATGTGCTAATTCCTTCTTGGGCCCCTGAATGGTGAGTCATACTACCTAAACATTCGAATGACCTACACAACCCAATCCCCAGGTAATATCCATCAGAAACCCTCCTGTCCTACAATGTGAAGTTGTCATAAACCAATCAATTCCTATCACCCAGCCATTAAGAGCAATCAGCCAAGTTTTGGTTTCCTTTGTTTACACGGTGGAAAACCCATCTAAACTTTGTTTTAGCCAGAGTACCCCATTCAGGATATGAAGCAGGGTATAAATATTAGTCTCCCAACAACAGAAGGGTGTGCCACTGTGGACGAGACAGGTCACTCTCTTTCTCAGTGCCCCCCACCCCGATGGGAACTTCCAGTGCCACCCGCAACATCAGTCTAAGTACTTCACTACTCTTCAAGACTGATAACTATCACCCTATTTCCCAAATCTATTCCTCTATCCAACCTTTCTGCCTTAACTCTTCAATAGTCTTGTGTGGTTCTTGTGAGCATGTGCAAATGTTTTTTGTGCTATTTCTAATAAAAACTTTTTATCTCAGTTTGACCAGGAGTTCTCTGCAGTTAGTACTGGTATACATAGACAAAAGGATTCCGAAGTTACCTGACTCTCACAGTCTTCCATTTGAGCTGATAATAATTCCCCTCAATATTAGTATAGTTTTGGCATTACAAGTGGGGCTCTAAAGCAAGTTTGCAAGGGGAAACTGTGTGGAAAGTGCTCCTGAACTTGCCTCGGTATGTGTGGCAATTGTTGGACAAGCCCATGGTCGCTGTGGTGCAGGGTAACCTGAAGGTAAAGTGGATTTTCCTGTTAGTGTAGACACGCCCACAGTAAGATCAGGCAAATATCATAGAATCATAGAATTGCAGAGTTGGAAGAGACCACGAGGGCCATCCAGTCCAACCCCCTGCCATGCAGGAAATCACAATCAAAGCATCCCCGACAGATGGCCATCCAGCCTTGCTTATATTAGCAGGTTTCAAAAGAAATTTTCAAAAAGCTGTATTTCTAAGTCAGAAGCATGTTTAGAAGACATATTTGATCAGGTGGATACTGTAGAATTGTTTTCATTTAAAATGTGTGCTTACTCAGGGAACAAGGAAAAATGGATGATAAATTAAAATAGTTATACATTGCGCTTTCTCATGGGAACTCAGGGCAGCATCAGGAAATAAAGAATTTTGCCTTTGTGGCCATGCAAAAGACAAGGCTAAGATCTTTCTGGCAGCTAATAACCCCATCACTAATAGGAAAGAAAGTTCAAGAACTGAGAAGCGTGCCTTCCCAGCTCAAACTCCAATATTACATAATATGAGTAGGGTCATAGTGATTGCAAGAGGCAGGGTTTGAGAATAGCCTATCATAGGATCTCATCTGAGGACTAATATATATAAGGGTTTAAAAGGGAATTTATTTCCCCATTAACTGCTCCAAGTGGACTGTTAGCATGCCCTACTACCATCTCCCTATAATCAAAATTGGAAATGTTGGACACTTTGAAGGGGTCAAGTAGACTGGGGTGATCCAAAAAGAGGTCAGGTGGAGGTCACAAAGACCTGGGAAGGTGTCTTAGAGAAATCTTTAGTAAGTGAATCCAAACTAGGATTGAGCAGAAGCCCCTGGTAAACAAAGCCATTAAAGAGGCATGTGCTAATCTCTTCTTGGGCACTTCAGTCACCCAAACTAAACAATCAAGTGACCTTTACAACCCTAATCCCAAGGAAATACCCCTCAGGACCCTCTCCTGTCCTGCATTGCAAGGTTGTTGCATAAATCCATCAATTCCTATCTCCCAGCCATTAATAGTAATCAGTCAAGTTTCAGTTTCCTTTGTTTACTCAGTGGGAAACCCATTCAGGCTTTGTCCTAGCCAAAGTATTCCCTTCAGGAAATGAAGCAGGGTATAAATATTAGTCCCCCAACAATAGAAAGGTGTGCCACTGTGGACAAGACAGGTCACTCTCTTTCTCAGCACACCCTTGGATCAGAAATTCTAGTGCCACCTTCAGACATTTATCTGAGTACTTCGAAACTCCACTCTTCAAGACTGGTAACTATCACCCTGTTTCCCAAATCTATTCCTCTATCCAGCCTTTCTGTCTTACTCTCCAATGGCCAAGGCATACTAATCTTGAGACTGCACAATTAAGAATATTATACATCTGTTAGGGCTGGAAGCTGCATGATGGCTCATCGGCTGGGGCAGTCAGATTTTGCACAACAAATTACCTCTTTTCTTACAAAAATCACATGTTCTTTTTGGATTGGAAATTAAAACACCAATGCTGTAGCAAGAACCCTGAACCAGTTGAAAGGTAGGTAAGGAACAGGCAGATAAACAGTCTCTAGGGAACTTTCCTCCTTTTTTTAGATCTTTGTATAGATTGCTACGCTTAGGCTTTACTTCCTTCTTTGTTTCTCTCTTCTCCTCATTCTTTTCCTAGTTAAAGTCAGCCAAAGATCACATGAAGTCTTCATAACAAGAGCCTGAGCAGACACAAAAGCCAATTTTAGGGATTCTGTAAACAAGAACTAACATCTCCTGTTCTATATCTGATAGATTTCCTCAGACAATAAACTCAAACCTTTCTTTTTATCTTATTATGAATACCCAGAGTAGCCATGCTTTATAGCCATAAGCTCAGTGAATCAGCCTATTGTACTCTGCTGCAATAAACACCAAATATTATTACATATTGATTTAGTGAAAATGAATTAACAACTTGACTCACATGTGCTAAGCGATCAAATCTGGCAAAGAGTTCATTTAGCATTCGGACCAGCTCCTGCGCTGATAGTGTTGTAGAGAGGTTTGTGAATCCTTTTACATCTGCAAAAAGAATGCTGAACGCAGAATGGAAAGAGGAAAATTAACATTGATTTTGGTGGTTGTCAGAAAACAATTGAAACAGTAATGTTACACATAAAGGCCAGGCCATGGGCAACTTTCCTTTTGGGTAGAGCATCCATATCTCTAGGGATGCATCTGCACTGCAGAAATAATCCAGTTTGACACCGCGTTAACTGCCATGGTTCAATGCTATGGGATTCTGGGATTTGTAGCTTTGTGAGATATTTAGCCTTCTCTGTCAGAGAGCTCTGGTGCCACAACAAACTACAAATCCCTGGATTCCATAGGATGGAGCCATAGCTGTTAAATTGGTATCAAACTGGATTATTTATGCAGTGCAGCTGCAGCCTTGGTGAAGCCCCAAATAGATTAAAAGAAAATCTGCAATTTCTTCAGAACCAAAATAACTGTTTATAACTCTGCCACTCACCTGAACTGTCTATGCATTCTAGCATGTGTGAAATTGTTAATAATAGAAGAATATATAAAATAAGAATAGTTATTTTTAAGTTCAGAAGTGGTTGCCTTCTTCTAATCAACAGCTCTCTTGAAGCATGCTTTTGCAAAATATGGTAGTTTTATGGATGAGTTTCTTCAGACAAAATAAAAACTCAGAGTAGACTGATGCTCTTAGGTATCATTATAGTCCTTGAGTGACTCTGAAAAAAGTGAGGGACCGTGGTAATTTTGAGGACAGTGGGAAAGATGATGGGACATTACCATTGTCCTTCCTATCCATGGATTCCTCAACTGCTGTTTTAACCCCTTATCAATTGAGGAGATGACTTAGGAACACCTCAAACTGGAGCACATGAAGGCTTGTTTCCAGCCTGGATTTCAAAGGCAGTGGAAGCAGTGTCATTCCAAGACATTTTCCTAGCCACCAAAATATGTTGTGACCAGCTGATTGACAGGCCTCCTTGCTCTGCATTACCAGATGGACAGCAAAGGAAAATGGAAAAAAATGCCAGTGGTGGTGGTGGTGAGGCAGTTGATTAACCCCTTAGTAGGATGTCACAGATGTTGGGTAGGATGCATTTATCTTTGTCCTTCACAAATTGTGCAGGCTTTGTGAAAGGATGCTCCACAGTCATAAACAATTAGATTTGAGCTGGCACAGTGTCACAGAACACTCCTGCTTGCCAGCGCTAGGGACTATCTAGATTCTATGAGGCATCATCATATCCAAGAGGATTTTTCCTTCCCTGCATGCTGCACTTGGAGTTTTTGTTTTGCTTTGTTTCCCAGGCGGCTTTTCTTACATGCACATTAGCCAGGAAGGATCATTTTCCCACTTCTTGAATTGCACTGTCCAAGGGGCTTAAACTGCCTACATAATTTGGTGGACAGGGCCTGTACCAGAAAGATTACAGGCTCAGCCTAATCATGTTTACACGGAAGCAAGTGCCATTAATTTCAATGGGATTTACATCAAAGTAAGTATTCTCTGGATAGCATAGAGTGGATTATGTTGAGCATCTGAAGCATCACCAGTGGGTTCCACCCCTCCCATCAAGCATAAGCCTCATTCATTGGCATGGAAGCCAACAGAATCAGCATGCCTGTGGCAATCAGGCAGTCACCAAGGTGAACAGGGGTGGATGGGGAACTGCATGAAATGTTCTCCTACTAAAGAGAAGAGGGCTGAAAGAAGGGAAAAAAAGAAACCAAAAATATTCCAAATCAGTGATTAATGAACTGATCGAAAGATGACACACACGGCAGCCCCCAGCTGACATTCAGCCAGGAAGAAAAGATCATTAAAGGGAGAAAACAAGACAGGCAGACACACATTCCCTCTCACCTGACATTTTCATAGCGGTGAATATAGATCTTGTGAAACTGATGCTGCAAATGTTCATCCTCCACATTGGTCATGTCATTAATCATTTCCAGCACTACAAATCGAGGTAAGACAGATAGAACCAGCCTCTCCTGAAACAAAAAGAAAGAGATAGGGTTGGTGTGGTCCCCAAAACAGAGGTTACTGATGTATTCATTTATTATTAAAATATTTCTATTCCAACCCTATATCCTGGGATCTCATAAAAATAAAATGAATTAAACATTTGAAACCCATTCAAAAATTAAAACAATTTAAAATGTTAACCTATACATACTACAAGCATAGCAAGCCATTTAACACATTAAAACAGGTTTAAATCATCAAAACAATTTAAAACCATGTGCATTTGGGAATTAATCAATTAGGCCTCAAAGATTTTAATAAATATGCCATGTATCTGATGTCAGAACAGAAACCACTGTTAGCTATGTTTCTACTTCATGCTGGAATGAGTCCAGGTCTCCAAAGGAAATTGTTCCACAACTGGGGTGCTACAACCAAGAAGCATGAAAAGGATGAAGGGAGGAGGGAGGGGGAAGAAAAAAAGAAATGTAGCAATAGCTTTAAGACTAACTGGTTTTTATTTTTGCATGACGTTTCATGGCTATAAACCCACTTCTTTGGATGCAGTACAGAGTCTGTACTGCATCCCAAGAAGTGGTTTTACATATATCCACAAAAGCTCATGTGAAAATAAAAAAGGCTTAAGGGTGCTGCTACATTTCCCCTCCTTCATTTTTATGCTACAACAGACCAGCATGGCTATTTCTTTGAAACCAACCAAGAAGGTGCTGTCTCACATTCTCCCACAGCATTTGCCCCCACCAGCAGGACATAGAGGAAGCCACTCTCCAGCCAATGATAAACTGTAGATGATAAAGCATATATTTTAGAGCAGGGACAAGAAACCATGGGGGATCTGGGGGCTGCAGACACCTCATTTCCCTCCACAATGGGCTACATCTCTGATCTCTGACAAAACTGGTAATGACTATGGGCCCATCCACACGAGCCCCCCGCCCAAACTGATTGCTTTGCAGTAATGCCAAATCGCAGCAGCTGTGATTTGTCGTAACAGTTTTTTTTTGTTCCCATAAGCTTCATGAAGGGGACTGGGGAAGTGGCTGCAGGAAGGGCAGCCACAGGGACGGGGAAGAGAAGGAGGGAGCCATCCTCCCTTCCCTGATCCCCACGATGGCGGTGGCACAGAGGGCACCCAGGGGAGTTGTAGGAAGAGGAAAACTGTCCTCCCTTTCCCAGTTCCTCCTCTTCCTCTCCCCATGGCTGCCCTCTGCACCAACAGGGTCCCTTCTGTCAAAAAAAAAAAAAAAAGGCTTTTCCTGCTGAATTTTTGCCATTTTGGGTCGTCCTTCACAATACTGTAAAACAACATGGATTGCCATTAGGACAGGTCATCTTCTCCTCAAATTCCATGAGGAGTATTTTTGCCATTTAGACAACACCTATACAGTATTCCTGTTTCAGGAAAAGTTATCTGAGGCTTGTCTAAACAGGCCAAATTCAACTGCCTCCCCCGTTCCACTGCCCAGCACTCTGGATGATGCAAGGCTTTTACTTTGCTTCTAGTTCAAACTGTCCAGATGATGTCCAGGTAGTTCCAATGAGAATCTGGATCAAATACATCCCTAACATGGAGTGGACACGTGATAAAATACCTCACCATTTGCTGCATTTTTTCTGGAGCAAATGGTCAGAGGGGTGTCCACACGTGCCTGTTGCAGCCATTTCCAGGCTGGATCATGCTGGTCACATCTGCTCAGGACACTGTGAGGCACCCAGCCATGTGACCATACCCAGGTGCCTTGTTCCTGACTTTGTAATATGCAACCAGTGTGGGGAAGACATGGGCCACAGGTGTGCAGATGGTCCTCCATTGCCACAACGGTCAGTCAGTTAGTGGAGAAAAATGCTACAGCCCCAGTGCTGAAATACTCTAGCCAGAATGTGGAGTCTTCTGGTTGGTGTAAACAAGCCCTTGGAGGCTAAAACAAGATGCCAGGAAAATTGGTCTTGTAAAGAACTGCACCTCCTGGAGGCTTCCAGAGGCATGATTTTACATTTTTCTCCCCCCTACCTTCTGGTGGCTCAGAAGGTAGAGGAGAGGGGCCCCAGGAATCATGTGGGTAGGCTGCATGCTATCTGCAGGCAAACTGTTCCTATCCTTGCTTTACAGCAAATCAACAGCAACAAAAAAGAGAACATGATTTTTTTTTTTTAGAAAAGATAAAAAATTGAAGCCATCTCTCTTATGTAGAGAATGTAATTCTAAGGACTAAAATGACAAAAGCATCTCTATTAAACATCCCTTAAAATAACCTGGCTAAAATGCAGTTCAAAGAAACATATGAAGCTTGACATTCGTAACTTCTTAAATTCATAAGCCCCATCGAATGAATTCATAACTGAATTCATAATACCTATCAAATACGTAGAGTGAAAGTTGTTTTCCACCATACGTCAACAGGTGACTTCTGAGGTCAAGTGTTATAAATATGAAACACTAAGTCATCCATTATACTATTTTTGTACGAATTATGAATATTTATAGCATTAACCAAATAACAAGCACATTTTTTCTGCATCATCATCAAGAAAAACTGTTCTGATTCAAAGTAGCTAACATTGTTCATTTGTATATCTCTACAATTATATATTTGTGCAGTACATTAGTACAATGATCAATATAATGCACAATAAGATGACACAATATCCCTCTTCCCCAAATTCTTATGGAGATTCTTTCCATAAATAAATAGCACTAAATACTTGGCAAAACAATGTTTGTCTGTGACATGGATAGAACATGTGTTTGTTGTTTGGTTACAAAAACCAAACATGATTAGAGAGCAAAGTCAATATTCTTCAGAACCATTTCTAAAAAAAAAAAATCTGCTTAGATTAACTCCAAGATAAGTAAGTACATCCCTCTAAAAAGGTGTGTGTGGAATGTGAGATTTTGGGATGCTTCTTTATTGAGAGAGGGAGACAATGCACACCATGGTTTTGGGAAGCAGTCCTTCCTCTTGTATGCCTATTCCGATGTGTTAGCTTTTCAGCTGAGACTAAGGGCTTGTCTAGATGGGCAATATGCCCCATCTTGCCCCCGTCTTAGAGCCCTCCAGTCCTAACGACCCAGGGCTTTTGCCCCATTCTGCCCCCAAGATAGTCCTCATGACCCCTGGGACAGATAAGGGGCCAAGACAGAGAAAGGCAGGGTAGGGCCTGATTAACCATTGTAAAATAATACTTGACTTATTCCATTCCCACTGGGAAGGAATGGATTGGGCCCTGAGAGACTGCAGGAGCCCATCCCAGCAGGTTGGCCTGTCGCTGCAGCTGCCAGTTTGCCTCGCTCTCCCCGAAGCAGGAAGGGGGTCCTGCAGCATGCAACCAAGTCTGATCACATGCAGGGGGCCTTGGTCACATATTGTGGGCTGGCTTCCTGCCTTCAGAAACAGTGAGGGAGGTGGCAGCAGCATTGGCAGCTGCAGCAACAGACCAGCATGCCTATCAGGACTCCCTTCCATTCCATGGAGGTAATGTGGGAGGAACAGGCCTCATCTATGGCCAGAATAGGCTAGCAGAGAGCTGGCATATCCTGGCTAGTGTAGATGAGCCTTAATTGTGTTTTTCCATGTGCCAAGAGAGAGCCAAAGAAAAATCCTGAGTCTCACAACCCAACACAGTCCTTCTGCAACCTAACACACAGTTAATTTGGGAGTAAGTCACATCAGACTCAGTGGGCTAGACTAGAGTCAGCACTATACTTGCAGTAG
The DNA here is from genome assembly GCA_030847615.1 of Gambelia wislizenii. Taxonomy (NCBI): domain Eukaryota; kingdom Metazoa; phylum Chordata; class Lepidosauria; order Squamata; family Crotaphytidae; genus Gambelia; species Gambelia wislizenii. The sequence continues at coordinate 319,682,336 of JAUMIR010000004.1, forward strand.
CATTGGGACTTTCTCCCCCCCCCCCCGCAACACTCAGCCCTATAAAACAAGCTATCAGGGAGAATGTCCCTCCCATGTCCACTCAAGGAAGCACTTGACTGGATTCTGGCCCTTTTCAGCAGGCGCAATTAGGATAGCAGTGTAAATAATCATTAATTCCATAGTGGGAGGGAAATGTATCTTCAATTACCAGAAAGTTAGCATGAGCATGCCAACTTTGAGCAGGAGTCTACAAAGAGAAGGCTTGGCAAAGCAAACTTTGCTTGGTAATATTTTAAATTAGTATATTAGTATTAGTAGTATTTTTAATTGGTGTTCATGTTTTTAACTGTCTCTATTTGTTGCTATATTTTAATCTATTGTTCCCCTTCTTGAACCACATGGAGAGGTGGGTAAGAAATAATAATAATAATAATAATAATAATAGTAGTAGTAGTAGCAGTAGAACTACACACTTATATACAAGAAGCTCTATGTTATGATCCCTGTTTTCTCCCAAGTATTTTCACATGCATTTTGGGCAGTTAAGTCACTTCATACACTTTAGAGACCCACCCATGCTCTATCATTAGCTGGGGGAATTATTAGCTCAAATGGATGTCTGCAAGAGGAGGGTAAATGCAGGGATATTTTCACCTATGTATACCAGTACTAACTGCAAAAAACACTCCAGCTTTAAAGTGAATTCAAGTATTTTGAATTAGTAATTGTTAGTAATTAGCTAACACACATTGGAAACTGCTTAATGCAGTATAGATGTGAAAATTGCTATTGCTTAAAACAAATTGTAAGCCGCTCTGATAGCCTTTGTGGCTGAAGAGCGGCTATAAATACCTAAATAAATTAAAAATATATATTTTGTTGGAAATAACACAAAATACATTCACGCACACACACAACACACATTCCTAAGAACCATACAAGGCTATCAAGCAGTAAGGCAGAAAGACTGGATAGAGGGAGATTTGGGGAAAATAGGGCGATAGTTACCAGTCTTGAAGAGAAGAGCTTTTGTTGTAGTGAAGATACTGAGACAGGCAAGGAGGTTCCGATCTGGGGATGCACCGAGAAAGAGAGTGGACAGGTTCGTCAACCATGGCACACTTTTATATTGTTGAGGGACCAATATTTATACCCTGTTTCATGTCTTGGAGGGGTACTCTGTCTAGAACAAAGCCTGGATGGTTTCTCTACCAGATAGAAAAAGAAAACTGAAACTTAACTAATTGTGTTAATGGCTGGAAGATAGAAATTGATGGGTTTACGACAACCTCACAATGATGGACAGGATGGGGTATGGGGTGAGATTTTCTTAGGATTAGATTTGGGAATAGTCACTTAATTGTTTGGTTGAATGACTCATAGCTGAGGCTTCCAGGAAAGGATTAGCACATATCTCCTTAACGACCATGTTTACTACAGGGCTTCCACACAATCCTAATATGGACTTGTTTGCCAAAATATTTCTGAGACACATCCCAGGTCATGTGACCTCCACCTGACCTGTTTGGTTCACCCTGGCCAATCTGACCCTGAAAAAGTGTCCCATTATTTCCAATTATGAGATATTGTGGGGAGGGGGCAGTAGGGCATGCTAACAGGACACCTCCCAAAACTCTTCAATAACTGTGGCATTAAGTTCTGAATGAATACAAACATCTTTCTGCTCAAATTGCCTGGCAAACTTATCGCACCAGGCAACCAAGGGTTTTAATCCTAGTCTCTCTGAGCTTGACCCCAATAGGCTGTTCACCACTCAGAAAACCTCTGCTGGACAGTATGCTGAACACAGAAGAGCTATAATAAGTTCTTTTCATCACCTTTGCTGCCACATAGTAGGCAAAAAGCAAGGTCTTTGCCTATTTCTGGTCATATTGTTCTAAAGATGTTGGGGAAATGTGAGCGAGTTAATTTTACAGTTAAGTGGATTTGTAAGCTGTTTGACAAGAAAAGAAGGGAGAAGTGGGTCTGATGTTGTTTATCACCTTTATAAATGACTTGGATGATGTACATCAAAGACATCAAATTGGGAGGGACAGCAAATATCTCAGAAGCCATAATGAAGATTTAAGATGACTCCAAAAATTAGAGAAGAGATCCAAAACTACTAAATTAAATTTCAACAAAGATAAATGTATGATTTGACATTTAGGCAGATGCACAAACACCTGGCTTGACTCAAGATACCTTAGACCACAGGCTAAACAAGAGTGAATAATTTGTTGCTAAGGCAAAAACAAAATAAAACAAAACATATGCAATCCCAAGTTGCATCAACAGAAGTATAGTCAAGGGAACTAATATTATCATTGTTTTCTACTTTGTCCAGATTTCACTGAGAATTCTGTGTCTAGTTCTAGGCACTATGTTTAAGAAGGATATTCACAAGCTGGAACATGTCCAAGATAGTTAAAGGACTTAGAAACAAAGCTTTCTGAGGGACAGTTGAGAGAGTTGGATATGTTTAGCCAGCAGAAAAGAAGAGGCAATATTAATGTCTAAATGGCTGTCATAGGCAAGTTGGACTGAGCTTTCCTTTCCCTGATGCTTCAGGCGCTAACATCAGAACAAGTAGATTCAAATCACAAGAAAGGAGATGTTGACTTAATGTAAGTAAGAACATCTTGATACTAAGAGTTTATTTCACAATAAACGGGCTGCCTTGTGAAGTGCCTTGGAAGGGTCTTTGCAGCTGAAAGGTGATATAAGATGTCCAAATAAATATACAACCAAGATATCCAAAGCAATATACAGCCAGTCCTCAACTTTCATGGGTGTTAGGGGTGCAGGATCCCCGCGAAAGTATAAACATTTCTAATATCTCTAGGCCTCCCAAACCATATTTTAAACACACAAAAAAGTATGATCTATGGATTCCACCCATCGTGGATACCTTTGAGGCTGTGGATCCTTCACAAGGCAAAAGTGGGGTTCTTTTCCAAGGCAGACGTGGGTGGCTGGTGGGGCTTGCTGCTGCCTCTGCTGCTGCCCTAAACCATTTTTAATAGGGACTTACAAGCCTCACCCCTCTCCATTGACGCCCCCTTGTCGTGGGAGAGAGGCTTGCGTACCCTAATGATGTTTTGAGCTATGCTGGCAGTGGCATAAAGCCACTGGTAGGATCTCCCATGCCAGACAGGTCAAAACTGAAGGGTCTGACAAAGAGCGTCAAAGGGCAGGATGGGCTCTCTAGCCTTGTGGCAACCATCCTAGGAGAAGGAAAACTCTAATCCCAAACCAGGGCAGATGGTGCTCGTCCAACCCTGTAAGGTCAACCATCTAAGAGAAGGAAACTCTAATCAAACCTACAACCCGAGGACCTCGCTGCTATAGGCGAAGGATGAAACAGCAGGTGTAAAGATGCACTGGAAGCCGCAGACCCAACCCTGCATGCAGGCGGTTCAGGACAGTGGTCAATTGAGGCTGACCCAGGAGATGACAGTCTTGTTCGGCAGCATCCTGAATGACCAAGCAGCCTTTTTTAAGGAGAGCACTGCTTGCTCCATATGGAGAGGGGCCTAGAAAAGGTGGCCTAATGAAAGCTCATCCCCAACTACCTGGTTGGCTAGCCGCAGCCAATGGGCATTTTCTGATGCAGTCAAACCAAGGCAAAGAAACCAAGGCACACACCGGCCTCCAAAGGTGTAAATAAACTGACGCTTGCATGCTGAAACATCAGAACCATGCAAGACTCTGAAGATAGTGGACTACCTGAGCGTCATTCTGCCCTAATAGCCCATGAACTATCACGACTTAACATTGACATCGCTGCTCTTAGTGAAGTTCGCTTCCATGAGGAAGGCAGCCTTAAAGAACATGGCACCGGCTACACACTTTACTGGTCTGGCAAACCCAAAACCGAAAAACATCTGTCAGGAGTAGGCTTTATGATTAAAAACTCTATTGCCTCCAAACTCGAAACCTTGCCAACAGGACACTCTGATCGTATTATCTCCTTATGCCTCCCACATGTTGTTCTCTTTAGTATATATGCCCCAACTATGCAAGCCGACCCTGTAGAGAAAGACAAATTCTACACAGACCTACGCCAACTCATACAAAAAGTCCCTGTAGAAGATAAAAAATTATTATCCTTGGTGACTTCAATGCCAGAGTAGGAAAGAACTCCGAAGCCTGGAAAGGTGTTTTAGGCAAGCATGGTGTTGGAAACTGCAATGATAACGGGCGCCTCCTGCTAGAGTTCTGTGCAGAACAACAGCTGACTATTACAAACACAATCTTTCAGCATAAAGATAGCTTGAAGACAACCTGGATGCATCCCCGATCCAAACATTGGCACCTCATTGACTATGTTCTAGTCCGTCAGAGAGACATTCGTGATGTCCGTCATACCCGAGTGATGCCCAGTGCAGAATGCCAAACAGATCATCGCCTTGTCAGATGTAAACTAAATCTTCATCTTAAGTTCAAACCTAAGAGGGGTGGCATCTTAAAGAAGAGACTCCAAGTCAACAATCTTCAACAAGCTAACATGAGAGACAACTTCCAGGCAAATCTACAAACGAAACTTGAAGACCATCCCACAGATCCTTCTCCTACAGTGCTTTGGCAACATATCAAAAACACTATCCTCCAGTCTGCAGAAGAATCCCTCGGGTTCTCTCACAAGAAAAATCAAGACTGGTTTGATGAAAACAACCAAGAGATCCAGGAGCTGTTGGCAAAGAAGAGAACTGCTCACCAGGCATACCTCGCCCAGCCAACCTGCCATGTAAGAAAAACAGCTTTCCGCCTCACATGTAGTAAACTTCAACAAAAACTCCAAGACATGCAGAACAAATGGTGGATCAATATAGCAGAAAAGACACAATGTTGTGCAGATCTGGGTGATCATAGAGGATTTTATGAAGCTCCTAAAGCACTGTTTGGACCTACTTATCAGGTCCAAAGCTCCTTATACAGTACAGATGGTCAAACATTAATTACTGATAAAGCCTCCATCCTGAATCGATGGGCTGAACATTTTCAAAGTCTCTTTAGCGCCAACCGAGTAGTCCAAGGCTCAGCTATCCAACATATGATACAAAAAACGATGAAAAATGAATTGGACATAGCTCCCACTTTGGAAGAGACCCTTAAGGCCATACAGCAGATGAAAAACGGCAAGGCAGCTGGGATTGATGGAATCCCACCTGAAGTTTGGAAACACGGATGTCATGCACTCCACGAAAAATTCCATGAATTACTTGTGAATTGCTGGGAAAAAGGGGAACTGCCGTCAGACCTCCGAGATGCAGTCATCATCACCCTGCACAAGAAAAAAGGAGCAAAATCCGATTGCTCAAACTATCAAGGCATAACACTGCTCTCTATTGCTGGAAAAATCCTTGCAAGGATACTCCTGAACAGATTAGTTCCTGCTATTGCAGAAGAACTTCTCCCTGAAAGCCAGTGTGGCTTCAGAGCCAATAGGAGTACTACAGACATGGTATTTGCCCTTCGACAACTTCAAGAGAAACGTAGAGAGCAGAACAAGGGTCTCTATGTAACATTTGTCAACCTCACCAAAGCCTTCAACACTGTGAGTAGAAAAGGTCTGTGGCAGATCCTGGAAAGACTAGGATGTTCCCCCAAATTCCTTAAAAGGATTATCTTGCTACACGAGGGCCAGCGTGGTCAAGTCAGATATGGTGATGCTCTTTCAGAGCCCTTTCTAATAACTAATGGAGTGAAGCAAGGTTGTGTTCTTGCACCAAATTTATTTACAATCTTCTTCAGCATGATGCTCCAAAGGGCTATGGCAGAGCTTGAAGAAGACGACGGTATCTATATACGTTACCGTACTGATGGTAGCTTGTTTAACTTAAGTCGTCTGAGGGCTCACACTAAGACTCTAAACTATCTAGTCCATGAGCTGCTCGTCGCTGATGCTGCTGCCCTTGTTGCCCACACAGAAGCAGCTCTGCAGCGCCTAACATCCTGCTTCGCAACAGCTGCAGAGCTGTTTGGGCTGGAAGTCAACCTTAAGAAAACAGAAGTTCTTTACCAGCCTGCACCACAGGATGAACACCACCATCCCCACATTGCCGTAGGCAAATCTGTGCTCAAGTACGTTCAGCAGTTCACGTACCTGGGAAGCATCATCTTCTCAGATGTCAAGACTGACAAAGAGATCGATCACAGATTAGCAAAGGCATATACTGCATTTGGAAGATTTCACAAAAGAGCCTGGAGCAATAAACACCTGAGGCAAAGCACAAAAATAAGTGTGTATAGAGCCATTGTACTGTCTATCCTCCTTTATGGATCTGAAACATGGGTCACCTATCGCCACCACCTACGACTCCTTGAGCGTTTTCATCAGCACTGTCTACGCACAATCCTAAATATACACTGGACTGACTATGTGACGTATGTTGCTGTCCTTGAGCAAGCAGGGATCACCAGTATTGAGGCCATGATATTGAGAACACAGCTGCTCTGGGCAGGGCATGTTTCTAGGATGGAGGACCATCGCCTCCCAAAAATACTACTCTACGGTGAACTCGCCACGGGTCAGCGTAAGAGAGGCGCTCCAAAAAAGCGATACAAAGACTCCCTGAAACAACATCTCAGGCTTGGCCAAATTGATCACTAACAGTGGTCCGCCCTGGGCTCACATTGGGAGGCATGGAGACGCACTATCCACAATGTTGCAGCCTTATTTGAGAACTCACGCCGAACAAGTCTTGAAGAGAAACGACAACGCAGAAAGAATCACAACCCAAAAACATCACCCAAGGAGACCTTCTGCTGTGCTTTCTGCAACTGGACTTGTTTATCTTGGATTGGCCTTTTTAGTCATCAGCGCGCTTGCAGAAAGCGCGGGATGAGTCCTTCCTGAATCGTTTGCGAAGAAAAGCCAGAAAGACAAGCCTCACCACACATTCACATTCTCTTACAGTCTCTCAGAGTCTCGCAAGGCTTGCAGAGAAACTGAATGCCAGGTGAGACTTAGAAGTCCCTATTAAAAACAGCATAGGGCACCAGTGGAGACAGTAGCAAATAATCCACAAATACTCAAATCCATGAAAGGTAAACCGGCAAAAGTGGGGGACCGACTGTAATTAAATAACTTTAAAAATCATGATTTTAAGCAGTGGTTTAAAACTGCATTCATTTCAATCTATCCACTGTGTGAGCAAAAGAGGCAGAGGGCTGAGTTGTTAAATCTGTATCTCTTGTAACAACAATATCCATTGCGATATGGCAGTGATGATGTTTCACTATATCTCTTTCGCAGCCTGTTCCAGATAATTCACAGTGCTCATGACGTAAAGCTCAGAAAGAACTGATTAAATACATTGAACTAAGTGAAAAAGGAGTGCATGGTGGCTCTCTCAATCTGCTTATCACCAATTTTCAGTGGTGGATGCTTTGAGGAACAGAAGCTTGGGGAATGCTGCATTGAGCCAAATCAGTCAGCCCCTGGCTGATGGTGAACAAGGTGAAAGACATTTCATCAAAGGATCATCCTGCTGCATACGATAAAGCCCAGGATGGAGAATCTTTGGCCTTCTAGATCTTTTCCAAGAAGCCTAGGCAGGGCTTCCTGGGTAATGCTAAGGAATTATGAGGGTTGTAGTCTATGACCTACAACCAATGGTAAATTCTAACTAGAGTAGGGTGAGTGAATCATTTGGAACTTCTATAAATTCTATTACTTCAAGAAGTCTTGTTGGAATTTAACGATTTGATTTAGACTCAAAATAACTGGTGGGCCAATGGTTCCCTACTCCCATAATAAGCAGAAAGGGGCTATGTATCCTATTAAAATAAGGACAATCCTTTATTTGAATGGATAGCTGAAAATAGTTATCTATTTGAAGACATCTTTAGTTTAACGGGCTATCCCATTTAAGCCTGCATAAAACATAAAGAACTATCAGAAGAGAGAGTAGGGTCTTTGGCCAACTCTTTGTGTGTCAAGAGATCTGAAACTTTTCTCTGTGGTATCAGTTCTGGAGTGACCCACGATTTAATGTTAACTGCATTTACAAATTGCCAAATTGCATTAAGAAATACAATGATACCTTCCACCAATGCAAGGTGGGACCAAATGCAGAAGTGGTGATGTGACAAACATGCATGTGCGAACTAGATCTAATAAAAAAAAGGAAAAAGCAAACAAACCACAAGTCATTTGCGCTGATGTGATATGAATATTCTGCATGTGACTTTGTACTGATGATGTCCTGTTCACACATGTATGTCACTGCTTAAATCTGGAACTAGAAAATCACAAATGTAGCCTTGAGACAGCAAAGATCTCTGAAGAACAACCAGAGCTGCATAACAGAAGAGCAGCTTTCAACAGATGGAGTTGTATTTTGGGTTTTTGTTCTTCACAGGCACAATCTGTAGCACTACTGACATTGGCAGTTTTCAAAATAAGAGAGGGGCACAGCTAAACTGAAAGCAACTACAGTATATGGGGCAGAAACATTCAAGAATCAGAGAATACAGGGAGATGTTGTATTTAATCAATTCATCCACCTATCCTCAACTACACCATGAAACAGCTGCAGGTCAACTGGCAATCTTTATTGCAGTGGGTAAATTTCAAATGCTGAAGACAAGTGGCCAAGGGTTTTCCCTCTTTCTTTTGCTTCTCACCATCATCATCATCATCAACAACAAAGCTATTTTCCTTCCTCCCCCTTTCTGCAATGCAAGAATGCAATACTATATCATGATACAGTATCTTTCCTGTGCTCATTTCATCTGGAACATGAATGGAGCAGTCAATATACCAATGAACAGGAGGCAGGACTTTTATACTGTTAAAAAAAGAGAAAAAACTCCCAAAATTCCAGCTACCTCATGTTGTTGTTGTGAGCCTTCAAGTCACTCCTAAGATGGACCTATCATGAGGTCTTGACTAGATATGTTCAGAGGGGGTTTGCTTTTGCCTTTCTATGAGGCTGACAGAATGTGATTTGGCCAAGGTCATCCATGGGTTTCCATGGCTGAGTAGGGAGCTGAACCACGGTTTCCAAAGTCATAGCCCAATGCTTGCTCAAACCACTAAACTACACTGACTGGCTCACCGCTACCTCATATTTACAGTAAAACTATTTTTTTTGAAATTCATCCATCACCATCACTTTAAATAATGCCAGAGCTCTGAAATCTTACTTTTTTGGACTGTCACTCCAAGAATCTCCCAGTTCATGAAGGACTCTAGGAATTGTAAAAGACTAGGGCTGTAAATCTTCATTTATTTCATTCTTACATGCCACTTCAAAAGTTCTGTCCCCACTGAATATGAATGTTTTGCTCATTTTTTCCCAATTATTTTTTGCATTTCAGGATTTTCTTTTTGGTTAAAAACATTCCTTTGTGTGAAAAAAGACATTTTTTGTTGAAATGTTTTGTGTTGTGTGTATATCTCAAAAAAAATTGAAAAGTTCTTGTAGTGGTCGCTCACTCCCTCCCCCTGCTTTTTTGATGTACTCTCTCAGCACATCAGGACACAGGAGATTTTCAGACTACACTGTTATAGTGTTACTATTCCAATTTAACTGCTCTGGCTGCCTCCTGTGGAACTCTGGGGTTTGTAGTTTAGTGAGGCCTAAGATCACTCTGGCTGAGAGTTGTAAATGCCCTTCACTAAACTGCAAATCCCAGGATTCAAGAGGAGGCAGCCATAGCAAATAAAGTGGAATAGTAACGCTATAACAGTGTTGTCTGAAAATCTCCACAGTTTCTCACTGAGGATGAAAACACCTGAGAGCATTCTTTAGATCCCTACAAAAGACACCAAAATTAAGGGTTTTCTGTTTCCTAGAATGCTTATGAGTATTACCCCTTTGAAGATTTATGACCAGCATTAATAAAATATTTGCCATTTTTCTGCATGCCATTTCATTCTGACCTCACCTCCACAACTATATACATGGTCCATCTACACCTGGAACTATATATTATATTTCACCCCATGTATTTGCAGAAGTGGACTGTAATCCATAGAAGCTCATGCTAAAATAAATCTGTTAATTTTAAAGATGACATGAGTCCCTGTGTTTTAAATTCTTTGAGGTGTCTGTGTAAATGAGGGGTGGGCAATGCGCACACTTGGGGTCATATGTGGCCTCTAAAGACTTTTTTCTTGCATTGACTCCTCCAGACTGGCTGAATTGACCTTTTCATGCCCCCACCCCCAAAGGGGTGAATTTCCTTTCCTGGAAGCTTCCTACAGAGACAATTCACATTTTAAATAGGCTGCAGGGTCTTCTGGTACTGTGTAAAATAATACTGATTTTTAAAAACCAGATGTGGATTTCTTCCTACTTATTTAAGGTCCCATCTACACAAGGGAAAAAAAATCCATACAGGGGGTAAAAGATCCAAAAAGGCAGGCATTTGAATGTCAACGCTCTGCCTACACAATTTTTAACACCCCCCCCCAAAGTCTGCATGGCCTGCAAGGGAGGAGGATGAGAGGCAGCAGTGGGGCTGGGAAGGGAGCCAGGGTCCAGAGGACGGAGGAGGAGAGGTTGCAGTGGGGCTGAGAAGGGTCCGGAGGACACAGGACAGAGGAGGAGAGACGGCAGTGGGGCTGGGAAGGGAGCTAGGGTCCGGAAAATGGAGGAGGAGAGCGGCAGCGGCATGGACCATTTACCTTTTTAAAAATTTCAGCTGCCACTAATTCCTCTCTTTCTAAGCCCTGCCCCCATTATCCTGCCAGCCAATCAGGTTGCACTCCTGTTTGTATCTATGCAAACAGGAGTGTAAAGATGACCAATCAATCGAAAGCTGTCCGAAGCAAACCCTGCGATCCAGATGAAGAGCTGGATCTGCCAGACACAGATTAAAAGGTGAGTTTTACAGCCCCCCCCCCCACTGAATAACATGTATTTATTTGAACGGCGGTCTGAACAGATCACCGGTTTTTCGAATAAATACGTGTTATTTTTCGTCGTGCAGACGGGACCTAAGTTCTTGCTTTTCCAGCATTTTTGGGGAGTCTGTGAAGCCCTGGGGGGCATCCCAAAGGTGAAAATTGGCCCCCAGACTCATTGCAGTTGCCAACCCCTGGTGTAGAGGAAAGGTCTTCTCGTAAATCCGATTATTGTTCTCCAGAAGCAGCAACAAGAATTAGGAATGAGTCTTTTATATAGTTTTTAATGCATTTTTATATTTTTACTGCTTAATGTTTTTAACCTATAGACTATTTTTTTTTAATATTTTAATGTAATTTTTGCTTTTGTATTGTTTTTAACTTGCATTGTTTTAAAGATGCTGTTAGCACTTTGAGTCCCACTCATGAGAGAAAGGCAGAATATAAATAAATAGCAACAACAACAACAACTGAGATGCTGAAATATTTTGAGGACAGGAACTCTTAATGCCTTCTTTAAAGTTCAGACTAAAACCTAGAGCGCGCACACACACACACACACACACACCCCACACACACTGCCATGGAAGCCACCAGTGTTACATACCCTGATAGCCCCCATCTCGGAATATCAAAATAATTGGCTGTATTTAATAATTTGGCTAAGGTGGCCACCCACATGGTTACAGGTAGTCCAAGAACCCCCTAAAACCAAGGTTGGATTCATGCAAGACCAAGGAAAGGGCCTGTGGAAATTCCCCAAAACAACCACTCTCAAGTAAGACTCAACACCTGGAGAGTGGCACTAATCCACTCAACAATAGCACAAGACCTTATTGCTTGTGAAACAGGATCTTCCTCCCCTGCTCCCTTACCCCCCCCCCCAAAAAGACCTTGCCTGTTTCCTATTCAGTTCCAAAGTTTTGATTGTCAACTCTTCTGGAGTACCCTTTGTTTAAGCCTCGGAACCTCTGAGAACTATTGTATTTCACCCACAACTCCTATCCCTGGAGGAGAACTATTTCATATAAATATCACCCCAAAACACATAGAATCATAGAATTGTAGAGTTGGAAGAGACCACAAGGGCCATCCAGTCCAACCCCCTGCCACACAGGAAATCACGATCAGAGCATCCCTAAGCATATGGCCATCCAGCCTCTGTTTAAAGACCTCCAAGGAAGGAGACCCCACCACACTCCGAGGGAGTGTGTTCCACTGCCGAACAGCAATTACTGTCAGAACGTTCCTCCTAATGTTGAGGTGGAATCTCTGTTCCTGGAGCTTGCATCCATTGTTCCATGTTCTAGTCTCTGGAGCAGCAGAAAACAAGCCTGCTCCATTCTCAACGTGACACCCCTTCAAATACTTAAACAGGGCTATCATATTGCCCCTTAACCGTCTTTTTTACAGGCTAAAAATACCCAGCTCCCTGTCTTTCCTCATAAGGCATGGTTTCCAGACCTTTCACATTTTATTTGTCCTCCTCTTCTATTGATGCAGCCCAAAATTGCATTGGCCTTTTTTAGCTGCCGCATCACACTGTTGACTCATGTTCAACTTGTGGTCTACTAGAACTCCTAGATCCCTTTCGCACATAGTCTCGTTCAGCCAGGTCTCCTCCATCCTATATCTATGCATTTCGTTCTTCCATCCTAAGTGCAGTACCTTACATTCTGTATTGAATTTCATTTTGTTAGCTTTGGTCCAGCTTTCTAGTCTATCCAGGTTATTTTGACCACCAAGTTGCACATAGTTCCACTTTCTCCCTCTATGCTGCCGATTTTCTGTGAGCTCTCAGAGCACAACTGAGACCCCAATGGTGCAGGAATCTCTGCTTTACAGGACAGGTGTTGCATCACTCATCATCCTCTCACCCTATTCCTCTGCCCAAATACTTCCTACTATTTTCATTAGCCTTGTGTGAGTGCTTAAAACCGGAGTGTTTGTGTGAGTGCTGTAATTTTATTTTCCAATAAAGATCACTTAACTGTACCTCTTGGCTTAGAGTCTCCTCCTTAGTACCAGTTATACATAGGTTAAAAGGTCCCACTGTTGCCCGCCCTCTCGCTGACATAATTGAGCTATTTAATATTCCCCATTTTAATATTTGGACATTAGAGAGTTACCACAGACCCCACACAAATCAGGTAACAGTGGTGCCACCATTAGGCAGGATTTAGGACAGCTGCTTCAAGCAGCACATTTTGGGTATTATGAAAGGGTAGAAAATGGTTATTTAATTTGTTGCCAGTATGTTTTTCGTTCCAGGCAAGTAGAAAGGCAATTGAGGGATTTTCTGGCCTGCAGTATGGTGCATGAGAGACCCTGGGCCTGTCTGCACTGCAGAAATACAGCAATTTGACACCACTTTATCCACCATAGTTCTGTCCTATAGAGTCCTGGTATTTGTGCTTTGGTGAAGCACCAGAGTTCTCAGATGGAAAAGGCTTAATACCTCTCAAAACTACAAATACCACAATTCCATAGGATAGAACCATGGTGGATAAAGTGGTGTCAAACAGCTGCATTTCTGCCGTGTAGACAAGCTCCCTATTTCTTGCTCCACCTCAGGCAGCAAGTGTCTCAGACTCACTGCTGACATCATTCCAGCGTAGTGTCAAACTGAACGTGATGGCTAAATGGGTTTCTGCATTTAATGTGCAATCTTTCTTTCTTACTGAAATGCAAACACCAGCTGCTCTGGTAATTATTGAGATCACAGAAGGGAAGGAGGAAGGCATTAATCCTTCCCTCCTTTGCTGCAAGCCTGGCCCTACCATGAAAGAAAGTAAGGCAGCTGCCTCAGGCAACTGATTTTAGATGTCACAAGAAGGCAGCAAATTATTTGCTATCATAGGGCTTTTTCTTTCCTCCTAGGAAGAAGTGCTTGTAGGATTTTTATTTTATTTTATTTTATTTTATTTTATTTTATTTATTTATTTATTTGCTATAGGTGCCAAAATAACAAGGGAAGTCTAGGGTATTATTCACCTTTACATGGGAGAATAATATTCTCTGGGAGCACTCACTGTTCTGTCTCAGGCAGGAAAACATTTGGGGTGGCCCTACCCATTACAACCATGAGGAACATCACTCCTCTAAATCTGAGCTCCTTAGGGGGGGGAAGTGCCATACTAACAATAATAAATAGCTAAGTGTTATTGGTTCCTTTTAGCAGCTTTCCCCTCCCATACTTCTCACTGCTAAGTCCACTTCATATTCCTGCCTTGCCCCATTGCCTTCTGACTTAAGTTTTGAGGCAAGCCTCTAGAGAGTGAAAACACTTCACACACAAAAGACTTTATGTCAAGATCCATTTTGCTCATTCTGGCAAACTTTGCTTAGAAAAATATAGACTCAATTATCCTTTTTCCCCTCCAGGTCAGCACTTATCATACACCTGAGTCCAAGGAGATGTTAAAAGCTTCCTGTTCTGTATTTGAGTAACAAGAGAGGAAGTAAAGGCTTTATATAGTTCTACATTTTAGCCTGAAGTGCTGTGACTCATACTCTTATAACTGGAGGTCTTTAGCTCAATGAATAGTTATAGCAGTTGTCAAGTGTAGAAAAAGAATGTTCAAAAGAGAATATCTAACTCCTCAAACAGTCACAATGTTTAAAGGGTGGAGTATTTGTCTGTAAATCTACCACAGTCATTGTCAGATTTCCCATATTTGCGCAACACTTTTTAGAATGATTTATGTCTGAGGAACCCCTCTCCTGCATATATGTACCGTACGTATTAGGGACATAACGAGTATTCAAAAATATTTGAAATACAGTAAAACCAAAACCAAGAGTCTACAGAGAAGAGCAAAATGCCATCTCTCCCTCTCCTCTCTGTCCTCCTGAATTAATTGAGTGCAAACTACTCTTGCACGTCAAAATCAGTTCACACCAACAGAAGTAAGCTAAGGACAAAAGGGGGAACTGGGATGAGAGAGAAACTGGGACATTTTAAAAGCAGCTGAAAAAGTGATATGGTTCTGCTGCTGTTCCGCCAGTGCTTCTTTTTATTCACGGGCTAAGCTGTGAATGCTTCCCCTGTTCCGTTTCTGTGATGGAACTGACAGCTTGTGAAAAGGTGCCCAGTTATGCTGCTGGCGCAATGCCAGCGTCAATGGGAGGTCCGTGCTTTCAGATTGGGACATCAAAGTAAGTAACACACTCCCTGGGTTACTTGTAAAGGTTTAAGTGTATTTTTGTGCTTGCTGTCACTTTTTCTTCTTTTTCCCCCCTAGGCTATTTATTTTTGAATTTTGGCCAGTGCAGGGTCTGGTCCTGACAAGCTGCCCTTCTCGGCCTGCTTGCAGCCCTTAGTGAACCCCCCCCCATCATTTCCATCATGCCCTGAGATTGCCGCCCAAATCGTAAACATGGGAGATGGACAGGGAAGGGGAAGGCAAGGCAAGGGGGCAGCCAGGTGAAGGAGAAGAGGAGGGAAGGAAAGAGGGAGAGAGGGAGTTGAGCCAAGCCCCAGGTCATCCCCAGATCATGAAAGCAGGGGAGGGGCAGGGGAGGGGAAGGCAAGGCAAGGGGCAAGGGGATGGCTGGGTGAAGGAGAAGAGGAGAGAAGGAAGGAGGGAAGGTGTGTGGGAGCTGAGCTGAGTCCCCATGTCGCCCCCATCCTGGACTGACTTTCCCGGGATTTCCCAGGATCTTGTCTTCTCATGAGAGCAGCCAGGATTACAATCCAGGAAGTGAAAGGAGCTCTGTTAGAGTTCCATTCACTACTGGGAAGCCCAGCAAGCATGAACAAGGTAGGTGTGAAAGTTTTAGTTACTGTGCCAGGACAGGGACAGGAGAGGAGTGGGAAAGGAGATTGCAGGACAGGAACACTTTTTTTTTGTTCGCGCCTGATAATCTCCTTTGAATTGTGCTTGAAAACAAACTGGCAGCCAGTGGAGCTGTTGTAACAGGAGAGTAGTGTGATCCCTGTAACCTGTCCCAATTAACCCTCTGGCTTCAGCTCTTTGTACTAGTTCCTGGACATTCTTCAAAGGCAGCTCCATGCAGAATGTGTTAGCAGTCATCCAAATGGGATGCAACTATGGCATGTATCATTGTGGCCAGATGTGGCATCTCAAGGAATGGGCACAGTTGGTGCTTTAAATGTGCAAAAGCACTCCTGGCCACTGCAGAGACCTCAGCCTCCAAGCTTAATCCAGGAGTATCCCCAAACTGCAAACCTGTGTTTTCAGGGGGAGTGTAACCCTATCCAACACAGGCTGAATCTGTATTCTTGGATCTGCCTTTCAACTGACCAGAAGCATTTCTGTTTTTTTCTGGATTAAGTTTCATTTTGTTTGCCCACATCCAGTCCACAGTCATATAAGTATAATGTTAGATACAATACTGCCATGATGGATAATGCTAGAGGAATACTAGTGGAGCCATTCCACCAGGGAACAAACACTAGCCAAACAGCTAAAAAACAGAGAAGAATCAAAGGCAGGCAGCACTTCCTAATACAAGCATTGTTATCTTACCTGCCTCTGGTTTTCTGTTTCTAGCCTCAGTCTAGCTTCTACACATCTTCTGGTCTCTAAGAAGGCTTGGCGTTGTGCTCGGTCTGATAGGTAGCTAATGAAGATCCCAGCGGTATTCATGCACATAAATAAAACCGCTTGAGCTGCTGTCTGGAAGAAACAAGGAGAAGGAACATAAGTGGCATGGCTACATCATACTTACATATGTACACACCAATGTACACACACCCTATATAAATCAGGGCTTTGAAGTAATACAATAATTTTAGTTGATCTATCACCTGCCTTTTAACTACTAGATTTAAATATTTTTGCACCTTTTCAGAAATTTAGTCTAGACATCTTTTTAAGATATTGGAGGGGGGGGGAAACGCCACATTAAGACAATGTAACAGTTATTTAAAAAATAAGCTTCCACTCACTGGTTTGCATTTTTTCTACTAGTTTCATTCCCTAATGTTGTAGTGTGTATGTGTGTGTGTGTGTGTGTGTGTGTGCACATGCGCACACACACCTTCAAGTCACCTGTGAACTTATGGCAACCCCATGAATATTTCATACGGTTTTCTCCCTTATCCAAAATGCTTGGGACCAGAGGGATTTTGTAATTTGGAATATTTCAGATTTTGAAATACTTGCATATACATAATGAGGTATTTTGGAGATGGGACCCAAGTCTAAACACTTATTTCATTTATCTTTCATATACATCTTATACACATAGCTTGAAGATAATTTTATTCACAATCTTTTAAATAATGTGAAGTCGAAGGCTTTCACGGCCAGCATCCATAGATTTTCCTTGGGTTTTTTCCGGGCTGTGAGGCCATATGCTGGAATAGTTTCTTTCTGACATTTCACCTGCATCTGTGGCTGGCATCTTCAGAGATGCAAGCCACAGATGCAGGCAAAATGTCAGAAAGAAACTATTCCAGAACATGGCCTCACTGCCTGGAAAAAAAAAACCCAAGGAAAATCTTTTAAATAATGTTGTGCATGAAGCAGTTTGTGTACACTGAATCATCGAAAAGCAAAGCTATAATTATCTCAACCACTCATGTGGACAATTTTGGATTTTGGAAAATTTCAGATTTTGGAATTCTGGATAAGGGAGATTCAACCCTGTAGAAGAACCAGAATAACTATGTGTGTTCTTAACTAAGGAGATTTTCACACTACACTTTTATAGTGTTACTATTCCACTTTAACTGCTCTGGCTTCCTTCTGTGGAATTCTGGGGTTTATAGTTTAGTGAGGCCTAAGAGCTCTCTGGCTGAGAGCTGTAAATGGCCCTCCCTAAACTGCAAATCCCAGGATTCCACAGGAGCAGCCAGAGCAGTTAAAGTGGAATAGTAACACTATAAAAGTGTAGTGTGATAATACTTTAACAGTCCTATAGAGTAAAATGGACATGCCACTGATGAATTGACTGAAGTTCTGGTTGATTAAACTACCAAATGAATCTTGGTAGATGGTTAGATGGTTATACACCCTCTGCCATGCTGTGATTGTTTTTAATGTTTTATGTTCTTTTAATTTGCTGTATTTTGTAGTTTTATTGTTTGAAAGTTTTACTTTTTGAACTTCCACCATCATCATCACCATCATTATTTCTTGCCCTCCACTCCCTATGGATCGAGGTGAGGAACAACAGCAGATTAAAATATATCAACAGATTAAACACATAACATCAACTAAGAATACATAACATGAGTTTAAAAACACATAACACCTATTAAAAGAACATATAAAACCAATATATATCAAATACAGTCACTTCCTACTTTGAAACTTATAATTTAAAAAGCATCTGGGTAGGCTCTGGGAAGGTTTAGTCTTGAAAGGTGATATAGAAATATTGTGAATAAATAAATAAATGTGATGTAGATTAGTGCTTCTCAGGTTATCTGATATGGGAGACCAGCAATTCTTTTCCCACTGTGCTAGACACTGGCACCATATTTGTGCCCATTGGCTGCCAACTGGTGACACAGTGGTTAAATGCTAGTACTGCAAGCCACAACGTTATGAGTTTGATCCCAAAGGGCTCCAAGGTTGAGTCAGGCTTCCATTCTTCTGTAGGTTGGTAAAATGAGTGCCCAGCTTGTTGGGGGCAATTAGCTTAAAAAAAAAAAAAAAGTAAACCGCCGCTTTGGCACTGATAAGTGGTATATAAATATCAATGCTATTACTATTGCTATAACTGCTTCTTTCTTTCCTAGAGGCTTACCAAGAACCAGCATCCAATGGTTCAGGAACCAACACTGGTCCAGGAACCACCACTTTGAGTTGCATAGAGGTAAGCTATGTTTAGACAGAGAAAGAATAACCAGCCACAAAGCTTCATGGTGAACAGGATATCTGAACCCAAGCCTTATTGATCTATTTTAGATATATATGAATGTATGTGTTTGTCTCCAAAACTACTTACTTATACAACATATAATTTATCAAACTCACTGCTGGATGATGTAGTGATGGCCTCTAGCATGCCTGTCTTTAATCTTCATGCACCAGGATGGGACATTTTAATTCCCCAAATACAGGTTTTTTGTAGAATCCACACAGAACTACAGTGTAGGCATTCTCACCCAAACATCCTCACTTGAACAGTTGTAAACAATTTCATCAAATTTTAAGCAACTTGCTATGTGGGCTTTGTTAAAACACATACAGAAATGAAAAACTATCAGGACAAAAATGTCCCAACAAATCTATTGATTTTTGCCATGAATATTTTTTTTATCCCAGCCATTATAATGCATTGAGACAAAAATGTGTTAGTTTTTGTTTTGCTTTGTTGAGCTCTGAAACAACAAAGCTGAAGTGACAGGTTTTGACTATCAGTAGGCTGACTCAATCTGAGGGGAATAAAAATTTCTTCCATTGGGTAGACACTAGAATTCTCATTGAGAATAAGGTGTATGTTAAATCCTAATCCTAATTTAAACCCTAAATAACAATATAATGGAAATCTCAGTGGAGTTGGCAAACACATCAGAATTCTCATAGGTATCTTTTAAAAAACCTAGTGCGTGTAGATTAAGGTCCTGTCTATACAGTCAAAAAAATATGAATGGCATGAAAATGTACAGCGATCCATCCATACGGCTGTTCACACAAATACATGTCATTCAGTATTCAGAAGTGATTCAAAGAAGGGATTCAGAAAGGGATTCAAAGGGAAGAGGATTCAAAATCCACTGCAAAGTCCGTGTGCGCCACATCTGGGGCTTCCTACGGATTTTTTTTAAAGTTCCGTATGACATGCAAATGTACGATTGTTTGAACATTCACATTTGCACAAATACAAACAGGCAATGCAATCTGATTGGCTGGATGAGGATGGGGGCGGGGCTAGCAAAGAGGGAAAGCAGCTGTGGCCACCATGTTAGATTTTTCGTTAAGCGAAGGTCCGATAAGTCAATGAAATGGCTTTTAGTCTTTCTGTCTTTTTAAATACAACGTGTTGCTTGTGCGCACCCTGGGAAACTTTTTTTTAAAAATGGCAGTGGCAGATTTAAAATCGCAGGTAAATCACTCATGGCAGCCAGATGGCTAGGGGGTCATGTGGAGATTGGGGGAGGGGGTCTTTTGGCCATGTAGGCAATTTGCATCATTGCGAATGCCTGCCTTTCCAAACATGTTTGTATCCCCCCCCCCAGTCATATAGACAAGACCTAAAACAGTGGTGGGCCACTATGGCCACTATGAGCCTCAGCCAGCCTAGCCAATGGTGCTGAATGCTGGGAGTTGTAATCCATGAACAGCTGAAGGGCCATGTTAGCCCAAACCTGTTTCAAAAGGTTGTTAGACAAAATCCATAGAAGATTGGTTTATCAGCAATAACCAGTAGCAGCTGGTGCCACCCATGGCAGTGAAGTGGCAAATCTACTTTTAATCCAAACTTTAAAAAATACTAAAATAGGTTCAGGATCTTGGATAGCTCCTTTGAAGTTCAAACTAAAAACCCAGGTTGATTCATTGGCTCAATGACATGGGAAGCACCAACCACTGCTGGCCAGAAAGGTTATATGGGACCTCCATTTCTAGAGGCAGAATGCCTCTGAATACCAGTGACTGGAGAGCAACATTAGGGCTGACACCACACTGCAGAAACAATGCAGTTTGACACCACTTTAACTATCATGGCTCCATCCTATGGAATCATGGGATTTATAGTTTGTTGTGGCACCAGAGCTCCCTGACAGAGAAGGCTAAACATCTCACAAAACTACAAATCGCAGAATTCCACAGCATTGCGCCATAGCAGTTGAAGTGGTGCCAAACTGCATTATTTCTTCAGTGTGTCAGCAGCCCAGGAGAGGGATAAGGCGTTTGGAGTGGTCTTCATAGAGGCATTTGATTAGCCACTAGTGGCTTGAAACAGAATGCAGGATTATATGAAAAACTGGTCTGATCCCCATTCTTATGTTTTTATCCAGCTAGCCCTCTCTATGCAATTCTAGACTGCCAGGACTGCAAGAACAGTAACTTAAAGAAATAAAATAATCTGTATGATCTCTATTAAACGAATTGGAACATATGATGCCTTCTGTGCCTGGAGGAAGAAATAGACAGCATTTGGGGGCATTAAACTCTCACTGAACCACAGATGATGTTTGCAAGAGATGAGTCACTGTACTGGAGTCAGGAATGATTACAGGCATAATTAGCCATTTTTTATTTTTATATTTTTGCAGCATATCTTCTGAAACAAATGATGTTACTGTTGTGACTTGTTCTGCAATTTAGTGTTAGCTGCAGAGACGATCAGGAGAAAGAATATATCACAATAAGCATTTCTCATTGGTATTATTTCCCATGGATTATTCTTGGTAATAATGAACACTCAGAATGTAATCACTGAGCAAGTTTGCACTTCTGTTTACTGTACTTTCTCAAGGTACTTGTATCTCACTCAGTTCCTTTGAATAAGCTACTTTCTTTATGCCTAATTCTTAAGGTATAGTAATGATGTACTCTCTTCAGTTCTACAAATGTGTAGAAAGGCCACAGTGCTTATAAACCACACAGAACAGATCATCCTAAATATTTTGCCTTCATTTTTAAAACACCACCACCAACAAAACACCACAAATTTATAGCCCACATTGCTGCAAAATGGAGGTTTTAAATAGTATGCCTGATAAAATCTCCAAAATCAGGATTTCATATATTCCAGCTGACCTTATTGCCTAGGGACATTCATAGGTAGAGACAGAAAAAGACATTTTTATGAGTTTATCTCATGGTCTGCAAGACTATTAGTAAAAGTGTTTGCCCATTTATTTATTTATGTTTTCTGTCATTCAAAGAAACTGCAGCATACATTGGCACGATCAGGGGGGAGGGTTCAGCAGTTTCTTACTACCGGTATTTTCTTCCTTTTTTCCATGCCATGCCTGAGGAAAAGCAACAGAAACAGCGGATCAGCAAAGGCTTAGTTTTGTATGTGGCAGGGAGTAGCTGGCAGGGGAAGGTTGGAGGGTTGATGCTTAGGGGCCTAAGAAGCAATAATGGATTGTGGTAGCATACCCTCCAACATCTCACATATGAAAAACAGGACACATGTGACCAAACAATATCAGAGTGTGGCCAAGATGGCAAAAATATTAATGAGGAAGAACAACAAGCTAGGAGAGGCTGCAGCACTCTATTGTTCCCTGAGTTTACTGGGAAGGGCAAGATACCTACCCTCTCCCTGTTGCTGAGTCAGCTGCGCCCAAACTACTTTTGCACTTTGAACTCAGTTTGTACCAAAGGAAGTAAACTGAAGACAAAGTGGAAAAGTCGGAGAAGGAGAAAGAAACTGGGTCATTTTAAAAGCAGCTGAAAGAACTGATTGACACAGGATTAATCAGAACTGTCCCAGCCAAACTGGGATATTTAGTAGCAGTGGTTTCAGTTGTCACAGAGCAGCAACAGCACTTGCTGAACCTGACATCTCTTTCCAGGGGTTCATTTACACAGGCAAATATTCCTCTAAATATACCGCTAAGATAGCTCATAGTTCCCACGGATCGCAGCACAGCATCGCCTCATTCAGAAGGGGGGGAAGGTAAAACATCGAAATATAGCGTGCCAAGGGATGTCACTACTTTTGCTGGTATATTTGCAATGTAGCGCTTTATTGGCAGTGTAAACTACCATTCCGTTAAGAGCTTCCGCAGATCTTTACTGTGATTGGTTGCTATGATGTAAGGGGTGGGCTTAAAAGAGAGGGACTGTGTTCAGTAGCATCAGGAAACTTTGAAAAATCCTCTCTGGTATTTTGCAGAAGGTCTGCCAAGAAAAAGGATTCCCAAGACCTTTCAGTCATAAAGTTCCCATCTGTCAGCTCTGCTTGGGGGAGGGAGAGAGAGAGGGGGGAGGGGGGACTGAGGGACGGAGAGTCAAAAATCCTCTGCTATTTTGCAAGTCTGTGAACCCTGACTAAACAAATCGTGCTGGAAAAACTTGTGATAGGTTCACCTTAGGATCCACAGCATGGCAGCAAGGTCTTTCCCTCTGTTTCAGGGAGTGGGTTCATTTACAGGCAGATTTACAGAGACACAGAGACAGAGCCACTTCTTTGATCTCCCCCCCTGCTATTTGGGCAGTCTGTGAGTCTTTAGCTCAGAAATGCAAGGCTTCAAAGGAGGGTCTATGCTATGCCCTTCCCCATACAGCCTTTGTCTGCTTGGGAGGCCACGCTCCCCACACTTTTTCAAGTCTGAACGAAAAAGCGGCATAATTAGAAAAAAAACCTGACTGGCACAGATGCGGAAAAGAATTAAAGCACACGTTGCCGCAATAAATCTGCTGTGTAAACCAGCCCTTGGGCTTCAACAAGAATTTATAAATTGCGTTTTGTGCTTTGTTTCATACATATTTTGGTCTGACGCACACAAAAGTAAAACACCACTGAAATAGGGTCAGAACCCTGAGTTCAACAGTTTAGTAGCCTGTGTGTAGGGAGAAAGAGAACTACTATAATAATCAATGCAGTGAAATAGAAAATGACAACAAAAAAAAGGAAGAACATGAGACCTCTCCCACAAAATCCAAGAAATCAAAGCAAAATTTAAACCAAGAGTGGGGATGCTATACCACCAGTGGGGGAACACATTACATGACCAAATAAAAATCTGATGGAACCAATAAATGGAAGAACTATATAAAAGAGATGAAAGGATGACAGAGCTCAGAGCAGTCAGATCTTCATGGTCTGAATCACCTCCCCTCTCTTCCCCCATTAGTAAGCGACAGCACCAAGGGCCCTTCCAGAGCTTGACAGCTGCGGGGTGGTGGGAGGCTTGGGGATGGAGTGCAAGGATGAGAGAATAGCTCTTTGTGCCCTGTTCAAAAAGGATATGTGTAAATCACTAACAGGATGCTGGCCTAAAGTAAACAGTCAGGAAGGTCCCCAAAGGAGCTTCAGGCATTCTACAAAATTCAAGGTGCATCTGGACTGCACAGCTGTATCACTATTTTATTTGTCATAGGATAAAATATCCTGATAATTGTATTTTGGTGAGGTATTTAGAACATACCAATGTATCCTGAGAAGATTAAATTTGATAGGCAATCCAAATTTGTCAGGCATCCCAAATTACCTTGGGGACTGCAGTGCTGGGGATTGGACTAGAGCTCCTCAGCAGTGAATTCTAAGTACCACACCAAACTACAAATCCTAGGATTTCTCATGATGAAGCTATGACATTTTAAGTGTTATCAAATTGCTGTGACTGTGTAGTATTGATACACCAGCAGAGCATGCAGACAAACAAGCTGCACAATCAGGGAATCTAGCCTGGGGTATAAATTATAAAGACCAACTCCTACTGGGTCCATAATTGGCTCCTCAGATAACATGATCTGGTTGGATTGACAAGCTGAAGATGCTTTCATTGTGTTAGTTACTTCAGAGCAGGAAGAATGAAAACAACACTTCCTTCTGCTCATGAGCTGACTTGGTGGTGCAGAGAATGGACATTTTCAGACGGTCCTTGCCGCGCAAGGATCACCCGAGACAGTTTAGTCGCAGCAGCGTGGCAGGGGGTCGATTTCAGATGACGTCGTCCCTGCTGCGAGATCGTCCATCCCTCTTGCGCTAAGGCTTGGAGCCTGCCGCGCTATATTCAGCAAGATTTTATTCACGGACAACCTCCGTGAATAAAATCTTGCCGAATATAGCACAGCAGGCTCCAAGCCTAAGCACAAGAGGGATGCACGATCTCGCAGCAGGGACGTCGTTGTCCAAAATCGACCCCCTGCTGCGCTGCTGCGACGAAACTGTCCTGAGTGATCCTTGTGCAGCGAGGATCATCTGAAAATGTCCAATAAGGTATATGGGCCCTATTGTTAGACTACCAGCTCAAGTCCTCTGATGTTTTAGATCCCCACAGCAGATGCAAAGAATAGCAGTACGGTCCACTCAAGAGAGGAAGTAGATGGGAAGGGCTGTAGACTAGTGACTGAGCACACAGAACTCGCATGGTATAGTCGTTAAGTGTAATGCACTGGGACTTGCAAGATCTGAGTTCTAATCTCCACTAAGACATGAGACTCATTGCATAACTTGGGGTCAGTCCTTTTCTCTCAGCTTGACTTAGCTGAGAGTGTTGCTGTGAAATAACACCACAATAAACATATATGATCCCATGTAGATTTGGAAGCTAAGTATAACCAGGCCTAGCTGGTACTTCAATAGGAGGACATCTCTTGGGGATCCGTAGGTAAGGATAGGGAAGATTCTTGCCTGAGACTTGGAAAGCTTTCTTCCAAACAGTATGGCCACTGGCCTTGTTAGCTTTAGCAGCTATAGTTCAAAAAAGTAACTTTACCAAACTCTGCAATCAGTACACACAATGACAGCCTAGATTGAGTCTGACCCAGTATAAGAGACCTTCTTCGTTCTAACAGATTTTAATAATGGTGACAGTCCCAAGAGCTTAAACAGTTTTCTTCATGGGGTTTAGTCCTTTGGGTATAAGCTATTAAGACATAAATAATACAAGATGAAGTTATTAAATAATTTGGTGAAGCACTTTACAAGCCCTTGGGATGTTTTTTTTTTTTTTTTAAAACTGAAGTGCAGTTTGAAGTTTATTTTTAATAAATTGGATCGAACAGAGTGAAACCATGGCATCAGCTATTCCATTGCTGAGGTTATTCTGTTTTATCATGTTCCAGGTTAATGTAATCCTCATTAAATTTAAAAATCGGTTCATCAACTTCGTCTCTCAGACATCTTAGCTGTGTGGTCTCCTGCCTCCACCACCTTCAAAATAGGTAAAATAAATATTAACTTGTTCCTTTCCCCCTAATTTAGTGCTCTCTGACACATGCATGGAAATACATAAGATATAAATAGCTATTTATTACAGCATGTCTGAGTTTTTGCTCTGCTCTTGTAACCAGAACATTTACTGTGCATTCATCAGGGCAGAAACAAGATAAAGCTGTTTTTAAAACCAGAGAAGATTAGATTTTACTCATGGTAGATTCTGGACACTGTCCGGGCTCCTCAATGGAAGGTGCCTAGCCTGTTCTAAAGGAAAGCAAAGAAAAAGTAGGCCAAAACATTTTCTGTGTGAGCTGTATCCTTAAGCCACTTGGGAATAGAAAATGGGATATGTAAAGTCCTTGGACGTTTGTGTGAATAATTGTACTCCAGACCTTCTGGCTGTTCATGTGGGAACAAACTCATCCTTCCAAATTTCTGTTCCTATTAAAATTATTTTGGTTTCCCTTAAGATTACGTGTATCACCTGCAAACATACATGGAATTTTACTTTTTGCAAAATGGTGAAAACGAGCAAGAGTCTAAGTTCTGGAAAAGGAACTGTTGTTTTTTAATTTGGAAAAAGACACCCCTGATCCCCCCAGGTAGTATGGAATTGAGTTGTAGGCTAGACAAGGGAACTTTTCCAAACTTTATTGATAATGTTTCCATCAACAGCCATTCCACCTGACTATCACAGGGGGAGGGGTGAATAAGCTCCTCCCTTCCCAGAAGTTCTACTAGATTTATTTAAAGAGTATGGTAAACAACAGTTAACATTAAATCTTGAAACTGGCAGTGACCATTCTGTTATGTAACTTCCTTATGTAACAGTTTGTAATAGATGCTAGCTGAATGTTTGCTTATTTTCCTCTGCCCTCCTCTCTCTCTCTCTCTCTCTCTGTCTCTCTCTCTCATGGCCCTTGGGGTGTAAATCTTCATTTTAAATCTTAAATTTCTGTGAAGACTTCAGCAGAAAGGCTTCATATAACAAATAAACAATAGATTTTCCTTGGTTTTTCTCCGGTCTGTGGGGCCGTGTTCTGGCAGAGTTTGCTTCTGACTTTTCACCTGCATCTGTGGCTGGTATCTTCAGAGAATGGATCGGTAGGCGTGTGTGTGGGATTTATATATTGTGAACCTCTGTTGGGGAGGATATGTAAATTTGTGTATTTGAATAAATTTGTGTATTTGAATACTCCGATAGTGAGGGCTGTTGGATCCCCCACGTATGACTTGGCCAAGTTTCTGACCACACAATTATAAATCCACATAGGACAAACCTCCCACTACATCAAAGACTCAGTTCACTTCATAGAAAAAATCAACAACATCGAACCGACACCTGGAGACACACTGATAAGCTTTGTTGTTGTCTCCTTGTTCACCAAAGTCCCCATAATGGACACCATGGCACTCATCCAACAAATATTTCCTGAGGACATCACAGCCTTGTTCAAACATTGCCTCACCACAAGCAACTTCCAGTGGGATAACAAATTCTACGAACAGATAGATGGGGTAGCCATGGGCAGCCCCCCTGAGCCCTGTGATAGCAAACTTTTACATGGAACATTTTAAAAAACAAGCCTGGGGGAAACAGCACCAAAAAAGCCTACAATATTGTTCCGATATGCGGATGACATTTTTACCATTTGGAGCCATGGAGAAGAAGATTTGGTCTCATTCCTGAACCATCTGAACAGCATCCACCGAAATATCCAATTCATGATGGAAAAAGAAAAGGAAGGAACACTGCCGTTCTTGGATGTCCTAGTCAACCGCAAACCAAACCAATGGTTAGGCCACAAGGTATACAGAAGCCCCCCCTCCACAAGGACAAATACCTACACAAGAACTCCAATCATCACCCAGGACAAAAAAGAAGCACAATAAAATTGGTAGACCGTGCAAAAAGTATCTGCGAACCCCACTACCTGGAGGATGAACTGAAGCACTTAAACTGGGCCCTACAGGCTAATGGCTACTCCAAATCAGACATCACAAGAGCAGCCAGACCAAGAAAAAAACAACACAGGAATGAAGAAAAAAAACAGCCGCCCAAAGGGAAGGTATTTTTTCCATACATCAAAGGAGTCACAGACAGAATAGGGAAACTGATGAGGAAACACAACCTCCAAACAATCTACAGACTAACCAAGAAAATCCAAGAAATACTACGCTCAGCGGATAAAAGAGACCCTCTCACAGCTGCAGGAGTTTACCAAATACCATGCAGCTGTGGACAAGTTTACATAGGGACCACTAAACACAGTGTGCAAACACAAATCAAGGAACATGAGAGACACTGCAGACTGGGCCAGCCAGAAAAATCAGCAGTAGCAGAACATGTTATAAACCAACCTGGACCCAAAATGTTATTTTAAAAACACAGAAATGCTAGACCGGGCCAACAGCTATCATGTCAGAATGCACAGAGAAGCTATTGAAATCCACAAACACCTGGACAACTTCAACAGGATAGAAGAAACCCTAAAAGTAAACAAAATCTGGCTGCCAGTTTTGAAAAACCATAGAATAAAAACTCAGCACTTACAAAGGAATCCCTCCCAGGTACAGGGGGATTTCCAGCAATTAATGGGCCATCAACCAGCCATTAGCCAAACAGACACTAATCCTCTTTGCATTTCTACACCCAGAAACTAACCATTCAAATACACAAATTTACATATCCTCCCCAACAGGGGTTCACAATATATAAATCCGCCACACACTCTACCCATCCATTCTCTGAAGATACCAGCCACAGATGCTGGCAAAACGTCAGACGCAAACTCTTCCAGAACACAGTCTCACAGCCTGGAAAAAAACCCAAGGAAAATCTATGGATGCCGGACATGAAAGCCTTTGATTTCACGAATAAATAATACATTGAAATAGCCCAATGAAGAAGCCCTAAATTTTATTTGGCTATTTTCTAGATATAACAGCAGCAACAATTCTACATCCATACCATAAAGTAGTAAAGTAAATAGAAAAGACAATGGAGAGGACACTCATATGGATTACACATCCCAATATTGACTCCTACTCAGATCTCTTATATGTTTTTGGACAAGAGATGTAAGACTCTCAGTTAAACAGTGTTTCTGGACATAATGAATACCTACTGCCTATTCAAGGATCAATAAAATCAAATGATATTTTACAGAAAATCATAGACTTATAGAGCCTTAGAATTGGAAGGGACCACAACAACCATCTTATCCAACCCCTGCCATAAGAGCTCTGGCATAGACTGTCTTGGAGGGAGAAAATAAATGAAGGTATTCAAGGGTGCAGTGCTGAAAAGAGCCTCAAACCAAATCCACAGTACACAAATAATCCAGTTTGAAACTGGATTAGTTGCCATGGGTCCCTTCTATGGATTTGTAGTTTGGTAAGACACAAGCACCCTTTGGCAGAGAAGGCTAAAGACCTTGTAAAACTACAAACCCTAGGATTTCATAGGAAGGAGCCATGACAAATAATCTAGTTTCAAACTGGATTATTTGTGTAGTGTAGATTTGGCCTCAGATACACATCAGTGCCAGAGAATATGTAATCCATGGAGGGTCGCACCACAGCTGTGTGCCACCAAAATTTGGTAGTGGAAGCAGCTTGAACACCATTTATTTTGTTTTTAAAATATATTTTCACTTAGAACAGGTCATGCAGGGTGGAATAAAGAACTAAAGGAGAATCACATTTCTAAGAGGACTGAAGGACTGCAATTGCTTTTAAACCAAGTGAAAATGTCCTATAAAAAACAGGAAAAAAAATTAAAACCAACCCCTGTCACTGTCCAATAGTAGGGCTGCTCCTGGATACAGCCAAACAGTGACAGACTCATTTAGGGGATTTGGGACAGGCTGTATGACTGCACAGCTTTGTCCTTTAGCACCTCACTGATGTTTCCACCACCCTCAAGATCTCCTGCCTGCAGTCACACATCTTGATCTGCCTAATGATACAACTGGATTTAGTAAAGACCCACTCACTCTTCTCTTCTTTTGACTGAGGTCAGATGTGGCCATGCTTGTCTTAAAATGTATCAACAACAACCAAGTTGTTTTTATTTTACATGCCTAAAAGCAAAATGTGAAAAAACCCAACAAATTCACATTTTGATATTAGAAATTTGAAAGTGCTGCCAGAACACCTACTTTTGAAGCACTGTGTTCCACACAAAAACTTATATAATTTAGATATGCTTTGGTGTATCCTTGGGTACATTCTTTAAATACCTTAGAACAATAGCTGTTATATATTTGACTGCAATACCCAGAATGCCCAGCCAGCATGGCCAGTGATCATGCTGGTTGGGGGTTACTGGGAGTTGTAGCCCAAAAGGTTACTAGTCCAAGTTCTGCGTAGAGTCTACGCTTCAGTCTCAGGTGATTGTCTGGAACCCATTTTAGACAAAAGTGGATATTTACAATGGTTGTTGTTTTTTCATATAGTTTTGGAGGCACAGAATGTTCAAGAACACTTGTTCTCTCTAGAGAATTACCAGAAATTAACCAGAATCGACCATATTAAGCCAAACCATCAATTTTCTACAAGCTAAGAGCTCTTACCTCCTTTGAATCCACAAAGAAATCAAATGACAGATGAAGTCAAATTTATATGTACAAGATATCCTTCATGCTGGGATCTTGAAGCACTTAGCAGAGTCAATATTTTTAAAAATGCACACACCATAGCCAATGCATAACGAACGAAAGTCAAACAGGCAAGATAATTTCATATTTCAAAATGGACCTAATGCAATGCAATTCATTTTTATCTGTAGACTGCCTTGTGGCATATAGCAAGAATTTTGCTAGATGAGATTATTGCCCCCCAAAAAAGAAACAGTCACTGTTTTACAGTGTTTTGGATAGGTTAAAAAATTATACAAGTATTATTTAGTCATACTCTCTTTACTACTTTCTGTTGAACAAAGAAGAAGGACGTTGTAATCATAAATTTTATTAGTCACAATGCCACCCCTAAAGTGTAACAGCTGAAATAAAATATGCCCTAGGATTACAAGATTCTTAAACCATATTCCTTTCCTCTCCTCCACCCTGGATATTTTCACAGAAGCGAAACCTAGAATGTGTTTTTCATTCTTTCCACTCTACCTTTCTGAAGCCCAAATTCTGCTGGAACCAAATTTATTTCTTGTAGCTTCTGAGGGAAGTCCACTTCATTTCAGGAATCACGAGAAATGATCCAAAGTACACTGATGTGACTTGGCATTGTGAGGCTCATCCAAATCAAATGCACAACCCTATGATACATCCATCCATCTATCTTCCACATCACAGAGAAAGGTGAACTTTGCTATATATATAGTCCAGGGCACCCTAGAAAAGTGTGAACATGGGGCATGTTAATGTCTTCCAGATGAAATTTAAAACATGAAGTTAGCACATGCAAATGAAAGTGAAGTATGGCTTTGCACCTTTCATAAAGGGGGTGGTAGTTTTTTTCACTAA